>CM034148.1:37389186-39789186 GCA_019776745.2 Taxus chinensis | reverse complement strand
CATAGTGGAAGATATGTCAGTGTATGACGACCCTAGGGAAAATTTTCTTAATTAGGTAGGAGTTTATCAACTATATGAGCTCCTATATTTTGGAAAGTATGAACCGTTATACCAATGGCTTATGAGAAGAGTCCATGAGGACTTCTTCTATTTCACTGGATGGAGGGTTAGGTTCACAACGACCCTAATTGCAATGTTAATAGGATTGAAGGGCACATGGACAAACATTGTTAGTGATCTGACTGATAAAGTAATGGTTATTGCCACTACAAAGGAGTTGGGGTATACCAAGGGTCCGCACAGAATGGACATCTACATATTGAGGAAATACCTTGTAGTTCAGGTAGCCTCCCATATACTCACCAAGTTGAATGATCAAGGGATATGGTCATAGGTAAATACAATGTGGCTTTATGTTGCAAAGAAGATGTCAAAGGGTGAAATCTATAGCTTGGATAGCTATATTTCAAAAACCATTGTTGAGGAGGTGCTCGCAGGAGGAAAGATAAGTTTTGGCGCCATCCTCTTATCTCTTGTACTTATAGAAATTGGAGTGCCTGATGGGACAAAGAATAAAATATGGGAATACCCCATAGATAACAAGTCTCTTATAGAAAGGTTAGATAAATATTTGTGTGAAGGTTCAATGAGTGGCCCATTCAAAAAAAGGGAAGAAAAGTGGTATGAACAAATTCATGTGATGTTTGAGGAGGAATGTCCCATCCAAATGAAATAGCTTTGATAGTAGGCAAGGCAGTACAATTCACAGTGTATACACTCTTCTGCATCCTGTGGTTTTCCATGAAGGATGGTACATGGAGTCCATGATGCAAAATACCATATGCCTTCATAGTGCGCTACTTCTAGGCTTTAGTTCATATGTTTTTTGATGTGTGCTGGCTGAACTTCAATGCAGACAAGGTAGATTGTGACTACCACACTCTTAGGAAAACATATATAAATCTAGGTTGGTCTACCTACTTTGAGAGGCTCATTTTAGATGTCATAAGTATGAAGGCAGTAAATTTGGCTATTAGGGATAGTAGAGTCATGCTTATATATCTTCAGCTCAAGCCTAGGATGGAGAATAATAAGAATGTAGAGAAAAAGTTCATGCTCCCAAGGCCGCCTAAGCGTAAACATATAATGGAGAATGTTCCAGCTCCAAATCCTATTGTGACCATACAGATAGATGAGGAAGAGGAAGAACAAAAAGATAGTGGAGGCTTGGATCATAGAGGCCAGAGGCAGCCCATGGAAAAAGTGAAGAGTGATTATGTAGATACTCCACCACAGGTGCATGATGGAGACAAGGACTTGGACATGGATGCAGTCCCTCAAGATCACCAGTTTAGGAAGGTATTCAGAAGAACCAAGACCTAAGGTGTGGGAAAACCATAGCCTATAAGAAGATCACCTATACTCTCCCCTCAAAAAGAGGCACCTGAGAAGAAGAGAATGAGAAATATGAAGTCGAATGAGGATGCAGAGGAGTTTGAAGAGAGAACGTTCAGGACCCTAGTACAACCAAAAGATATGGATGAACCTGGAGATGAATAAATGAAAGATGAAGAGGAAGTGATGAAGGAATCATAAGATATGGTAAAAGAGCAACCCAACACTCCTGTTACTACTTAGGAAGAAGAAGGGCCAAATCCAAACCTTGGCACTCAGGTTCCTAAGGGGCCAAGAAAAAAGAGAACAAGTGAATAATATATTGTGAAAAGTATGGGTTATGTTGAGGAAACAAGAAAAATCATTTGTGCCCAATTTAAAAGTACAATAGGCCTTAAGGAATTATATGAATAGGATTTGATGGATCCAAATATTGGCAATAAGATTCACAAGGAAACAATTATCTTGGTCCATGTAGACACATATGGACGAGTCAAATTTTGATGTGTGCGAGGAATCTTGTGTATCAAGGAGAGTGAAGAAGGCACCCCAAAGTAGACACATGAAGGTGAAGCCTACTCTAATTTTTGATGAGTAGGTGAGTAATGCCTTAGTTAAGGTATCTACAGAGGTAACACGGAGGATCATAGATAAATCTACCACCATTAGAGCACTACTTGAAGATAACAAGGTAAAAAATGAAGAAATAATGTGTTTAAAAGGAGAAAAGGACATAGAAAAGAAAAATAATGAGGCCTTCATTAGCATGGCAGAAGAAATTGAAGATAACATTATGAAAACAAGACCTCATCTTGAGTTGAAGGTACTTGAGAAGTTTCTATCAGCTATGCATTATGTGCATACATTGGTTGATCTAGTGCTAGAAGATGGACCAATTCAAATTCCAGCACCAAAGGATCCTAAACAAGAAGCGGAAAGAGCAAGGGCCTCCATGGTTAGGAAAATCTCAAATTATGAGGCATTGCTCCAAACTCTAAAGGATGAACTAAAGAAAGTTGACCAAGCTTTGAATATTTGTGTAACAATTGAAGAAGTGATAAGAATTAGAACTCTGATTGAAGATAATAATTTTTTGAAGGTCATGAAAGATGAGACACTAGGATGCGCAGAAAGATTGGCACTAGTGAAATAGAAGAGGAAAGCCCTCGTAGTAGCTCAAGACCCACATAAGGATAGAATAGATGAGATTGGGAAGCACATAGCACAGAAGATGGATCTTCTAGAGGGAATGATGTCTGCTATGGCCAATGTTGTCTACATTTTGTAGAATGAGAAGAAACATATTACTTAGGATGAGTTGGATGCCATCGCTACAAACATTCCAGAGAAGACAAGGACTGCGATGATTGATTGGAAGACATTGGAGGATGAGATTAAAATAGAATATCCAAAATTGATCCTTCTGATTGAAGAAGAAGAAGCTACTGAGTAAAGACCCATTATTTTGTATAGTGATTATTTACATTCTTATTCATTATTATTTGGAAACATCAGAAAGAATCCTCATTGCTGGGATGGAAATGTAATTTAGTGTGGGGTAATGTTAAGAAAACAATATTTTTCTAAGGAGAAGACACATATAGGATTCACACATGGGAACAAGGCGTATGTGAAGGCACATAATGATAGGAAAGGAAACGTGCACCAGGATAGGTTGATTCAGGACTTATCCATTTTCATAGATACGGGATATTTTGGAGATAACATGTAGAGCACACATTGGTATGGATACTTGCACAACATGAAAATTCTATTTTGGGAACGAGTTTCTGATAAGTTTCATGCATGAGTTCAAGATATTAATAATATTACTTCTTCCTGTTAACTTTAGGATGTCTATTATTAGTGCACTTGCATGTGTATGTAAAGGTGCATGGTTATTATCAACATGTGACCTATTTTTGAGAAGTGCATAGGTGGTGAAGGGAAATTCCCCACACCTATAAATATGTAGTGAGCTGTGTAGTTAGAGAGAGGCTGAATAGTGAATTATTGTAGAGTTATGCTACTGGATCTGATATGTGCATAACCTATGGTGATGATTTGTAATTTAAGAATATTCTATGTATTACAATGTTTAGTTTAATGGAGTATATTGGATGGATAATGGTGTTAAACATGACTGTAACTAGTTCTTCTATGGTTAAACTTTGTATAGTTATTATCTAATTCATGATTATATAAATATCTATGGAATCTACTTCGTGGATTGTTTATGGTTCTGAACATGATGTATCTTCTTCATGCTGACATCCTACACAAGCAACTCTAAAGAGGGGCCTGGTACCTTTTCACGCTTTGGGTGAGTGCTCAGCTCAGGTTGGGTGATGTGTTAGCATGCCTAGGGTTTATATAGTGCATTCTAGGCTGCATCACAAACATAAACTAGTTGTGATTGTGGAGTGTGATAGAAAATAAAAAGTGATGAATCATCCTCACAACTCAAAATGTAGAATATAGAAAATAAAACAACAATCCCACAAGAAAAAACTAGCAAAAACATGTCAATCCTAGGTATCATATTTTAGTGTTGAGTGGCTTATGCCTTTTTAAATTGACTGTGAAGGAAATAGAGTGTTTGGATAATGAAGGTGACCTAAAAAAAACTATTGTTGGTTTCAGGTCTGTTTTGGATAAAGAGTCCTCAATATACCTTCCAGTATGTGAGGTATGATCTCTGATATGATAAAGCTACCAGAACACTGGGCAAGGCCCACCATCAATGAGTTGTTAAATCCTTGACGACTTCTTCCTGGAAGGGAAATGTTTAAGAAATGTGTAAATTGTGTAAGTGATTTGGCTTGGGAGTTTGTGTACAAATGTGAACTACACTTAATCCAATCCAATCACCAAGTGTTCATGACCTCCATCGTGTGATTACTTATTAAATCTATGTGATCTAATGTAGTACTCAAAGAATGAAATGCACATATTTTAAACCCAAATCAAAAATAATATTCGATGTAGATAATAAGAGAACATGTAGAGGAATGGTTTTCACTAATGTAGTACAGAAGAAATAAGAAGTTTTCTTTTTAAGCACCAAAATTTAGAATTCCTTTAGAAAAATAGAAATAAAAGTAGATTTACCAGAGAGAGATTTTTAGTGAATATTTCAGGAAAGAAACAAACACAAAAATTCATCCTATATGAAAATAAAAATAACCCACAAGATGGTGTCCCAATGAGCATGCCGAAATGTTTCACCACAATGTAGAAATAAAAAAGATAAGAGGTAAAGGTGAGGAGGTTTACCTTTAAAGTCAAATATGGGTTGTGTGCGTTGTAAAATATCAAACCGATTGTGAATAACTCATTTTTTGCTTGGAAGGACTACCTGAAATACAAAACAAGATGACACGATAACATTAAAAAACTTTGGTTGGTGGATTTCCTAGTGGAGGTGAGATCTTGGAAGTGGGGTGCTTCCAAGAAGGCTGTAAATCCATGATTTTAGACAAATTAATGCTAACAAAGAACATGAAAAAGAGAGACCTACTATATTTATGCAATCTTGGTATCTTACACAAATACAATAAGCTAGATTTAATCTAAATAATGCATATGAGACTAATCTAGAAAGGGTGGTTGAATGTCAAGGATTGTAGGTGTAGCAGAGGGTGTTATAGAGGTTTGGGTGAGATTTGGTGGGGTTTTGAGAGGTTTTGGGTGAGGTTATAGGATTTCTAGTCTGAGGAAAATTATCCGTCATAGAGATTGGTATTGGTTAGGCGACTCATGCCGGTACCTGGTAATAACCGAAACTGGTTGGGTGATTGGTATTGGTAGGGGAAATGAGGTGTAAATATGGAAAATTGGAGGTTTTGGTATTATCTATTATTGCATAGAGAATTATGGAGGCTTAGGGAAGGTCGTGTGATTTTTATGGAGACTCAGAGACAATAAAATATGTGTTTGGATGAGGTATGAAGGTTGTTTTGGAAGATGGTTGGGTGGAGGTGCTATGGAGAGGATCTAGGTATGACAAAAGTTTGAAGGAAGAAAATAATCGATAAACTAATCTACTGAAAGAAAATGATAAAGAAGAAGATTACTTACTAGTGAAATAAAGGTGGATAGTAGATGGTGGTGGTAGTTGAAGAATAGGTTGGCCCTGATTGAATGCAGCAACAAGAGGCATGGTGTTTCCTTGTTAGTGCACCAAAAATATTTGTAAAAACCTATTGGTGATTGGTATGATGTTTGGATGCTGTAATGGTCTCTGGTGTGTTGCAAGATCACTAGAGAACTCGAGAATAAGGATGTAAAATCTAGAACTTAAGATGCCATATTTTGAAACCTGGGTAAATGATTTGAAATCCTTATTTAAGGTAACTGAGGGTGGTCAGGTGACTGGTGCTAGATGAGGAATAACCAACATTGGTTAGGGAGAAATGGTCATACTTTGCCAAAAATAGACTTTTCTTCTCATTTTTGGCGTGATTCAGAATTGATCTTGGGTCAAGAGCGTGGAATGTCACTATTTAGTTAAGGGGAGTGAGGACTTGGTCTAGGATAATTAATAGGCTTGGAATAAGTCTAGGATGAGGTGGAGAGATGAGGTGGCTAGTTGAGGTGGTTAGGAGGGGTCATGGTTAGATGTATGTTAATCAAAGTGGATTTGGTAAGGTATGACCTAATTTGGGTGTCTACACCTTTAGCCATATATTTAACTCTTTGAAGATCACTCTGAGTTTTGTCAAACTAGAAAATCATAGTTATTTTTCACAAAACCTCCTTTAAATAAACATGTAGACCAATCTTTGAATTTTCACTGTCTTCTTGAGTACTTACTTGAGTACACTGGAAACTATCCTTTAGTACAGTCCATAGCCACAGCTCCATTCCCTGGGATGCTCTATTGTAGTCCTTGAGCTAGCATTTCAACACCTTCACTATCACATCTCAGACTCTCTAACCCTATTGATCCTCATAGTATATTTGTAGCATGATTCATGGTGAATGACCTATAGAGTTAAATTTTGTCTCATTTTTCATGAACATCTTAAAGCACTTGCATTGTGCATCATCAATCCAGACAAGGGCATAGAGATTGTAGTCACAAAATCATTCATTTTAGACATTTATTTATCCAAGTCTCATACTACTATTTAAAAGGTTCTTTAGTGAAGAAAGTACTAATTAACCCCCATCCATTTAGCCATCTTATTAATTTTATTTCGTAATTTTTGACCTATTGCACCCATATACACAACCATTTTATAACATCCCACATTATTTTAGTCTCGGCTGAGGCACCCAGATTTAGCACTAGGGTGCCCATGGGCACCCTGATCCTTTTAGCACTTTCCTGCCACTTTTTGGGCCTCTTCTAGCCATTTTGCATCTTTATTTTTCTTGTGATTGGCCTTTTCAAAGTTAATTATGAAATTAGAGAAAGAGAACCTATAAATATAAAGTTATCAGACCATAATGAGGGACCTAGCATCATCTACTACTATCACTCCATTTAGAGTTGCATCCATCTATTACATTGTAATTCACATAAATCCATCATCAAGGCACAATCTATTACATCTGCATCACACTTCATAGGGGGAGGGATTCTATTCTATTCCATTCAGACATTCTATTACACTTTATACATTTAGCTATTGCTTTGTATTTCAAAAAGTGTCACTGACATAAGAGAACCCAGGGCACGACATGCACACACTCACCAAAAATACATTTGGGTATGAAATGTAGTGCAAAAATTAGTTTAGTAATCCCATTGTTATGGTAGCTAAGGTCAGTCTGACTGATTCATTTACATTTTTCTTTTTTTAGGATTTTGATACTTCCTTTTGGGTTTTTTCCAGGTTATTCTTCCTCTTGGAATATTTGGAGCATTTAGCGTAGTATAGAGAAATTAATGCGACAAGTAGTGAAGGATAACAGTCATCTCCCAGACCTGTGAAGACTAGTTCCAGACCTTTTCCCAAAGAAAGGAATCTATTTTTTTTACCAGAGCACCCATGGATTCCCCACTCCTCTCTCAGGTGCTCCAATCTAGCCATATCACCCATATCTGTCCTCTATAGTACCCTGACATAGTCCTTCCTGTTTCTAACTTTCTGTTCATCACTATGACATAGTCTGATAGGATTATCTTATTCATTTGATTTCTTTCCTCTTCCCTCTTGCACATTAGGTTTTGTATTTCATTTTATATATATTTTTATATCATTAGAATACTTCTTTGCTACATTTATTTACTTTTTGTAAATTTGCGCTTACCTTAGATTAACTACCTTAGCACTACATAGTTAGTCCAATTTTAGTTAATCATTTTGGTGAACCTGACTTGTGAATTGTCTTTCTTCTTCCATTGTATGCCCATTATCTATAGAGGTCATTTTGGATCTTTTCAATATTGTGAACTAACCTCATTCACTTGTAGGGTTATCATGCCAATGGCTGATATACCAACTTATGTTTCTCCCACTAGAAATCCCTTAAATACTTCCAATAATGTGCCTCTTCATGAAATTGAGGCGTATGATAGTGAAATGTCCTAAAAAAAAGAAACCAACATTGATAAAGACCAACTCAATGCTATTATTGACTTTCGATAATCATTGCATGAAAAAACTACTCATATCCCGCATGTTTGATATGATCTAATTACCACTCAATGTGCTCATGATGCTTCAACTACCACAATAGCTTCCTCTGATCCCATGGTCTCCAATATGCCCATTTATGTTTCTGTTCTTATCCCTCTCACCATAACTTCCATTGTTCACTATGGCACTCCTCCATTGCATATCGGTTCCTCTTTGAACTCCCCAGATTCGACAGCTTCATCTAGCTACATCACGTACATCACCATCTCTAGATTCTACCTCATTGCTACATAATCCTTTTGCACTTGCCATATCTACTTATACATTCCCATAAAATTTCATCTCTCCTAAGCTACCTATATTCAAAGGCCATGTGGCCTAAAAGAACATATTGGCACTCCATGTAGCCTTCCTTGACTATGCGAATGATCATATTCTGTTATCTAATATTTTTCCTCATATTTTGCAAGACTATGCGATGCGTTGGTTTTATGACCTACCTGTATATTTTGTGGTCTCTTTTACGCATCTAGCTGATGCCTTTCTCATGCATTTATCTATCAATATTTTCTCTAATATATCCTAAGCTCAACTTGAAAAGCTAAAACAAGGTCCTAACAAACACTTATCTAATTATGTCTTGCATTACAAACATAATTTAGCCAAGATGTCTAATGTCCTTTTGGATCTTGAGATTCAATATTTATTCATCCAGAGTCTATTACCACCCCTACAAAAGAGTTATCTCTTTGAAACTTCTCCTTCATTTGATCAAAATTTTCATACTCATAAGTTTTGTGAGACTAAATTGTTAGCCATAGAAAAGCTTAAATATCAAGAAAAAACATTGTTATCCAAATGCTTTCAAATTAAACCACCATCAAAACCCTTTGCAACTAAACCCGTCGACAGACAAACCACTGTGAATGCGGTATTTACTCCTAGGTAGCCTCGACCACAACCATACATACATGATTTTACTAATATTAGCACACCACTGAGATTTTTTCTACGAAAAATCATAGATAGTAATCTTATTACCTTACCCTCACCACTACAACTTGATCCCTCTCGACCCAAAGGTAGTCATTTCGATGATAATTCTTATTGTGATTATCATCAATGAATTGAACATTCTACTTGTTAGGTTGTGGAGCTTTTTTTCACGTGAGAAAGGTTGAAGACTATACACTAAGAGTATTGTACACTTTCCATAGTTGTCTCACTGGGGTTCGGGGCCAGGCCAGGCCCTGAGTGGGGGTCCAAGGGCGGCAGCCCCTGAGAAAATTTTTTTGGCCTTAAAACGTGCCTAATATACTGAGAAACATGCTTTTCTCATATGGGCGGGATTTTTGACCCATAGGTTTATGGGATAGTTTTGGCCCATGGTTTTGATACCCACAATTTTGTAAAACTACTTAAGCATTTGTCTACTTATGTGGTTTTGTGAATATGGTAAGGTTAATGTAACATTGCAGATGTGTTTTCAATTCGGGTGTGAATTCTGTAGAGTTTATTGAGCATAGCTCCAAATAGATCTGGGTATTGTATTGAGAGAGTGGTGGCTTGTAGTAAAATCTGAGCAAGTGATTCTTGGTGGACGTAACCCAAATTGGGTGAACCACGTTAAATACTATCTCTTTGTGTTGTGTTATTTTATTCTACACTTTTATTTGAGATCTGTAATATTTTCTGCATATTAGTTTGTACTTTTGTGATTCTGTGAGGGATTATTCCACATTTTTTATCCCTTATTTCCTAACACTACTAATCAATTTTTTTGGTTATGACATCTCATTCAAGATCTTATTGACAATGACCAAATTGAGATTCTAGAATCTACACCCTCCACACCTGCTAAGGAAAATCATAAAAATAATATTTTTAACAACCCCTTACAAAAACATGATACTGAAAAACTGATTCCTCTATGTCTATCACATAGTATCTTCTTCCCCAAAAACTATAGATTTCTTAGTTGCTAACACTAAAGTCTCACCACCAATCATTTCATTTTCCAATGCCGATTATTATGCCAATTTTACACCTAAAAATTTACACATCTGCACATTTATTGGCTCAATCTCCATTAACAACACTAAAGTTAACCCATCTTGTCCCATTAGTGCATGTTCTATATCACTAATTAAATCTATCAGGTATCCTCTATCTCAAGTTGAATACCCTTGTTTAAAACCCTTTGGTGTTGTTAAGTTACATGTTATAGTTGTACCACTTACTATGCTTGTATCCTTCCTAATTGGAAACACAATTGAGGGATGTGACATACTTTTCAGTCTCAATTTGCTTCGTTTCTTGCAATATATTATTTTTATGAATCATCTACGACTTAAATTTATTTACGATAATAAATTCATCTCTATTGATAGTATCCCCACATCTACTCCATCACCACCATCCCACCACACGGTATTTAGTGCATACCATACTTCATCTAGCACCTCACATTCTATGTTGATTGGAACACAATCTACTCCTAGTTCACCCACTTGCATATCATCTCCATGACTGTATCGCTCCATTTTCCCTATACATAAGTATAGACCTATTTCTTGCACGGTTACTACATCTCGACATAGATCTCCACCTCATTTTATTCCACATGGGTGTCTTTCACCTTTACCTTATCTATCACATAGATCTCCATCACCAACACATTTTGTGATGCCATGACCTTCTTCATACATTCATCCCTCACATGTGCATAGGATTCATTCACCACTATAATGCTTATCTACTATACTACCATTATTAGAGCATGATTATGCACTTTTACCTCATGCTTTAAATGAAGGAAATTCGTGGCTCACCATCATTGGACAGTGGATTAATTCACATGCACTTGGGGGCATGATACTCCATCTTCCCCCTATCTAGTCTTAGCATAGTTATCCTCCTCATATTTTACATTCTTATACATTCATATCTCCACATTAGACACTTTCACCATACGTTTTACCATCATCGTTACCCGATGAAAAAATCTTGTGCTTCGGTTCACACTTGACTGTTGAGGGATTATTACACCAAACCCAACACATTGCACTATAGGAATTACACATTACACCTCATCATAAATTTATGCATCATACACCCTACATTATACATTTAGTCTACAACACTTTTCCACATATGCATTGTATCCACACCTTTTTCAATATGTCTTACATCCTACACTACGTATCCTACATATTGCATTATCTATTTATTTATATACCATACATATTACACCACACATCTTCACACATATTCTACATGTTATACTAATCTTCATCATCTAAAACTTTGGCACCACATTACTATCCTATCTACATATATTACATGTTGTCTTATGCATTACACCTTATATATTCCACACATCTAGCATCACATTCTACACACTACATTTTCATATATACTATTCATCACATGGTCTCATTTTATATACTACATTGTATTCTATGTGCTGTACTCACCACCCTATGACGTACTTTAGTTCCTTAGTCCATACTCAACTACCAAGGGTTTACCAATCAAATGGAATCTACAATCATCACATATTTACTATTTAAACTTTCATCGTGAGACATTTGCAACATGGTGATATACACTTTAGGCTAAATCATCACCCATTCTATCATTTTGTAGTGGTATACACCTTATGTTACATCACCACTCCCTCCTTTTGTCTTGTAGTGACATATGATTTAGGTTAAATCATAACATATTCTATCATTTTGTAGTGGTATACACCTTAGGTTACATCACTACTCCCTCCTTTCATCTTGTAGTGACATATGCTTTAGAATAAATCATGACATATTCTATCATTTTGTAGTGATATACACCTTAGTTTACATCATCACTTATCCATTCATCTTATAATGATTTACTCTTAGGATAAATCATCACTTATACGCTCATCTAGTCATAATATATGTTTTTTCTATAGGGTTAATGCACACATCATTTCTAAGTCACATTTCATCACCAAACCTACACACTCATCACAGCGTGCTAGAAACAACACACACTATTTGATCATTTCCCAATGACGCACTCTCATTTATGGTTCATTCTTGACTGATGAGGGGAAAAAACAAAATGAAACTAATTGCATACACTTCCATTCACTCGGGGGGCACACGGCTCCTATCATTCTCTCTTGCATTCCATCCCATCCATCCACATCATATTAAATTTTCTTGGAGCATTTACTCTTGTTTATTAGTGTTTTACATGATCACATTACTACACATCTTAGATTGATTTCTTATATGTCATTATCTATACCACCCAAATATGTGCATTCATGCCTTTTTTAGTGTGATCACAAATACATGACTATTGCACGTGGCACAAATGCTCACCTTCTACCCATCCTATACTGGTTATTGGGGGCATCCACATTCATTTCTTTCAAGTGATATTGTTTCATTTTGTACTTAACATCTTACATTACTTGATCGTACACACTCTTGACATATTGGTTATCTCTCTAACATCCTAACGGGTGTTCAATGTGCAACATTTTTTACTAGGATTACATGTTTCCATGTCTTCTTCTTTTCTTATTTGTACTTATCTTCCATTGTTTGTTTCTTCTATGTGGGATTTTCCCTATGATTTGTGTGCATACTTGCTTGTTGTTTGCAGACATGATGGCCTTGCATGTCTTGCGACATCGTGAGTGATGTCTCATGTTTACAGCCCACATTTTGTGGCTTACTTACTTGCTTGCGTATTTGCATTTACTACATTTTCTACGTAGTTTACACATGTTTTCTATATGCATGCATTTGTTTTACACTTGTCTTTGGATAACCTTCTTATTTTTGCGTGCCTTGGTTTCTACCAAGAAATTTCTAGGGTTACAACGTGCATGCATTTGGTCCTCTTTTGGGGCTGCATGTCTCCTATTAGTGATTTTGCATGTACCCCCAAAGAGGGGGGCATCATTTGGGGGTTTACATACTAACAAAACATATTTACACTGGTTTAGACATACACAACGAGTGGGTTCAGACCAGTCTATGAACCCCATACATAGTGGATTTTATAGGACATGATATCCTTAGCATTTCTAGGAAGTAATTACAGGCTTAGAGGTTATAATGGGTGTGCCTCTCTGCACTACTTCATCCAATGGTGGCGGATTACCCAAAAAAACTAGGACAATACAGAGATATCTTCACACACATTTCAGTGGAGCGGTTAGAGCTTGGAGGACACAGAGCATTTCCTCCCTATAGTTCTTCAACTAGGGTGGCGTGAGATTGCTAAAAAAACTCATAGTGTAGAATATCCTTCTACACTCTTTCTCCCAACATGGATCAGGTGTACATGTTCCATTTACCTTTACATTTACATTAGCGTATTTTACATGCACATGTGTCTTTTACAAGTGTTTTTATACTTACATATATACATATTTTACTACTTGATAGTTTTCTCCTTGCAGGTCTGGTTGTACGAGAAAAAAGTAATCAAATGGGGGAAACAATAATGTTCCATGGAAGCACACATGTTTTACGAACCATGCAGGTATATTATAGATTGTGGTAGCTACACACACACATTCCTCCCTAGGTTCACTCTCATCACTTTTTCTTTGCATATTTTTCATTTATAGTTTCAATGCTCCTCTATCATTTTGTCATTCCATGATTTTATCTAGTCCTTCAACGCATTTTCTAATACACTCTTCATGGACATCAGGTACGCATATCTATCTAATTTATGTTACCGAGCTTTCTACTCAACAACATAAAGTGGGGGAATAATGTAGTCAAAAAATCATACACTTTAGACATTTATTTATCTTGGCCTCATGCTACTATTTATAAGGTTCTTGAGTGAAGAAAGTACTAATTAACCCCCATCCTTTTGGCCATCTTGTTTATTTTATTTCATAATTTGTAACCTATTGCACCCATATTCCCATCCATTTTCAGATATCCCATGTTATTTTTTCCTCGGATGGGGTGCTATGGTCCCACCTGGGGGTGCCCTAATCCTTATAGCACTTTCCCACCACTTTTGGGGCCTCTTCTAGTTGTTTTTAATCTTCATCTTTCTTTTGGTTGGCCTTTTTGGGGTTAATTATGAAATTAGATCAAGAGAAACCTATAAATATAAAGTTATGAGACCATAATGAGGGAGCTAAAATCATCTACTACTATCACTCCATCTAGAGTTACATCCATTTATTGCATTGACATCCACATATCTCCACCATCAAGGCAAAAGCTAGGAC
The DNA here is from genome assembly GCA_019776745.2 of Taxus chinensis. Lineage (NCBI taxonomy): Eukaryota > Viridiplantae > Streptophyta > Pinopsida > Cupressales > Taxaceae > Taxus > Taxus chinensis. Next base: position 39,774,945 of record CM034148.1, on the reverse strand, counting down.
ATCTACATCACACTTCATAGGTGGAGGGATTCTATTTTATTCCATGCACATATTCTATTAAATTTTCTACATTTAGTTATTGCTTTTTATTTCAAAAAGTGTGACTGACACAAGAGCACCTAGGGAATGACATGCACACACTCACTAGAAAAATATTTGGGTCTAAAAGGTAGTGCAGTGCTCAGTTTAGTAATCTCACTATTGTGGCAGTGTTTTCATGCAAATGTGCAACAAGGAAATTGACAATTTCTGAATGACAACTATACCCTTGTACCAAATTTTTCACATTTTATCATTCCAAGGAACCTTGGGTCTACCCAGTCAATCTAATGACCTCCCAATTGGTGTTAACTCATTCCCCTAGGTGATTTAAGAAATTCAATTCATTCCCCCTTAGGTGATTTTAGGAGTTTGTTAAAGTTACAAGCTTCAGGAAGTTGTGGGAAGGGCTATCATTGGTGTTCCCAGGACTAAAGAAACCCCATGAAGTGGAGCAGAAAATCCAAAATAGACATGGAGAAAATTCAAAGGCCTTGGGACATCATAGAAGTGATTCACGAAGATTCAGGAAGGACTTGGAGAAGTTAGGGTAGTTTCACCAAAATTAGGATTCATAGGCCTAGGCAGTGCACAAGTCAAAACAACTATTAAAATTCTAAAGGTGATTCCAAGAAGTCTTGATGGAGTTAGTAGAAAACCAAAACATCTTCAGAAATGAAATTCCTATCCCTATTATATGGTAAAATTATTTATTTCACAACACTTTGGCGCATTGGGTCTAGAAGCAGTTTTTCTCATATATAGGTGGAGTACTAAATAAAAAATACACTCTTTTAGGAATCAAGACCTCATACCCCCACCCTTGGATTTTGAAGGTAATTTCTAGTCAAGATCATATATAATTTCATCAAAAACTTCAATTGGTAGCTCAATATATTGCCGTTGCAAATTGTCCTCAAGGTTCGAGAATTAGTCAAATTTTCATCTCTAGGAGCTTGGCGAGATTTTGTGTCTCTCACATCCCTCAAGGTTAGGGAAATAAGACATGGAAAAATGAACCTAACCCACATGAATCCCTTTGGAACCACATACGACTTCCAAGATTGTCATTTCAGCCCCTAGGTGCTTGGAGCTTAAAGCCTTCACTGTTGGATCTCTGCCATGTGTCATCACCTGGAGTAGAATTCAATGCCCCTCATGTCCCTTTGAGGTGAGGAAAATAAGACATGGAAAAAATGCACCCATTCCCTAAGGAGACTCCTGGTCGCTCATGTGACCTCTTCAAGAGAGAATTTCCAGCCCCCAGGTGCTTGCCAAGCCTTCATTCCATGTTGTCGGATTTCTGCCATGTGTCGTCTTATTGCTCACCATGGAATTTGATACCCTCACATCCATTTGAGATGAGGGATATTAGGTACATTAAAATTCATCTCATCCCTTCTCATATTTAATTTTCAAATTTTAAAAATCCCTCCTACTTTTAACTTCTAACTTCTAATATTTCTGTGTATAGTTTGGTATGTAACTCCTTGCAACTTCTCACCACCATTCCACTATTGCCAAATATTGAACCAGCTCCAACACAGAAAATAAATCCTTGACTCCATGATAATACATAGGCCCCAGAATAAATATTGATCAAACAAAGAATGAAGAAGAAGAAGTTTGAAAATCTTCATTGCCGTGAAACCGAATATCGAAGAGATCTTACAAATCGGTGTACGGATTGACAAACCATCTATTGATGAGTTATTATCTCTTGAAGGCCATTAAAAAATCATATTCAAAAATCCCATTCATAGAAAGGAATTCTCACAGAAAATAAATTTCACTTCTGGCTCCACGAAGAACAAAGCTCAATTTCCCGTCAAACTGACAACTAGATTGAAGAGAAATTTCACCAGTGAGACAAGAAGAAAAAACCTATCGTAATGGATTTGATTTCATTTCGAACAGAGAAAAAAACCAGACCTGAAAATTTAAGGCTCCATTAATGGCTTCCATGACATAGGAGTGTAAAAATTCAGCAAGCTACCTTTCCACTTCTCAAGGTTTCAGTGGGCGAAATCACGTAAAAATTAGAGGGAATGATAGTCGAAAAATATAGTTTCATGTAAACTAGTTTCTGTACCATAAAGTCCCTATTTTTTAGGGATACAAAGGACTGATTTTTCATCAGAGTTATTCCCTATCACATGAAGAACATCTACAAAAAATTTAGAGAGCTACCTCTTCACTTCGTAGGGTTCAAGTGGGTGAAATCAGGCAAAAATTGAAGGGAATGATTGTTGAAAAATCTAGTTTCACGTAAACTAGGTTTCGTGCCATAAAGTCCTTATTTTTTATGGATATGGAGGGATGTGTTTTTTTTCAGTCTTCTTCCCTCACCAATGAAAATATCATATTACCACTTATTCAAACGAAGTAATTACTCAAAATGTGGAGTGTGGAACCCCAAAATAAAACCTATATTTTCAAGACTTGTTTTGTCGCAATTTGACATCCATGGTACACTTTCTAAAAATAGCATGCATTCCTAGATAGGGGTATGTTACTTCAGGTAAACCACCATTTGAAAAGGATACAAATAAGGTAGTGAACACAAAGGGAGTATCGTAGGAAAAGTCATAAAAAAGGTCATCTCGACTCATAATTGACACTTACTAAAAATACTAAGTGGCTCCACAAGCCCCTAATGTGAATAGCCAGTTAGTCCAAAAGGTGAGAGAAACATAGTAAGAAGAAATAACTCAAGCTACCATATCTGGTTGAGGTTGGGAAAAGCTAAACTATGACACTTACTAAGAATAGTAATTTTCCCCATCTGTACTTACTAAAAATAGCAGGTTGTTCTCAAAGGGAAAGTTTGACACAATGGGATATAGAGGGATGATCATTCAGGTCAACACCATCATTCTAGATCATCCATGGGCATTGAACATAGGGAATTTGAGATCCATCTCATGGAACTGGACAATGTTTTTTGACACTCACTACATATTTTGGGTCACAGGTATATCATACGTAGGTTGGGAATTACGGCCATCAACGGAATAGTTCATTCAACTTGGAAAGCATTCATGAGCTTATTTGAAGGAATTTATTAGGGTGCAAAGATTTTGAAGGTTTAGAGTCTCACTACACTTAAAAAGGATCTGCAGCCTTCATCAGGGGCGACATCCTTTCTTTTCTTCCTCCTTCCCCCCAACATTCTCTCTCCTCTATGTTCTAATTTTTTATTGAGGGTTTGCACTTTTTGATATGTATTAAAGTGAATTTAGGGACATGATGTAAAATTTAAGTTGCCTTATTTTTATAAAAGGGAATTAATATTTGAATAGGAATATGAATATTCTAAATTCAAAATAAGGAATATGAAATAGCGTTAGGAAGATGAGGAGTCAAGTTTAGAAATATAAATTGTAATGAGCTCTTCATTCCAAGGGGTTCTAATTCTGAAATTCTTCTAATTGGTTGTATTCTTGTATGTTCATGAGAGATATTTTTCTCACTTGTGATTTAAAAGAGTTATCCACTTTTCCCCTTTTCTCAATGTCTTCCATTCTCATACTATGTACAATTTCTGCTTGAGCATCAATATAATAAGAAGGATTTTCGAGCCTTTTTTGACTAAGGGGTTTATTGATACTTTGTGTTCATTAAATTCCAATTGGTCTTGTTGTTGTTTGCAATATTGTTTCTTCCTAATTTTAGTGCATGTGATGAAATTTCTAACTAGTGTGTGAAGGAATATGATTTTCTACCTGTAACATTAGTTCTCCTACCTCTTTTCTCACTCCTCTTTCCCACTCTTCAGAAAAATTATTCCCTAGCAAGAGATTGCTAGATTTACCATAGGGTCAGTGGAGTGACCCTGTTGGATCCCCGGCTACAAGGCCACTAGGAAATTCCACCTTTACTCACACATGCATATACGTAAGTTGTACTAGTTAAGTAGAGGGACTTAGATTCCCAGAGAATTTGCAATAAATTCACAAGTTTTTCCACCCAAAAAAATTTCCCGCCAACGAGGTTGGCAACCACTGTGGAGCAGATTTAACAATGTCTGCATCCAAAATACAACCACAAGGTCTGAAACTAAAAAAAATAGATTTCAAAGGAAAATCAATTTTTGAAGGTGAATCCATTAAGGAATGAACCCTTGTCACATTCATTTCCCACATCATGAATAAATTTCTAGATTGGAGTGATGTACCAATGAGTAACAATGCAGAAGAAGAAGAATAAGATGTTTGTCTGGAAAAAAAGATCGTTGATTAGCCATGGTTTTAGACTAGTGTTGACAAAGGAAAGAAGAAAGAACCTGTCACCGATGAATAGGAATGGATTCAAAGGAGAGATAAGATAAGGTGTGAAGCTCAAGAATATGAAAAATTCTTACATGAGATAAACGAGCAACTTGAAGCAACCCATAGCGAGGAAAAATAAGTGGAGATTTTTCCTATAGAGGAAGATCCTGAAGATCATGTGTACCATAGGGTTTTCATACCCAAAATATTCTTGAATGATACTAAATAAATCCTATCATTGAGCCTTTCGATGAAGATAAAATCCACATTCAAGAAGGTGACAAAAGACAAGATGGTGCAAGATCCACTAAAGAATATTTTTGTAACCTCGCGAATCTCACTGCAAAATTGAGAACATTATCTTTCTTCCACCACTCAATACATGACTTCCTCACATACAGTGACAAAGAAATGAACATGTTGAAAAGAGAATATGTGGAAATAATTTAGAGCATAATAAAAGGAAATTATGAACCTGAAGTCTTTAATGAAATTTGGAGGTATGCTTTAGCTCTACAAATAAGATACAAACATCCTAAAGCACCACATAAAATGGAGGAAGAAGATGAGATGTGTCCTATGGAGGAAGACCCTAATGGCTGCCCATATTATGAGGTTTTCATTCCTAGAATATTATTGGATTCTTCTTAAGAAGATATTATCATGGAACCTTCTAATGAAATCCAAAACAACATCATGGAAGAAGAAGTAGAAGAGATGAAGATAGAATCACCATTCAGAAATTCCATTTGTCTCGAGTCACAACCCATAGGGGGAATAATGTCTTCATTAAAGGAATATCCTTTTTGCATAATGGATGATACAATGCTCTCTGAAGACTCCACCAATTATGAAGAAGACAACCAATTCAAAGTAAGAATGGATGATCTCTTTTCAAGTTTTAATCTTTCAATTAATGATGAAATGGAGAGATGTGAAAAAGTGCAAGAAATTCACCTGACATCATGGTCTGAAGATGATGAATTCAAGATGGCCATATATAATCCTCCCTCCTATTTTGATTCTTCAAGTGATGTATAAATGTTGCATGAAGAAATGGAGGAAGTAAAAGAATATAACTCTCTTCCCGATGCACTTATGAATGATCAAATGGAAGAATCCCACTCTCTTTTCAAAGCCGAGGAGAATGAACAATTTAAATACAACCTCTACTCACTCAGGGAGAAAAATTATCATCACTATGGAAATAAATCCTTTCATCTTTCACTTGAGTAAGAAGATTCAATAATGGATGGTCAAGATGTAGCTAAAAATTCTTCTCATACTGCTGCCCTAACACAGTTCTTTGCTTCTTACCGAGAAGAAGATGATTTGAATTTTGAGCTTGAAGGAGTACCCTTCCCATAAAGCTTGGACATATTCTCCTTTTCATTAGGTGTCATGAATCAAGTATGCCCGTGTTTGCAAGAAACTTAATATTTAGTAACAAAAAGCATGGAAGAGGTGAACGAGAATGTTTTAAATGAATCATGGGCCCGTATGGATCAGATTTTTAATCATCTCCTAGAGGCAAAACAAGAAGATTCTTCCAATCAAGATAAAAATGAACCTATTGAAATTTTAGAAGAACTATCTACACAAGATATCTTTAAGGCTGTGGAAGAAACTGAATATCCTCAACTTAGCCTTGAACTCTTAACCCAGGATATGAAGATACAAGACATGTATGAATCAATTTGTTCTTTCTATTTTTGTGGACCTATTTTTTATGTTGAGATGGAGTAGTTGGATAATATTGATCACTTCCCTAATACTTTGGTTGATGAGAATGGACATGAAAGCATGTATTTTTCTTCCACATCGTGTGAATAAGTTCATGAGTGCAAAAGAAGAAAAGTTAGTGAATCTCCTTTGGACATCTCTAATTTTGAAGACAACACCTCCGCCATGGAAGAAGATAATAGGGAAAACATTGAGCTGATTTTCTTTGAAGAAAGTTGTTTGGAACATGGTGAAAATCTACAGTAATGTTGGGAGTATATTCAAAACCAGCTTGCTCCCACCATTTAGGAATGGTCCATCAATGCAAAACAAGAGTTCATATGGAAAAATCTAATGAAGGGTGAAGAATTCTTACATGGCCAAACCAAAAACTGCGATAATTTCTCTAGACAACAAAGCGGGAATATGTGTGATTCTTTCCAAATGATACAAAATCAGACTGCACTCACGTTACTCCAAGCTCCGATTCATCAAGAACATGCTCCCATGCTAGAACAATCTCTTAAGGATGATGAAGACCCCTGGCTCAATGATTTAACCTCCATGACCAAAACCACTTGGTCAAAGAAACAAAGAAGGATGTTCAGGGAAGTTCTTGAATGGGAAGAAAACCAATTTGTTCTCACTCCTTCCAAGTGTTTTTTTGATATAAGAGATAATTTGAACTTGTAATTAAAATAAGATGAATGTTTTCATGACAACAATTTTCCCACTCTTGAAGACATGGAGGGATGGTGTCTCATGATTGTGGGACATCAAGAGAAATCTTCAAAATTCTAAATATTCAAGAGGTTAACCAAATTTTCAATGGATGAAGGAACATACTCAATATGGTATGAATGCAAGGATGGAATCATGATCAATATTCTTCTTCTTAAGCCATACAAGGTCATCACAAGAGCATGGTTTGATCAAATTATAGTTTTTGTGCTTCAAAATTCATGCTTCAATCCAGTATCTCATGATGGCATGCACTTTTCTCAACATATTTTTGGGTATGTGTATATTCTTTCCTTGCCTTTGTAGTCTCTCCCATTGTCTATAATTTTATTTCTATGGAGTGTGTCTTTCCTTTCTGCGTGCGTTGTGTGTTTACCTTTCTCCTTGTTTTGTTTGTATTTCCTTCTCTCTGACTCTATAGGGCCTAATGGATAATGAGCTGGTCATATTTTATAAAGTTTAGATTCTATATACTTCATGTCATGTATTCACTGTGCTCAGTCCATGTCATGTCCCCAAGCTAGATCCAACTGTTGTCGTGAAAATGTGCAATAAGGAAATTGAAAATTTATGAGCATGACAACTATACCCCTGTGCCAAATTTTTCATGTTTTATCATTCCAAGGAACCTTGGGTCTACCCAGTCAATCTAGTAACCTCCCAGTTGGTGTTAATTCATTCACCTAGGTGATTTAGGGAAGTCAATTCATCCCCCCCAGCTGATTTTAGGAGTCCATTAAAAGTTGCAAGCTTCAGGTAGTTTTGGGAAGGGCTATCACTAGCCTTCCTAGGACTAGAGAAACCCCATGGAGTGGAGTAGAAAATCCAAATTAGACATGGAGGAAATTCAAATTCCTGGGGACATCATGGAAGTGATTTAGGAAGATTCTAGAAGGACTTGGAGAAGTTAAGGTAGTTTCACAAAATTGGGGTTCACAGGCCTAGGCAGTGCACATGTCAAAATTACTTCTTAACTTCCAAAGGTGATTATGGGAGTTGCCAATGGAGTTAGGAGAAAAAAAACATACTCAAAAAGGGAATTCCAATCCCTACAAGATGGTGAAATTATGATTTTCACAACACTTTGTCGAATTGGGTCTGCAAGAAGATTTTCTCATGCATAGGTGGAGTAACAAATCAAAAATCTATTTTTTCAGGAATAAAATGGAGGAATAAATACTTGAGACCCCACTATTGGATTCATAATGTCATTTCAAGTCAATATCATATAAAATTTCATGAAACAATTCCATCGAGAGCTCAAGATATTATCATTGCAAGTTGTCCTCAAGGTTTGGGAGTTAGTCAAATTTTCAGCTCCATAAGCTTGGTGGGATTTTGTGTCCCTCATTTCCCTCAAGTTCAGGGAAATCAGAAATTGAAAATGTGCCCAACCCTCATGAATCCCTCTATACCCACATATGACCTCCAAGATTTCCATTTCAGCCCCAGGGTGCTTGCGGGAGATAAAGCCTTCACCATCGGATCTCTGCCACGTTACATCACCTAGAGCACTGTGTAATTTGATGTCCCTCATGCCCATTTTGAGGTGAGGAACATTAGAAATGGAAAATTCACCCATCCCATAAGGAGACTTCTGGTCACTCATGTGACCTCTTCAAGAGTGAATTTTCATCCCCGAGGTACTTGTCAAGCCTTCATTCCCTATCGTCGAATCTCTACCATGTGTCATCACCTTGTTTTCCATGGAATTTGATGCCCTTCGTATCCCTTTGATGTGAGGGACATTAGGGACATGAAAATTCAAATAATACCTTCTTAGCTTTAATTTTTAAATTTTTAAAATCCCTCCTACTTCTAACTTCTAACTTATAACATTTCTGAGCATAGCTTGCTCTGTAACTCCCTGCAACTTCTCACCACCACTCCGCCATTGCCAAAGCTTAAAACATATCCACCACATACAAGAAATCCTTCACTCCATGATAATAATTAGGTACTATTAGAAATATTGATCAAACAAAGAATGAAGAAGAAGAAGTTTGAAAATATTCATTGTCGTGAAATCGAAAATCGAAGAGATCTTGCAAACCGGTGAATGGATTGACAAACTGTCTGTTGCTGATTTATTGTATATTGAAGGCCATTAAAAAATCATATTCAAACCTCATATTCATAGGAAATAATTCTCACAGAAAATAAATTTCACTTCTATCTGTGTGAAGAATAAAGCTCAATTTCTCGTCAAATTGACAACCGGATTGAAGAGAAATTTCACCAGTGAGACAAGAAGAAAAAACCTATCACAATGGAGTTGATTTCATCGCGAATGGAGACAAAACCCTGACCTATTAATTTTAACCTCTTCATTCCAAGGGGTTATAATTATGAAATTCTTCTAGCTGGTTGTATTCTTGTAAGTTCATGAGAGAAATTTTTCTCACTTGTGAGTGAAAAGAGTTAGCCACTTTTCCTCTATTCTCAATGTCTTCCATCCTCATACTATGTAAAATTTCAGCTTGAGCATCAATAAAATAAGGAGTTTCGATCCTTTTTTGACTAATGGGTTTACTGATACTTTGTGTTCATTAAAATTCTAATTGGTCTTGTTGTTGTTTGCAGTATTGTTTCTTCCTAATTTTAGTTCGTGTGATGAAATTTCTAACTAGTGTGTGTAGGAATCTGATTTTCTACCTACAACATTAGTTCTCCTATCTCGTTTCTCACTCCCCTTTCCCACTCTTTAGAAAAAGTATTCCGTAAGAAGATATTGCTAGATTTTTCGCAGGGTCAATGGAGTGCCCCTGTTCGATCCTCGGCCACAAGGCCACAACTTTACTCGTGCATGTATATATGATAGCTGCACCTTTTAAGTAGATGGACTTAGATTCCAAAAGGGTTTGCAAGAAATCCACAAGTTTTTCCACCTAATTTTTTTTCTCGCCAACAGGTAGCTGAGGTCATTCTAACCCATTCATTTGCACCTTTCTTTTTTTAGGGTTTTGATACTTTCAATTGGGTATTTTACAAGTTATTCTTCCTCTTGGAATATTTGGAGCATTCAACACAATACAAAGAAATTAATGTGACAAGTAGTGAAGGATAACAATCATCTTCTAGACCTATGAAGACCAGTTCCAGAAGTTTTTCCTAGACTAGGGAAGTTGTTTTTCTTACCAGAGTGCCCGTGGGTGCCTTGGTCCTCTCCTAGGTGCTCCAATCTAGCCACATCACCCAGATGTTTCCTCTGCGGTACCTTGACACAATCATTCTTGGTTTCTAATTTTTTTTCATCACTGCGACACAATCTAATAGGATTCAATTATTTAGCTAAGTTCTTTCCTCTTCCCTCTTGCACGTTAGGGTTTTTCTATTTCATTTTATATATTTTTTAGATCATTAGCATACTTCTTTGCTATATTTATTTACTTTTAGTACATCTATTCATAGCTTAGATTAAATACCTTAGCACTACATAGTTAGTCCAATTTTAGTTAATCAAAGATATATATTGATTCATATTTAAACTTGACAACCCTGTAGCATGCCCTGACCTTAATCATGGATGTAGACATCTTTCCTAGTTTCAGACCTTTGTAAATATTTTATGAACTTACCCTGCAACATCCAGTTTTTACTATTCTACACTTGAAGATCTCAAACCCTATAGGAATCCTAATATTCAAATTAAAGTACCTCATTTTCATGTCTTCACAACACTTTACAGACCTACAACAATCATATAGACCACTTCTACATGTTGTGTAGTCACTGTAGAAATCTTCATCACTTTCTAGAGCTCACTTGACATCTTAATCCTTGAAGTGGTCTTAGACACTTATACTTATTCTTCAATATCTTGTTCAAGATTTTTATCCATGCCACACTAGCCCACTGAGCTCTATAGAAATTCATCAACAATATTACAAGGTCTTCACAAATTTATGCAACAAATTTTACATGAACATTTTGACCTTGACTCATATCACCAACATTGAGTGAAGATCTGGAACAACTTTCCTTTTATAAATATGAAACTTAGGCACATCTAGAGTCATACTTAGAATCTATAGGACACACTTTTTTAATCATTGAATATTGAAATTGCATAGTTTTAGGATTCTTTCCCATATTTCATAATGTAATGCATGTATTTTAGTAACAAGGACCATCTTAGTAGCTATCAAACTCTGTTTAGACCCATGGAAAACTTTTTAATGCCTCTATTATCCTTACACTTAACAATGATACAGTATCTTCCCATGATTGTGATCATCCTTGAGCTTAACACTTTTTAAGTGTGATAACAATCAACTTTTGAGACACAACCTTGACTGAGACCATGAGTTCATTCTTCAAGAGACCTTATTGATGAGACAATATGAATCGTGACATTTTTGAGGAACAATAATAAAAAACTACATTTTATCAACTTACCTAGGGCCAATAATTCCTTTAAAGACCTTGAGTAGCTCAAGACACATAGATGACACCTCTTGGAAGACACCATAGACTTCACAAGACTCTGTAGACCTACAAATTTCTATAACTAACTAACCTACAAAATCAACTCCTCCTGGAGATGTAGTCCCATTTATGAAGGTATCTTTAGAAACTTGAAAAATGGATACATAGACTTTGAAAGTGGTGGATGATGACCAATAGATGAATTTTGTACACCTTTGATAGTATTTTCAAGGACACAATGACTCGGTGAATAGACCATAACACGACAAGGGAAAACATTATGAAAAATTCAATCTAGAAAATCTTTCATGAATAACCAACATTCAAAGGACAATGACATACTTTAAACTCATCTCTTGAGATAATTTTTTATACCATTGACTGAAAGTACTCATGCAACCCATATTATGACAATAAACGCAGACTAACAATGATGGAATTTGAATGACAATATGATACAATCAGACACCTATAAATAACCAAGACTTAAAAACTTATGGAGATTGTTAAAAATCATACCTTACCACACTTGAGGTGTTCCAAACACCTGATTCCTTCAGCTTGTGCATAGGAGATTGGATTGCATTTTAGAATTTATGTTCTTCTTTAGATATGATCTCCTCAACAGGTGCAAACAAGTGTCCTTGATCTGACATGGATCATGTTATCTAATTTTTCCCCTTAGGTGAAATTTGAAAAACATGCCCCCACTAAGAAAAAATGAGGAATCGATTTGGCCAGTGGAGATCACACTTTAGGATTGGACAAATAGGTTAGATATGTTGAGCACATTGCAGAGGATTTTGGGAAATGAAGATTCTCTGAAGTCAAAAATTCAAACTTCGGAGGTGGGGTCATTCGGAGTTAGACTGAAGCAAAATTTGGGGACTCGATGAAAAGGAACGCAAAAAAAGAATGTCAAGGTATGAAACCTAAAGTCCAAAATTTGGACTTTGGATAGAGGTTTCATGTGCTAAGTAGATAATATCACCTTGAAACCTGAAGTTTCGAAATCCCAAAAACCAGAAACCCAAAGTCCCAAAACCATGAAACTCGAAACCTTGAAACCTGAAGTCCCGAAACCCCAAAACCCAAAGTCTCAAAATCCCCAAACCCGAAGTCCTGAACCCCTAAAAACATAAAATCCCAAAACCTGAATTTTAAATTTTAGACTTAAGGGTTTGGGCATTTCGGAACGTTAAAAAACCAGTGCAAAAAATTAAAAATTGAAGTCTTAAACCCAAAGCTTGAAATTCAGACTTCTGGGTTTCAAATTTTTAGAGGTTTCATGAACTCAGGAAGATGAACAGTAACTTGAACTCCGAAATCAAAATTCCCAAAGTTTCAAATCCCTAAAATTCTAAAATTTCATATTTCAGAGGATGCAATGCAATTCGAAGTCCGAAAAGGTAGAGATCACCACCTAAATTTATCGCAGTATGGAACCCTCATCTTCAGATGGCCATAACTTTTGACTGGAAGATCAGCTTTGTAAAAAATGAAGAAATACAGTCCACCATTCTAGAGGGTGTTTCTAGATCTGCCACCTACCAAAATGATGAGGTATGGGCTTCCTTTCTTCCCTAATAAGGAAAATTACATGGAGGCATGGGTTTTGTAGTGGTACCCATCATTTTTGTAGGTGATTTTACTACATTTTAGGGTGGTTAAAGAATGATTTTGAATTATTCTCTCTCCCTTCTCTCATTCTTCCTATATGCTATAAGGAGGGCTCATTTTAAAGGGTTTGATAATATTGCTTTGCACACTCCCTTATTCTCTTTTTTGTAAGTGAATTTGTGGAGTTTAAACCTCCCATTCAAGTTGTAATGCAAATTAATGCCTCTTGTCCATTATAATGCATTATATCAAATCTGTGAAGAAATAATAGAAGTTTGTTGATGAATTTCAACCATCTCTTGTGTTCATTGCATTCTCATGATCTCTCATTGAAATTTTGGTTAGCTATGCATGTTAAATTGTGTTACATATTTAATGGTCTGTGTTTAATGGTGAATGAATTCATAGAAATTATTTGACTTGTGGTGTGTATTCATCCCCTTCAAACTTATTTGTTTTTATCTCCATGCAAAAAAGGTGTTCAACATTCCTTTTGGTGCATCACCTCATGTAGCTTACTTTTAATTTCTTGCAATCCTTTTAACCATGTCTCCTTGGAAAGTTAGAGTAGATTTTAGGATATATCCTCTACAATTTGAGTGCGTGTATCAGAATAGATGAACAGGAAATGACCGTCATCCAGAGAGCTTTCTTGATTGGAAAGTCCTACACTTTAGGAAAATCTCCATGTTATGTAATCACACTTACAATTTCAATCTATCAAGTTGCAAACAATCAAGGGTGATGTGATTATGCATCAATTAATACCTTTTTGATGAACCTCATTAAATTAGGCCTCAAACCGTACATATTTGATTGATCCTCTTTGTACTTGATTTATTTGACATGATTATTAACCTTCTTGACCATAGGAGCATTCGTTACTATGAACATATTCTTATTTTAGCAGTATTTTACTATATGACCATATTGGTGATAATTTAAGAAAACAACAGTTTTCTTTCTTCTAGGCTCAAACACACTAAGATTCCATCCACAGTCCTTTACTCTATTCCCATACTCACAACATAAGTAGCATTCACCCTTGAAGACACCTATACCATTCTCAAAAGGCCTTTTCTTGCAATATCTAGCCCTATGACCAAAATCATGACAAACAAATCAATATCCATGAAATGATGAACCATACCTCATAGAATTAGGTTTTATAAATGAGATAGATCTTCTCAAATCAACCTTCTTCATCACTTTCTCAACTAATTTTGTACTTGGACCAGCTTCGTTATCATGCTTACTTTTAAACACTAGGCCATATTTGTCATTAGTGGCCTTTTGACCTTCAATAACATCATCAAGAGATTTGGAGCTCTTCTCAAGCCTCTCATAAATATTCAACCTATTAAAAGAATCCTAAAAATATTATTATAGTTCTCTCAACCAATCTTCATACCTGTAACAAGCATCCTCTTTCTCTTTTAAGGCATTAGACATAATTTCAATTTGGGATTTAAAACCCTTGATGGATTTATCATGATCTTTCTCCATATCCTTGACTTGAATTTGGTAATCTTCAATTTAATACTAATCTATTTTATTCCTTCTCCTCAAGATAGCCTCAATTTATGAATACTTACCCATAGCTTGTGCTTCTAAGATATCCTTTAATTTGTTACAATTGTTTCTCAAGGATCTACTCTGATACCAATTGTTGGAAGAAAAATGGACTGAGAGGGGGGTGAATCAGTCATAAAAATTAATTTTCAATTCATTTACCATCATATACATACATTTATTCATTCATACATTAACCATCCATAACCATATGTGTGCATTACATATATAACATCAATCACAAGAGGATGAAACAAAGTACACAACACAAGAACACCATATCTAAGTGGAAAACCCTCATGGGGAATAAAACCCAATGAAACTCTACTTATATTACAAAAATAAAAGACATTTACTGAAGCAACAAATTCACAAGGGGTGCCAATCCCTGATTTATTGAGGCACCAACCCCACAAGGAGCACTAACCCCTAATTTAGCAAAGCATCAACTCCAAAAGGAGGCTATAAACACCTAGGATGACCAAACACTAACTCAACCACATGTATATGTTTGATCTATGATTTTTCTTTTACCAAAATGGATGGATATCACTTATTCATCTCACTAACCCTAGGTCAAACCCTAGGTCTTTAATATTGCACTATCTTCTTCCTTCTCACCTTATCTTACGTCTAAACACTTCCTCTCATGTTTTCATACCTTCCTAAATCTGATCTAAAATCAAATCATGTCTTTTTACCTGTAAATATCTCTCCTCTAGGTCTCACTACTGCCCCATGCAAGACTAACTCTCAAAATGAGCTTAAAATTCAATTTTATATCATTTTCTTCTCTCTAACCCAAAGGATGTTGGTCCGTTATGACTAATTATACCCATAAAAATTCATTAAATTTGAATAAAATCATTACAATGGTCACATATGACCCAAGTAGGTCGTCCTAAATAAAAACCTCATTACATGTGCCAAAATTGGCTCAAAACCGTGTGGGCACAAAGATAAATCTGCCCTTACATCAAATCAATACTTAGTTATGACCCATAACCCTTTACACATGAGTAAATAAAATTTAACATCCATATACAGTCTCAATTTATCTCAACCAATCATATTATTTTGTTTAATGGGCTGAGTGCTCTTTGTACTTCTCAAAATAGTTGTTTCCTACACCCTTCAGCACCCTGTAAACTTCATTAGGCCACCAAATCAGTTAAACACCAAAAAAACATACCATGTAACAAATTTATGTAAATTTAATAACCTTTATAACACACCTAAGAAATTTATAAGTATATAATCAACCTCATACTCAAATCACAACTACTTTTGTCTTCACTAGATCAACCTGCCAAATAATCTATTTCCAAATGTTAGCTCATAAAATAATTATGCATACATTAAATACATAAAAATGGATTCATTAGATGCATAATTCATCCCTATTAACATTCAAGGTTATATCAAGCATCACCCAATCCATCTCACTCTTCAAAAAACTCCAAATGTTCACCAAAATAGATCATGTCCTGCACCTGTAAAAATTATTACTGTCAAAATAATGACCTAAAAACCCTAACAAGTGACCTAATAATGAGTAAAAAAACATAATAATATAAACATATCTGAATCCTCTTTCCAACAAAACTTGAATCACCTTCAAACTCCACCTGTAGCTCAAGTTATGGCCAGTTTATTGAGCACTACTTTTTATGGCCTCAAAACTACCCTTTGACTAGTCAACTTGAATGGACCTCAAATGACCATGTAAATGTCATAAAACCTCCATTTACATCCATCAAAACTTACATACATCACAAAATGACAATTTAGCCATTACGTTATTTGGATAACGTTTCCTTAAATTAATACTCTTCAGAAAATGCCATTTTTGGTGGGGACCACATATGACCACAAGCTCTATCCCACATTTATGAAAACATGGAATATTTCCCTATAATATAAAATCATATTTTTTTCACTATAAATCAAAACTGGGCTGCTATAAACACTTTTCTATAAACTACTCCTAGCTAGGGTTTTAAACCACTTTATATTTTTAACGATCGTTCATAAAAATGTGAATATAAAAAAATATTAATTATTTTTGAAAAACCTTAATAATTGACCTAAAATTATATTCCAAATAGCTCAGGTCCCCATGAAAATCATACAGTCCACAACAAGCATTAGAAGGTCAACTTTTATCACAAAAACACATTGTTTCTTACTCGGTTTTGCCAAAACTTGCATAACATGCAATTATTTATTCAGAATGACATAAAACTTGGCACTAAGCACCATGAAAATATCTTATACTTTTCCATAATCACCACATAGCTCATATATTCCACAAAACTCTCCATCCACAATGACTTACCTATGCTAAATTTAATATTCTCAACTGTTTACTTCCGAATGACCTCATACATGCATATAACCTATGAATATATGACCTAAAATGCATCACACAATTTAGGTAAACTATCATAACATTTTTCCCATGATTCACCATGATTTATTAGGCCCAAAAGTCACATCTCCACCTCATTTTTCATGCTCCAAGACTAGAAACAAGCCTAGAATTACCTGACTCAACCATAACAACCCATCAAATGACCATGATGGCATCATACATACCCATATAAACCTGAAACACATCACATGCACCATTAATGACCTCATGAAAACATCCAACCAACACTAGGGATCTCAAACAATGACTTAGCTCACTCAAACAAGCATTAGGACAACACTAAACTTCACCAAACCACATGAACTCCATACATGAAACCTGATAAACATCATAGGAGGACTCAAATATCACTAAGACATCCTTTTCCATTAATGGGGGTTGACATCAATGACAATATAACCATGCAATGGCCAACAATGGTTATTTATCGTGTTGTGTTATTTTTTTGTAGGCAATGTGTATTGGTCCCTAATAGTAGACACATCTATCCACATATTGACATAGAATGTGTCAAGAAATATACTTGGTGGAGTTATACTTGTGTGAGTGGATGATATAGTGGGTGAGCATGCCCATTTATTTGAGCAAGTGGCCATAGCAGTGGTGATGTGCACAGTGTTGCTAGGCGAGAGGGACAAGGCACGTGAGGAGACTCAATGAGCCAGAGAGGTAGTGGATGGTGGTCCCTTGGCATGGGATGTGTTTGCATGATATAAGGATTTGCAACATCATTTTTCATATAATTCAATGGATAATACCTTATTAAATAGGCAAGTGGAGAGGTATCAAGGCATTAAATAATGGCATAAAGTTAGTGGCGAGGCATCTAGTTCTAGGGCTCTCACATTTCCCGAGAGTGATAGTGATGATGAGGTGTGACTATTATTATTGTTTATGATGTAGGGGAGTTACCCCCCAATGATGAAAACATTTTTTTAATGATGGTCTCACTATATATATATATATTGACATATTTTATTAGTATATGATGAGTTTGTTTCATTGAGTATTGATGTTGTAATATGATTGATGATGTATGATTTAATGTTAATTGTCGTAGTGTATGTAATGTGTTGTATATTTTGTGTGTTTATTTAAATGGAATTTTGTAAAGCGTAGTTACTATAATGATGATATTAGAATGAATGTAGAAAGAGGTGATGTATGATGGTCAAACTAACGTGTTGTGAGGAATGTGTATTGCGGTAATGTAATGTAATAATAATATGTTAGTGTGATAAATGGGGGGAATTAGCGATGTCCCCTAGATTAGGTTCATTTTAATTAATACCCCTCAACAACCAAGAATGAACTATGGAAAGAAAGAGTGCATCATCACGAAATGATTGAGTGTGCTAGATGAATGACAAAACATATGATGAAATCTTCTTAGATAAAAACCCTCAACAATCGTGTAATAACCATAAGAACACAAGTGCATCATCGAGGGGTAAGGTGATAGTAATCACCTACCAAAGACCAAGGTTACGCAAAGTAGTGGAAGCATGTGAGATGGAATCAGCGTGCAAATGAGTGCTAAACTAAATGTCATATGGAGTTGTGGTGGTATGCACGGTGGAAGTGGGTTGTGGAAGTTAATGTGATGGAACAACATGATGTAGTGGATAGCGTGAATGTGATAGATGAAGTAAATTCAATGGATATGATGATGTAGTGGTGTATGGACATGGTGGAGAGTATGTATGAGTAATAAACTATGGTGGTAGATGTATCATGGCATGAGCACTAGGTGGAGGAGAGAACTCAACTATAGTAGAAAATATCTAACAAGGTAGAGGAGAGATGGATCAATCACATGAGCGAGAGCCAAAGGATATGATGCCCTTATTCTGTAATTGTTTCAATCAATCTTGAAGGGAAAGATATTCATTTTCCCTATGGCCATTTATGTGATGATAATTACAATAAGGCTGGTCATGCTGGCATTACAGCCTATTCTACGGATGATGCTGATTTGATGGTAAGTGAATTAGGTACTTTTCAAGCAAGGAAAACAAAACATCATGAGATCTATCATGATGGGAGAAATACAATAGATCACACAACATAGATGGAGTGGAAGGAAAATTTTCCTATCGTGGAGTTAGAGAAAAGGTACATTATGGTGGTGGAGTAAGTTGAGCTTGTTTACTTTACTTGTGAGGTGAAGGTGAAGACTGTGTAGGACGTTCAACCATTTTCGATAGAGGAGGACTAGATGGTATAATAGAAGTATATGTATGTGGAGGGTAAATGAAATTTTCTTAAAGAAGATATTTCTCTAGATCTAGGACTATGTAGCAAAGAAGAATGAATGACTCACATGTATCATATTGTAATCTATGCTTAAGTGTAGGAATCAAACCATGAAAAAATTAAATTTCTTTTATAGATCAATAGGTTGGAATATTGGTTAATGTATACAAGCATTGAACTGTAAGATATAATCCTTGATAGGTTCAAATGAGACCTGATGTGAAGTAGGTAAGTGGTCATAAGTAACTTTAGGGTCGTTGTTGATGATAAACTGACAGAGGAAATCATATTCCATGTCATAGTAAGTACTAATGGACCCAAAGGGAAGATGAGTGTACTATTGAAACGCCTCATCAATAAAACTGTATCGAAAGGCCTTAAGTAATAATATATCATCAGAATAAGATGTCATAATAATGTGGCAGTGTAGAAGATGAGCATGAAGGTCACCAGTACCATAAAAACATGTGAATGTAGACATGATAAAGTCCTTCAAAAATGCAGAATTATGAATCTTCCTAGGGACAAGGTTACCATGTAATGAGTTTTTATCAATAGAACCATAGTAAGACCTACTATATAGAGTAAGTGACTGAACCTAAGATTGTAATTGACCTACGGTATGTATGAGAAAAATTATATACTATGAAGGAATAGTGGAAGATATAAACAATGTATTAAGAGGTTGTAATTTTCCATTGTGAGTGATCATGGGAATATCTAGAGATGAAAAAGGAGATTATGATGTTAAGGGTACACTATTAGTAGGTGTCAAATAAGCTATAGTAGATGGAATATCCATATCATTGGTAGGACTAGCATAGAAAACATCCCTAATAGGTGAGGTGATAGATGTAAATACATCTATATAAGAAGATGAACGAATGGGTGTAGATGATGTAATAGGAGGAGATGAAATGGTAGGAGAAGAAGAAGTGATAGATGCAGGTGAATCATGCAAAATGATGATGTAATTTCAAGAGAAGAAAATGATGGAATAGGATATTTACATGCACCAATATGAAAAGAAGGAGAACCATGGCTATCAACCACCTGATCAATATCATATAGACACTCAGAAATGAGAATTCCGTTAAGGATGTTATCAATAGGATCATCAACATAATATGAAGGATTATAAAAACTACTATGAGATATATCGTGAGAAGAAATTTCAAGAGTAGAAGAATCATGGTAAGGAACTATAACAATGGTATGACTAGGAGAAGAATTAGTATGCATAGGTGAGTGATTTTTAATACCAAGAAAGTAATCACTAAGAGAATCATCTAAAATTTCCTTAGAAAGGTTAGAAGGAGGATCACAAGTTGCCATATAACATGGTGTACAATATTGAAGGCTATTGGATTCTCAAAAATACTAATTTCAAAGGGAGAATCTTCGAAATCAGTAGGCACATATTGTTGACCATATAGAAGTTGTTGTTTGATATGATCCAACATAGGAGTAGGATTACCATAGAGAGCCATGAGCTCAACGATGGAAGCCTCATCATAGATAGGGTTAATGCTGAAATGAGACATGGTGGGTGAAGAATATGAACTATCCTTAACCATTTAGGGTTATAAACAGATCTTAGGGAAAGATATTCTAAAGTACGGGTTCACCAAAATGATTAACTAAAATATTGATTTTGAAAGTTAATCTAGATAGTATAACAATGAAACAAATAGTGTAAACTGAAATGTAGATGCTAACTAATTTTATTTGATATTTAAATGAAATAAAATAATTGAAATAGGAGAGATAATGTATTAACCTAACAATAACTTACCTTGATCTGATTTTGGACTAAACAATATGGTGTACGAATGAAGAAGAGGATGATGGTACAACCCAAAAAATTGCAACAGATTGAGATTTGACTAGACTGGGCCACCTTGGAGAGGATCAAGGAAATTGTGGGTTCCCTAGTCTACAATATGGGCACTCTGTTCTGTAGAACAACTCAGAACCTAAATATGAAATTGTTGCTAGATCTTTGTAATGTATAAGTCCTTGTCACGTGGTTGTCGCAATAACTTTGCTTATGTTATCGTAAACATGTAATGAAGATCTACCATACAAAGCATCAAATCCCTAAAAATGACAGATGCATATGAAGGGGTCATACTAACCTTAGCTTTCATAATGGTGTACTTAAAACTAAGCATTTCACTACATTCCATACCCAATGTAGTTGTGTGTGCAATTGTGTTCCTAGGGTGCCTTAGCTTCAACGACGTAGAGATAGGGGAAATAGCTAGATGTAAAATGCAAATGGTGTATAGAATAGAATGAATACAACCCTTCCTATGCAGTGTGTGTGATGCAATGATGCCCAAATTTGGTCCCTTTCCTTAGTAGATAGCTAGCCCTTTGTGCTAGATAGTCTGCCCATAAGATAGTAGGTATGTTATGTTTATATAGGGATATCTTGCTCTAATTTCGACACTAATGACCCGACATGGTTACTAGTACCTAGGGGAATGAGAGGGAAAATTTTAAATATTGACCTCAAAACTCTAAATTAGACACAAGTGCTATTGGGACCAGGATTCCTAAAAATAAGGACCGAAGCACCCATGGGCACTCCAGTTCTACTCTAGGTTCCCTAGTCAAAGACTAGAGATGATAAATGACCAAATAACGACACCTAATACGACCTAAGAGATGACTAGAACTGTGCAAACAACTGACAACTATGCAATAAAAATGACAATGGCGACTAACTAACTGACGACATGACTAGGAGATAGGTCATTAGTGAATACTTTTCTTACGTGAGATTCATATATAAAATAAAATATTTAGTGGTAAAAATTTAATGTAAAGTGCATGATTTTGTGACTACAACACCAAACCACTGCTCATCTTCTCCATTATGCATATATGGTACACTGTGTGTGTGTGTGTGTGTGTGTATCCATAATACATATTGTAGTGGATATTAAGCATGTAAGAAAGTTGTAGTAAACTTTATGTGTATAATAAGTAAACTTAACATGCAACAATAATTATAACCTGGTTGTCTCAAGTTTTTATTATAATTTACAACTAAAAACTTGAAATATGGCCTCTTAAATGTCAATTTCCAAGCCTTCCACATGACATAGTCCATTTCTGTGACTTATCCTAATAAGAAATATATTACATTGGACTGAAAACATGTTATGCATATTTCATAAATCTATTCATATTTTTAATTCATGTATGTCACTATCAATAGCTAGAACAAGATTTAAAAAATAAACATATAAGTATATAGGGAAAAATATTTTTCAACTTGTAGTCTATGCATAGTGAATAGAGCCACCCAGAATTTCATGACATACTTTCTAGGCTGAAATTCTAGGAGAGCCACAAGTTTGGCGTTTAAATATATAGTCAAAATTAGCAAAGAGGTTTTAATTGACTTTGTAGAAGTTATCAAGATTTTGTACTAGGTTTCTAGCAATCTATCTATCAACCTTCATGGAAAATTAAATTAAAATATTATACCTATAAGTGAGAGAATTACAGGCCAAAAAATATTAAGTGTAAAAATGAATTTAATCGATGAAGGAGAGTGTGCATATTGTAGTTCTAAAACTGAACGAGACAATTAAATAAAAATTCATGAAATTAAATTACATGATATTAGGTGAAATTATTAAGGTCACTATTTCCTCGAGTAAATTGATTATTACCTTGTTGAAATCACCAAGGATGCGTGTTTTGTGTAGATTGAGGTTTAAAGCATTCCACTTTGAAAGATGATGATGAATAAAAGGCTCTACCAGGAACGTTTACCCCTCCTCCAAATTTGCACGCATCGACTACACCGTCGGTCTAGGATAAATTTGTGGCATGTTTAGAATATGTTGAAATGAAATGATATGTAGGTAATGGGGTACTACAATTCTTTGAAATAGAGTGACACAATGAGAAGTTTAACTTAGAAATATAAAATGCTTCGGGGAGTTGATCTATGACACTTTGTGTTTTACTCATAAGTGTTGACAATTGTGTGTTTGTGTTTTCATTGATGTCAACTTCATTGATGGAAAATTCTGTCATGGTGTCATGTGAGTCTCCATATAATGTTATTCAAAGGTCAAACATGAAGGTATATTGGTAGTCTCTAAGTTTGGTAAGTTCATTGTTGTCATGGTGCATGATCTAGTGAGCCGAGTCATAGTATGAAGTATCCCAAGCTGGTTGGAGTGTGTCATAAGGTCATACATGGTCCATATGATGTTTCTTGGGTATACATGAATCTTCATGATGTTAGCAAGGTCATTTCATGGGTTTTCATGGTTGAATTAGGTCATTCCATGCTTGTTTCTAGCCCTGGAGCAAGAAGAATGAGGTAGATCTGTGAGATTTGGACATGATCATCCTTTTTCAAGAATGGTGGAAGTATAATTGAGTTTTATGGTGAGTTTCAGGTCAATATTTAGTGGTATGATACATTTATGGGGTCCTTGGGAAGCAACATGTGAGAAATAAGTAGGATAACATGGGTGAATGAGAGTTGATAGAGAGTTTTAGAGTTATTTAGGTTAGATGGTGATTATGGGTAGTTATAGGATGTTATCATGATACTTCATGACAAATTTTAGAGCATTCTGAAGAATAATTTTGAATATATGCAAGTTTTGGTGAAACTGTGCAAGTTACAATGTGTTTTTAAAGCAAAGTTAGACATTCTGATGCTCATTGTTAATTGTATGATTTAAATGGGAACCTGAGATCTTTGGTATATATTCTAAGGTAATTTATGAATATTTTATAAAAATAATAATTTTGTTTTTTTGTCACATTTCTATGTCCGATCATTAAGAAGATAAAGTGATGTGAAACCCTAGCTACACCCTAGCTAGGAGCAGCTTGCAGAAAAGTGAGTATAATAGCCCATTTTTTATTTATTTTACAAATGTGATGTTTGGATGTTGTATAGGACTATTTAATATTTCCATAAAGGTATGTTAGAGCTTGTGGTGATATGTGGGGCCACACTTGCATATACTTGTTTATGAAGAGTTTCAGTTGGAAAATTTTCCCAAAGAAGGTAATGAATAAATTAGAATTTATGATAGCTTAAGACTTTTGATATATTTCCATGATAGTTTCAGATCATGGTTGAGGTAAAAAAGTAAAAAGTGTGCCCTATCTATGAGGATAGGTTTTTGTAGCGGTTTGGAGTAGCCTTCTATAAAATTGAATTTGCAGGAGCTACACGAGGCATTAGGACTCCATTCATGTTTTTTTGTGAAAGTAGTTCAGATATATTTCTAATGGTATATCAAACTTGATTATTGGACAATTCATGAAAAATATAGGTCAAAGTTTTTAATATATATATATATATATATATATGACCTTCGGACCCCTATAGGCTTATTAAAAATTACCGATAAAAATTACTCCATTTTCAGTAAAACAATCCAAGATAATGTAAGAATGTAAATCACACTACACACAGATTGATTACAGAGTATGGCAATATCCTATGTCTTCAGGTTCTTATCGAACCATTCCACTAGTCAAAATTTGCAAGTACAATATGAATTTTACAATAAAACCTAATGGAACTTTACTTGCCTAAAAATTACTCCAGACCTTCTAAGAACACCGATGCTAATTTGGTCCTGTCTTCCACCTTTCTGGTGCACAAGAATCCTATGGAACTTGATTGGCATTCCAAACATTTTCAAGACACCCTATGGCACTCCAGTTACCAATTCCAGGCTTCACAAATTAAAGTGTGGTGTTATGGGCCAATTTGTTAGTTTCCAATAACTCCCAATTTATAATTTGCCTATTAAAATAATAGGACTTAGCTTCCACAATATTTTCCTATAAAATATTGACTAGGACTTACTCTCCAAAAATTAACTATAATTAATAATAAGGCTTTAATAAAAAATAATAATAGCCTATTAAAATAATAAGATTTTTGAAATAGCTTGGAAGCTCTTTTAATATCTCCTCCACTAGCTCTTATTTCTCCTCTCCTCGGGATCCTTTGAATGGGATTAAAGCTCCTTGTTCTTCATCGTTCGGATGAGAGGGAGAAGGGCCTTTATATAAGCCTAAGTGGCCTATAGATCTTGTATATAGGTCTTATTGCCCTTATCCTAATCACAACTGCATATATAGGAGGGCTGGTGAGGCCGCTACATTTTTAAAGGAGAGGTTAGGGGATCAAATCCTCCCTCCCACATAGCCCAACTGGTTTTGGATGAGGCGGGTCACTATTTTTAACCTCTAGTGGGTTTATCACACATGGCCGGTGTGAATGGTGGGGGTCGGTTTTAAGTATTGAATGAATCACTACTTTGAACATGGTTGCATACATGTGCTCCTTTCTTTTTATTGAGACTTCGACAACCCTTGGCTATATGTTGAGTCGTACCCACCCATTGTGTGTTGTTCGCTATGAGTTAGGTTGTTTGTTTGTTCTCACTAAAGTCACTGCAGTTAATGGGATAATATGGATCCTCATGTATTATTTGAATCGCTCCCTCCAAATAGGCTTTGGCCTAGCCAGTTGGAAGATAAGTCAGGAATATTAGGTAAGCCCAATCAATGTGGAAATAATAAAAATCTAATTCAAGTAATGTAGAAATAATAAAATAAACTCGAGCAATGTGGAAATAATAAAATCAACTCGGTGGGGAGCTGATCACCCCACTGAACTAATAAAATAGTTCTCATGAGCTTATTATCTACCTACAATGCACTCTTCAACATATAGTCCACTCGTCGATTCTCAATAGGTAAATTGAGCAAAATCAAACTGGTGGTGGCTTGAGGACCCACCATGTTTAAAATAATACAATAGTCTTCATGGTGGTTAGGCTCCCTTTTGTTATAAAAGTTGAGCATCTTATTCTCATGACCCACTTCTCACTCGTCGAATACCGGAGGTTGCAACCAACTCGAACAAAATTATTTGTTTTTCTTTTCGCCACTCGGTCATAATTTTCCAGTTGACCTGGTCCCACCTAGGGTTGAATGATGCTTTGACCGGCCATCATTTGCACATACAGACTCTGCTTTTGATGTTAAAATAGTTGATGGAAAGCTCTCAGAGTGATCTTCTATACTATACAAATCCCAGGAGATTCAAGGAACATATGTCCTTCACACTTTCGTCCGGATCACACCTCCCTAATGGGAAAGTATTTTTGTCCCAAAAATCTTGTATAATCCAAATCATGTTGCTGAGAAGAGATCTACGTAGTATATTGCCAACTCCACAATCAAAAAACTGATGGTTCATACTCTAAGACCTATGGCACTTGGGCTCACTACCTCTTACTGTGCCACTCTGATATTTGAAGAAGACCTCTATGCCTCTGTTGTATGGTGGGAAGTTTCCAAATGAAACCTCAACGATCCGACTGTGTGGTGGTAAGTCTCCTTTCTAGACCTCAACACTCTTGCTTTAAAGTGTTAAATCTCTTTGCAAACATCAACGCTTCCACTATATGGTGCTAAGTCTCCTTATTTAATCTTGGCTGTCAAATCTACCCTCTAGGTGTCTTACAATTTGACAATCCATGACGTTGGTCTTTCCACATTTTCCTGTTAAGGCCTTACTATTTAGAAACAAAGAAGAAATATAATGCTACATATGCCCTCTGGGGGCCTTACACTTCAACAACATATAATATGCATGGAAGTAGATATTGCCACATCTTCCCTCTAGGGGTCTTACACTTTAGAAGATGCCACGTCCATGATGATCAACTACCATTCTGTTGCACAGTCATAATGCCTCTACACAGAATGACGATCCAAGCTGATTTCACACGAACTCAATAATGGTGATTTCAACCTCATTGTATGGTTTCTACCTCTACATGGTACAAAGCCTCCTATTGACAATGACTATCAGGTACCACTCTACTACATGGCCAAATTGGGCCTCTTATCAGAATGAAGATCCAGCCTAATATCAAATGCCAATGGTGATCAACTACAATTCTGTTGAATGGTCACAATGAATCTACACAAAATGAAGATCCAAGCTATCACTATTGAGCTCAACTGCCTACACAAATGGCTGAAAAATATCCAAGCTTTAAATATGAGTTATATCCTATATCTGATTTATAATAGGAACTCAAAAGTTGACTAGGAGATATAATTGGAGTATTAATCAAACTTTCCAAGTAATAAAATCCATTGAGTATGGTAAACCTTTCTCTCAACATTTTCTCACAAAATCTGGACTCTAAACAAATATTGCATGCTATTCATCAATCTGAGCTATGGAATATATAATTGAAAATTTTTTGACTTAACCATTTTAAAGGACTTTAACTTTCAGGTATTACCTGATCCTAGATTTATTTGTCAACTAGTGGTGGAGTAGGAACCTCCTTTGCCTTTACAATAGGCCTCCATTTCATCTTTGGCTTTCCATTACTCTAATGGAGAGATGGTTGAAGTTTCCATCATGTGTCCACCCGGTGCCCATTCCTATGGAAATGAGCACAAAAACTCCTCTTACTCTCCTTCTTCTGGGATGAGGAACTCTTACTACCATTTTTTGCCTCTGCATGATGAGATTGGTCTTTCTGATTTTCCTTGTTCATGACAAACGACATCAACTTATTCATCAATGTCCTTCTCTTCCAGCATCTGGCCATAGAATGGTTATGAAATCCACAAAAGGTACATGGAAAGGAATTCCACATTTTTTGAAAATCATAAGCATACTTCTTAAGCTAAAAATGTGGATAAGAAGTTTCATTGTGCTTATGATTATGGTAAGAAACTAGAGGTGGAATTTCATTACCTCTTCACTGATTTTTTTTACCACATCCTACCTGTGACAATGAAGCACAATTTTCCTTCTCAAAATATTCTTCCAAGACTCTTGGAGTATTCACTTTTCTTTCAAAAGCTTGTCTCCCATCAATGTTATTGGAGTAATCTCCAATATCCATTCCCACACTAGGATAACCCAAACATGTGAAATGAGGACGATCCTCAACCTGTATTGGGTTAGATATGTCTTGGCCATTTTCACCAAGGCATCTTCCATCAAATACCCTTTTAGATACCAATTTGGATCCAACACCTCTAGTATGCTTTTCAAATAAGCCAAAAGCATCATTACCTAAATCCAAAACTAAATGGGAGGAAGAATATTCTCATGGTGAACAACTTACACTACACTCATCTGTCATGATCTATGCATCTAAGGTTAAAGGTATTTCCTTTCTCTGATCACCACACTGAAACCTTGTCAAGATCTCATCCTTGGTTTGTAGTTTCAATTTCAAGAAAGAATTATCCTTTACCAAGGAGTAATACACCAATCAAAGGAGAGAGTTCTCTTCCTAAATGTGGTGATTATAAGCTTCAACCTCTTAGAGATTTTCCTATTTTGACATCTTTCCCATGGTGTACATATACCCTATTCACACAAACTGAACTAACTGCACTAACTTGAAGCAATCACATGTTCAAATTAACTGATTTTGATACCAAAATTTCTCAGAGATTAGCAAGTTTGTAAACCAATAACCTACTCTGATACCAACTTGATCCGAAATATATATATTACTACCTTTGGAACCCTATAGGTTTATTAAAAATTACCGATAAAATTACTCCATTTTAAGTAAAACAATCCAAAATAATGCAAGAACATAAATCACACTACACACAGATTGATTATGAAGTTTGGAAATACCCTGTCTTTGGGTTCTTATCAAACCATTTCATTAGTCAAAATTTACAAGTACAATATGAATTTTACAATAAAACCTAATGGAACTTTACTTTCCTACAAAGTACTCAAGACCTTTGAAGAACACTGATGTTAATTCAGTCCTGTCCTCCACCTTCCTAGTGCACAACAATCTTACGGAACTCGATCAACCTTCTAGACGTTCACAAGACGCCATATAGCACTCTGGTCAACAATTCCATGATTTAGAAATTAATGTATGACAATATGGGCCAATTTGTGAGTTTCCAATAACTTCCAATTTACAATTTTCCTATTAAAGTAATAAGACTTAGCTTCCACAATATTTTCCTATAAAATATTAAATAGGAATTACTCTCCAAAAATTGCGTATAATTAATAATAAGGATTTATTACAAAATAATAATAACCTATTAAAATAATAATATTTTTAAATAGCATGGAAGATATTTTAATATCTCCTCCTCAAGCTCTTATTTCTTCTCTCCTTAGGATCCTTTGAATGGGCTTGAAGCTCCTTATTCTTTGTCATTCAAATGAGAGGGAGAAGGGCCTTTATATAGGCCTAAGCGAGCTACAGATCTTGTATACAGGGCTTATCACTCTTATCCTCATCACAACATCCTATTTAGGAGGGTTGGTGAGGCCGCTGCATTTTTAAAGGAGAGGTCAGGAATCAAATCCCACCTTCCACATTGCTCGACCATTTTTGGATGAGGCAAGTAATTTTTTTTAGCCAAATGTGGGTTTATCCCACATGGTCGGTGTGAATGGTGGGGGCACCTGCTGACTCACTACTTTGAACATGGTTGTGGCCAAATAATCCTTACTTTGTTTCGGGCCTCCGATGGCCCTTGGTTGTGTGTTGAGTTTTACCCACTAGTTGTGTGTTGTCCTCTATGAGTTGGGTTGTTGGTTTGTTCCTACCAAATTCATCAAATTTAATGCAATAATATGGATCCACGTGTATTGATTGAATCGCTCCCTCCAAGGATTTGGCCTAGCCAGTTGGAAGATAAGACGGGAATATTAGGTAATCCTGATCAATGTGGAAATAATAAAAATCCTACTCAAGTAATGTGGAAATAATAAAATCAACTCGGTGGGAAGTTGATCACCCCACTGAGCTAATAAAATATCTCACCTAAGATGATTATATACTTGCAATACACTCTACAACCTATATTCCACTCCTCGATTCTTGATAGGTAAATCGAGTGAAATAAAACTCATGATGGAAAGCCACATGGTGGCTTGAGGACCCACCATGTTGGTGACAATAAAATAATCTTCACAGCAGTCAGCCCCCCTTCTGTTATAAAAGTTGAGCCTCTTGTTCTCACAAAAAAATTATCACTCATCAAAGACTGGAGGTTACAACCAACTCGAACAACCTACCTTTTTTTGCTTTTGGCCACTCGGTCCTAATTTTCTAGTTGACCTGGTCCTACCTATGGTTGACTAAAGCTTTGACCAACCATCATTTGCACATACAGACTCTATTTTTGATGTTCAAATAGTCGACAGAAATCTCTCGAAGGGATCTTCTATATTATGCTGATCTTGGGAGATTTATGGAACATATATCCTTTGTACTATCCTTTGGACCAAACCTTCCCAACGGGAAAGTATTTTTTTCCCAAATATCTTAAAAACTCTAAATCACATTGCTGAGAAGAGATATACGTAGCATATTACCAACTCCATAATCAATCAACTGATGGTTCAAGCTCTAGGACCTATGGCACTTGGTCTCACTGCCTCTTGCTATGCAACTTTGATATCCAAAGAAGACATCCACACCTCCATTGTATGGTGCTAAGTTTCAAAATGAAACCTCAACGATCTCATTACGTGGTGCTAAGTCTCCTTTCTACACCTCAACGCTCCCACTTTATGGTGTTAAGTCTCTTTGCAGACCTCAATACTTCCATTTTTGGTGCTAAGTCTCCCTCTTTTATCTTGGTTGTCACCTATGCCCTCTAGGGTTCTTACACTTCTACAATCCCTTACATTGGTACTACCACATTTTCATATTAAGGTCTTAATTTTCGACAACATAAAATAAATATACTATTACATCCGCCCTCTGGGGGTCTTACACTTCAACAACATATAATTTGCATCGAAGTAGATATTTCCACATCTACCCTCTAGGGGTCTTACACTTCGGAAGATTTCATGTCCATGATGATCAACTATCATTCTATTACATGGTCACAATGATGATTTCTCATGAGCTCAATAATGGTGGCTTTAACTCTGTTACATGGTTGCTACCCTCTACACGGTACAAAGCCTCCTATTAATGATGACTATTAGGTACAACTTTGTTGCACAACCATAATGTGCCTCTTATCAAAATTAATATCCGACCTGATATCAAATGCAAATGGTGATTAGCTACCATTTTTATACACGGTCACAATGCCTCAACATATAATGAAGATCCAAGCTAACACCAATGAGCTCATGTGATGCTCAATAAAAAAACCTACTTGAGACCCAAGAAACAACCTAGGGTTAGTTAGAAAATTATGGAATAAATTTTTTTTGATTAGAAGTGTCCACAACCAAGTTGCAAGACAACAGTTGACCATATTAGGTTAGAACAATTCTAAAATTACTATATCATATTTTTCCTTCATTAACACATATCAAGTTCACATGGTTCAGATTTTAGGGTTAGAAGTTTCAGTTAGGTTCAGGGAGTAATTTACTTCCATACCCACTCTCTAACAGGATCAGAGTTTCAAATTGATTTTTCTCACACTTAAATCTTCCAAAATTTCCCTAAATCATTTCCATTGGATAGGAAATTTTCTCACCTTTCTGTTGATATAAATAAGTCCTCCTAACTCCTTGTAGAACTCAAGTTATGAGTAGGAGGACTTTAGGGGTCAAATTTTCCCCAAGGGGGACACGTGGTGAGAGGGGAAGAAAACCCCTTTGATGTGTTGGTGGGTCACGAGATGACATTAGAAAATTTTCCCCCACATGGGCGCAAATTCAAAAACTCTCCCGCGCCTCTGCACTTCCTCCAGGGACACATGGCAGTCTCTGAGTCATCGCAGAAAAGGAAGAAAGGAAGGGTGGGGTGGTGGGAGTCTTGTCACAAATTTTCCAAAGGGAAAAAGAAAACAAATAGTGCCCACGTGCTCGTAGGTCCCTAGGGACACGTGGCACTCCAAAATTCACCATGAAAAGAAGGGAGAGAGAGATAGGTGGAGCGGCAGGGATATATGGCGAATTTCGCCAAAGGGGAGATAAGGGGAGAATTGGACACGTGGGTCCGCGCGCCTACAGAAGGTATTCCCCAAGGCGAGGGTGGGAGTGCGGGGCCATGGAAGGAAACAAAAAAAATTCCAAATCAAAATTTTCAAAAGGAAAAGGGGTCACAAGGGTTCCACCCCCTCCAAAAGCACCCAAAGCTACCACGTGACAGCCTGTGATAGGCCGCGGGCCGACGGGGAGAAATGGAAAAATTTTCCCAAAATTTTAAAAAGGTCCTAAGGAAAAAATAATGTTTTGCCTCTGCGGCTACCCCTTGAGGACACGTGGCACCCTCTGATCGGCTACTGGCTGATGGAGGAAAATTCAAAAATTTTCTTGAACCAAAAAAAAATTTAAAAAATTTTCGCAAGGATTTTAACAGGAATTTTTTGGGCTGCGGGCCAGCCAGGCAAAATTTTCCCAAATTTTCCCACCAAATCAGAAAAAATTCAAAGTGCTATAAATTTTGCTAGAAAGCTCAGTTTTGGGCAAACGAAGACTTTCTGGAAACATCTCGATGCCTTATTTGCACAAGAATTATAAATTTTACATTTTGATGAGGTTTAAGTGGTTAATTTTGCAAAAAGGATTTGCAGGCTTTTAAAAAGCCAATTGGTAATTTCCAACTTTCAAATTTGATTAAATTGGGTCTCCTCCTTCACTAAACATGCCAAACAGAGATGGAGGATTTCTCTAGGGAGGGTTTAAGGTGTTTTAGGAAATTTAATTTTTTGAATTCATCCCATTTTGAATTTTGTCCAACAATTGACAGAAAATGGATGAGGAAGGGATTGAGTTCAATTTTGCAATGGTTAAATTATTTTCTTAAGTTTTTTTTGCCAATTTGAGTTCCTTGCTATTATATCATGTTAAATTTTAAGGTTTCCAAGTTGATTATTAAGTGTATGTCTAAACTGTACATTTTAATTAAATTTACTTTCCAGTTTTAAAGTTTATAGCAAAGATCTATTTCTTTTAAATCTGTATATCAATTTTATCCTTTAAATGTGGCATTTCACTTCTAAACTAATCTATTACATTCAGTTGTTTATAAACAAACCATTTTGAATCAAAAGCAATTATTAAATCTCATTTTTACACATTCCCAAAGGTATAAAATGCAACATCATTTCCACGTACATTTTTTTTCTTTTCAAAATAGAGATCTGACTATCTCTTTTTCCATACAATGAAACATGGAATTTTAATTCAAAAATGAATATGAAAAAAAAGTCTTTCAACTCTTTATTGACTTCTATTATAAATCTTTACATATTTCAATGTTGGAAAATAATAACAACATTATATTTATTTCTTTTCAATGTACAGAGCAAAATGTAAATGTCTTTCACATTTCAAATATACACTTCCATATTCAATTACAACGTCATTTCTTCACAAGTATACATTACAATTTCATCCACAACAAGTGGGAAGGGATTTCAATGAATATGTTTTCATAAGGGATTGTCAAACTACATTTTTCCTTTGCTCCAGAACAACAACATGCAAGTTTTATCTTTCTCCAAGTTGATCACAAAAAAAGTGGGGGAAAGGCAACGATCTCCACCCAACCAAGACATCCAATGAAAGGAGAAGCCTTCCTTCATCATTGGCCTTCGAGCCCCAACCAAAATATAATAATAGATGCAATTAAACCCATGGAAACAACTGGCTTCCACAACACACAAAATTCTTTCAAACATGCACATTTCAATATAAAACATAGTTCAACACAAAATAATAGTTTACAACTGCAATAGAAAACATTCAAATAAAAAATCAGGCTTGATCATGCAAGCCAAAGGAGCAAGGTCTATGGGGGAAGCTACTTATGCCTCCCAATTGGGAATTGGGTATCCACCAGAACAAACCTCCAAAATAATTCATCACACACATATCCTTATGCCCCCCAAAAATCCCTCCTTAAGCCCCCCACAAAGTAAGAAATGCAAGGTATTTCTTTTCCATGGTGGATCCCAAACCCAAACTCCCTCCACAAAATTCTGATACCAATGACATTCCTTATGCCCCCCCTCATGGATTCCCCATAGACTTCTCCTACACCATCCCTAAGGAAGTCTACCCAACCAACCAACAAATAAATCAAACATGCACCATTCACACAACAAAACAAGAAAATAACAACATAAAAGGAGTGTTAAATTCCTACCTTTCCATGGTTACTTTTCTTCCAAAAAGTCAATAACATAGTTTCAAACATCAATCTCCCAAGTATAGCAAGATTTCTCCAAGCTCCTTCCAAAAGCAAGAGCTCCAACACAAGAAAATGCGCCCCCAATGAAGTTACAAAAATATTCAACAACCCCCAAACAAGCAAGGAGTTTGAATTATATAGAAGAGGGAAGAGAAGAGGATGATGTGGATCCATGTGGGATGCCACATCACACATCCTCAAATTCAAACACAAAAGAAAAAATTTCATTCCCCCAAGCACAATAAAGAGGTGGGTGAAAATATGACAAGTTACTTGCACACTCCAAAGAGCTCACACCTCAAGGGACAACAAATTAAAAAAAATGCAAGAAGGTGCAATCCAAATAATGCAACATGATAATAAAATTCATTATAAAAGTCAAAAATCACTTATCTAACCATAATTATGGTTGGTAAATTAAATTTAGAGGTATGGGACAAGTTTTACTTGTCCCACAAGCCTCCTAAAACAACCCCCAAGGAAAAATTCGAGTTTCCATGGAGGTGGAGTATTTCATACTCCAAAATTTGACTTACACAACTTACACATCCCTTACAAATTTAATACAAAAAACCAACAACTCTCATTATTACTTTCCCATATCCCAATCTAATTTATTTAAATTTTAATCATATGATTTCTCACATTAATCTATCACAATTTTAACTAATTAAAAGAAAGGAACACATCACTAATAAAATACATACAACAATGATACAAAATTAACCACATTAATAGATACACAATACCCATGGTCACATATAAAGGAAATCCCCCCATGGGAATCCCTAACAAAACAACACACACCCACAAGACATGTTGCAATGGTGACCTTGTTGAATTCACCTAGAATTTCATTTTGGTTGGTCTCCAATCCCCCGATGTTTGTTGTAATGTTTTAAACCTATAAAACACAAATACCTCCTTCAAATTTGTGGCCATATCAGAACATCCAACATGGTATAAACGAAATCACAAAACCAACTATATAATGAATCAAAAAAACATCTAAGTAACAACTACATCATTTACATTTTTAATCAACAACTATATCATCATCATAAAATATCCATTTTCTAGATCTACTCATAATATCCAAAATCACATGTCTGACAACATCCATAAAACATCCATGTCAAATAGTATATCATCATTCACATATGAGTGTCTCTAATAATCATCGTGCATTATAACCAAATCTAGATCAACAATAATCCATGATCAAATGTCTAACATCACACTAAGTCAAAACATAATAATGTCTATAATGTAATAAGCTATATCAAAGTAGGTATCAAAAAGTGTCACAGGGAAGTGGGAACTAGATACTCCTCCCCTTAGACTTGACTTCCTCTTGGAAGTCACTGGAATAAATGTGGAAATTGAACTCATAATAAGGTAGCATCTTCCCATGTAGCTGCAGTCTCATCATATCTGTCCCACTACACCTGATCCTGATCAACCTCTCTACCTCGAAGGCCCAAGGACCTATGATCTAGGATGTGAACGGGATCCAACATCACATATCCCTGATCCTGCACCTACAATGATTTCCAATACAACACATGAGAAGGATCTGCAATATATCTCCTGAGGATTGAAACATGAAACACATCATGTATGCGAGTCGAGTTGGGTGGCAATGCTAGACGGTAGGCCAAAGGGCTGATACGCTCCAAGATCTCAAAAGGACCAATGAATCTAGGAGCTAATTTAGAACCTTTTCTATAATGGATATGGCTCTTATGTGGCCTGACATGAAGGAACACCTTCATGCCTACATAAAAACTACGGTCGATCCTATGGTGATCTACAGATTTCTTCTTCTTGTCCTATGCCTCTTGCAATCTCTACCTGATCAACACCACCTACTACTTCATGTCCTTTCTAAGAGCTGGCCCAAGAGATATTTTGTCCTCTAATCTGTCCTAGCTAAGAGGTGTCCTGCACTCTCTACCATACAAATCCTGAAAAGGAGACATGCCTATAGAACTCTGGAAACTATTATTATAGGAAAACTCCACTAACTACAAGTACTCCTCCCATTTAGTCTTCTGATACATCACATACATCTTGATCATGTCCTCTAGAACCTGATTCACCCTCTCAATCTGTCCATCTGTCTTAGGGTGATATGTTGTGCTGAAGTTGATCCTCGTCTCGAGGACATACTGGATGGTAGTCTATAAATGTGAAGTGTATAAAGAATCATGGTCATAAATAATCTTCTATGGAATCCCGTGCATCTTGACAATCTCATCCAAGTATACCCATGCCACTACTCTAGCTGTGTATGTTTTCTTCACTGGAGAAAAGTGAGCCACTTTTGTCAATTTATCAACCATGACCATAATGGCATCATGGTGATATCTCGACATTGGTAGCCCCTTAATGAAGTCCATGGAAATGGTGTCCCATTTCCATTCTATTATAACATGAGGATAAATAAGGCCTTCTGGATGCTAATTTTCTTGACCTTAACTCTCTGGAACTCCAAACATCATGACACAAGCTAGGCCACATCTCTACAAATTCCTCTCTAATGATACAATTGTCACAAGGTGGCATGCATCTTCTTCACCCCTGGATGGGCTAAATAGGGTGCATGATGTGCCTATACCAAGATGTCCTACCTCAAGCCTCCATCTCTAGGAGCATATATCTAGCCTCTGTGCCTGAGAAGACCATCTACCTCTAAGGAAAAACCATTGAACTTCCCCTCAAGGGATCTTTGTGACTCAATTCCTACTTGAACCGCAATGTAGAAGTTGTCAAGAGGAAGCTGCTGAAGAATCCTACTCTATAAATTTGTGCTCACTGAGGTGGACATAGCCACATGTATCCATTTTTTAAGAGCTTCTGCTACCACATTCTCCTTCCCCATCACATGCTCAATCTCCATATCATACTCACAAAGCAACTCCATCCAATGCCACTGACGAGCATTAAGATTGGGCTACGTGAAGAGGTGGAAAAGACTCAAATGATTTGTTTTGAGTGTGAATCTCCAATCAAGTAGAAAATTTCTCCATTCAACCAAAGCATGCACAACTACCACAAGATCAAGATCATGAGTTAGATAATTAATCTTGTGATCCTTGAGTTTGTGAGATTCAAAAGCCACTACTATGCCCTCCTGCATCAGCACACCTCCAAGGCATGCCAACGAAGCATTTATGTAAACAAAGAACTCACCTTGTGGATCTGGTACTGCAAGAATAGATGTTGTAGTGAGACACTCCTTCAGTGTCTTGAAGGCCTACTCACATCCATCTAACTAAACAAACTTCTTCCCTTTCCTCTGAAGGGAAGTGATAGGGTGTGTAATCTGAGAGAATTCTTGAACAAATCTCCAATAGTATCTTGCTAATCCCATGAATTTGCATACCTTGGTCAATGTAGTGGGTACTTTCCAATCCATAATGGCTCTAATCTTGGAAGGATCAACTGTGGTACCTTCCCCAGAAATGATATGACCCAAATATTGTACCTTTTTATGAAAGAGTGCACATTTCTCCAAGTTCTCGTAAAGTTGCTTCTCCTGAAGACACTGAATAATATGGTGAAGGTGCCCCTTGTACTCCTCACACATATGGAAGTATATCAAAATGTCATCAAGGAAGATGAGCACGAAGTGATCTAAGAAGGTTTTTAATACCCCATTCATCAGACTCATGAACACTGTAGGGGAATTAGTCAAACCAAAAGGCACCACTGTGAACTCATAGTGCCCATATCTCATACGAAAGGTGGTCTTATGAATGTTCACCTCTGAAATTATCAACTGATGGTAGCCTAACTTAAGATCAATCTTAGAGAAAATTTTGGCTCCCTTCATTTGATCAAACAAGTCATCAATACGAGGAAGAGGATAATGATTCTTGATTGTTACCTTGTTCAGCTAGCGCTAATCAATACACAACCGTAAGGATCTATCCTTCTTCTTCACAAAGATCACTGGTGCACCCCAAGGGGATACACTAGGATGGATAAGGCATTTCTCCAAAAGGCTTTGAAGCTGTAACTTGAGCTCATAGAGCTTTGGGGTGGTCATCTAATAAGGTGCCCATGGGATAGGCTCTCCTCCAGGAACTAGATCTATATGAAAATCAATCTCACGTGGGGGTGTTAACCCTAGTAGCTCCCCTGGAAAGACATCAGAAAACTCTCTCAAAATGGGATGATCATCTAGTGATGGTCTACTAGTCCCATTCTCTGATCTGTCACTAACTGTAACAACATACATTTGACAACCCCATCACACACACCGCTTATGCTGCATAACGGAGATGGTGCGAATAGAAACGGGTCTTGTGACCCGTGAAATCACTGAATATACTCCCAAATCATATGCACAAGATATAGTATTTTGGTAACAATCCATCCTGGTCCTATATGCAGATAACCAATCCATACCCAAAATGACTCCATACGAGCCCAAAGGAAGGATACAAAGATCTGAGGTAGTGGTGAAAGGTCCCAAATCCACTACACACTCCTTAACTAAGGAGTCGATAGAGATCTTGGTTCCCGAAGAAATCTCAACATTACAACTAAGACCCTTCCTAACTGCCACCAGCCTGCATCAAACTACTAAAGATGGTGCAATGAAAGAATTAGAAGAACGAGAATCAAAAAATACAGAGGTAGGGTTACCACCAATGCTACCTGTGGTCTCAATGAATGTACTCTGATGATCTGCTTAGCGATTCTCAACCACTGCATAGATCCTATGGCTACATCCCATGTCCCCAATAGTCGGCTCAAAAATATGTCTTACCTTTGTTATTAGGGTTCTGTGAGTAGTCTCTCTAAAAGTGTCTAGTTACTCCACAACTAAAACATCCTCCTGATCCTCCCCAATGAGTAGCACCTCCAATAGCTTCCCTAGAAGTCTATGGCATGGATCCTGATGATCTAGTTGTAGTCTTCTGAGGTCTCTATTGGTGAGCTCCCATTGACTAAGCTCTAGGTCTACCCTGTGTCCTAATGGGACCCCTAAGAGGAGGCCCCATACTCCGACCTCTCTATGCATCGGCTCTTTGTGGAGGTCTATGAGGTGGGCGGGACTACTTCTACTTTTATTGTGGTTTAAATGATGACTGTGTTAAACCCTGTCCACCATGAGGAAGGGGTACTGACCCCCTCGATCTACCATCCCACATCTACTATATGCGGGTCTAGACTTAGTCTCTAGCCTGTTGGGTCTTTCCCTGAATCTCCTCTACAATATATGCCTTCTTGACGACCTCAACTAATGTCTGAGGAAAATGGATCCACACTCCACCTCCAAAATCTAAATTTAGGCCCCAGATGAACCTTTGAATCCACACCTGATCCTCCTGCATATACTCAACATACTGGAGTAGATCTAGAAATATACTCTCATACTCTGCTACTGAAAGAGAAGCCTATCGGAGGTCATGGAACTCATCGATCCTGTGCTAAATAAACCTCCATGACAAATATCTACTCCGGAATATCTCCTCAAATATCTTCTAGGTCACTATCTCAGAATCAACATAGAGCTTCTGCTCCTCTATCCTCCACCACACTCTTGCTCCATCCCTCAATATATGGATTACAACATGAGCTTTCATGTTTCTAGAACAAGGACAAAGCTTGAAGCAACCACTCAAGCTCACTAGCCAGGTCTTTTCCTAAAATCCACCCATGTCACCTGAGTAGTGTGAGGGCCGAAGCTTTAGGATCTCCTTGATGTGATCTGTAACTATGGTCTGATGGCCTCTAGGTCTCTCTACAAGCTCATCCCTAAGCCTAGGGCTCTAAGACCTCTCTCTATGCTCTGGAACTCTGTCACCCTGTCCCCTAGGTGTTGACTCTACTCTGGCTGACTCCACATGGGAGTTCTCTCCTCTATGCTCCTCATTGGGTCGAGGAGATACAGAACCTCAATGGAAGGGGTTCTATCATGACTAGCTAAATGTCCTCCTCCTAATCCTCCGCGTAGAGTGTCATTGATGTCCTGAAGAGTCTGCAAGATTTGGGGTAGGATAACTACTACACCCTGATCTAGTGGTGGTGGTGGTGGTAATTCTGAGTCTTTGTGAAAGTTTCTCTTGCTCCGTTTGAGACTTCTACATAGACCAAAGTGAGAGTTAGTTAATTTTTCTAATTTTTACACAACTTCCATGTTCACTAAAATATACAAATTCTAGCTAAGTTGTTTTCTAGATTTAAAAGTGTGCTAGGTTTAAGTTTTCATGTCTCATGTTTTTTAGTGTGCCCAATGGTCCAAGATTTTGAACCACTACTCTGATACCAAATGTGATGCCTAGTTAAAACAACCCAATCGAGACCTAAGAAACAACCTAGGGATTATTTAGAAAATTATGGAATAATTTTTTTTTTAAATTAGAAGTGTCTACAACCAAGTTGCATTGCAACAGTTACCACTAACAGGATATGGAACAATTTAATTTCACTAGTACATACTTTTCATTGATTAAAAATTATCACACTCACAAGGTCCTAAACTTAGGGCTAGAAGTTCTAGCTAGGTTTAGGGAGTGATTTACCCCCCATACCCACTCCATAACAGTCTCAAAGTTTCAACTTTATTTTTATCATAATTAACAAATTCAAAATTTCCCTAAATCATTCCCATTGGATAGGAAAATTTCTCACCTTTCCGGTGATATAGAGAAGTCCTCCTAACTCCTTGTAGAACTCTAGTTATGAGCACGCGGACTTTAGGGGTTAAATTTTCCCCAAGGGGACACGTGGTGAGAGGAGAAGGAAACCCCTTTAATGGGTTGGCAGGTCGCGGGGTGGCATTATAAATTTTTCTCTTGCACGGGCACAAAGTCAAAAAATCTCTTGAGAATGCACCTCCATAGGTCCTTTGGTGGACATGTTTTTCCCAATAAGCCAAAGAGGAAAGGCAGAGCGGCGGGGTATTTGGAGGAATTTTTCAAAGGGAGGGAAAGGTGATAGTTGGTCACGTGGGTCCATGCATCAGCAGAAGGGTCATCACTGAAGCAGGGCAGGAATGTGCAGCCATGGAAGATTTAAGGGAAATTTTCCCAAATAAATTTCAAAAGTAAAAAGGTCACGGGGGTTATGCCCCCTCCACCAAAATGCCATGCTACCATGTGGCATCCTGTGATAGGACGTGAGCCGGCGGGGCAAAAAGGTAAAATTTCAAAAATTCTAAAAAAGGTCCCAAGGATAAAATAATGTTGTGCCTTTGCTGCTACCTTGTGAGGACACGTGGTGCCCTGATTGACTGCAGGCTAGTAGGTGAAAATTCAAAACTTTTCCCAAACCAAAAATTTAAAATTTTCCTAAGAATTTTAAAGTGAATTTTTCAGGCCGTAGGCCACCTAGGGAAAATTTTCCCAAATTTTTCCGCCAAGATAGAAAAACTTCAAACTTCCATAACTTGAGCTATAAATCTTAGCTTTTGCCAAATGAGGACTTTCTAGAAATATCTCGATGCCTTATTTGCACAGAAATCATAAAGTTTACTTTTTGGTAAAGTTTAAGGGGTCAATTTTGCAAAAAATATTTGTAAGTTTTTAAAAAGCCAACTGGTAATTTCTAACTTTCAAATTTGATTAAAATGGATCTCCTCCTTCACTCAACATGCCAAAAAGACATGGATAATTTCTCTAGGAAGGATTTAGAATGGTTTAGGAAGATAATTTTTCTCAATTCATTCCAACTTGAATTTTTTCCATCAATTGATAGAAAATGGTTGTGAAATGGATTTGGATCGTTTTAACAATGTTTAAAATTGTTTTCTTAAGTGTTCTTTGTTAATTGGGTTCCTTAATGTCTTAACATGCTAACTTATATTGTTTTCAATTTGTTATTATGTGCAGGTCCAAAAAGTACATTTTATTAAATTTAATTGCTAGTTTTGAATTTTACAAGAGATCAAATCAAAAGAGGTCCATCTAAATTTTCATCATGCAATTAAGGAACTTCATTTCCAATTTAATCTAATGCAATCAGTTGTTTTAAAACAAACCATTCTGAATCCAAAGCAAATACTAAATTTCATTTATACACATTCCTAAAATACAAAAATATAACCTTGTCTCCACGTACATTTCCTCTTTCCAAAAATAGATCTAACTATCTCTTTTTTCATACAATGAAACATTGAATTCAATCCAACAATGCATATGATAAATATCATTCTACTCTTTATTGACTTCAATTATAAATCTTTACATCTTTCCATGTTGAATGAAATAATAGAATTCTATTTCTTTCTAATAAACAGAACAGAATATAAATGTCTAACAATTCAAATATCCCCTTTCATAATCCATTAGATACATGTTTTCTTCACAAATACATATTACAATTTCAACCACTTCAAGTGGGGAAGGTTACAAATGAAGTATATTTCACAAGGGGCTGGAAAAACTGCAGTTTCCTTTTCTTTAGAACAACAACATGCAAATTTCCTTTTTCTCCAAGTTGATCACAAAAAATGTGGGGGAAAGGAAATGCTCTCCACTTAACCAAGACATCCAATGAAATGAGAGGCCTTCCTTCATCATTGGCCCCCGAGCCCCAACCAAAACACGATAAGAGGTGTGATTCAACCCATGGAAACAACTGGCTTCCACAACACACAAAATTATTTCAAACATGCACATTTCAATATTAAACATAGTTCAACACAAAACATTAGTTTACAACTGCATTAGAAAACAATCAAAACAAAACTCAGGTTTGATCATGCAAGCCAAAGGAGCAAGGTCTATGGGGGAAGCTACTTATGCCTCTGAATTGGGAATTAGGAATCCACCAGTAAAAAACTACCAAAATAATTCATCACACAATATCCTTATGCCCCCCGAAAAATCCCTCCTTATGCCCCCCACAAATTTCCTTATTCCCCCCATAAAGTAAGAAATGCAAGCTATTTCTTTTCCATGGTGGATCCCAAACCCAAACTCCCTCCAAAAAATCTAATGCCAATGGCCTTCCCTTATGCCCCCGACATGGATTCCCCATAGCCTTATCCTACACAATTCCTATGGCAGTCTACCCAACCAACCAACAAATATAATAAAACATGCATAATTCACACAACACAATAAGAAAATAATAGAAATAAAAGAAGGAATAAATGCCACCATTTCCATGGTAGATTTTGTTTCCAATAACAAGCTCTTAAATCCAAGAACACAATCCCAAAACAACAATACCAAGTATGAAGATTATCTCCAATTTCCTCCAAACTCCACAAGAGCTCCAAAACAACAAAAATGCACCCCAAAGAAGCATGCACAAAGTTCCAACAACCCAAAACAAGAAAAGAGTTTGAATTATATATAAGAGGGAAGAGAAGAGGATGATGTGGATCCATGTAGGATGCCACATCACACATCCTCAAATCAAACACAAAAGAAAAAATCCATTCTTCCAAGCTTAATAAATAGGTGGGTGAAAATATGACAAGTTACTTGCACAATCCAAAAAGCGCACACCTTAAGGGGCAACAAATTAAATAAAATGTAAGAGAGTGTAATCAAAACAGGGCAACATGATTGATAAAATTCATTATAAAGTTCAAAAATCACATCTCCAACCATAAGTATGGTTGGTAAATTAAATTTAGAGGCATGGGACAAGCCTCCAAAAATAGCCCCCAAGGACAAATTCGAATTTCCAAGGAGGTGGAGTGTTTCTTACTCCAAAATCTGCCTGACTTACACAAGCTCTTACATAGCTTACACATCCCTTACATAA
Organism: Taxus chinensis; assembly: GCA_019776745.2. Lineage (NCBI taxonomy): Eukaryota > Viridiplantae > Streptophyta > Pinopsida > Cupressales > Taxaceae > Taxus > Taxus chinensis. Next base: position 39,730,921 of record CM034148.1, on the reverse strand, counting down.
TTAATACAAAATACAACTCTTATAATTACTTTCCCATATCCCCATTTAATTTATTTAAATTTTAATCATAATATTTCTCACATTAATCTATCACAATTTTAATTAATTAAAAGAAAGGAACACATTACTAATAAAATACATACACCAATAATAAAAGAAACACATTAATAAAATACACAAACCCATGGTCACATATAAAGGTGATCCCCCCCATGTGAATCCCTAACAAAAACAACACACACACAAAACATGTTACCATGGTGACCTTGTTGAATTCACCTAGATTTCCATTGTGGTTGGTATCTAATCCCTCGATGTTTGTTGTGATGTTTTAAACCTGTAAAACACAAATACCTCCTTTGGCCTAGTTGCCATATCGGAACATCCAACATGATATAAATTTAATCACAAAACCAACTATACAATGAATCACAACAACATAGAAGTAACAACTGCATCATTTACATTTTTAATCAACAACTATATCATCATCATAAAATATCCATTTTCTAGATATACTCATAATATCCAAAATCACATGTCCAACAACATCCATAAAACATCCATGTCAAATAGTATATCATCATCCACATATGATTGTCTCTAATAATCATTGTGCATCATAACCAAATTCAGATCAACAATAATCCATGATCAAATGTCTAACATCACACTAAGTCAAAACATAATAATGTCTATAATGAAATCAACTGTATCATAATAAGTATCAGCAGGTGTCAAAAGGGAAGTGGGCACTAGAGCTCAACTACTTGCACAAATGGCTGACAAATATATAAGTTTTAAATATGAGTTAGATCCTATATCCAAGATATAATAGGTACTCAAAATATGATTAGAAGATATAATTGGAGTATTAATCAAACTTTCTAAGTAAGAAAATCAACTGAGTATGGTAAACCTTTCTCTCAGCATTTTCTCACAAAATTTGAACTCCAAACAAATATTACATACTATTCATCAATATGCATTATGCAATATATAATTGAAAAATTGTTAACTTACCCATTTTAAATAACTTTCACTTTCAGGTATTACAAGATCCTGGATTGATTTTTCAACTAGTGGTGGATTAGGAACCTCCTATTCCTTTGCAATTGGCCTCCATTCCATATTTTTCTTGCCATTAATCTGACGGTGAGATGGTTGAAGTATCGAGCACATCTCCACCCAGTGCCCATTCCTCTGGAAATGAGCACAAAAATTCCTCTTAATCTCCTTTTGGGATGAGGAACTCTTACTGCAATTTCTTGCCTCTGCATGATGAGATTCGTCTTTCTAATTTTGCTTGTTCCTTATAAATGGCATCAAATTCTTCATCAGTATCCTTGTCTTCCAACATCTAGCCATAGAATGGTTATGCAATCCACAAAAGGTACATGGAAAGGCATTCCACATTTTCTAAAAATCATAATCATACTTCTTAAGCTGAAAAAGTGGATAAGAAGTTTCATTGTGCTTATGATTATGGTAAGAAAATGGAGGTGGAATTTCGTTACCTCTTCATTGATTTTTCTTACCACATCCTACCTATGACAATGAAGCATAATTTTCTTGCTCATAATCTAAATAAGAGGACTAAAAGGTTGTAATAAAGAGAATAAACAGTAATAAATAACATCAAACTAATATTCTAAAGTGATTTTAAGAAATTAAATGATTTGATCTAATGGAAATAAAACCCTAGCATACAAGAGAGGAGTAAGGAAATGACTCAGTTGATTGATGGTGATTGTCGCAGGTTATCACAGATCTGGAACATAAAGTCTAAATATTATCTAATGTGTAATATTTGTGTCTACATTTTCCCCCACTTTATGTTGGTGAGTGAACATCTCAGTAACATAAAGTCGATAGAAAAGTGTACCTGATTTCCATGTAGAGTGTAGAAGAAAACACATTGATGGACTAGAAGTGTAGAATGACAAAAAGAAATATGTCGAGTGTGGATTCTAAAGATTAAACATGTGTAAAAAATGATGAGAGTGAACCTAGGGCTGAATGTGTGTGTAGTTATTTCATGTGTGTGGTGTACTTGCATGGATAGTATGGAAAATACCATTGCGGTGTGTTGTCATTATCATTGTCATTGTCATTGTTTTTGTTTCCCCCAATTTGACGGTTTGTTTCTCATACGATGGACCTACAAGGAGAAAACGATCAAGTAATCAAATATGTATGTATGTAAAAAACATTGTGTAAAGTACACAAATGTAAAGTATGCTAGAATAGAAAGTATAAATGAAAAAATGGAACATGTGCACCTGATACATGTCGAGAAAAATGGTATACAAGGATATCTTGTCATGTCACGAGTTTTTTGGGTGATCTCTTGCCACCTTGGATAAATAAGTGTAGGGAGGAAATGCTTGGTGTCCTCCATATCTAACAACTTATGATGTAATTTGTTGAAGAGATATTTGTACTGTGTTGGTTTATTGGGAGATCTTATGCCACTGGACAGATAAGTGTAGAGAGGCCACCCACTGTAACCCCTGAGCCTATGACCGCTTCGTAGAATTGCCAAAGGACACCATGTCTGGTAAAGGCCACTGTGTATGGAGTTCGTAGACTGTTCTTAAGTCACTTGATGTGTGTGAACCAGTGTAGATACGTTGTGTTAGTAGAAATGCTCAATGATTTCCCCCCTCTTTGGGGGCACATGTGATGACCCAGGAAGGAGAATGTGGCCCCAAGAGAGGACTAACTGCATTCTGACCTTATAACCAACTCTACCCTGCAGGGGGAAAAGGAAAGACCTTGGTAGATGCCAAGGTGCACACAAAAAGGGATTGCTATCCAAGAAAAGTATTAGTTCAAACACATGCATGTAAATAAGTGTAAAATACATATATAAATGTAAAAACTACTAAGAAAAGTAGTGTAAACACATAAGAAAACAAAGAGACTGCACAAAGAAGGTTTTAAACATGGGACATCACTCACAATTTTTGAAGACATGCAAGGCCATCATGGCTGCAAATAATAGACAAGTGTGCACACAAGCAAATGTAAAATCCCGCATATAGTAACAAACAATGTAGACAAGTAGAAATATAAGTAGTCATAGGAACATGTGGAGTGTTGCACATGGAACACCCATTAGAATGTTAGAGTGAAAACAAATATGTCATAGTGTGTATAAGCAAGTAGTATAAGATGCTAAGTACAAAATAAAACAATAAAACCTATATGAGATGAATGTGGATGCCCCCAACAACCAATATAGTAAGGGTAGAAGGTAAGCATCCATACCACATGTAAATGTCCTATATCTTTGATCACACTAAAAAAATGCATGAACACACATGTGTGTATGAAAATGAAATATAGGAAAGAGATATAACATGTGTAGTAAAGTGAACATGCAAAATACTAGTAAGCAAAATTAAATGCTACCAAGACAATGCACTATGTTATGGATGGATGGAATGGAATAAAAGATGGAATGATAGTAGCAATGTGCCCCCCAAGTGTATGGAAGTGTATGTAGTGAGGCTAAATTTTTTTCCCCCTCAAGAGTCAAGAATGAACTATAAATGAGAGTGCGTCATCGAGAAATGGTTGATTAGTGTTGGTTGTGTCTAGCATGTTGTGATGAGTATGTATGTGTAATGGTGATGAAATGTGACATGGGGAGAAGATGTTCATGAACCCTATAGCTGAAGCGTATATCACAAATTTATTGATCAAGGGAGTAATGATTTAGCCCTAAGTGTATATCACTATAGAAGGAGTGGATGAGGATAAGAAATATGGAAAAATGTATGTGAACCTTATAACCTAAGCGTATACCATGAATTGTTGAATGGGTTAGTGATGATTTATCCCTAAGTGTATATCAGTATGAGTAGAATGGAAGGGAATGCATCATATAGAAAGGTGTGTGTGGACCCTAAAGCTTAACCATATACCACGACTTGGTTGATTAGAGGAGTGATGATTTATCCCTAAGCGTACATCACTACATGATGAAAGAATGAAAGGTGATGATTTAGCCTATAGCGTATGACACTACGAGATGGGTGATAACGAAAGATGGTGATTTTAGCACTATGCTTAGACCACTATATGATGAATAAGGTGAGGGTGGCGATTTATCCTAAAGCGTATACCACTAATGGATGAGTAGGAGAAATGATGATGTGATAGAATTACTTAGAAGAGAATGATAGAATAGGTGATGATTGTATGTAAGAGGATAATGTAGAATGGGTGAAGGGAGTGGTGATGTAACCTAATATTTATACCAATACATGATATGATGATGAGTATGGTTGATGATATGGCCTAGAGAATTGGTCACTAGTCTGATGAATGTGGTATGATGACATGTTGCATGTAGATAATGTTCACTTGATTGGTGAACCCTTGGTAGTCAAGTATGGACCGAGGAGCTAGAGTGTGTCATAAGGTAGTGAGTGAAACACGTAGAAGACAATGGAGTATATATGACCAAGGTGGGTAAATATGTGGTGTAGGTAATGTAACGTAGCATGTGAAGTAGGTGTGGAATATAATGTAATATTCGGGTAGGTAGAATGTATAATGATGATAAATGAAACTAGACCCAAGTATAAAGTAATCTAGTGTAGGATGTAGAGTAGGTAGGATGTATGAAGGAAATGTGGGTATGGAAGATGGAATAAAATGTGTGTAGATAGGAATAGAATGCTTAATGATAATAGATAAAACTAGACCCAAGTATAAGGGAATCTAGCGTAGCATGTAAAATGTATAGGATGTATGGATGACATAGAAAACTAGACTCATATATGATGATGACTACTGTATTGTGTGTGAGATAGATGAGGTAGAAATGATGAGTAAATGATGTATGTATAGGATGATGTAGGATGTATATGGATGGGTCTGATAGTGTAGTGTGTGGGGTTCAGTGTAATAGTGATCCCTCAACATTCCAGTGTGAACCAAAGCACTAAGGTGCATTATCAGGTAATGAGGATGTAATGATAGATGATGGAAATTTTGATATGCAAGGAAAGGAAACATGTTAGGTGATATGACCCACAACAGTAATTTGAGAAGAGGCTATGTGAACTCGTCAAGGAGATTGTCATCCTCTAGGTCAAAGTCAAAGGGATCAAAATTAACAACTTGGCAAGCTATAGTATCAGGTTGATCACATAATGAGCTAGTGAGAGACAAATGGTACATACCCATAACATATTCTTAATCTATAAATGGAGGATGTGGACAATCGTGTATGTACCATTGAGTGAGGTTGGGTGAATGGCCGAGAAAATAACTTTTTAAATGAAAATGTGGCCAAAGGGCATGGGGAATGAGATGTCAGTATGAATAGGGTCTAACATATGTATGATGTAAGTAAGCCAAAAGTCCCCTAATGTGAGTGGTGAAGAACATGGGGTACGTGGTAGATAAACTAGGAGATCAAAGACATGTAAACCATAAGTGGTAATAAGGGTGATAAAACCGTAATAGAGATGAGAGGTGTGAGTAGATGGCTGAAGGTCATTAAAGGTAAAGCCAAGGTGAGATAGATCATTATGAGAATAGATGGTTTCATCACATGTGGGATCAAATAGAACATGGTCCCAAAATGAGTCATGGATAAAGAGGGTACATGTGAAGGGTGGGTGCATGGTTGGTAATGGTGGAGATGTGATGATGGTGTTCACGGAGGGAGGGGGTGACTGAGATGGAACTATGATGGTGGGAATGGGTGATGGAGGTGGAATGACATCTAATAAACAAATAGTTCACTCAAGTGGTGGTAAATGTGGCTAGCGGTTCAAAGGATAAGGTTCATCAATGGTGCCAATATGAGGAATAGGGATACTAGTGTAAGGGTCATGGACATAATATTGAAATGGATCACAATCTCAAAAGACAGTATACTCAACACATTCATGTAATAATTTTATGCAATGTTGGATGGTAGAGGGAACAACGTGCATGACGTGGAGCCATGGTCTACCTAACAAGCAATTATATGAGACAAGGGAATCAATAACAAATAAAATGGTGGGGATATTTTTTGGGTTGATAGTTAAAGGAAAAGTAGCATGACCTAGACATGGATGAATAGAACCATCATAAGCATGGAGGGAAATGGAAGAATTCCTAATGTCATGGTAAAACAAAAATATGGTTTAGATAAAGGACATGGGGCAAAGATTAAGCTCATAGCCATTATCGATAAGAGTACGCTTGAAAACAACATTGTAGATATGAGACTTGATGTAAATTGGTGGGTCATTGTCAAAAGGGTGAAAAACAGTGAGAGGATTACCCCAAAATGATATATGTTGAGAAAAGGCCTCAGAAAATGTGTCTTACATAGATTCTAGATGCATTTAGGTAGAAACATCGGTAGTAGTGAAAAGGGTTTTACTCGATGAAGAAAATCAAGGTTGGTAAGCAGGTATTTAGTGATAGAGATATTCATGATGATGGAATGAAAAATACTAAGAAGGTGGTATAAAGTACGATTGGGTTCACCAAAATGATTAACAAAAATAAAACCTAAAGTGACCTAAATGGGGTATTAGGGTATTAATGATAATCTAAATAGGAGGACTAAAACATAGTAATAAAGAGGCTAAACGATAATAAATAAGGACAAATTAATATGCTAAAGTGATGTAAAGCAGTTACATGATTTTATCTAATGGAAATAAAAACCTAGAATGTAAGAGGGGAGTAAGGAAATGACTCGGCTGATTGATGGTGACTATTGAAGGTTGTCGCAGATCTAGAACTGGAACTTGATAGTGTAGACAAACACTCAGGGGCCTTGCAGAGGGAAGATTTGGATTTTCATAAGTGACACAGGCACTTGAGAGTGTACTGGGGAACCCCAAGGCACCCTGGTCTGCAATCTAGGCACTCAGAATAGTATAAATTCTCAAAAACCTAACTTGGCATGATCACTAAGTGTCTTACAATACTATGTGTTTGTCATACTCGATTCGACGAATGGAATGGATGATTACCTACAAAAGAAGAAGAAGAAGGGGCTAGAACAACCTCAGATGCCAAATCGGTGGACTTATCATTGAGCGTTGCACTACATTAAGGACTCTTATGTAGTTCTGGTGAGTGTGTGTATGTCGTGCCTTAGGTGCTCTCGTGCCAGTTTCACTTTATGAAATAGTAAGCTATGGTATCTATAGAAGATGTAGATAGTATTAGAATGAATAGATTCCCTCCTCCTCTAAGAATGTGTGTGATGTATACTTTCCTAGCTTGAATGTATGGTGCTACGTGGATATAAGATGGTGCAATGGTTGTAGCCCTAGATTGAGTGATAGTAGTGATATGATGCAATTCCCCAAGACCCTTATTATATTCTTATAAGCTTTATATTTATAGGGCTCTCAAGTTTAATGTTGCAATTAATCCTAAAAATTCTGATTGAGGAGAAGATAAAGATGACCAATGGCTTGAAATGACCCAAAAAGGAGTGAAACGGGCTAAACATAGATCAAAGTAACCAAAGTGGGACCAAGGCGCCCTAATATGGTGGTTTTCCTAGAATTAGGGATATAATATTGGAGAAGTTAGAAAATCGGGTGATAAGTATTAGGAAATACGTGGGAAAAACAAAGTAAAACATAAAACAAAGATGGAAAAAAGGGGGGATTAATTAGTACTTTGTACACTCGAGAACCTTCTAAATAGTAGTATAAGACCAGGATAAATATTGTTTAATGTGCAATATTTATGTCTACATTTAGGTCTTGTCATGCATCAAGAGCCTATTTTAGGTGTTATTTGTCCATAAATGTGTTGATGATCCTTTGTGTGTCCATGTTATACTATTCTATGAGTTTAAGGGCCTGATATCACTTTGTCATTGTTTGAGTCAAGTATCTTGATCTAGTCTTGAATTTCAAAGTTCTTCAAGTTATTGTTGGTCATAAGTGGTTTTTTCATGTAGTCTAATCACAATTGATATGTTGTTTATGGTTGAGTTCTTAGTCCTGTGAGTCTCATGTGGTAAAGTGAATAAGAAGAAAATCCTATTGTCATGCATCATATGTTCATGAAGGATAATATTTTTTGTTCTCTGATCAAAGTGTGTCTTAGTCAAAAGAAATAATTTAGTATCTGATTTGTGGTCTTTTGAAACTAAGGAAAGCTATTCTGTCTCATCAAGGCATCAAGCATGAAGTGGCATTACAAGGTTTAGTGTGTCTAAATGATGGTTAATTAGAAGATACATGTTTCAAAATTTGATTCTTGGTCTTGAATTAAAGTTTTAATCATATTTTATGGATGTATAACATACTTGGTTCTAAATTAATGATGATATGGAAGTATTGTCTTCTTCCTAATTAATGAATATTGTCTTATTCATGAATTCAGAAAACATAAGGAGTTTAAATTTAATAAGAATGCCACATCCATCTTAATAGTATACCATTATAATTTCCATTTCCGAATAATGTTTTATATATTATAATCAACATAGTCTAACCATTACCCATAATTAATTGGTTCAGATAAATAGTTTAATTTCCCAAACAACACTCTATCTCAAATATAATTATTAACTCATGTATGCTAATATTTTAAGAATATTAATCAAATATAAATCATATATGATTCATAAATAAACCAGTCGTCACAAACCATTATATAAAAATTCATTTATCAGAATAGGAATTCACTTCATTCCTTACTTAATAAGTATTTCATAGACTTTAAGAAAACATTTTTTAGCAGTAGAAAATACTAATGTGATATGCCCACATAGTTTTTGCAACAAGTTCCTTTCAAGAGCAATACAATACATTATATTTCTGGATAAAATAAATGACTTCATTAATAAAACAAATGCAAATTTTTATAAGTCTTTCTACTTTCAATTTTCATGAAGTACATCTGCAAAATTGTTAGCATGAGTTAGTTCACAAGAACTGAGCATGATAAGTGCTAAAACATTAAAATAATATGATTTTATATAACCACTTTGTAAAAGGAACACTGCTGATTATGAAAAAGTTCTAAGAAATCAAAATAAGAACAATGAAAAGGTCTTCCCTATAACATCTTTGGCAAAATGATAGCTTTCAACTCCTTACACGACAAGCATTGATATGTGATTTTTCCTAAAAAGGTGTATTATTTTGACTGTTGGGAATCATGCTTATAAAGGGATACATTATTTCCATTCATGGATTAATTTTTCTATGTTGTTGTTGCTTGGAAATAAAATTATCCTTCCTTGGGCTCTGTAAAAGTTGTGAACCGGAATTTCTATTTGCATACTTATTTTAATAACAGAAAAAACTTGGATCAATTCCATTGATCCAAGGTATGCTTTAGTTTCTTACCTATTCAGTTTGTTAAGTCGGCATTATGGAATGGAAGGTATTAAGAGAAATAAGTCTTTGTATGTTTACAATTTTTCGGACCCATATTTTGAGGAACTTGTTTTACATTTTCTGTGAGACAAGAAATTGGATCCTCTAGTTAATTTCTTATGATGCTGGTTGGCGTAAGAAGGAAAAAGACTTACTTTAGGACTATTAATGTAAATCCTTAATCATAGATCTTTAAGATCTGTCCTAACTAGATTCTACCCTAAGTTGAACATGACCTACCTTAAATATATGTCTACACTAATCCTGTTGCATCCTAATCTAAGTTATATGTTTTATAAGTGTGGGAGTTTGAAATAACCTAAGGTAATGAGAGGTATATCTCTAACCTATTACCTAATACTAAACTACTATGGGGTATAGGTTATCCTATGATGGAAAACTTACCTAAGGTAAATAAATTTTAACTAGCCTAAGGTTAGATCCTAAACTAATGTTTATATAACCTAAACTAATGTAAGGTGAAAGGGGACCTAAGGGGTCACATGGAAAATGGGAGGTGGTGGAGATGGTATCAATGGCATTAAAGAGATTTGATTTTTGAATTGATGGGACATGGTACTGCTAGTTATGGCGGAGGCATGAATTTTGATGGAATGTCCAGATGGCATCATCGCTAAAGTTAGAGATGCATGATTTAGTTAAGTTTGAGTTCACCAATTCTAGATGGTGGTGTCTTGGATATATAGGTGGGAGAATTGAATGCCAGTGCATTGATGATAATTGGTTCTGGTGAGAAAACCACCTTGGAAACCATGTAAGTATAATTCTTGGAGGTTGTTTGGTCATTCAATTATGTCTATTTTTTCTTTGCATGGGGATATCTGGTTCTTCAAACCAGTAGTTTAGTTTTCAATCCGTTTCTATTTTTGTCTCCTTTGGACTGTTTTTGATCTAATGGAGGTATAAGAGGCATATGAGAAAGAAGTTTTGGGTTGTTGACTTCATTTGGAGAAGGAGGAATTGTGGAGGCTTGGCTAGAAATCTTCTTCAAATCAGCAGAAGCACTATCATGAATGATAGGCTCTATCCATTAAGTTGTTTTGATTTTCTCTAATCATCTTCATTAAAACAACTTTGCTCTTGTGATCAATGGGTTTTTGTTTATTAATAATATATTTCTTCCTTGCTTGAAATATCTATGTATTTTTCTGATAATGAGTCTTTATTATATAACATGGAATATGGGTCATTTCATGTTTAAGTTAATAGTGAATCATACCTTGATATTTGGTTAAGTCTTGAATAATGTAGAACATATTGGAATCCCACCTATCTGCTAAAAAGGGTTTATGGAAATATGTTGTTGCTTTAAGTCTTGGAACTGGGTTTGTCTATTATGGTTGATAGAAGGTAAGAAAAGTTTCCTTCTCTATTGCATATTTGATTGGTTGAATTATTGTTACTTCTATTGGAACTGCATATATATAGATGCTTGGTTCAATGATTGTGTGAACTTGAACTTGTATTGAAATAGTAATGAGTAAGTAACTTCTTCTTAAAACTTTATAGAAGAAAATTTCACTACTTCAAACTTTGTATTTTGATGAAAGCTGAGTTGATAATGGGTGTTTGGATTTTCTATATTTGTGGATTCTAACTCGTGTGGAAACAAGAATGAATGGTTTATTTATTCTCTTACCCTTTCAGTTAAAAATTAGTTGTTTGAATCTTGTTCCTTTATGGAAACTATGTGATATTGGTTTCTTGGATACTTAGATTTTAGAATTATCTTATTAAATATAACAGTGTGTGAAGTTCCTCTTTTTAAACTTTAAATGTTGTTGGGTTTCTCCTTAAATCTTAGGAAGAATGAACTAAAAGTTGGATAAATGAAGTTCTATTATATTTAAGGACTTTTCGAATTAATTTGGTCTAAGATAATATTTAGTTATATTTATGTTAGCTCTGCTCAAGCTTGTAAGATGCCATTCTCACTGTTCTTCTTCATTTTCAAGTTAGATAATGATTGTTTAGACTTTCTCGTGTTGATCTAGGTAGACATCATAAGCTAACTTGCTTGTATGAGTTGTTGAAACCTTACTGTTATGGTTATGTGAAGATTTATTGAATGTATATTCAAATTTTTGGTTGACATACGTGATCTGGAACTAACCACTCATTTCAGTATGAAGGGTTTTTTCTAGATTCACCAGTTCTAGGATCTTTGAGTTTGAGAAGGAATGAATATCTTGTTGACTTATCTTATTTGTGCTGTTAAGTCTATCCATAGGGATGGGGTGAATGGATTTTGGTTTATCTATCATCTCTTAAGCTGACTTATGCACCTGTAGACAAGTCATGTCATTTTTTGTAATGCATCTTCTTTGAAATCTAATTTGGATGGATATTTCTCTACCCATTCAAAAGATGTTTTCTCTCACCTATTTGAGGATGTGAATGTGAGTTTTCTTACCATTTGTTTCACTATCGTCATGAAGGAATGAATTGACTATGGTTCCTTGAATGAAACTTTAATGATTTGGAATGACTGTTGAAGGTTGTTACTTTTGAGTAAGATGTTTAGCAATTCTTGTTATTTCATTTCCTTCTTGATAAGGATAATGTACTACTTATACTGTAATTGTGTCATGATGGGGAGCCTCATTTTGAGAACTGATTTGTATACTACAGTTGTATATTCGGTTTAGCATATTCTAGTGCATGGTTATTTTTTTAAAATGAGTTAAAGGATGTTGTGATTGGGTTTGTACCATTCCTCTTATGACCTTCTTTACTTGGGATAGAATGTTATAATCCTCATCTAAACATGATTGATTGACTCCTTGCTCTTCTATTATCTGAGGTAAAGTTTTCATCACTGTATCCTTTGGAAATTGTAAGAGATTATGTGTTGCATTCTATTTTCTGCGTTGTGAATTGATATTCGGTTTAACCGAATTAAAAAGGAAGTTCTAATTTGTTTGACCCCAGTTCATCCTTCCCTCTTCTGTGTAAATCTTGTTTATATATTTAATAGATTTAGTTTCATCACTTTCATGAATGCGTTTGCGTAGTCGTTGGTACTTCTTACTTATTCACTTGACTTATATTAAAGGAATCAATATTTGTAATAGTTGATTAGTGTGAAATGTTATTTGTTGAGTGAATAATTTCGTAATTCTAATGTGTGGCCTAAATTGAGAACTTAGGATATAGCTTGGACTTTAAATTAAGATGTAGCATCTGAAATAGGAATTTCTTATTTTATGTTGTAGATGATTCATCCTAAAGCCTTTCATGAAGTTGGAACTAGCTTGGTTATCGACGCCTTTTTATGAAATTTTGTAATATGGAGATTGATAGTACTTGTTTCTTAAAGTAAATCTATTTTTAGAAAATTAATGGAGTTAGTTTCTGTATTTCTAATTCAGATAGAATTATGTAAGAAATAATTAGTATGTGCCTTTATTGGAAGGAGATAAGTAATTTGGGGGAAACATTACTTATTTGATATAATGTTGTAGAGTGTAGATTATATCATGATATTTTCTTAACGCTAATACAGGTTGATTAATTGTTCTTATTTTATGGTTGTTGTTACTTATGATTTATTTATTTTCTTGGCCTTATTGTTTCATAAAAGTAGAGTTGGTTTTATGAAACAGTTAGTTTAAAGCACATCGTTTTAATGCTTGGTGCTTATCATGCCCAGTTCAATGAAATGATCCATGCTAGCAATTTTTGTAGATGGAATTCATAAGTGATAAAGGACGGCAATAACTTAAATGATGTATTGGTTGCTTAAAGTCTAGATCTTTTATAGAGAAATATGATTCATTACTAAAATGTATTGAAAGAAGAAAAGTTGTATTCTTTAATGATCTTGATGTTGTTTGACATGAAATATGTCTGAAATGCATGGTCTTGTAAAATATGTATTTTACCATGATGAATTGAAAAATATTGAGAGTTACTTATACTTGTTATGTCATTCTCCTTGTGTATTATATGAAGGAAATTTGTAAGCTTCTTTGCATTGTGTTCATTTTTATCTGAATGGATCCTTTTTTATGTTATAAATAAATGAGTTGGATGGATGGGAATTAGTTATAATAACCCTTATTTGAATGCAACTTATTAAGTTGGCATGCATCGATATTATTTTATCTAATCATGCTTGGTTTATTGAAAAGATGATAATAAAAGTATAACTTAACTACCATGACTCAAGTAAGGGAAAAAGGTATAATAAACCCTATCACTTAACTAGAAAAAAGAAGGTTCACTCCATTTGGAGAAATACCTCGATAGGTTTCAAAACTAATGTTTGGTATATGAGATCGTTAATCAATTATAATTCATCTCTATGAAGTCTACTTTAATGGAGCCTGTTTTGGATACTAAACAAGATATGAATGGTTAAGTTATATAGAGTAAATATTATGATGGATGTTGTTTTTGTTTTCGATTAACTTCATGTAACAAAAAAGTTAAAGAAAACATAAAATTAATCACAAGTTTATGATGTTCTGTATTACTTTAATAACTCAATTAAGAGTGACAAAATTAAGGGTTGTTGTAAGTAGGGTTCAATGGAGTTGTTGTAATTTGAATCTTAATTAAGAACTAAATGGGTGTGTATGACCTCTTAATGAGGTGTGTACATTGAGATGGGTAGTTCTGTCAGATGTTGGCACATGCCAATTGCAGAACTATACCTTCGTGAAGAATAGGGTCTTCACGAGGATACAGTGTTGCAGTTTCCATGTTGCAACACCCCTCAGCATTGGTTCATCTAAACCTAATCAAACCTGGACTTGATCTTAGTTTCTTTCTATTTCATATTAGGGATATGATTTAGCATAGGAAGTGACTCACAATGACTTAGGGTGACTAGGCACATTCAATCGACTTAGGTAAATTGAGTGTGTCTATATACCCTAGGTCATTGCGAGTGGTTCCCTATACCAAATTATGTCACTAACTTCGGTTAGGGTCAAACCTTGAACAAGTGAACTAATAGAAGTCAGTAAAGACCATTCTAGATAACATAGGAGTGGGGTGAAAGACATATTCTATTAGATAAGTATGTTGTCTAGGAATAGTAACATGAATAGTATATTGGAAATCTTTGGCCAAAGTATCGCAAGTTGCTAGTTGCATTGTCCTACGTCATCTAGTTTAAGAAATGGGATTTTAGATGAATATTTGTAACAAATATTCAAATAGGTTTCTTATACAGAACACTCAAATACCCAGAATAGGGTAATAGAACCAAGTGTACATAGTATAACACTTAGTATTCAATACCTTAAGTTAACATGAGAGATCGGTTAGAAACTGAGTCATTAAATGAGAGATCGGTAGTTCACCAAGTCAATTCATTTACAGATGCATATGGTTACTTGTTATGTGATTGATTGGCATGGAATATGTGTTCTAAATTATGATTATTTAGAACAAAGAACATTATGCATAAAAAAAGAAAAAGAAAATTCCCTTATTTCTAAAGTCTTAAAATGGGAATGTTACATCTTGGTATAAGAGCTGAAGGTTGTAGCTCTTAGACCTATTGTGTCCATAATTTGATAAAACTTTAATTTTCTTGTTAACAAAAAATGGTTAGAACAAGAGAAAATGCTGCAAACAACCCACCACCAGGTGGAGAAGCAATAATTGCCCAAAAACTCGATGAGATCCTTGTTTCCCTGTTTGACACAAGAGATCATGTAGTTGTACTTGAACAACAAGTAATGGGAAATGAGGAAGAAGATTCTGGTAATAAAAATCTGCCACCTCCTATGGACAACACCAATTTTGGAAATTTAGGTGTCGATAACAATAATTTAACCCTACATGATCAGCCAGAAAATAAAAAGGCAAGGCTGGTATCTAAACTCACTAATGATATAAAAAGGATAAGTCCACCTAAGTTTGATGGCACCACATTAGGAGATGGAGCTGAGAATTGGCTAAGTGAAATGGAGAAGTACTTTGCGATAAGGAACTTCTCAAAGGAAACATAGGCAATATGGGGAGCATATCAGCTTTCCCATGAAGCATCTTCATGGTGGGACAACCATAAGGTTGAGTTAAACATTGATGAAAAAAATATTACTTGGGATCAATTTAAAAGTTATTGTAGGCAACGATGGCTGCCACAACTTTATTATGATCAGAAAATTACTGAAATTTAGAACTTATCCCAAGGAAAATTAACTGTAACAAAGTACTGGGAGTGGTTTACTAAACTCCTTAAGTATATACCTCAGTATTAAACTGATGAGAAGTTCAAGATATGGAAATTTATCATGGAAATGAATCCCATTATAGGGGGAGAGGTATATGTTCACATCCCAACCACTATAGAAGGGGATGTTGAAGTTTCCATACGACAGGAACAAAAATTGAAGGTAATTTCTGCTCATAAGGAAGAATTCAAAAAGAAAGTTCCAAACTCCTCTTCATCATCTCTTACACCTAAGAAAGGACCAAGGAAGAAGTTTTGTAAGAAAAATAAGTTTTCAACAGATAATAATAAGAAAATAAAAACAAATAAGCTCACTGCTAATGTACGAAATAACTTTTTCAAGAACAATGATAATGGACAGAAGTCCTATGGAGGTCAGAATGATAACTTTAAGGCTAGAAATAAATTTGATCCTAAAAAGGGACATGTAGGAGGTCTGTTACAATTGTGGAAAGGATCATTATGTAAATCAATGTCCTTTGAAAAATGATGACCATAATCAGAAGCACAAGATACAATGCTGACAGTAGCTGACAAATAGGATGAAAAGAAAGTCACACCCATAGAAGTTTTGGGTAAGTTATTTGGCATACCTGTAACTATTATTTTTGATACGGGAGCTACTGAATGTTTTATTTCTAGTAAATTAACATCGAAATTAAAAAGAAAAGATGGAAAAATGGAAAAATCATGGGTTATACATTATGGGAATAATGTTGTTCATATAGTTAGTATGTGTCTTTTTGGGGGTAGTCCTTGACTTACCTAGTTTTTCCATAGAATTTGATATTTATGTTGATCCTTTGGGGGTTTATGATGTAATCATAGGTGTTAATTGGCTACGTAAGCATAAATCAAAAGTTGAATATTTTGAAAAACATATTAGTTGTTTAGATGACTTGCAAAAAACAATAGACATTTAAGGTGTAAAACGTGAAATTTTTGTTAGGAATTTGTTAGCTATGCAACTTAAAAAGGCCAAAAATGAGGGCTATACCTTATATGCAGTAAAAATTTCAGAATCTACTGAAGAAAATAGTGATTACTTGGAACGTTATCTACTGTTATGAAACTTCAGTGATGTGTTTCTAGAAGAACTACCAGGTCTCCCACCCAAACGGGAATTTGAATTCATAATTGAAATCAAACCTGGAACCACGCCTTTTTCTAAGGCACCTTATAGGATGACTACTATTGAATTAGTAGAGCTTAATGTACAATTACAAGAAATTTTTTGTAAAGGTCTGATTAGACCGAGTGTCTCACCTTGGGGAACACCGGTAATTTTTGTGAAAATGAAATATCGAACACTTAGATTATGTATTGATTACATAATGTTAAATAAGGAAAAGATTAAGAACAGATATCCAATTCCTAGAATTGATGATTTGTTTGATCAAATGTGTGGTGCATCAGTATATTCTAAGATAGATCTTCGATCTAGATATCATCAGTTATGAATTAGGGATGAGGATATCATGAGCATTTGAAGATAGTTTTAGAAATCTAGAGGAAGAGATAATTATTTGGTAAGTTATATAAATGTTCTTTCTCTGAAAAGGAATTTCACTATTTGGGTCATCTTATAAGAAAAGATGGAATAGTTGTAGATCCCTCTAAAATTATAGCTATAATTGAGTGGCATAGTCTAAAGAATGTACATGAAGTTAGAAGCTTCATGGGTCTAACTGGTTACTATAGGAAGTTTTTTAAAGATTTCTCCAAAGTGGCTGTGCCAATAACTTAATTACAGAAAAAAGATAAGAAATTTATGTGGAATGAGAAATACGAGTTTGCATTTAAAAATTTGAAGGATCAGTTAACTTCACCACCTCTTCTATCTGTACCTGACCCTTATGGAGACTTTACCATTGTAACATATGCATCCGAGGAAGGTCTTGGAGGTATTCTGTTTCAAAAAGATCATGTCATAGCTTACAAAAGTAGAAAAATCAAGCTACATGAGATGAATTATGCTCCACGTGATCTAGATCTTATTGACATTGTACATGCACTTCAAGTATGGAGACATTATCTGCTTGGTAAACCTTTTGAACTAAAAACTGATCATCTTGGATTGCAGTATATTTTCTCAACCAAATATGAATGCAAGACAAAGAAGATGGTTAAAATTTTTATCTCAATATGATTTTGACATAAGTCACATTAAAGGCAAGGAAAATAGGGTAGCTGATGCTCTAAGTCGTAGGAAGCACATTTCTGCTCTTATAACGTTAAGAACTCAGTTTAAGGATGAGGTAAAAAGTGTTATGGAATCTGATTCTTATTTTCAACAAGTAAAAACAACACTTACTGAAGACCCAAATGATGTGGGATATAAGGGTTTCCACTTTGATAATGAAGGAATTTTACGGTTTGAAAACATGGTATACATACCTTTGCTAAATGATTTAAGAAAGAAATTATTAGCTGAATTTCACAATTCACCTTTTTTTGGACACCTTGGTATTACAAAGATGCTTGATAATATAAAACAAAAATATTTCTAGAAAGGGATGAAAAAGGACGTGATTGAATTTGTGACACACTATTTATAATGTCAACGAGTTAAAGCTGAACACATGCATCCATCTAGTTTATTGTATCCTCACACCATACCATAGTATAAATGGCAAGTAATAAGCATGGATTTTGTACAAGGGTTGCCTATGTCAAGAAATAAACATGATGCTATTTTAGTTGTTGATAAATAAAGGTATCACATTTTATTTATAGTAATCTTAAGGATGATTCACCTGTGTTAGTGAAAAGATTCATACATGAGATTTTTAGATTACATGGAGTACCTGAATTGATCATATCTGATAGAGATCCAAGAATGACTTCAAGATTTTGACAAACACTTAACGCATCTCTAGGAACTAAGCTGAATTTCAGTCCTGTGTATCATCCATAAATGGATGGATGGACTGAAAGAGTTAATCAAGTTTTAGAGGATATGCTATGAATGTATTGCATGGATCAACAATATAAATGGGAAGAGTACCTTCCATTAGTTGAGTTTGCATACAATAACACATATCACACCTCTCTAAAGATGGCACCTTTCAAAGCATTATACAGAAGGAAATGTAGAACCCCTGTTAGTTGGGACATCATTGAGGATAGACAGGTGGTTAGACCTGAAATCCTTACTGAAATGGAACAGTAAGTTAAAATGATTCGTGAACGCTTGAAATAAGGAACATATAGGAAAAAGAATTATGATGTCTTGAAGTGGGTTGATAGGAAATTTGAACTTTGTGAGAAGGTATTTCTTCAAGTTAAACTGAAAAAGAGTTCTATAACTTTTGGAAAGGCTGCCAAGTTATCACCTCGTTATGTGGGACCTTTTGAAATTGTTGAAGTAATCAACCCTATAGCTTATTGTTTAGCATTACCTCCTACTTTATCACGAATGCATGATGTTTTTTATATTTCTTTGCTTAAGAAATACATTTCAGATTTATCACATGTGTTAAATTGGAATTACTTGTAGGTCTAAGACATAGGAATAATCATGGTTAAACCTATACGAGTGTTGGAAACTCGACAGTTACACTTAAGAAATCGTGAAATAATTCAATATAACGTCCAGTGGGATCAGTTTAATGAGGAAAGTGCAACTTGGGAAAATCTGGAAGAAATGAAAACTACTTTTCCATATTTGTTTGAAAAAAATTGATTTTTTTACTGATAAAGTTTTAACATTTAATTCTTTTTATGTCAGTAAAATTGCTAGTTTTGGGCAGACATCACATTATTTAAAATGAACAACTACATAAATGTTGATTTTGGAATTTTAAAATCTAGTTTTGTTCAGAACATATGAAAAGAAGTATAATAATTTGATTTGTTCTTGATGCAAATTATGTAACTAAGTTAATCATCAGGACGATGATTCTTTGTAGGAGGGAAGTATGTAAAATCTTTGGCAAACTGATAGCTTTCTCCTCCTTACACTGCAAGTGTTGATATGCGATTTTTCCTAAGAAGGTGTATTCTTTTGACTGTTGGGAATCATGCTTGCAAAGGGATAAATTATTATCATTCATGGATTCATTTTGCTATGATGTTATTGCTTGGAAGTAAAATTATCCTTCCTTAGGCTCTGTAAAAGTTGTGAACCGGAATTTCTATTTGCATACTTATTTTAATAACAACAAAACCTTGGATCAATTCCATTGATCCAAGGTATGCTTTAGTTTCTTACCTGATCAGTTTGTTAAGTTGATATTCTGGAATGGAAGGTATTAAGAGAACTAAGTATTTGTATGTTTACAATTTTTTGAACCCTTCTTTTGAGTACCTTAGTTTACATTTTCTTTGAAACACAAAATTGGATCCTCTAGTTAATTTTTTATGAAGTTGGTTGGTATAAGAAGGAAAAATACTTACTTTAGGACTATTAAGGTAAAGCCTTAATCCTAGATCTTTATGATCTTTCCTAAATGGATTCTAACCTAAGGTGAACATGACCTGCCTTAGATCTATGTCTACACTAATCCAATTGCATCTTAATCTAAGTTGTATGTTTTACAAGTGTGGGAGTTGGAAATAACCTAAGGTAATGAGAGGTCTATCTCTAACGTATTACCTAATACTAAACTACTATGGGGTATGAATTATCCTATGATGGAAAACTTACTTGAGGTAATGTTTAATGACCTAAGGTAAATAAATTTTAACTAGCCTAAGGTCAGATACTAAAATAAATTTTATTTAACCTAAACTAATGCAAGGTGAAATGGGACCTAAGGGGTCACATGGAAAATGGGAGGTGGTGGTGATGGTTTCAATGGCATCAAAGAGATTTGATTTTTAAATTTATGGGACAAGGTACTGCCAGTTATGGCAGAGGTATGAAGTTTGATGGAATGTCCATATGGCATCATCACTAAAGTTAGAGATGTATGATTTAGTTAAGTTTGAGTTTTCCAATTCTAGATGGTGATGGCGTGGAGATATAGGCAAGAGAATTGGATGCCAGTGCATTGATGAACATTGGTTCTAGTGATAAAACCACCTTGGAAACCATGCAAGTGGAATTATTGGAGGTTGTTTGGTCATTCAATCATGTCAATTTTTTATTTGCATGGGGATATCTGGTTCTTCGAATCAGTAGTTCAATTTTCAATTTGTTTCTATTTTTGGCTCATTTGGAATATTTTTGATGCAATGGAGGTATAAGAGGCATATGAGAAAGAATTTTTGGGTTGTTGACTTTGTTTGAAGAAGAAGGAATTGTTGTTGAATTGTATTTTGATGAAAGCTGATTTGATAATGGGTGTTTGGATTTTCTATATTTTTGGATTCCAACTCATGTGGAAATAAGAATGAATGATTTATTTATTCTCTTACCCTTTTAGTTAAAACTTAGTTGTTTGAATCTTGTTCCTTTATGGAAACTATGTGATATTGGTTTCTTGGATACTTAGATTTTGGAATTAGCTTATTGAATATAACAATGTGCAAAGTTCCTCTTTTTGAACTTTAAATGTTGTTGGGTTTCTCTTTAAATATTTGGAAGATCGAACTAAAGGTTGGATAAATGAAGTTCTGTTATATTTAAGGACTTTTTGAATTAATTTAGTCTGAGATAATATTTAGTTATATTCACATTATCTCTTCTCGAGCTTGTAAGATGTCGGTCTCAGTGTTCTTATTCAGTTTCAAGTTAGATAATAATTTTTAGACTTTATCGTATTGATCTGGGTAAACATCATAAGCTAACTTTATCATATGAGTTGCTAAATCCTTACTGTTATGGTTCCGTGAAGATTTATTGAATGTATATTCAGATTTTTTGTTGACATATGTGACCTAGAACTAACCACTCGGTTCAGTATGAAGGGTTTTTCTAGATTCATCAGTTCTAGGATCTCTGATTTTGGGAAGGAATGAATATCTTGTCGACTTAGTATATTTGTGTAGTTGAGTCTATCCATAGGGATGGGGTGAATGGATTCTAGTTTATCTATCATCTCTTAAGCTGACTTGTGCACTTGTAGCTTGGTCATATCATTTTTTGTGTTGCATCTTCTTTGAAATCGAATTTGGATGGATCTTTCTCTATCTATTCAAAATATGTTTTCTCTCACCTCTGTGAGGATGAAAATGTGAGTCTTTCTTACCGATTGTTGCACTATCGTCTTGAAGGAATGTATAGACTGTGGTTCCTTGACTGAAACTTTAATGATTTGGAATGATCGTTGAAGGTTGTTACTTTCTAGTAAGATGTCTAGCAATTCTTGTTATTTCATTTCCTTCTTGATAAGGATAATGTACTACTGATATTGTAATTGTGTCATGATGGGGAGCCTTATTTTTAGAACTGATTTGTATACCGCAGTCGTATATATGGTTTAGCATCTTCTAGTGAATGGTTGTTTTTTTAAAATGAGTTAAAGGATGTTGTGATTGGGTCTATACCAGTCCTCTTATGACCTTCTCTAATTGTCATAGAATGTTATAATCCTCATCTAAACATGTTTGATTGAATCCTTTCTCTTCTATTCTCTGAGGTAAAGTTTTCATCGCTGTCTCCTTTGGAAATTGTAAGAGATTATGTGTTGCATTCTCTTTTCTGAGTTGTGAATTGATATTTAGTTTAACCAAATTGGAAGGGAAGTTATAATTTGTTTAACCCCAATTCATCCTTCCCTCTTCTATGTAAATCTTGTTTATAGATTTAATAGGTTCAGTTGTATCACTTTCATGAATGCATTTGAGTAGTCATTGGTACTTCTTACTTATTCACTTGAATTATATTAAAGGAATCAATATTTGTAATAGTTGATTAGTGTGAAATGTTATTTGTTGAGTGAATACTTTCCTAATTCTAATGTGTTTCCTAACTTGAGAACTTAGGCTGTATCTTGGACTTTTAATTAGGATGTAGCATCTAAAATAGGAATTTCTTATTTTATGTTGTAGATGATTCATCCTAAAGCCTTTCATGAAGCTAGAAATAGCTTGGCTGTAGATGCCTTTTTATGAAATTTTGTAATATTGAGATTGATACTACTTGTTTCTTAAAGTAAATCTATTTTTGGAAAAGTAATGGAGTTAGTTTCTATATTTCTAATTCAGATAGAATTATGTAAGAAATAATTACTACATGCCTTTATTTGAAAGAGATAAGTAATTTGGGGGAAACATTACTTATCTGATATAATGTTGTAGAGTGCAGATTATATCATTATATTTTCTTAATGTTAATCCAAGTTGATTAATTGTTCTTTTTTTATGGTTGTTGTTACTTATGATTTATTTATTTGCTTGGCCTTACTATTTCATAAAAGCAGAGTTGGTTTTGTGAAATAGTTAGTTGAAAGCATATCCTTTTAATGCTTAGTGCTTATCATGCTCAGTTCAATGAACTAACCCATGATAGAAATTTTTGTAGATGGACTTTGTAAGTAATAAAGGAAGGAAATAACTTATATGATGTATTGGTTTCTTAAAGTCTGAATCTTTTATAGATAAATCTGATTCATTATTGGAATGTATTGAAAGAAGAAATGTTGTATTATTTAATGATCTTGATGTTGTTTGACATTAAATATGTTTGAAATGCATGGTCTTGTAAAATATGTATTTTACCACGATGAATTGAAAAAGATTGAGAGTTACTTATACTTGTTATGTCATTCTCCTTATGTATTATATGAAGGAAATTTGTAAGCTTCTTTACATTGTGCTCATTCTTATTTGAATGGATCCTTATTTTATTTATAAATAAATGAGTTGGATGGGAATTAGTTACAATACCCCTTATTTGAATGCAATTTATTAATTTGGCATGCATCGATGTTCTTTTAGCTAATCATGCTTGGTTTATTAAAAAGATGATAATAGAAGTATAACTTAACTACCATGACTCATGTAAGGGAAAAAGGTGTAATAAACCATATCACTTAACTAGAGAAAGGAAGGTTCACTCCCTTTAGAGCAATACCTCGATAGGTTTCAAAAATAATGTTCGGTATATGAGATCGTTAATCAATTAGACTTCATATCTATGAATTATAATTTAATGGAACATGTTTTGGATCTTAAACAGGATATGAATGGTTAAGTTATATAAATTAAATCTTATGATGGATGTTGTTTTTGTTTTTGATTAAATTCATGTAAGCAAAAATTTAATGAACATAAAAGTAATCATAAGTTTATGAAGTTCTATATTACTTTAACAACTCAATTAAGGGTGAAAAACTTAAGGGTTGTTGTAAGTAGGGTTCAATGGAGTTTCTGTAATTTGAATATTAATTAAGAAATAAATGGGTGTATATGAACTCTTAATGAGGTGTGTACGTCAAAATGGTTAGTTCAATCAGATGTCGGCACATGCCAACTGTAAAAATGAACCTTTGTGAAGAATAGGTTCTTCACGAGGATACAATGTTGTAGTTGACATGTTGCAACACCCCTCAGCATTGCTTCATCTTTACCTACTCAAACCTGGACTTGATTTTAGTTTCTCTCTAGGTCAGATTAGGGATATTATTTAGCATAGGAAGTGACTCACAATGAATTAGGGTAACTAGGAACATTCAATCGACTTAGGTCAATTGAGTATGTCTATATACCCTAGGTCATTGTGAGTGGTTTCCTATACCAAATTATGTCACTAACATGGGTTAGGGTCAAACCGTGAACAAGTGAATTGACAGAAGTCAGTGAAGACCATCATAGATAAAAGAGGAGTATGGTGAAGGACATATTCTGTTAGATGAGTATGCAGTCTAGGATTAGTAACATGAATAGTATGTTGGAAATCCTTGGCCAAAGTATCACAAGCTACTGGTTACGTTGTCATACATTACCTAGTTTAAGAAATGGGATTTCAGATGAATATTGGTAACAAATATTTAGATAGGTTTCTTATATATAACACTCAAATACCTAGAACAGGGTAATAGAACCAAGTATACTTAGCATAACACTTAGTATTCAGTACCTTAAGTTAACATGAGAAATCGGTTAGAAATCGAGTCACGAAATGAGAGATCAATAGTTCACCGAGTCATTTATAGCTGCATATGGTTTCCTATTATGTGATTGATTGACATAGAATGTGTGTTCCAAATTATGATTATTTAGAACAGAGAACATTATGTATTACGAAAAAATTCCCTTGTTTCTAAATTCTTAAAATGGGAATGTTATGTTTCCAAAAATCCATAATGACAAAAATAGAAAGAAAGTCATTTAAGTATCTTTTAGGGTCCAATTACCCATCATAGAAGTTAAGTAAACTAAAATTTTTAGTTCCATCTATGTTACAGTCATGAAATTCATCTCAAACATGATGTTACTGATTTAATCTACCTTGAGAAGTAGAATTTGAAATTAATTAGAAAAATTTTGAAAAAAAATCTTCACACGGAAGATCTCTGCATCTTGAAAGTTCTCCAAGTCCCGAAGTCCAAAAATTCAGACTTCAGGGACTTTCCCTTTCAATATTTAATTGAATTAAATTTGAAATTATGTTTTTCAAGTTCCGAAGTCTGAAACCCCAAATTTTTGAAATTTTAGACTTTCAAGCCTTCGGGTTTCGGAGCTCTAGGTCACGCTTTTTGGAAAATTTCTTTTAGACTTCCGAATTCTGAAATTCTGAAAGTCCAAAATTTTAGACTTTCAGGATTTCATCTTTCAGAACTCTCCCAATCATTTTTGAGTTAATTTTTTTCGGAATTCTGAAGTTTGAAAGTTCAAAATTTTGGACTTTTGGGCTTTCAGGTTTCGAAAATCTCCTGATCATTTTCGAGTTAATTTCTTTCAGACTTCTGAAGTCTGAAAGTCCAAAATTTTGGACTTTTGGGATTTTGGGTTTCGGAACTCTTCTGTTCCATTCCACGATTTTCATCCCTTGATCTCTGAAGTCTAAAACCTCAAAATTATGAAATTTTAGAATTTTAGGCTTTTGGGTTTCGTAATTTTTGAGCTCTCTATGCATTTAATCCTTACCTACTTTTGCACAGATTGGAATTTCACCATTAATATCAAGTTTTTAATTTGTAAATCAAATTTTCGCTTGACACTTTATTCTGAAGACCCAATTTTTTTTATTGTATCTTGTACTTTTCGATGTCATTCTCAAGGTATTTTTATTTTGGTCATTTTATTTTTGGTTTAAGATATTTTTTTTGTTTCCTCCTTGCTCATTTATTTTGTTCCTCCTTTGCATACCTTGGAAAATGAAAAACTCATATCCCGCTAGGTTTTCACTATTTGAGTTTCTACAGGCATTCGGAGTTTTAAAAAGATCCTTTCGAGTTCTTCAATTTTCCCTCTTAGCACCTCTTATTTTTCAGAGTTTGGGGATTGGTGTTTTCAGAGAACTCTCTTTTTAAAATTTAGAGCTTTGGTTTTTCAGAGTTCTCTTATTTGGGAATTGTGCCATTTAGACTTCAAAGTTCTCTTTTCAGGATTTCGGAAGTTCCTGTTATCTCAATTTTCATCCTGGAAAAATTGGATCAAACACGACCTTGTGCAAGAAATAAATTAAAAAAAATGGTTTCGACGAATGAGCCCATGCTTCAAATCCAATAGGAAAGTAAGGAGGAACTCAAGAAGGCTCTACAATGGAGTAGAAGGGTCGAGGAAGGAGCAGAAAATGTCAAAGAAACTAGAAGGTCAAAGGAAACGAAATGGTGGAGGCTTGAAGTCTTCAGGCTCTACAAATGACTCAAAATGAGCCCCAAAATTGGCTAAGTATGGAGGAGACACTGGAAGATTCAAAGTTTCCAAATGACGCATCTCCAAAGGTTAAATCCAAAATTCAGTCCTCAAACAAGCACCAAGCCTCCACGCGTCTAGAGCCCCAAAAGTTGCACCGGCTATTGAAAAGTCTTCAACTCAGCGGAAGGTGCCAAGTGTCTGAATGATACACATTCAAAAGTGGTATCCTGAGTGGAGACTCAAACTTGCGCTATCCCTCCACGTAGCTAATGGTAAAAAAAGGTCAAAAAGGAGAGCGGGCCTAAAATGACTAAGTATAAAGGTGCTAGTGAAAGCTACCAAGTGTCCAAACGGTGCATCTCCAAAGGTAAATCCAAAAGTGGAGACCCAAATGAGTGCAGTCTTGCCACCTAGACCAAATTAAAAAAAGTGGGACAGAGCAGGCACCAAATTGGTTTAGTATAGAGAACCAGCGGAAGCCTCCACATGTCTCATTGGTGCAATATAAAAAGGAAAGTCTGGAGGCAGTCCCCAAACGAGCGCGGGCTCGCCACGTGTCCCAGGTCCAAACAAGGGATAGAGTTAGGGGTTGAATAGTCAAAGAAGAGGTAGGGTAGTGGAAGGAGCCAAGTGTCAACATGACGTTGTTTGAAGAGTAAAATTTGGGGTAGGTTTCCAAATAAATGCCAGGCCTCCACGTATCTAGGGTCAGACTTTTAGCCCCGCCAAATATAAAGGCTTGGGTAAAATTCAAAGGAACACTGTGGAGCCCACAAAAGCCACCACATGTCAGTCTAACATGATTTCAAGATTGAAAGGAAGGGGTCTAATCCTTAAGGTGCGCGAGTGAGGCTACCATGTGGACCCGGTACAGACAGACTCTTTCAAATATTGCGCGCCCACATCTAGAAACTTCAAATAGGCATATCTTTTGACTGGAGATTCAGATTTGGGTGGGAGGAGACTTTTTGGAAACATTTCGACACCCTCTATGCCATGGGAACATAAAATATCATTCTTAATAGGATTTAGTGGGTGAAAAATAAGAAAACGTCTTCTAGGCCATTAATACAGAGCCTGATTTCTCCAACTACTAGATCTGATTCGATTTGATCCACCGAGAAACCAGAATTGACAGATTGTCGGTAGATCCATGGTGGAAATTAAGGGATGTTGGTTGAGATTTCAAAGTGGGATTCAACACATATCTCAAGGTGGTGTAAGTAGGATTCAAATTTTCTCTCCTCTCTCTCTTATTCTTCCTATATATTGTAAAGGAGGGCCATATTCAAATGGTTGGTCGTTATTTCTCCTCTGCCCCATCTCTCTTTCTTCCTTATGGTAGAATACAGAGTCTAAGACTCCTCTCATGGCTTTGTAATGGATTTTCTTTCCTTTTTCCTAGTGACAATGTACCATGAATTTTTTTTGGAGCAATAGAATCAGTTTCGTGATGCGTATGTCCATCCTTGGCTTATTTTGTTGTCTCTTCTTACCTCTCATCATTTCAGGGTATACTGTGCATATTTTGATGTTTGTTGTAGGTTTTGGGAGATGTGCATAATGGTTTTTGAAGTGGTGTTCTGTGTGAAATCTATCTCTGGTCCGTGGTGCATTCTTTCTACCCTCTCCTCTGGCTCACCTCTCTCCACTTCAGGTAGTCGGATCTGTGATTTAACCACTTCCTTTTCTGGTGTATCACCACTTAGTGTAGGATCTTTCACCCTCTATATCTCTCTCTTTGTCCCCTTGGAATGGTTAGATTAGGATAGAATAGGTTCTTCCTACATTGGAGTATCTTATGGCAGGTAGATTAGGAAGTAAGAACCGACTTTCTTTGAAGGTCCATCTCAAGTTTTGCAAGTCCCATAGCTTGAGAGATGGTCCCATGTTGTATAATCACATTGAATGCCCCACTTCACACCTGGGCCATTCAAGGGTGCTGTGATTCTATACTAATATTTTTGGCATGCCAGGTGGGATAGGTCTGAGGTTCCTTACCACTTCATTTCATCAAGTAGATGTGTTCTTGGTGAGATTCATCCTTTTGAGGCACATGTAAGCACATCTGGTGACTCCATCTGGTCAATAACCCATCCTCTAAGTTACAGACCTTTTCCATCCATTTCCACTCATTTTCATCCATTCTCTTCTTCCATCTCTTTCATTTTCTCCCATTTCATGAAGTTATGCAGTCATGAATTCATTCCCTTCATGGAACTCACACTTGCAGCAAAAACAGTGTAGTTTACCTCCAATGCATTTCCCAACTCCTCCAGATCAGCATTATAATCACATCCAGGACCATTATGCTTACCCATATGAGTAGGGTCAAAGTCAGTTTGGCTATGGATCTTATCAAGAACAAGGGAACACATACAATGGTGACAGCTATGTGGAGAATGCTGGTTTGCTAGAGAAGATTAAAAAAATGGAGGTTGGAATGGTTCAGTCAAAGGCCATGGCACAAATGAAGGAATTCAAGATTGGTTTCATGGCACCTTATCCATGGGGAGGCCCTTTTCCAAGACATTACATCCCTTAAGAGAATCTTGACTTCATAGTCAAAATGCTACCTTAGCTTACACAGTGAATTGAGGACATTGAGGCTTATGAGAAAAGTACGAGACAACCTTGTCAATCACCAGCTCCCTATCCTTCATTTTATCTTTCTCAAACTTTATCATTTCAGCATGATCAAGAGTCAAGCCCCTCAGTTGTTGCCCCAAGTGTTGATTTCATTTCTCCATCTCCTAGTCTTCCATCCCATTTCAATTCTTCTCCCCTTTTCCTTACCAAGTAGTCATTCCCTCCAAATAAACAAGAAGTTCCACTTCCCTCACCACCACAAGCAATTACAAATTTGGTTGAACCCTAACCTGTCACTCCTCTTGCTTTCCCAAGTCCATGTTGGGAAGAGACTCAAGAATCCAATCAAGGAAAACAACAAGAAGGGGAGCCCAATAGAGAAGAAATGACAGACAATCTAAAGAGTTGGGCTACTAAATTTGGGTTTACAAAGATCCCCTTGATGGTTAAGCCAATAGAGGAGGTCATAGTTGAAGAGCTAGTGGTGGATGAGGTTGAGTTTGCAGCAGAAGAAGAACAAGAACAACAAGAAGAAGATCAGTAGTTTATTTTCTCTGAATGCAGTGTCCCTAATGGCATTTTGTCTGAAGAGGATGTTGATCTAATCCAAGCTGCACAACTAGTTGAGGAGGAAGAACAATCATCTCCAAGTCCCATTAAAGAGAATCAGTTGGGAGAGATCAAATCAGAGTTGAATCCACTCAATGAAGAAAGCATCATTGAATATTTTTTGCTTTGATTTCAAGGGTTTGATTTGATTGATGAATCCATGATGGAGGAGGATCATATAGTTTCAAAGGCCCCAAGTGTGGAGTAGGCCATAGAAGAACCTTCAGTTCTTCCTCCCACTTCATCCCCTTCAAGCTCTGATGTTGAAGAAGAGTTTGATCTTTCAAACTTCATGTTTGAGGATGAAGGGAACCATGGTGAGCTAGTTGTAGATCAGGAGGACACCATGGAGGAGGTAGAGTACATACAACAAGACAACAAGGAGGAAGATTATCTATCTGACTTGGAGGATTACTTTGATAGAGAGGAGCCTAAGGAAATTACATCATTTACTCCTCTATCACCCACCTTCCAAGCATATGAGCATGCTGCCATAAAGGAGGGCATTCAAGAACAACATCCTATGTCTCATAACATCCCTCTGGAACCAAGGTTGGAAGATATGAGTCTTCCATGTTCTTCACAGGAGAAGGAAGAGAAAAGGAAAGAAGATGTCATCATCCCTCTCACACCACCCATCCAAGAAGGTCCACAAAAAGACTTAATTTTGGGAGTTGAAATTTAGAGCAAGGGGCACATCGAAAGGATCATACCTTTCCCAATTAGGTACTTGGCTTCATTGGAGCCAAGGGAGAAGCCAAAACCAGTCATGTCCTACTTTAGGGCATGAGGATTAGTATAAAAGTACCAAGGGTCACCATCAATACCTCCAGGAGTCTAATGCAATTCAACTTGAGGAGGTATTTTCCATTAATGTTGATACCTTGATGATCTAGGTGGAGGACCTGGTTATTGTCAGTTTTTCACTCATACAAGCAGCTATATTTAGTGTCAAATCATTTACATGGCTACCCCTTTTGAGAAAGGGAAGCTACTTCTCTCTGTCTATAGTAGGATTTTTTTAAGCTTTTCTTTCTCTCTGGCTAGTGTAGGAGTAGTAGTAGACTTTTTTTCCAACAGAAGAAGTGCTTGTGCACACTTTGCATGTCTCATTTGAGGCACGTATAATTTTTTCTTTATACATAAGTTTTGTTCACATTGCTATAGAGGTGCATGAGGCCAGGCCCTTCACTATTCATGGCAAAAGACTATAGTTGCTAATTTCAAAATAAAAAAAATTCATAGCAACTAAAAACATTTTGAGGCAGTCCATTTCTGGGACAAGCTCAAGGTCGGCAAGAGCAAGCAGTCAGGCTCATAATGGCTCAGGGATCAAATTTTCAAAGCAAAAGGATCAGCATCAGGCTATTATTCTTAACTCCATGCCCAATGGATGTTTCAAGGCTACTAGTCCCTTCATCTAGCAGGAAGATGTCCTTGTGAGTTGCCAATTTTTATCTCAAATTTTCCCCCAGAAAAATTGGATCAAACATGGCCCCGTGTAGGAAAGAAATTCAAAAAAATGGTTTCGACGAATGAGCCCGTGCTTCAAATCCAACAAGAAAGTAAGGAGGAACTCAGGTAGGCTCTACAACAGAGAAGCAGGGTCAAGGAAGGAGCAGATGGTGTCTAAGAAACAAGAATCTCAAAGGAAAGGAAATGACAGAGGCTCGAAGTCTTTTGGCTTTGCAAATGATTCAATATGAGCTCCAAAATTGGCTAAGTATGGAGGAGACAACGGAAGCTGCCAAGTGTCCAAATGGCATATCTCCAAAGGTTAAATCCAAAAGGTAGTCCTCAAACAAGCACTAAGCCTCCACACGTCTAGAGCCCTAAAAGTTGCACCGACCATTTAAAAGTCTTCGAATCAGCAGAAGGTGCCAAGTGTCTAAATGACGCACATTCAAAAGTGGGATCCTGAGTGGAGACTCAAACTTTCACAATCCCTCCATGTAGATAATGGTAAAAAGAGGTCAAAAAGGAGAGCGGACCTAAAACAACTAAGTATAAAGGTCCTAGCAAAAGCGGCCATGTGTCCAAATGACGCATATCTAAAGGTAAATCCAAAAGCAGAGACCCAAACGAGCGCGGTCTCACCACATAGGCCAAATTACAAAAAGTGGGATAGATCAGGCCCAAAATTGGTTAATTATAGAGAACCAGCAGAAGCCTCCACATGTCTCATTGGCATGGTTTGAAAAGGAAAGTTTGGAGGTAGTCCCCAAACAAGCATGGGTTTGCCGCATGTCCCAGGTCCAAAAAAGGGACATAGTTGAGGGTTGAATAGACAAAGCAGAGGAAGGATGGGGGAAGGAGCCAAATGTCAACACGGTGTTGTTTCAAGTAAAATTTGGGGTGGGTTTCCAAACAAGTGTCAGGCCTCCACGTGTCCAGGGTTAGACTTTAAGCCATGCCAAACATGAAGACTTGGGAAAAATTCAAAAGAACACTATGGAGCCTATGGAAGCTTCCACATTTCACTCCAGTCTAATTTCAGAAGTGAAAGGAAGGGGCCTAATCTCCAAGGTGCGTAAGGCTACCACATGGACCCGGTACAGAAAAACTCTTTCAAATATTGCACGCCCTCATCTAGGAACTTCAAAGAGCCATATATTTTGACTAGAGACTCATATTTGGGTGGGGGGAGAATTTTTGGGAATGTCTCGACACACTCTATGCCATGGGAACATAAAATATCATTCTTAAGAGGCTTTAGTGGGAAAAATAATAAAACATCTTCCAGGCCATTAATACAGAGCCTGATTTCTCCAACTACTAGATATGATTTGATTTGATCTACTGGGGAACTAGAATCGATAGATTGTGGGCATATTCATAGCAGGTATTAAGGGATAGTCATTGAGATTTCAAAGTAGGACTCAATCCATATCTCAAGGTGGTTGAAGCAGGATTTGAATTTTTCTGTCCTCTCTCTCTTATTCTTCCTATATATTGTAAAGGAGGGGCATATTCAAATGGTTGGTCATTGTTTCTCCTTTTCTGCTTCTCTCTTTCTTCCTTAGGGTAGAATGTGGAGTCTAAACATACTCCCATGGATCTGTAATGGATTTTCTTGCCTCTTGCCAACTGACGATGTACTGTGTAATTATTTGGAGCAATACAATCTGTTTTGTGATGCATCTGTCCATCTTGGCTTATTTTGTTGTCTCTTCTTACCTCTCATCGTTATAGGGTATACTTTGCATATTATGATGTTTGTTATAGGTTTTGGGAGCTGTGCATAATGGGTTTTGAAGTGGTGTTCTGTGTGAAGTCTATCTCTAGTCCGTGGTGCATTCTTTCCACCCTCTCCTCTCCTCACCTCTCTCCACTTTAGGTAGTCAGGTTTGTGATCATCCACTTCCTTTTCTAGTGTATCACCACTTAGTGTAGGATCTTTCACCCTCCCTCTCTCTTTGTCCCCTTGGAATGGTTATATTAGGATAGTATAGGTTCTACCTGCACTAGAGTAGATTGTGGCAGGTAGATTAGGAGAAAGAACTGGATTTGTCTGGAGGTCCTTCTCAACTTTTTACAAGTCCCACAACTTGAGAGATGGTCCCATGTTGTGCAATCACACCGAATTCCCCACTTCACACCTGAGCCATTTGGGGGTGTTGTGATTTTGCACTAACAGTTCCTACTTGGGATTTTTATTTTTTGGGATTTCAGACTTCTTCGTTTTAGAGGTTTGGACTTCGAGATTTTGGAAGTCTCTACTTCGGGTTGTAATTTTCAGGTTTTCGAAGGTTGGATATTTTTAGTTTTTTGGAACCTATAATTTTTGGTTTCTACAATTTGGGTTTTCGGAGGTTTCCACTTCGGGTTTTCGGATTTCTCCACTTAGGGTTCTAATTTTTAGGTTTTTGGAGGTTGGAGATTTTT
Source organism: Taxus chinensis (assembly GCA_019776745.2). NCBI lineage: Eukaryota > Viridiplantae > Streptophyta > Pinopsida > Cupressales > Taxaceae > Taxus > Taxus chinensis. Next base: position 39,697,564 of record CM034148.1, on the reverse strand, counting down.
AGAATTATTTTCTTTGGCATTTTAGAATTTAGAATCTGATGTCTACCTCCACATCTAAGGGAAAGGAAAAAATGAAATATTCATTCCTCAGGGTTACCCCTCACTCTTGCTTATTTTCCGACTTGGGAAACATAGGGGACACCGACCTCATACAAATTGATTTTCCAGACTTTTGGGAAAGGGTGAAGGCCCAAAATAAGAAACCATGGATAAAATCCATATATGACAGTGGAGTTATTTTTGTTATTGGTTTTCCCACATCCATGCATTACCTAGAAGTTATTTTGGCAGCAGTAACCCACTACAATGAAGAATCTATGACAATTAAAGATGCCGATGGAAAATTTGTGATCTTCTTGGACCCAGATTTCTTTGAATATTTTCTCAAACTCCCTGATGTTGAATATTACACCACAATATAACTAGAGTTAGTGGTGGAACATTGGGACAAAGAAGCAGAATTGTGCACGAAGGTCATGTTGAAAATTTATCTGGCCAAGAGTTTTTCCAAATTTCCAAAGACCATGTATTGGTCAGACTTCATTCAGGAGGTCAATGACATCATTGTGCTACTGAACAGAGTCTCATGTATTCCCTCTATGAAGGAATTCTAGGAGTGGATGTTCTTATATATTGCTACCATAAAAAAGAATAAGGAATTTATCAGATGGGGGGAGCATATTAGTAGCTCCATTTGCTATCAATTGAGTAGAGTGCATTCTTCAAAGAGTTTATATATGACATCCTTCTTGGTTTATGTTGTAGCTGCTATGGGAGATTTCATCGAGTTGAATACCAAGGGTATTCGAAGCACCTCTCAAATATATGATTTCTATCCTCAACCCACACTGGACGAGGGAAGCAAATAGTTCCACAGGATCAACGATGCCTTCTTTGTTGTTATTATCTACCGTTTCGATAATGAGTTGTATAATCAGAGAATTTATGATGAATCCTTCAAGGAAGTGCATGAGTGGGGAGCTATCTACCTTCAATTCCCCACATTTACTTACATTCATATTCCTAGCTTCATAGGTGCTCTCAGCAAGCTGCCAAAATGTCCCATCGACAAATGGGTTCTACTAGAATTGGTTCAACAACTACTGGACTATCATGAGATCCAAAACAAATGAAACAAAGTGGGAGTTCAATTCCCTATTCCAATTGGCAGATACACTCGCCCAAATATTTATAAGGATAAGAATATGGATGTATAAATGGTAGAGGTAACCTTGCAGACTTTTAATGCATGGACTAATTTTGACTATTGAGGTAAATTCAGTGAAACGGGTCGGTCCAGTTCCCATGTGCCCTAGTTGGAAGACATCTGGATTCATTTTCAAGATGAATTCATCATCCGATAGAGAGAATATGAAAGGCTAACTTTGGATGAGGTTCGACAATTTGGAATAGCCAACGTCCCAAAAGACATGCAGTAAGATGATGAGGTTTTGGATGAAGTGTATACAAATAATAATATTTCCAATCAACCATTACCATAGATTGATTGGTATGTGGAATAATGTTGCAACACAAAGGAGAGGGTGTGGCCCATTTTGAAGAGAACTTACAATTGGTTGGTTACCTTGGGAATATCACCCAAGGGGTTAAAGCAACCTATAAATACTAAAGCCCCATCAACCATGAGAAAATCAACACCCACAAAAGGGAAAAGGTCGACCCAAAAGTCCCATACAGTTCTAAAAAATATTTCATTTGTTGTTGGTAGCTCATCTCTCTGTAAGGATCCTGTTTCCAAAGACATGTCTCCTACACCACTCGTGACAGAAATAGTTAAAGTTAGTGATTCTCCAAGTATCCCAAAAGACCCATCATTACCTTTTCATCTTCCTACATCAGTTCCTTCCACTTCTAGAATCATTTCTTCTTTCTCATATCCTTCCATGGCCCAAGTATTCTCATCCCTTCCAGTTCTCTCAGCTAGAGAAACTATTAGGTCACCCATTTCTTCTTCACTTCCCTTAACACTTCCATTTCCTTCCATATCATCTCCTAACATAATTGTATCAACTCCTATGGCTGTCCTCACATCCACCCCATACATTACTACCACTACCATTCAAATTCCAACTAATGTTGCTGGTACTCTTTTTATGGCTAATGTTTCAGGTACTGAATCAACTATTCTATCTTCATCAGCATTAGCCATTCTAGAATGGTTGTTTTGGAAGACTCCAAAGCAAAAGAAGAAAGTGCCTCTAGGGGATGTAATAGATATAAGCATAATAGAGCATACACCAAAGAGATAGGCCAAGAGGCCAAAGATTGTTTCAAGTCTAACAGTGAATCCATCTAGGGAATGTGTTATAGAGGTTGCCACTCCCGTTGAGGGAAAAACTAAGGAAACAATTACAACTGCAGATTATCAGATTTCTAGGTTCTCTCTAGGAAAATCCACTCATGAAGGAGAAAAACAAGATGTACAAACTACTCTTGGAAATTTTCTAGAAAAATATGTTAAGGATAAAGCTTCTAAGGATGAGCTTAAGGCCAAGGTCGAGCAACTCATTACATTGCTACGGAAAGTAACAAAGCCAACTCCATCTACTAAAGTTTTAACTACTATGGTTATGAAATTTTCATATACTATTGATGATATTTCTTATCACGAGATCAAGAAGATAGGCCAAAAGTGGAGATCAGTAGATGGATGGATGGAATGTATACTTCAGGAAGCTAAATGATTTGCAAGCTGGAAAAACTACTATTTGCAAAATGGATGAAGCTTTTTCGGAGGATAATAACAACCTAAATTTGAATTTAGCAACATGGAGTGATATCAGAGAGGAAGATTCAGATCTACTCCTCTAGGAGGATGTAATTGATGATGCTGCAAATTGTTTCGAATATCAAAAGGACATGGAATTCCTGTGCTAGGAGCTGTAATATTTAATTAAGAAGTTGGATGATAAATGAGTGGAAATCACAGATGCTTTGAATGACATATTAGAGGAATTTTATATTGTTAAGTGTAAATTATTCAACGAAAACATCAATGCTCTTCAAGAGGAGCAGATCAAGAATAATTTTAGAGATTTGGTGAAGCATGACGATTAGGATACCAAAACTTTTGGTAGTGAATCTATTGACAAGTTGTTTATTGGTGTGTCAGATATTATATGTCCTCCACTCACACATGGAGGGTCATCTCACATGAATTAGGTTTGCTTATGTATCATGCACTAGGGTTACTCAACACCCTATATGTACCCTTTCATTTCTTATTTATGAGTATGCCAAGACACTCCGTAGTATTTCCTCTATGTACAAGATTTATTTATGCTGAGAAAGTTATTCCATTGTTGATCGATCCTTGTGATTACATTGGAGCTATCACGATTCCGTTTGAGTGTAACTACTTCATGGTGCATAATTTTTGATTCAATTCTCACAAACTATTTCATGGTATTAGAGCTGCACGACTTTCTATCACACAAAAAGATCAAACTGATAGTGGAGAGGGATCTCATTATATTTAACAGTTGTTATGCCAACAACCTCCTGCACGATGGAGCTGGGTATACACCCAATTAGGCCCAACAACATTAAGAGGCAATGACACCGGGAATTTCTTGGGAGGTCATCCATCCCAGTACTACTATGGCATTGGCACGCTTAATTGCCTGGTATCCGAGCTGAACGACTTGTCGTCACACCAAAAGCTCAAACTAATGGTGGAGAGGGATCTCATCATGTTAAATAGTTGATATGCCAACACCCTCCCACACGATGGAGCCAGGTATACACCCAATCAAGCCCAACAACATTAGGAGGTAGTGAAACCAAGAATTTCCTAGGAGGTCACCCATCCTAGTAGTACTCTAAGGCTGGCGCACTTAACTACCTGGTATCAGAGATGAGATCAAATAAATGTGCATTCGTCATCTGATTTGTGATTACTCTTGGTTTCATTATTTTTTACTCTTCATGTAAGTTTTTTTGATTACTTGATTTTGGAATCTTACTAACATTTTTAACAAGCTATTCTTAAAAAGTTGTTTCGGTTTTTTTGTGTTCTTTGTGCATGTGCAAGTATATCCTTGAGTTTTCAGGAGTTTTATAGCTATATTTAGCTCCACTATGGGAGCTAAATTGGCATAGATCTGTTAAACATAGAGGTCCCTTTCTGGTTTCAGTTCGAGCTTTTTTATTAAACTGAAAATTTTAAACTGATTTTCTCTGTGTTTGATTTGTGCTTTATTCAACTTGCTGTGTTTGGCCCTAAACCGAGCCATTGCTTCTTCCCCCAGTGTTTTTTTATCTCACGCGTGTTTTACTTGGATCGTGTGTTCATTTAATACCTGAGGCCGAGTCATTTTTTTTCATCCTCTACGTGGTGTCCTTCCCTTGGCCCTGGTTCATGCTCCCACTCCTTTAGCGACCTGCTCATGACCTGCTCGAGTCCAAGGCTTCCCTACCTCTCTCACCCCCAAAATCTTGCACTCCCGCCTTGGGATTCATCCTTGACCATGTGACGGGTCACCCGCTCCCAACGGCTCCCTCCTCCCTGTCTTCTAGTGTCTGAATGGCCTCCACAAAGATCAGCTGAGACCCACTTGAGATCCTCCCAACTCATGATCCTCCCAACTCAGGATCCTCCCACCTCCATAGGGATTTCAAAAAAATGGTAAGCTTTTTAAAATAGGATTCCTATTAACAAATATTTTAGACATTAGTTTCATTTGCATTTAATAGAAATCTTGATGGAGAATACACAGTGGAGACACTATAAAACATAATATGAGGTCTAATTTTAAAATGGGCATTTCAATTTATTTAAGGCAATATTAACGGACATTTTGAAATTATCACTTTGAAATGTCTAATTTAGCTAATTTTAAAGCTTTAGGAGTTAAAAAGGGAAATAATTTAAATAGTTTGATTAGGATTTAATTTTAATTATATCTTAATTAGTATTTATTTATTAATAGAAATTAATTAGATTTAATTATATTAAATCTAGTTTTATTAATTACAAATCTAATTTATTTATCTTTTATGATTAGATAAAGTAATTTAAAATCATATTTTAAATTAATGTTAATTGTCATTTTTTAAAACTCCCATAGCTTTAAAATTAGCTAAATTGGATGTTTCAAAATGATAATTTTTAGGCGTTATTGTCGATTTTTTTACTAATCATGTGCTCAAGTGTGCAGTGACACTCTGAGCACCTATTTGCCTTCCGATGGCCTCTGGTGTTCTGAAGATCATCCTGACTCATCTTGAGTTCATCTAAAACTTGTATTACCCTTATTAATGCTTGCGACTAGTGAGCACATCCACCACGATTTGCAGCAAGGGGGTATCCTTTGTGACATGAGATGCTCTTTCTCACAACCAAGATTTGATTTTGCCTCCTTCCTAGTTTTTCTACAATTGTGCTTGTGTACAGTGTCACTTTGCTGTGCTCCACAAAACATGATTGTGGTCTCCTCTCTTATGTGTTATTACGCTGATTGCAAGGTGAGTTACCAACTATTTCAAGACGCATGTGCTCGGACCCGATTGTATTCAATGCAACTAAACTATAAAGTTCCGAAAGTAGGGGGGTTATTATACTGTCCTAGGTAGTTGTGATTCTTATGTTTCTTTTATGCATACCTTCTCTCTCTCTTCACTATGGATGCACTTTCAATTCCTTTTCTTACGCCATTCAACTTCTTTGAATGGAGATAAAAAATGATTATGAAACTAAGGGGTAAAGGGTTATTCTGCATCACCATGGGAATTGAGACTGAAGTAGATGACGACCCTAAAAAATCTAAGTGGTTAAACTGTAGTGATGAAGCTTTAGGTCTTCTTTGCATGTCTATTTCTCCTGACTTGCTCTTCCACATTGAGTCGTCTGAAACACCTAATTCTACGTGGAAAACATTGGATAAAATGTTTGGACAACAAGATGACATGAGAGTGCATGAGTTGGAAAACGAACTACTAGGGTTAAATCCTAGTGATTTTGAAAACCTACAAGCATTCTTCTCTAAGTTTGTCCACACTAGATTGTTGTTAAAGGAATGTCAAGTAGAGAAGAAATATTCTCAACTGATATTTTTGATTCTCTCTAAGTTAGGTCCTGAATATTCTGTCTTTGTGTCAATTTTTTACACTACAAAAGCTGCCTTGGGAAAGGATTGGAATATGCCCTCCTTTGACTATTTTTCATCCCAACTCATTCGAGAACAGGAAAAACTCATTCAAATGGGGTCTCTCAAGTCCAAGTCGCATGCCCTTGTAGCAAGTACTAGTAAGGAAAAGAAGACTGAAAAGAAGAAAGAAAGAAAGGATCAACCTAAGAAGGAAACCAAGACCAAAACTAAATTTAACATGAACACTTTGACTTCTGAGCCTAGAGCATAGAAAGACAAGTTTTTGTGTTCCTATTGCAAGAAGCCTAGTCATAAAGAGCATCTATGTATGAGAAAAAAATTGATCACCTTACTCATTTACTTGAGAAAAATCAAATAGGTGTTCCTGAGTCTATCAAACAAAATGCTCTAAAGGCCGAGTCTTCTACTAGCAAAAGGGTCTAAATCTAATAAGAAGAAAGGAAACGCCCTTGTAGCCAAAGTTACTCCTTCATCAACATGGATTATAGATTACGGTGCCTCACACCACATGGATTCTTCGCATGTTGATTTCTTCAACATCGAGCCTTTTGGTATGTCCCAAAACATGATGGGTAATGACATGACAGTGTCAGTTTCCGGTAGTGGATCGGTAGAGATGGATGGGGGAACATTCAACCAAGTGTTGAGTGTTCCTGATCTCTCTACCAATCTCCTATCAGTTTACCAAATTAATCACCTTGGTGAAGGAATACGAGTGGAATTTGGTCCTAACTTGGTGATTATTCATGAGCTTAATGATGACACTATAGTGGTTGAGGGAAAGGTGGATCATGGTTCATGGTTATATACCTTTTCCCACTTTACTTATGATTCTATGCCCACTGCCTTGCTCACTCATGTAAATGAGGTTAGTAAGCTATGGCATGAGTGTTTCAGACATCTAAATTATCACTACCTTGAACAATTGAGCCAAAATGAAATGGTCAATGGGTTACCCCATGTCAAGTTTTCTAAGGGTCTTTGTGAGGGTTGTACCCTTGGAAAGCATCTTGAAAAGAACTTTGGCAAAGGAAAAGCCTAGAGAGCTACTCGTCCCTTGGATCTTGTTCACAATGATATTTCTGGTCCATTTCTGTCTCCTTCATTTACTAGAGCTCTTTATGTGCTCACCTTCATTGATGACTATTCGTGATATACTTGGGTATATTTTCTTAAGCTTAAGTCTGAAGTCTTTGAACATTTTTAGGACTTTAAGGCTCTTGCTGAGAAACAGGTAGAATGGTCTATCAAGGTTCTTCGAACCAAAAATGGAGGTGAATATGTAAACAATAGGTTCATGGATTTTTGTACTTCTAAAGGGATCTCTTTATAGCATACAGTTTCTTATAGCCCTTCATAGAATGGAGTAGCAGAAAGAAAAAACCATACTCTTAAGGAGATGACCACTTGTAGGATTCACTCAAAGTATCTTCCTCTGCAGTATTGGGCTGAGGTAGTGAATTGTGCTAATTACATTTAGAACCATGTTCCACATAAGGAAGTAAGAGGAATGACACCCTTTGAAGCCTTGTTTGGATGCAAGCATAATGTTGAGCACTTTCGAGTCTTCAGATCCAAGGCTAAGGCTCAGATTCCCAAGAAGAAATGCAAGGCATTGGAACCACAATCCAAACCTTGTATCTTTATAGGATATCCTGATGGCGTGAAGGGATATCAATTATTGAATCCTAATTCTCATGAGCTTTATATTGAGAGAAGTGTTAAATTTGATGAGTCTTCTTCGAATTCTACTTCTCTACCTATTGAGGCTCTTCAACTTGCTGATTCTGATTCTGACCCATCAGATGATGATGTTGTTGAGAGTGCTCCTCTTCCTAATCCTCCCAACCATCAGACCTTTGAGTCTTCTAATTCTGAAAGTAGTGATGATGAGGAGTATGTCCCTTCTCACTCGAGTGACAAATATTCTGACTCAGAGCCTAATCCTCCTGGTCCTCTTTGGGCTAGGAAAACTTTGCAAAGTGCTGGAGATTTAGTTGGAGATACTTTGGATATGAGACATACTCACTCAAATTTCATTGGACCCCACTCTTTATTTTCCTTTGCTTCTGATAGACAGTCTTTCCAGGAGGCTTATGGTATTCCCAAGTGGGATTCTACCATGGATGAGGAGTATTCCTTTCTCATGAAGAACAATACTTGGGATCTCACCCCTCTTCTAAAAGGAAGAAAAAACGTTCAGTGTAAGTGGGTGTTCCGAAAAAAGTATGGAGTAGATGGAGACGTCAAAAATTTTAAAGCGATTTAGTAGCTAAGGTTTTCTCCCAGATAGTTGGGGTTGATTATACTGAAACCTTTTCTCCAGTTACGAAGATGACTTCTATTTGACTGACCCTTTCCATTGCCACAAAAAATAGATGGAAATTCCATCAAATGGATGTTAAGAGTGCCTTCCTTCATGGTGACCTAGAGGAAGAGATCTACATGGAACAACCTCTGGGTTATGTCCATGATCCCTCCCTCGTTTGTAAGTTAAATAAGTCTCTTTATGGCCTTAAACAAGCCCCTCGGGCTTGGTATGCCAAGATGGACTCCTTTTTACTTACATCAGGGTTTACTAGGTGTCACTCTGATCCAAATGTTTATATTCTATGGAAAGATGACTCCATACTCATCCTTGTTCTCTATGTTGATGACTTGTTGATCACAGGCAGCTCTTCCTCTATAATTGATTCTATGAAGATTGCCTTGGCCAATATGTTTTCCATGATTGACTTACTTCTGCTTCATTACTTTCATGGGATCCAAATTTTACAATCTAACTCAAGAATTGTGATTTCGCAACCTAAGTATGATCTTGACTTGCTTTCCATTTTCAAATGTCTGATTTCAAGTCTTCTCCTACTCCTTTTCTTTCTGGGGTTAATTTGGTTTCTGATTTCTCTACTCCCTTGGTTGATGGTACCCTTTATTGACAATTGGTGGGGAGATTGATTTACCTTGACTCACACTCGACCAGATCTATCATATGTTGTTGGGATCATGTCCAAATTCATGTAGGAGCCACATGAGTTGCATTGGAAAGCATCTAAGTGGATCCTTCACTATGTTTGTGGCACTTATACTGATGGAATTCATTATCATAGAGGGGTGTATATTGACTTGATTGGGTTTATAGATTTTGATTGGGTGGATGATTTATATTATCAGAAATCTACCTCAGGCTATAATTTTTCTATTGGTTTGGGTCATGTTAGTTGGTCTATCAAGAAATAGAATGCAATTTCGATATCTTCTACAGAAGTAGAATACAGAGGAGCAGTTAATTCTGCCACATAAGGTTGTTTGGTTATAGGGTATTCTGACAGAGTTTGGCATCCACTTTCGGTGGCCTACCATTATCTACTGTGATAACATGAGCACTATCTTGATTTTTAGAAATCCAATTTCAGCATCAACGGATGAAGCACATTGAGATTCACATGCACTTTATATGAGAGCTTATACATGATGGTATCATCAACATATAGTATATTCAGACAGCTGATCAGGTTGCAGACATATTCACCAAGCCCTTCACTGAGGTGAAGTTTCTTCACTTGTGGTCTCTTCTTGGGGTGAGGTCTTATGCAGCTTCTCATCTTCTTTAGGATATATAGTCCTTCCCTTCTTATTTCTTCTAGGAAGATGTTGTTTGTATATGGGAACCATATTAGGCCTTTAGTTACCAAGCCCCATTGACATATCTTTCTTATTTGTTTAGGAGTGTCTTCTCATTCTGTTCTAACTCATCATAGCCTCTACCCCATCTTCGATGAAAGGGGGGTGTTGGTGTGTGAGATCCTATGTGTCCTCCACTCACATATGGAGGGTCATCTCACATGGGTGAGGTCATTAGGGTTAGCTTGTGTGTAATGCACTAGGGTTACTCAAAACCCTATATGTATCCTTCCATTTGATGATTTATGAGTATGCCAAGACACTCCACTGTCTTTCCTCTATGAGAAAGATTTGTTTCTGTTGAGCAAGTTCTTCCATTATTTATCGATTCTTGTGATTACGCTGGAGCCATTATGATTCCATTGGAGTGCAACTACTACATGGTGCATCATGTTACCGATTCATTTCTCTCGCAAACTCTTTTATTGATATCTTATGCACATTAATATTATCTTATGAAGACTGATCATTACATTGTGTTATTAACATTTCATCCCTAAAAAATATTCATATCTATTTAATTATTCTAATAATGAATTTACATTACTTTAACATATTCTAGTGAATCACTATGATTGGTATGATCCATAAGTGGTGTGTTTCCTTATTCTATGCATTTTTTTCACATTAAAATTATTAACAATTTCAATGTGTCATGCTTCAACTACTAAACAGCCTGGGGAGAGCTAGCTGAACTGAAATGAAAGTGAGAGCCAACTGTGGGTGACCTACAATTTTTTTGTGTTTCACATGGGGAATACTTTGAGACAGTGTAGTTGGCTAGCATTGTGCAGGGGAATGACTCCATTGATGATTCACCATCACCTCCTCCTTTTAGTCTGCAAGTGGAAATCCCTCCTTTTTGATTACTATGGTCCTCATTTTGAAAAGGAATTTCCAACTCTGGTGCAATCCATGGAATCGTCACATTATGATATATTAGAGTATCTTGATGAAACAAATATTTTGGTCAACAAGTTGGTCAGAGTGGCTGACAATGAAGATTCCTTTGAAGAAGAAAGACTGAAACTTGAAGAGGAACATTTTTGGCTTAGAAAATTAGAAGTTATGCTTTGTAAATTTTCATTCTCTTAATTCTCCTCTTTCAAATCACAAATCCTATAGCGGTTTGGCCCCCATATATCTTGACCCTGACTCTCTTAAAATTTTAAATGTATTGGAGGGCCCGAGGTATAATTATTATCTTAGGATGACCTTTGGCTCACAGATGGATCTCAAGGATCCTGTCATGGATGATGGCTAGAATTTTGTTCACTATAGGAAGACATGAATTTGAAATGACTATGCTTACATTGTGCTTTCTTTGTGTTATTTTTTGGCTCTTGTTGGTTTTCTGTTTGTTACAACCTTGTTTTTTTTCTCTTATGAATTTGTAATGTTATATCTGGATATTGGCCTATTTTTGTCTGGGTAGGGTCCTGTATCCAAAAAACCTTTACAATAGGTGAATAAAAAAAATTGTCTGATTTGAGCATGCTTCACTCACTTTCACACATTCGCTCACTTTAACACATGTTATTCTTATGATATCTACTCTAATCCTTTCTAAGATCTACATAAATGAACAACTAATAAGTGTTCATGATTACATCATATGGTTTAATAAAGTGATAGAGACATTCCTTAGAAACTAATTGATATAGATAAAATTATGCTGCTTCCATCAACATTTACCCAAAAATCTTAAATTACATGATTTATTTTCTTTTATATTTACGTTTTTTTTAAAACAATTCTTAATAAATTCATCACCAATGAGGAATTAATTATTAATATTTATTCCCTTTCTCTTAATAAAAGGAAACACATTAAGATGGAAGAAATTGTTTGTGAATATGATACCATTATAGAAAATAAATATATTTTACTTAATAAAATGACACAAGAGAATCCATGGTTCATAGAAATATTGCATAAATTTTGGCTAAGTATGGGTGTACATGGATGTTGGGAAGAAGATGAGAAGGAAAATGAAGTGCAATAGAAAAGGGTATGTTTTCATGGAAATGTGTGATAACTTTTCATAATAGAGATTAGTGAAGGAACACTGCACATGGAATAAGAAAGATAGTGCATGGTAGGACCCTCACTGGAAGATTAGGTGTAGTAGATAGGCATTGGGAATAATGAGTAAGGCATGTGTAGGATTATGAGAGTTCAATAAAGGATTCTGTATCATCTTAGAAGACTAGAGATACTCAGAAATTACAAGGAGAGTTATGAACAATGAACAAACATGTGAAAAAGGAAGTCAATAAGACCAAACGATGAGTTTCAATTTTAAGTTAGATTGGGAGGGATGCATGGATTTTTTGAAGAAGGATAATAAATACTAAGGGTAGTGTGTTGAAGAATGTGAAGGTGAATCTTAGATCCTATAGTGCATGAATGAAACACAAAGATGTGACTGGGAAGGTAAGGGAAATAAAATAGTGCATGAAAAAATTGGTGGTTGGTAGAAAAACTGGATGTCAAAATATGTTTGATCAAGGTGAATTTTAATGTACTAATAATTTAGATCAAGAACTTTTTAATGACAAGTGTTTAAGGGAACCCAAAAACTAAGTTGATGTGGTATAAAAAGGCTGACTCTTCCAAATGGGAGAAGAGGTTGTTAGAATTTATGATCTTCAAATAAACTTTGGGTATGAGTGGGAATATGTACAACTATCTAGAAGGAGCCAACAATGAGGAGAAAAGTGGGAAATGTGGTTATTTAAGGATGTTGAGTTCATCATTTAGGGTTTTTGAACCCAATAACATGGCCAACGTAAGGATTACTTAACAAACATTGAAATGTGCATATGAGACACAAGGAAGACCAATCTATGTTGGATCAAAAGGATGGCACTAAGAGTTTGTCCAAACTTAATTAGAGTCTATGTTGTAAGCTCCATAAAGAGTAGTTTCACATATATGTAATAAAGGCTTGACACTAATATATGTTTGAAACCTATTTTACAATCTATTATGTGACTATGTGTTTCACATGATTCTAGAGAGTTTCTTTGAATGTTGATGAAACAAATAAGGGTAAAGGGTGCTAGGAGGAATACCTATTGAAATGTTGGTTGTTAGGTTGTTGTACACGTATGACTTCTGAATCCACAGCTGATCGTGAGAGACTTCCTTTTGGCTTGGAGGGAACTACCTGAAATGGAACACAAGACCACCAAATAGAAGTTAAAAAAATATGCATGCAGTGGACTACCTAGCATGTGCTAGGTCCGGGAAGTGTGATACTTCCTAGATGGCTGTCAGTCCACTGTTTAAAATAATTTAATGCTTGTAATAAAGTAAATCCTATTGTAATTAAAATGATTGAGGTATCTCATTAAAACTACAATAAGAAAGATCTAATTCACAACAGGCTAGGCTATGATTGAATCTGAAGGTCAAGGTCACTGTTAAGGTATCTGGTGTTGGTCAGAGTGAGATTTTAGCTAGGTCACATGTTTTAAGGTATTTGGTGGAATTTTTAGGCTTTGATATGGGCTTCTGGTAAAAGACATAGAGACCAACTTCGGTCTAGTATGACCGGTATCGGTTTAGGCTAACCGGAAATGGTTGTGGGTAATTGGTATCGGTATGGTCAGGGTACAAGAAAATTAATGAAAACTTGGCTGGGTGACAGATCTGAGGTTTGGATGGATGGTTGAATGTTTAATATGGGGATTGAGGATGCACCAAAGGAGTAAATGGGTCCAGGCTATTGGAGAGAAGGATGAAGATACAATAATTAAATGAATGAACTTGAAAATAATGGAAATGAGGTGAATGGATGAAGGTGTGGTAAAGGTTGAATGTTGTTGAGGATCACCAAATAAATGGTCTAGCTCCTGCATGGAGCATGTGCATTACCAAATTTAGATGAGTTGGTTCAAATTACTGTGTATGGGCTGATGCCTGGTTGGATGGTTGATCAGGGTGAATGAACTTGGATGTGGCACTTCCTTGCAAGAGAAAATGGCTATTGATCTCCTTCCTTGCATGCGTGTTCTCATGGAAACTTGGTTCTCAAAAGATGTCATATCTGGTTTCGTCAAGGATTCTCACCAACCTTTTTCCAACCTCTTGAAATAAGGTTGTTTTTTGGGATTAAAAGGTGACTGACGGTGGTTCCGGCTTAACTGGCAGCAATGTTAGGGGTAACCGGACGTCGGTCAAGGTGGGATTTCCTAGGTTTACTAAACTAGGTAGATCCCCTTGATTTTCTAGGATCTCGTGTCATGTTAACCCACGGATTAGGATGGAAGCTTCTTGTAAGCATGTGGGAATGTGGTTAGAGGGAATGTAGGCATTGATTTTTAGGGTTTGGGTAGGTCTTAGTTAGTTATGGCAACTTACTAAGAATAGGTCTTAGGGTGAGTTGGCTTGATGAGGTGTCTAGGTGAGGTGTAAGTGTGGGAATTATCTAAATTAAGATATTTAAATAATAAATATGGTGAGGATAATGAATTAATTTTATTAAATTAATTAAATTAATATTAGTGGGGTGAAGGGGGCCATGACTAGGTGAATGTGATGAAGGTATTTATTTGTCGAGGGACCAAAGGGAGTGTGACCTAATTTTGGTGTCTACATTTTTCCCCTTTTTGTTGCGTAGCTTGTATTGGTAAGCGACGCTGACAAAAATAAGATGTGGTTTCCCCATGTGTGGGTGAAGGTGATCCCCCTCAAACCAGGAACTGACGAGGTAGAAGGCAAAATTGGTGAGTGGTTTGATAAAAGGTAAATGTGATGAAAAGGAAGGTGGGTAACAGGGGAAAAAAGGAGCCATGTATACTCAGGTAATCTAGGTAATGGGTCAAGGTCAAAGGTAGTAACAGTCAAATGCATGCACATGCATAAACTACACCACAATACTAGTTTGAAGAGCAGGAAAACTCTACATTGTCTAAGGTCGATAGGTTTATCCAAACAAGGTCGAAGTGATTCCGGTATCCAAGGTATAGGATATGGTCAGGAAGCACAACGTAGGTTAGGTGCAGGAATGTTTAGGTATGTTCCTGGTACACCCAAGGTAGGGTCAAGATAATCGGTCACTGCAAGAGGTAAGGTAAGGTCATTAGGTCAATCAACACAGCTAACAATTGCACAAGTTATAGCGAACACATGAGGTTAAGGGTCACTAGCGATGGTCTAGGTCCAAATATCTAGGTCATGGCATGGGTAGGGCCAGAGGTATGGGTAAAATAACGAGTTCCCAAAGGAGGACAAGGTTAGGTAGTAAATGATGAGGTCAGGAGGGTGAGGTAAATGGTCAGGGTAAAGGTTAGGTGTGGAAAAAAAAAAGAGGGATGGGCAAGGTAATAGGGTAAAATGTAGGGGTTTTGTTTAAGAGAGGGTGACCGATGTCAATTAGGGGTAACCGATACCGGTAGTATAGTGCAACTGACCACGGTAAGGTAGGGCACGTGACCGATGCTGGTGAAGTTAAAAATAGCGTCGGTTAGGTCGGGGATTGTTATAAAAACAAAAAATCCATGTTTTTTTCATTCATTTATCATTTAGAAAATTGAGAAAATGACAAAAGAGAGAGAGAAAAGAGGGAAAAGTGTCTAGATGGAATGGAGTGTTGAGTTGGCAGTCGGAACGGTAGGTGATTGGTTAGTGAGAGGCGAGTCCACAGGATTGGTGTGTGTGTTTGATCGGTTGGAGACACGGGTATAGATTTGGTGATTTGTTGTTGGACCAATATGGATGGAAATTAGGTGACCTAATGATGGAGTCAGGTCTACATATTTAGGCATGGTGTCATAGTTGTTTAGGCATGGTTGGATTCAGTTCATTTAGGCATGTTGTGGGTTTAGGTCTGTTAGGTGTGTGTGGGTTATAGGCAAATTGGTATAGGTGATGTTGATTGTGGAGAAAATATAGAAGATTACCCCAAAGGTAAGCATCGAGGACTAAGTCCTTGTATAAGGTAATCAAAAATGTAAATAATGATGTTTAAAAGATAAGAGCAGGCAATAAAGCCACCTGATTGGTTAGGATCAGACCGAAGTAGATCATACCTTGGAGTAGAGGTGGCTGAACATAAGACCTCTAAAGACATTGCATGATTGATTGTTCTAATAGGTGAAAAGAAGTCACATGATCACCAAATGTCATGTTTCCAAGAGGTCCTTTGAGGTAGTATGAAAATGGGTAGTGGGAATGGTGAGAAGGGTGAAAGGTGTGTGTAAATTTATATGGTATGAGGTGGCATGATTGATTGGGAAAGAGAGCTGAGGTCACAATGAAGATCCATACCCCAAAAGTTTTTTCAATTTTGACTAAGTATTTGAGATAAAATGATCAATGTGGGAAGTCTATATGGGATGAGGAATTAAAGCCACCTTTGGTTAGGATCATACCGAATCTAGATCATATGCGGGAAGCTTCCACATTTTACCCTAATATTTTTATTTTTTATTTTCTCTGAAGAGCTTTACATAGCTTGTCCTTCTACAGGGAGTAGTCTATGATACCAGAAGTGATTGCTGAGAGGAAAATGTCCTTTTAAGGGAGTAATCTTTTTGTTAGAATTTTGACTCAAGGAGTTGGGTCCCATGTGAGGGATTTGAAGTCATGGACAAGACCAAGGTTAAGAATAGGACTCTTGTTCAAAAATCAGGGTGAAACGACCATGGGCAAGTCTCATGACTAAAGGTTTTTTGATTTGAAAAGTATCCATGAGAATCATGACTATGTGCAGTGCCGTGGTACACATATTCAAGAGGAAGATAACAAGTGACTTCGTACTCACATGATTCTTGTTTAATCATTGGTGAGGTGTATTTATGTGGATAGCACTCAAGGGATTTCGAGCATGGAAAGAGGAAAAAGGTGAGGTAGGACTATAGGTCAACAATGGGGATGGTCTAAGATGCAAGGCATTAAGGGGTTCAAGTTTGGGTTTACCATCGAGTGAAGATTGAACGACAAGCACCTGATCCCTAAGTGATGGGTTATGATGTATGGTCCAAGCCAATTAGGTGAAGAATTTGCACCGTTTACTTTTTTCTACTTTGGTTACATGTTGATTTTCTTTCAGGACAAGGTCATCGATTTGGAAGGTTTGTTCATGGACACGTTTTTCATAGGAATGTTTGATACATTTTTGGTAAACTTGAAGGTGGTCAAGTGAATGGTAAGACGATGATTCTTGTCTAATAACTCAAGCTGGTGAAACGGTCCTGATGAAAGTGGATAACGCTCAAGGGAGCGATGTCATTAGAAAGAATGCAAAAGGTGAGGGAATATGGACTTCAAGAGGGTCAACAACCTAGAATGGTCAAAGATGCAGAGGCATTAAGGGTGTTCAGGTAGTGGAAGTGTGAATACCAGTGTGGTATGCCCAAAGGGTAAAACGAATAAGCACCTGATGCCAAAGTATTCATGATGTATCGTCCAAGCCAATTTCAGGAGAATTTTGTTTACTTTTTTCTGCTTAGTGGATTTGACATGGCTGATTTTATTTGTAGGTAATAAGGTGACTGAGTAACTTAGTTGAAGGTGAAGGTGTCATGGAACATTTTTGGTAGGCATGTTTGATATTTTTGGCAATTGTTTTCCAAGGTGATCAGTGAGAGGTTAAGATGAGGATTCATCAATAACTCAAGTTGTGCTAAATGGTCTTGACGAAATTCATCATCATTGAGCATGTCATGGAGATGAAATGGTATGAGCTTCCATGAGGGAATTTGGAATTCGAGAGGTAGAACAGACCTCTGTACCATAGACCAGAGAAAAAGGTGTGGTGGTATTGGAAGTGTGAATACTAGTGCGGTATGCCCAAAGGGCAAAAGGAATGTGCGTATGCCAATCCTTCCCAGTATCGTTAACCACTTTCATGAGAATTTTGTTTAGGGTTTTGTTAGTGGATTTGACTTGGCTATTGGTTTGTGGGTAATAAGGTGATGAGAAACTTAGCTGAATGCTGAAGGTGTCGCAAAGTTTTTAAAATGTTTTGTTTTTGAATTGTTTTCCATTATCAGTGATGAGGTGATGAGGAACACCAAAGTGAAAAATGATGTGATGATTGATGAACTCACATATTTTCTCAGCTTTCATGGAGATGAGTGGTATGGCTTCCACCCATTTTGTGTAGTATTCGGTAGCAGTGATGATCCATTGATGGTGCTGGGAAGAATGGGGGTTGATCTCTCTAACAAGATCCAAACCCCATTGAGAGAAGGGCCAAAGGTCACGGGTGACCTGTAAGGCATGACTGGGTGTGTGATGAAGGTTGGCATGTTGTTGTAATTTTACACAATGTTTGACATAGTCGCAACAATCATGGTTAAGGGTCAAGCCAGTAATAGCCTAGACGAAGAATACACTTAGCCACAACAAGGCCACTGAAGTGACCTCCACATATGCCATTATGAACTTCCTTAATGGTATAAAGAATTTTAGAACTCGTGAGGCATCATAAGAGAATACCATAAAAGCTCACGCTTATAGAGGAGGCCCCCCATGATGACATAATGAGAGACCTTTTTAAGGAAGGTGCGTTGTCCATTACGGGTGAGATTAGGGGGTAAGATGGAGAGAGAAAGATAGTCAGGAGTATTGTTTTGTACCAAAGGTCACTCGGGTCAGGGGCGAATGGTTCTGATGGAGGAAACATTGTGAGGTAAGTAATAGGGTGATTAGAGTCATTGTATGGTGATAAAGATTTTAGAATTGGCAGGTGAAGTAGGTATTTGAGAAGCCAAGCAAGCCATGGTATCTACAAATTTGTTGGTTGAACGAGGGATGGTTTGCAGGGTGTAATGGTCAAAGGTGGTCAAAAGTATGTCTACATGATGTTTATACTTTTGAAGTATCTCATTACGACATTGGTATATACCATTGAATTTTGTTATGACCAATTGGGAATCACCAAAGATGTTGATTGATTTGACATCTAGGGCATAGGAAGCTTGGAGACCTAATACGAGCGCTTCGTATTTGGAAATGTTGTTTGTACAATCAAAATCTAGTTTGAAAGACAAAGGCATGGGTTCACCATCAAGTGGAATGAGGATAATACCAGCCCCACCCCCACACTGACACTTGGAACCATTGAAGAAGAGTGTCATTTGATAGGCGGGTTCGTCCAAGGAAAGGGTAGCAATTGACTCATCTGGAAAGTCAAAATTAGAGGGTTGATCCCCAGTAATAGGTGCATCGGCCAATTGGTCGGTGATAGCTTGGCCCTTGATGGAATTTTGATGAATGAATTTGAGGTTGAGGTCAGCTAAAATCATAAGCCAGTGTGTGACATGTTGATTTTAATAAGGATTGGCATACATGAAGTGTAAGGGGTCAGTGTTGGTCACAACATAGGTTTTGTGGTTGAGTAGGTAATGGAAGAGTTTTGTGGCAACGAAAACTAAGGCTAAGAAAAGTTTTTCGGGATGGGTGTATTGGGTTTCATAGTCCAAAAGAGTATGGCTTATGTAATAAACCACCTACTCCCTATGTTGTTCATCACGATGAGTGAGCATGGCTCCCAAGGAGTGATCGGTAGCTGAGATGTATAGGTAGAAAGGTTGATCATCTTTAGGTGGAATGAGTATGGGTGGTTGGAGAAGGTATTATTTTAGGGCCTCAAAATATTTGTGGCAGTCATCATCCCATTTAAAGGAGACATCCTTCTTGAGTAGATGATGAAATGGTTGGCACCGATCAGATAATTGTGAAATGAAATGGCGAATAGACTGTAAAATTTCCTTGCAAGCTATGGAGTTGTCTAAGGTTAGTAGGCAGAGGAATTTTGAGAATGGCCTTGACTTTAGCAGGGTCAACTTCTATACCACGGAGGGAAATGATAAAGCCCAGGATTTTTCCTGAGAGGACCATGAAGACACACTGCTTAGGCTGAAGGTGAACCCAATATTTAATGAGACGGTCAAAAATGGTTTTGAGGATGGTAAGGTTCTCGGAGCAGCATTTAGATTTGGCCAGGAGATCATCCATGTAATCTTCTAATATATGATGCATGATATCATGGAAGATGTAAGTCATAGCCCTTTGATATGTGGCACCAGCATTTTTAAGGCCAAAAGGCATGAATCAGTAGTAGAAGGTCCCCCAAGGGGTGATGAATGTGGTTTTGTGTTGATCCTCTGGGGCAAGCAGGATTTGGTTATAACCCGAGAAGCCATCCATGAGTGATAGCATCTCATGACCAGCGGTAAGGTCAACTAGTTGGTCAATACCAGGTAAGGGGGAAGTCATCTTTTGGGTAGGCTAGGTTGAGGTCATGGAAATCCATGTAAATGTGGAGTCCCCTATCACCTTAGTGATAGGGACAATGTTAGAAATCCAACGAGGATAATCAATGGGTAATATGAAGGAAACAAAAAGAAGGTGCTGAATTTATTCTTTGACAAGAAGGGCAATGCGAGGGTGCATTTTCCTCAGCTTTTGTTTGATGGGTTTGGCATCGGGAATGGTTATGATATTGTGGACCACTATGGTGGGGTCAATACCGGGCATGTCTACATAAGACCAAGAAAAAGTGTGGTTATGATCTTTGAGAAAAGAAGTGATGGCTTCCTGTTCAGCAGCATCTAAAGATTGACCGATCTTTAGGATGTGTGGGTCATCTTGAGTATGAATGTTGATCTTGATAGTCGATTCATTCAACATGGTTTGCATCTCAAAGGGTAACGACCGATGAATATATGAGTCTTCTACACCAAGGTAGGTGAGTATAGATTCATCATCCTGACATTGAATGATGTTAATTGAAGGTGTATCATCATCGATCATTTCATGATACAGGAAGGGAAGAGAGGAAGGAGCCTCACCCTCACGTTGATAAGTCAAAGGCCATAAGGAAATGGTGTTTATGAAAAAAATAAATTACGAGGGATAGATTTTGGATCCATTGACTCCATCGTCGAAGGTGGTGATGAAGGTGGAGCGAGTGAAGAAGGTGGAGAAGGGTTGATGTCCTTGATGAGTACAATGTGGGCCTATTTGGTAGGTGGTCTAGGAAATTCAATACCACTATGGTCGTTATGTTTGTGGGTGGTACATGGAATAATGATATGGCAGGCCTTGCTCATAAAATCCAAAACCAAAACCCTTCCACGCACATCGGTGCAGGAAGGTGTGGGAAAAATGGTGATTGGTGAGAGATTGGAAGTCAGCAGAAAATGGGTGGGTTTGTGATGGTGGTTCAAGTGTGTAAGTGGTAGTATCAAGTCCCCCATAGGTGATACTGGTACGAAGATGAGGAGGACCATAAAGGAGGCATTATCCTATGTGGTGATCATAGCGAGGGTGTTGGTGAAGACTTCCATACTCTTGTGGAGTAAGGAATGTGTTGACACTATATAGGCGGTATTCCCCCAGAGTGAGGAGTTAAAAAACACCTTCCAAGGGATCGGTGGTTGGTATGTGGGTAGCAAGAATAGATGATGTGTCAGAGGTCAATGCAGAGGTGGAGTTAATGGATTGGGAGACTGATGGGTTGGCTGTGGAGGTTGTGGTGGTGGTAGGAGTGGAAGAGGCATGTGCGGTGGAGGTGGCGATTGTACTGGTAAGTGGAGGCATAGGTGAAGTGGTAGGGGTCATGGAGGTAGACACCTTAATGGGTATGAGCACATCATTAGGTTGGTAAAGCATGTTGCATGTTTTAAAAGGTGATGGATCAGCTGGGATAGTGTAGGTGTGTCCCTCATGCTCAAACTTTACACAACGATGCAAAGTGGAAGGAATGCAACCCATGACATGAATCCAGGGTCTGCCAAGCAACAAGTTATATTGAAATTCCCCCTCCAAAATGTAAAATAATCTAGAATAGTGCGGGGGCCCACACAAATGTGGAGGATGATGGTGCCTAGTGTAGAGGTGATAGCGTTGTTGAATGAACGCAACATGACAGGATGTTTATGCATGCAATTGTCAGGTATGCGTATTTGAGTGAATGCATGGGATGAAATGATGTTAATGCTAGCACCCCCATCAATCATTACATGTTGTACACATATATCATCGATGTGGATAGAGATGAAGAGGGTTGGGTCTGGGTCATCTATTTGGTGTAGTGTGATCTCTTCCTCTGAGAAGCTAAGGAAGGCTATTTGGTGAGTAGGGTAAGGTGGTAGTTTGGTGAGAGAGGCTACATGATGGGGTTGGTAATGGAGGCTACGGTGTATGGTCATTGGTTAAAACCTCAATAGATTGAAGAACCTCCATGAGAGCTTGACGATGGGATTCTGAGGTTTGGATGAGGTCATATAAGGACATTTTGAGGGGAGATTGGTGTAATTGTTTGAGCATGGTGTGATGTGTGACCCCATTAGAAATAGGGTATGTGGGTCTGCGGATAGTAATCTTAGGTGTGGGTGCAGATGGTATGTTGGGTATAGGATTGGTTGGTGGGTCAGTTGCCTTTTCCTTACCTTTATCCTTCTGAGCATGGGTAGTAATGTGGATCATGTTGATCTGAGGGGAGTTGGTAAATGGAGAAGGTGTAGGGTGAGTGGTATAACAACATGATGGGAAAAAACCTACTGGAGGAGAAAAACCTTGTGAGGTGAGCTGGGCACAATGACATTTGGGTGATGGTGTGGAAAGTTCTCTGATGTGAACCATGTTAATTTCAAATCTTGGGGGTGGCTCTAGGAGCTGTGCTAGTGGAGGAAATGGTTGTTGAGTGGGCATCGAGGGAAGGACTATGGGAATGGGTGTTAGTGAAGCAGTGTCCTCATCGAGAATTTCATCATCGTCAAAGTTGGCTTCTGAAGGACACAACTGGATAAGGAAGAATTTCAAAGCCTTGTAGTTATCCACATATTTCCCTGGCACATGATGGTAGGAAAAAATTTTAGTGTCATCAAACCCTTTTGGCTTGGGTTTGAGGGGGTCATAAGGTTTGAGTGGTGGTAATGTGATAATAGAAGTCTCAAGGAGGTTGGTTAATATTTTGGCATAGGACCCCGCTAGTGGATCGCAGTAGGAAGTGAAAGTGTGTTTGGGTGTAGGTGGGCTTGATTGTTGAGGAACGGTGCTTGTAGGAGGGGGAGTGGGTTGAGCCATGGTTTTGGGTGCTGGAGTAGTCTTGGGTGTTGGTCGTGTTTGTTTGGGTAGGGGTATGGTAGATGAATGGGCAGGAGGGTGTATGGTTGATTTGACTACCTTATTGGAGGGTTGTGGATTTTTGTTTTTGGGTTGTACCTTCTTGGGTAAAGGTGATATGGGTGTATGAGATCTAGAGGGAAAAGAAGATGGGGGAAGAGGTTGAGTTACCCACGGGGATAATGGAGGTGCTGTGAAGGTAGATGATGCGGGTCGAGTAGGGGTGTGAGAGATAGATACTAAAGTGTAGTGGGTAATGAAGAAGTTGCTAAGGTTATTAGAGGTATGGGTGGTAAATATACTGCACATGTAGGTGTAAGTTGTGTCGGGCACTGGGGTAGGTTAGAGGTTTGCGAGGAAGGAGTGGGCTGTTGTGTTTTTGGTTTATTGATGGGTGGAGGTTTCTTAACCGTGTTGGGAAGCTAAGGTCCTAAGATGGACAGGATAAGTGCAGGTGTGATTGATATAGCCGGGGTATGAGTTCTATGGGTTTGGTTCTTTTGTTTGGGTGCCGGAGTAGGTGTGGTGTTGACTTTGGAGAATGTAGCTAAATCTAGTTTGATAGGTGGATGAGTAAGGCTGGTGGTTGGGGTGACCCTTAAGGTAGTAATAGGTTTAGTCAAGGAAGATGATGAAAGTGTGGGTTTGGATTTAGATATATGTTGGGTTATGGGTAAGGGAGTATGTTGAGTGGTGCAGAGGGTTATGGAAGAAGTAGTGAAAGAGGTGGTTGTGCTCAGTTTAACTAGTCGAAATATTTTTGGGTAAATAGTGGAAGTATCAGCAAGTGACATATGCATTTGTGTTGAAATAGGAAGCAAAAGATTCCCCCATAATAAGGCTTTGTCCACATAATCTAAGCGATCAACCAAACATGAGAACGACACGTCTGTAGATGATGTTGATGAGGGCCCAATGGCTATTCCCGTAAAATGTGTCTTAGAGACAGGAAATTCATTAGCTTCAGCTTCCGTGGGTAAGAGAGATGAAAGTAGGTCTACAAGATCTTGGGTAGCTGATGGAAAATGCTCACCAAGAGGCAAAGGTATCTCAATTGGGTCTGTGATAGGTGGAGGAGGTGATGGGTGCTTCTCTATAGGTGGAGGAGATGATGGGTGCTCCTCTATAGGTGGAGGAGATGATTGGTGCTCCTCTATAGGTGGAGGAGATGATGGGTGCTCCTCTGTGGGTGGAGGAGGTAAACAAGTATCCTCCATGGAGTGAAGAAGTAATATGGGTGTCAGTTCTCTAGGTGGAGAAGCCAAAGGTGAAATAGTCTCAATATTAGTGAAGGGCTCCTCCACAGGTGAGGAAGGAGGTGAAAGATGTTCCTCTATGGGTGGAGGAATAGGTGAGGTAGGTTCTAATGCAGAAGGAGGATTTCAGGCTAGAATATCCTCTATGGAAGGAATATGGGGTAATTGGGAAGCAATAGGTGCGTCACTAAAAATAACATGGACCTCACAGGTATGGATATCATGAGTTGAGGTCTCACCGGTTTGATCAGACGAAGGGGCATGATTGGGAAAGGGTTTCTTGAAGATATGTAGGTTTTGATTGGTAGGTGTGTTAGGATTATCTACGATTAACTCACCTTTCTTGAGAATTTCTTGGACAGTATTTTTGAAAGTGATGCAATTTTCGTCACTATGACCCTTTACTCGATGATAGCTATAGAAGTCATGTTATTTATACAATGTGGGCATGGGGCGAGCAGGTTCAAAACTAGTGTGTGGTTTTATAGGCAGAAGGGTGATGGCCCCAACTTTGATAAGATTTTCTAAGATAGAAGAGTAAGGCTCCCCAATTGGGGTGTATTTCCGTTGTTCTCGTCTGAATTGAAAAGTCTGGATGGGTAAGAGATTAGATGAGGGGGTAGCCTGAATTGTCAGATGAGCCGGACCGGCTTTGAGTACCACTACGTTAGTAGTGCCCTTAGATTTTGAATAATTGTTCTATGGTTTGGAAGAAGAAGGTTTATCATTCAACTTGAATGCCGAATTCTTACTGCGTAATTGGATTTTCTTCTCTTTGATGGCCCGAATCTGTTGCTTTCATGCCATGGTGAATGCTTCATCGAATGTTTGGAAGCTTTAGACCTGCAAGGTCAGTGAGATATGTCTAGCACAAGCCCATGTGAAGAGCTCGATGAGTTCTGTTTATGGCAGTTGGAAGGTGAGTTAATTGATCAGGCTACGCCAGTGAGCAAAAAAATATGTGATAGATTCATCCTCATACTGACATGTGGAGTATAGGTTAGTCATGGTAACCTTCTTGATGATATTGATGGAGAAGTGATCCAATAAGGTTTGGGCTACCTAATTAAATGAAAATATAGAGTGTCTAGGTAACCCACTATACCAATCTAACACAGGTCCAGTCAGAGACATGGGAAAGGTCCTTAAGAGAAAAGCATCATCATGAGAGATTAGGTAACACCCATGTTTGAATGATTGCAAATGCTATTGTCGGTCTTCCTTACTATTGAAATGGTTGAATTTAGTCATATCCCAATGCATGGGATATGGATGGATAGGAATGGATGGGTGGATAGGCTCATTACAAATCTCATCATAGGTGAGAGTATTATGGGAGCCAGAAACTGATGCCTCTAATGTATGCATCTTTTCCATCATCAATTTGATTAGGTCATTGGTAGGTTACGATGATTGGGTGCCTCCTATAGCGTAAGAGGGTTGGTGTTGGGCATGTAATGGGGGTTGCATTCTAGTATATGGTCTTTCCATTTAGGTAGATTAAGAAGGAGGTAGTGAAATAGGGGGTATGTACTTGGAATGAATAACAGATGAAACAGGAGGTTGCTGATAGTACATATATGGAGGTGGAAGGGTTATGGTGACCCTAGTGGAAATGGGGGCTAATGATTGGGGAATAGAAAGGACCACGTTTTGAAAGGTGGTAGGGGTCACCGACACCAGAGGTGCTAGTGTAGCTATGGGTATATGTGAGATAATAGGGTTGGATGAGGTTGTGTTTTGGGTGGTTGTTGAAGGTATGGTGGATGTGGCAGGTGCAATGGATGTAGTAGATGCTACAGTCATAGAAAGTATAGGACCTAGTTGTAAAATGACTGGGGGTAAGGTAGATGTGGGCAACATGGAGCCAACTGGGGATGATGCAGGAGTGGGAGTGAGGGATAGATACGGGCATGCAATATATCAACTGACCCAAGGCATCTCGAGTGGATGAGTGGGAAAGGTAAAACTACAAGGTGACAGGGTTTTGGTCAAGGAGTCATGTGGGCTCCTAATCTCCGGTAGTGATAGTGATAGGTTGGATAGGTTCCATAGCGGGTGATAAAATGGAATGTGGCGAAGGGCTAGGTGGGAGTGGTTGACAACTAGAATGGAATACGAGGGCACTAGCTTGTTGATTGTGTCAGTACCATGTGAACATGTATTGATTAGGTTGGGATGTTTCTCTGTAAATGACACAAAAATAGCAGGAACATGTGAAATAGGCAGTAAAAATTGGATTAGGTACCAAATGTTGGTTAGAAAGTGGCACGGGATAACCAATGCCGGTCAAGGTAAACTGATGCCGGTTAGGGGTAACCGCTTTCAGTCACTATGGGAAATGGATAATGAGTCAAAAACAACGTATAAGGTCAAATTTGATAGGTATGCCAAACATGATGAGTTTTACAAGGTTAATGGGAATGATAGTAGTGACAGGGACTCTGAATAGTTGAAGAAGGTGAATAAATGTACTTTTGGGAAAGTTAACCAAAATGACAGTGAACTGATGTTAGTTGGGTATAATCGATGATGGTTAGAGGGTAACCAACGATGGTTACTGGACCGACACCGATCAGTGTGAAATTGAAATAGTGATGAAAGAAAAGTGGTTGTGAATTAAAATATGATGTGGAATAAGACCCAAAATTCTAAGAATGATGAGAATATGGTCCAGGCACACTTAGATGAAGCCAGAATACACCAAATATGATGAAGAGCGTGTAAGTATGAACAAGAAATATGAAGAATGTGACCTCTCACCTCAAAATGCAAGCCAAGTAGAAACACTAAGAAAAATGTGATCCTAAGAGTGATTTTTTGATTATGTTTGTTTAGCTTATGTTATTTAAGGACTGACACATGAACTGTAAAATAGATTTTTTTGGTGAGGATGGCTTCCTACAAAAAAGGAGATCTAAAAGGTGAGTTTTCAGGTATGTTATGATGGGGGTAGGCTTCACTCTGAAGTATGACCCAATAGAGCAGCGAGCTGGGGAGTACCTACCAATCCTCAGATCAATGTGATCGTTGACATGCATTCCTAGGAAAGATGTTGTTTAAGAATATGTATTTGTTTTGAATTTGTGTAATTTTGCAAGACTCAGAGAGAGAGAGAGAGAGAGAGAGAGAGAGAGAGATGTGCTTTCTATGATTCATTTTTCAACCATCAGCTGGAAATGACTTCTAGCATATAGGTTTCCCTCAATTAATGTGAGTTAATGCAATAAATAAAAATGAAATGCAATGATTTTTAAGCCACAAATCTAAATATGAAGTTCAATGACACAAATGGATGAATAGGATGAGGGATGCTCTTTCACTAAACTGCAAAAAATAGGAAGAAATGATTCTTATTAAGTACACCAAAAGAAAGGTTTCTTTTAGAGCAAATAGAAAGAAAAAGAGGGTTACCAAGGAAGAAAATTAATGTGTATGCTTTTCAGAAGGGGAATAAACATACAAATTTTCCTAGGAATGAATAAAATGCAAGGAACCCTGAATGGGTTCCACTGGGCATGCCAAAATGTTTCACCTGATTCTTAGATGTTTCTTTAAATGTTGACGAAACATATAGGGTAATGGGCATAGGAGGAATACATGTTGAAATGCTGGTTGTTAGGTTATTACTTGCGTATGAATTTTGAATCCATAGCTAATCGTGAGAGCTTCCTTTTGGCTGGGAGGAACTACTTGAAATGGAACACAAGACCACCAAATAAAGTTAAACAATATGCATAGTGAACTACCTAGCGTGTGCTAGATCCGGGAAGTGTGATACTTCCTAGACGATTGTCAATCCACTGTTTAAAACAATTTAATATTGGTAATGAAGTAAATAATATTGTAATTGAAATTATTTAGGTATCTCATTAAAAACACAATAAGAAAGATTCTAATCTAACAGGCTAGGTTAAAATAAGATCCAAAGGTCAAGTAGTTGGTTCTGGTTCTTTGCAGGTTTGACAGAGGTCTCAGACAAGTCACATGTGATTAAGGGTGATGGATGAAGGTGTTGGTAAGAGGTTGAATGCTGTTGAGGATCACCAAACATTAGAAATCTCTTGCATGGGCTACATGTGCATTTCTTTTTCCTGGTTGGCTCAAATCTGTGCTGAATGATTGCCGGGTGAATGTTGGATGTCTGTGTAAGAGAAAATGTTTGATCTCCTTCCTTACATGTGGGTTCTCACATAAACTTGTTCTCAAAAGAGATATCTCTCAGGAATTTGCCAACCTTTTTCCAACCTCAAAAATAAGATTGTTTTGGGGATTAAAAGGTGACCGATGGTGGTTCCGGCTTAACCGACGATGGCTAGGGGTAACTGGCATCAGTCAAGGTGGGATTTCCTAGGTTTACTAAACTAGGCAGATCCCCTTGATTTTCTGGGATCTCATGTCACTAACCCATGGATTAGGATGGAAGCTTCCTATAAGCATGTGGGAATGTGGTTAGAGGGATTGTAGGCATTGATTTTTAGGGTTTGGGTAAGTCTTAGTTAGTTATGGAAACTTACTAAGAATAGGTCTTAGGGTGAGTTGGCTTGATGAGGTGTCTAGGTGAGGTGTAAGTGTGGGCATTATCTAAATTAAGATATTTAAATAATAAATATGGTGAGGATAATGAATTAATTTTATTAAATTAATTAAATTAATATTAGTGGGGTGAAGGGGGCCATGACTAGGTGAATGTGATGAAGGTATTTATTTGTCGATGGACCAAAGGGGAGTGTGACCTAATTTTGGTGTCTACACTTAGGATGAGTTAGGAGAGAATCTCTATAAATAGTTTAAAGACAAGAGTGATCACATATCACTCTTAGAATAGTTCACTACCATAAAGAGAGCTCTCTAGGAGTACATGAGTGATTTCAACTTCCGATTTCACAGAACTTGGAATAGGATTCTAAGACTCATTAATTATTCTCCAAATAATGCATTCTTGTACTATTTGTGAGCTTTGAATAACGATGTAGAAGTTATGATCAGATCCATGGGGGGGCTAAATTACCTGATGCTTATGATATAGCCATAAATTTGGAAAATTTCTTAATTCAGGCTGAAAAGATAGCTCCTCGACCGCCAATGCCATTTTCTCTGGATCTTACAAATAATCAGTCTACCATTACTCCTATTCCAACAACCTCTAATCAACCAGCTCAATCTACCCCTGCCTCTTTAAATGATTTATTTGAAGTCAAATTTCTATTGCAGAACTTTGGAAATGAGCTTGTAGTGATTAAGAGGCAACAATCCCAATATGCTCGACCATTCCAATCCCAATATCAAGCTAGTCATCCTCCTGTTTAAGGAAATAATCAGGCCTAGAACCAAGTCATTAGAAAATTTGCAAGTGTTAAGCCTTTAAACTTCCAAAATGCTTCTACTACCAATTCATCCAGAGCCATAGTAGGAGTCCAGAATAATCTCATTCAAGTTTATGAATGGTTTTATCCTTGTTCTCAGCCTCACAACCAAAATCTTTTCCCAAATGGAGTTTTAAGTTAGGCCCTTATGGTCTAAAGCATATCCACCCCACCTAAATCATCAGCTAGACCATCCACCTAGGAGAGCCAAGACCATCCTTGGCACCTGATGAAACTATGCTACTAAATTGGAAAAAAAAAATATTTTTGTGGTTTGAATATTGATGCCTCCATCATAGCATCAAACACACATTCCAAGAAGAGGGCAATAGATCCTCAATTCCCAAAACTTATTAGGCATCTACTTCATATCCTCAAACAAAATATCAACTGATAAGGGTACATGAAAGAAATCACTAGAAGTATTCATGGATTAGTCTACAAAGAAGGGTGAAACTTCAAGTATCACAGTGCCCAATAGGCATTTCCCAAAAGAAATATCTAACGCCCAAAAAATTATTAGCAAAGTTGGGGCAATTCCATTCAACATTGTGGAGAAAATGAAGAAGACCAATTTGAGTGTCATGATGTGGGATGGGCTCTCAATTCCTTCTCAGAGTAACTTGATACGGGAGGATTTGAATAGTTTTGGTAATACCGATAGATCATTAGGTTGTGAATCAGTAATGGAAACTAGCTCGTGTCAACCAGAAATGAAAGTTTTTTCTAAGACCAACAAACCTCCACCGTTCTATACTTATCTGATCATCGGATATCATTTGGTACATAATTGTATGATCGATTTTTGAGCCAGTAGTTCTGTGATGCCCAATAAAATTACAGATGTGTTAAGAATACCATATAATCCAATCTCAAAAGGAGTTGTCCAGTTAGAAGGTACTGCAGTCCAAACCATGGGAGTCATTAAAGGGCTTCAGCTTACTATCCATGCATTTCCTAGATTGGAATTCACACAAGACATATTTGTTATTGACCTCTCTCCTCCTCTCTTCGCCATCTACCTATCACAATGATTTCACTACCAAGATGGGTGGTTATTTGTCATCAGATTGGTCGCATATGATCCTTAGAACTAGGTACGGGATGAAGGGCACTATAAGAGTAGAACCTATTTATCACAATCATATGGAGCCATACACTGCTAAACCCATAAATGGGAATTATGCCATTTGTGACCCAGATGAGGAGGATGCAGATCATGAGCATACTACTCTTATGGAGGAAGTTCCTGACACAGTGCTTGATGAGGTAAGTATCAATCACCAATATGGCCCCTATGTTGATTTATTGGTCTGATGAAGAATCTGGTCTGTTATTTTTGGAAGATACTGAATTAGGTACATACTGCATACACAAAGAAGGTACAATCGTACCTCAGTTGGTTTTAAAACATCCAAGTAGTTCTGAGGGACTATGGAAATTGTTCTTTGATGGTTCAGAGGAGTAAAAATGGATCCATGGTATAGGAGTTATGTTAATTTATCTAGAAGAAGATAAATACTTCTCATCCTTTCAGTTGCAGCTTAGTTATACTAATAATGTTTCCGAATATGAGGCTCTCATACAAGGAATTCAACTGGCCCACAAAAGAGGAATCCAAACCCTAACTATCTTTGGTGATAGTCAATTTTTTGTACATCAAGTAACAACCTGTAGGGCATCAAAAAATGATCTATTGAGATCATATAAAAATTGGGTTTGGGACTTGATAGAAGATTTTGAAGCTTTTGGAATTCACGTGATTCCTAGAAAGAAAAATTAAGATGCTGATAGGCTTGTTACTAGTGGATCGTAGTATGATATACCTATGGACATTATGAAAGAAGGGAAACAAATGGTCAAAATGGTGGTCCATCCCATAGTATCAGATAACACAAGTAGTTGGCAGGTGTTCGATAGTGACCAAAAAAATTTCCTCTTCCTACAACAAGAAGCAGAGTTCGCTGCCAAACACCAGGATAATCTTAAAAAATCCTACAGTGATCAAATTATACAGTTAAAAGGAAACAAGCTGGTAAAAGGCCTGGTTACACTTGAAACCATATTCAATTTGGATGATCAGGCCAAACGACAGAGCATGGATCTGGTGGTCAAGGAAGAAGATTTTGAAGAAGTCGAGGTGGCAAGCAATTTTTTTTTAAATTGGTAAGGTATGCACTGCTCAAGAGAAGAAATATTTCATTTAACTAAGTCAAGAATATCATGATATTTTCACATGGATTTATAAATATCTATGTGGTTTTGATCCTGGCCTAGATCCACACATCATTGAACTGGATCCAAATTCTAATATAGTTCGTCAAAAACATGGGCCAATTAATCCTAAAATTGAGCCACTAATGAGGAAGGAGTTAACCAAGCTTATTGAGGCCTTCATAATTTATCCCATCAAGCATTCCTCATGGGTAGCCAACCTGGTTCCAGTGAGGAAGACTAACGGAGAGATTTGGCTATGTGTGGACTTCAGGGATTTGAACCGTGCCTCATTGAAAGATCACTACCATATTCCATCAATGGAGAAAATCCTCTAAATAGTGGTGGGGGCTCAAAGGTTTTATTTTCTTGATGATTATTCAGGATACAATCATATTATGGTCCAAGAATCTGATCAATTCAAAATGGCTTTCACTACTAAGTGGGGCACGTATGCTTATAACA
Source organism: Taxus chinensis (assembly GCA_019776745.2). NCBI lineage: Eukaryota > Viridiplantae > Streptophyta > Pinopsida > Cupressales > Taxaceae > Taxus > Taxus chinensis. Next base: position 39,665,365 of record CM034148.1, on the reverse strand, counting down.
AAATGTCATTTGGGTTGTCTAATGCAGGGGCTACTTTCCAAAGAGCCATGGATATGGAATTCAAAGGACTCATTAATGATATCATCTTAGTTTACCTTGATGATATAACCATGTATTCCAATCATGCTGAGGATCATGTCACACATCTATAAAAAAATTCAAAGATGTAGAGAATTTGGGGTCTCACTGAATCCTAAGAAGTGCATTTTTGCAATTCAAGAAGGAAAATTTTTGGGACATGTTGTTTCAGTGGAAGGACTATCTATTAACCTAGCTAGGATTCATTCCATTATGTCCTTATCTCTTCCAAGTCACAAGAAAGGCCTCCAGAGTTTCTTAGGAACCATAAATTTTGTGCAAAGATTCATTCCTCAATTTACAACATTGGCTAAACTGCTAACAGCCATGTTAAAAAATAACATTCCACTCTCATGGACGAAAGACAAGAGGGAGATTTTTGAGGTGATCAAAATGACCATTTCCCAAGCTCCCACACTGGTGAACCTTAGGTTTGACAAATATTTCATTCTCTATGCTTTCATATGTCAGGAAAATATTTTGGGGATTATTACCCAGCAAAATGAAAATTTAATGGAACAACCAATTACATTCTTCAGTCATTATCTCAAAGAATATGAGCTGAAATATTCCTTCATTGAGAAATAATTCTTTGTAGTCATTCAAGCTCTGAAGAAGTTTAGGAGTTAGAAAAAATTGAAAAAAGTCCAAAAAATTGGCTTCAGCTAGTTTATTGCAGCTAAGTCGGGATTTTTCTGCCCAGGCTACACAGGAACATGTGGGATGTATGGAACCTAAAATGTTGAAATAACCGATCATAAAGGGATGTGGGTGAAGTGGTGGTCAATGGCCCTGACGGCCCGGTCAACGACAGTACACGCGGGACATGAGTTTGCCGAGGACCATATTTTGCCAAAAATGCTAATAGGAAGGAGAATTGTGGGTGGAGCAGAGATTTTTGTCTAGGACAGTAGGGAAACAAGGACCCAAAATACCCGATATAGCCACTTGCAAAGGAAAATAGTGCAAATCAAACCTCGAACTTCAAATGGCCATAACTTTTGACCCCGAGCTCCCATTTTCACAAAATATGACTTTCTAGAATGAGCACGATGTGTTGATTTTAATTTTGATGAGGGTAGCTATATAAAAATAAAAGAAACATCTTCAACTCCATTAAATTAAATGCTCAGTCCCATTAAATGACAAAAATGCTTGGCAGACCCAAAAAATAGCTTCCCACACTCAAAAGGCTCATAAATTTTGTATTTCTCAACAAAAATGCACAAAATTGGTACCATTGGAATCATGGTTGCCAAGATCGATGCTACATAAATTGAGAAATCCATAATTTTATGGAGAATAGATAGTGATGCTGTAGAAAACATGCCCAAGTGATGGAACAATGTTTTATTTGGTAGTTGGGATGCATTCAATGGAGCATGGGCTGACATTTCTCACTGTAGTAAGTTATGGAACAATATGGGGGGCCTTTTGCAAGTGGTTGAAGGATAGATTTTGGGATTTTCATTTTCCCTCTCTCTCTCTCTCTCTCTCTCTCTTCTCAGATTTCTATAAATTGGAGTGTTGGGATCATTGTAAAAGGAAGTAGTTTTTGTGTACCAAAACTCTATCAAAAATTGTTTTGTAAAGCCAATGTGCTTCAGGACCTTATAGTGGACTCCTTGCATGGTGATCTAGGCCCTTATCTTGTAATAGATTGGATTGTGCATATCAATGAAGCACTAAATATGAGTTTGTGGATGTATCTTCCCCTGCTATGTTTGTTCGCATTCTCTTTTCCCCTTCAATCTCATTGCATATATATTGTGTCTATTTATGTTGTTGCAAGGATTCATTTTATAGTGCATGTATTGAATATTGATGTAAATGCATTTTCTAGATTATTTAGAACTGATATCACCCCTTCTAGTATGTACTTTTCTTCTAACTTGCACACATTAGAAGACTATTCTTACACTCTCCTTTGCTGGTGTATCACCAATTTAGTGTAGGATTTTTTTTCATGCACTCTCTCTCCCTGGTCCCTTGGAAGGTTAGATTAGGATTAGATATTTTTGCCTGTATTAGAGTAGATTGTGGTAGGTATTTTAGGAGAAAGAACTAGCTTTCTCTAGAGGTCTATCTCAAGTAGCAAGTCCCACAACTTGGAGATAGTAATCACGTTATCCAATCACATCGTGATCTCAAACACACACACTTGTGCAAACCATCGGGTGTTGTGATATGATGATAAAAATGAATAATAAGTGTGTAGGGTGGATCAAAAAATTAATGGAGTATGATGTACACATTAAATTCACTAAATTTGTAAGGGGTAAAGGGTTATGTCAGTAGTTAACTGCAGACATGGAGACCAAGGATGTAGAAGATGCCACACTCCTAAACGCCGATGAAAGTGACTGTCAAGATGACTGGTTAACAAAGATGTAAATTTTCCTCCTCTCAGGGGCATATCCTTCAAATATGGATAAAGTCCAAAGATGTAAAATTTTAGACTTTCAGGTCTATTCGGAGATCCGAGTTTTCTTTCAGTGAATTACAAATTCTTTTAGCTCAGAGTTCCAAAGTCCTTAAATCGGTGAAATTCTTCAAAATATTAAGACTTTTTGACTTTCAGGTTTCGGAATTCTGGAAGTCACGATTTTTTAGATGTTTTCCCTTCGAGAGTTCCATTACTCTACATGAAAACATACTGAAAGTCCAAAATTTTGCGACTAGGTTACTATTAGCCAGATTTCGGGTTTCAAATATTCCCATCTCTGGTTGACTTTAATGGGAAATAATATGCTTTCAAACTTTCAAAGAAAAACTAAAAGTCTGACAATTCTCAGACTTTCAGGCTTTTCAGGTAGATCGGAACTCTCCCAATCACTTTCGAGTTAGTTGCTTATTGGGACTGATCTGAACCCTCCTGAAAGTGATGGACACAGTATGAAATTCTTGGAATTTCAAGATTTTAGGTTTTAGAATTCTTTCGCACTCGATACATATGATTTTCATCGGCTTTAAAGGAAAGTAATGAAAAGTCTGAAACCCTAAAATACCTGGAAATTTCATAATTTCAAGGCTTTCGGAGTTTCAGACTTTACCATTAACTCTCTGATGCATTTAATGACCTACCTTGGTTTAAATATGGATTGGAATTTTTCCAGTTAATGATCAGGTTTTTCTATTTAAATCACATTTGTCACCTGACATTACTATGCTCATAGGGACAACCCGATTTTTAGTATATCTTGTACTTTTCGACGTCATCTCTTAAGGATCTTTTTTATTTTGGTCATTTTATTTTTGGTTTAAGATATTTTTGTTTCCTGGCTTATTTATTTTCTTAAGTTCCTCCTCTTCATGGGAGGATTGAATTAGACATGAAAAATGTCATTTCCCACCATGTTTCACACTATTTGATGTTTCTATATGGCACTTAGAGTTTATAAAGATCCTATCTAGTTCTCCAATTCGCCCTCTCAGCACCTCTTGTTTTTCAAAGTTCAGAGATCAATGTTTCTCAAAGAAATCTCTTTTTGGAGTTTAGAGTTTTCTTAATGGTGAATTTTAAATTTTTGAGCTCATGGTGTTGGAAGAAGTTTGAAAGCCCGAAAGCTCTGAAAATTTCTGACTTTCAGTCTTTCGGGTTTTAGACATTCTAAGTCACAATTTTTTAGAATTTTCTCTTCGGAGATCCGAATTATGAAAGCTTCTGAAAGTCCAAAATTTTCAGAATTTCAAGTTTCAGAATTATGGTTCTCACACTTTTTGACGAATATAGAGCTTTCATACTTTTGAAGTCATGCCAAGTCTGAAATTTCAGACTTTCTGGAGCTTTTACCGTCTATTGGAACTCTCCCGATGCACATTCGAGTTGAGTTCACTTTCAGACTTTCCAGAAGTCAATGGAGATGTACTGCCCACTCACATAAATGGGATCAGACTTTCAAAGCTTTCAGGTTTCTAAAATCTTCCTCACCATTCCATGATTTTCATCCCTAGGTCTCCAAAGTTTGAAACCACATTCAAAAAATTTAGAATTTCAGGATTTCAGGTTTCGGACTTTCGAAACTCTCTGCGCATTTAATTCCTACCTACTTCCATATCTATTTTAATTTTACAATTAATATCAGGTTTTTCTATTTAAATCACATTTCACATATCATTTTCACTTGAAAATTTTCTCTGACAACCCGATTTTTACTGTATCTTGTACTTTTTAACGTCATTCTCAAGCTATTCTTTATTTTGGTCATTTTATTTTTGGTTTAAGATCTTTTTGTTTCCTCCTTATTTATTTTCTTTGTTCCTCCTCTACATACCTTGGGAAATGAAAAATTCATTTCCCGCCATGTTTCCATGATTTGATTTTCTACAAGAACTTAGAGTTTGCAAAGATCCTCTCGAGTTCTCTAATTCACCCTCTCAACACCTCTTGTTTTTAAAAGTTCAGAGATCAATGTTTTCAGAGAACTCTCTTTTCAGAGTTCATAGTTTTCTTTCGGTGAATTACAAATTATTGAGCCCAGTGTTTTGAAGTCTGAAAGCCCGAAAGTATGAAATTTAAGACTTTCAGACTTTCAGGTTTCGAAATTCTAAGTCATGATTTCTTAGAATTTTCTCTTCAGAGATCTGAAGTCCAAAACTCAGGAAGTCAAAAATTTCAGACTTTCAGGTTTCAAAATTCTTTGTCACACTTTTTGGAATATTTCTTTCATACTTCCGAAGTTCAAAAGTCTGAAAGTCTGAAATTTCAGACTTTCAAATTTTCAGGTTTTGGAACTCTCCAGATCACTTTCGAGTTAGTTGCTTTCAGACTTCCAAAGTCTGAAAGTCTGAAACTTTGAAATATCAGACTTTCAGGACTTCAGGTTTCTAAAATCTTTCACACCATTCCATGATTTTCATCTCTAGGTCTTTGAAGTTTGAAACCCCAAAATTCAAAAATTTCAAAATTTCAGGATTTTAGGTTTCAGACTTTTGGAACTCTCTGCACATTTTATTCCTACCCACTTTTGTATGAATTAGAATTTCACCATTAATATTGGGTTTTTCTATTTAATTCACATTTTCACCTGTCATTTTCACTTGACACTTTGCTCTGACAACCTGATTTTTACTGTATCTTGTACTTTTCGATGTCATTCTTGAGGTATTTTTTATTTTGGTCATTTTCTTTTTGGTTTAAGATATTTTTGTTTCCTCCTTATTTATTTTCTTTTTTCCTTCTCTACATACCTTGGGAAATGAAAAATTCATTTCCCACCATGTTTCCATGATTTGAGTTTCTATAGGCACACAGATTTTGTAAAGATCCTCTCGAGTTCTCCAACTCGTCCTCTTAGCACCTCTTGTTTTTTAGATTTTGGAGATCAACTTTTTTAGAGAACTCTCTTTTCAAAATTTAGATCTTTGGTTGTTTGGTGCTTCTATTTTTTGGGGATTGTGCCATTCAAACTTCAGAGTTATCCAATTTGGGTTTTCAGATGTTTACACTTTGGGATTTCAGAGTTCTCCAATTTCAGATTTCAGAGTTCTCCAATTTAGGATTTCGGAGGTTTGCACTTTGGGTTTTCAGAGGTTTACACTTTGGGTTTTTGAAGGTTTGCAATTTGGGATTTCATAGGATTCCAATTCAGGTTTTCAGAATCTATCATTTCATACTTCTCCAAATCAGGTTTTCGGAGGTTTACACTTTGGGTTTTCAAAAGTTAGAGGTTTTTAGGTTTTGGACTTCTCTTCTTCGGCATTTCAAAAATCAGAATTTGATATCTACTTCTGCATCCAAGGGTAAGGAAAATATGAAGTATTCATTTCTTGGAGTTGCTCCTCACTCTTGCTTGTCTTCAGACATAGGGAATATAGGGGACACCAAACTTGAGAAAATTGATTTTCCATACTTCTGGGAAAGGGTTAAGGCCCCAAATAAGAAATCCTAGATGTAGGCCATATATGACAATGGACTTACTCTTGTTTCTGATTTTCCCACATCCATGCATTTCCTAGAATTTTTTTTGGCTATAGAAACCCACTACAGTGAAGAATCTATGACAGTTAAAGATGCTGATGGCAAAGTTGTGATTCACCTGGATCCAAATTTATTTGAATATTTTCTCAAACTCCCTGACGTTGAATATTATTCCACAATTTCACCAGATTCAGAAGTGGAACATTGGGACAAAGAAGTGGAGTTATGCACGAGGTTCATGTTGAAAACCTATCTCGCTAAGATCATTTCCAAATTTCCAAAGACCATGTATCGGTCAGACTTCATTCAGGAGGTCAGTGACCTTATAGTGATACTAAGAAGAGTCTCAGGTCTTCCCTCCACAAAGGAATTTTAGGAGTGGATGTTCTTATATATCACTACTATTAAGAAGAATAGCGAATTTATCATATGGGGGGAGAATATCAGTAGCTCCATTTGCTATCAATTGAGTATATTGCATTCTTAAAAGTGTTTCTATATGACATCCTTCTTGGTTTATGCTGCAACTGCTATGAGATACTTCACCGGGTTGAATACTAAGGGTATTAAAAGCACCTCTAAAATATATGATTTCTATCCTCAACTCACACTGGACAAGGGAAGAAAACACTTCCACAAGAACAACGATGCCTTATTTATTGTTATTCTCTACCATTTCTACAGGAGCTATATAATCAGAGGATTTTTTACGAAGCCTTTAAGGAATTGCATGAGTGGGGATCTATCTACCTTCAGTTTCCTACATTTACTTACATTCAAATTATTGGCTTTGTAGGTGCTCACAACAAGCCATCAAGATGTCCCACCAACAAATGGGTTCTACTAGAATTGGTTCGACAATTGTTGGATTACCATAAGATCCAGAACAAATGACACAAAGTGAGAGTTCAATTCCCTATTTCAATTGGCAGATACACTTGCCCAAATATTTACAAGGCTAAGAATGTGGATGAAAAAATCGCAGAGGTATCCATCCATAGAATAATTTTGACTATTGGGGTAAATTCAGTGAAACAGGTCTGTCTAGTTCCCATGTGCTCCAGTTGAAAGACATTTGGATTCATTTTCAGGATTAATTTATCATTTGATGGAGAGACTATGAAAGGCATGTAGGTTCATAAATTTGGAATAGTCGATGTCCCAAAATACATGTAGGGTGATGACGAGGTTTTGGATGAAGTGTATAAAAATAATAATATTGCCAATTAACCATTTCCATGGATTGATTGGTATGTGGAATAATGTCGCAACACAAAGGAGAGGGAGGGGCACATTCTATAGAGAACTTATAGTTGGTTGGTTACCTTGGGAATATCACCCAAGGGGTTAGAGAAACCTACAAATATATAAGCCCCATCAACCATAAGCCAATCAACACCCACAAAAGGGAAAAGGTTGATCCAAAAGGCCCATATAGTTCCAAAAAATATTTCATTTGTTGTTGGTATCTCATCTCTCTCTAAGGCTCCTGCTTCCAAAGCCATGTCTCCTACATCACCCATGACAAAAATATTTGAATTTAGTGATTCTCTAAGTATCCCACAAGACACATCATTACCTTTTTATCTTCCTACATCAGTTCCTTCCACTTCTACAATCATTTATTTTTTCCCATCTCCTTTCATGAACCAAGTATTCTCATCCCTTCTAGTTCTCTCAGCTAGAGAAACTATTGGGTCACCTATTTCTTCTTCACTTCCCTTAACACTTACATTTCCTTCTGTCTCATCTCCTAACATCATTGTATAAAATCCTATGGCCGTCCTCACATCCAGCCCATACATTATTACCACTACCATTGAAATTCCAACTAATGTTGTTGGTTCTCTTGTTGTGGATAATGTATCAGGTACTAAATCAACTATTTTATCTTCATCAGCATCAACCATTCTAGAATGGTTGTTTTGGAAGACTCCAAAGCAAAAGAAGAAAATGGCTCTAGGGGATGTAATAGATCTAAGAATATTGGAACATACAACAAAGAGATAGGCCAAGAGGCCAAAGATTGTTTCAATCCTGATAGTGAATCCATCTAGGGAATGAGTTGTAGAGGTTGCCACTCCTGTTGAGGGAAAAAATAAGGAAACAATTACAACTGTAGATTAACAGATTTTTAGATTCTCACTGGGAAAAGCCACTCATGAAGGAGAAAAACAAGATATACACACTGCTCTTGGAAATATTCTGGAAACATATGTTATGGATAAAGCTTCTAAGGATGAGATTAAGGCCAAGGTCAAGAAGCTCACTGCATTGCTATGGAAAGTAACAAAGCCAACTCCATCTACTGAAGTTTCAACTACTACAACTATGAAATTTTCATCTACCATTAATGATATTTCTTTTCATGAGATCAAGAAGATAGGATAGAAAGGAAGATCAGTAGATGGATGGATGGAACGTATACTTCAGGAAGATAATCCTTTAATTAAAGAAGTTGTTAAGATATACAATGATCTGTAGGTTAGAAAAAATGCTATTTGCAAAATGGATGAAGCTTTTTTTGAGGACAATAACAACCTAAATTTGAATTTGGCAACATGGAGTGAGAGCAGAGAGGAAGATTCAGATCTACTCCTCGAGGAGGATGCAATCGATGATGCTGCAAATTTTTTTGAATATCAAAAGGCCATGGAATTCTGGTGTTAGGTGCTGCAAGATTTAATTAAGAAGTTGGATGATAAATGAATGGAAATTATATATGCTTTGAATGACATATTAGAGGAATTTGATATTGTTAACTGTAAATTCTTCAATGAAAACATTAATTCTCTTCGAGAGGAGAAAATCAAGAAGAATTTCAGAGATTTGGTGAAGTGTGATGATGAGGTTACTGTTGTATATATTTACCCCCGGGTAAATATAGATACACAAAAGAAAGCATGTCGGAGGGGTTAGAAAACCCAACACAAAAGAAATTCATGTCGGGGGGTTGAGAAAACCTGATCGCAAAAGGAAATATGTTGGAGGGGTTCCAAAACCCGAACACTTCCTAGGAAAATCGGGTTTCGGGTTTCGGGAAACATGAGACATGAAGCATGCAGCCATCGCAAGGGATGCACATGCAATGTTTGAGAGTTCCGTAAACCCGGGAAAACACTCAAACCTGTAGGCAAATCGGGTCTTGGAGTTGGGAGAACATGTCGGGAAAGCATGGGGTGGAAACATTTTGAGCCACCTTCCAAACCCGATACGCATGCAGGTCCATTTTCTGACCCCGAAACAAAGGAAATCTTGGAAATACCGGCGGAAGTGGGTTTCGGGAAAACACAAACATCAAACACATGTCGAGGCATCCTCCAAACCCGATGCAAATGCAGAGGAGAACCCCGAACCCGACAGGTAGAAGACCCTGACGCGGGAAATATTCAGATCGCCATAACTTTTTACAGGGAGCTCGGATTCACACAAGGTTGGACTTTTCAGAAAGCTCTCGGCAGTCCTCTACCCAACTACGACTGGATATCTTTAATTGGGTGGGAACAAGTTCTTCAAAAATGTAAAATACACTTCGCCACTGTTGGGTTGTTGAGATTCTCACCTACCGCCATATTATGAGATGGGTTAGGTGCAGTCTTGGAGGTGGTTGGGGCAGAATTCGAATCATTCTCTTCTCCCTCATTTTTTCCTCATATAAGTTGTAAGGAGAGGCTTTTTCTAAGGGTTGGACAATTTTGTTTTGCATCCTCCCTTCTTCCCTTGCTTGCAAGAGAATTTGTGGAGCTTTCAAACCTCCCATATGGGTTGTAATGCCAGTCATTTTTCCTCTTGGCCACTGTAATGTACTGTATCGACTCTTGAGCAATAATATATATGTATATATATGTATATATATATATATATATATGTTTGTGATTGATTCTCAACCCTCTCATGTATTCATTGCTGTCATTTTGATCTCTTATTTCTAGTTTGGTTACCTGTGCATGGTGTTTGTATTGCATCTATGTGGTCTGTGTTAAATTTGCAAAACAAGTGTCTAACATTCCTCGGTGCATCACCTTTGTAGTTTAGGTTTTATTCTATGCATTTTCTTACCCTGTCTCCTTGGCAAGTTAGATTAGGTTTTAGTAAACCCTCTGCATTTTATTTGTGCATCTGAACAGAGGAATAGGAACCGGCCTTCATCCGGAGAGCTTTTCTGATTTTGCAAGGTCCCACACTTGGGAAAAGCTCCATGTTGTGCAATCTCACTGAGAGTCTCAACCCATCGAGTTGTAGAGTCCCAGGGGTGCTGCGATTCGAAATCAATAGTTTTGGCACGCCCGGTGGGACCAAGAGGTCATTCCACAAGATTTGAAGGAGTTTTCATGAAATTCAGACTAAAAAATTGCAGTTTTTACAATTTCAGATTTTGCACCTTCCAGGCTGAACTCCGAAATCAGTTTTCAAGGGCTTAACTTGCTCAAAACAAGTCAAAATTTCACCAGTTGGTAGATCTGAGGGTAATCTTCAAAAGGGTATCTTTAGTTTTTTGAGATTTTGACTTTCAAAATTTCATGCTTTTTAGTGTTTCGGGTTTTCGAGGTCCGAGAACATCAAAGCAGACCCAACAGTCATTTCGGGTTTTGGGGGATGCATTGCATGGTCCTATTCCCGACAACAGTCGAAAATAGTCATTTCAGGTTTTCTGAGGGATGTCGAACATGTTCCAAGTTCCGACACATGGCAATTCAGGTTTTGTAAGTTGCATTGCATGACCTGAGTTCCGCCTGTACTTTTCGGGGATCCTCAGCTCTACAACAAGGCCCGAATTCTGGATTGAAGATTGTCTCCTCTGGGTCCTTCAAAGTTTAAATTATATTTTCAATATTGTCAAGTTTGGTGTGTAACTTGGCAAAATCCAGCCTTTTAGAAGCTTGTTATCTAACACATCTGGTGACTCCGAAGGGATAGAGTTCAGTGGTGTAGCAGCACAAGTTGCCCAGGCACATGAGAAGAATTCAAACCAGGTCTAATACTCGAGAAGAGGGGCTATTTTACCACTTGCAACTTTCACCAGGCAGAGGAAGGAGAGGAAGAAGACCACAAAGATCACCATCTCCACCTAACAGGACTTTGTCTACACCTCCACCTGGTAGACCTTTTCTCGCATCAACTAGGGTTCTTAGGCCAATCATAATGGCACATCTACCACCGAATCCCTTTGTCAATTTCACAGGAAGTAGTCCACTTTCCCTAAATGCTCAGAATCAAATTCCAGTTGCAGCGCTAAAGAATATACCCTATTTCACAGGAGAAAATCATACTACTCCTATTGATCACATCCAAGATATTGCTAATGCATGTGCAATCCACGAAATAAATGAAATGGATGTTGCAGTCAAGTTGTTGGCTTCATCTTTCAAAGGTAAGGCCTTACAATGGTTTAGGAGCCTAGCAGCAGGGTCTATTACGAATTGGAACCAACTTTGTTCAGCTCTTTGCAACCAGTTCGGGGAGAGGGCAGACAATTTATCTTTATTGGAACAATTGACAACAATCAAAAGGGCTCCTAACGAACAAATGACAGATTTCAACTTCAGATTCCAACGGACATGGGACAGGATTCCAATAGCCATTAGACCAACCGCCGAAGGAGCATTCCTTTATTTCTTAAAGGCTATAAATTCAGACATAGCCATGATGATCCAATCAATGGGAGGGACAACGCTGCCAGGGGCCTACGACACAGCTATCAGAGTAGAGAACTGTTTGATCCAAGCTGGCAAGCTTGCGCCAAGGCCACCAATGCCTCTCTATCCAGATATGGGAAATCCTACAACCAGTCAAGCACCAGAGTTGAATCCCATTCCAACTCCTAGAAATCAAAGCAGTAATGAGGCGTCAACTTCTTCAAATACTTCAAAGGAATTGTAGGAGGTTATGAAACAGCTACAGAACCTTGGAAATGAGCTAGTGACTATCAAAAGACAGCAAGCTCAAAGTTCTAGACCATATCAGCCTCAAGCACAGTACCAAGCTAGGCCCTCATACCAACAGAATAGACCACCAGCTCAGGCTACAAATCAAAACCAAAACCAAGGACAACCTCAAGCTGCCAGGCCATTTCGACCATATGATCCAAATGCAATGACGCCCTCAAGAGCCTTGGTTCCAATACAAAATAACATGGCACAGGAGTACGACTGGTGTTACCCTTGCAATCTACCTCATAATCAGTCAGCATGTTTCAATGGCGCACTAAATCAAGCCCTGATGGTGCAAACCATTGGTGTGCCTCAAGAACCAAACCAAGAAGGGAATCAACAGCAAGAAACAAAACAAGAAGGACCTCCAACAGAAACCACATTGGCAAATTGGCAAACGGAAGACTTCTGTGGAGTTAACCAACAACCTTTTCAAGGCGTGGCTGCCAACACGAAGTCAAAGAAGAGAAACATAGAAGAGGGACAACCATCCAATCCAGTTGTTTCTCAGCCCGCTCTTACACAACAAGGGGTCGGTAGACCAAACACAGCTCCAAATGTGCAAAATCAGCCTAAGGTACCTGTTGTAGCAACACATACACCTGTTCAAGCTCCAGAAAAGTTTACACCAAGTAAGGGACAACAAAAGGACAATTCATCCCCCTTCAACATCATCGATCAAATGAAGAAGACACATGTGAACATTTCCATGTGGGAATCACTGGTGATCCCAGGGCAACGAGATTTATTGCAAGCTGCAATGGCTAATTGGTCTGCCACAAATGTATCAAACCAGGGACATGAGAAAGTTCTCACTAATGCAGTGCAACATGATGGGGGCCAGACAAGAAAAAATTTGAAGCCTCCACCATTCTATGTTTCGTTGATTGTTGGAAACCACTTGGTACACAACTGCATGATAGACTCAAGGGCAAGTAGTTCAGTGATGCCGAAGCAAATAGCGGATCAACTAGGTTTGAAGTATGAACCAGTGTTAAAAGGAGTAGTGCAGCTAGATGGAACGGTAGTGGGAACAGTTGGGATCATCAAGGGGTTAAGCCTAACACTACATTCATGTCCTAATGTTACAGTTCTATAAGATGTGTCTGTGATTGACCTTCCACCACTCTTTGCGTTGTGTCTATCAAGGGACTTCACTGCAAAAATCGGTGGATATTTATCTGCAGATTGGTCACACATGATTTTTAGGACAAGGTATGGAGCTAAAGCAACAATCAGGTCAGAACCAATTGCCAATTTCCATATTGAGCCTCATGTACCAGGTCCTATCAATGCAAATTGCTCAGCTTTTGATCAGGAGGAGTGTTCAAGTGATCTAGAAGCAGGTACTAAGGTCGAGGGAATTCCTGATTTAACTTTGGATGAATGGGCAAACAAGAGTCATGAATTTGACCCATATAAGGAAATTGAAGAATCTGAATTGGGCGTGTATTGTGTACATGAAGAAAATTCACCCATTCCCGACATCATTCGGCTTGAACAAAAGGATGAAAGCAAAGTTTGGAAATTATTCTTCGATGGTTCGAGAAGCAGACAAGGTGCTGGAGGTGGTGCAGTGTTGATTTCACCACAAGACATCAAATATTATTCAGCTTTTCGTTTCCAGTTTTCTTGTTCAAACAACACAGCTGAATATGAGGCCTTGATTCATGGAATTCATTGGGCCAGGAAAAGGGGCATAAAGAACTTACAGGTGTTTGGAGATAGCATGAGCTAATCATCAACCAAGTTAGGGGACAACATGCTATAAAGAATGACTTGCTAAAAAGCTACAAGAACAGGGTATGGGACCTCATTGAGGACTTCGAAGCTTTCAACATTGTGTCCATACCCAGGAAGAAAAATGAAGCCGTACATAGGCTCACAGCAGTTGGAGCAACATTTGATGTGGTTGACAACATCAGAAGGGGAAAAACACAGCCACATATCCATGTGATTGTGAGGCCAGCAGTTCCAGATAATAACACAAGTTGGCAGGTGTTTGAGAACGATCAACAGATCGTCAATTTCTTACAAGAAGAAGCTGAATTCTCAGCTAGAAATCAGGATAGGCTAGAGCAGCAGTATGGGGATCAAGTAGTGCAGCTACAGACAAACAAGCTTCCTAAGGGTTTAGTAACGTTGGAGTCTATCTTCAACCCTAACGACCAGTTTCGTAAGGAAAAGGCTAACATACAGGTCAAGAGAGAAGATTCAGAGCCAATTCTCGTTGGGGAAGGCAAAACACTTCAAATTGGTAAAGTGGCCACTGAGCAGGAGAAATCAGATTTCACACAGCTTTGCCAAGAATTTCCAGATGTCTTCGCTTGGAGCTATGAAGACTTAAGAGGTTTCAATCCGAAGTTGGCACAACATACCATAGAATTGGATCCAGATGCTAAACCCATCAGGCAGAAGCAGAGACCAGTCAACCCTCACATTGAGCCTCTAATGAAGAAAGAGCTAAACAAGCTAATAGAGGCAAGCATTATATTCCCGATCAAGCACTCAAGCTGGGTTGCAAACTTGGTTCCGGTCAGGAAGAAGAGCGGAGAAATCAGGTTGTGTGTAGATTTCTCGGGACCTCAATAGGGCATCTCTCAAAGACCATTACCCACTTCCTTCAATGGAACAAATATTGCAAGTAGTATCCGGTTCAGAGAGATTCTCTCTCCTAGATGGCTACTCAGGGTATAATCAGGTGATGGTGAAAGAAGATGACCAATTCAAGACGGCTTTCACCACCAAATGGGGGACCTATGCCTACAAGAAGATGCCATTTGGGCTATCAAATGCTGGAGCCACCTTCCAAAGGGCAATGGATATGGCATTTAAGGGGTTAATCAACAAAATAGTTCTGATATATCTTGACGACATCACTGTATTCTCAAAAAATGCAGTGGATCACCTCTTACATTTGAGGCAAGTATTTCAGAGATGTAGAAGATTTGGGGTATCATTGAATCCCAAAAAGTGCATATTCTTGGCTCACGAGGGAAAACTTCTAGGCCATATTGTTTCAAAGGAAGGGTTGACGATTGACCCAGAAAGGGTTGAAGCAATTCAAGCATTGCCATTGCCAAGTCACAAGAAGGCTCTTCAAAGCTTCTTGGGAAGGATCAATTTTGTCCGTAGGTTTGTTCCAAACTTTGCAGCTCTCGTAAAGCCAATAACGCTGATGTTAAAGAAGAGCATGGCATTTAAGTGGACATCTGAAGGCAAGGCAAGTTTTGAGGCAATAAAAGAGGCTATATCTCAAGCCCCAACTCTCGTCAATCCAGACTTCTCCAAGGACTTTGTGCTATATGCCTTCGGTTGTGGAGACATAATTTCTGCAATCCTGGCACAACAAAACAAAGAAGGATTAGAACAACCAGTTGCTTTCTTCAGTCAAGGCTTGGAGGAATACGAAACTAGATACTCTTTCATTAAAAAGCATGTACTTGCAGTGATCAGGAGTTTAAAGAAATTCAAGCACCTAGTCTCAAACAACAAGATCCAATTATTGGTCTCTCATGCGGGAGTCAAGGACTTCCTTCTAAACAAGGATCTGAATGAGAAACATGCAGGATGGATCACTCGTGTCATGGAATATGACATCGAGATCAAGGTCACTAAACTAGTACATGGAAAGGGACTATGTGAACAGCTAGCCTTGAGTCAACAAGTTGAAGCAGGTGATGAAAAAGAGACTGTCTTGGTACTACAGGATGGTCAAGAACAGGAAAATGATGATGTGCCTACTCCTTGTTGGACTCAGAATATGATACACTTCCTACAGACAGGACTATGCCCTCCAAAAATGAGCTAAAGAAAAGAGGAGATACTTTAGATTACAAGCTATCCCATATGTGCTTGTTGATGGTGTTTTGTTTAAGAAAGACATCAATGGGGTTCTATTGAGGTGCATTGGGACTGGTCAAATTGAGAGGGTGTTACGAGATTTTCACGATGGAGATTCTGGAGGACATTTTTCCCCATGAGTAACAGCTCTCAAGATAATGAAGGCAGGTATTATTGGCGCACGGTGTTCAATGACTGCTATACATGGATAAGAAAGTGTAAGAAATGTGCACTCTTCACAGGAAAAGAAAGACTAGCAGCACTTCCATTGCACCCAATCTTGGTTGACCAACCATTTCTGCAATGGGGATTGGACTTCATCGGGGTCATCAACCCAAACTCAAGCCAAGGCCACAAGTGGATTCTCATGGCAACGGACTACTTCACCAAGTGGACTGAAGCAGTAGTGCTCAAAGAGGCAAACGAGTCTAATATACTAGAATTTTATGAAGGAATAGTGACCAGGTTCGGTGTGCCGGCCACTATCATATCAGACAATGCATTGGCATTCGTAGGTTCCAAGATTACAGAATGGGCTGTCAAGAATGGAATCTACTTGAGCACCTCTTCCAATTATTACCCACAGGGTAATGGACAAGCAGAGTCCACGAACAAAAATTTTCTAAGAATCATCAGGAGGACTCTGGATGAAAATCAAAGAACATGGCATACCAAGCTAAAATCAGCATTATGGGCTGACAGAATAACACCAAAGAGGTCTACAGGTAATTCCCCTTACAAGTTGGTCTATGGAAAAGAGGCAGTATTGCCTATATCATTAGAACTACCTGCATTGGAGTTCATGAAGCAGCTGGAGTTGGCTGAGTTCGAACCAATGGAGGCCAGGTATGCAGAGTTGATGGAATTGGAAGAAATTAGAGAACATGTAGTTCAAACAATTGAGAAAGATCAGGCCTTAGTGAAAAGATGGTTTGATAAGAAAGCAAGAGCAAGGATCTTCCAGGAAGGGGACCTAGTTCTGAAATGGGATGCAGATCGGGAAAAAAGAGGAAGGCATTCCAAGTTTGATGCCATTTGGAGTGGCCCCTACATGGTCATGGGATGTAAGAATAGCAATGCCTTCCAATTGTCTACATTGGACGGAGAAGAACTCCCGATTCCGGTCAACGGAATCTATCTTAAACATTGCTACTGAAAAGAAAATATTTACCCTTGTAAATATTAGCCTAAATTTCAATTCCTCTAAGTGCATATGCACATTGTCTTGTTGTAGTTAGGTTTCAGTTTCCCTAAGTGCTTTGGCACAGATTTTTTTTCTCCTGGGTTGGATTTTCTACAGTTCAGCGTGTTCTCAGAGAAGGAGTTACAGTATCAGGCTCGGGATCAGATATCAGGTTGGTTTCAGGTTAGTGCTTATGACTCCATGCCCAATGGATCGCTAAAATGCCACTGATCTTCTACCTAGTAGGTAGGTAATCCCGTCGAGTCACCAAATTTTTGTATATATTTACCCCCGGGTAAATATAGATACACAAAAGAAAGCATGTCAGAGGGGTTAGAAAACCTGACACAAAAGAAAGCATGTCGGAGGGGTTAGAAAACTTGACGCAAAAGAAAGCATGTTGGAGGGGTTCCAAAACCCGACACAAAGGAAAATTGGGTTTCGGGTTTCAGGAAACATGAGACATGAAGCATGCAGATCACAAGGGATGACCCGATGCTTGAGAGTTCCGCAAACCTGAAACACTGCCTAGGCCAATCGGGTCTTGGAGTCAGGAAAACATGTCGGGAAAGCATGGGGTGGACACATGTTTAGGCATCTTCCAAACCCGATGCAAATGCAGAGGATAACCCCGAACCCGACAGGCAGAAGACCCTGACGCGGGAAATATTCAGATCGCCATAACTTTTCACAGGGAGCTCAGATTCACACAAGGTTGGACTTTTCGGAAAGCTCTTGGCCTCCTCTACCCAACTATGACTAGATATCTTTAATTGGGTGGGAAAAAGTTCTTCAAAATGTAAAATACACTCTGCCATTGTTGGGTTGTTGAGATTCTCACCTACCGCCATAATATGATGAGTTAGGTGCGGTCTGGAGGTGGTTGGGGTAGTTTTCATTTTCTTCTCTTCTCCCTCATTTTTCCTCATATAAATTGTAAAGGGGGGCTCTTTGTAAAGTGTTGGACAATTTTGTTTTGCATCCTCCTTTCTTCCCTTGCTTGCAAGAGAATTTGTGGAGCTTTAAACCTCCCATACGGGTTGTAATGCTAGTTCTTTTACCTCATGGCCATTGCAATGTACTGGATCGACTCTTGAGTAATTATATATATATGTTTGTGATTGATTCTCAACCCTCTCATGTATTCATTGCTATCATTGTGATCTCTTATCGCAGTTTGGTTACCTATGCATGGTGTTTGTATTGCATCTATGTGGTCTATGTTAAATTTGCAAAACAAGTGTCTAACATTCCTCGGTGCATCACCTTTATAGTTTAGGTTTTATTCTATGCATTTTCTTACCCTATCTCTTTGGTAAGTTAGATTAGGTTTTAGTAAACCCTCTGCATTTTATTTGTGCATCTGAATAGAGGAATAGGAACCGGCCTTCATCTAGAGAGCTTTTCCGATTTCGCAAGGTCCCACACTTGGAAAAAGCTCCATGTTGTGCAATCGCACTGAGAGTCTCAACCCATCGAGTTGTAGAGTCCCAGGGGTGCTACAATACAGCGCCAACAGTTACCAAAAATTTCGGTAGTGAATCTATTGACAGGTTTTTTTTATGCCAAAATTTCACAGGAAGATTGAATAAAGTTTTGAGTAAACATAGAAGAGTTCCAGCTAAGATCACGAGGGAAATTGAGATAGCAGATGTAGTGAATCACTATGTATGTGGGCCAAGGGATGTGAAAATTCAAGGAAAAATTAAATGCTTCATCAAGTATAAACATCAAGTGGTTGTGTGGGAGGAAATAGAATAAAAACATGTAGAAGAAGGTGTTGTAGAACCAAGCCAGAGATGAGAGACCATGAAAGGAAAGATCCAAGCTCTGGATCGGTCAGAGTTGCAGGGTTAACTGAGTCAAACCCTTGTAACAAATTTTCTATTTCTATGGGAGCATGTTCCCTTGAATTAAAGACATTTCTATTTTTAGTAAAGTGTTAGTTGAAGGCCTAGCTATAATGTCTCAGCCTAAAGAACTTATAAACAGTTAGGTATATGGAGTCATTTAAAAAAAGATATATAGATCATGTTTTGGTGAAGTTTCTCTTCAATCTCGAAAGAGTGCTTTAGAGATTTAAAACCTTTTAATTATATTCATAGCAATATCTTTCCTTGAAGAACCTAGTTTATTGTGTTAAATGGTAGATTAGTATATGCTTTGTGAATGTATGATTCCTTAGTATAGATGATTAGCTTTCCTGTATTTCAGATTATCTTGTTTCATGTTATGGAAAATTGATATAACCATCTTTTATGTCAGTTTTTGAAAGAGTGTTTTCATTCCGTTATTAAAAGTTATGTTATCGTTAGCCATAATAGTCAAATGAATATTTGACATGTGCATGTGTTTTATCCTCATGGTTAGTTAATTGTGTGTTCAATCAAATTTGATCTCTCTATTCTGTATGATTCAAGTGTTAACAAAGGAACACATGCTTCTGGTTTGTGGTATTATGTATTCTTTATAATTTGCAATAGGTGAAGGTTATTAACGCTGCAAGCATCCTACTCACATTAACCCTTCCTAAGATTAAAATTTTCCTTGATTTGGTGCATCACCATCCCTAGTATAGTTTCCTTTTTGCATAAATTTTTCCCTTAAACAATGACAATGTTATCATAGGACTAGATAGCCATTTTATGAAACTAGGAGTAGTACAACACTTAGTTTAGGAAGAGGAATCCAACCTTCTCTGGAAATTCACCTCAAGCCGTGCCCCACAGCTTGAGAGGTGATCCCATGTGTCCCAATCACACCAAACGACCTACTTATAGTTTGGCCATTCAAGGGGTGCAATGATTTGGTGACAACACATTATCACATTAAAAATTGCAACCAACTTTTAAAGTCAAGAATTAATAAAAATTCATGATTTCCCCATTAATTCTAATGAAAATTCCTATCACCAATCCATAAGAGGTTATCATTAAAGAAAGAATAATGTGGCATGAACTGAATACATGCATGATTATTTTCTACAAGAGGGTTACTCTATTCTTATATCAAGATGATTCAGAACAAAAAATAAATAACTCAAAAGAGTCTACTGAAACATATAAAAAAAAAGGACTAAAACCAATTGATCAACACATTTCCATTCAACCAAGTCATTAGAAAGAGTCATACCAGACCATGAATTTCAAAATATCAAGCTACAGTTGAATTCACTAATCAACTCGCGTATCAATCACTTGTATGATAGTAATAAGGAACATCATAAAAGATCAAATGGATGCAGTATGACCTTTACCTGGTAAAGTTAAGGGTTCCAAACTAAAGTATTATAACTCCCTTAACAACATTCATAGAAAAATTCACAACTCCCAGTTCAATAAAAACCAACCTAAAATATGAGCACAATCTCCAATGAGACATTTTTGCAAGAGGAAACAATTCAATAAGGGATAAGTTCCAATTACTAAGAATGCATCCTCTGGGTTCAAATTGTTGTCTCAATATCCACAAAATCTTTAAATTTTAAACAACATTCATATACAAAAAAATGATATCTAACCCAGGAAACTCATTATCTAACTGAGCTCAAGAGAGCCTCTAAATTTACAAGAAAGGAGTTACAATCAACAATACCTTGGATGAACAATGCCCAAAATAAATCTAGATTCAAGACAACCTGAGATGGGTGCATCAAAACAAAATACTACGAAAAG
The DNA here is from genome assembly GCA_019776745.2 of Taxus chinensis. Taxonomy (NCBI): domain Eukaryota; kingdom Viridiplantae; phylum Streptophyta; class Pinopsida; order Cupressales; family Taxaceae; genus Taxus; species Taxus chinensis. The sequence goes on along the minus strand of CM034148.1, from coordinate 39,644,737 downwards.
AAGAGACATTAAACTTTATCAATTACCCATTTCCATTATGCAAACAAGAAGAATTCAAGATATCCCTTCTGCAAGTACCCAGAATGGGTCTAAACTTATTTCATCTATTTGTAAACCAAAAGAGAGGAAATATTGTTGAGCAACAAGAACAGTCAGACAATGAAGACTACTTGTTCAATGCTCAATCAAGTGAACCATCCATGTCATCTAGCAATGTTTGGTATGTTGATTCGGGGGCCACTCGACACATGACTGGCCACAGAGACTGGTTTATTTCAATGAGGTACACACTATCAAAAAATCATGTTTCGTTGGGAGATGATTCTTCATATACAGTTCAGGGGATTGGGAACATTTCTCTACCCCTTGGTTCATGCAACTGCAAACTATCAGATGTCTTATATGTCCCTAGGTTGACAAAGAATTTTCTTTCAGTCAGTCAACTCCTTGATCAAAACCTAAAAATTGACTTTGATAGTCATTCTGGTAAGAAAACATGTTTAATTCGAGATAAATCATGAGGCTTGAAAATAGTTGTAAAAGCCTCTAATGTGGGACACATGTTCCAACTTGATTTTGTTCACAAAGACAATCAAGAAATTGTGGCTAAGAACTCCACCTTAGCACAGTTGTGGCATTAAAGACTTGATCATGTAAGTTTTAAGTATCTCAAGACAATTCTCCAGCATAATATGGTACATGGGCTACCATCTCTTCAGAAGGATACAGACAAGTGTCCTCACTGTCTAGTAGGAAAACAACACAGAGCTTCATTCCAGGAGAGTACATATCGAGCTCATGGTTAGCTTGATCTAGTTCATACCGATCTTTGCAGTCTGATTCAACCAAGTCATTCTGGATTTTAGTACTTCATGCAATGCGTTGATGACTATTCAAGGAAAATGTGGATTTTTTGTCTTCCAAAGAAAAGTGAATCTTTTTAAACTTTCAAGAAGTTTAAAGTAATAGTTGAGAATGAAACTAGTCGTCACATCATAACTCTCCACCTAGATCAAGGGGGGAATTCACTAGTAATGAGTTCAAAGACTACCTACAAACTCACAAGATTCGTCAACAAATGCCTCCTCCACACACACCACAACAAAATGGTGTTGTTGAGAGAAGAAATCGTACTATCATGGAAATTATGTGATGCATGATCGATGAATCTAGACTTACAAAGATATTCTGGTTAGAAGTAACAAAAAAATAGTGTATTTTTTACATAGAGTGCCCATAGTTGCTCTTGATGGAGTAACACCACAAGAAGCATGGTCAAAGTGGAAACCATCTATTACATACCTTAGAGTATTCGGGTGCAAAGAAAGCATGCACATACCTAAGCAGAATAGAAAGAAATTGGACATGAAGTCATAGAAACTCGTCTTCATTGGGTAAGTGAAGAGAATCTTGGGTACAGATTAATGGATCCTAAGACCAGAAAAGTCTACACTGACAGAGATGTTGAGTTTTTTGAGAATAAGGAAGCAGAGTCTCCTCCTCTAGACTCACCTGATGTAGATTTTCAGCAGTTGTAAAAATTGAAGCTGATGTTCTCAAAGATGATGAAAGTAAAGATGGGGATGATGGTGTTGATCAGATAAAACCACGGCCCACGGGAACAGTTCAGCGTATGCCTAAGTGGTGTACTAGCACATTAAAATATGTAAGAATGTATTCTCCACCAGATACATCCACCCATGGACCACAGACTTGCAGTAAAGAAAGAGAAGAAGTTAACTTTGCTTTGATGAGTAGAGTTATTGAATCTGATGAGCCCTCTTCATTCTAGGAAGCCCTATAGTCAAAATCTTGGAAAGATGCCATGGATTCTGAATATCAATTAGTGATGAAGAATAACACTTGGTAGCTTGTTGATATTTCACCAAGAAACAAACCCATTGGATGTAGATGGATATTTAAAACAAAGTAAAAAAGAAGATGGGACAATGGACAAGTATAAAGCGAGACTAGTAGCAAAGGGATATGCATAAAAAGAAGGCATAGACTATGAGGATACATTTTCTCCCATAGCTAAGATCAAAACAATCAGAATGATGTTTACTCTAGCTACATAGTTTGGCTGGAAAGTCCAACAGATGGACGTAAAAAGTGCCTTCCTAAATGGAGATTTACAAGAAGAAGTCTACATGACTCAACCTAAAGGATATGTAGTACCTGGTCAAGAAGTAAAGGTATGCAGACTCAAGAAATATACATATGGCCTTAAACAGGCACCCTGAGCATGGTACATCAAGATTGATGAGCATCTCGTACAACATAGATTTTTTAGAAATACATATGATCCCAATCTTTACCTCAAAAAGCAAGGGGGAGAGATTGAGATTGTTGTTGTCTATGTCAACGATCTAGTCATCACTGGCAATTCAGTGAAGATGATCGATGTAACGAAGAAATAACTTAATAGATCATTTGACATGACAGATCTTGGGCTAATGCATCATTTTCTTGGATTGGAAGTATGGTAGAAATAGAATCACATATTTGTTTCTCAGATGAAATATACTAAGACAACGCTCAAGAAATTTAGGATGATGGATTGCACACCAGTTACTACACCTATGGAAAACATATTACAATTATCTCATTTAGATCCATCTCTTGAGGTAAATACCACTCTTTATCGGCAGTTGATTAGGAGTCTCATTTACCTAACCTACACTAGACCAGATATTAGATTTGTAGTGAGCTATCTATCCAGGTTCATGCAGGAACCCAAATTTTTTCATTGGAAAGTAGCAAGGCACATTTTGAGATATCTCAAAGGATCAGTGGATCTTGGTCTAGAATACAAGAAGAACGAAAAATTCTTCTTAACTAGATATCCAGATTCAGATCATACAGGTAACATTGATGATAGAAAATCCACTTCTGGATTTGTATTCTTTATGGGATATAGACCAATATCATGGGGAAGCAAGAAACAACACTTTATTTCTCACTCTTCCACAAAAGCCAAGTATCTTTCTGCAAGATAAGCTTTCTGTGAAGTGATATGGCTACGTCGCATACTAGAAGGACTTGGAATACCATAGGACAAACCAAACACCATGTATGTTGACAATGAAGGTGTTCTCAAACTTGTTCTCTATCTAGTGTTTCATGAAATAACAAAGAACATTGAGGTACAAGTTCATTTCATATGCGAGCATGTGTTGAAACACAACATTCAGCTTCAATTTTGTCCAAATGCTAAACAAAGAGTAGATATCTTCACGAAGTCACTTGTACGTGACAAGTTCAAGTTTTTCAGAGAGTTCCTTTCCTCATCCCTTGAGATAATGCAAAATTAAGGGGGGGAATGTTAGGATAATTAATTATGCATTGTATAATTAATTATTTAACTATTTTTATTATTTAATTATTGTTGTTATATGGTTTTATTAAACCATATTTTTCTTATTATATTCATGGATATAATTATTATATTGTTATAACAATTATATCATTATTCATTTGTGCTTCCTGTATGATATTTTGGAAGCTTATGTATTCAAGAATATTGTTGCACCAGTGTAACATATTTATTTGTTTGTATATTGTTCTCCAATATGTATAAATATTACAGCACTCCATTGTAATGGTTGATTAACTTCATATTAATAAAATATACAGGATTTCATCCTTGTTTTTGAAAGTACAAAGAGAAGTCACGAACTAAAGCCATAAATGAATGATCATTAAACTGAAACAAGATCATATATCAGGAATTAAAAATTCGTCACTATATCTATCTTGTTAACACTTAGTTTCTTAACAAACTAAATTGCTAATAAAATCTAAGAATACTTCGACACAGAACCCTGTGATATTGTTTAACACCAAAAGATAGAAAATACAATGAGATATATCAATTAGTAGCAAATATATCATAGTAACAGCCTTAATAATCATTCACAATTTCATATTTGCAAACACAGTCATTTCCAAAGTGATCTTAAAACCCAGTTTAAAATTATAAGAAACTTCATACAATACAATGTCATTTCTATCAACCAAAACCTAGTAAATTTCATGAAAACCAAAAGAGAAAGGAACAACAAAGAAACACACAAACACGAAATTGAATCTCAGAAGTGATTTCATGAAGAACCGAGTTCTTTTTATGAAATTGTTAAATAAAAAAAAATATCTTAAAGAGATAGAGCCTATCATACCTTGCAGTGCTCCTCATTTCTTTTCCATGATTCAAATTTTTTTGTGAATTTTCCACTAAAAGATATCCATCGAAAACTCCAACCAAATATTCTAAAAATTCCCAAATCTTTCCTTTATAGTTTCCATAATAATTTATTTCCATTATTTCCACCATGCAATGGCAATCTTTAATTTGTAATAGAATTGAACTAATAGTTCAAAAAATGGAAAAACTACATGTAGAGCTATAGAGCTCGAAAAATATGAATGAAAAATGAAACCAAACCATTCCTTTTTCCTCAAACCCATCTTTCCAATTCTTAGGCGGTTTTTGCTCAAGGTTTGAGACTCATTAATGCCATTCGTACTACCACTAGCCTCTGAAACTCCTTCCAATTATCATCCCATTGTTAGTTACAAGTAACAGTTAAAAATTCATTTACCAAAGCTTAACAGAGTTACCTTTTTAGCGCATTCTGTCATAAACTATGCCCCATCCAAAAGTGGTGGTAATCAAAAATTTAATGATCCATTTAAATTTCCTAGTACACCTTTGGAATGGTGCCACCACCCGTTCACCTAGCTTGTCATCTAAGCTAATCACAGTATCTCTTAGGTTAGTTTGATGCCACATAGGCTATGCGTCTTTAGCATTAGATACAACCATAGCTTAGGACCTTAGCAATTCCCATTAATAGCTTAGGGTAAATTAATATCAAATGACTTAGGATAATCCCTTTGAAGAATTAATATCCTTCAAAATGCATTCAATTAACTTAGGTTAAGGGTAATGTAAATAATCAAATGCATTTAGATTATTTAGGTTCCACAAAATAATCAAAATACATTACCTTAAGTAATTTTATCAAAACAAGGTAATTAGATCACATAGAAGGATGCATCCGTAAGATGCTACAGGATGCCTCTATGATCCCCTAAAATGCAAGCCCCAGTATAAAGACATCTCAGTAATAGAATATGCTGACTAGACTTAACAAAATGATAAAAACATCTTAGTAATGATAGACATACCTTGGATCACTACAATTGATCTAAGGTATAGCTATTCTTGAATTAGCAATGAAATAGACTAAAGAAAAATTTCAAAATTACAAATTAGGTAATGTATTGGCATAGTATTTTAAGACTGAATTTATTTCCTTCGCCAATATACAGAATGTACTACAAATTTTAGCATAAAGAGTATATTAAATACTTCAATATCAATTCAAAATTTCCATAGTATGATTGTATCTAATTTTATAAGATAAAACATATCATCTACAACAAACATGATTACTCGATTCTAAAGAGTACACCATCTTCAAAACAAGAAACATTTATCAATGTTTGCAACTTCAATTATAGAATCAAGCAATGACATCAACCATGGGGAAGGCATTACACAAATAATTATTTTTGGGTGCTTCATGATAAAAAGAAATAACATGAAGAAAACAAGGAGGAAAATGTGGCAATGGGTAATGTATGTCAGGATTCTTTGATTCTTTATTTACATAATATTGTTGAATCTTGTGTTTTAGATTTGGGGGCTTCTTTCCATTCTACTCCACATAGGCATTATTTTTTTGATTATGTTTAAGGGGATTTTGGGCATGTTTTTCTTGGTGATGATGAGCCTTGCAACATAGTTGGAAAAGGTTTTGTTCATGTTAAGATGCAGAATTGGAATACATGGCTATTGAAGGATGCCATACATGTTCCTACATTAAGATGAAATTTGATATCTATGGGGTAAATGGGAAGTGATGGTTGTATTGTGATATCTACAATGGGCTCTTGGAAGGTTACCAAGGGTGATCTTGTGGTGGCAAAAGGTAAGAAGGTTGGAACCTTGTATTTAACTATTGATAATATTAATGCTTGTAATGTTGTGGCTTCAGACACAGATACAACATTGTGGCACAATAGGCTCAGTCATATGATCCATAAGAGCATGGAGATCATAAAGAAGAATTTTCTTAGATATACAGAAACAAGTTTGGAGTTATATGAGAACTGTGTATATGGGAAACAGAAGTGAGTAAGGTTTCTCAAGGTTAGACCTATAAAGAAAGAGAATAAGTTAGAGCCGGTACATTCTGATGTATGGGGGATGGCTTAGGTATCATATCTTGGGGGTTCAAATTATTATGTCACTTTTATTGATGATGCAATAAGGAATTTTTTGGTATATATTATTAGAAAAAAATCTAATGTATTTGACACTTTTGTTAAATGGAAATCCTTGGTAGAGAATTAAATAGGTCTTAAGCTAAAATATCTTAGGTCAGATAATGGAGGGGAGTTATTGGTGAGAAATTTTTTCAGGTGGACAAACTTGTGGTTATACTTCCAATGCTTTGGGACTCTAAGTACCTCTACTTAACCAATGCATCTACTTTATATGCATGCATGAGAAAATGTGGATTTTTGTAGTGGCCTTTTGACTGGAGATCCAACAAGGGAACTCCACTGACCATGCGGAAAAGCTAGTAATTTCTTACTAGGAAGGACTTTGTCTGTAAATTAGTAAAGGGGAGTGAGAAATGAGATAGGAAAACTAATGTTTTATGTAAGAAATCAGATTCCTACACACACTAGTTAGAAACTTCAACAAATGCATTTATGAGAAGAAACAATGCTACAAATGGCAACACGACAAGATTAGATTGTGAACTCAAAGTTTCTAAAATCTCCTCATCAAAAAGGATACAAACACCTTCTTCTTATATTGATGCTTAAACAAAATTTGTACATAGTGTGGAAATGGAAGAAATTTGAGATTCGAGGAAAGTAGAAGAAAATGTCTATCTCCTTTGCTTTCTCTAAGTACAATGCACTCTTGAGTTTACAAGATTAATTGCCAACCCTTTGAAAATATAATGGATTTAAAATTTATAGAATGAGAGATGACTCATCATCTACCCCCTAATGGATTTCCATATGTCCTCGCATAAATTAAAACTTTTCAACTTCCTAGGAGAATATTAAGTCCCTTTTTATGACATAAATGTGACTTTTACATTAGAAGCATAAAGTTTCTTTTTTAATTTTATCAAATAAAATCTAAAAAATGCACCCCCAAAAAAATAATTATAACATGGAAGAGAGAAAAATTAGGGGGAGAGAAGAGATGAGACAAAGAAGGAAGAAGAATGGGGAAGAAACATTGATGATGAATAATTTGCCTTTGATGAAGTCTACATCTCCTTCTGGATGATTTGATGAGGTGTTCCACTGTAGTGAAATATGAATCTTCAAAATCTTTATACCTTGATAAATTCTTTCATCTTATCTCATAGACACTTGTCGAGTTGAATGAATTGTTCTTCTAATGAATGCAAACTTGACCCTGTGTATGATATATCTATGACCCAAACCATCTAGTGAGTGTCGAAATACATTGTTGACTTCCCTAATATGAGCCTTGAATTCCTTATCAACAATTCCCATGGATGATCCAAAATGATCGTGTTGACCTGAATGATCATCCCTTTATGTCCCATTTCACCAAAACTTCCCTTTGAGTAAAACCTGCTATTTTTAGAATATGCGCCCATGCTCTGCTATTTAGGGACATATCATCTATCTTGCTCCAGTTTCACCTTCTGAACCTTCTACCATATTCCAACCTCATATGTTCCTGAGATATTTCTATTTTTAGCACATTTATATTTTTAGTAGGATGTTATTTGGGGACCTGTTATTTTGGGAAGAAGTCATTTTATGTCTTCCTTTTCATTTTACCCCTTTTCTAATTGTCCTAAATGATAGAAATAGCAATTCAGTGGGACTTGTCATTTATAGCATGAAAGGAAATATAACATATGTTATTTTTATTAAGTGACTAAAACAACCTTTTTTGTGATGGGAACAAATTTTTTGGATTCGAATCTTGGTAACAAACTCGTGCTCCAATTTTAATCATGATTTACTTTCCAAAAAGCTTAGAAATGAAAAATAAAAATTTATGTCTAGTAAGAGCTTTGATTATGGAGATACCAGGGTAGAATATTGATAAAAAATCAGTCCTTCATATCTTAAGAAATTGGAAACTTTATCACGCAAAAAATAGTTTGAGAGAAACTAGATTTTTTAGAGACTCTTCCCTCTAAATTTCAGATGATTTCACCCACCGGATCTTCAGGAATTTGAAAATTTCTTAGAAGAGGGAAGAATGCTGATAAAAAACATAGCCCTACCATATCCCTAAAAAATAGGGACTTCATGGTGTAAAAACTATTTCACGTGAAACTAGATCTTTCAATGATCATTCCCTCTAAGTTTTACTTGATTCCGCCCACTATAACCCTGAGATGTGGAGAGTGATGCAACCTAGAATTCAAAAATACAAGCCCATGCGTGCTAGCACCTCACTCAGCCTAGACTGATTTCTTATCTGAAGTGTGCAAAGGTACCAGGCCCCTCTTTAGGGTTGTTGTTATAGGATGTTAGCACAATGAATACTTTATTCACTTAGATCTATAGCTAATATATCTTTCATATAATGCATATTCAGACTTGGATCTAGAACATAACAGACTTAACAGATAGCCATAATGAAATAAATTATGCAACACTCAATCATAACCATGAGAACACCTTGTTTCAGTCCATAATATCCATTATATTAACTGCATTAAATACCTAGAAGCTTCATTACAATAATAGTAGTATACGCTCATGCACATAACAAATCTAGCAACATAATCTCACTATACCCTAGTTCTCACATGTATATATATGTTATCTCTCTCTCTCTCTCTCTCTATATATATATATATATATGTTATATCTACTACATATTTCATTACTTATTTATAAGGGTGGGGAATTTCTGTTCACTGCTTATCTATTCCCAAAATAGGTCGCATGTTATTATTAGCCACACACCGTTACAAAAATAGGCTTATATGCAAGAATGCTAACAATAGATCTCTCTTTGTCAAATATCAGTTCAAAATTATATCTTTAGCTTACATCCATGTAAAGAAATTCATAGCTGATCATCCAAAAATAGCCAATGCGTGACACGCAGGTCTCCAATTGGTTTGAGTGCTTCACACGCTACCTCCAAAAATAGACCCGCATCATGAAAATGGATAAGTCTCAAATCTGTCTCTATTTTTGTGTGTGATCCTCGCCAATGATTTTGCACCTTTGAATATGCTCTTTTCTCCCATGTGAACTCTCTATATTTTCACCACTAAGTTCCAGAGTTTGACTGATCAACATTACCCACACTAGTTGAATTGTTGCCACAACAATGATTGTCTCCAAAAACGAATTAAAGAATATGAATAGAAGAATAGAAATAATTTTGATGAATGAAATAATGCCTTCATATTGTTGTATATTCTTCTTTAACTGAAATAAGCAGTTCTAGATATTCTTTTTTTATCTCCTTCTCTAAGGTTTGCTAGTCATTGAGTGTGGCCTCTACTTTTTCTAGAATATCCACTGTAATTGGCTCTAATTCATCCCTTGAAATCTCTCCTTTTTCATTATTTAATACCAACATCATGTTAGAAATGCTAGTCATTCTCCCTACCAACAAGTCCATCTTTTGAGTGATGCATTTCCCAAGCTAATCCTACCTTTCCCTGTGAGGTTCCTTAATGGCTGTAAGGGCCTTGCACTTCTGCTTAACAAGTGATAACCATTATGTGCAGCAAAATGTCTCATCCTTCATGGCCTTTAGGACCTCATTTTCTTCTAAAATTGTCTTGGTCCTTATAACAGCCTTTGGCACCCTAAAAATATTCAGTGCTTGATCTACCTTCTTGATTTCTTCCTGTAAGCTCTGAACCAATCTTTCATATGATGCAATATTAAGCATCACTAAAGACATTTTGTGCTCTACTTTTTGTACTATATCCTTTGGCTCAAGCATGCGTAGAGGTTCATTTTCACTTACTAAGTCCACCAATGTACTGACATAATGTATTGTCGAAGGAAACTTCTTGGGTACCTTTGGCTCTAAGTGTGGCCTAGCCTTCATGACATTTTCACCAATCTCCTCTACCATGTTGAGAAACACTACGTTCTTCTTCTATGCCAAATATTTTTCCTATTTTAGGCAAGGTATCTCCTCATCCTTAGTCTTGATCTCCTCCCTTATCACCCTAATTTTGGTATCTTTATCCATATTCCGACGTGTGACCTCTTTCGAGACCTTCACCAAAGCATTGCTCACCTGTTCATCAGACATAACAGTAGGATTTACTGTTATGTGTCTAGCCTAAGGTGTCTTTTTCAACCTCCTTCACACACATGAATCCTCACATACATCAAATTCTAGTTCATCCATGTGCATGTGCATCAACCAAGACAATTTATTCCTTGTGCATACTGTCACCATATCTTCATCTATTAACTACCAGCCGTATAACTCCTTTTGTGCCATTATGCTCTGTAAATGGGCACAAAAAATTTTACTTGTGTCCTCGGTGTAGCCCATGGCTGTTGGAATATACTCCCCACTTGTTCTTCTTGATCTAGGATGCTTAGGAGCTTGGGCTTCTAGATTGGGAACTTTTGTTGTTATGTCCTGAGAACTCTCTGTTGTTGTCTCTTCTTCCCCTTATTCTTCCTCTTCTCCATCCTTCATTTCTTCGTATTTTTGTCCCTATACATTCTCTGGAGGTGTAGGAGAATTGGGCATGCTTTCTTATAACTCTTCTACTTCCTCATTCACATTTAATTTCCTTCTCCTTTTCTCGGTTTTCTCCTTCTGTGGAGAGAGTCGAGGTGATCTGTGCACTATTTTTGGAGTAGAACCTTGGGTCCTTGTCCTCCTAAATACTCTTTTGAATCGATGCTCTCCTTGGACCACATCCAAATCCTCATCATCTTCATCTTGTGGTTGAGGTGGAGTAGTTGTGCACTTAGCTTCATCCTTATTTGGAGGTTATCTTCTACCTATGTGTTCCAAACCACCACTATCCTCGTGCTCCTCTTCATCATTGACTTGAATTGTTTCTATGGGCTTGGGTGTTGGAACATTTTCCATTAGATGCTTACCCTTTGGTGGCCTCGGGAGCATGAACTCATTCTCCACATACTTAGTGTTCTCTAGCTTGGGTTTAAGTTATAAGTACACAAGCACTACTCCAGTGTCCCAAAATGTCAAGCTCATAGGTTTCATGCTTATAATATCTAAAATAAGTCTTTCAATGTATGTATTGTGCCCTATATATACATACTTCTTCCTCAGAGTTTGGTTTTCATAATGTACCTTTTCTACATTGAAAGTTAAGTGATGCACATATGAGAACCGATGGACTTATTCCTAGAAATACCTTGTTGTGGAGGCATATAGAAATTTGTACCATGGGATCCAAGCCCCATCCTTCATCACAAATCACATGATGTGAAAATGTTGGTATAGGGAAAATTGAAGTGCTTTACCCCCCACTAAAGGAAAATCCTTGGGTATGTGCCACTCTTACTTGAACACCGCACAGAGTCTATCATACCACATCTCCGCCCTCTGCTTGACTAGTCCACTCATGGATCCATCACACAAGTACTTGTCAAACCTCTCCATAGGTGACTTGTGTTTTGTGGGATACTCCCAAATCTTCTCCTTTGGCCCATCATAAACCCCAATCTCCATGAATACTAAGGACAATAACACAATGTCAAAACTTATTATGTCACCTTTCCACGCTTCTTCAATGATTGTATTTGTTATGTGATTTACAATGTTGTAGACCACTCCTTGAGACATCTTCTTCATGACGTGCAACCATATTGTGTTTACCTGTGACCACCTTCCTTGGTCATTCAAGTTTGTCACAAGATGTGCAACTACCTGTACTACTGGGTACTTTTTCAACTTGTCAATTTCCATGCCACATGGACCCTTGGTATACCCCAGCTCCTTCCTCATCTTCAGGATTGTGGCTTTATCAATTAAATCATTATCTAGATCCAACCCTGAGGCCCTTATTCCTTTCACCATTGAAATCAAATAAAATATGATTCTTACACTCCGTCTGGTGAAATAGAAGAAGTCCTCATGGACTCTACTCATCAACCATTGATACAATGGTTCATACTTTCCAAAATATGGTAGCTCAGACAGCTGGTGGAATCCATTCTAATTCAACAACTTCTCACCAGTGTCTTTGTATACTGGTAAATCCTCTGTCGTGCACTTCTTTGTTTTTGTGCTTAGCAACGCATCAGGATCCTTCTTATTATCTGATGTTTTATGGTTTTAGTAATTGATTTTACATTGGTGGATATGGTAATCCCATTCTTGTCCCATAATCATTCCGTTTGGGTACTGCATTTCTAAAATTTTTATCTCAGGAGCAATCTCTTCTTCCACTTCAACCTTCTTCTTCCCTTTATCTTCTAATGTGCATGCTTTGTTTGGTGCCATTTGAAAAATCTCTCTTTTCTTCACTCTGTAGTCAAGAAAATCAAAACCCTAGCTTAAATATTTGTGCCCTAGTGGAAATCATGTGCCCTAGCTTGTTTGTAATGTGTATGCTTTGCTCAAACCTTTCTCTTATGGGAACACAATCTTCTCCCACGCACAACCCTTCTCCTCATGTCTGGTTTCACACTCTTCACACCTCAATATGATTTCTCAGCTCATTAGCACTTAACCCTTTTTAAATTATATAAATTGCAATAGTAAAAATGAAATTGCATCCCATCCTTAAATAGAATTTCAAAAATTTAGTGCATTTATTACTCCTCCACCTACCAAAAATCCTATCATTAAGTGACCATTTTCATTATTTCCACACAGTACATCTTCACGCCCAAGTTATAACCTTCTAGCGCACCCTTCTACCTTTTAGTTGTAAAGTTCTCTTCAGTGCACTTCCATGCACCTAAGTACCTCATCACTATGCCTTCCACTGGTAGTCTTCCCATCCCCTACTTACCTCACGTTATACTTGTTTCTTCACTCCTCTTTATCTACAGTCCTTGTGTCTAGAAGAAATCTATTTTTTAAAATTTTCCAACCTGAATAACACCCATAGATAGTTCCTTTCATGTGTTCTTATTTTCAATAGTCCTATACCTGAATATCAATAACCTACCCCACCCTCAGGGTATGTGTAGTCCTCTGTGCATAATAATTATTTAAATAGTAATTAACTTCTAGCATGTATACACGCTTACTACACAAACACACCAAATAAATTGACATAGCATAATAATGAAGAAGGAAACACATTAAGGGAATTAAAAATTGAAAACCTAACCTACATGGAAAAATTGCCTTATTACAAACACCAAGAAGACTTATTTATAGTAGGGCTTCAGCTTACTCCCGTTGAAGTAACCGGGTAACCGTATTCCATCAAGAGCCTCTAACTAAAAAATTCTTGATAAAATATTGTGAGTGATAATATACGGCCCCAACCAATGTACTTTGATTTTACCTGGATGGCGTAAAAAATTAGAATGATAAAGGATTACCATCTGTCCTATCTTCAACTTTTTATCCCTGACGTGCCTGTCATGCCATGCTTTCTGCCTAGCCTTCTCTTGTTTTTGACTCCAATGTGTTATGGCTCATCATTCATCCAATTAGATTAAATGTTTAATGTGTTATTTTAATGCTTTCTCATCAACAAGACCTCTAGAGTGCACAATACGCAAAGAAGGTAACATAAATTCCACATGAAGAACTAATTCTGTGCCAAACACTAACTGAAATGGTGTGTCTTTGTTCAAACTTTTATATGTTATCCAATATGCCCAAATTACTACAAATACTTTATCATCCCAATCCTTTCTTCCAACATCACATATTTTTGTTAATTTCTGGCTCAAAATTTTGTTGAAAGCCTCAACAGTCCCATTTACTTGAGGATGATAGGGTGTATTCTTATGGTGTGTAACCATGAATTCATCCAATAGAATTTTGATTGTCTCATTAAGAAAATGTGTGCCCCTATCACTGGTCAAACTTAAAGGATATCCATACCTTGTAATAATATTTTCCCAAAGAAACTTGGCTGTTGTGGCCATTATACAATCCTTTGTAGGTGTTACTTCTACCCACCTTGTCAAATAATCTGTGTAAGCTATGATGTAATGTGATCCAGTTCGGCTCGCAGCTAGTGAAATAGAACCTATAAAATCTATAGCCCATTTCTCAAACGGTTCTGCACTAGTAATGGGCTTAGAGGCATTTCATCTAATTGACCTGGTTTCCCAAGGCATTGAAAATGATCAAAAGATCTCTCACCATAATATAATGAGTATAATATTACACGTAGTGGAATCACCGGCATAGTGGCTACCTGCAGTACCACCATGGGATTCTTCCATAATATCCATGCGCTCATGTTCCAATACACAACAACGCAATACTTATGTTGTCACCAAATCACTGCACCCTTCGAATGTCCAGAATGTGAACGGGATGTTTAGTGTGATTAGGACACATGGGATCACCTTTCAAGCTATGGGACTTGGGCTTGAGGTGAACTTCCGAAGAAGGCCAACTTCCTCTTCCTAAACTAAGTGTTGTACTACTCCTAGTGTAATAAAAATAGCTATCTAGTCCTATGCTAACATTTTCATGGGGTTTTAGGGAAATATATTTATAGAAGTGAAATTATACTAGGGATGGTGATGCACCAAATAAAGGGTGTTTCCAGACTCAGGAATGGTTAATTTGAAGAGGGTGTGTACACCATAGGTAAACTTCACCTACAACAACTTAGAGAGGGTACAAAATACCACAGACTAAGAAACATGCATTTTCTTTGTTAAACTTGATTAGATAGAGCAATATATCAGTTTCCCAGTGAAGAAAGATGAACTTAAGAAGGGTGAACGGACACCACAAATCAACTACATGCAATACTCTACCACTTGATAAGCACAGAACTCCAAGAACCTGCAATACAAACGTGAACTTGCACAGTGTACCTACAAGCATAAGAAAAGACACAATGAAGTATAAAAGGATGAAAGGACCAAGATTAGTCACAAAACACACACTTTTATTGCTTCAATAACGTGCACAATGCATCATAAATTCATAAGGGGAAATGGTTTCCATTACAATCTTGAAGAGGAGGCTTGAAATTTCTCTTAACATACAAGAACAACTTGTAGAAGAGAAATGACTCTTGAAAATTACACTTGCCTAAGATGTATAACTTTCCAACCTATCTGACCTATTGGAACCCTTTGGAATGAGGTTCCAACTTACATTTATAGAAGAATATGTGAGAGAGAAGAGGAAAGGTCATAATTACATTACTAAATTGAAGGCACATGATGTATTTATTGCAGTTGGTTGAACCACTTTCAGAAGCTTCCATCATGTGCCATTAATACCTGGTTGACCAAGTCTTCTCCATTAATTAAAATAATATTTAAATAAAATATTTAAATAATGACAATAAATATTATTATTAAAATATTTAAGTAAAAATATTAAATTAATTAAAAAATAATAATGTGGGACCCCCGAAGACTTATTTGACTTGAAGAAAGTGTGGGGCCATGAAAATAGGTTCAAAACAACCCAACTCGGTGGTTGGATCACTAAGCCAACTCACTGAGTTAGGCTTGAGCTCCACTTTTGTTAACTGCCACTGAGATGAGCTCCTACCGCTGAGTTACGCAAACAAGCTCTCCACTGCAACCAAACTTCCACCATTGATTATTCTTTCATCACTCCTCCTGAACTGTCTACATCATGAATTCTTCATCAAAACAATCACAAACCTCACTTCATCATCAATTTATCGAGTCCCATGTTTACTCTTACCGAGTTTTTGCTTGCTATGCTTGATATCAAAATTTCATCCACATCCCGATGTCAATAAAATTGGCTTCATCTCGGCTCGTTCTTGGCAATACATCAAGCCAACATCTGACTCTCTTATAATCCTGACGCAAGCCCCACCACCAAGTTTTGTGAGTTCATCACAATGCATGGTGAGCTCCTTCGGTTTAGTCTGAATAAATTAACTTCCAACTCACTTGAAGCCTTTCAACTTCATTCCATCGAGCCATATGGAAGATCTCAGTGTACAAGCTTAAGTTCGATGAGTTCCCTATCTCTGAACTCCATGACTCAGCCACACATTAAGCCTCTAGTTTTTCCAGTTCGGTGACATCCATTACCAATCCCATCGTGCATTTGACCGAGCTACTTGTTTGGTCTGAACTCGGCCATAAATCACCATACTGAACTCTACATCTAAACAAAACATCTTCACATGAGCTTATTTTTTAGCTCAACTCTGAGTGCACATCTTTCTATTCATATGTTTGAGCCCCTAGAATGATTTTCTTGCGACCCCCACAAGCTCACTTTGCATGGTTAAACTTTTGGGTCCCTATCAGCTCATAACTTGGCTCTATGAGCCCGAAATTATTCCACCACCGAGCTCTTCATTGATTGACTTTCTCAAAACTATTCGAGCTCATCACAACGAGCTACTCTAGCTCTTTTGCAAGAATCTAACCCCTCCATCGTTATGTGCCACCGAGCTCATACATCAAATATTAAAATCCTTCTACTTCTCCCATGTCATACTCAAAATAAGCTCTCCTCTATTCTTTCTGAGCTTCGTTCTCACTGAGCTGCTTGGTATTTCTATGTAGCTCGCTGCATGATGCTGAGCTCCCTTGTGAGATTTTTTCCATTTTACATGCTTACAACTGAGTGACTTGGCCATCATTCTACAACATTGATGGTGTTCCCTTCCATGAGGTTGCCGTGCATTTACTGATCCATCCCACACATCATATAAATCAAGCTCTGAACCTACCATTTGATCCATCCTCCACCCCAATGCCAAGCTAAGTTCCTTCATAAATCTTCAAGGTCCTTAGGATATGCATCATGTTATTGGTCAAGACAATTTGGATCACTTTGCAGAGCTCTTCATCAAGCACCCAATTCGACTACCGCGATTGACCTCTACTGAATTGTTTCCTTCTCGACATGTTTTCCAATTCATCCTTGCATGAAACTCTCCCTGCACCTAGTTTCCTAGCTTGTTGCATTCTTGATACAATTTCTAACTCATTTGAGGTAGTGGAGGTGGTGTCATTCTGCATGATGATTAGTTCTTGTAGTTGATGTTGACATTTAATGCCTCAAGCTCTAACCATTCTCCTGGTCATCAATGGCCAAGTAACTCGGTGTAACTAATGACAATCTTTAGCGAAAAAACTAGTTCCCATAACTGAAACTTGTGATGACTCGCCACGATCATTCCACCTATTCTTCCACCTAAACTTCTCCTGATGACCTACCTAGTGAATATGTAACTACTTGGACTTCTTCTTTAAGCGGAATGATCAAAATGGCTTGCCAATATGAGATCTTTGACATGGTGATCAACTCCTCAACCTCCCCCACACAGAAACATTGACTTGGCTTGTCAAGCAGTTGTTCCCACTTGGTGATGAGGGTGAAATTTTCCCACACAGAAACATTTCCTTTCTCTATCTAGAAAAAAATCCCCAAAGTTCCCTGATTGTGGCATGGCTTAAACACATTACCCCGCAAACCCGTAATGATGGATTCTCAAGATTTGAAAGCCAAGTTTCCTCTAAGTAGTGACCATCCTAGCTCATAGAGCCATCCACAAACCTGTCTGAGACAATACAACAACTCATCCTGTGAGCTCCCCATTTCACACCTACCTTAGTTTAGCTCAGTCTTTGAAATCCCCATGTTATGGAACCTTTACCTTAGCTCAACACCTCTTCATCATGGCTCTACATTTCATCTCTTAGGATCCTAATTCCTTATATTCCCACAAACTCTAAGGTATTTCACTAAGCTATCCCTAACTTGTTCTTAACTCGGTCAATCAATTTACCTCATTTTGTTATCAAATGAGATCGCTAATTCACAAACTACTAGGCACATGCTTAACTCGATTGAGTGGGTTATTTCTCTCCAAGCTCACCTTTATGATTTGATGTTTCATTTTTCATTCAAGCTCTCCACACATGTAGACAACTCACCACCACTATTTTTAGATCAATTCTTCTCTCGTGAGCCCGACCATAAATGATGACTAACACCTTGGCTCTAAGAATCACTGCAATGAAAAAATCAGAAGCAAGTTATTCCTTTTTCACTATCTCAAGGGACCACCACAAGTCTATGCCTTCGAACAATTCCCAAGTTCTTCCTATGAGCTTAGCTTACGTAATCCTTTAGGTGAGCTCATCCCCAAGTTATCTCAACAACTTGGTCTTATTTTTTTTGCTATCAATCTACCAACTAGCTTACTTAAAAATTATTGGCCAAATGACCTCCTACCTTGACTCGGATGGATTTATAAACCATGAATGACTTTGATCTAATACCCAAAATTGAAGCTCCAAATGCAGTAATTCTTGTGGGTCTTAGTGTAAGTACTTCAGAGAATTTTGTCGTGGAATACTTAATAATTATGGAAAAGGAACACTAGAAGGTAGTTTTAATCATATAAAATAGATGAGATTGATCTCCTTTTACATGGCCCTTGAAACTAGCTCCATCGAGCTCCACCTTAAAAACTCCTAAAACAACAGTAATAACTAGAAATGTCTTGAAGTGTTCTTACGAAGATCCTTTCTGATCCCGAGGTTTAAAATACCCTCCATAAAGTCTATTTTTTTCAAAGTGTGCATAATTTTGATAACATTTTTGGTGACCTCTCAGGGATGATTTCCTGCTAAGCATGATCCCAGTAGCCTTAAGTCGTCCATTGGGCATGGAGTCAAATGCTATAATTTGGAGAGTGATTTGATATTCTGTGATACATATCAGAATCTCCTTGAGCATTGTTTATCTTGGACCTCTCTGGAATGCTAAGCATAAATTATACTGAAACTGCCAAACACTTGGAATCTAGGCATACTACGTAATTTTCAATGAAGCAGCTGAGGAATTGGGGATATATTGAAACTTTCTGTTAAACCTTGAACTTTTCTCTTCCTTGAAAAATCTCCAATGATGAAACAATGTGCAACAAAACAAAACACAGCAACACAGAAAGAAACACACAACAATGTGCATAAGCACTTGGAGGAAAACACCTAAATAAACTATACAGGGGTGGAATGATTTTCAAAAATAAGCTTTGAGATATATCCCATTACACATGATTGGGAAGTTCTTCTCCATTGAGCCTGGATAAGATGAAATGAATTCACCTCTTTGCAACTGGTGATGATGTATGGCCTACTCCAGAGAGCATCAAATTTGGCATGCTTTCCTAGCTTGGCCCTTTCTTCATCCCATTTGAGGACTAGATCTCCCTCTTGAAAACACTTGTTAGATGCCTTTTTTTCAAAATATTTCTTAGCCTGAGCCTGATGTTGCTCTAAAGTATTCATAGCCTTGTTCCGTACTTCCTCTAACTCCATGAGTTTAGCAAACCTTACTGTCAGAGGATCACTCTCCATAACTTCGAGTTGATGAGCTAAATCCAAAGAAGGTAACTCCAAGGAGAGCAGAAATTTTTCTCCCCTTCCATATACAAGCACGAAAGGATAATTCCCTATGGCCCTTTTAGGTTTGATTTGATCTGCCCATAAGGTGATCTTAAGCTGTGTATTCCAAGTCCTCATGTTAGTTTCCATCATGTGCTTAATAATACTTATGAGGTTTTTATTACTAGACTCAGCCAATCCATTTCCTTGCAGATAGTAATTAGATGAAGTCTTAAGGTAGACCCCATTTTTAACAGCCCATTCACTCATTTTCATACTAAGAAAAACCATCGTGTTGTCTGAAATGACTATAAAAGGAACACAGAACCTTGTCATTATACCCTCCAAAAATTCTAGAACTTCCTTTTCATTTCTCTCCTTCAATGCTACCCACCTCTGTCCATCGAGTAAAATAGTTTGTTGTAATAAGGACCCATTTATGTCTGTCACTGGATGGAGGATTAATCATTATGATGAAGTCCAACCCCCATTTAACAAAGGGTTGATCCACTTGAATTGGATGCAGTGGAAGAGCTTCCGAATTTTTCTTTCCTATGAAAAAGACACACTCATTACATCTCCTTACCCATAGATGGGCATCTTTGAACAAATCCAACCAATAGTAACCAGCTCACATGATCTTGGTAGCAATTTTTTATACAGAGTAATGTCCTCTAGATAGGCCATTATGGAACTCTTCTAGTATCTTACTCACCTGTACCGGTCTTACACACCAAAGAAGGACACCATTCAAATCCTTTCAAAAGAGAACGTTATCTACCAAAGCATATGGAATAGATTGAAGACAAAAATTCTATCTTTGGTTTTTATCCATGTTCACAGGATATACTCCTAAGAAGAGGAAATTCTTCATTTTGGATAACCAGTCAACTTGATCATCACTCTCATCAGTGTTTAGGAGCATCGTATCCTCATCACCTTTTTATTCCATGTCTGTAGAAATTTTTTTGACCACAAAACCTTTACCCCTACAAAGTTTGGTAACCTTGATATGTACATCATACTCCACCACCTTCGTGATCCATCCAGCGCGCTTCTCGTTCATCTCTTTGTTCATTAAAAAATTCCTTGAATCCTAAATGAAACACCATCAGATGAATTTTTTTTGTTAGACAACATGTGCTTGAATTTCTTCAAATCTCAAATAACCGCAAAGACATGTTTTTCAATGAATGAGTATTTGAGCTCATAGTATTTGAGGGATTTACTGAAGAAAGCAATTAGCTACTCTATCAGATCATCATTTTGCTAGGTGAGGATCCCTGAAATGCTCTCTTGACCTAAAAAATCATAAAGTATAAAGTCTTTATCAAACCTAGGGTTCACTAGCATGGGAGCTTGAGAAATTGCCATTTTGATGGCTTCAAAGCTCTCTCATCATTCCTTTGTCCATCAAAATGGCATTTTTTTCTTCAGCATGCCTATATGTGGTTTAGCTAATGTCACGAATTGAGGGATGAATCTCTACACAAATTTTATGGTTCTAAGAAAACTCTGGAGACCCTTCTTATGACTTGAGAGAGATAAGCACATAATCAAACGAATCCTGGTTGGATCGATTGACAGTCCTTCCGCTGAAACAACATGCCCCAAAAAATTTCCCTCATGTACTGCAAAAATACAGCTCTTGGGATTGAGTGAAACCCCAAATTCCCTACATCTTCATAAAACCTTCCTTAGATGCGGGTAAGTGCAACAAGTTGGGGGAAAAAAAAGGGGTCATAAGTGGACGTCATATTGCAAATAACAACATAATATCAACTTCTAGGGATTATTAGAAATACATACACTCAAAATTAGAAAAACTTATATTAATATGAATCATAACATCTAAAATATAGTTTCTAAAATACTATTTTTTTTTTAAATGGACAAGATTAGCTATATTAAACACTCAAAATTCAATGAATTGGTTTTTTTTTTTAAAAACACCTATAAGATTGTAGTCCGTTTACCCACGATTTGGATGACCAAAAATTAATATATATTTTTCTCCTTTGGTGAGAAGTTAGATGCCACTATATATCTTGGGATGGATTTTATTTTGTATTGTTTTGAGCAATATTTTATTTTTTATGATTTTTTTCATGAAAGTGGTATGAAAACATAAAGAAAACAGAGAACTTTCTGTTTGCCCGCCATAACTTCATTAAAAAATATTGAAATCAAATAATTTTCTTTTTGAACATGTATATGATTTCACCATGGTTAGGATGGTATAAGTTTTATCACATTCTAATAAGTGAAACAAAATTTGTAGTCCTAAACGTAGACATAAACATTCACGGGAAAAAGTGTCTTAAAGACCTACTATTAGTAAAAAATTATAAAATGATATTTATCCTATTCTATTCACTTTAAAATTAATATTTCTACAAAGCTAACAGTCTCCCCTACGTGATGGTACCATTTTTATGACATATTTTTGACTTTTCGGCATGGTTCAACTCTGTGGAAGACTAAATTTGATTTTTTGTTGTTTTTAATGTAAAATTTAGGATTTGATGTCCACTTAATTGTCCCCCAACTTGGTGCACTTACCCATGCGGGATGTGATCGTCTGCATGCTTAGAATATATAGTTATGTCATCCAGGTAAACTAAGATGATATCATTGATTAGTCCTTTAAACACCATATCCATGGCTCTTTGGAAAGTAGCCCCAGCGTTGGACAATCCAAACGACATTTTGATATAGGCATACGTGACCCACTTGGTAGTGAAAGCCATTTTGAATTCATCAGATTCTTGGAATAGGATTGCATTATAACCTAAATATCCATCAAGAAAAGAAAATATTTGAGCTCCTACCACCATTTAAAGGATATGCTCCATTGATGGAAGAGGGTAATGGTTTTTCAATGACACATGATTCAAATCCATCAAATCTACGCACAACCAAATCTCTCCATTCTTCTTCCTTATAGGCACAAGATTGGCTACCCAAGAGGAGTGCTTGATGGGGAAAATAATACAGGCCTCAATGAGTTTGGTTAAATCCTTTCTCATTAGTGGCTCAATTTTTTGATTAATCGGCCTCTGTTTCTGGCGAACTAGCTTGGTATTAGGATCCAGTTCGATGGTATGTTGTGATAGACCTAGATCAAAACCACACGTCTTTATAGCTCCACGTAAAGATTTCATGATACTCTTGAAATTTTTTGATGAAAGATTCTTTCTCTTCGGAAGTACACACTTTTCCAATCTTCATAAACTTCTCATTCACTACCTCAACTTCCTCAAAATCTTCTTCTTTGACCACCATGTTAGAACTTTGTCTTTTGGATTGATCATTTCAATTAAAAATGGATTCCAGAGTAACTAATAATTTTGGTAGTTTATTAATTTTCAATTATATAATTTGATCACCATATGACTCTTGTAACTTATCCTGATTTCTTGCAGCAAACTATGCCTCTTCTTGTAGGAAAAGGACAATTTGTTTGTCACTATCAAACACTTTCTAGCTACTCACATTATTAGGGACTGCAAGTTGAACCACCATTTTGAAAAATTTCTTCCCTTAATTTCATGACATCAATAGGTATGTCGTATTGCGAGCCAATTGTAGCAAGCCTATCAACATCTTGATTTTGATTTCTAGGAACTACGTGGATTCCAAAATCTTCAAAATCTTTAATTTAGTCCTAGAATCGGTTCTTGTATGATCTTAAAAGATCATTCTTGGATGCACTGTATGATTTCACTTGATGGAAAACTAACTCACTATATCAAAAATTAGTAAGGGCTTTGATCCCCTTCTTTTGGGCAAGTTAAATTCCTTACACGAGGGCCTCGTATTCAACAACATCATTAGTACAACTAAACTGCAACCAGAAAGATGAGAAGTACTTATCTCCCTTTAGAGATATTAACATAACTACAACCGGATCCATTCTTACTTCTTGAGCCATTGAATAAAAATTGTCATATTCCTTCTAAATCGCTTGGTGTTTTGACAAGTTGCAATATGATTATATCGTCTTCATGAATGCAGTATGTACCCAATCATGTTTCTTCCAAAAACAACAAACCAACTTCTTCTTCTACCAACACATCAGCATAGGGATCATATTGATGATCTCCACTTACTTCATCTAGCACATAATTAGGGAATTCTTTAATGAGAGTGGTCAGTTCATGATCAACATCTTCTTCTTCTGAATCTCTGAGGGTGTAATTCCCATTTATAGGACTAACAGTGTAGGGTTTGTTGAGTATTTTTTCATTGATGTCAAAGGTAAAACATTAGTGTTGATATAAATATTGAGGTTTGAATATTATTTTAATATTCAATTTTACAACATTAGTGTTCGTAAAATATTTATCCATGTCAAAATTAGTGTGATGTCAAAATTTGAATATTTTAATATTCAACATCACAAAGGAATCCTATGACACATGGTGGGATGTGTAATGGATCATTTTTTAATGAGGTATATTTAAAATGAAGGTTACTTAATGCATGATAAATGTTTGAATTAAAAACGGGAGTTACATTTGCATTAGTGATGAGTTATGACATGGAGGAGTTACAAAAGTGAAGTCAAAAAGAGAATATATCCTTATGGGGTGGATTTTTTCATTTATGGAACATTAAGGACGTGTAAGGGAAGTTGGTCATGCGTATTTATTGAAAAATATGAGTTACACTTGACCATGAAAAAGAATATTGCTATTTAGAGAAAATATTCATTATTTTTGTAACCGCCAAGTGATGTGGATTCCTCATTCCAAATATGGCACATTTTTTAAAGTAAATTTTCCCATGGTATGGGCACATGGTTTTAAGGAAACCACAAGTGGTTTTTAATCTCCTTCTTCCTATATAAACAAGTGTTGTGTGCACATTTTGAGTGTGAAAAAGAAAGAGCATAAATTGAAAGTGATATGTATGTGAAGTTATTATTGTAAATCTCTTAAGTGAGTATGAGTATGTGAGAGATAAAATAAAGAATGAGAAATATTATTGATTTGTATTTCATATTTTCTAAAGTGGGTGCTTCAGATTGGGGATTGGTGTCTCCAGAAGTTGGTGTTTCGAATCAGAGATTGCAAAGTCAATGGTGTTTGCATTCAAGGGCTGAATTGGTGTTCGGCTTGGAGATTGGTGTCTTTTGTGAGTGGGTGCTCATACTTTGTAAACACTATTTTATTTCAGCTGGATTTGGACAGTAGATCCAAGCAGTCTCCTTTTGGTGGATGTAGCCTACACTAGGTGAACCACGGTATATTTGGTGTTATGTGCATTTAATTTCTATGTGTACTCTTATTTATTTTCAGATTTGAATATCTTATTAAGTGTAAAAAAATTTATTAAGTTGGATAAAATTTTAAATTATGGAATACTGATTCACCCCCCCTCTCAGTATTCCCATGCTTCTAACAATTGGTATCATAGTAGGTTCCTTCTGTGTAGCGTAACAACTAGAAGGTAGATCAGAAAGCATGATGCCAAGTTTCGAAGGATTCTCCACAAAAAAAGCTTCGCTATTTTATGGATCAAACTATGCCTTTTGGAGCATAAGGATGTACGTACTTGAATTCTCTTGGACATGATATTTGGCAGTTAGTTGAGAATGGCTATACAATACTAACAACTCCACCTATAGATTAGGCTGGTAAGAGACAATGTGAAAATAATGCTAAAGCTATGAATGCTATTTTGTGTGGTGTAGCAGATTTAGAGTTTGTAAAGATTATGCTTTGCAAAAATACCAAGGAGATGTGGGATAAGCTCAACAATTTATATGAAGGATATTCAAAAGTAAATACGGAAAAGCTTCAGACACATAGAAGAAATTTTGAGAGTCTAAAGATGGAGGAAGAGAACATTGTAGCATATTTACTCCATGTGGATGAGACCGTGAACATGATAAAAGGCTTGGGTGAATAGATGGAAGACCCAGTAATAGTACAAAAGGTATTAAGATCTCTACTTCCTAGATTTGATGCTAAAGTTTCAACTATTGAAGAACTTAAGGATCTAGATAAAATGAAAATGGATGAGTTATATGGAATACTAACAGCTTATGAGATGAGAACAGAACCAAATAAGCAAAGAAAATGATAATCTACTTTCAAAGTTTCAAAAGGAAAAGAGAAGAAGGTTGAATCAGATGATGAATCTGATGAGGAAGAAGAATATCTATTTGTGAAAAATTTGAAAAGAAGATCTTGCAAGTACAAAGGTAAACTTCCTTTTAAATGTTTTAACTGTGGTGAGATTGGACATTTTACAGCTAAGTGTTTGTATGTAAAAAATGAAAGTGATGATGAAGATCCTATCAAAGAAAAGAAAGTGAAGCCTTTCTACAAAAATAATTTCAAACAAAGGAATTTTGAAAAGAAGAAGAACTAGAACCAAAGCAAGAAGAGTCTATGCACCAGAAAATATGATAGCTTAGAGGAATATTGTCTAGAAGGTGACATTGAAGAACTTTTATTTATGGCCCTTGAAGATGGAAAAGTGGAAGCTGGAGATACAATTGATAAAGAAGGTGAGGTAAACTTGGAAGAAGAACTCATCTGTGCCTTGGGTGAGATCAAGAGACTCAAAAAGAAGACCCTGAAGCAAAAAATGCAACTTCAAGAGTATGAAGAAGCAAAGAAAAATCTAGATGCTGATAAAGAACGTGAAGATACTATTGTTGATCTAAAGATTCAAGTTGAATAGGAAAAAAGGATAGAGGAAGTGATCAGAAAATAGTTGAAATCAAAATAAGAAGAATGCGGGAGATTAGGGTCAGAGATTGTCGCACTTAGACTGGAAACTAGAAAGTTAAACAAAAGACTCAAGTTTGAAAATAGTTCTGAGGTGTTGAGTAACATTCTAGATTAAAAAAAAAAATCATCCAAAGGTGGTATTGGATTCAATGAAGCAGAAAAAAAGAAACCAAAGAACCAGAGAAGAAATCTAGCTATGCAGATATCTTAAATAGCTCTACTAAAGGAGAAAGCAACAAGAAACAAGAAGATCATCCTCCATAGAACAATAGCAAAGAAGACAAAAAATGGAAGAAGGTTCCAATAAGAAGTTTTAGAAACTCATCTTATCAAAGGCAGCCCTACATGACCAGGTATTCTTTTCGTGGTTATTGTTTTTCATGTCACAATTATGGTCATAAGATGATGAACTGTAGATCTAAGGTTCAGAGTTGGAATTAGAACTTTCATGCTAGAAACTAAAACTCTTTTTTTGCGTTGTCAAATTTGAATGAGCATGAGATTAGATGTTATGAATGCAACCAAGTTGGCCACATAGCAATATTTTGCAGGAGTAAGATTACATAAAATCCAAAGCAAGAGAAAGAGGGAAAATAAATCATACAGAAAGCCAACAATAAGAAAGTGTGGAAATAGAGAAAGGGGTGATAAAAAGAAGAGGCTATGTTGGTACAAATGGTGCTTCATGCACAAGATGAAGAACAACATTGGTAAATTGATAGTGGATGTTCCAGCCATATGACGGGTGATAAAAGCAAGTTCCTGAAGCTGAAAAAGGCTAATAGAGGTACAGTAAAGTTTGGAGATAACACTACAGCCAAGATCACAGGAAGAGGTAACATAAAATTAAATGATCAAGCTAAAGTTGAAAATGTTTTACTTGTTGAAGGACTGAAACATAATCTTTTGAGTGTCAGTCAAATGTGTGATCAAGGTTATACACTCACGTTTTATGCTGAGGGTTGTGAAATTAGAAAGAAGGATATATGTAAATGGGACGCAGAAGCAAATAGAACAAGGAACAACCTGTACATGTTGAGTGAAGTTAAGGGAGAATTTTTTTGCATGAGTCAGATTGATAAAATTTGGTTATGGCACAAGATATTGGGTCACATTAATTTTGACAACATGGTGAAAATAAGCTCAAAACAAGCAATGAGATATTTACTCAAGATCACAAAACCACAAAGTACTATCTGCAGACAATGTCAACATGGGAAGCAGACAAGGGTCAGATTCAGGACAAAGGATTACTCTACAACAAATCCATTATAGCTAATTCATACTGATCTTTGTGGTCCAATAAGAACATAAAGCTTACAAGGTGATTCTTATTTTATGTTATTAATTGATGACTTTACTAGAATGACATGGGTTTCATTTCTAAAAGAAAAATCAAAAGCTTTTGATCAATTCAAAAATTTTAAAGCTTTGATTGAGAATGAGACAAACTCTAAGATCAAGTGCTTATGATCAGACAGAGGAGGTGAATTTATGTCTAACGAATTTGATGAGTTTTGTGAAGATAATGGAATTAGAAGACAATTTTATGTAGTAAGAACACCACAATATAATGGTGTAGTTGAACAGAAAAATAGAACAATGCAAAAATGACAAGGAAAATGCTAAATGAGTCTAAGTTACAAGATGCTTTTTGGAGAGAGGTACTATACACAACAATGTATATTCTTGATAGAGCACAGATTCGAGTAAATACAGAAAAGACACCATACGAGTTATGGAAGGGAAGACCAACTTCTGTGAAACACTTCAAAGTGTTTGGAAGTAAGTGCTACATTAAGAGAGATGATGAAGATGATCTTGGAAAATTTGATTCCAGAGCAGATGAGGGCATATTCCTTGGTTATTCATCAAGAAGAAAGGCCTACAGGTGCTATAGTAAGAGACTTCAGAAAGTAGTGGAAAGTATAAATGTGAAAGTTGACGACTGGAAATCGAAGAAGAAAATAGGACACTCAGCGGTGCAGAAAGAGGATGAAGAAATAAAATTTGATAAAGAGGAAGAAGAAGAAGAAGAAGAAGAAGAAGAATCTGAATGAGAAGACACAAAGACACCATCCAGATCTTTTCAGAAGAATCATCTAGAAAATCAAATCATTGGAAACAAAGATATTGGAGTGCAAACAAGGAGGAGACTAGCAAGTTCACCACAAGAGGTAAAATTTTCTTTGTTGTTTAAGGTTGAACCAAGTAATTTTGATGAAGCTAGTACGGATAATTTTTGGATAAAAGCCATGGAAGAGGAATTTATCAGATAGAAAAGAATGAAACATGGGAGTTAGTTCCAATACCAAAGGACAAGAACATTATTGGTACCAAGTGGGTCTTTAGAAACAAGATGAATGAAAAAGGATAAGTTGTCAGAAACAAGGCCAGATTAGTGTGCAAAGGATACTCACAAGTTGAAGGAATTGATTTCAAGGAGACATTTGCACCTGTTGCACGCATGGAGGTGATAAGAATGTTTTTAGCATTTTCTTGTTTCAAGAATTATAAAGTTTATCAAATGGATGTAAAATCAGCTTTCTAGAATGGAAACTTATAGGAAGAAGTTTATATAGAGCAACCAGAAGGTTTTATTATATCAGAAAATAGAGATTTTGTATGCAAGTTAAAAAAGGCTCTTTATGGTTTGAAATAAGATCCTAGAGCTTGGTACTCTAGACTAGACAAGTACTTGTAGGAACAAGGATTCAGAATAGGAATTGTGGATAGCAATTTGTACATCAAGACAGAAGGAGAACATCAGGTGATAGTTGTGCTTTATGTGGATGACATTATTTTTGGAAGCGGTTGTAGGAGATTATGCAAAGAATTTGTAGAGGAGATGTAGAAGGAGTTTGGGATGTCTATGCTTGGTGAGTTATCTTAATTTCTTGGTTTGCAAATTCAACAATCTAGTCAAGGAATTTTTATTTCACAAACCAAGTTTATAAAGGAGATGTTGAAAAAGTTTAGAATGGAAGATTGCAGTCCGGTTAGTACACCCATGATTATAGGTTACAAGTTGAGTAATAATGATGAGTCTCTCAATGTTAATCAAACCTTGTATAGGTCCATGATAGGAAGCTTGTTATATACCACAACATCTAGACTAGATATTATGCAACCTGTTGGAGTAGTTGCTCGATTTTAGGCTGCACCAAAGGAAACTCATGTAGCAGCAGTGAAAATAATTTTTAAATATTTGAAAAGTACGTTGGATTATGGCTTATGGTATCAAAAGAGTGATGATTTCACTCTTACAGCATTCACAGATGTAGATTGGGCAGGAAGTGTTGATGATAGGAAAAATACAAGTGGGGGAGATTTTTATCTTGGTGATAGATTAGTGTCATGGTTCAGTAAGAAACAGGCCTCAGTTTCATTATCTACAGTAGAAACAAAGTATATTGCAGCAGTGGCATGTTATACATAGGTGCTTTGGATGAAGCAAACATTGAAGGACATAAAGGTAGAGTATGAGCATCCTATTTCCATTTTTTGTGACAATACGTGTGCTATTAACATCTCGAAAAATCCAGTCATGCATTCTAGGACAAAGCACATTCCCATTAAGCATCACTTTTTGAGAGAGAAAGTTTCAGATCAGCATGTGAAATTGGAATATGTTGGAAGTAAGGATCAAATTTATGATATATTTACAAAATCCCTACCAAAGGAATCTTTTGAGTCACTCAGACAAAAGTTAGGAGTGATTCCTATCACTCTTACTCATAGACTATCTCATGGGGAGTATGGACATAGGGGGAGCTACACATTGCATTATCTTCATCTCTAAGTACAGGTTCAGGTAATTGGTTTAGTTATCCCTTTGCCATTGATGTCAAATGGGGAGAATTGCATCATGGTGGAGAGTTGCATAGAACAAGTACAATGCATTGGTACAAAAAGAGCTCAGAGGTAGAAAGTTGGATTTCATAGCAAACAGGATCTCACGAATAATTTTAGCAGAGATTTGCCATCAATGACAAAGGGGGAGTTTGTTGAGTATTTTTTCATTGATTTCAAAGGTACAAAATTATTGTTGATATAAATATTGAGGTTTTACTATTATTTTAATATTCAATTTTACAACATTAGTGTTCGTAAAATATTTATCCATGTCAAAATTAGTGTGATGTCAAAATTTGAATATTTTAATATTCAACATCACAAAGGAATCCTATTACACATGGTGGGATGTGTAATGGATCATTTTTTAATGAGGTAGATTTAAAATGAATGTTACTTAATGCATGATAAATGTTTGAATTAAAAAGGGAGTTACATTTGCATTAGTGACGAGTTATGACATGGAGGAGTTAGAAATTGATTTTAAAATCATGGAGGAGTTACAAAATTGAAGTTAAAAAGAGAATATATTCTTATGGGGTGGATTTTGTCATTTATGGAGCATTAAGGATGTGCAAGGGAAGTTGGTCATGCGTATTTATTGAAAAATATGAGTTACACTTGACCATGAAAAAGAATATTGCTATTTAGAGAAAATATTCATTATTTTTGTAACCGCCAAGTGATGTAGATTCCTCATTCCAAATATGGAAAAAAAATTTAAGTAAATTTTCCCATGGTATGGGCACATGGTTTTAAAGATGTAACATCTTCATTTTTATACATTAGAAATTTTTTTTTTTTTTTTTTGACAAATGCTTCCTGGTTCTAAATACATAATTTAGAACTCACAAATCAAAAACAACCATTCTTATATCAGATAACCATATGCAGCTGTAATGACTCGGAGTACTTCCGATCTATTCATTCCATGACTCGGTAATCTACCAATCTATTCATGAGTATCAAAGAGTTGGCGTTTTTATTTTAACACAATACTCTTGCGGTTCTCTTCCCTAATCTGGGATTTAGAATGCTCTGTCCAAGGAACCTATCTGAATAATTGTTACCATTATTCATCGACATCTCATCCCTTAGACTAGGTGACTTAGGACAACGCAATCAGTAGCTTGCAATACTTTGGCCAAAGATTTGAAACATACTGCTTATGTCTCGTATTCCTTGACGGCATACTCATCAATCTGGAATACGTCCTTCACCCCATTCCTATGTTATGTAGAATGTCTTATACTGACTTCTGTCAGACTCTCCTGTCCCAAGTTATTCACTCAGGAACGGATTAGTAAGATGACAACGTTATAGGGATGCTCCCAAGGACTAGGGATATGCTGACATACTGGGTCAACCCTAGTTAATCAGTGTGTCAAGATACCCTGAGTCTCCTAGGGCAGCCTTATAACGTGACCACATTCCTAATCAGTCCCAGAGTAACTTGTTCGAGTTTTAAAGTGTAAATCTTAATGATCAATGCAAAGGGTGTCGTCATAAGTCACCTGCATTGTTGTATCTTCGAGAAGATCCTAATCTTCTCGAAGGTACAACCCTGTAGTTGCCTTATGCCGTCATCCTTTAAATCCACCTCGAAAGATCTACTTATTAATAAGTGTTACACACGTTGAGTTAAAATTATACTAAAAGATGCTCCCTTAAGGTTAGTCTTTCCCAATCCCTGGGTTCCTCACCTTAGAATGACCTTTCATAGTAAAACCCATTACACAAGAGAAGTTATTAAGAATTGAGGTCCCTTCAAGAAATTCATAGAATATACATAATTCTATATCAACGAAATTGGACAATAACTCTCATCCTTCACATGAGATTGCTAACCAAACCCTTTTTAGGTTTATATCAGTTCTCATAACTGAATTTATATCTTACTTAATAGTATCGAGATATAGTGATTAAGAATCCAATTAAACGTTGTCTTGATTTAGATCAGGACTAGGAAGTAATAATTTATTCAGCTCGTTTAGCTTCCTGCTCAGGTTTATTTTAACCCTAGCTTCCAGAAAGATAGTGATCTAAATTCCAATTTAGCTTTAGATAGAACATACTAGAACTACTAACAATCATAAGTATTCAGTTACATAATCTTGCAAGTATACTTAGATAATAACAAAAGCCTCCAAATTATACAATAATAATAATGCTCTCAAGATCATTCGAACCGAAGAAGGTCAAACCATCAAGATACGAATACAAACACATAAGTAACAAATACCTCTTTCCATTCCTTTCAGAACTAATCAAATACATTTTATGCATTCAACATACTTGATACAATACTCAACAGCAAAGAACATATTTCTTCAAGTAGTATATTTAGAGAATCAAGCTGTAATTCATCATAAAACCAAATTAAACAATCTGAACATCCTATCAGATCTGCGTGCTTTTACCACTTATGGCAACCATCTGCAAAAATTGTCAACACGGGTCAGTTCGATGAACTGAGCATGATAAGCACTAATTCTTAAAACAATCGCAATCCACCAATTGTTTTCATTAAACAACCTGTTTAAATGAAATCATTTCACCAAACATGTAAACATATTCAGACTATGCTCTTTTGTAATACAAACATGACTATAAACGCGTAACTCATATTATAGTTACTAAATAGTCCTAGGTACTTTTCAGATATTTCTTCATAAATGTAAGTGACCAAGGAGAACAAATGTATCCAAAAAAATTATCCATCTGAATCCCAAGGACATCAAACATCAGATAGACCATTACATTCAACATAATAAAATGAATATCATAATAATTCATGATTCCATCAGTATGTTAAAACAATTCCAACAGTTAGATAAAAATATATCATCATATACTTTACAGTAGGAGAGAAAGAAACCGAGACATTCAGATGTCCCTTCCTAACATGCTCATGACTGTACCATCCACTTAAGAGTAATGCAATCACATTATACGCCTACGACTAAGCCAGTCGAGACCACAGAAAGAATTACCATTCTTCAAGATACAAATATAAAATTGCCTGTAACTTACTTGAACAACACAGTAGCTATCGTGACAAGCCAGTGATAAATAATCCATCATATAGACTCCACATAACCTTCCATATTGTTCAAAAAAATGAGAAAATAACCAGCGCAATTGCTTGTCAAGGCATAGTTGTTAACTCTTTATCTCAGTCAAGCACAAGACTAGATAACCTTAATAACAAAAGACGTAATCATGCACAAACACGACAACAATCCCACTCAACAACATACAGCTCAATCTAGTCCCTACTAAAACACTGCAAGGACTTAGATCCCAAGGCCGAAATCAAAAGAAAAACCTTTTTATCATAGTCAAACAAGAGGCTCAATAACATTAAACAAAAGATGTTTCCTTATGCATATATAGTGATATTCATACTGAATATAACACAGCATGCACAGCCTCATTTAACTGGAACAAATTCTTATAATCATACAGCCATGACTTATATTAGAAGTCGTTTTCTAGAAAACAATCTCGACAAGGTCTTCACAGAAGCTGAAATTCCATAACATTATTTTCCTCAGAGTTTCCTCCTATGCCAAGCTACTATGGATTACAGCAAAGTCTCAAACCAAGTAAAGTTTGAAAAGAAAGCCCTTCCTTTACTTTCCACAGAAGCGGACAGAAAAGGACACAAGAATATTAAAAAGGAGTCTGAACGTTATGCACGCACAGCAAGGGTTTAAATCGAAAATCAAGCCAACTCGCAACATTTCAAATCTCCAACAGTATCCATACCACTAATGCTCAAAACAAGGTTTAGATTGAAGTTGATTTCACGCGACCACAACTCAAGAATCACAACAGTATTCACAACTGAGATTATTCAGAAAGGAAAACATAATATATGCCTCCAGGATTAAAAAGGAGTCTTACCCATGTGGTATTCTTCAAATAAACTTCTACAGAAGTAGAAAGATACAAGATACATATCAAATTCAAGAATTCCAACCAAAACAATAACATATCATGTTCACATCTGAACTCCTTCAGAAGTAGAAATGTATGGCATTCACGACTAACTTCTACAGAAGTAGAAAGATACAAGATTAATATTAAATTCAAGTATTCTAACTATACCAATAACATACAGTATTCACGACTGTACTTCTACAAAGGTAGAAACGTATGTTACCTTTCCAGGACTCAAAAAGGAATTGAACCCGTATAGTATTCTCGATTAAACTTCTACAACAGTTAAAAACTCTATCTATTCAAGGATTCCCACAATATCCAAAATCATACAGTATTCACAACAAAGCTTCTTCAGAAGCCAAACATACTATAATTTCAAGAAGTATGAACAGAAAGGCTTCTATAGAAGTTGATATCTACCAAGAAAACTTTTCATGGAGTCCAACAGTGCCTGTTTCACACATTACCCTTGCAAGCATTTCTACAAAATCTAACCGGAATGCAAAACACAGCAAGGTAGAACAACCGTTTGAAATAAAATGCACACCCATCAAGGGTTCACTTGAAAAATCGAGCCAGTAAGAAGATACAGCAACCAAATCATACAAAGCTACCATAAAAACCAACTAAACCCAAAAATCATCTGAACAGAGTTGTTCTAATGAAATCATTTGAAAGAAAGCAATATTTTTAAAAGTTAGGGCCTAACATGCCTGGTAATGTTTCTTAAAAATCTGAAGAAGACCACTGAAAGAGCTCGAGCCTTCTCTTTTTCCACGTTAGATTCAACAACAATAATTTGCTATTTCCATGCCTTATAAACTTTCCTTTCCAGAGAAAAGAGCTAGTTACTCTCATATTTGCCATGCAACACCAAGTAGACTGGTGCGAAGAACCATTGATCAAACAGAGAGAAAACCGGAGCGCATGAAAAACCAAACAAACTACCAGTTTTCCATTTTGCATGTCTTCCTGAGAAATCTGAGTTCGAAGACCAAGTTCATTAATTACATTAACTCCAAAATTCCCGCTCAATCACCATTGCCACTGACCGCCATAGTTGGCAATGGACAAAAACAAATGAAAGACCATTTCTAGTTTTGGCGACTCTGCCACGTCGGCTTTCACTAGCCATTAAAACCTTCGCTAACTCCTTGTCCTTCATGCTTATCTCCTTTATTTAATGCCATAGAAACTACTGCCCATGGCTTGCACCCCCTCATAGGCCCCCTTCCTTCACTAACATTTGTTAGGTTAGAAACATAGGTTAGGATTTAAGATGAAACTTAGTCTAACCTCCTTAGCTCTAGGTTGCTAACTTAGAACATTTAGCTTATAGCTTAGGCCTAGGTTAGATTAACACTAATCCAACCCATAGGTTATAGTTTAGGTTTAGGTTATTAACCTTAATAAATCCAGTTTAGGTCTAACATTTAGAATGTTCAGAATAAGAACCTACAGACATATATTCACAAAAAGGATTCACTCCTGCACTTCCAATAGGCTAGTTGAATAAATGTATCTGAATTTATTACCTGGCCCACGATCAAGACCTTCCTGATATTACGATATTGGGAACTAATTCATTTAACACGATCAGTCTGAGTTAGACTCCGGAATAGCTTATTCCACGCATTCAGACCTTGCAACCTGCGTAAGGTCTAAAATTTTTGTTCATCCCGAATAAACTTAAAGCATCTCTTGGATCAATGCCACTGATCCAAGGCTGGGTCTTATAGATGGATAAATCCACAATTCATTCCGAGATCAGATTAAACTCAGGTCCAAAATGAAAGAAATAAAAGATTCCAATCATATTCCGACTCAGTCAAAGATCTTCAATTGCAAAGAAGATACAGTCCATATCAAGCATGACTTCACAATCAAAGGAACATATCCTTTTACAGAAGAAATCATATATCAACACTTGAATGCTCAGGAGGAAGTAACAACAGTTCAGAGTGTTACAAAGGAAACCACACGTGGTTTTTAATCTCCTTCTTCCTATATAAACAAGTGTTGTGTGCACATTTTGAGTGTGAAAAAGAAAGAGCATTTTTTTGAAAGTGATATGTATGTGAAGTTATTATTGTAAATCTCTTAAGTGAGTATGAGTATGTGAGAGATAAAATAAAGAAGGAGAAAGATTATTGATTTGTATTTCATATTTTCTAAAGTGGGTGCTTCGGATTGGGGATTGGTGTCTCCAGAAATTGGTGTTTTGAATCAGAGATGCAAAGTAAATGGTGTTTGCATTCAAGGGCTGAATTGGTGTTCGGCTTGGAGATTGGTGTCTTTTGTGAGTGGGTGCTCATACTTTGTAAACACTATTTTATTTCAGCTGGATTTGGACAGTAGATCCAAGCAGTCTCCTTTTGGTGGATGTAGCCTACATTAGGTGAACCACGATATATCTGGTGTTATGTGCATTTGATTTCTATGTGTACTCTCATTTATTTTCAGATTTGAATATCTTATTAAGTGTAAACAAAAAAAATATAAGTTGGAGAAAATTTTAAATTATGGAATACTGATTCACCCCCCCTCTCAGTATTCCCGTGATTCTAACAGGGTTCTACATGATTGTGGCAGATTGGTTTTGCCCTTATAGTCACTTTCATTATGTATCGAGTCCTAAGAATCATATGCGACCAATCAGTTGATAGATAACCACCCATCTTGGTAGTGAAATATCATGATAGGAAGATGGAAAAGAGAGGAGGAAGATCAATGAATGATATGTCTTGGGTGAAGGAAAAACTTGGGCATGCATAGATGGTAATTTGAAGTCCTTTGATGACTCTAACAGTCTTAACATTTTTGCCATCCAGCTGAACCACTCCTCTTGCAATTGGTGTATATTGTATGCCTAATACATCTACAATTTGTTTGGGCATGACTGAGCTACTGGCACCAGAATCGTTCATGCAATTGTGCACCAGGTGGTTGCCAATGATTAGATAAATATAGAATGGTGGTAGTTTGTTTTTCTTAGGAATAATTTTCCCTTCTAGTTGACACAAACTCATAGTAGTTGTTGCTCCATGACCTGTTTAACAACTATTTGTACCAAAACTGTTTAGAGCCTCTCGCAACAAGTTCCTTTGAGAAGGAATTGAGAGTGTGTCCCACATAGTAATGCTCAGGTTGGTTTTCTTCATTTGTTCCACTTTTCTGAAGGGAATTTCCCCTACTTTGTTGATGCTTCATTGAGCATTGGGATCCTCCTTTGGAAAATTATTGTTTGGTACCATGATGTCTAATGAACTTTATTTTCTTGTGGCTTGGCTAACAAGTATTTATGGTAGTTTCTGTCCCACATATTTATCAACCACCTATGTTTTTGAGGTTGTGAAGTGGATATTTGATCAGCTTTGGAAGTCTGAGGTTCCATTTCTATCTTCTTGGAATGAGTTTTTTCTGCTACTGATGAGGGATCTGTATTCAACCCTAAAAAATCTTCCACTTGCCAATTTATCAAAGTGGTTTCTTCAGGTGCCTGCGGTTGATCTGTTGTTTCTTGCATAGATGTGTTCTCTATTTTATCATAAGGGGAAGATACACTTTGAACCTTTTGGTGAGAAAAATTGTCTCATGGAAAAATTAGTCGGTTTCAAGCTAATGCTACGGGAATCTAAGTCCCTCTACTTGAATGGTGCAACTTTCGTATGTGCATGTGTGAAAAATTGGATTTCAATGGTGGCCTTTTGACCAGAGATCCAACAGGGGCACTCCACTGACCCTGTGGCAAAGCTAGAAATTTCTCACTAGAGAAGAAACTTTTTCTTTGAAAGGGGAAGGGGAGTGGAAATGGAGGTAGGAGAAAACTAATGTTGTGAGTAGAATATCAGATGCCCACACACATTAATTATAAATTTCATTTACATGCATTTATACTTAGAAGAAAAAAAATCCACAGGAGAAGCTACAAGACCAAATGAAACTCATTGGTCACAAAGTACTATATAATTCCTCAATCAAAGAGGAAAAAATTCCTTCTTTTAGTATTGAAGCTCGAGCAGAGTTTGTACATAGCTTGAGAATGGAAGAAATTCAAGGAAGAAGAGAAAATAGAAGAAGAATGGCATTTTCTATCTTTTCCAGGTACAAAGCACTCTGGTCTTTTTAGAAATCAATCGCCCCCTTGGAATGATGTCAAGAATCCATTATATTCTTTACAAGAAACCATTACAACTTCACGAATCCTCAATGCCTTTTCAAATTCCTTTGTTGCAAAGAAAACACTCATGGCAGGTTAAAAACTAGATCTTGTAAAGCAACCATTACATTTGATTTTCCCATTTAAATATAGACCATTTGATTTGATCCTCTAACTCTAAAATTTTGCCATCTATGTGGAAGGAAAGGATTGGAGCAGTTACGGGGAAAGCCTTTCACATTTTGTGATTTTTTGTGAGATTTGACAATTTGGAACAAATTGGCCCACAACCCCACTTTGAATTTTCAACTTAGACACGTGGCATGTTATTATTGAAAATGGGATCACGGCCCTTTTCTTGAAATTTTAACCTTTTTAGGAAAAAGGTTCAAAAATTCAATTTCCTCCACCAGCCCGCTCTTCCACTTTGACTTTTCAAAGGCGGGCTCGAGACCTTGGCGGAGCCACGGAGCATTCTAGAACTTTTACTTCACTTTTGGAAATTTGGTTAAATTTCCAAAAGTGCCTCGATGGCCTGCTCATCCACTTTGACATTTCAACGACAGGCTTCACCTTTGAATTTTTCCCTATGGGCTTCAACTTTGATTTTTTCCTTGATAGTCTGATTGGGGCTGCGCGCTATTTTTTGATTTTTTTCCTTTTTTACAAATAGGCTCAAAATCTCAAATCCTCTTGATGGCCCGCTCGTCCACTCTAACTTTTTAACGGCGGGCTTTGCCTCTCCAATGACTCTAACCACATGGCGATCTAGAGTTGATTTGGTAATTGACCCTTTCTACCCCACCCTAGAGTTGTGCCATTGTGACACGTGGAGCTGTCCGCTGAGGTTAGAATTTTCAATGACGATTCGGCTTTTCGGGTCCGCGGGAAAATTTACCCTTTTTGCCAAAAGTGAGCAAAAGTGTTAAGTTCACCAAAAATCTCATTCCTCCCCATCCAATAGGATCTGACCACATACCTACATTCATTGGGGCCAAAATTTGATGGGGAAAAGACACCCGTCATCCCGACTGCGGGAAAAATACACAGAGGAAGAGAACTTCATCATTTTGAGTCCAATTTTTGAATTTCCTTCACGAACCAGAGGCATGGGGGAAAAATAATGATTTGATGATCCAGGCCATAGAATAAGTGAAAAATTTCAATCGCAAAGGAGATTGTAAAGAGGATATTTCGTGTATAGACTAGGAGATGGAGAATTTCTCAAAACGAGTAAAACAAAGATTTAAACAGCACTGGGGCACGAATTTTGCTAATTTATTGAATCTATAACTTGGATTAAACACCGATGAAGGGAATGAGCTCCAAATTTTTTGAATTTGGCTATGAGAACACAGAGAAGTTTTCAGGAGACAAAAGTTGGCTCTAGCTTGGGGACATGGCGTGAACTAGGCATGGTTAGGGCACGACATGAGGATCCAGAATCTCAAGTTTCAAAATATATTACATTGACCAGTGCCTTATCCATTGGGCCTTGCAGAGTCATGTAAAATTCTAAGAAATAATGGAAGAAGGAGGAAACACACAAGCCAAACCACACACAACAAAAACCAAACAAAACATAAATCAAAACCACGAAACAGAAAAACGAAAAACACACCTACAAAAATCACCTATGATACAAGGCGGGGGACAACCTGCTTTCACTGATGATATAGTTTCAAGTATTTCCCACTTTGAGGAAATTCCAATGGCATTCCATCCAAGTATGAGAGGAGAAAAACATTCTCACCACAAGTTCCATGAATGTGGAATGGGTCGAGCCATAATAAATCAAAATTTCCATGGCTGCCCTTTGGTTCTCTTCTCTTGTCCCATAGCAGGACAAAGTATCTAACCTTGAATTCTCTTGTATTTTCCCTCTTGTCAAAAAATTTCTTCACTTTCAACTGGTGTTCTTTAATTCTATCCACCACTTGGCATATGTTTTCTTCCATCTTCTCCAGGAAGAGGATCCTCTTGTCAATGGAGTCTTTGTATTGACCATCTTCTATTTCTTGCAGCAACTTGAGAGATGACATCTCAATTGTGAGGGGGATATCTACCTCAAATCCATACAACATTTGGAAAGGTGACATACCTATTGCCTTCTTAGGAGTGATCCTATCAGCCCACAATGCATCATATAACTTCTTGTGCCAGTTCCTTTGATTCTCATCTACCAAATTGTGGACAATGGTCACAATGTTCTTATTACTTGACTCATCTTGTCTATTTCCATATGGGTAGTAGTCATAAGAGTGAGATAGGGAGATTTGACTCATCTTGTCTATTTCCCTATGGGTAGTAGTCAGAAGAGTGAGATAGGGAGATTCCAAAGCCATAAAAAAACTCTGTGAGCTCCTTGGAATAGAAATAGGTGGCATTGTCTACAATAATTTTCTGTGGTATTCCAAAATGAACAATGATATTCTCCTTGATGAAGTTACATACTATTTCAGAGTTGGATTTCTTGGTTGGGATGACTTCAACCCATTTAGTGAAGTAATCAGTCGTAGTGAGGACATAAGTATGCCCTACACTAGAATGAGGATTCAAAACACCAATAAAATCTAGTCCCCATTGCTGAAATGGTTCTTCAATCACCACAGGATTTAGTGGTAGTGCAGCTAGTTGTGGCTTTCCAACAAATTTTTGAAATGCTTTGCATTTGGAAACCAAATCCTATGTATTTACAAAGATGGAGGGCCAATAATATCTCCCTCTGAGGATCTTATGTGTGGTGACCATTGCTGAGAAATTTCCACCACAAGCTTGATCACGATATGCCCTGAGCAACTTTTCTTACTGCTCTTTATCTACACACCTGAGGAAACAACCATCTAGGAATCTCTTGTAAAGTGCATGATTCTAGATCACAAAATTGGCTTCCTTTAGCTTGAGTTTCCTTATTTGTTTGTAATCAGGATGAGGAGGGAATTCTCCATAAGTGAGGTAGTAAACAATGTTAGCATACCACTCATCAGTAGTGGTGACAAAGAGTGCCTGTGGACTATCTTATGAACAAGTTGAGAAAACACCATCTTTTTATCCCTGCTAAGCTTTAAGAGCTTCATCTTCAATTCCTCTTACCAGATTAGAGGGTCTAATCTCCAAGTCATACTCTTGGGTCTTTACAATCCAACTTCCTCTCTTAGCCTCAGGATCTTGTTTAGTCAAAATGGACTTGATTGCACTTTCAGGGACCATCACCACTATATGGGAATAGAGAAATCCATTGGGACAAATATTTTGATTGTGGGGTTGAGAACAAGGGTAACACCATTTGTATTCTTGAACTAGATTATTCTTGATAGGTACAATGGCCCTAGATGAACTAATAATAAGAGGGTTCAGAAAGTTCAAAGGTCTGACATTTGTAGCTTGATTTGTAACTTGATTTTGTAGTTGATTTTTTTCTTGAAAAGGAGGACGGTTAGCCTGATACTGCCACTTTTGTGGCTGATATGGATGATTGTATTGAAACTATTGCCTCTTGAGTGCAACAAGCTCATTTTTGAATGTTTACAATAGTGACTTGAATTTAAATAGATCATTTGAAGAGGTAGGGGTAGAATGAGCTAGTTGATTATAGGCTACTAGAATAGAAGTAATGATAGTATGATTGTTGGTAAGATTCAGAGACAATGACATTGGCAATCATGGAGCTATCTTTCCAGCATGAATCAAGGAATTTTCCACTCTTATGGAAACATCATAGGCATTAGGTAATGTAGCCCCTCCCATATACTGTATCAATATTGCTACATCACTATTCAAGGCTCATAAATAATAAAATAATGCATTATGTGTAGAAGGATTTAAAAGTGCCTGAATCCTATTCCAGGTCTCTTGGAATCAGAATTTTAAGTCACTCATGTATTCTTGGGGAGCTCTATTCATATTTGTGAGTTGTTCCAAAAGTGAAAGATTATCACTCTTGTCTTCAAACCATTTACAAAGATTTTCTCCTAATTCATCCCAAGTGGTTATGCTACCAGCACTTAACCGTCAAAACCATTAAATTTCTTTTCCGTTAAAAGAGGTAGCAAGAAGTCTAACCACAACATTGTCCTACATGACATTATGTATGACACAAATGTTGGCTACATCAAGAATATGTTCCACTAGAGTAACGTGAGTTTCCCCAACGTAAAAGGTTAAAATTTTGAGTGCCAAATAGTTATAGGGTCATGTTGAGCCAACAAAAGATGACTTCTTGCATTGAAAGGGGGAAAATTTTTTGTTTTGTGCCATAGTAGAAAGAGGTTGATTTCTCCTTGGTGGAGTGAACCTTCCATTGAAATTGAAACCTCTTCATCTTCTTTTTAGAGGAGACAAAAAATTTTGATATGCTGATAATTTCCTTTCTTTGAAGAATATCTTGTTTGAATTCTTCACATAAGTTAGGACATTGAGATTTAAAATCCAGAGCTATAGAGTCGCTAGGTACTTTGACTTTTGTAAGTGAGAAGAGAAGTACCAAATCTTAGTCCCACCAGGAATGCCAAAAAGTGTTTTTACCAAATCACTGCACCCTCTGAAAATCTAGAATGTGAACATGACATTTGGCGTGATTGGGACACATGGGATCACCTCTCAAGCTATGGGATTTGGGCTCAAGGTGAACCTCCGGAGAAGGCCGACTTCCTCTTCCTAAACTAAGTGTTTTACTACTCCTACTATGGTAAAAAGGATATTTAGTCCTATGCTAACATTTTCATGGGGTTTTAAGTAAATATATTTATAGAAATGAAACTATACCAGGGATGGTGATGCACTAAGATTAAGGGTGTTTCTAGACTCAGGAAGAGTTAATTTGAAGAGGGTGTGTGTACCATAGATCAACTTCACC
The DNA here is from genome assembly GCA_019776745.2 of Taxus chinensis. Taxonomy (NCBI): domain Eukaryota; kingdom Viridiplantae; phylum Streptophyta; class Pinopsida; order Cupressales; family Taxaceae; genus Taxus; species Taxus chinensis. Next base: position 39,601,575 of record CM034148.1, on the reverse strand, counting down.
TACTACAACTTAGAGAGGGTATAGAATACCACAGACCAAATGAAGAAGGATGAACTTAAGAAGGGTGAATGGAAACCACAACTCAACTACATGGAATACTCCACCACTTGATAAGCACAAAAATCCAAGAACCTGAAATAGAAACGTGAACTTGGATAGTGTACCTATAAGCATGAGAAAAGGCATGAGGAAATATAGAAGGATGAAAGGACTGAGATTAGTCACAAAACACACACTTTTATTACTTCAATAATGTGCACAATGAATCATACATTTAGAAGAGGAAATGGTTGCCATTACATTCTTGAAGAGGAGGATTGAAAGTTCTCTCAACACACAAGAACAACTTGCAGAAGAGAGAGGACTCTTGAAAGTTGCACTTTCCTGAGAAATCTAACTTTCTAACCTATCTGATCTGTTGGAACCCTTTGGAATGAGCTTACAACTTACATTTATAGAAGAATATGTGAGAGAGAAGAGGAAAGGTCATAATTACATTCCTAAATTAAAGGCACATGATGTGTTCATTGCAGTTGGTTGAACCAATCTGATAAGCTTCCATCATGTGCCTTTAATGTCTGGTTAACCTAGTCTTTTCAATTAATCAAAAAAAATATTTAAATGATAATAATAAATATTATTATTAAAATATTTAAATAAAAATATTAAATTAATTAAAAAATAATAATGTGGGAGCCCCTTAGGATCGGTTTGTGATGAGGAGGGAATTCTATGTGAAACGGTAAAAAATAACCCAACTCGGTGGTTGGCTTGCCGATCCAACTCACTGAGTTGAGCTCAAGTTCTTCCATGTCACACCGATCGCCAACTACAAACCAAGATCCTTTTCCTACATGCATCAAATGACCTCCCTGTGTCGATCTTCACAAAAAAATTTTTGTACCAGCTCCATAAGTTAAGTTAGCCCATGACGCTTCCAAAAGATGTCGAGTTCACTGCAAACACATTTGAGCTCAACCTAACCATGCCAAAGTCGGGTCCTCATGACTCCCAATGAACGTATTTAGTTTCTTTATGCCACACTGACTCAGCTATGCTAGCTCAGCCCACTCTATAAGATTTTTTTGGGAGTTTAGCCTATGAACACGCCACCAAGATCCTTCATTTTAATGCCTCAACCAAGCTTCTTGAACCCACACAATGCCTAATCCCTCTAGATATCCTTTTGAATTTCACCTCCATAGGGGCTTCTATTCCTTTACTCACTCATGGTTTGACCAACATATCCTTCAATCTCATCATTCGAGCTCACCCACTGATCACTAAAATGACCTCATCATTCGGGGTGCACTCCCAAATCACCCAACCGATCTTCCACCATTGATTATTCTTCGATCGCTCCTCCAAACTATCTACATCATGAATTCTTCATCAAAATGATCACATATCTCACTTCATCATAGATCTATTCCTTCCCATGTTTACTCGTACCACGTTTGTGCTCACTATGCTTGATATTGAAATTTTATCCACATCCTAACATCGAGAAAATTAGCTTCATCTCATCTCGTTTTTGGCGATGCATCGAGCCAACATCTGGCTCTGCTATAATCCTGATGCAAACCTCACCACCAAGTTTTGTGAGCTCATCACAATGCATGTCGAGCTCCCTTGGTTTGATCTGATGAAATTCACTTCCAAATCACTTGAACCCTTTTGAATTCATTCCATTGAGCCATATGGAAGATTTTGGTGTATAAACTCAAGTTTTCTCAGCTCAGTGACATCCATTACCAAGCCCATCGCGCATTTGAATGAGCTACTCTTTTGGTCTTAACTCAGCCATAAATCACTATACTAAACTCTACATCTAAACAAAACATCTTCACTTGAGCTTATTGTTGAGCTTGACTCTGAGCGCACCTTTTTCTATTTGTATATCTGATCCCCTAGCATGATTTTCTTGCGACCTCCATGAGATCGCTTTGCATGGTTCAACTCATGGGTCCCTATCACCTCATGACTCAGCTCTACGAGCCCAAAATGCTTCCACCACCAAGCTCTTCATTGAATAACCTACTCAAAACTATCCAAGCTCATAATAGTGAGCTACTTTAGCTCTTCTATAAGAAACAAACCCCTCCATCATTATGTGCAACCAAGCTCATACATCAAAGATCACGCTCCTTTTATTTCTTCCATGTTAGAATATAAACAAGCTCTCCTCCATTATTTCTAAGCTTCGTTCTTATTGATCTTCTTGGTATTTTCATGTAGCTCGCTACATGATGCCGAGCTCCCTTGCGATATTTTTTCCATTTTTGATTCTTACAACCAAGTAAATTGGTCATCATTCTACAACATAAACAATGCTCCCTTCCATGAGGTCATAATGCATTGGCTGATCCATCCATGCATCATATAAACTGAGCTTTGAACCTTCCATTTGATCTATCATCCATCTCGATCCCGAGATGAGGTCCTTCATGAATCACTGAGTTCCTTAGGATATGCATCAAGTTATTGGTCAAGACGATTTCACTCACTTTTCAGAGCTCTTCATCAAGCACCCAATTCGAACACCGGAACCAACCTCTACTAATTTTTTTTCTTCTTAACAGGTTTGCTAATTCATCCTTACATAGAGCTCTCCCCACACCTGGTTTCCTAGCTCACTATATTCTTCATACAATTTCTAACTCGTCTGAGGTAGTGGAGGTGGTTTCATTCTGCATGATGATTAGTTCTTGTATTTGATGTTTATGTTTAATACCTATAGCTCTAACCATTCATTGGGTCATCAATGGCCGAGTAACTTGGTGTAACCAAGGACAATCATTAGCTAGAAAACCCATTCCCAAACCAAGGACAATCATTAGCTGGAAAACCGGTTCCCATAACTGAAACATGAGATGACTTGCCACGATCATTCCACCTATTATTCCACTTGAAATTCTCCTAACGATCTACCTAGTGAATATGTAAATACTTGGAATTCTTCTTCGAGTGGGATGATCACGATGGCTTGCCAATATGAGATCTTAGACATGGTGATCAACTCCTCAACCTCCCCCACATAAAAACATTGACTTAGCTTGTCAAAAAATTATTCCCACTTGGTGATGAGGGTGAAATTTTCCCACACGGAAACTTTTCCTTTATCTATCTTGAAAAAAATCCCCAAAGTTCCCTGATTGTGGCATGGCTCAAACAAATTTCCCCACAAACCTACAACGGTGGATTCTTGATCTTTTAAAGCTAATTTTCCTTTGAGTAGTGACCATCCTAGCTTACTGAGCCATCCATAAACCTATCTGAGCTAATACAAAAACTCATCCTGTGAGCTCACCATTTCACACCTACCTCGGTTTAGCTCAGTATTTGAAATCCTCCTATTATGGAACCTTTACCTTAGCTTGACACCTCGTCATCATGGCTCTACATTTCATTTCGTAGGGTCCAACTTCCTTATATTCCCACGAGCTCTGAGGTCTTTCACTAAGCTATCCCTAACTCATTCTTAACTCGGTCAATCGAGTTACCTCATTTTTAAAATGAGATTACCAATTCACAAACTACTAGGCATGAGCTTAACTCAATTGAGTGGGTTATCTCTCATGGAGGTCACCTTTATGATTTGATGTTTCATTTTGCATTCAATCTCTCCACACATGCAAACAACTCACCACCAATATTTTTTCATCAATTCTTCTCTCATGAGCCTGACCAAAAATGATGACTTACACCTTGGCTCTGAGAATCACTGTAATGACATAATCAGAAACAATTTATTCCTTTTTCACCATCTCGAGGGACCACAACAAGCCTGTTCCTTTGAACAATTCCCAAGTTCTTCTTATAAGCTGAGCTTACACAGTCCTTCAGCCAAGCTCATCGCCAATTTATCTCAACAACTCGGTCTTATTTATTTTTCTATCAATCTACCAATTCACTTGCTTAAATATTGCTAGCCAAATGAGATCCTACCTCGAATCAGATGGATTTATAAACCATGAATGACCTTGATACAATAACCAACTTTGGATCTCTAAATGCAGTCATTCTTGTGGGTCTTAGTGTAAGTACTTCAGAGAATTCTATTGTGGAATACTTAATAATTAGGGAAAAGGAACACTAGAAGACAATTTTAATCATATAAAATAGATGATACTGGTCTCCTTTTACATTGCCCTTGAAACTAGCTCCATTGAGCTCCACCTTAAACACTCCTAAAACAACAGTAATAACTAGAAATGTCTTGATGTGTTCTTACGAAGATCCTTTCTGATCTCGATGTTTAATATACTCTCCCCAAATTCTATTTTTTTTAAAAGTGTGCACAATTTGGATAACAGCTTCATCTTGGCCTAATTTGTACAGGTCACCACTGATTAACATATAGGTGGTTACACATATAGAAAGTTGTTTCTTTTCCATGTATTTCATTCCTTCTTGTGTCATCCCTGTTCGTCAAAAGACAATAATGTCCTTTGGTTCTGATGGTACTTGTTGTAACTTGTATAACTATGCATCTAGCATGGTATCCTCAATTGCATGTGTTATTTCTCCTAACTATATTCTGGATAGATGATTTGGTCTAGAATTAATTTTCCCTGGTTTTACCACAACTGTGAAATAAAATTCTTGAAATAAGAGCACCCATCGATATATGTGCCCTTGTAGAACATTTTTGTTTACCAAATAATTCAATGGTATGTGATCTGTATAAAATATGAATGTTGTAGCTAGTAGGTACTGGCGGAATTTATGTAGCACATAGATCATTGAGAAAGCTTTGCACTCTATAGTGGTGTAATTTTGTTCTACAGGAGTCATCTTTCTACCAGAAAAATAGATGGCATGATCTATAATACCTTCTCCAGGTTGAGCCAACACCATGCCAATAGTCATGCCAAAGGTGTCAACATGCACATGAAATGGTTGCTCCCACAAAGGAAAACATAGAATAGGCGCGGTAGTAAGTTTTTTCTTTAACATCTCAAATATGCAATGTTGCAGTTCTCCCTAGTAGAACTTACCTTTCACTTTCAGTAACTCTTCCAACGGTGCGACAATTTTGGCATATCCTTTAATAAATTTCTTGTAATATCCTGTATGACCCAAAAATATGTGCACCTCACTCTAACTGGTAGGCTCCCTTAGACCTATAATGACTGCAACCCTAGCTAGATCAACCAACAAACCTTCCTTGCAGATTATGTGTCTGAGCAATATCCCAAATGGTGTAGCAAATATGCACTTCTTGATGTTTAGTGAGATACTCAACTATCTACATCTTTCAAACATTAAGTATAGATTGTAAAAACGATCCTTAACCAATCCATACACCATCCAAATGTCTAAATAGATCTGTAAGAAGTTATGAATAAATTCCTTGAATGCTTGAACAACTATGCGTGAAAATACAATAGACGCATTTTTCAGACTAAAAGGCATTATAGTATAGGTGAAGCTATCCCATTCTGTAGTAAACATAGTCTTTGCCTAATCCTCCTAGGAAATTTGAACCTAATGATATCTAGAGAACCCATCTATAAATGAATAGATTTCATGCCCTACAATTCCTTCTAGTATTTCCTAAGTGAATGGCTTAGGAAAGGTGTCATTCACACATACATCATTCAGCTCCCTGTAGTCCACGCAAATCCTGATGTGTCCATCCTTCTTGATATTGATCACCATTGGACTAACACATTCTGACTCATTAAGGGGCTTGATAATTCCATACTTAAACATTTTTTCAATTTCTTCTTTGACCTTTCTACGCAAGTTGGGGTTCATCATGTAGGGTCTCTTTCTAACTGGGCACACACCCTCTTTAAGTTTTATTTTCATCTCCCCTAATGATTCATGCAAACATTTAAGTTCATGGTACCCCCTAGGTAATAATTCTTGGTAATCCCATAGTAAATCTATGATTTTTGCCACTTCAAAGTCTTACCAATAGTCATCGATTATGGCTTCCTTAGGCTCAACCTCTGATTCAATATTCACCCTCTTTGTCTTCATAGGTTCATGATAGGCGTGCGTGGTCATATCTATACCATCGAATACCTCATGCATACCTATTGACTAATTTATATCCATATTTTCTACTTCTTCATCATCCACTAAGTAGACCATTTTTCCTTTTTCTTTCTCAAGGCAAACACATTGAAGTAATGTTGCATCAACCTCTATTTCTTCAACAAGATGTGCTCCTGATTCTTGTTCATCCAATAACTCTTCAAGGATTTCTTTATCCTTGGAACTATCTCCCATAGCTAAGCACTTTATGAATTTCAATGCTTCTTCCAATGGAGGATTTGTAGAGAAGAAGTTAAACATCTGGGTCATTCCTAAAATTAAATCTTGCCAATTTCTAGTCTCTCTATGGAGTTCTGCATATACATACTAAGCACGTGTGCATCTTTGTAAAGTGGAATAAAATTTTTACACCTATAGTGAAGGTGGTAAAGATTCTTGTCCTTCTGTCTAGAGTCTCTCACACTTCTGAATGTGGTGTTGAACATGTTTATTACCATAATAAGTACATATTTGAGTAGGTGCATTGCTCCTGAAGAACCGAGTAGCAAGAGCAATCCTTATTTGATTCCATCCTACAATGTTATCCTTGTGGGCCATCCACCAGAGTGTTGTTGTCCCATGTAGTGTATATGCTAGCATATTTCTTCTTTCTAATGGTTCTATCCACTGTTCTTCCATGGCACACAAGTATACCATAGGATCTCCTTCTCCAATGTAATAAGGTACCGATTTATCACCTATCCTCCTGATATAACGCGGTTTACTTCCTCTAATAAATATGCTCTTTACTTCGCGCCCTACCAACTCATAAGTGCTATGACCCTAATTATCACAAACAACACTTGTAGTATCATTAATAGGCTGTGCATCCTCCCAATGAATTATTCCTTATTTGGTTGGCTCAAGTATCTCAACATAGGGCATATATTTTCCATCTATTAAAGGGATAATAAATCTCTCCTCCTTGTTTTCAAAACTGATATTGCCCTTGTTGAACCAAAGATCAACATTATTTGCATAGTACCAAGGATGCCCCAATAGAGATGGGAAGCTATCTGACTCTGCTAGTGCTAAAACCTCAAAGTCCCCAGTGAGCTTGGCTCCTTATATAGTAATGGATGAATCTTTCAAAACTCCGATGGGAGTGGCTTTAGTTTGATCAGCCATAAAAAATACATTAGAGGATGTCTTAAATGGGGGTATCCTCATTTTTACCCATCCTTTTCATAATATAGGCTTTAAGGGGGAAGATTTGCATGCAAGATTTGCTTTCTAGTATTAATACTTGTGCATGGAGTGTTTCCCCTTAGACAATCCCCTTACAACGGAATGATATTTTCATGGCGTAACATTTTACACACTTCCCCTAAGTCATCTATATAAGTTTGGACCATATCTAATACTTTCTTTTTCTCCATCTTCTGTGATTTCTATTTTAAGTATTGTATCTCACCCTAAAGATTCCTAAGAACTTCCATGGTTTCTTGATAGACCTCCTTTTCATGGGTAGGATATGGGTACCATGCATGTAGAACCTCCTCCTTAGTGATGGTAGGATTCTACTAAAATTATTCTCTGGCACATGCCACCTTAGCACGGGTTGTGATCTTGATTTGTAATGCCTCAAACTTTGCCTCCAACTTAGGAATCCACATATTTTCAACAGTGCATTGTATCCTAACCATTCTTGTGCCCTTGTTTTCTTGTTTATGCTACTTACTAAGGTGTTCATATAAGTCTGGACACTCCTCATAGCTATGATTATTTCTACAAAAAGAACATGTAATATTATGAGGACATTCACACCTATAGTGGTCATGAGATCCGCATGTATAACATGTTTCGCGAGGGAACTCACTTCTTCCACTACCACAGACTTGTCCTTTAAATCCAATGTGGTATCCTTGACCTTTGCCATGACCACCTTTAAAATCCCCTTCATTAGCACACCTGAGTGTGATCCTGGTCCCGATGCCCATTCTTTCCCTTAGATATCTAAAACTCCTATCTTTCATACACTAATATCTATAGCATCATGAATCTTACCAATCATCCGAAAGTCTTCTGTGTCATGAGTCATGGACCTGCAGATTTTACATTAGCTTGAAACATTATTCCTTATCATGTGTTGTAATAATAGGTAGTGGCTAGCATCATGGTTTAAATGGCATATCTCACAATCCAACAGAAACAAGCATACTAATCTATGAGGACAACTATCCTTTGTGTGACCTTCTACTTCACAATCTATGCACCAAATCCCTGTGTGCATCTCATGTGCTGAATTTGCTGATAGTCTCTCCAACTTTTTTGCCATAGCTATGATTTGTGCTTCTAAAAATAGGCTTATCCCTATATCTATACTTTTAACTGCCTCAGCACGTAAGGCTGCTTCAAGTTCTTTACACAGATCAGTGTATGTCTTATGTTATAATTCCCTTCTAAAAGGGGTGATTAGCCCCCCTACGAACCACCGTGCATGTTGGCTTACATGTATATCATAAGAAAGATTAGATAACAATGTTTTAAAATGGGCATCATACTCTCTAAAACTCTCAGTTGTGCCTTTCTTAATATCCTTGAGTGCACATATACTCTTCTTCTCAAACTTAGGGATGTGAAACTCTTTAAGGAATGCATCTTTTAAAGTTGTATAATCTACACAAGTCTGATCAAGGTCAAAAAATTTGTACCAAATGTGTGCACGCCCTTGTAACGTAGTAACAAATTGGCTTTCCCTATGCTCAGAAGCCATGATTCCTTTTGCGCACCATAGTATTTCACACATATGCACATTTTCAACAACATCTCTATGCCCCTATAGGCTGGAATACAAAGAGACATCTCCATGTAGATATTTTGGGGTTGGTACAGACCTTGCCCACCTGATCTAGAACCTCCTATGTTTCCCTTGCCTCTAGAACCACTGTATCCACCAGAACTAGAGCTACCTATGCCTCATGATCTCGAACTTGTTGTAGACACCAAATTTGTGTCATTACGACACCTTGTACCCCGCATCCCATTTCGCAACCTAACCTCATCACCTAAACCTTACACAATTATTTATTAATTACCTTATAATTAATAAATCCACATCGCCATACCTACCACCTCATGTCACCACCTCATCATGACCTAGTCTCAACCCTAAACTAACCTAATTAAGACCTATAACTTGGTCCAATTCCACACCTATGACTAATTACTCCTCCTTCGCACCTAAAACCAACTTCATAATGACTTGACCAAGCTCGCAACCAATCCTTCGGAAGAAAAGGAGGGAAAGCTGGCTATTTTACCAAAAATAGCCCACTTTGACCTGACTGATACCGGTTCCTACTCGACCGCCGTCGGTTGCGTAACCGCCATCGGTTCCCCGTAAATAACCACTTCCAACCGAAAACAAAGGATCGGATTTTCATTTGATTGAAAAGGAGGAGAAATCATTAAAAGGATCCAGATTTTGCTTGGCCGAGCAGAGACAAGTGAAGAAACTGGGAGAGCTTACAGAGAAGGACATCAAGCCCAAGACTGCAACTGAATAACCAGAGCCTAGTAACACTCATTTGTGCATTAGAAGAGGAAATAGCTCAGTTTGGATTGTCAGATCATCCCACTTGAGTCCTGTCTTCGTCTTCACAGTCCTGGAACTTGTATCTGCATCAGGGATGAGTAAGTAGTGTCTTATATGTTTCTAAGCACCATTTCTTGAGCCCGTGGATTGATAGTAATTATAAGTTTAGTCCTAGATCCACTACCAGTGACATAATGCACTTAACCTTCATCCATACATCCTGGTATTGCCCTGAAGGCCATTTTATCACACTCTGAGTCTTCCCTGTCCTCCTATTATTCCCCTCAGCCATCCACCAATCTTAATAATCCCACAATCACCCTGCAACCAACCTCTACCCAAAAGCACCCAGATTACTGACCCTACCGGTGTCGATTATTCCCTACCGACAGCGGTTATCTAACCGCAGTCGGTCACCCAGTGACCGGCGTCGGTCACTATGACTTATACCCCGAAACCTTTTTCTCACCTATTTGCCACCTAACAACCTCAGATCTAGTCTAGTTTATCCCTATAACTCAACCTGAACGTATCAATGACCAGTAACCGAAAAAACAACGTGACGCTTTATTATTGATAATTTAGCTTCTATTGCTTTATAATGAGATACCTAAATCGTGATTTTGTAATAGCTTTCTTTGTTATCATTTGTGTTAATTCGTATTAAAAGGGGAACTGACCACCTTCGAAAGGAAGTTTTATATTTCCTGGGCCTAAGGCAGCTCCCTCATTTATTGTCTAATTAAAATCTGGTGGTCCTGTATTCTTACTTGCAGGTAGTCCTTCCAAGACAGAAAGGAGTTCTTCGCAGTCGATCTGATCTTTCTCTACGGTACGCACACACCATCTCAACATTCAATAGGTATTCCTCCTAGCCCTAACCCTTATATGTTTCTGAAAGGAATGATAGGATAGAAGAAAGTCTATTCTGCAGAGCCGAAACATTCCGTGCGAAACATTTTGGCACGCCCGGTGGGACCCATTTCGGGTTTCTATTTCTCTTGCTTGCTTTCATTTTAGGAAACATACTTGTTGTTGCTGTTTTTGTTATATTTAGTAAAGAATTTGTCTTGCTTTCCTAGTTTCGCATTAGTGAAAGTCATCTTATTTGCTTCATCGAATATCATTTTCGATTTGGGTTTAAAACACGTGCATTACATTCTTGCTCGCTGTTTTCAATTCTAGTGAACATAGACTAAGTAACAGGTCGTACACGTGGGGGTGATTTCCACGGTATTGACAGGAAATTAATCTTACTTTCACTGCACAACACATACCGAATCACTTCATAATTAACACAACAACTCAAAACATCCCCCCTTTTCCGCGGTATTCCTCCGCCCGATTGAGGTAACCTTATAAGCCAAAACAAACTTGACATTTCCCCTAAGTCTTTTATTTAGGATTGAAAGCATTCTGCGTATAAAGGCATAAGCCCACAATAATTAAAATTAACCCTAGGGTTAGTCTCTGGATTTGCGTGTGCATCTTGCTTGTTTTCAGTTATGTTTTCTCTGTTAGACACTATCTTCTGTGATCACCTTAGAACAATTTGATAAATGTACTGAGCATTGTTAACAATCAAATCAACAGCTTCTTATATTTTCTTATACCAGTCTTATTACACCGACATCGGTCAACTGACCGATGTCGGCTATACTCTAACTGACATCGATTATCAGACCAATATCGGTTACTGTCTTTTACAATTCCTGACAAACCAGCAACCTACCAATTTCACCATTCTGAGTCTGTTTCTGTTCCTGATAGATTGAAACCCTAATGTGTACTCCTGTCCATGGTTGTTATCACTCGAAAGCAAGCTGCCGCTATGGTTTCACATGCTTGCTTTGTGCCTTTGCCTGAATCACCCCCTTCACATTCTGTGGGGAATCCTACGGACACCAGTGAGGTTCCTAAAATTCTTGTGGGAGATAAAGAATTTGCCAAATTTCTGGATGCTAATCCTAGCGCTGTACAATACTATTTGTCTCATGCCCTTGACCGTACACCCGACAGTCAACTCCTTGTTGGCATGCCTATCAGTATAGCTGCTCATTTAGCCCCTTCTCCACCTGATAACTCCGCTTGGCCTTCCGCATCCTTAGTCCCGTCGCCTACCTCAGTAGCTTCAGGGGTTCATATGGCACAGATTGGCTTTCCTTTGGTTAATCTTGGGCCCAACATGTCATTACCGCCGACTGCTCCTACCTCATCTCTCTTGTAGACTGTTCCGTTCATGACTTTCTCTCTGCCACCTATCCACACGAGCTTTCCTTCTCAAGGTCCGCCCACCTTTTCATTTCCACACACATATCCGGTAACCTCAACAGCTTATATAGGACATCCCTATTCGGTTGCCTCAACACATTCGTCCTCCATACCTTATCAACATTTAACCCCACCATTGTCTAGCAGTGGCCCTTGGCCCAATTTGCCTCCGTTTACCACAACCACACCATCATCTCATCCAACTACTGATTTAATTAAACAAATGATGGACAAAATTCAAAATCTGGAGGCTTCTGTTTCACGAAGTCGTAGCGCCTTGACATACGAGCAAGTTTGTCAGGAGCATATCCACCCTTCAATCCCCCTTCATTCATATCCTCCTTAATGGGAATTACCAAAGTTTACCCATTTTAACAGTAAGGAGGACCCTCAACAACACTTACGATCATTTAGACATGCCTGCTATCTGATTGCTCACGACAACACTTTACTACTCCGCACCTTTCCCATGTCCTTATCAGGACCCGCCTTGGAGTGGTACAATGCTTTAACCCAGCACTCAATCTTCTCTTTTAACCAGCTAGCCCAATCTTTCTTGGATCATTTCTCCATTAACATTGCCAAGAAAGTATCTATCACCGACTTCTATGCTGCCATCCGACAATTTGAAGACGAATCTATCGCAGATTTCATTGGACGATGGCAGGGCCTTATCAACCAACTTACGTATGCCTTGCCTCAGACCGAACTTATCGAACTGTTTACGCGGGCCTGCGCTAAGCACATCTCTCCTACCCTCCAAATTCAAACTTTCCATACATTTGACGAGGCCTTTACTATGGCTCGAAAACTAGAGATTCGAGCCTTAGAGGAAGAGAAATTGCGGTTGCGCAACAAAAACCCCACTTTCCGAACCCAAGATTCCACCAACAAACCTAACACCACCAATCCTCACCCATAGACTGCTTCGAAATCAAAAGGGGCCGTGCTTTTCAGTGATGGTCAAATCCCCACCACCGTCTAATACCCCGCCAAAAACCACCTATAAGTATAAAGCAGAGCCCATCAACTACACTCCCTTAGGAGAAACATATGGTGTGATATTGGAAAAATTTCTTAAAGCAGGAGCCATTACCTTACCTCCTGTTAAACCTCACTCTGGGTTTGATTCCACTCGCGCCATACCTTCTTGGTACAAAGAAAATGACTTCTGTAACTTCCACCGCGTGAAGGGACACAGTCATGAGAACTGCAAGATGTTGAAAAACATAGTGCAGGAAATGGTTGATGCGGGGGATATAGCCCTCGATAATCCTAACGCCCTTGCTAACCGAAATTTGAAAATATTCAACAAACCATTCCCGAATCATTCTTCTAACAGTAATCTAAACCAAGATATCTTAGCCGAGGAGAGTGTTCATGAGATCCATGTAGTCTTCGATTCCCAGCCAAAGACCTCTATCGAACAAATTCTGAATCAAACCTCTTCACTAACACAGGAAACCGAACCCCCTTCCTCGCCATCAAGACAAACTGAAATCCTTGCCATTCCTTTACCCATCAAAGAATTAACTACCCAGAGTTCCCTTTTCACAAATGAGCCTTCTTACACCACATCCTTGCAAGACTGTGAGCGGATGTTATCTAATTTATCTATTTCCCAAACGTCTCCTTCTACCATTCTTGTTGTACAAGAGGAAGGCTTGCCACTTCTTTTGTCATCCTTAGACGAGAAACCTCTTGAACCAACATCACCACATTCTTTAAACATGACAGATCCTCTCAAACACACCCTCCTACCTATTAGTCCTTCATCACCTAAATCTTTTCAGCAACCGGTTGACCTCTTAACGCCCATTGATACAGTGCCTCATATACCCCTTGTATCACACCCACAGTGGACCGGAATCACAACCCACCTTTCTTCCATACAAAAGTTCCTATTCACACGTGAGGACTGTCATTCCCCAGAAGATAGACAGGTCCTATGGGAATGTTTGAGTACGCCATATTCTACTCAAATGCAAATGACCAATCCTGATGCCTCTACCATATATCCGAAGTGTTTACAGAAGCTTAAAATGCCTATGTCCTCATCTTCACCCCCCTCATCTCTACCAAATACCTCATCCACTTCTATTAACCTAACCAAATCTTCCCCTACGCTTGGGACCTCACCCATACCTAGTCTAACACACCCACCTAAGCGGCTTGATTTATCTAAAAATAAAGCCGTCCATCCCATTAGGAGACAGACTCAATCTCCTCAATCTATGCCGCTAACACAACTAAAACCCTCGTCGTCACACCTACCTTTCATATTGGGACCCCATCCCTCTACCTTACATCAATATATCATACCTCCTGCGTTTTCTTTAAAGCGACCTACACCTTTTGCACCCATATAGAAATCCAAGGGTATAGTAACACCGTCACCCCACGTATCCTGTCCACCTATCAACCGTAAACAAATTCCATCATCAAAAAATTTGTTTTCTATCAGTCCTATTTCTCCATGGTTGTTTTCTGATACCACATCATCTATGGCCTCATCATCCAACTAACTAAACATAGCTTCTGGGTCAAAGAAACCACGTTTAGTTAAAACCCATTATCAAAAATCCTTGGCTAAAACACCCCCCATACAAACCAACCACACCACGTCATCACCAGAATCGACCCAGTCAATAGCCTCATTTTCCTCTGACTTTGACCCACTCAAAGGGTCTTACGCCAAAATCCTTGCTATGTTGGTAGAGAATGCGACCATTTCCCTACCCCCACTTAGACCTTATGATCCATCTAAACCTCGACCTATAGGTTATGATGAGTCTAAAATCTGCGCTTACCACCGCACACCAGGACATGACGTAGAGGGATGCAAAGCGTTGAAAGCCATACTTCATCAGTCACCTCTCTCAGATAGAAAAGTTAAGAAAGACGACTTACGAAGAGAGAGACCTTTAGCTTCAATTCCCTCTCCTATACCACCTGTCCCCGCCTCACCAAGATCTATCATTATTACAGCCCCACCTCTCGAAAACCATGACCTATCCCTACCATCTTCCTCCTCTCGTATTCACGAGATCAATATGATTAGTGTTGCTACTCGAGGGCAGAAAAACAATGGGAAAGTGAAAGAAAACACACCCGCGGCATCTCTTTCTCCGTCAAACATCCCGATTGTACCACCACCTAAAGTGGTTATTTGCGAACCCACCTATCTCATCTCTAATGGCATTGCCCACTGAACTATGATCAAACAGCTTCACCAATCACCTGTAAAAATGACACTGTATGATCTCAATCAGACTTCTGAATCTCATCCACAAGCTCTCATTGAAATCCTTCAAGGGATAGAGGTTTTACCTAATGAAACCTTTCCTGTTACCTCTATTCTAACACCCAATCATGTTGCTTCACTCACCAAAAAATCTATCTCCCCAACCACTTCTGTCTCTGTACAGTAAGCCGCTACTGTCAGTTTCTCCGAAGATGAAATTATCGACTTTGGTGCTGAAGATCCTGACCCTGCTCTTTTCATCTCAGCGTACGTTCGGGATATTCATGTATGTCGTGTTATGATTGACGGGGGCGCTAGCCTAAACATCATCTCTTCAAAAGCCTTCCAACAAATGAATATCCCTTCTAGTTGCATGTGTGCCAACCCCATCATGTTGCGATCATTCAATGATGCTATTACTTCTACTTTAGGCACCGTGATCCTTAACATTCGTGTAGGACCACGTACTTTACCCGAACTCTTCTATGTCCTTGAGGGAGAGTTCCAATACAATATGTTGTTAGGCCGCCCTTGGATCCGAGCTATGGGATGCGTTGCCTCCACCTTACATAGATGCATAAAATTTGAGTACGAGGGGAAGTCCTACACCGTAAAAGCTGATCCTCCCCCCTTCAAAACTTACAATATGTTGCATCGCCCCTAATGATGTGCTTATACCAGTCAAGACACCCATTCATCCAACCCAGCCATCTACTTCCAATGCACCTACACCTTCAACCAATGAAACCGCCGTTACAAATATTACTTCCTTTCCCGTAGATAACATCCCAACCTCCGACCCCTTAGTAGATGTTTTTCAACACCTTACGTTGGGGGAGTACCACCTATATAATGTTAGCTCTTTCCATACCCCGCAGGAGTACGGACAGTTACATGCACATCCCACCTACGACCGTCGCGTGGGGGAGGTAATCTCTTACGGACCACCCCATTGCCGCACCAACCTAATGTATGGGGGTGTTGACGCATCCTCCGTTACCCCTGAACCTCCTCTTGGTGTGGTTCCCTTCCAATCTGATTTTCAATACTTGACAAATCATCATTTCGCCCTCACCTTCTTGACTCGCTGTTCTTGGAAAGGCTTTGGTTTTGGTCTTTATGAACAAGGCCGACATACACTCATTCCCGTGACTACACGCAAACACAATGATCGCAGTGGTCTCAGTTTTCCTAAAACACTTACACCGGAGAAACCTCATGTCAGTTGTATCCTGGAAGATGACGACGTCACCCCTTCCAAACCATCATCACCCATTTTGCCATCATCACCCATAGAGTCGATAGACCCTGAATCTATCCCTCTTAACTTTTTTTTTTCATAAATGTTATGTTCATAGGTCCTCTCACTTATCAACGCGATAATGAGGACCCATCTTCTCTTCCCCTTCTGTATCCAGACATGATCGAATAGGATTCGCCTTTGATTAATGTTGTTGAGTGCCAGGATGACGACTCCATCCTCACTTACCTTGGGGCGGACGACTCCTATATTCAATGCGCCTTACCGTCTGAAACTCAAACCATGTTGAATGAGTCGACTATAGAAATCAACATCCACACAGAGGAGGATCCTCACATTGTGAAGATCAGACAATCCCTTAACACATCAGAACAAGACGCCTTTACTACCTTTCTCCGTACCCGCAACCAAGCTTTTTCTTGGTCCTACGCTAACATGCCAGGAATTGATCCTACCATTTCTGTCCATAACATCACCCTAAACCCCGATTCCAAACCAGTCAAACAAAAACTAAGAAAAATGCATCCACGCATTGCCCTCGTGGTCATAGAAGAGCTTCAATGACTCCTTTCTGATTCCTTCATCTTGCCTATTGACTATCCTCAATGGATTTCTAACATCGTACCTATCACTAAAGCGACGGGGGGACTTCGGATATGCACAGATTTCCGAGACCTTAACCTCACTTGCCCCAAGGATGACTTCCCCCTCCCAAGAATTGATCAACTTGTTGATCTCACTGCGGGCCATGATATGCTTTCTCTCATGGATGGTTTTTCGGGATACAATCAAATTTTGGTAGCCCCGGCTGATCAACATAAAAATACCTTCATAACTCCTTGGGGAACCTTCTGTTATCGTGTCATGCCATTTGGCCTTAAGAATGCTGGTGCGACCTATCAGCGGGCTATGACTTACATTTTTCATGACATTATGCACACTCTCCTTGAGGATTATGTCGATGATCTTCTTGGAAAATCTAAACATCGCAGTGAACATCTCGATGTTTTAACCATTATTTTCGATCGCCTGTTACAATATTCACTCCGGCTTCAACCAAAGAAATGTGTCTTTGGTGTTCTTTCAGGAAAAAATCTTGGCTTTATCGTCTCTTTGTGTGGCATTGAGGTCAATCCATCTAAAGTAAAAGCTATCCTAGAAATGCCCCCACCCAAAAACCTCAAACAATTACGTAGTTTGCAGGGTAAACTTCAATCCATCCGGTGTTTCATCTCCCAACTCTCGGATCGATGTCAACCTTTCCATCACCTTCTTAAAAAGGACATTGCCTTTCAATGGAGTGACGAGTGTCACCAAGCCTTTGAAGCTCTCAAAGCCTATCTCTTGCAGCCACCCATGCTTATTCCACCCCAGGATGATTGCCCTTTCTACCTTTACCTTTCTGCCACTGACCACGCTATAGGAGCCATGCTCACACATCGGGACTCGGCACGTCGAGAACAAGCCATTTATTATATAAGTCATACTCTCATGGATTACGAGACTAGGTATACACATGTAGAAAAATTGTGACTAGCCCTATCATTCATAGCCACCAAACTCTGACATTACCTCCTGAATCACAAAACTTTTGTCATCACGAACATGGACCCCATTCATTATATGTATACCAAACCACATCTAAACCAACGCATCGCCCGATGGCTTATTCTCCTCGCTGGCCTTGACCTTGAGTTTGTACAATAGAAGTCAATCAAAGGACAAACTATTGTGGACCAACTTGCGGAGGCCTCTTTACCTGGGGAACAATTCACCAATTTTAATTTCCCCGACGAACTCATCACCACTCTTTCACTCAGAGAAGAGTCATATCAAATGACCCTCTTCTTTGATGGATCTAAATGCCAGTGTGGTGGAGGAGCCGGCATTGTTCTCATTCCTCTTGACACTGAACCTATGCCTCTTTCATTCCGGCTCGATTTTCCCTGCACTAATAATACAACGGAATACGAGGCCCTTGTTTTGGGTCTCCAGGTTGCGTTACACTTAGGTGTCAAATCCATTAATATTTTTGGTGACTCTCAATTGGTAGTCAATCAAGTTATGGGCATCTACCAATGTAAGAATGAGGAACTTCAAAAGTACAAACATTACGTGGATTCACTTTTGACCTCATTTACTCGTTATTCTATCCAGACCATTCCCCGCTCCACTAAAAAATTTGTGGATACTATGGCTTGCTTAGCCTCACAAATTCCTACCTCACCAACTGACTATGACATATTCGTCTTGGTCTAACAACTTTTTGCCCCATCCTACTCAGCCTCGGTTGTTTGTATGATAAATAATGTGTCTGCTAATTCGCAGGATACCTAGTACCACCAATTTCACGACTACCTTACAACCTCTGTTCTCCCACCTGACCTTACTAGTAACGGAAAATGTGCTTTTCTTAAAAGTGTTTCTTGTTATGTCGTCATGGGGGGACTCCTCTATAAACGTGGCTTTGATGGCATCCTCCTTCGATGTCTAACCGGCACGGAGGTCACCTATACCATCCAACAAGTCCATGACGGCATTTGTGGTGGACATTTTAGTGGCCTTGCCATGGCCAAATGAATCCTTCGCCTAGGTTATTATTGGCCCACTCTTAATAACGACTACTATGAATATGTTAAGCGTTGTGTTATGTGTCAACAACATGCCAACCTTCAACATACTCCTAGCCATCCGTTACAGGTCGCACGAGATCTTTGGCCTTTCTCACAATGGGTTTTAGACCTTATTGGTGAGATCCACCCACCCTCTTCGCAACGTCACCGTTGGATAATCACAGCAACCGAATATTACACAAAATGGGTGGAGGCCATTCCACTCATTTCAATCAAAAAAGAAAAAATTGTCGAATTCGTTAACCATCACATTATCTGTCGTTTTGGTATTCCTCATCGCCTAATAACAGATAATGGTAAATCTTTTAAAAATAAGTTGTTACAAGACCTTTGTGAAAAATTTTGTATCAAACTTAGTTTCTCATCACCTTACTATCCGCAGGCCAATGGTCAAGCTGAATCTTCTAATAAAACCCTAACCAAAATCCTCATGAAAGTTGTCAATGAGTCCGGAAGAAACTGGCATGATCACATTCCCTTTGCCCTTTGGGCTTATCGTACTAGCATTTGTACCTCCACTAATGCCACACCATTTTCTTTGGTATATGGTACCGAGGCTATCTTGCCTCTCGAAGTACAAATACCCTCCCTCAAAATATCTCTTCAGGATATTCTCACCAATGATGATTTCCGCCACGAGCGGTTAGCCCAATTAGAGCTTCTTGACGAGCGTCGTCTTACGGCTCTTGATCACCTTCAAATCTACCAAAAACGCATCAAGCGTGCTTATGATAAACGACTTCATGAGCGTACCTTTAAGGTTGGTGATCTTGTCCTCAAAGAGAATCAACATGTAACCAAACTAGAAAAGAGCAAACGTGGAAAATTTTCTCCTAATTGGATTGGGCCTTACATTATCACTCACACTTATGGATCAGGAACTTATCGTTTAGCTTCGCTTAATGGTAAACCTGAGCCTGAGCCCCTTAACGCCTTGCATCTTCGACCATTCTACTATTGAAATTAGTGTTATATCACTTCTTATCTACCTTACGCTCATCCCTTGAGCTCATTTACCACTGCATACACTTTGTTTCTTACATCTCCAAATCCAATCAAGCTCATATGGTTTGATTATTACCTCCTCTTAAAATATGCCTTCCCCTTTTTAGTCTGGTCCATGACTTAAAAGTATTGAAATGACAC
The DNA here is from genome assembly GCA_019776745.2 of Taxus chinensis. Taxonomy (NCBI): domain Eukaryota; kingdom Viridiplantae; phylum Streptophyta; class Pinopsida; order Cupressales; family Taxaceae; genus Taxus; species Taxus chinensis. The sequence continues at coordinate 39,581,434 of CM034148.1, read as the reverse complement.
ATTCTTAATTAAAACACTTATGGGATTTTCTTGAGTAAAACTTCCTACGAAAACTAGATGCTTTATGCCCAACGGACTTCTAGAACTCTAAATTATACAATAGACTACTTCCTTGAAGGATAGCTATAGGCCAAACTATTGCTGCTATTATATATAGACTTCTCCCCCGAAGGACAGCTATACATAAGCACCGCATTTACTACTATAAATAGACTGCTCCCTTGAAGGACAGCTATACACAGTCAGCCTTTATCAGAAGCTTCTCGCATTGATCAGCTTCGTGAAGACCTCAAGAACAATAAAATACATATCCCATGTAGACTTCCCACATCGATCAATCTATATCCAAAAAAATAAAAGCAGTATTCAAAAGCACTTTTGAGTCATGGACTTGTCTATTTAGGTTTTGTTCTCTTTTGTCAGCATAATCACCTTATAACAACTTCTCTGCACCCCAGCTCTACCAGCCACCTCACCTCACCATTCGTCAAAGCAACGAAACTCAAGGGACGTGACGTATATCTGATATATTGTGATTATACAACTCTTTTCACCAATTGACTTCTCGCATATGCAAGGTACCTAGGGATTCAAGCTCATACTACGTTAATATGTGGTTTGTTTAGCTCTTCTCAACTACAGGACACTCTTGCCTCTTTTTCTCGGCTCTAGGATTGTGTGTTGACCTTAATCAGGACATGATTCCCTACTACTTGGGTATGCTAACTTTCGCTTTACCCTACCAACACCAACAACATTACCCTACCACCATCAAATTTTTACCAACCAACAAATTGCCTAACCACAACCAAATTGCCTGAATTCACCTCTCCCTGGTCCTAGGGGAGAACTACATTGGTATGAGGCCCTTCCTTGCTTTGTGTAATGGGCTATGTAGGTAGCACTTAGGAGGCATGGACTCTCCCAAGGTTAGCTCGACCATCCCCTACCATACCTTATCATGTGTTGTCAATATAAATATTTTTCGTGTATTTCTATTCGCCAACGTTCATCTTTATCCATTTTCAAAACAAACAAAAACAACATTTAAAACACAACCATTCTTATTATTATCATCACTCAAAAGAACATACATATTTAGTTTTATTTTAGATGTTAAACAAATACATCTTCTCTATCATCGACTTGCAGGTCAGCATCCTTGTTTATTCTTATATTCCTATAAAATCCACTTAGACCCTTGCACCTCCTCCCGAATCAGGTGGTGATCGTGATTGTCGATGCCCCTCAGCTGGGCCTCTCCATCCTCAAAGGTGCCACTGCCATTGGTTCCTCCCATTGATCCGCCAACATCTCCTGTAACATACGAATACGTCCTCTCGCGTGGAGGAATCTTGCCTCCAGTCTCCCCACTCGTAACTGTGAAGCCTCTAACAATCCCATTGTCTCATTCACCTGTGTTTGAAGCTGGTGAGCCAAATCCTGCAGATAATCTCTCTCCGCTGTAATCACAGCTATGTCGGGGCACTCATGTGCACCTCGCAGCTCTGCTACCCACCATACTCTATAGGCCTCTGTCGTTCCCGCATCCATAACCCTACGATCAGCTGCTATCTCTTCTGGCCCTTCTGGAGGTGTAGGCCGGGGAGGTGAGAATTTTGCCTCGGCATCGATCCTCGTGTATGGTCTATATGTCATAGGTATATCCTGAATGAACCCAAATTGTCGCCGCATGCAATCTAGAGGAATCCTCTCGTACTCACCCGGCCTGTGCCTTGCGATCCACCTCAATCGCTCTACACCCCTCAACTCCTCAGCTATGTGCTCTGTCACCATATAGTTCCCGTACGGCCTCCAACAAATATCCGCAATCGTCACCATCTCCCATACCTGTCTATAATACTCGATGTCATCTATCACGGCCTGGGATCTTGCTTCTTGTTCTGTCTGGACCCATCATTTGAATCCCAACCTTTGCACTCCTACCTCTCCCGACTCAATAGGTCGGCCTATTGGACACACACAAACAATATGCTCATAGGCCCAACAATGTAATAAGTACGAACAATCCAGTGTCGTCCTGTGTTTTCGCTTACAGGCCCATAAACCCCTATATAACTCTGCCAGATATGCGGGTGCCCATGCGAATTTCACGCTCATTTCTATCATTTCCCAAATAACACTCATCAATGCTTTGGGAAATCTTCCACCTTCCGCCCTCGGCAATGCATAATACCCCCACTGCTATCATTAATAGCACGGCCAACCTTGTTTCCTCAGGGTGTGTTGCATACATTGTACCATACGTAAATGATAAACCTCGCTGTGTCAAATCTCATGCAGCTGACCCTAATACTACTGTTATCGCTGCCCGCCCCACGCTAGGTAGCACCTGATACACTGTTTTTCCTATCATTGGGAGTCTCAAAATACGGAACACATCTTCCAAAGTCACTGTCATCTCCCCTGTTGGCAGATAGAAGGTATTCTTTTCTGGATTCCATCTCTCAATCAACGCCTGCAACATAGCATGGTTACGCGCGATTCTTGAATAATAGCGGATTCCACTTAACCCCAACCGATTTATCAATGCCCATTCAGCTGGTGTTACATCCACTCGGATTTGTGACAACAACGCTGACACAGTATCATTCATCCTTAACCTTGCTTCTGCCTGCATACATCAAAACAACACATGATTATTCAAAAGAACAAATCTCTACGGGTTTTTTCTCAAAATCTGGAAACCCTTACAGTGACCGATAGTGGTTATGCATAACCGATACCGGTTTGGTAACTGATACCGGTTACTTATAAATGATACCGATCACTGTTAAAAATATACCTACCCTGCTTAAAACATACACCTTCGATATTTATGAAGCCCGTTTACTCCTATTTCTACCTAAAAATCTACGTGACCACCCTGCTTACCTACCCCATAGCACTCACCCCATCCCCAACCCTTGTCTATTACCTTTTCTTTCTCATCTTTACCCACTTACACTTCTCTCATCTTATTCACAAAACATGCAAGAATCAGGTTACAACCATAACAGTTTACCTCTCCGGATGCAGCAGCTTGGGGCGGAACATGTCTTCCCCCTCGTCCCTGCCTGCTGGATGCTTCTCCTCATTCAGCCATGTTCACCACCCTTTGCAAATATAACTTGTCTTTCTATCTTCTGAATCTCAGCCCACGCTCACTTCACCTGTCTCTTTCCTCCTTATCACTTAAATTCTTTCATGCAATTACCTGTAGCAGTTGTCAAACAGCGTCGCATTCACATATTTAACTCGTTTCATGACTCTAAAAATAAGAATGCTAAAAATAAGAACTTAAGTTGCCAACCCAGCAGTTCTATTTTTAGGAAAATAATTCTTTCATAACCGATATCGGTTACATGACCGATATTGGTCATATAGCTACCAACATCGGTTACATAACCAATATCAGTCATGTCCCCCCTGTTGCTTAAACCTAAGCCTTTTTTTTTCATTTTTGCAAATTTTTGTGGCGCCCGTCCCTTTTTCCTGCATAAACAACACCATTATCCATATTTTTCATCAAATCTATCTCTCATCACAATTTCATCAACATCATTTCTCTATATTACAAAACAAATAAGCCATCAATAACCGATATCAAAAAACCATCAATCTATACACCATTTGAATCCAAATCAACAGCTACAAACATTCAATATTCACAAACCAGCGACAAAACATACAACATTTCATAACACAACATGTCAATTAAACTCATCATCTATATATACATACATTCCATTTCACAAAGCCATCAACAAAAGACATCAGCACCATCAATCTATACACCATTTGGTTCCAACTCAAACTCATCATACATTAAATATCACAAACCATTGACAAAACACTCAAAATATTTTAAACACAGCATGTCGGTCAAAATCAGCATATATATATATATATATCCAAAGTTTCAAATGTACAATGTGTCTTGCATAAGGGCCTCTGTGATCTCATAATACAACAAAGCCAGCGCGCAGGCCATAATAACTGTCATAATCTCGACTCGGCTCGCAGGCTGGTCTCTCATATCCAACAATAAATACTCGGCTCGCAGGCCGGTATCAACTGTACAACCTGTACTCGGCTCGCAAGCCGGTATATACAATAAATGAATCAATAAATGAATGAATAAATCATATAAGGGCACGCAGGCCTCTATACACATAACCGGTTCGCAGACTGGTGCCCATATCCAATGTACAAACACATAAATATGCAGGGATCCCTCAGCTCTCCCCACTGCCCTCTGCACTGTCTCCCTGCGGGTCCCTGCGCTACCTCTCACCTCCTCCTTGTAACAGACCCACCGACTGTGGCTACACCACCCTGAGATCTCTGGCTACACAAGGTCTCTGCTCTATGTGCCGCATATGGCTGATAGTCAGCCTCGGTACCATCAAGAACATCCTGATAGTATCGGGCCTCCGCTCTCGCCTTCATATACCGGGCCCGTGCCACCACAGCTACTGGGGCTGGTCCCCCGACTCCTAATAATAGTGCCCCCTGTGCTGGTGCCACTGGTGGTGCCTGTGGCTGCGCCGGTGGTGGTGCTGGTACCTGTGCCTGTGCTGGTGCCGCTGGTGGTGCCTGTGCTGGTACCTGTACCTCTAGTGGTACCTGTGCTGCTACTTGTACCTGAGCCTGGGCTAGCTACCCCTGTAAGACACCTATATGTGCCTGTGCAGCAGCAAGCTGCCCCTGTAATAACTATACCTGGCCCCTAAGCTGATCCCTCTCTGCTCTAACAGCCGCCAAGTCTGGCTGTGCGGGCTGTGCTCTCCTCACAGCTCTCTCTCCTGCCCACCATACTAAAAATGATCCCATGCAGCCGGCGTCATCCACTGTATCATCTGACTGCCTCTCTGTTGCCCAATCTGGGTCCATAGGATGTGATGCAGGCAATGGAGCCTCTACATCATCCCTCCGGTACTGAGGGAAGGGAGGTGGCTCATCCTGTCGTAGCCCAAGCTGTCGTCGTACCCTCTCTAGGGGTATCCGCTTGTACTCTCCCGGCCTCTGTCCCGCTATCCAGAATGTATAGTGGATCCACTACAACTGTGCTTGAGCTCCTCCATTGCGGGTGATGACCTCTATACAGGTCTCCATACAATATCTACCGCTGTCAGGCCCTCTAACATATGTTTGTAATAAGTGCCACGTCCCGCCCTGCAAGCACTGCTCGTGGCTGGCCCACGACCCCCAACCACCTCTGAAAGCCGTATCTATAGATGACCTGTGGCCCTGGTTGCTGGGACAGCCCTACTGGTCTAATGCATATGATATGCTCATATGCCCAACAGTGTAGTAAAAACGTTGAGCAAATCCCAAATCGCCTCATCCAGCGATAGCCCCACAGCTCTCGGTATAACTGCACCAGGTATACTGGTGCCCAAGCATAACATGTGTGCTCCTCCACCATCTCATGTAGCACCCTCATAAGCGCCCGTGGAAAGCGGCCTCCCTCAGAGTCTGGGAGGGCGAAGCAGGTGATCCCGATCATCATCAGCATGGCAAGCCATGTCTCATGGCGGTGGGCCCGGTACATATCCCCATACGCAATGCTCGTGCTGTGATACGTCAGTAGCGCAGCTGCATCCCCGAATACGTGCAGGATGCTATCTATGGCTGTCTCTGTGTCCACCTAAAAGACTGCCTCCCCATCAATCGGTAATCGAAGGATGCGATACACATCCTCCAATGTGATGGTCATCTCTCCAGTCGGGAGATGGAACACATTGGTCGCCGGATCCCATCTCTCGATGAGGACGACCATCAAACTGTGATCCCTGTCGATCACTCTGTACCGCTAGACTCCGTCGAGTCCCACCTCGTGCATGATACCCCACTACGCTGCGGACATGTGTGGCCACATCCATCTCAACAGCGGGGGCATCCTGTCCCGCATCGTCAGCTACTGACGTGCCTACAAAACCAACTCACTACATTAGCCCTACTCTCTATCACAACATCTACTTATCCCCTCTATACCCCCTTTTTTATCCCCCCCGACCACACCCCGACTCTCTAACAAACCCCTCTACCCACCTATATTCTACAATATCCCCCAACATATTCACACACAACACACAAAACCCAATCATAAACAACACCACACAACCCAACATGCCATCCCCAACAAGAACTTAACACCCAAAACCACCACAAAACGACGCAACAAAATAGAAAATCCTGCCTAGGGACCGGTACCGGTCACCCTTAACTGACCCCGGTCCCCTTTCCACCGACACCGGTCCACTCCCGACCGACACCGGTCACCAACAAACCCGACCTACCCAAGAATTTCGCGACCAATGCCGGTCGCTTAGTGACCGGCATCAGTCACTGGAAAATACCCGAGCCAAACCCGACGCGGCTACCCCATTCCCTTTTTTTCCTATTTCTCCCTCTATACCGACCCAAACACCCTAAAAACTTACCCACCCAGCCACCTTGGCCTATTTAACCTATCTAACCTCTCCTTTTTTCAAATAACTTCCATTTATTAATTATTTTATCAAAATCTAGCATTCCTACCCAAAACCCAAATCCAACATAATACAATCAAATTCACACAATGACGGGTTTCGAACCTACCGGTACGACAACACGTCGTCATGGTGGGATGGGTGGTGGTGGTCCAGCTGGTCCAGCACCTCCTGCTCCTCCTGGTTGAGCCATGGCTATAAACTCTCCTCTGTTGGGTCCTCCACCAATCAACTGCTACCTCCTACTCACTAGGGTCCACTAAACACTCACTTCTCCACTCAAATAGCGCCACCTCAACCAAAAAATGCTCCAATCTCAACAATCCACCTCAGAAAACTCCAATTGGTTTTCAAATTGACAATGTGACAATGACCGGCTGTATTTTTCTTTTTATAGGTTTTTGACCTATAACCGATATCGGTTTTATTGTGCCCTAAGGAACCGGTATCGGTCATACATAATCGATATCGGTTTTCTCTCACCTCTACCCCAATTTTGGCCCTTATTTACTAATAGCCCTTTCTACCAACATCGCCTATATCCACCTTCGTTGACAACCCTTTGTTAACTTCATTTGGCCCGACCCACGGCCGCAACCAACCCATTTGGCCTGACCCAAGGCCGTAACCAACCCATTTGGCCCGACCCAAGGCTGCAACCTACCATTTGGCCTGACCCACAGCCGCAACCAACCTATTTGGCCCGACCCAAGGCCGTAACCTACCATTTGACCCAACCCGCAGCCGTAACCAACTCATTTGGCCCGACCCAAGGCCGTAACCTACCATTTGGCCCAACCCATGGCCGCAACCAACCAATTTGGCCCGACCTAAGGCCGCACCCAACCATTTGGCCCGACCTAAGGCCGCACCAATTAAATACCATACCCACAATCAACGTTTTATTTTATCCATCCATCATGTACCTTTTTGTTCAATCGAGCTCACCTGTTCATGTTTTAGCATGATTAGGGTCCTTGACTTGATCAGTCGACCAACTTTGCCTAGACCGAGCCGTGATGTTTATCTCAACCAAACCAACCATTTGGTACTGCTGAACATGCCTAAACGTTCCTGTACCTTACCCGTTATATCCCCTGGAGCTACTTCCTATGCCTTGGATACCAGGATTATATCACCCTTGTTTGGATAAACTATCAACCTTTGCCTATGAATTGCTTGTTTGCTCTTCAAATCATGTACCCTGGTCGCACTACTGCATGTCAACGTGCGTCTGCTTCCTTGGACCTACCCCACCATCTTACCATTCTCTCAACACCATTTACCCTTTATCAACCCTATCCCTGCTTTCACGCTACCTCAATCTGTGATAGATTTGAGGGGGATTACCTATACCCTTAACAGGGGTAACCACTTCTTATTATTGTCTGCGCAGCTTTAACAAGACAAGCCACACGACAACAAAGGGCTAATGTAGACACCAAATTTGTGTCATTACGACACCCTGTACCCCGCATCCCATTTCGCAACCTAACCTCATCACCTAAACCTTACACAATTATTTATTAATTACCTTATAATTAATAAATCCACATCGCCATACCTACCACCTCATGTTGCCACCTCATCATGACCTAGTCTCAACCCTAAACTAACCTAATTAAGACCTATAACTTGGTCCAATTCCACACCTATGACTAATTACTCCTCCTTCGCACCTAAAACCAACTTCATAATGACTTGACCAAGCCCGCAACCAATCCTTCGGAAGAAAAGGAGGGAAAGCTAGCTATTTTACCAAAAATAGCCCGCTTTGACCTGACTGATACCGGTTCCTACTCGACCGCCGTCGGTTGCGTAACCGCCATCGGTTCCCCGTAAATGACCACTTCCAACCAAAAACAAAGGATCGGATTTTCATTTGATCGAAAAGGAGGAGAAATCATTAAAAGGATCCAGATTTTGCTTGGCCGAGCAGAGACAAGTGAAGAAACTGGGAGAGCTTACAGAGAAGGACATCAAGCCCAAGACTGTAACTGAATAACCAAAGCCCAGTAACACTCATCCATGCATCAGAAGAGGAAATAGCTCAGTTTGGATTGTCAGATCATCCCACTTGAGTCCTGTCTTCGTCTTCACAGTCCTGGAACTTGTATCTGCATTAGGGACGAGTAAGTAGTGTCTTATATGTTTCTAAGCACCATTTCTTGAGCTCGTGGATTGATAGTAATTATAAGTTTAGTCCTAGATCTACTACCAGTGACATACTGCACTTAACCTTCATCCATGCATCTTGGTATTGCCCTGAAGGCCATTTTATCACACTCTGAGTCTTCCCTGTCCTCCTATTATTCCCCTCAGCCATCCACCAATCTTAATAATCCCACAATCACCCTGCAACCAACCTCTACCCAAAAGCACCCAGATTACTGACCCTAGTGGTGTCGATTATTCCCTACCGACAGCGGTTATCTAACCACGGTCGGTCACCCAGTGACCGGCGTCGGTCACTATGACTTATACCCCGAAACCTTTTTCTCACCTATTTGCCACCTAACAACCTCAGATCTAGTCTGGTTTATCCCTATAACTCAACCTGAACGTATCAACGACCAATAACCGAACAAACAACGTGACGCTTTATTATTGATAATTTAGCTTCAATTGCTTTGTAACGAGATACCTAAATCGTGATTTTGCAATAGCTTTCTTTGTTATCATTTGTGTTAATTCGTATTAAAAGGGGAACTGACCACCTTCGAAAGGAAGTTTTATATTTCCTGGGCCTAAGGCAGCTCCCTCATTTATTGTCTAATTAAAATCTGGTGGTCCTGTATTCTTACTTGTAGGTAGTCCTTCCAAGACAAAAAGGAGTTCTTCGCAGTCAATCTGATCTTTCTCTACGGTACGTGCACACCATCTCAACATTCAATAGGTATTCCTCCTAGCCCTAACTCTTATCTATTTCTCAAAGGAATGATAGGATAGAAGCAAGTCTATTCTGTAGAGCCGAAACATTCCGTGCGAAACACTTGTAGCTAGTGTTGGACCATAAGATGTACTTCCCTGTGTCCCAACAGTAGAAATTAATTATACCCCGATAGTCTATGAAGCGTTACCACTCATAGAAGTTAGTTCAAAAATTAGTGTGCCTAAGGTCTATGTAGATGATACATCCAAAAAGGTACTCCCATATAACAATTAAGCCATTTGCACTGCCATCGTTGTGCCTTTTATAAAACTCACTCCTACTTTCCCACTGCTTGAATTAACTTGTTGACTGTTTACTGTAATAGATGTTGGAAAACCAAGCACAAGAGCAAGGTTTCCAGGTAGATTTAGATGTGCACATGTGGCCTGGGTTGTCTCTACTGGCACACTTCTTCGTGAGGCTGAGGAGGGTTACCTATTATTTTTTCCCAAATGGGGGAGTTCTAGAGGCTCAGATTCCACGTCTTCTGCATGACATTTTCTCTACAACCTCCCATTACTTCTCTATCTCCCTCTTGTGTGCCACTTCAACTCCTTCGTGAGCTATCTTTCTCCATAATGACCAGTGGAATGCATTAGAAGTAAGTTCCCCTTAGATATCACAAAAACTTGAATTCAGCTACCTATGGACATGAATAAGTGGAAATTGAGTACTCCACGATATAATTGTTTAAAACTCCATGAAACAATGTATCCACAACTCGAGTCCAAATCAAATCAGCATCATACAGGGCTTGAAATTCTTCCTGTGTCCAGACAAGTGTGTGATACCTCCAATTCCACTTATATGTATACACAATCAGCCACTCGTATAATTCTAATGGAAATATAGAGAAGAAGCTCTCATACAAATGATCATACAGGTTCTGTTCCACCCACACACATGCGTTAAACTCAGATCTAGTGCTGAAATGTCATGCATGTTCTTCTTCTAGATCATGTATCCACTCCTCAACACTTGCTAAGGTCAACCAGTATGTCTTCATCGTGAGCCATCCTAAAAAAAACTGAAAAAGAGGTCCCAGAAATGGAACTCATGATGCAGCCTACAATTCAACAATACAAGCCCAAGTGCATTAGCACATCACTCAGCCTAGACTGAGCACTCACCTAAAGCACACAAAGGTACTAGGACCCTCTTTAGGGTTGTTGTTGTAGGATGTTAGCATGATGAAGACTTTATTTATTTAGATCTATAGCTAATATATCTTTCATACAGTGCATATTCAGACCTGGATTTAGAACATAGTAGTCTTAACAGATAACCATATGGAATCAAGCATGGAACACTGAATCATAACCATGAGAACACCTTGTTTCATTCTAAAATCTCCATTATATTAATTATAGTAAATACCCAGAAGCTTCATTATAATAACGGTAGTATACGCTCATGCACGTAACAGATCTAGCAGCATAATCTCACTATACCCTAGTTCTCACACATATATCTAAGATGTCTCTCTCTCTCTCTCTACATATATATATGTTATATCTACTACATAGTTCACTCCTTATTTATAAGGGTGGGGAATTTCCCTTCACCAATTATCTATTCCTGAAATAGGTCGCATGCTATTATTAGCTACACGTCATTAAAAAAAATAGTCTTACATGTAAGAATGATAACAATATATCTCTCTTTGTCAACTATCAGTTCACCATTCTATCTTTATCTTACATCCATGCAAAAATATTCATATCTGATCATCCAAAAATAGCTAATGTGTGACACACAAGTCTCCAATCAGTTTGAGTGCTCCGCACGCTACCTCTAAAAATAGATCCCCATCATGAAAATGGATAAATCATGAATCTATCTCTGTTCTGTGCGTGATCCTCACCGATGATTCCACACCTTTGTATGCACTCTGTTCTCCCATGTGAACTCTCTATATTTTCTCCACTAAGTGCCAGAGTTTGACTGATCAACAGAGAGGTAGCTCGCTAATTTTTTCTACTACTATGTCATAGCGGCCATTAACGGAGCTTAAAATTTGTAGTTCTTGTTTTTGTCTCTATTCACAATGAGATCAACTTGATTATGATTTTTTTTGCTTCTGGTGCTTCACGCGAAATTTTACTTCAATCCGACAACTGGTTGATGGGAAATTCAACTTTTTCTTCGTTGATTTGGGAAGGAGATTTATTTGCTATGAATGTTATGTTACATAAGAGGAGAGTTTGAAATTATTTTTTTGATTCTCTTGGATAGATGAACCAACAACAAAAAATGTTTCATTTCTTCTTGCACTAGTTTGCAAGATTTGTGATGATTTCCATTTTTTGGCTATGGATATTTTTTACTATTTTTCTTCGGTGTTCTTTGTTTCTCCTTCCTTGTTCACTCAAGTTTCCTTCTAATACCTATGTGATTTCATAGATTGACGGAGATTATTTCTGTGATAGGTCTAGTTTGAGGTTTAGCAATGGTGGAGTGATGGTAAGGAGGTTGCAGAGGAAGTATGGAGCTATGGCTGTGCACGAGAGTGTAAGAAGTTTGAAGCAAGGAAGTAGGTAAATATTTAAATTTTTGAAATCATGCTGAGAGAGGGCTGGGTGAATTTTCTTGTCCCTGATATCCCTCACCTCAAAGGGACATAAATTTCCATGGTGATCCTAGAGCTAACACGTGGCGTAGATCCGACGGTAGGGGAGTTGAGCTCTAAATTACACTTGGAGGCTGAACTGGCAATCCTGATGGTCGTATGGGATTCCAGAGGTCACATGGGGTCTACGTGCATTTTCACAAGGTTTATTTATGTGACCCTGAGGGACATCAGTGACATAAAATCCCTCTAGGATCCTCGAGCTGACACGTGTTCTCCCAAAATTTGGCTAAGTCTTGCACTTGCTCCAAGAGGACAACTTGTGATGATGATAACTTGAGCTCCCGATGGAATTTTTCAGAAAACAACCATATGATCCTAACTAGAAATTTCCTTTATAATCCAATGGTGGGGATCTTGTGTATTGATTATTTCACTTGATCCCTAAAAAATTGGATTTTTGATTCGGTACTCCACTTGTGCTTGAGAAAAAATGCATACAGACCTAATGTGCCAAAGTGTTGTGAAAATTATGATTTCACCATCTTGTAGGTATTGGAATTCTCTTTCTGTGTATGTTTTTTTAACTCCTAAATCCATCTAGAGCTCCCAGAGTCACCTTAAAAATCTCAATGGCTATTTTGGCATGTGTATTGACTAGGCTTGTGAATCCCCAATTTTGATGAAACTGCCCCAACTTCTCCAAATCTTCCCCGAACCTTCCAAAATCACCTTCAGGATGTTCCTAGGCCTTTAAATTTCTTCCACATTCATTTTTTCTTTTCTAATCTACTCCATGGGGTTGTTCTAGTCCTTGGAAGGCCAGTGATAGCCCTTCCCATGACTTTCCAAAATTTACATTTTCAATGAACTCCTAAAATCACCTAGGGAACTAATTTGAATTTCCTAAATCACCTAAGGGGATGAGATAACATTGGATGAGGGGTCACTAGACTAAATGGGTGGAATTGGTTTGCCTGGGAATGACAGAACATGAAAATTTTAGCACATGGGCATAGTTGTCGTGTTTGGAAATTATCAATTTCCCTATTGCACATTTGCATGAAAACAATTGGCTCTAGCTTGGGGACATGACATAGACTGAGTGCAACAAAGACATGACATGGAGTATCCATAATCTCAAATTTAAACCATATAACTCATTGACCGGTTCCTTATCCATTGGGCCCTGCGGAGTCATGTACAACTTACAAGAGAGAGAGAGCGAGAAGAAGGAAAAACATACAAAACAAGGAAAAAGGGAAACACAGAATGCATGTAGAAAGGAAAGACATCCAAAAGAAATGGAAACACACCTAACAATCACCTATGGTAAAAGGTGAGTGACAACCCATTTTCACTAAAGTACTTTTCATTCCTCGTGATTTACCCTTGAGTGGGAAACACTAAGTGATGTTGTTCTGCGAAGCCATTGACTGGTTCAAGAAAGTAACCTCCTTTCATTAACTGTTTATGAAATCTAAGTGCTTCCATGATTGTCTTTGTAATTTGTAGGAACGATTCCATGTGAGCCTCTTGATGCTCAGGTATTTTCTTGGAAATTTAATTTCCTTCATGTTCTTTGAAATCAATTTCATAGTGTCGGTTGCCTTCCATGTTTATCCATATAATTGATTCTCCATTGAGCATCTCATCACTACCCCAAATCTTATTTCCGTTCAAATTTCTTGAATATTCTTAGTTACTTTTTTTTCCTGAGTCTATGCTCATTGACATATTCTCCATGAGAAACATTAGATTCATATTTTATCTCTACTCCATTGTGAGGCATTTGAGTACTGATGGGAAGATCAGAGGAAAACTCATACTTGTCTTGTATGTCCATGGCATGAGTGAAGAGATCAAGAATCATCTCAGGGTCTTCCACAACTTCTATTGCATCTAAGATTTCTTTCATGGAGTTATACTTCGTTGTTTCCTACAACTCATCTTTGTACGCCTTTGAATAATGTAGCTCAAGGAAGCTATCTAGAGGGATTACCTCATCATTTTGGGAATATTTGCATTCTACCAATCCTTCATCAAAAGTATCTTCATCTTCAGAGGTCTCAAAACACCTTTCTTTAATTTCTTCATCATGGAAAGCCATTTCATTATTGCATCCATCACTCATTAGCTCAAGAGTGGCATCATATTTTTCATCTTTCCTTATCTCAAAGTCGCCAACCTTCACATTGGTTAAGGATTCAAAATTAGCTTCACTCTTATCTTTCATATTCATGGCTTGCATCAGGAGTTCAAGACCGAGCTCGGGGTCCTTTGTTTCTTCTGTGGCTCTTAGCATTTCTTGTACGGATATTTCTTTCAATACTTTCACTGGCTCATCACAAGTTGATTGTGTCTCTCTATTTCATTGGATTCTTAGAAAATTAATGAAATAGATAATGGGTAATAGGCTAAGGAGGAATACATGTTTATGATGTCGGTTGAAGGTTGTGCACTCATTCTAATTTCCTGATCCAAGTTGCTTGCAAGAGCTCCCTTTTTCTAGGACAAACTACCTAAAATGTAAAGAAAGACCATAAAACATAGTGAATAGAAAAAGGTTAGTGGATTTCATAGTGTGAGATAGATCCAAGAAGTTTGATACTTCCTCAATGGTTGTCAATCCACCAATATATATAATTTAATATAAAACAAATAGACATGCAAACAAATAAGTCTAGTGCTAGTACTGTGATTTAGGTATCTTAGATTACTAACAATGTTAATCTAATTAAATGATTCGATAATTAAATTGGTGAAGGTACTGTGTCAGGTTGTAGGTTGGATAGGTGGTTTGGAGGTCACAGGCAGGGTCTGGGTAAGATTTAGTGGAATTTTTGCTTGATTTGGGTGATTGGAGAGCTTGCTAATTATGAGGCAGCTTTCCAGACATAGAGACTGATGTCAGTCTCTATGTGACTGACAATGGTTTAGTGATGAACAATACCAGTTGGGGATAATAGATTATTGATCAGTAAGAATTTGGAACTTAGTGAAGAAAATACAGAAGGTTTGCGTGGGAGAGAAGAGCACATTCAAAGGTGTGGAAGCATCAGAGAGGATCACATGCATAACAGAGACAAATTTAGGACTTAGCCATTTTCATGATGAGGATATATTTTTGGAAATAGTGTGTGGAGCACTCAAATCAATTGGAAACTTGTGTGACACACATTGGATATATTTGGATGATCAACTATGAAGCATTTTACATGGATGTAGGCTAAAGATAGAATGACAAACTAATATTTAACTAAGGGAGATCTATTGTTAACACTCTTGCATATAAGCCTATTTTTGTAACAGAACGTGGCTAATAATAGCATGCGACCTATTTTGGGAATAGATATGAAGTTAAGGGAAATTCCCCACCCTTATAAATATGTATTGAATTGTGTAGAAGAGGGCGAACATAGATATACGTGTGAGAACTAGGGTATAGTGAGATTATGCTAGATCTGTTATGCGCATGAGCATATACTACTGTTATTGTAATGAATCTTATCTGTATTTAATGTAATTAATATAATGGTTATTATGGACTAGAAAAAGGTGTTCTCATGGTTATAAGTTAGTATTTCATACTTGACTCCATTATGGTTATCTATTAAATTCTGTTATGTTCTAGATCTAGATACGGATATGTAATGTTTAAAAGATATATTAGTTATAGATCTGAATGATTAAAGTCTTCATCATGTTAACATCCTACAACAGCAAGCCTAAAGAGGGGTATGGTACCTTCATGCACTTCAGGTGAGTGCTTAGTCTAGGCTAAGTGATGTGTCAGCACACCTGGGCTTGTATTGCTAAATTCTAGGCTGCATCATTGGTTTTTTTTCTGGGACCTCTTTTTTAGTTATTTTCAGGATGGTTTTCGATGAAGACATACCGGTTGACCTTAGTAAGTGTTGAGGAGTGGATATATGATCTGGAAGAAGAATACGCATAGTGGTTTGTCACTGGATCTGAGTTTAATGAACGTGGCTGGGTGGAATAGAACCTATATGACAGTTTATATGAGATCTTCTTTGCTATCTTTCTAGTAGAATTATACGAGTGTCTGATTGCTTGTGCATCTAAGTGGAATTGGAGGTATCATGCACTTCTCTAGATGTAAGAATAATTTCAGGCCCTTTATGATGCTGATATGATTTGGACTTGAGTTGTGGATATGTGGCTACATGGCATTTCAAACAGTTATATCTTAGAGTACTCAATTTCCACTTATTCATGTCCAGAGGTAGCTAAATTCCAATTTATATGATATCCAAGGGGAACTTACTTGAAAGGTATTCCACTGGTGATCAAGATCTTGATGGTAACTTTTAATTTGGAGAGTAAACCAATGGCTAACTAAACCCCACCACGCACGGGGGAAGGAGTAGGTTTGGTGAAAGATGGCAGACCTAGTGGTAGAAAGGAAGAGAGAGGAAAGGAAGATTAAGTATAATTATGCACATGAGAGGGAGATAGAGAAGTAGCAGGAGGTTGTAGAGAAAATGGCATTGTGGAGAAAGATATTTCGGAAGGAGTTGAAGTTCACGCAAAAGATGTGGAAATCGAGCCTCAGGAACTCCCCCATTTGGGAAAACATGATAGGGAACCTCCTTGGCCACATGTAGAAGAGGGCTAGTATAGAAGACCTGGGCTGCAGGTGCACATCTGAATCCACATGGAAACCTTGCCCTTGCACTTGGTTTTCTAGCATCCAATACAACAAGTAGTCAGTAAGCTGATTCAAGTAGTGGGAGAGTAGGAGCGAGTCTTATAAGAGGAAAAAAATTGTAGCGCAAATGAATTCATTGTTATATGGGAGTATATTTTCAGGTGCATCATCTGCACTGAACTCAAACATGCATATTTTTGGACTATCTTATAAGAGTGGTAACGCTTCGTAGACTATCGGGGTATAGTTCATTTCTACTATTGGGACATAGGGAAGTACATCTTCTGGTATGACCCCAGCTACAGGTTCTGAATCAAGAGGCTTAGGTAGCTCTAGCTCTGGCGAATCTAGTGGTTCTAGAGGAAGGGGAAACATATGAGGTTTTGGATCAGGTGGGCAAGGTCCGCACTAACCCCAAAATATTTACATGGATATTTCTCTTCATCTTCCAGACTATAGGGGCATAGAAGATGTTGTTGAACATGTGCATATGTGTGAAATAGTTTGGAGTGCAAAATGAATCACAACTTCTGAGCATAGGTAAAGCCAATTTGCTACTGTGTTACAAGGGCACCCACATAATTAGTACATAAAGTTTGACCCTGATCAGACTTGTGTAGACTATACAGCTTTAAAAGATGCATTCCTTAAATAGTTTCACATCTCTGTGTTTGAGAAAAAGATTATAATTACACTCAAGGATATTAAGCAAGGCACTACTAAGAGTGTTAGAGATTATGATGCCCATTTTAAAACACTATTATCTAATCTTTCTTATGATATACATGCAAGACAACATGCACAATGGTTTTTTGGGGGCCTAATTACCACTTTTAGTAGGGTATTATCACATAAGACATACACTGATCCATGCAAGGTACTTGAAGTAGTCTTACGCGCTAAGGCAGTTGGAAGTATAGATATTGGGGCAAACTAATTTTAGAAGCACATATTGCAGTTATGGAAACAAAGTTGGAGAAACTGTCAGAAAATTCAACACATAAGATGTGCACAGGGATTTGGTACACAGATTGGGAAGTAGAAGGTCACACAAAGGATAGTTGTCCTCGCAAATTAGTACGATCATTGCTATTGAATTATGAGATATGCCATTTAAACCATGATGCTAGCTACTACCCATTATTACAACATGCGATAAGGAAGAATGTTTTAAACTATTGTAAAATTTACAGGTCCACGACTCATGACATGAGAGATTGTCCACTGATAGGTCAGATCCATGATGCTATAGATATTGGTGTATGATATATGGGAGTTTCAGATAACTCTAAGGGAAAGAATGAGCATTAGGAACGGGATCACAATCAGGTGCGCTATGATCAGAATGAAGGGTTTTTCGAAGGCGGTCATGGCAGAGGTCAAGGATACCATAGTGGATTTGGAGGATGAGTGGAAGTGGAAGAAGTGATTTTCCTTGTGGAAAATGTTATACATGTTTATCTCTTGACCACTACATGCATGAATTTCCTTAGAATATTACATGTTATTTTTTGTGGAAAGAACCATAGCTATGAGGACTTCCTAGACTTATATGAGCATCTTAGTAAACAACATAAAAAAGAAAACAAAGGCATAGGGATGGTTAGGATACAGGGTGCTGTTTAAAATTAGGGGATGTCTAACTTGGAGGTATAGTCTAGGGAGCTGCAAGTGAATATCATGTTAGGAATTAGAGAAAAAATATGCGGAAACAATTCCTCAAACCACAGCAGTAGGAAACTATATAGCATAATTATACTTGTAGAAATATAACAACATAAATAAATAATGCACAAAATAAGACAAGACAAGATTTAACGTGGTTCACCCAAGAATTTGCTCAGATTTTATTATCAACAAGAGTAAAAAAAATCTCACAATTTTCTTTTAGTTATGAACTCACAATAGAATTCCAAAGACTCTAAACCACATCTAAACCACAATTGATACCTGATTGTATAACCTTGATCACTCTTGATCACCTCTTGATCATTAAGACTCAAGACCTCTTGAACACTCAAGATATCTTCAAGATACCCTAACACCTCTATTTATAGGATTAATTTCCTCTTGAAAAGTCCTAAATCTCACACTAGAAGTTTGAAAGTTGTGATCTTTCAACTTCCCATGGCTGGAAAAATAGTCCCAATGTTAACAGCCAATTAACAGTATGTTAACAGCAACATCACAACAATGACACAACAATTGCACAGTAACATCATAGCAAACGACTGCAGAATGCTCCTGAAGTCTCCAAACTTAACCATTCAAACTCCAGCACTTTAACACTGATTCAAGAAGACCCAAAATAGGCTCCACACCCTAACAATCTCCCACTTGGAGACTATTTCCACTGAGTAAAGTTCTTAACCCTTCATTATCAACCATGAAGGCTAATCAAAGTTGAACACAACTTCAATTTCTCCCTTGTGACCACCTTGGTCATCATATCCATAGGATCCTAACTGGTATGAGTCTTTTCCAGCTTCAACTTATCTTCTTCCAAATTTGTCCTGATGAAATGATATCTCAGCTGAATGTGCTTCGTCCTAGAGTGGAAAGTGGATTTTTTCACCAATTGAATAACACTCTGACTATCACTGTGTAGCCTCCCAAATTCTTGATTATGACCCCACTCATCAAGCAACTGTTGTAGCCAAATCATCTTCTTGCTTGCCTCTGTGGCAGCAACATACTCAGCCTCTATGGTTGACAAAGCCAAAACCTTTTGTAACTGTGAAATCCAACTCACCACTATATCACCAACCATAAATACATAACCTGTTGTGCTCCTCTTGCTTTCCAAATCTCCTACCATGTATGAATCTACATATCCATGTAATGTAGTGTCTGATCCACCAAAACACAATGTTACTCCCATGCTCCCTCTCAAATACAGAAGGATCCACTTTACTGCTTGCTAGTTCTCTCTACTTGGATCACTCATAAACCTGCTCACTGCTCCCACTACATGGAAAATGTCAAGCCTATTGCATACCATAGCGTACATCAAGCTACCAACTACTAATGAGTACAGTACCTAGACATCTGGATTCTATCCTCCTCAGTCTTGGGACTCTACTCCTTTGATAATTTAAAGTTACTTGTATAATAAGTACCAACCAATTTAGCATCCTGGATACTAAACCTCTCCAAGACCTTCTTTATGTACTTTTCTTGAGGTAATACCAACTTCCTCTCCTTCCTATTCCAAGTTATTCTAATACCAAGGATTTTTTTTGCTGCCCCCAAATCCTTCATAGCAAATGAGTCACCTAGCTGCTTCTTGAGTACCTTTATTTCCTGTATGTTCTTCCCTGCAACAAGCATATCATCTACATATAGGAAAAAAATAATATAACTATCATCAAGAAACTTCTTGATGTACATGCAATGGTTTGAGTGACACCTAGAGTAACCCTACTCCTATATAAAACTATCAAACTTCATGTACCACTGCCGTGGATCTTGTTTCAGGCCATACAAGCTCTTCTTCATTTTGCACACTAACCTCTCCTTCCCTTTGACCTCATAACCCTGTGGATGCTGCATGTATAAATTCCTTCTCCAACTCACCATGAAGGAATGTACTATTCACATCCAACTATTCTAAGTCCAAGTCTTCTACTGTAACTAAACCAAGAATAGTCCTAATGGAAGTCATTTTAACAATAGGAGAAAAAATTTCATCAAAGTCTATACCTTTCTTCTATGCAAATCCTTTGACCACAAACCAGGCCTTGTATCATTTCCTACCTCCATATTCCTCTTTGATTATATACACCCACTTGTTCTGTAATGCTCTCTTGCCCTCGGGTAGCTCCACCAGATCCCAAGTCTAGTTTTCCATAAGAGATCTATGCTCTTCATCCATGGCCTGCTCCCACTTCTTCCTGGAATCCACCTGCACTACTTCCTCAAAATGCTCTAGCTCTCCACTGTCAGTGAGAAATAAATAATTCAAAGATGGAGTAAATCATTTAGGTTCCCTTCTTACCCTAGAAGACCTTCTCACCTCAGAAGTTTGGGGTTCCTGATGAGTAGGTACCTAAACTGGATGTGTTGGAACATGTTGTACTTGAACTGACCCCTTAGACACCTTGATGTCCGCAATTTCCTCTAACACTATTTATTCTTTATTTGATTCCTCTTTCTATTCCTACAACTAATATTTATACATGACTTTTTCATTAGAGACAATATCTCTAGACCAAAATATTTTCTTGTCTTTAAGACTCCAAACACAGAAACCAAAATCATCTTCACCATATCCAACAAAGGTGCATGTTTTAGACTTAGCCTCTAACTTTGTCCTATCATCTTTATCAATGTGAACAAATACATCACATCCAAATACTCTAAGAAATGAGTAATCAATTTTCTTACCAGACCAAGCCTCCTAAGGTATACCTCCATTCATAGCTATAAAGGGTCCTCTGTTAATCAAATAAACAATTGTGCTCACCACTTCTACCCAAAACATGAGTGGCAGCCCTGCATGTAACCTGATGCACCTAGCACGCTCCATGGTTTTCCTGTTCATTATCTCTAACACTTTGTTTTCCTGTGGAGTATTTGGAATCATTCTTTGCCTATGGATCCCATTTACCAAATAGTAATCAAAAAATTAATTGCTGCAATATTCCTCTCCATTATCCGACCTGAGACATTTCAACTTGAGACCTGTTTCATTCACAACCAAAGCTTTCAATCTTCTGAAAATTTCAAACACATCAGATTTCTTTCTAATGCAATATACCCAAACTTTTCTAGTTGCATCATCAATGAAAGTGACGTAATAACATGAACCACCAATAGAGTTTACCTAAGCTAGCCCCCATACATCTATATGCACTAACTCCAACTTACCCTCCTTCCTGGTAGGTCCAACCTTGATGAATCTCACCCACTTAGGTTTCCCATTAACATAGTCCTCACAAAAGTCCAAATATAACTCCTTTAATCCGGGTAACCTGTCCTTTATAATTTTCATGCCCTTATGACTCATTGACCAAGTCTTTGGTGCCATAAAGTTGCATCTCCATCTGCAGCAACTAAATTACAATAATCAGCACCACTAGTTAAATACAAAGTACATGTTTTCTTACCTCTTGCAACCACAAGAGCTCCCATGGTAACCTTCTAAGAATCCACTATAAAACTGACCATACAGCCATCACTACCCAGCTATCCCAGAAATATCAAGTTCTGCCTCAACTTAGGCACATGACTGATGTCCTTAAGTATCCATGTGTTCCCATTCTGCATTTTCACCCGAACACAATCTTTCCCTACTATGTTGCATGGTTCATCATCACCAAGATATACATGTCTAAAATCACCTTGAATAAAATTAGTAAAGTAATGTCTATGTGGGCTGGCATGGAAAGAAGCCCCTAAATCTAACACCCAAGATTCAACAATATTATCTAAAGAAAGAATTAACGTGTTTTGAAAAACATCACCTACTGCCAAATTTACCTCTTTAGTTTCCTCCTTATTCTTCTTATCCTGAAGAACCCAGTAATCTTTCTTAGCATGACCAACATTCCTACAGTGCTAATATTCTAACTTACTCTTGAACCTTGACCTTCTGTGATCATTCGACTTCCCACAGTTACCTTTCCCTCTATTCTTTTGTCTCCCTCTACTCTCCACTGTCAAAGTGTTTCCAGAAGTAGAAGAATCTCCAGTGCTCTTCCTTCTCATTTCCTCACTTAGGATCACACCTATTACATCCTCAAACTTCAGCTTTGAGTTATTAGAGACTAAATTACTTACAACCATAACCAAGTTGTCCTAGCTATCTGGCAAGGAGCACAAAATCAACAAATCCCTGACCTCATCATCAAAGTCAATTTTTACTAAGTTTAACATACTCACAACCGTATTAAATTCATTCAAATGATCAGCAACAGAACCATTCTCAGACATCTTCATATTAAATAGATTTTTCATCAAAGATATTTTATTAGAGGAAGAGGGTTTTTCATATAACTTCCCTAACGCACTCATGAGACCTTCTGTGGTCTTCTCCTATGATATGTTGAAAGGAACTGAAGATGCAAGGCATAAATGAATTGCCCCGAGTACCTCTCTATCTAGAAACTCCCAATCCTCATCCAACATGGCTGTAGGTTTCTTTGCATTTCCATCCAAAGGAACATGGAGGTCCTTCTGATATAAGTAATCCTCCATTTGCATCTTCCACAAACCAAAGTTCTGCCCATTAAACTTCTCAACCCTTGATCTACCCTAATATACCATAGCTCCCACACAAGCTAAACTTTCCCCGTGATTTACAACTTCAGCAAAAAACCACCAAAGCTCTGATACCAATTGTTAGGAATTAGAGAACAAATATGCAGAAACAATTCCTCAAACCACAACAGTAGGAAACTATATAGCAGAATTATACTTGTAGAAATATAACAACATAAATAAATAATGCACAAAAGAAGACAAGACAAGATTTAACATGGTTCACCCAATGTGGGCTACATCCACCAAGAACTTGCTTAGATTTTATTATCAACAAGAGTAAAACAACTCTCACAGCCTTCTTTCCGTTATGAACTCACAACAGAATTCCAAAGATGCTAAACCACATCTAAACCACAATTGACACCCAATTGCATAACCTTGATCACTCTTGATCACCTCTTGATCATTAAGACTCAAGACCTCTTGAACACTCAAGATACCCTAACACTTCTATTTATAGGATTACTATCCTCTTAAGAAGTCATAAAGCCGACACTATAATTTTGAAAGTCCCAATCTTTCAACTTCCCATGGCTGGAAAAATAGTCCCGACGTTAACAACCAATTAACATCAGGTTAACAGCAACATCGCAGCAATGGCACAACGTCACAGAAAAAAATTGTAGAATGCTCCTGAATTCTCCAAACTTAATTGTTTGAGCTCCAACACTTCAACACTGATTCAAGAAGACCAAAAATAAGCTCCACACCCCAACAGATCATGACCCACACTGAGGCAGCACACGTCTGAGAAACATTACAGGAGAAGCTTACCATCACTAAGGAGGAGGTTCTACATGCACAATACCCATATCCTACCCATCAAAAGGAGGTCTATCAGGAAACCATGGAAATTCTTAGGAATCTTCAGGGTGAGATACATTACTTAAAAGAGAAATCATGGAAGATGGAGTAAAAGAAAGTATCAAAGATGGTCCAAACTGATATAGATGACTTAAGGGAAGTGTATAAAATGTTGCGTTAGGAAAATATCATTTTATTGTTAGGGGATTGGTTATAGGGAAAAATTCCACACGTAAGTGTTGAGACTGGATGGAAGATCCTACATGTGAATCCTCCCCCTCATATCCTAGATTATGACAATAAAAACACTCTGAATGTTGTTGTTGAAGGATGGATATTGAGTAATATATTGATTGATACAAGTGCGGAATTCAATGTTATTACCTTATATGCATGGGTACAAATGGGAAGACCCATTGAATCCATACTCTAATGTATTGTTTATGGCTAATCAGACTAAAGCCAATCCCATCGGAGTTTTGAAATATGCATCCATTACTATACAAGGAGCCAAGTTCACTAGAGACTTTGAGGTTTTAGTGTTGGCAGAGTTAGATAACTTCCCATTTCTATTGGGGCATCCTTGGTGCTATACAAATAATTTTGATCTTTAGTTCAAAAAAATTTATATCAATTTTTTAAAAAAGGAGGAAAGGGTTATTATCCCTTTGACAGATGGAAAATCTATGCCCTATGTTGAGTCCTTAAGTGAAGATGATCTGAATAGGATTTATGTACGTGCCATCTAAGACCTAGAGATACTTGAGAAAAATAAAGAAGGAATAATTCAGTGGGAGGATGCACAATCCATTAGCGATACTACAAGTGTTGTTTGTGATAATTGGGCTCATAGCACCTATGAGTTGGTAGGGTGCGAAGTAAAGATCATATTTCCTAGAGGTAGAAAACCACGTTATTTCAGGTGAATATGTAACAACTTGGTACCTTGTTACACTGGAGAAGGAGATCCTATGGTATTTCTGTGTGCCATGGAAGAAAAATGGATAGACCCATTGGAAAGAAGAAATATGCTAGAATATACACTACGTGGGAAAGCAACACACTGGTGGATGGCCCACAAGGATAATGTTGTAGGATGGAATGAAATAAGGATTACTCTTGCTACTAGGTTCTTTAGGAGTAATGCACCTACTTAAATTTGTACTTACTATGGTAATCAACTTGTTCAGCACCACATTCAAATGTTGGAGAGACTCTTCAAAGAAGGGTAGGAATCTTTATCACATTTGCTATGGGTGCACAAGTTTTATTCCACTTTACAAGGATGTGATGTTTGACTCCTCTACAAAGCCTCTAGTGGAATAATCCTTGAAATTCCTAAAGTGTTTAACTATGGGATATATTGCCAAGGATGAAGAACTCCTTCAGGAGTTATTAGATGAAGGGTACTCAGGAGTACATCTTGTTGAAGAAGCAAAGGCCGATGCCACACTATTTCAATGCACTTTCCTTGAGAAATAAAAAGGAAAAATGGTCTACTTAGTGGATGATGAAGAAGTAGAAAATATGGATGTAAATCATTTAACAAGTAGGCACGAGGTATTGAACAGTAAAAATATGACCACACACACCTATCATGAACCTATGATGACAAAGAAGGTGAATATTGGATTAGAGGTTGAGCCTAAGGAAGCCATAATTGGGGACTATTGGTCAGACTCTGAAGTGGAAAAAATCATAGAGTTACTAAGGGTTTACTAGGATGTATTCCTTAGGGGGTACCATGAACTTAACGGTGTGCATGAAGCATTAGGGGAGATTAAGATAAACTTAAAGAGGGTACATGCCCAGTTAGAAAGGGACCCTACATGATGAACCCCAACTTGTGTGAAAATGTCAAATAAGAGATTGAAAAAATGTTGAAGTTTGGAATTATTAAGCCCCTTGATGAGTCAGAATGGGTCAGTCTAATGGTGATTAGTATCAAGAAGGATGGAGGGATTAGGATTTGCATGGAATACAGGGAGTTGAATGTTGCATGTTTGACTGATCCCTTTCCTACACCATTCACCGAGGAAATACTAGAAGGCATTGTAGGGAACAAAATCTATTCATTTACGGATGGGTTATCTGGGTATCATCAGGTTCAGATTTCCCAGGAGGATAAGGAAAATAGTATGTTTACTACAAAATGGTGTAGCTTCACCTATACTGTAATTGCTTTTGGTCTGAATAATGCACCTGGAGTATTTTCATGCATAGTTATCAAGCATTCAAGGAATTTATTCACAAATTCTTACAGGTCTATTTAGATGATTAGATGGTGTATGGATTAGTTAAGGATCATTGTGACAATATGCACTTAATGTTTGAAAGATGTAGACAGTTGAGTATCTCATTGAACATCAAGAAGTGCATATTTGCTATACCATTTGGAATATCACTAGGACACATAATCTGCAAGGAAGGTTTGTTGGTTGATCCAACAAAGGTTGTAGTTATTATAGGTCTAAGGGATCCTACCAGTCAGAGTGAGGTGCATGGATTTTTAAGTCATATAGGATATTACAAGAAGTTTATTAAAGGATATGCCAAAATTTCCACACCGTTGGAAGATTTACTGAAAGGGAAAGGTACATTCTACTAGGGAGAACCACTGTAGTGCACATTCCAGACATTAAAGGAAAAACTTATTACCACACCTATTTTATGTTTTCCTTTGTGGTACCAACCCTTTCATGTACATGTTAATGCCTCTAGCATGGCCATTAGTGTGGTGTTGTCTCAACCCAAAGAAGGTATTGTAGATCATCCTATCTGTTTTGCGAGTAGAAAGCTGACTCCTATAGAATAGAATTACACAACTACAGAGCACGAAGCTTTGTCAATGATATATGCGCTACATAAATTCCGCTAGTACCTACTAGCTACACCATTTTTTTTTATACAAATCATATGACATCGAAGTATTTATTAAATAAGCCCTTTTTACAAGGGAGCATATGTTGATGGGTGATCTTATTTCAAGAATTTGAGTTCACAGTTGTGGTAAAACCAAGGAAAAGTAATTCTAGACTAGACCATCTATCAAGAATACAGTTAGGAGAAGAATCACATGCAATTGAGGATACCATACGAGATGCACAATTATACAGGTTACAACGAGCACCATCAGAACTAGAGGACATTGTTGTCTTTCTACAAATAGGGATGGCACCAAAAGGAATGAAATCCTTGGAGAAGAAATAACTTGTTATACACGCAGCCCCCTATATGTTAATCAGTGGTGACCTTTACAAATTAGGCTGAGATGAAGTATTGTTCCATTGTGTATTGGAACACAACCGTATGAGTCTTATGGAACAAGCTCATGTTGTTATTACAGGTGGCCAATATGCCGGTGATGCCATTTCTCGCAAGATTTTGCTTGTTGAATTATGGTGTGAGACCCTGTATAAAGATTATAAGGAATTTTGTAAGGCATGTGATCATTGCCAACATCTTGGGAAACCAGTTCAATGAGATGAAATTCCTCTAAGACCCATTATTAGTGCAGAACCATTTGAGAAATGGGATATAAATTTTGTGGGTCCTATTTCACTAGCTACACGCAGAACTGGATTGTGCTACATCATAACTTACACAGATTATCTGAAAAAGTGGGTAGAAGCTACACCTACAAAGGATTATACAGTAGTAAGGTTTCTTTGGGAAAGTATTATTACAAGGTATGGATTTCCTTTCAGTTTGACCAGTGATCAGGGCACACATTTTCTTAATGGGATAATTAGAATTCTATTGGATGAATTCAGGATCGCACACCATAAGACTACACCCTATCATCCTCAGAAAAATGGAACAGCTGAGGCTTTCAATAAAATTTTGAGCCAGACATTGACAAAAATATGTGATATTGGAAGAAAGGATTGGGATGATAAGGTATCTGCAGTACTTTGGTCATATTGTGTTAGGAATTAGAGAACAAATATGTAGAAACAATTCCTCAAATCACAGTAGTAGGAAAACTATTTAACATAAATTATACTTGTAAAAATATAACAACATAAATAAATATTACACAAGAGAAGAAAAAATAATATTTAACGTGGTTCACCCAATGTGGGTTACATCCACCAAGAACTTTCTCAGATTTATTACCATCCACCTCTCTCTCAATACAAAACTCAGATCTGTTTTACAACTATGCTAAAAAAAACTCTCCTAAATTCACACATAAATTCACATGCCTCTACAATGCCATATCTCCCCAATCAAGATATATTTATAGGAAATTACTAAAGTAGTTTGGCAAAAAAACCATGGGCCAAAACCATGAATAGTAAAACCATGAATAGTAAAACAATGCCATATCTCCCCAATCAAAGATATATTTATAGGCAATTACTAAAGTAGTTTGGCAAAAAAACCATGGGCCAAAACCATGAATAGTAAACCCATGAATAGTAAAACCAGTTTTTTCTCATGTATAGTCTTCAACTCTTCCACACATGAAAATAGGCTCTACAACATAACAATCTCCTACTTGGAGACTAGTTTTCCTCTGAGAAAGCTTCTTAACCCTTCATTGTCATCTGTGAAGGCCAACCAAAGCTGAACACAACTTTAGTTTTTTCCCTTGTGACAACCTTTTTCATCATGTTTGCAGGATTTTTACTGGTATGAATCTTCTCCAACTTCAACTTCTCTTCCTCCAAAGTTGTCCTGATGAAATGGTACCTTAACTTTATATGCTTTGTCCTAGAGTGGAAAGCAGAGTTCTTAGCTAGGTGTATAGCACTCTGACTATCACTATGCAACTTTCCTTCCTCCTACTTATGCCCCAACTCCTCAAGAAATTGTTGTAACCAAATCATTTCTTTGCTTTCCTCTGTGGTAGTAACATACTCATCCTCCATGGTTGACAAAGCCACCAGCTTCTGTAGTCATGAAATCAAACTTATTTTTGTCCCACCTATAGTGTAAACATAACCTGTTGTGCTCCTCCTACTGTCTATATCTCCATCTATATCCAAATCTACATAACCACACAAAGTTGTGTCTGATCCATTGTAGCACAAAACTATCCCCATGGTCCCTCTCAAGTACCAAATGATCCACTTTACTACCTGCTAGTGATCTCTACCTAGATCACTCATAAATCTACTCACTGCTCCCACTACATGGGTAATATAAGGCTTGGTGCACACCATGGCATACATCATACTGCCAACCGCTAATGAGTAAGGTACCTTGGACATTTTTTTCTCTCCTGTTGTCTTGGGACACTGCTTCTTTGATAACTTGAAATGGCCTGCCAAAGGAGTCCCAACCAGCTTAGCATCCTGCATATTAAACCTCTCCAAGACCTTCTTAATGTACTCTTCCTGAGATAAAGTCATCTTCTGTTCCTTCCTATCCCTAGATATCCTCATACCAAGAATTTGTTTGGCTACTCCCAAATCCTTAATAGCAAAGGATTCACTTAGCTGCTTCTTGAGTACCTTTATTTCCTACATGTTCTTCCCTGCAACAAGCATATCATCCACATACAAGCACAACATAATATAGCTTCCATCCTCAAATTTCTTTGTATACACGCAATGGTCAGAATGACATCTAATATAACCTTGATCCATCATGAAGCTATTAATTTTTTTATACCATTATTGTGGAGCTTGTTTCAAGCCATACAAGATCTTCTTCAGTTTGCACACCATCTCCTCTTTACCATTGAACTCATAGCCTTTGGCTGCTGCATATATAGATCCTCCTCCAAATCACCATGGAAAAATACAGTCTTCACATAAAGTTGCTCTAAGTGTAAGTCTTTTGCTGCAACTATTCCAAGAACAGTTCTAATAGAAGTCATTTTTACTACAGGAGAAAAAATCTCATCAAAATCTATACCTTTTTTTTTGTGCAAACCCCTTGACCACCAACTGGGCCTTGTATCTTTTCTTGCCTCCTTCTTTGTCTTTGACTCTTAACACCCACTTGTTCTATAATGCTCTTTTTACGTCGAGTAGCTTCACCAAATCCCATGTTTGGTTCTCCATGAGAGCCTGATGCTCCTCATCCATGGCTTACTCCCACTTATTCCTAACATCTACCTGCATTGCTTCATCAAATCTCTCTGGCTCTCCACTGTCAATGAGTAATAAATAATATAGAGAAGGAGAAAAATGTTCAGGTTCTCTTCTTACCCTAGAAGACCTCCTCAATATAAAAGTTTTGGGTTCCTGATAAGGAGGTTCTTAAACTGATTCATGTGTCAGTTTCCCATCCATGAGATCCTCTACCACTACATATTATTTCATGGATTCTTCCCTATTTTTTTACAACGGTTTTTTATACATGACTTTCTCATTAAAGACCACATCCCTAGGTCGAATGATTTTCTTGTCCTTAATACTCCAACATTTATATCCAAGGTCATCACCCCATAACTAATGAAAGTACATTTTTCTGATTTAGCCTCTAGCTTGGTCCTATCATCTTTGTCTATATGAACAAAAACCTCACATCTAAAGACTCTAAGAAATGAATGTTGGTGTCAAAATGCAGCACCCCTGGGACTCTGCAATGCAATCGGTTGAGAATCTCAGTGCGATTGCACAACATGGAGCTTTTCCCAAGTGTGGGACCTTGCGAAATCAGAAAAGCTCTCCGGATGAAGGCTGGCTCCTATTCCTCTATTCAAATGCACGAATAAACACAAAGGATTTACCAAAAACCTAATCTAACTTGCCAAGGAGACAGGGTAGAGAATGCATAAAAATAAAACCTAAGCTAAGGAAGTGATGCACTGAGGAATGTTGGACACCCGTTTTGCAAGATTAAACACAGACCACGTAGATGTAATACCACACCATGCACAGACAACCAAAATGCAATGAGAGATCAAAATAACAGCAATGAATATATGAGAGGGTTTAAAATCAATCACAGACATACATATATTTCTCAAAGATCGATTCAACACATTGCAGTGGCCATGAGGCAAAAAACGGCATTACAATCCATGTGGGAGGCTTGAAAACTCCACGAAATCTTCTTACGAGCAAGAGAGAAGGGGGGATGCAAAGCAGAAATGCCCAAAACCTTTTTTAAGAGCCTCTCTTAACCATTTATATGAGGAGAAAAAAGGGAGAAGAGAATGATTCGGATGCTGCCCTAACCACCTCCAAGACTGCACCTAACTTCAACGAATCATGGCGGTAGGTGAGAATCTCAACAACCCAAATGTGGCGAACTATATTTTACATTTTTAAGAACTTTTTCCCACCCAATTAAAGATATCTAGTCTTAGTTACGTAGAGGATTCCGAGAGCTTTCCGAAAAGTCCAACCTTGTGTGAATCCGAGCTCCCTGTGAAAAGTTATGGCGATCTGAATATTTCCCGCGTTAGGGTCTGTTTCCAATTGGGTTCAAGTTTCTCCTTTGCATCTACATCGGGTTTGGAGGATGCCTCAACATGTGTTTGATGCTCGTGCTTTCCCAAAACCCACATCTACTGCTATTACCAAATTTCCTTTGTTTTTGGGTTCGGAGGTATGACTTGCATATGCATTGGGTTTGGGAGGTGGCGCAACATGTTTTCGCCCCGTGTTTCTGCGTCGTGTTTTCCCGACTCTGAGACCCGATTTCCTTTGTTTTCGGGTTTGCAGAACCCTCGAGCATCAGGAAATCCTTTGCGATTTTCATGATTTATGTTTCGTGTTTCCCGAAACCCAAAACCCGATTTGCCTTTGAGTCGGGTTTTACAACCCTTGCGACATGTTCTTTGCTGTCGGGTTTATCCGCCCCTCCAACATGTTTCTGCTCGATGTTTCTCCGCCTCCGAAACTCGCTTTCCATTCATTTATCCATATTTACCCGAGGGGGTAAATATATAAAACAATTTGGTGACTCACGGGGTTACCTGCCTGCTAGGTAGAAGTTCAATGGCCTTTTAGCGATCCATTGGGCATGGAGTCATAAGCAACCCTGAAACCAACCTGATACTGCAACTCCTTCTCCGAGAACACGCTGAACTGTAGAAAACCAACCCAGGAGCAACAAAACCTGTGCCAAAGCACTTAGGGAAGCTGAAACCTAACTACAACAAGACAATGTGCATACGCACTTAGAGGAATTGAAATTTAGGTTAATATTTACAAGGGTAGAACTTTTCTCTTTTCAGTAGCAATGTTTAAGATAGATTTCATTGACCGGAATCGGGAGTTCTTCTCCATCCAATGTAGACAATTGGAAGGCATTGCTATTTTTACATCCCATGACCATGTAGGGGCCACTCCAAATGGCATCAAACTTGGAATGCCTTCCTGGTTTTGCCCTATCTGCATCCCATTTCAGAACTAGGTCCCCTTCCAGGAAGGTCCTTGCTCTTGCTTTCTTATCAAACCATCTTTTCACCAAGGCCTAATCTTTCTCAATTGTTTGAACTACATGTTATCTAATTTCTGCCAATTCCATCAACTCTGCATACCTGGCCTCCATTGGTTCAAACTCAGCCAACTCCAACTGCTTCATGAACTCCAATGCAAGCAGTTCTAATGATATAGGCAATACTGCCTCTTTTCCATAGACCAACTTGTAAGGGGAATTACCTGTAGACCTCTTTGGTGTTATTCTGTCAGCCCACAATGCTGATTTTAGCTTGGTATGCCATGTTCTTTGATTTTCATCCAGAGTCCTTCTGATGATTCTTAACAAATTTTTGTTCGTGGACTCTGCCTGTCCATTACCCTGCGGGTAATAATTTGAAGAGGTGCTCAAATAGATTCCATTCTTGATAGCCCATTCTGTAATCCTGGAACCTATGAATGCCAATGCATTATCTGATATGATAGTGGCCAGCACACCGAACCTGGTCACTATTCCTTCATAAAATTCTAGTATATTAGACTCGTTTGCCTCTTTGAGCGCTACTGCTTCAGTCCACTTGGTGAAATAGTCCGTTGCCGTGAGAATCCACTTGTGGCCTTGGCTTGAGTTTGGGTTGATGACCCCGATGAAGTCCAATCCCCATTACAGAAATGGTTGGTCAACCAAGATTGGGTGCAATGGAAGTGCTGCTAGTTTTTCTTTCCCTATGAAGAGTGCACATTTCTTACACTTTCTTATCCATGTCTAACAGTCACTGAACACTGTAGGCCAATAATACCCTGCCTTCATTATCTTGAGAGCTGTTACTCATGGGGCAAAATGTCCGCCAGAATCTCCATCATGAAAATCTCGTAACACCATCTTAATTTGACCTGTCCCAATGCACCTCAATAGAACTCCATTGATGTCTTTCCTGAACAAAACACCATCAACAAGCACATATGGAATGGATTGTAATCTAAAGTATCTCCTCTTTGCTTTGCTCATTTCTGGAGGGCATAGGCCTGTCTGTAGGAAGTGTATCATATCCTGAGTCCAACAAGGAGTAGGCACATCATCATTTTCATGTTCTTGACCATCCTGGAGAACCAAGGTAGTCTCCTTTTCGTCACCTATTTCAACTTGTTGACTCAAGGCTAGCTGTTCGCATAGTCCCTTTCCACGTACTAGCTTTGTGACCTTGATCTCGATGTCATATTCCATGACACGAGTGATCCATCCTGCACGCTTCTCATTCAGATCCTTGTTTAGAAGGAAGTCCTTAACTCCCGCATGAGAGACCAACAATTGGATCTTATTGTTTGAGACTAGGTGCTTGAATTTATTTAAACTCCTGATCACTACAAGTACATGCTTTTCAGTGAAAGAGTACCTAGTTTCATATTCCTCCAAGCCTTGACTGAAGAAAGCAACTGGTTGTTCTATTCCTTCTTTGTTTTGTTGTACTAGGATTGCAGAAATTGTGTCTCCACCACCGAAGGCATATAGCACGAATTCTTTGGAGAAGTTTGGATTGACGAGAGTTGGGGCTTGAGATATAGCCTCTTTTATTGCCTCAAAACTTGCCTTGCCTTCAGATGTCCACTTAAATGCCATGCTCTTCTTTAACATCAGTGTTATCGGCTTTACGAGAGCTGCAAAGTTTGGAACAAACCTGCGGATGAAATTGATCCTTCCTAAGAAGCTTTGAAGAGCCTTCTTGTGACTTGGCAATGGCAAAGCTTGGATTGCTTCGACTCTCTCTGGGTCAATCGTCAACCCTTCCTTTGAAACAATACGGCCTAGAAGTTTTCCCTCGTGAGCCAAGAATATGCACTTTTTGGGATTCAATGATACTCCAAATCTTCTACATCTCTGAAATACTTGCCTTAGATGAAAGAGGTGATCCACTGCATTTTTTGAGAATACAGTGATGTCATCAAGATATATTAGAACTATTTTATTGATCAACCCCTTGAATGCCATATCCATTGCCCTTTAGAAAGTGGCTCCAGCATTCGATAGCCCAAATGGCATCTTCTTGTAGGCATATGTCCCCCATTTGGTGGTGAAATCCGTCTTGAATTGGTCATCCTCTTTCACCATCACCTGATTATACCCTGAGTAGCCATCTAGGAGAGAGAATCTCTCTGAACTGGATACTACTTGCAATATTTGTTCCATTGAAGGAAGTGGGTAATGATCTTTGAGAGATGCCCTGTTGAGGTCTCGGAAGTCTACACATAACCTGATTTCTCTGCTCTTCTTCCTGACCAGAACCAAGTTCGCAACCCAGCTTGAGTGCTTGATCGGAAATATAATGCTCGCCTCTATTAGCTTATTTAGCTCTTTCTTCATTAGAGGCTCAATGTGAGGGTTGATTGGTCTCTGCTTCTGCCTGATGGGCTTAGTATCTGGATCTAATTCTATGGTATGTTGTGCCAACTTTGGATCGAATCCCCTCAAGTCCTCATAGCTCCAAGCGAAGACATCTGGAAATTCTTGGCAAAGCTGTGTGAAATCTGATTTCTCTTGCTTAGTGGCCACTTTACCAATTTGAAGTGTTTTGCCTTCCCCAACTAGAATTGGCTCTGAATCTTCTCTCTTGACCTGTATATTAGCCTTTTCCTTATGAAATTGGTCGTTAGGGTTGAAGATAGACTCCAACGTTACTAAACCCTTAGGAAGCTTGTTTGTCCGCAGCTACACTACTTGATCCCCATACTGCTACTCTAATCTATCCTAATTTCTGGTTGAGAATTCAGCCTCTTCTTGTAAGAAATTGACGATATGTTGATCATTCTCAAACACCTGCCAGCTTGTGTTATTATCTGGAACTACTGGCCTCACAATCACATGGATATGTGGCTGCGTTTTTTCCCTTTTGATGTTGTCAACCACATCAAACGTTGCACCAACTGCTGCGAGCCTATCTGTAACTTCATTTTTCTTCCTGGGTATGAACATAATGTTGAAAGCTTCGAAGTCCTCAATGAGGTCCCATACCCTATTCTTGTATCTCTTCAGCAAGTCGTTCTTTGTAGCATGTTGCCCCCTAACTTGGTTGACGATTAGTCGCTATCTCCAAACACCTGCAAGTTCTTTACCCTTTTCCTGGCCCAATGAAGTCCATGAATTAATGCCTTGTATTCAGCTATGTTTTTTGAACAAGAAAACTGGAAACGAAAAGCTGAATAATACTTTATGTCTTGTGGTGAAATCAACACTGCACCACCTCCAACACCTTGTCTGCTTCTCGAACCATCGAAGAATAATTTCCAAACTTTGTCTTCATCTTTTTGTTCAGGCTAAATGATGTCGGGAATGGGTGAATTTTCTTCGTGTATACAATACACGCCCAATTCAGATTCTTCAATTTCCTTGTATGGGTCAAATTCATGACTCTTGTTTGCCCATTCATCCAAAGTTAAATCAGGAATTCCCTCGACCTTAGTACCTGCTTCTAGATCACTTGAACACTCCTCCTGATAAAAAACTGAGCAATTTGCATTGATAGGACCTGGTACATAAGGCTCAATATGGAAATTGCCAATTGATTCTGATCTAATTGTTGCTTTAGCTCCATACCTTGTCCTGAAAATCATGTGCGACCAATCTGCAAATAAATATCCACCAATTTTTGCAGTGAAGTCCCTTGATAGACACAACGCAAAGAGTGGCGGAAGGTCAATCACAGACACATCTTGCAGAACTATAACATTAGGACAGGAATGTAGTGTTAGGCTTAACCCCTTGATGACCCCAACTGTTCCCACTGCCGTTCCATCTAGTTGCACTACTCCTTTCAGCACTGGCTCATACTTCAGACCCAAGTGATCCGCTATTTGCTTCGGCATCACTGAACTACTTGCTCTTGAATCTATCATGCAGTTGTGTACCAAGTGGTTTCCAACAATCAATGAAACATAGAATGGTGGAGGCTTCGAATTTTTCCTTTTCTAGCCCCCATCATGTTGCACTGCATTAGTGAGAACTTTCTCATGTCCTTGGTTTGATACATTTGTGGCAGACCAATTAGCCATTGCAGCTTGCAATAAATCTCGTTGCCCTGGGATCGCCAGTGATTCCCACATGGAAATGTTCACATGTGTCTTCTTCATTTGATCGATGATGTTGAAGGGGGATGAATTGTCCTTTTTCTGCCCCTTACTTGGTGCAACCTTTTCTGGAGCTTGAATGGGTGCATGTGTTGCTACAACAGGTACCTTAAGCTGATTTTGCACATTTGGAGCTATGTTTGGTCTACTGACCCCCTGTTGTGTAAGAGTGGGTTGAGAAACAACTGGATTGGGTGGTTGTTCCTCTACTATGCCTCTCTTCTTTGACCGTGTGTTGGCAGCCACGCCTTGAAAAGGTTGTTGGTTAACTCCACAGAAGTCTTCCGTTTGCCAATTGGCCAATGTGGTTTCCGTTGGAGGTCCTTCTTGTTGCGTTTCTTGCTGCTGGTTCCGTTCTTAGCTTGGTTCTTGAGGAACACCAATGGTTTGCACCATCAAGGCCTGATTCAGTGCACCATTGAAACATGCTGACTGATTGTGAGGTAGATTGCAAGGGTAACACCAGTCATACTCCTATGCCATGTTATTTTGTATTGGAACCAAGGTTCTTGAGGACGTCGCTATATTTGGATCATACGGCCGAAATGGCCTGGCAGCTTGAGATTGTCCTTGGTTTTGGTTTGCAGCCTGAGGTGGTGGTGGCCTATTCTGTTGGTATGAGGGCCTAGCTTGGTACTATGCTTGAGGCTGATATGGTCTAGCACTTTGAGCTTGCTGTCTTTTGATAGTCACAAGCTCTTTTCTGAGGTTCTGTAGTTGTTTCATGACCTCTTGCAATTCCTTTGAAGTATTCGAGGATGTTGACGCATCATTATTGCTTTGATTTCTAGGAGTTGGAATGGGATTCAACTCTGGTGCTTGACTAGTTGTAGGATTTCCCATATCTGGATAGAGAGGCATTGGTGGCCTTGGTGCAAGCTTGCCAGCTTGGATCAAACAGTTCTCTACTTTGATAGCTGTGTCATAGGCCCCTGGCAGTGTTGTCCCTCCCATTGACTGGATCATCATGGCTATGTCTGAATTTATAGCCTTTAAGAAATAAAGGAATGCTCCTTCGGCAGTTGGTCTAACAACTATTGGAATCTTGTCCCATGTCCGTTGGAATTTGAAGTTGAAATCTGTCATTTGCTCGTTAGGAGCCCTCTTGATTGTTGTCAATTGTTCCAATAAAGATAAAATGTCTGCCCTCTCACCAAACTGGTTGCAAAGAGCTGAACAGAGTTGGTTCCAATTCGTAATGGACCCTGCTGTAAGGCTCCTAAACCATTGTAAGGCCTTGCCTTTGAAAGATGAAGCCAACAACTTGACTGCAACATCCATTTCATTTATTTCGTGGATTGCACATGCATTAGCAATATCCTGGATGTGATCAATAGGAGTAGTATGATTTTCTCCTGTGAAATAGGGGATATTATTTAGCGCTGCAACTGGAATTTGATTCTGAGCATTTAGGGAAAGTGGACTACTTCTCGTGAAATTGACAAAGGGATTCAGTGGTAGATGTGCCATTATGATTGGCCTAAGAACCCTGGTTGATGCGAGAAAAGGCCTACCAGGTGGAGGTGTTGACAAAGTCCTGTTAGGTGGAGATGGTGATCTTTGTGGTCTTCTTCCTCTCCTTCCTCTGCCTGGTGATAGTTGCAAGTGGACAAATAGCCCTTCTTCTCAAGTATTAGACCTGGTTTGAATTCTTCTCATGTGCCTGGGCAACTTGTGCTGCTACACCGCTGAACTCTATCCCTTCGGAGTCGCCATATGTGTTAGAGAACGAGCCTCAAAAGACTAGATCTTGCCAAGCTACACACCGAACTTGACAATATTGAAAATATCATTTAAAATTTGAAGGACCCAGAGGAGACAATCTTCAATCCGGAATTCGGGCCTTGTTGTGCAGCTGCGGATCCCCGAAAAGTACAGGCGGAACTCAGGTCATGCAATGCAACTCACAGAACCTAAATTGCCATGTGTCAGAACTTGGAACATGTCCGACATCCCCCAAAACCTGAAAACACTGCTGTCGGGAAAAGGACCATGTAATGCATCTCCCAAAACCCGAATTGCTGCTTTGATGTTCTCGGACCCCGAAAACCTGAAATCACTAAATACCCAAAATTTTGGAAAGTCAAAATCTCAAAAAACTAAAGATACCCTTTTGAAGATTACCCTCAGATCTACCAACTGTTAAAATTTTGACCTGTTTTGAGCAAGATAAACCCTTGAAAAATGATTTCAGAGTTTGGCCTAGACGGAGCAAAATCCGAAAATTTTAAAACTTGTAATTTCTCAGTCTGAATTTTGTGAAAACTCCTTCAAATTTTGATAGAATGACCTCTTGGTCCCACCGGCAATGCCAAAACTGTTGGTGTCGAAATGCAGGACCCCTGGGACTCTGCAACATGATCGGTTGAGAATCTCAGTGCAATTGCACAACATGGAGCTTTTCCCAAGTGTGGGACCTTGTGAAATTGGAAAAACTCTCCGGATGAAGGCTGGCTCCTATTCCTCTGTTCAGATGCACGAATAAACGCAGAGGATTTACCAAAAACCTAATCTAACTTGCCAAGGAGACAGGGTAGAGAATGCATAAAAATAAAACCTAAGCTAAGGAGGTGATGCACCAAGGAATGTTGGACACCCGTTTTGCAAGATTAAACATAGACCACGTGGTGCCAGATTGGCTGTGTATAAGGCCTGCTGGGGGGCCGAATGCGATACTAGCGACGTTGTTGCTGCCTTGGAAAAAGCCGTCGTAGACGGCGTGGATATTATTTCTGTGTCGCTCGGAGAGGTTGATGAACCGTTTTTCGCCGATCACCACGCTCTGGCGGCGTTTGGAGCCATGGAAAAGGGTGTATTTGTTGCTGCCTCTGCTGGTAACGAGGGTCCTTTTCCATCTTCTCTTTCAAACACCGCGCCGTGGATAACTACTGTTGGTGCGAGCAGTATCGACAGACAATTCCTGATCTCCCGTCAAGCTGGGCCAACGGCGATTCTTTCAAAGGCTGCACTCTAACTTTAACAGAATCATGTTGGTAGCTAAAAATCTCAACAACCCAAATGTGGTGAACTATGATTATTGCAGTTTTAAGCCAAGGTCTCCCACCCAATTACATTTATCAAGTCGTAAAATTGTGCTGTAGCAGTGACGCCGATTCCAGATTCGTCGGAAACAGTCAAAACTGGTAAAGTGAAGCCGGCGCTGCCTGTGAAAAGATTCTGGCTAACTGAATCAATTATACGGCGGCGAAGATCTGCCAATCCAGTCGGGTCTTAGGTTTCTGCCGGCTACATCGTGTCATTGGTTATTGGACGGGGGCCTGAACATGTCGTTGGTAAATCCACGTGCTTTCCTGAAACGTGGCATGCCTTTTCTTCTCGGGGTACCGAGTCTGGCCTTTCCCTATATTCTGAAACGGAGATCTAACTTGCATCCAGGTGTCATTGGGTATTGGCCGCGTGGACGCAACATGTTTTCGCTACGAGATACTGCTCCGGGACCTCCATGACTCTGTGTCCCCACGTCAGCGGCATTGTTGGCGCTGATTCGAGCCCTCGCA
Organism: Taxus chinensis; assembly: GCA_019776745.2. Lineage (NCBI taxonomy): Eukaryota > Viridiplantae > Streptophyta > Pinopsida > Cupressales > Taxaceae > Taxus > Taxus chinensis. Next base: position 39,541,729 of record CM034148.1, on the reverse strand, counting down.
TCGTACGTGGACATCCTTTGCGGCAATCAGCATCGGCTCTGATGACGTCATCGTTTCCCGAAACCCGAAACCCGATTTTCCTTTGAGTCGGGTTTTACAACCCTTGCAACATGTTCTTTGCTGTCGGGTTTATCCGCCCCTCCGACATGTTTCTGCCCGATGTTTCTCCGCCTCCGAAACCCACTTTCCCTTTGTTTAACCATATTTACCTGAGGGGGTAAATATATACAACAATGAATAATCAACTTTCTTACCATACCAAGCCTCCTCAAGTATGCCTCCATCCAAGGAACTTGAGGGTCCTCTGTTTATCAAGTACACAGTTGTGCTCACGCTTCTATCCAAAAAGAAAGAGGTGGTTTTGCATGTAACCTCATGCTCCTAGAACATTCCATTATAGTTTTATTCATCCTTTCTGACACCCCATTCTATTGTGGAGTTCCTGGAACCATCTTTTGCTTGTGAATTCCATTATTAGAACAATAATCATCAAATTCATTGCTGCAATACTCACCTCCATTATTTGACCTGAGACATTTTAGCTTAAGACCTATTTCATTTTCTACCAAGGCTTTCCATTTAACAAAAGTGTCAAATACATCAGATTTGTTTCTAATACAATAAACCCAAACTTTCCTTATTACATCATCTATAAAAGTAACATAATAACTTGAACCCCCAAGAGATGATACTTGAGTTGGCCCCCACACATAAGAATACACCAACTCTAACTTACTCTCTTTCTTTGTAGGTCCAACCTTGAGAAACCTTACTCATTTTTGTTTCCCATATATGCATTCCTCACAGAACTCCAAAACTATTTCTGTATATCTGGGCAAATCCTTCTTTGTGATCTCCATGCCCTTATGGCTCATATGACTGAGCCTATAGTGCCACAACGTTGTATCTACTTTTGAAGCCAAAATATTACAAACATTAGTGCTATAAGTGGTTAAATACAAGGTTCCAACCTTCTTACCTCTTACCACCACAAAAGCACCCTTGGTAACCTTCTAAGAGTCTGCTGTAAATATCACAATACAACCATCACTTCCCAACTAGCCTGCCGATATAAAATTTCATTTTAAAGTAGGCACATGTTTGACATACTTTAATAGCCATGTATTCCCATTCTGCATCTTAACCTAAATAGAACATTTTCCAACTATACTGCAAGGATCATAATCAGCAAGAAAAACATGCCCAAAATTCCCTTGAACATAATCAACAAAATAATGCCTATGTGGAGTAGCATGGAAAGAAGCCCCCGAATCTAAAACCCAAGATTAAGTAATATTATGCAAATAAATAATCAAAGCATCCTGACATACATTACCCGTTGCCACATTTGCCTCCTTGTTTTCTTCATGTTGTTTCTTCTTGTCCTGAAGCTCCCAACAATCCTTCTTTGCATGCCCTATGATGTAGCCTAGAAGTCTCAAATAACACCTAGTCACACTGGCACATCACTCAACCTAGGCTGAGCGTTCACCCGAAGTGCGCAAAGGTATCAGGTCCCTCTTTAGGGTTTTTGTAGCAGAATGGTAGCATGATGAAGTAGTATAACAAACATATATTTAGAAACTAATTCATCTATACATCGTTACACCGTACCAGATCTACAAGCACTGAAGTATAAATCATCATGATACAATAGTATATAATAACAAACATATCAGACACTGTTGTTTGGCCAATATTCTTCATATATTCATCATACCAATAGTACAAAAGCTTCATACAATACCAAACATGCACACATGGATCTGTTACAATTATCCAGTCTCATGTACTCATGTATCTCTAATCCTTCAAAGTAGTATGTGTCCCTGTCTATATCTTACTAAGTAATTCATTACATATATATAGGGTGGGGGACTAGCCCTTCACCGCTTAACTCTACCAAAATAGGTTGCATACTAATAATAGACACTTGCCTTTTATAACTATAGCCATACATGCAAGTATGTTATCTATAGATTGCTGATAGTTAACTATAGTGGTGGGTCTATTCTTAGCTTATGCTTATGCAAGAGTGATTTGACATGCTCTTTGAAATCTCCACGAAGAGTGACGTGCAAGTCTCAGCATCACTCTGTGTGCTCAGCAGGCCAACCTCTAAGAATATCCTTGATCTCCAAAATTGGCTAAGTCCTAAAAGTCTGACTCTAGACCTCCACACGCGACGCCTTCCCATACCTTCGTGCTTTTTCTCCTATGTTGTTCTCTCGCGCGGACTATGTGTGTGAGTTCTACTAAGTGTTTTCTCTTATCAACATTACCCCACACTAATCTCATTGTCACCCCGATAATGGTGATGTCCAAAACTTACACAAAGAATGGATAAATAAATAATGGTTGAATAAAGAATTTTGAATAAGGTATACACAACAAAAATTGTTCAAGCCTCAGGCTCCCCCGTTTCATTCTGAAGTAGCAAATTTGGATATTCCTCTTTTATATTTACTTCCAAGTTCTCCCACTCTGTCAATGTCATTCCTGCCTTCTTTGGCACATCTACAATGATAGACTGTAGCTCTTCCATAGTTAGCTTTCCCTTATCATTATGTATCACAAGCATTACGCTTGACATAGAGGTTTGTACCCCTTCCAATATATCCATCTTTTGAGCAATGAGCCTTCCAAGCTCATCTAACCTTTCCTTATGTGGTACATGTGCTACAACTAGTGTCTCACACTTCTGCTTCACCAGGATTAATCATTCAGTGTGGCCTAGGGTTGCATCCTTCATAGCCTTTTGCACTTCATTATATTCCTCCAATGTTTTTACCGCAATCAACGCATCTAGAGCTGTGCATATCATTAGAGCATGATCGGATTTCTTCATCTTGTCACAGATGGCTTGCAGTAGGCCTTCATAAGTAGCAATCTTCCTTGTTACTACAGCCTATGCTTTCTTTGCCTCTTCTGCGGGGTCATTGGGTTGTTTTGGTATACACACCTTTTCATCCTCCAACACTAATGTTATCATTGTCTTTACATAGTGCATCGCAGAAGGAAATTCTTTTGGTACTTGGTATTACAAATGTGGGCATACCTTTAGGACATCATCTCCAATTTCCTCCGCCATACTAAAAAAAGTGTCATATTTTCTCTTGATCAAGTCATTTTCCTGCGCTAGGCATGCTATCTCCACATCCTTGGCTTTCAGCTTCACTATCAACACCTTAATGGTAGCAGATTTATCAATGTTTCTTCTTGCTACTTCAGCAGATACCTTTACTAGAGAATTACTTACCTACTCATCTATCATCACCGTTGGCTTGATTGTCATGTGTCGTATTTTAGGTGCCTTCTTCAATCATCTTGACGTGCATGATTCTTCACTAACATTAAAGTCTGGCTCATCCATATACATGTGCATTGACCATGAAAGTTACTTTTGTGTACGTAATGTCACCTTTTCCTCATCCATGAGCACCCATCCCAATAGATCCTTCTACTCGATGATGCTCTGAAACTGAGTGCAAACAATCAACTTTGGGTTTTCTACATATCCCATTATATGTGCCTTGGCATCCTCACCTGTTCAACGGGATCTTGGCCCTCTTGGAATGGGTACATCAAGGTTAGGAATACTAGATGTATCCTCACCCTTGTCTTGTGTGGCCTATGATTATTCCCCTTCTCCTCCTCCTCATGTTGAGGCTCCTCTTCTGTTGGAGATGATGGCACCTTCTCCTCAGATTCTTCTACTTCCTTACCTAGCCTGAGTTTTCTTCTTTTCTTCTCCTCTGGCTCCTTTACTTCCCAGGTTTCTCCTTACGCCATTATGCATTTGAATACCTTCTTAAATATTTGGTCACCCTACTCTTCCCCAATAACTCCTTCTCCCTGTGAAGCCATCGCGTGCTCCTTCTCCTTTTGGCCAGATGGCTACTTCCTCCTCTGCACCAAGCTACTACTATCCTCCTGCTCTTCATCCTATTCCTCATCATCTTTCTTGGGTTCAGAGGGCCTAGGTCCTAGGATGTTCTCCACAGTATGCTTCCCCTTCGGTGGCCCTAGAAGCGCGGACTCATTTTCCACATACTTGTTATTTTCCATTTTCTTCTTAATTTGGAGGTATATCAACATGGCCCTGATATCCACAATGGAAAGTGTTTCTGGTTTAATGCTCAAAATATCCAAGATATTACTCTCATTATCTGCATTCTTCCCTAGATATCCATATGTTTTTTGCAAGGTGTGGTATTCATAGTACACATTTTTTTCATTAAACAATAACATTCATGTCTTGGTGAACCGATGAACTGAAGTTTGGAAATATCATGCGGAAAACACGTAAGGCAGTTTGTACCAAGGGCTCCATGACCCATCTACAATTGGAAAGTGTGCAATACAAAAGTGTTGGTAGACTAAAAATTGTGCCTGCTTCCCTAGAATCAAAGGCAACTCCTTAGGTATATGCCATTCCTCTTCAAAAACCGCATGGAGCCTGTCATACCACATCTCCACTCGCTCCTTCACCTCATCCGTCATTGACCCCTTGCATAGATACTTATTGAATCATTCAGCTAGAGACTTGTGATTCATGGGGTATTCCCATATATTCTCTTTTGGGCCATCTGGTACCCCAATCTCCATGAATACCAAACTTAGCAAAATACAACCAAATCTTATCTTGTTTCCTGTGCATGCTTCCTCTACTATTTTCTCTATAATGAAGCTAACAATGTTGTAAGTGACTCCTTCTGACATGTGCTTTGCCACATGCAGCCACATAGAGTTAACTTGTGACCAACGTTCTTGGTCATTTAATTTTGTAATCAGGTGCGTTGCTACCTGTACTACTAGACAATTTTATAGTTTATCAATGTCCATTCCGCACAGTCCTTTCTGGTAGCCCAGCACTTTCTGTATCTCCAAAATGGAACTCTTGTCAACTAGGTCAGTCTTAATATCTTTGCCTATTGTCTTTAATCCAGTTACTGTGGCAATAAGAACTGGTGTCAATATTACCCTCCATCATGCAAAATAGAAAACATCCTCATGGATTCGGCTCATCAGCCATCTATACAATGGTGCATACTTCCCAAAGTATGGGAGCTCATACAACTGGTAGACACCAATCTCCTTCAATATCCTTTCCACGGCATCATCATATACTGGCATGCCATCCTCAGTTTGTTTAGGAAGTGAGCAAGTCATCTAATTTCTTCTGGTTATCATTGGTCTGGTGATTATACTCACTTATCTTGCTCTGTCATATGTGGGTATCCCATTCTTGTCCCATAATTACTTCCTCAGGGTACTGCATCTCTAAACAATTACTTTCTGGGGCCATCTCTTCCTCTTCTTCTACTACCACCTTCTTCTATTCCTTTCCTGGTGCTACTTTCTTCTTTGGAGCCATTCTTCTCTTTGGGTTTTGTTTTCTAGACCTTTTGTTGCAAGTTTTTATTAGTTTCCTTCAAAACCTAACTTGATTCAACCATGCCCTAATTTGCAATCATGAAATCATGTGCTCTAGCTCTGTTCTATCACTCTGCTTTGTTCAAGCCCTTCTCCTATAGGGATACAAGCCTTTCCAATACACAAATCTATCTTTCACGCTTGGTTCACTTGCTTCGCACCTTGAATCGCTTTACTTGACTCTTCACACGTAGCTCTTTGTCAAATTCTCGTAGTCACAAGGGTAAAAATTAAATTACATCCCATCCTTATATATTTCCACTTTTCACTACATTAATTACTCCTCCACCTACCAAATTCTCCTCATTTATTACCCATTTTTATCATTTCCATGTGGTAAAAACGTGCACCAAAATCTATAACCTTATAGCATGCCTTTTTACCCTTTGTTAGAGATTTCTCTTTAGCACGCACTCTAGCTCCTGAGTACCTCGTCACTGCACCATCTTCTGGTCATTACCATGGATGCTGCTTACCTCGCGTTATACTTTCCCTCATTCATCTTCATCCTTGGTTATCTTGAGAAGCAATCTTTTATCAATCACCCTTAGCAACCTTCTTTCTCAACACCCGCAACATTAAATCTTCATAGCATATACCTGAGAGTCACCAACAATCCACCCCACACTACAAGTATGCGCAATCCTCTGTGCATCAACATGCTTCATATTATAGTTAGCTTCATGCGTGTAAGCAAACTTATTACACACAAACAAGAACTAAATTGACAAAGCATAGTGATGATGAAAGAAACACATTAAGGGAATGCAGAAAGGGAAACCTAATCTATCTGGAAATACTATCTTATTACAAACACCAAGAAGACTTATTTATAGTAGGGCTTCAACCTACTCCCATTAAAATAACTGGGTAGCCTCGTGCCATCAATTACTTCTAACTGGCAAGCACTTGACTCAAGTATATGAGTTATAATACACGACCCCAACCAATGCACCTTGAGCTTCCCTAGATGGCGTAAAAAATTGGAGTCATACAGAAGTACCATTTGTCCAACTGCAAGTTTCTTATCCCTGATATGTCTATCATGTCATGCCTTTTAGCACGCTTTCTCTTGTTTCTAACTCCAGCGTGTTATGGCTCGGTGCTCATCTAGTTGAACTATCTTCTCAATCTGTTCTTCCAAGGCTTGCTGATCAGCTAGACCTCTAGTGCACGCAATGTGCAAAGAAGGTAACATAAATTCTATAAGAAGAAAAACTTTCACGCCAAACACCAATTGAAAAGGTGTGGCTTTGTTCAATCTCTTGTATGTTGTTCTATAAGCCCAAAGAACAAAAGATACTTTATCATCCCAATCTTTCCTTCCAACATCACAAATCTTGGTCAATGTGTGGCTCAAAATCTTGTTAAAAGCATCAGTAGTTCCATTTTCCTGAGGGTGATAAGGTGTAGTCTTATGGTGGGCAACCATAAACTCATCTAACAGAATTCTTATTGTCTCATTCAAAAAATGTGTGCCCCTATCACTTGTTAAACTTAAAGGACAACCATACCTTGTAAAAACATTCTCCCATAAGAACCTTACTACTGTAGCCATTGTACAATCCTTTGTAGGTGTTGCTTCTACCCATCGGGTAAGATAATTTGTACAAGTGATGATATAGCGAGATCCAGTACTACGCGCGGCTGGTGAAATAGGCCCGACAAAGTCAATCACCCATTTCTCAAAGGGTTCTACACTTGTAATTGGTTGTAAAGGCATCTCATCCCTTTATCCTGGTCAACCTAGATGTTGATAATGGTCACATGCCTTACAATAATCTTTACAATCCTTGTACAATGTTTCCCACCATAAACGAACAAGTAGGATCTTGCGTGCTATTGTATCACCTACATAGTGGCCACCTATAATACCACCATGTGCTTATTCCATTATATCCTTTTGTTCATGCTCCAATACACGACAGTGTAACACCTCAACTTTGCCTAATTTGTACAAATCACCACTGACTTACATGAATGGTGTCGCGCGTATAGCAAGTTGCTTCTTCTCTAAAGCTTTCATGCCTTTTGGTGCCATACCAGACCTTAGGAAGATAACAATGTCCTCTAATTCTGATGGTGCGCGTTGTAACCTATACAGTTGTGCATCAAGAATGGTCTCTTCTATTGTTTGTGCCTCTTCTCTTGATTGAATTCTAGATAAGTGATCCGGTCCAGAATTACTTTTGCCTGGTTTTACCATAATTGTAAAGTCAAACTCTTGAAATAAGAGTATCCATCGGCATATGCACTCCTGTAAAATGGGCTTGTTCACCAAATACTTCAATGCCATGTGATTTGTATAAAATACAAAAGGTGTGGCCAATAAATATTGATGAAATTTGTGTAAGGCATAGATTATGGACAAGGCCTCGCACTCTGTAGTGGTATAATTTTGTTCTATAGGGGTCAACTTCCTACTAGAAAAGAAAATGGGATGATCAACTATACCTTCTCCTAGTTGAGCTAAGATAGCACCAATGGTTGTGCCAGAGGCATCCACATGAACATGAAAAGGTTTATCCCATGAAGGAAAGTGCAAGATAGGTGTGGTAGTAAGTTTCTTCTTCAATATCTCAAACACGCGTTGTTGCGACTCCCCCCAATAGCATGTACCTTTCCCCTTGAGCAATTCTTCCAAGGGTGCAGCAACTTTTGCATACCCTTTTATAAACTTCCTGTAATACCCTATATGACCTAAAAATTTGCACACCTCACTCTAACTGGCAAGCACTTTCAAGCCTACGATGACTACAACTTTAGCTGGATCAACCAACAACCCTTCCTTGTAGATAATGTGTCCTAAAAGTATGACAAAGGGAGTAGAAAATATGCACTTCTTGATGTTCAATTAGATACTCAACTATCTACATCTTTCAAACATTAAGCAAAAATTATCACAATGATCCTTAATTAGCCCATAAATGGTCCAATCATCAAGATAGGCCGTCTAATAAGTTATGAATAAAATCCTTGAATACTTATATCACTATCCTTGAAAATATAGTAGGTGCATTCTTTAATCCAAAGGGCATCACAGTATAGGCAAAGCTTCCCCATTCAGTAGTGAAGGTGGTCTTCTCTTGATCTTCTGGGGAAATCCTAACCTGATGATACGCTAAGAACCCATCTGTAAATGAATATATCTCGCGCCCAACCACTCCTAATATTTCCTCTATGAATGGCGTAGGAAAGGGATCTGTAACACATGCTGCATTCAACTCTCTATAATCAACTCAAATTTGAATCCTACCATCCTTTTTGATGCTTATCACCATAGGACTAACCCATTCTAATTCATCTAACAGTTGAATGATCCCATATTTCAACATCTTGTCAATCTCCTCATTTACTTTCTCATAAAAATTGGGATTCATCCAATAAGGTCGCTTCCTAATAGGGCGCATACCTTAAGCTTTATCTTCATTTCTCTAAGTAATTTATGCATGCCTTTAAGTTCATGGTATCCTCTTGGGAATAAGTCCTCATAGTCTCTAAGTAACTCTATGATCTTTGCTACTTCTGATTCTGACCAGTAATCCCTAATTATCACCTCCTTAGGTTCAACTTCTGTGCCTATATTTACCTTTGTTGTCTTCATAGGTTCATGATATGCACGTGTATCTACATCTGCAATGGATAACAATTCACGTGTTCCATGTGAATGATCCAGTTCCAAGTGCCCAACTTCCTCATCATCCATTATGTAAACCATCTTCCCCTTGTCTTTTTCTAGAGAAGTGCACTCAAGTAATATGATATCATCTTCTTCATCCATAAAACGTGCCCCTGTCTCTGTCTCACCAAATAATTCCTGAATAAGTTCTTCCACTTTCCCACTGTCTCCCATGGTTAAGCACTTGATAAAGCTTAAAGATTTGTTCACTGGTGGTGTAGATGAAAAGAAGTCAAAAGTATGGATCATCCCTGCAGTCAAATTTTTCCAATTTTAAGTGTCATGATGTAATTCAGCATATACATACCAAGCACACTCACAACCTTGTAGATTAGAATAAAACTGATGCACCCAAAGTGAGGGCCGTAATTCTTCCTGTCCTACTATCCAGAGTCTCTCAAACTGCTAGATATGATGCTGAGCAGGTTGATCTCCATGATAAGGGAAAAATTTTGTAGGTGCATTACTTCTTGAAAACCTGGTTGATAAGGCGGTCCTAATCTTCCCCCATTCTAAGAGATTATCCTTGTGGACCACCCACCAGTGTGCTACTGTCTCACCCAAAGTAGATGACAACATATCTTGTCTTTTAAGCTGTTCAGCCCAGTTTACTTCCATGTCCTGTAAGAATCCATCCAAATCTTCAGATCCAGTATAGCGGGGTACTAAGTGACCTATACACCAGACAGAGTGAAAACCCTTTTTGCAAGCAACTGCACACTTAACTTCACACCCCACTAGTTCATAAGTTCCATGAGCCCAATTATCACAAGCAATACTGGTAGTATCGTTGATTGACTGAGAATCTTCCCAACGAAGGATTCCTTCCTTAGATGGCTCATTGGCCTCTGGGTCCCAAATAGCACGTATATAGATTCTGTTCAATTCCTCTTCACTTAAAGGTTCCACATATGGTATGGATTTCCCATCTGTCAATGGTATTATGAACCTTTCCTCCTTATTCTTAAAGCTGATATACTCCTTGTTAAACCTCAAATCAGCATTGTTTTCATAACACCAAGGGCACCCCAGCAAAGCTGGGAAGCTATCTGCTTCCGCAAGTGCTAACACTTCGAAGTCTCCTATGAACTTGGCCCCTTGTATAGTGATAGAAGCATCCTTCAAAACTCCTACGGGAGTAGCTTTCATTCTATTTGCCATGAATAATACATTAGATGATGCTTACAATGGGGGTCTCCCCATTTGTTCTCATGCATCCAATGTAAGTACATTCACTTCCGCACCTGTGTCAATCAAAATATTACTCAAGAACCACCTGTCCACAATAGCATTCAAAGTGATCTCCTTGTCGTAGTCAATGCTATCAGGGGGAAGATTCGTATGAAGTATTTGTCTTATAGTCTCAGTTCCCACATGTGGAGTATTCCCCTTCAACCAATTTCATAATAAAGGAATAATATTCTCCTGGCACAACATTCTACATACCTCTCTGATGTTGTCAATATCTGACAGGGCCTTTTCTGTATCCTTAAGCTCCAATTTTTGAGACTGCTCTTTCGAACCCTATATTTCACCTTGAAGGATTCTAAGGACCTCCATCATTTCCTGATAGACTTCTTTCTGATGATTTGGATCTAGATACCTAACATGAAAAACCTCCTCCCTAGTGATTGTCAGCTTCTGTTGGAAAACCTCTCTTGCGCATGCCACCTCATGTCATGTGGTTATCTTGACTGGGACTGCCTCAGATTCTGGTGTTAACTTGGGCATCCACTGATTCTCTACTGTGTGTTGGATTCTAACCATCCCTGCGCCTTTGTTTTCTTTCTTGTGCTTCTTACTGAGATGCTCATACAAGTCCGGACACTCTTCATAACTATGCCCCTTTCCATAAAATGAACAGGAAATATTCTATGAGCATTCGTGCCTATAATAGTTAGGTGATCCACATGTATAACAAGTTCCTTGAGGGAATTCACTTCTTCCTCCACCTTGGCCTCATCCTTCATATCCACCTTGATATCCTCATCCCATTTCATGAACCCCTTCAAACCTTCCATCATTCCTGTCATAGTGTGTTTGATTATAAACCCTATCCTGATGCTAATTATTTCCTTTAGAATTATCAGCCACACTCACCTATCTTACCCCAATATCAATGGCATCATGGATCTGGCCAATCAATCTACAGTCCTTAGTATCATGGGTTGTGGACATAAAAATTTTACAAAAGGAGGATGCATTCTTCCTGATCGTGCATTGTAGTAGGGGGAAGTGACTAGCATCATAATTAAAATGGAAAATCTCATAGTCTAACAGCAGGGAACATACAGTTCTGCAAGGGTAACTATCCTTGGTGTGGCCTTCTACTTCACAATCTGTACACTAGATTCCTGAGCTCGTTTCATGAGCTAAGTTTGCCGATAATTTCTCTAACTATTTTTCCATAGCTGTTATTTGAGCTTCCAAGAACAGACTAACTCCAGTGTCAATACTCCCAACTGCTTCAACACGTAAAGCTACTTCTAATGCTTCGTATGGGTCAGTATAAGTTTTATGCAATAGTGCTCTTTGAAATGGGGTAATCAATCCCCCAACAAACCATTGTGCATGCTGACTTGCATGAATGTCATAAGAGAGTTTGGATAGAAGTGTTTTAAAATGGGCATCATACTCACGTACACTTTCAGTAGTTCCTTGCTTTATATCCTTGAGTGCACTTATACTCTTCTGCTCAAAATTTGGGATATGGAACTCTTTCAAGAAAGCATCTTTCAATGCTGCATAGTCAATACAAGTTTGATTGGGATCAAACTTCCTATACTAGCTATGCATGAGCGCCTGTAATGTAGTAGCAAATTGGCTTGCCTTGCTCTCAGAAGCCATGATACCTTTTTCCTGCCACAATATTTCACACATATGAACATGTTCAGTAGCATCCTCAATACCTCTGTACTCTGGGAGATGAAGGGACATCTCCATATAAATGTTCTTGGGTTGCTGCGGGCCTTGACCACCCGACCTAGAACATCCTTGGTTTCCTCTTCCTCTAAAACCACCTGAACCACCAGAATTATCCATACCACCTGATCCTCCACCAGGATTTGGAATAGGGCCCATGGATGTACTCCCCTGTGTCTCAACAGTGGTATTATACTGGACCCCTATAGTCTGTGAAGTAGTCCCAATTCCAGAGGTGAATCCCACACTCAGCGCACTCATATTCTGTATAGATGATGAGCCTGAAAACATACCCCCAAATAATAATGAACCTATCTGTGCTGCCATTGATGTACTTTCTGTCTGACTTATTTCTACTCTTTCACTTCCTAAAGTAAAACTATGTTTACCTGTTGTACTAGATACTAGAAAACCAAGCGCAAGGGCTAGGTCAGCAGGTTAGCTTAAATGCGTGCCCGTGGCCCAAGTCATATCTATTGGCATGCTTCCATGTGAGGCAAAAGAGGGTTCTCTATCATGTTTTCCTAGATGGGGGAGTTCCTGATGCTCTTGCTCTTCTTACTCCCCATGAGCCTCAAATCCTTCATGAGTCATCTCTCTCCACAACACCATTTGTTCTGTAATTTCTTATTTCTTTCATAATTACCTCTCACACACCTCATCATACTTCATCTGCCTCTCTTCCCTCTATCATTCTGCCACTAGGTTTGACATCTTTTACCAATCCTGTTCCTGCCCCCATGCGTGGAAATTTTTAGGTTTCCATGGATTTATCTTCCAAGTTCAATGTTAACATTAGTATTTTGATTGCCAACAGAATACCTTACAAATACATCCCTCTAGGATACCATATGAACTAGAACTCCACTACCTCTGGGCATGAATAAATAAAAATTGAATACTCCAGAATATAGCTATTTAGAACATCACGAAACTAGGTATCTACCGCGTGAGTCCAGATCAGGTCAGCATCATATAGTGTTTGAAATTCCTCCTAGGTCCAAATAAGTTTGTGATACCTCCAATTCCATTTAGACGTGTATGTAGTCAACCACTCATATAATTCTATGGGAAAGATAGCAAAGAAGCTTTTGTATAAACAGTCATACATATTTTGCTCTACCCAAGTGTGTGCGTGAAATCCTGATCCAATGTCAAACCTCCATGCGTATTCTTCCTCCAGATCATGAATCCACTCTTCAAAACTCACCAAATTTATCCAGTATGTCTTCATCATGAACTGTTTTGAAACAACTGAAAAAGAGGTACCAGAAATGGAACCAATGATGCAACCTAGAATTCTCAGATAACACCTAGTCGTAATGGCACATCACTCAGCCTAGGCTGAGTGCTCACCTGAAGCACGCAAAGGTACCAGGTCCCTCTTTAGGGTTGTTGTAGGATAATGGTAGCATGATGAAGTAGTATAACAAACATATATTTAGGAACTAATCCATCTATACATCGTTACACCATACCAAATCTATAAGCACTTAAGTATAAATCATCATGATACAATAATATACAATAACAAACATATTAGACACTGTTGTTCAGCCAATATTCTTTATATATTCATCATACCAATAGTACAAAAGCTTCATACAATACCAGACATGCGCACATGGATCTGTTATAATTATCCAGTCTCATGCACTCATGTATCTCTAATCCTTCAAAGCAGTATGTGTCTCTATCTATATCTTACTAAGTAATTCATTACATATATATATATATATATATATATATATATATATATATATATATATATATATATATATATAGGGTGGGGGACTAGCCCTTCACTACTTAACTCTACCAAAATAGGTCACATGCTAATAATAGACACGTTCCTTTTACAACTATAGCCATACATGCAAGTATGCTATCTATAGATTGCAAATAGTTAACTATAGTGGTGGATCTATTCTTAGCTTATGCCTATGCAAGAGTGATTTGACATGCTCTTTGAAATCTCCACGAAGATTGGCATGCAAGTCTCAGTATCGCTCTATGTGCTCCACACTCCGACCTCTAAGAATAGCCCTAATCTCCAAAATTGGCTAAGTCATGAAAGTATGACTCTACACCTCCATGCGCAACACCTTCCTATACCTTCGCGCCTTTGCTCCTATGCTATTCTCCCACATAGACTCTATGTATGAGTTCTTCTAATTGTTTTCTTTGATCAACACCCTAACTTCCTATAGTTCCAATATATTATTTTATTTTTAGATTTTGACCTTTCCCGACCCTTCGATTTTCCACAACTTCCTCTATTCTTTTGTCTCCCTCTAGTTTCCACTGTCAAATAATTCCCTGAAGTAGAAGATTCCCCAGATCTTTTTCTTCACATTTAATCACTTAGAATCACCCCTACAACATCGTCAAACTTCAAATTTGAGTTAGCTGGAACCGAGTTGCTTACCGTAATTACCAGGCTATTCCAACTCTCAGGTAAAGAGCATAGAATCAATACAGCCCTAACTTATTCATCAAATTATATTGTAACTGAAGCTAGAATATTTACAACCGTATTAACATCATTTAAATGATTTGCTACTGAAACATTCTCAGACATCTTCATATTAAAAAAAAATTCATTAAAAATATCTTATTAGAGGAAGAGAGTTTTTCGTATAACTTCCCTAATGCATCCATCAGTTCTTTTATAGTATTTTCCTTTGAAACATTAAATAATACCGAAGATGCAAGACATGGCCAAATTTTACCAAGTGTCTTCCTATCCAAAAAATCACATTATGCATCTGTCATGCTCAAGGTTTTGTTCACCTTCTCAAACAACAGAATATAAAGATCCTTCTGATAAAGGTAATCTTTCATCTGCATCTTCCAAAGACTGAAATTATGCCCATTGAATTTATCAACCCTTGATCTTCCATCATTTTCCATAGCTCCCACTCAAGATAAAATTTCCATGTGATTTACTTCAATAAAAAAACACCACCAAAGCTCTGATACCAGTTGTTAGGAATTAGAGAACAAATATGTGGAAACAATTCCTCAAATCATAGCAGTAGAAAAACTATTTAACAGAAATTATACTTACAGAAATATAACAGCATGAATAAATATTACACAAGAGAAGAAAAAACAATATTTAACATGGTTCACCCAATGTAGGCTACGTACACCAAGAACTTGCCCAGATTTATTACCATCCACCTTTCTCTCAATACAATACTTAGATTTGTGTTGGAGCTATGCTCAACAAAAATCTCTTGAATTCACATGCCTCTACAATGCCATATCTCCCCATCAAAGATATATTTATAGGTAATTACTAAAGTATTTTGGCCAAAAAGCCATGGGCCGAAACCATGAATAGTAAAACCATGAGTAGTATACCCATGAATAGTAAAATTATGAATAGTAAAACCATGAATAGTAAACCCATGAATAGTAAAACTGGTTTTTTCTCATGTAGTCTTCAACTCTTCCACACATGAAAATAGGCTCCACAACATAACATATCAGACAACATATAAAAGGTTGAACAAAGCCACACCATTTCAGTTAGTGTTTGGTGTAGAAGCAGTTCTTCCTATGGAATTTATGTTACCTTCTTTGTCTATTGCACGTGCTAGAAGTCTTGTTGATGAGCAAGCATTAGAAGAATGCATTAAAGAGGTAATAAAATTGGATGAATGATGAGCCATAGCACATTGGAGTAAAAATCAAGAAAAGGCCAGGCAGAAAGCATGTCATGACAAGCACATCTAGGGTAAAACGCTTGAGATAGGACAAATGGTGCCCCTTTATGATTCTAAGTATTTGTGCCATCTAGGAAAACTCAAAGTACATTGGTTGGGGCCATATGTTATCACTCACATACTTGAATCAGGTGATTTTTAGTTAGAGGCCCTTGATGGAATATGGTTAGCCAGTTACTTCAATGGGACTAGGTTGAAGCCCTACTATAAATAAGTATTCTTGGTGTTTCTAATAAGGCAGTGTTTCCATTTAGATTAGAATTTCAATTCTACATTTCCTTAATGTGTTTATTTCTTTGTTGTTATGATTTGTCAATTTAATTGGTGTGTTTGTGTAATAAGTGCGTTTATGTGCCAAAATCTAATTACTATTTGAAGAATTTTTATGCATAGAGACCTGCACATACCCTTAGTGTGAGGTTAGTTTTTGATATCCAGCTACCGAACTAATGGAGATAAATCCAAATGAAAGGAACTATCTACGGGTGCTATTCAAGGCTAGAATTTTGAAAAAAAAAAAATCTTTGGGATAGAAGGACCATAGATAGAGAGGAGTGAAGAAACAAGTATAACGCAATGTAATCAGGGGCTAGGAAGACTACCAGTAGAAGACACAGTGATGAGATACTCAGGTGCATGGAAGCACATTGAAGAGAAGTCCGCAGCCAAAAGGTAGGAGGGTGTGCTAGAAGGTTATAGCTTGGGCACGAAAAATGTACCGTGCGGAAATAATGAAAATGGTCAATTAATGATAGGATTGTTAGTAGGTGGAGGAGCAATAAATGCACTAAAATTTTGAAATTCTATATAAGGAAAATATGAAAGTTCATTTTTACCATTGCAATTGAGAGAATTTGAAAAGGGTTAAGTAAAAACGAGCCGAGAAATCATGTTGAGGTGTGTAGAGTGTCAAACCAGACATGGAGAGAAGGGTTGTGCACTGGAGAAGCTTGCATTACCATATGTGAAGGGTTGAGCAAAGGAGACACGTTATAAACAAACTAGGGAAAGTGATTTATACTAGGGCATGAAGATTTAAGCTAGGGTATCTATTTTCAAGACTACAGAGGGTAGAAAAGAGAGATTTTTCAAATGACACCAAAGAAAGCACCCGCAGCAGGAGATAAAGGGAAGAAGAAGGTTGAAGTGGAAGAAGAGATTTCTCCCGAGAATAATTTTTCAGAAATGTAGTATCTAGAGGGCATGATTGTGGGACAAGAATGGGATTCCCATATCCGCCAATGTAAAATCAATGACTACAACCATCAAACATTAGATAATAAGAAGGATCTTGATGCGTTGTTGAGCACGAAAATGAACAAGCGCATGACAAAGGATATTCCATTATATGATGACGTTGGTGAGAATTTGCTGAAGCAGAATGGAGTGTACCAGTTGTATGAGCTACTATATTTTGGAAAGTATGAACCATTGTATCAGTGGCTAATGAGTAGAGTCCATGAGGACTTCTTCTACTTCACCAGATGGAGGGTAAGAATCATAACTACTTTGATTTCAACAATGACATGACTAAGGGCCTCAGGGTTGGATCTAAATAATGATTTAACTAATAAATCCACAATCCTAGAGACAAGGAAGGAGCTGGGGTATACCAAGGGTCCACGTGGCATGGACATTGAAAAGTTAATTAAGTACCCAGTAGTGCAGGTAGTTGCACATTTTGTGACAAAGTTGAATGATCAAGGAAGGTGGTCGCAAGTAAACACAATATGGTTACATATCACCAAGAAGATGTCTTAAGGAGTGGTTTACAACATTGTAGATCACATAGAAAATAAAATCATTAAAGAAGTGTAGACAAGTGACAGAATAAGTTTTGGCACTATGTTATTGTCCTTAGTTTTCATGGAGATTAGGGTGCTTGATTGGAAAAAGGAGAAGATTTTGGAGTACCCCACGGAACACAAGTCACCTACAGAAAGGTTTGGCAAGTACTTGTGTGATGGATCAATGAGTGGACCATTCAAGTAGTGGGTGGATATGTGGTACAATAGACTCCATGCAGCGTTCAAGGAAGAGTGGTGCGTACCCAAGGATTTTTCTTCAGTGGTGGGTAAGGCAGTTCAGTTTGCCATATACCAACATTTTTACATAGCACAATTTGCAATGAAGGATGGGGCTTGGAGCCCATGGTGTAAATTGTTGTATGCCTTCATAGCAAGGTATTTCCAAGCATCATTCCATCAGTTCTCAAATGTGTGCCACTTAACCTTCAATGTAAACAAGGTAGATTATGACTACCACACTCTAAGGAATAAGTATGTATATCCATGGTGAAATGCATACATTGAAAGACTTATTTTAGATATTATAAGCATGAAACATGTGATCTTGGTAGTTGGGCACACTAGAGTAGCACTTATGTACATGTAACTCAAACCCAAGCTGAAGAATGCTAAGTATGTGGAGAATGAGTTTGCGTTCCCAGGGCAGCCAAATGGTAAGCATACAATGGAAAATGTTCCAACACCCAAGCCCATGGAAATAATTCAAGTTGATGATGAAGAAGAAGAGCATGAGGATAGTGGTTGTTTGGAACATAGAGGTAGAAGATAGCCTCAAAATAAGTATGAAGGTGAGCACACAACTACTCCACCTCATCCATAAGAGGGAGATGATGAGGAATTGGATGCATTCCAAGGAGAGCACTGATTCAAGAGAGTATTCAGGAGAATAAGAACCTAAGGTGCTACTCCATAAACAATGCATAGATCACCTCAACTCTCTACACAGAAGGAGACAACTAAGAAAAGGAGAAGGAAATTAAAGTTGAATGAGGAAGCAGAAGAGTTGGATGAAAGTGCGCCCAATTCTCTTACACCTCTAGAGAACGTGGAAGAACAAAAAGATGAAGAAATGAAGGATGCAGAAGAGAAAGAAAAAGAGGCAGAAGAGACAACAACAAAGACTACTCAAGACATAGTAGCACAAGTGCCCAATCTTAAAGCCCAAGTTCCTAAGTAGCCTAGATCAAGAATAACAAGTGGGGAGTATATTCCACTAGCCATGGGCTACACCGAGTACACAAGTAAAATTATCTACACTCATTTCAAGAGCACAATGGCACAAAAGGAATTATATGGTTGGGAGGTAATGGATGAAGATATGGTGACAGTGTGCACAAGGAAGAAATTGTCATGGTCAATGCACACGTGCATGGATTAAACACACTTTGATGTATGTTAGGAGTCATGCATGTTAAGAAGGTTGAAAAATACACCTTAAGCTAGACACATAATAGTAAATCCTACTGTTATGTCATACAAATAGGTGAGCAATGATTTGGTGAAGGTATCGACAGAGGTCGCACGAGGTAATATGGATAAAGCTACGACAATTAGGGTGCTGAGGGAGGAGATCAAGACTAAGGATGAGGAGATAACACACCTAAAATAGGAAAAATACTTGGCACATAAGAATAATGTTGTGTTTATCAATATAACAGAGGAGATTGGTGATAATTTCATGAAGGCTAGGCCCCACTTAGAGCCATAGGTACCCAAGATGTTTCCTTTGGCAATACATTATGTTAGTACATTGATGGACTTAGTACTTGAAGATGAACCTCTACGCATGCCTGCGACAAAGGATCCAACAAAGGAAGAAGAGTGAGAAAAAGATTCAATGATGTGGAAGATTGAATCATATGAAGGATTACTTCAGAGCTTGCAGGAAGAACTCAAGAAGGAAGATCAAGTGTTGAATATTTGTACAATGCCACAGGCTGTTATAAGGACCAAGACCATTTTAGAAGACAATGAGGTTTTGAAGGCCATGAAGGATGAGACATTGGGCCACACAGAATGATTAGTACTTGTTAAGTAGAAGCACGAGGCCCTTACAATAGCTCAGGAACCACACAGGGAAAGGCTAGCATGAGCTTGGAAAAATCATCACTCCAAATATGGACTTGTTGGAAGGGAGAATGATGGGTATGTCAAACATCATGTTGGTCTTACAAAATGAAAAAATAGAGATTGAAAGGGATGAATTAGAGTCAATTGCAGTGGATATTCCAGAGAAAGTAGAGTCCACGCTCAATGAATGGCATACCTTAGAGGTGGAGATAAACGAGGAATATCTAGAATTGATTATTCAGGTTGCAGAAGAAGATACTTCAGGTTGAAGACATTCTTTCATACATCAAAATTCTTTCTATTTTTTTTCTATTCATATTCTTTGATTCATTTTTGGAGACAACCATTGCCGGGACAGAAATGAAACTAGTATGGGGTAATGTTGATCAGTAGATAATTTGACACTTAGTGAAGAAAATACAAAAGGTTCACATGGGAGAACAAAGCACATTCAAAGGCGTAGAAGCATCGGAGAGGATCGCACGCAGAACAAAGATAGATTTGGGACTTAGCCATTTTCATGATAAGGATCTATTTTTATGAGATAGTGTGCAAGAGCACTAAAACCGATTGGAGACTTACACGCGACACACATTGGCTATTTTTGGATGATCAGCTATGAAGCACTTTGCATGGATGTAGGATAAAGATAGAATTGTGAACTGATAGTTGACTAAGGGAGATCTATTGTTAACACTCTTGCATGTAAATCCTATTTTTGTAATGGTGCGTGGCTGATAATAGCATGTGACCTATTTTGGGATTATATAAGTGGTGAAGGGAAAGTCCCCACCCTTATAAATATGTATGAGCTGAGTATATATGAGAGAGAGAGAGAGAGAGAGATAGATATACATGTGAGAAATAGGGTATAGTGAGATTATGTTGCTAGATCTGTTACTGCGCATGAGCGTATACTACTGTTATTGTAATGAAGCTTCTGTGTATTTACTACAATTAATATAATGGAGATTATGGACTTAAATAAGGTGTTCTTATGGTTATAATTTAGTATTGCATGCTTGATTCCATTATGGTTATCTGTTAAGTATGTTATGTTCTAGATCTAGGTCTGACTATGCATTGTATTAAAGATATATTAGTTATAGATTTGAATGATTAAAGTCTTCATCATGATAAAATCCTGCAACAACAACCCTAAAGAGGGGTCTTGGTACCTTTGCACGTGCTTCGGGTGAGCGTTCAATCTA
Organism: Taxus chinensis; assembly: GCA_019776745.2. Lineage (NCBI taxonomy): Eukaryota > Viridiplantae > Streptophyta > Pinopsida > Cupressales > Taxaceae > Taxus > Taxus chinensis. Next base: position 39,520,869 of record CM034148.1, on the reverse strand, counting down.
GAATGAGTGATGTGCCAGCGCATCTGGGCTTGTATTGCTGAATTCTAGGCCGCATCACTGGTATATACACGATGCTCACATTTTACCTCATTTTTCCAATATAGAGGAAGAATAAAGGTTATATTTTTATAACAAATTTATATAGCTTTTCTCTGTGTACCTATATTAGAGACTATGGGCAGGTCTGTGGAAACGTTTTAGGTAGGTTCTATGACAATGGATAAAAATTTAACCTTTGAGGTTTTTCCTTAGAATGTTTATGTTAGTATCAGAATGTTAAAATATAACCTCTATTATTATTCTAACTGATTTCCTTCTGGTGACCGAATCCGTTTAGAATGGGCATATGCCAATTCTCATGATAGTCAAGGTATACCAGCGATCGAGTAGAGGAACTACTTTTCTATTTTGTATAGAATGAGCATCTGCCCATTCTTAAACATTACACAGTTCAGGTAATGATAGAGGGGCTGGTTGGATACATGATAAAGTGATTCAAACTCACAAATGTTTAAAGGGTTAGGAATATAAGATCAAGAATGAGTTGTGGTGGCTATGATAGGGATAAGGGCTAGATAACTTTGTAATGGTAGAATATACTTGAATGGTCAAATGTGTTTTTTTGTAATTTAATACCACTATAAGAACTATGAGAATGAGTAAGTACAAAAATTCTATACAGAATAAAAATGCAACCTTTACTTAATCCTACTATGATTTCCTGGTTGAAGGAATGTTAAAATATAGCCTATATTCTTGAGCCTCAATGTTCAGCTTTTAGGAGAAGTGTTTCCCATAATGTCACTGTGAATGCCAATGCCCATTCATCATACAGTCAATAGAGCTTTTTTGGAAGAATTTAGATGGATGTACTTTTGTCGTCTTGATGTTGATAGAACTTGTGCATCATGCTTCAATTCTAGACAGCTCTCTTATAGGTAATATAGAGGAATGACCATACCCTATAATATTCAAGGTTTCCATAATTGTACATAAATCATAACCGAAATGAAGTTCAAGGTGATACGAGAGATGATAACTGTTGTAGGGTAAATACACCTAAATGGTCATTTTTAAGGTGAGTTATCCTAGGTTAATACCTCTAATAACAGATCCTGACGAAGAATGGGAAGCTTTGCTTCATTGGCCCGGGTACAACATAAAAATGGTTAATCCTCTATTTTTCCGGGCTATGTTGCATTTGGATGAAGGAATATGAATTTAAAATGGCCAGATGTCCATTCTGACTACAGTCCCAGGTGGTATAGGAGGAAGAATAGAGACTTACATCTTAGTTATTTAATGTACTAAGAATGGAAAACTACCCTGGGGAGGTGTCTTGGTGATATGTTTAGAGTGAAGAATAAAGGTTATATTTTTATAACACTGTATGTCTTCCCTCATACCTCTAATAAATAATATGACGAATAAGCAGTAATTCCTATTCTATACAAAATAAAAAGTGTAACCTGAATGTGACTCTTATATGGGGTCCTTTTTAGGTGAACAAGTTAAAATGTTAACCTCTATTCAAGGGGACTCTAGGGGAGTATGCCTTCAAATTTGGTGTCTACACTGTCCATAGAATGGCCTAGAATCCCATTCATCATATCATTCCCATATAGGAATAAGAATAAAGACAACATTTTTTACTTTGTATAGAAGTGGGCATTTTTTCCATTCTTGAAACATTATCCTATAGAACAATATAGAGGAATAATACATGGTAATGCATTGTCTTATTCTTCGTGGCTTATTTCTTGATAATTCGATATCTAATATAATGCTTCTTCGAATTATTTATCTACTCTGGGAAGGCATGTCTAGACCTATGATTATGGGATTTTCAATTTTTTTCCTTTGATATTCTACAACATGATTCATTGACCGGACCTATTTTGGTACCAGGGGTTAGATTTAGGACCCCACCCAATTTTGCAAAATGATACCTCATACGTTGAAAGACTCATAACAAAGCAGATTTCTCCGATGTCTCCTTTAACTGAAATGGTTATACATGACTAATTCATTTGAACCATCTCACTCTAAAAGGAATCTTGAGCAGAGAAACTTCTACTCAGCAACATTCTAAAGCCAACTCGGGACGTCTGCTACCATTATCCACCCTGAAATTTTCTTGATTTGTGAAATGAGGGGAGATCCACCTAGGAACATCTTTGACCTTCCCCACAAGTGACACCTCTTTTAAGACAAGACAGAGTGAAATAAGGTGCCATATGACCAGTGGAAATCCACACGCGAGTTTGAAATCTTTGGTAACACAGTACGGGCATGACATTATCCAAGGCACCCAAATCTATTATGCAGCTGTTCAACACAGTGTAAGCCAACAAGAAGTGAGACATAGAAAGGTTCAAATTTAGCACCAATCCAATAGGCCATGAAACTAACACTAACAACATGTAACAACACCGAGGTGTAGGTGGGTTTGACAAAATTGACTTTAGCCATGAGGAGCAACATCATTGGGCTCCAAGACGACCATCCCAAATGGATTGACCAAACCTAAATCAAAAATTTCACGATGGGTCAATAAAGATTCAAATCAGGTCAAGCTACTCATACTCTTTAGTTGCATATTCGTATGAGCGGGTCAAACTAGAAGCAGATGCCCTAAAAAGGGGGTGAAGACATTGACTTTCTGGACGTCTAGATAGCTTTAAGAACCAAGATTGACGATGCCCTGAGGAATGGAAGAAAAATACAAATCCAACAAACCCCATATCAGCTTTCAAGAAAGCAAAATGATTCCACTTTGTAGGAGCACACCCCTTTAGATTTATCCAACCATAGCCAAGAGGAATTGAAAAACTTAGTTGGACCATAGTAGGAGTCTTATTACTTATTACAAGGTCACCGCTTCCCATAATGTAGAATTTCCGGAATCTGGATAGTGGGGATCTCCAACCAAAAATGAAACACTAATCCTGATACGCCCAGAGTCTCACACAGAAGGGCCATACAAAATCACAGGACCTGAAGAAAACATATCCTTATGGGAAGCAATGAGCCTGGAGATGCTCTTTTCTATAGATTCACCATGAGAGAATCCTCACATATTAGGAAGAACCCTAGAGATCTGCACAACCTCTTTAGGCAGTGGCTCTAAAGTCGTCATCATCTCTGAGAACAATGGAAATAGGAATAAAAACTAACAAACGAATCCACTAGAGCTCATCCATCTCTAGAAATTTTCCAGGCTTAAGTGTGACATGACCAGGAGATCTTCTTGAGGGCCAAGAAATGCTACAATTCACATTCACAGGCTGAGAAGGAACTCTAAACAAATACTTTAGGGCTGATCTTCAAAAATCCCTTGATTTCTAGTTTTAACCTCTAGTGGACCAGAACGAAACAACTCCTCCATACACCATTTCCGCTAGATCAATGGCCAAGGAAATCCATTTGGACCACTTTCTGTAAAAAAGGATTCGCCAACTTCCATCTGCACTGCATCCATGTTTTACCACTTGAGCTCTTTTTGATCTATTCCAGATCAGGATGAGACCCTAACTCAAGTTCCATTGGTCCAAATTTTTTGCTTCAACCACCTATTCACTTGGTTGAATTCTTCAATAGGAGAATATCCTACCTTCGATGATATAATACTAATATTGATGATTAATATTCTTAATTATTATTTTAAATGTTGAATAATATCTTCTCGTATTTTGTAATATTAAATATTCAAAATGAGCTTTGAAGTCTCTCATAGTCTTAACAAGTTGTAATAGCCTCATTTAAGTCAAATTTACCAAGAGGTCCTGGTAGACTATCAGTATGATTTCAACATATATTTTGTTTTTGGACATTCATATTGTCGTCTAACAAATGTTTACTAATGGATTGGGAAGGTAATAGGTTAAACCATTAAAAATTCTTGCTTATTAGAGTATTATTCTTTGATTATTATTACAGTAATGTATTCATATATATGACACCATTACTATTCCACTATTAGATATTATTTATTCTTACTATGTGTAATCTTCATGATGTATTGTACTGTTACCTATTAAACTTGTTACACCAATTTATTGATGTAATTTATCAAGTATGGTGGATACATGAATTTATTAGGTTCTAATTAGCAAGTGGGCATGTATTAATTCCCCATGGACCATTGGGTTGAGGTATTTATTAATTGTCCACCATTATTTCCTCTGCTTAATATTTATTAAATCTATTGTTCATAAGTAATTAAAATCTGTTTGAAATGCTACCCATTTTAAGAGCTCGAAAAATAAATATTTGTTATAAGTAATGGGATAATCTGTTTGAAGTGGGGTATCAATAGGAGTTTGGATTAGAAATGTTAGGTGAACTATTTGGCAGGAGCCATTATAAAGTATTATGCTTTTCAGGATAATTAAATAGTATTATATTTTTCAGTTTGACTGTATTTATTCATTCTTGGGTGCTCTCAGTGGGATAATTTTCAAAATTGTTCAAACTAGCATCACACTTTTTATTTCTGCGTAAGTCATTTATGTGACAATTATTTTTCAAGTGGGATTATAAAAAGACGTTGCTTAGTATATGAAAGGTGACATGTGCATTATTGGAGTATTTTTACAATGTATCTTTCAACAATACCGCACTTGGTTTTTGGGCGGCAATTGTTATTGGCTGGGTTCATTATAATAATTTTGGATTTTGCGGATCATATTTTGGGTTTTGTTTCTTTATTTTCTTATGACTAAGTGACACATGCCAACAATATTATTCAAACACCATTATTGATCTGAAGGATTTTGAACACTTCAGCTGTTCCCAAAATCTCTGTGAACTTATTGCTTATGGAAGAACTTAAAGTCAAATTTCTGATGCATTTTGAATGGGCCAGAATGAACATGGTATGCACAAGCTATCATCCATGCAGGAATTGGAGCCAATACGCAGAATACAGGCACATGTAACAAAATGCTAGGGCACACTGTGAAATAGTAAGTGGATCGATGAAGTTGACAAATGACGTCATAAAAAGAAAAAAGAGATTTTTGCAGGTAGGAAATTAGATTCCTGCACACACTAGTTGGAAACTTCAACACATGCATTTATGAGAAGAAACAACCCTGCAAATGGTGACAAGATGAGATAATATGCTGAACTCAAATTTTCTAAAATATGCTCATAAAAAATGCTAAAAACTCCTCCTTATTCTATTGATTCTTAAACAGAAGTTGTACATAGTGTGGGAATGGAAGAAATTTGAGAGCGGAGGAAAGTAGAAGAAAATGGCTATCTCTTTTACTTTCTCTAAGTATAATGCACTCTTGAGTTTACAACATCAATTTCCAACCCTTTGAAAAGAGAATGGATTTATAATTTACAGAATGAGAGATGAATCATCATCTACCCCCCAATGGCTTTTCATATGTCCTCACGTAACTTAAAAATTTTCAACTTCCTAGGAGAATACTAAGTCCCTTTTTATAACATAAAGGTGAATTTTACATTAGAAGCATAAAGTTTCTTTTTTAATTTCATTAAAGGACATCTAAAAATTTAACCCCCAATGAATAATTAGAACATGGAGGAGAGAGAAATTAGGGGGAGAGAAGAGAGGATAGAAAGAAGGAAGAAGAATGGAGAAGAAACACTGATGACAAATAATCTTCCTTCAATGAAGTCCACATCTCCTTCTGGATGATCTGATGAGGTGTTCCACTGTAGTGAACTCTACATATTCAAAATATTTATACCCTGAGAAATTACTTCATCTTTGCTCAGAGAAACTTGTCGAGTTGAATGAAATGTTATATCGATGACTGCAATTCTGACCCTTTGTATGATATACCTGTGACCTGAAAAACTCTAGTGAGTGTCAAAAGATGCTATTGAATTCCCTGATATGAGTCTTTAATTCCTTATAAGAAACTCCCATAGATAATCTTGAATGATGGTGTTGACCTAAATGATCATCCCTATATGTCCCATTGTGCCAAAATTTCCCTTTGAGTACACCCTGCTATTTTTAGAATATGAGCCCATGTTCTACTATTCTGGGACATATCACCGGTCTTGCTCCAGTTTCACCTTCTGAACCTTCTACCATATTCTAACCTCCTCTGTTCCTCAGATATTGCTATTTTTAGCACATTTCTATTTTTAGCAGGTTTCTATTTGGGGACCTATTATTTTGGAAAGAAGTTGTTTATGTATTCCTTTTCATTTTACCCCTTTTCTTATTGTCATAAGTGATAGAACTTGCAATTCAATGGGACTCTTCATTTATAGCATGTGACAAAATATAACATATGCTATTTTTATTTAGTGGTTAAAATGACCTATGTTTGCAACAGGAACAATTTTTTTAGATTTGCCTCTTCGTCACAAACTTGTGCTCCAATTTTCATCATGATTCGCTTTCCAAAAAGCTCATAAATGAAAAATGAAAATTTATGTTTGGTAAGAACTTCATGTATGGAGATACTAGGGCATAATATTGATAAAAAATCAGTCCTTCATATCTCAAGAAAGTGGAAACTTTATCATGCAAAAACTAGTTTGACAGAAACTATATTTTTTGGATACTCTTCCCTCATAATCTCAGATTATTTCACCCACCGGATCTTTGAGAATTTGAAAATTTCTTTGAAGAGGGAAGAATTATGATAAAAAACATAGCCCTCCATATGCCTAAAAAATAGGGACTTCATGGCATAAAAAATAGTTCATGCGAAACTAGATTTTTCAATGATCATTCCCTCTAATTTTTGTGTAATTTCGCCCACTAGAACCATGAGAAGTGGAGAGTTAGCTCATTGATTTTTTCCATTACTGTTTCATGGCAGCCATTAATGGAGATTTAAATTTTTAGGTATATTTTTTCTTCATTTTCTATGAAATAAACTCCATTACAATAGGTTTCTACTTCTGATGCTTCACGCGAAATTTTACTTCAATCCAATAACTAGTTTGATGGGAAATTCAAATTTTTCTTCGTTGAGCCGGGAAGGAGATTTATTTGCTATGAATGCTCTATTACACGAGAGGAAAATTTGAAATTATGTTTTTTATGCTCTTTGATAGAGGAAATAACAACATAAAATAGTTTTTTTCTTCGTGCACTGGTTTGCGAGATTTGTGAGAATTTCCATTTTTTGGCTATGGAGATTTTCTACTATTTTTCTTTGTTGTTCTTCATTTCTCCTTCCTTGTTTGCTCAAGCTTCCTTTTGAGACCTATACACTTCCATGGAGTGAAGGATAGTATTTCTTTGATAGTTCTAGTTTGAGTTTTAGTAATGGTTGAGTGATGTCAAGGAGGTTGCAAAGGAAGTATGGAGCTATGGTTGTGCATGGGAGTGTAAGAAGTTAGAAGAAGGGAAGAAGTTAAATATTTAAATTTTTGAAATCATGCTGAGAGAGGGATGGGAAAATTTTATTTTCCTCGGCATCCCTCAACTCAAAAGGACATGAAGGACATCAGTTTCCATGGCGATCTAGGAGCTGACATGTGGCAGAGATCCAACTATAGGGGATTTGAAATCTAAATTGCACTCGAGGGATGAACTGGAAATTCTGATGGTTGTATGGGGTGTTTCGATCCTTTTTACGTATAATCAGAGACTAAAATAGATAAGGGTATAGGATATTTACTTTTTTTTGGGTTGAAGGTGGAATGCATGCACGCATGTAGACTTATGATCTCGACCAATTGTGTGAACAACTTTTTGGTTGGGAAGGACTACCCTATCATAAGAAAGCAAGACCACAGGAGAGAGTGAAATAGTATATGCAGTGGGCTGCCTAGCGTATGCTAGGTCTAGGAAGTGTGATACTCTCTAGAGGGTTATCAATCCACTATTTTATAAATCAATATTAAATGATAAAATCATGTAAATAAAAGGAATCTATTACTAGCGTTCTGATTTGGGTGCATCAGGTCGCTATCAGTGTTGATTCAATTAAATACTAAACTATGTAGGTAAAAGGTATTTGGGTCAGGTTCTGGGTAGCTTAGATCATCTGTAGGTCCTAGAAAGGGTCTAGTTGGGGTTGGGTAGTGTATTCTAGGTTGTTTTGGTTAATAGATAGGTCATTGGTCTACTCTGTGTCAACAGACACAAAGACCGGCACTGGTAGGTCTGACCGATGTCGATCGAGGGTCGACCAATATCGGTTAAAGTTGACCAATATTGATCACTGTGGAAGTGACAGAGGTCTAGGTGGGTGGTTTTTGGCTCCACTCTATCTCAGAACAAAGGGTTAGGAGGTTGTGGGTGAAGTTTTGGTGAAGAATGAGTTCAAGGTCAGAGCCTAAGGGTTTTAGAGGGTGGTTTTGGGTGTGTTTAGGTAGAAGGTGGGGAGCTGGCAGATAGCAAGGTGACTGACAGTGGTTAAGATAGACCGACCATGATTAGGGTTAACTAGTGATGGTCACTAGTATTTTATCAGAGCTTGGTAGTGGGGGTTAGGGTGCTCTTTGTTAGTGACCAGAGGGTTGTTAGGGAGTTGAATGGGGTGAGAGAGGGTCCCTGGTGTATATATGGGTTGAATGGGTGAGGTTTGAGGGGTAGGAGAGAATTTTTTACTCTTAGGGAGGGGAATAAATAAAAAAAGTACCAAAACATGAGTGAATGATATAGGGATCCACTTACCCAGATTCTGATGCGTGTAGAAGAATGATAGGCATTGGTGAAGAATGGTAGGTTGGTTGGAGGGCTCTTGCTTGAGCTCAGTCTAGTTCAGGTTCCTTTAATGGGTGTGCTCATAAATGTTCTTATGAGTGTTTCCACTACTGGTCTCAACCAGGAAATCTTATGGCCTTGTTGCTTTAACGAGTTGTTAGTGATAATGTAAATGCCAATGGTGAACCAACCAAAAAAAATGTGAACCAACCTTTTGGAAATGGCCAAGATTGGGTATTTGCAGGTGACTGATGCTGGTCCCACCTAATTGACATTGGTCAAACTGTGACCAACACCAATTATGTTGGGGAGATTTTTTTTGAAAAGTGGGGAATATTCCTTCCCCACCTAATTTTGAGTGGTGGAGCACATGCGTCCTCCAACCTTAGAATGGGTAATAGGACAAAAAGGGGTCCTATGAGTGGGGTGGCCACTATTAGGGTTTTCTAGAAGGGTATGGGCTAGGTATGGGAAAGGTGGGAAGTGGAATGGTGAGGTGGAGGAGCAAGTGGGGTAATGGAATGATGAGGTGGTTAGGTGAGGTGGTCAGTCCAGTGGCAAGGTGAGGTGGCCCTGGTGAGTGGGTAAAGGGAGAATTTAATTAATTGATGTTAATTAAATCCTTGGGTGTGTGAATGAGGATCATTGTGATGGGTGAAAGGGGTTGCGAGTGACCAAATTATGGGTAAATCAATCACCCATGTATAATGTGGTTATTAGGTTATTTTGGAGGAAAGTTATGAAAGGTGACGTGTTTTTGGTGTCTATATTTTTCCCCTTTTTGTTGGGAAGCCTGTAGTGGTATGTGGCGTGACAAAAACAAAGGTTAGTTTTTTCCCCATGAAGTTAGGGTGAGGAGGTAAGGTTGGGTGCCCTAAATAGTGGCATGAGTGATTCTCCCTTCAAATCGGGCACCGACGATGAAGTATAGACAGATTCAGGGGGTAGTTTGATAAAGTATGGATAGGTGTGATGGAGACAAGAATCATGGGTATGATGATGGTGAAAGGTAGGGTAGGTGAGTAGGTAGAGCATTCAAATGGATGCACATGTTGTAAAATGCAATGAGGTACAAGGGTTGCTCAAAATAATAAATTTACGTCAGCTAAGGTCGCAAGGGTCTTCTAAACATGGGTTGTTGAGGTCCGGTATCTAGGGTAAAGGATACAGTCTGGGCACTCAACGAGGTAAGATGTAGGAATGCATAGGGTGGTTCCAGTGCATCCAAAAGTTCAAGGTTTGTTTGGACAAGGGTCACAACCATAGGCAAGGTAAGGTGATTAGGCGGAGCAAAACAAGTATCGTCATCACAAGATGCAACAAGTGAGGATATGAGAATCTCCACATAATCAATGGGTTGGGTAGGTAGGCGTAGGTAGGTAGGTGTAGGTAGGTACATAGCAGATGGGTAAATAGGTAAGGGCCAATGGTATGGTTGAGTAGGTACGGGTCATGGGTATGGGTAGATAGGTATGGTCAATGGGTAGGGGTAGATAGGTAAGGTAAAAGGTATGGCCGAGTAGATAAGGGTCATGGGTATGGGTAGATAGGTAGGGTCAATGGGTATGGGCAGATAGGTAGGGTCAATGGGTATGGATAGATAGGTACAGAAAAAGGTATGGTCAAATATGTAAGGGTCATGGGTATGGGTAGATAGGTATGGAATAAGGTATGGTCAAATAGGTAAAGGTCATGGGCATGGGTAGATAGGTAGGGTCAATGGGTATGGGTAGATAGGTAGGGTAAAAGGTATGGTCAAGTAGGTAAGGGTAATGGGTACAGGTAGATAGGTAGGGTCAATGGATATGAGTAGATAGGTAGGGTCAATGGGTATGGGTAAATAGGTACGAAAAAAGGTATGGTCAAATAGGTAAGGGTCAAAGGGTATGGGTAGATAGGTAAGGTCAATGGGTATGGGTAGGTAGGTAGGGTCAATGGGTATGGGTTGATAAGTAGGGTTTATGATTGGGTCAAGGGTATAGGTGTGGTAGAATTTGGGTCAAGGTATGGGTAAACGAGTAAATAGGTAGTGGGGAAAGATGTGATACTTGTGGGTAAGGATAGATGGGTAAGATGCTAGGTTAGAGGTATGGGTGTGGGTTGGTAAGGTGATGAAGATCAGATGTGGTGTGAAATAGATATTGATAGGTTGAGGTAGGTGTGGGTGAGAGGTAGGTGGCGGTGAGCCAAAATCTTGGTTTTGGTTTTAAGAAGGTCAACAGTTCAAAAAGTAGGGAATTGTAACAGTGTTGATGATGTGACTGAATTGGCAAGGACCATTAATGCATATACCAAAGGTAGGTGTGATGAACCTCAAGCCCCTAAAATTCCTTGTAAGTTAGATTGTTCCAAAGGTGAAGCAATGTGCAGGATCACAACAGATTGTATTCGTGACCTCATCCCGTAGTAGGTAGAAAAAGTAGGATAATTTGGGAAAATGGTGATATGGTGAAAGGTTAGAAACATACAGGGGAATAACGTACCTCTTGTATAAGATGGTTGATAACCTAGATAGGCGAGTACATGAAAAAAATGGTGTGTTATGTTTTTTGGATAGACTGATCGATACGGGAAGTCTATTAGGGATGATTAGATAATATCTTTGAGGTCTTCATGAAGCTTAATGATGGGGGAAACTTTGAAATGGGCCTAGTCTCTTTTTGTTATGACTAGGTAGGGTATGACTAGTGCAGTATAGCTGTCCTTTGAGGGAGTAATCTATTTATGGAAACTAGATACAAATGGAAGATGTCCTTTTGAGGGATTCATCTTCATGTTTGGAATTTTGACTCAAGGAGGGTGATCCCATTTTTTATAGGTGAATTTTTTTTTACCAATTAAGCCATGGACAAGGCTATAGAGGAATATGAACACGGTAAGTCAAGAGGTGGAGGGTAGGTGGAGGTAAAGGTGGATTTTAAGAGGTATGTAAGGAATGGTATATGACCATGGGATTTCGTCCTCATGAGGGGATGAAAATTATCCATGAGAATCATGCCATGAGTAGAGTCATGGTACTCATATTGAAGACAAGAATGAAAAAGTGACGGAAAGTCACATGATTCTTTGTTTAATCGTAGGTATGTGAGGTGGTGATAAAGGAGTGGGTGCTCATGGGATGAGCCAGGTAATAGTCAATGGGTGATAAAGCACTTGGTTCAATAATAGAATGGTCGAAGATGCAAGATGTTAAGGGGCTCAGGTTCGGGTTTACCATCGAGTGAAGATAAACGATAAGCACCTGATCCATAGGTATGGGTAACGATATAGGGTCCAAGCCAATTAGGAGAAAATTTACCCCGTAGATGTTTCTCAGCTTTGGTGACGTGTTGATTTTCCTTCAAGATGAGATCTCTGACTTGGAAGGTTAAGGGGTGGACGTTCTTTTCATAAGCACATTTGATGCATTTTTGGTATATTTGGAGGTGATCTAAAGCATGTAGATGTTATTTGTCTAACAACTCTAGTTGTGCCAAATGATCTTGGAAAAATTCATCATTGGTGAGCATGTCTTTGAGTGATATGTAGAGATATGGGATCTGGACTTCGAGAGGCAAGACAGCCTCAGTACCGTAGACCAGAGAGAAAGGTGTAGCAGCAGTTGATGTGTGAATACTAGTGCAGTATGCCCATAGGATGAAAGGAATGTGCGTATGCCAATCCTTCCTAGTATTGTTGACCACTTTCATGAGGATTTTGTTCAGGGTTTTGTTGGTTGATTCGGCTTGGCCATTGGTTTGTGGGTAATAAGGTGAAGAAAAACTGAGCTAGATACCAAAGGTATCACAAAGTTTCTAGAGGGTTTTGTTTTTGAACTATTTGCCATTATCAGTGATAAGGTGATGAGGAACATCGAAGTGAAAGATAATGTGATGGTTGATGAACTCACAAATCTTCTTGGCTTTGGTAGAGATGAGGGGAATGGCTTCTACCCATTTGGTGTAGTATTCAGTAGTGGTTATGATCCATTGGTGGTGTTGGGAAGAATGAGGGTTGATCTCGCTGATGAGATCGAGGCCCCATTAAGAAAATGGCTAGAGGTCTTGTGTGACCTGTAAGGAATGACCTAGGGTGTGATGAAGGTTTGAGTATTTTTTACTTTTCACACATCATTTGACTTAGTCACAACAATCATTATTGAGGGTAGGCTAGTAATAGCCAAGGTGAAGGATGTGTTTAGCGACAGCTAGGCCACTGATGTGACCCCCACAAATGTCATCATGTATTTCTTTGATGGTATAGGGTATTTCAGAGCTAGTGAGGCATTGGAGAAGGATCCGATCAAAGCCACGCTTATAGAGGATACCTCCCATGATGATGTACCAGGATACTTTTTGGAGGAAGGTGCATTGGCCATTCTGGGTAAGATCCAGAGGAAGGATGGAAAGGGAGAGGTAGTTAGAGTATTGTTGGTACCAGAGGTCTGATGGGTTGGTGGTAGGTTTCTTGACAAGGTTGATAGCATGAGAGAGGTAGGAGGGTGATTGCAACATTCACACAATAACAAATATTTGTGAATCAGTAGGTGATGATGGTATTTGTGAGGTGAGACAATCCATGGTATCCAAAAACTCTTTTGTAGAGTAGGGGATGGTTTGCAGGTTATAGTGGGTGAAGGTGGTTAACAAGAGGTCTACATGGTGTTTGTACCATTGTAATTCCTCATTGTGACATTGGTAGAGTCCATTGACCTAATTTATTACCAATTGAGAATAACTGAAGATATTAATGGATTTAACATCTAGTGTTTGGGCAGTTTAGAGACCTAGTACGTTTAGAGACCTAGTACAAGTGCTTCGTATTCGGTGATGTTGTTGGTACACTCAAATTCAAGTTTAAAATAAAAGGGTATAGGTTCAATGTCATGTGGAATGAGGATGATTATAGATCCACCCCAATGTTGACACTTAGATCCATCAAAGAATAAGTTCATTTGATAGTGTGGAGGTTCCTCGAAAGTTTCATCAAGGGAAAGGGTAGCAATGGATTCATTGGGGAATTTGAAGTTGTCGGGTTGGTGGTCAGAGAGTGGGGCATCATCCAGTTGATCAGCAATAGCCTAGCCTTTGATTGATTTTTGGTAAAGAAAGGTGATATCTAGATTAGTGAGTATCATGAGCCATCATGAAATGTGTTAGTTTTGGAATGGTTTAGAGTACATGTAATGCAAGGGGTCAGTGTTGGTTATGACGAAGGTAGTGTGGTTAAGTAGGTAGTGACAAATTTTGGTGGGAAAAAGGACTAAAGTGAGGCACAACATTTCTGCATGTGTATATCTAGTCTTGTAATCCACAAGGGTACAAATTATGTAATAGACCACCTTCTCCTTGTTTTGGTCATCACGGTGAGCCAACATGGCACCCAAGGAATGGTCGGTGGTAGAAATGTAGAGGTAGAATGGTTGATCATCATTAGGAGGGGTAAGCACGGGTGGCTATAATAGGTATGATTTCAAGGTTTCAAAAGCGTTATGACAGTCTGTGTTCCAATGGAAGGTGATATCCTTTTTAAGGAGGTGGTGAAAGGGTTCACAATGATTAGATTATTGAGAAATAAAGTGATGTATAGATTACAGTTTTCCTAGCAATGTATGAAGTTGGTGGATATTAGTGGGTGGAGGCATCTTGAGGATGGCCTTGATTTTGGCAGGGTCAACTTCAATGCCTCACAAGGAAACTATGAAGCCCAAGAGTTTACCTGATAGGATGGTGAAGATGCATTTATTAGGTTGAATTTGTATGCAATATTGGATGAGACAGCCGAAGATGGTTTTGAGGACGGGTAAATGTTCGGCGTAACTTTTGGAATTTCCCAAAAGGTCATCGAAGTAGTCTTCCATGATGTGATGCATGATGTCATGGAAGATATAGGTCATGGGTCATTGGTAGGTGGTGCCTACATTCTTCAGTCCAAAGGGCATGATGCGATAGCAGAAGGTCCCCCAAGGGGTAATGAAGGTGGTTTTTTGTTGATCCTTAGGTACGAGTAATATTTTATTATAACCTGAGAACTCATCCATGAGAGATAACATCTCATGTCCAGTGGTGAGGTCAACCAATTGGTCGATGCTGGGTAGATGAAATTCATCTTTTGGACAAGCTAGGTTAAGGTCCCAAAATTTGGTGCATATGCGGAGTCCCCCTGTTTCTTTGGTAATGGGAATGATGTTGGAAATCCATTGCGGGTAGTCGATTGGTAGGATGAAGGAGACAGAGAGGAGGCATTGGAGCTCTTCTTTGACGAGAAGGGCAATGCGTGGGTGCATTTTACGTAGCTTTTGTTTTATGGGTTTAGCATCAGGTAAGGTGAAGATATTGTGGACCATGATCTTGGGGTCAATATCGGGCATATTGGCGTATGACAAAGAAAAGTCATTGTTATGGTCATGGAGGAAACAAGTGTAGGATTCCTGTTTAGTGGAGTCCAAACATTGGCCTATCTTTAGAATGCGAAGGTCATCTACTATGTGGATGTTGATGTCAATGTTGGATTTGTTCAACATGTTTTGGGTCTCAGAAGGTAGTGTGCAGTGGACATAAGAGTCCTCCACACCCAAGTAGGTGAGAATAGAGTTATCATTATGACACTGTATAATGTTGATAGAAGGGATATCATCATCGATCATATCAAGATAGAGGATGGGAAAAGAAGAAGGAACCTTGCCATCTTGTTGAATGGTGAATGGTCCCAAGGAAATGGTGTTTATGGAAAAAAAATGTAAGAGGAATAGACTCTAGGTCTATAAACTTTGCAGGTGATGTGGGTAAACTAGGTGGGGGGCTGAGAGGTTGAGGCACCTTTGTAATGAGTTTGACATGGGATTATTTAAGCGTGGGCTTGACAAATCCCACCCCACTACGGTCCTTGTACTTGCGAGTAGTGCAAGGGATAATGGTGTGACGGCCTTGTTCATAGAGACTGAAGCCAAAACCCTTCCAAGCATAGCAATGTAGGAAGGTATGGGAAAAACATGGGTTGGTTAACGAGGGAAGGGTGGTGGTAAATGGTAGGGTTGGGGTAGGTGGTTCAGGTGTGTAAGTGGGAGTGTCAATGCCTCCATAGGTTAGATTGGTGCGGAGGTGTGAGGGTCCATAAGCGAGAACTTCACTAATGTGGGGGTCATAATGGGGATGTTGTTGAAGGTTTCCATACTCTTGTGGGGTATGGAAGGTATCAACATTGTAGAGGTAGTAATCCCCCAATGTCAGGCGTTGAAAAAAACCTTCTAGTGGATTAGTATCTGGGATATGAGTGGTGGGGATGGATGTCTCCATGGGGGTTTGGGATGAGGAGGTTATGGGTTTAAGAGCAGTGGATGGTTCTACAGGACCTGTTGTGGTGGTGATAATAGGTGATGTAGGGTTCGAAGAAGAAGTAGTGGAAGCAGTGGTAGTGAAAGCGAGGATGGTGATAGGTATGAGGACACTGTTGGGCCAGTATAACATGTTACATGTTTTTAATGGTGAAGGGTCAGCGGGAATGGTGTAGTTGTGTTCCTCATGTTCAAATTTGAGACAACGAAGAAGGTTTGAGGGGACACATCTCATGAAACGGATCCAGGGTTGGCCGAGTAACATGTTGTATTAGAACTCTCCTTCCAAGATGTAGAAGAGTTCGAGGATGCTATGGGCACCAAAAAAATTTTGTAGCATCACTGTCCCTAAGGTAGTGGTTATGGTATCATTGAAAGAACACAGTGTAATTATATTGTTATGCATGTAATTGACAGGAATGCACATTTGGTTAAACACATGAGAAGATATGATGTTAATGCTAGCCCCACCATCGATCATAATACATCGAACATGTATATTATCAATGTAGGTAGAAATGAATAAGTCAGGATCAGGGTCCTCCATTTGGTGAGGTATGATCTCATCATCGGAGAAAGTGAGGGCAATCACCTGAGACGAGGCAACATGTGTCGAGGTGGGAGGTGAAGAAATAAGGGAGGAAACATGGTGATGTGTGATGATGGACACAACTGGTGTGGGGTCATTAGGTGGGACCTTAATGGATTGTAGGACCTCAATGAGGGCTTGGCGATGAGATTTGGAAGTTTGGATTAGGTCATACAAGGACATTTTGAGTGGTGATTCGTGAAGTTATTTGATCATGGCATGATGGGCTCTCCCATTAGAGACCAAGAAGGTAGGTCCTTGGATGGTGATTTTAGGTATGGGTGCAAGTGTGATGTGAGGTATAGGTGAGGCAGTAGATTTGTCTTCTCTGGTTTTTCCCTTATCACGTTGAGCCCGAGTGGCTATTTGAACCATATTGATTTTGAATATCGGTGGTGGGTAGGAAGGGTATGATGTGTGGGGTGATGATGGTTGAGTTGGTAATGGTATAGAAGGGGTGATTATGGTTGTAGGAGGAGCAAGATCTTTGTCTAAAAGATCATCCTCAATGAAGATTTGTAGCAGGAGTGCTTTAAGAGCTTGGCAATCCTCCACATTATGTCCTAGTGCATGATGATATACATAGATCTGGGAGTCATTGAACCATTTTTTTTTGGTTTGAGTGGGTCATAGGGTCAAATGGGTGGTAAGGTGATGTGGGAGGAAGCCAGTAGGTTAGCCAGGATAGTCGCATAGGATCCTACCATTGGGTCACATTGTGAGGCAGGTATGGTTTTGGGTGAGGAATTCAGTAGTGACTTAGAAGTGGGTGCCATGGGTCACAGTCTTGGGGTGGTCTAGGTAGTTTGGGTACATTTAGGTTTGGGTTGGGGTGTAGGTTGCACCTTATTAGGTAAGAGTGTAGGGGGTGATTTGGTTTTGGTTTTAGGTGTCACTTTGGGAGGTGGGGTGGTTAGTAATGTAGAACGATGGCATGATGAAGAAGGTCATGCCAAAGGTGGGAGAGGATGGGTTATCCAAGGTGAGAGAGGTGATACTATGGAGGTAGGGATGATAGAACGTAGTGGTAATCGATGTTTCCTGGTAGGTAAAGGAAACTTCGTAGGGTTGAATAGAAGGGGAGGTTGTCGAATTTTGGTCATACTATGTACATGTAATTTTGTGGTTAGGGTTGATGGATGAGGACCCAAGAGGGATGGTAATGGTGAAGGTGACAAAGAGGTAGTGGGTGATGCTAGTATCGACATCTGGGGTGGTTGGTGTTTTGGTTTTAGTAGGGGTGTAATTTTGGTGAAGGGGTGAGAAGGGGTAGTTAGATCAAGCTTGATTACTGAATGGGTAAGGCTTGATGTGGGTCATACCCCCAGGATACGAGAGATTGTGGAGGTCAATGCGGGGTTAGGAAGTGGGGATGTAGATGATGAAGATGATGAAGGTGCATGCATGGCTGAAGGTAATATGGGAGGTGTTGTAGTCACCTCTGTGGGTGGGATAGGTATGGATGTTGCCACTATTGTAGGGTAAATAGTGGGTGAGTTGGTAGGTAATGTCTGCATCTGTGTGGAGACATGGATTTGAAGACGTTCCCAAAGTAATGAATGATCAACATACTCAGAAGGGTCCATCGAATAGGGTGATGAAGAGAGGGAGGGTATGAGGGTTGATTTGGTGGTGATCCCTGTAAACAGAATTGATATCTGTGAAATAGGGAATCCCTCTACATCCAATTCGATAGGAAGAAGAGATAAGAAGACATCATTTAATGTTGTAGGAGATGGTAGTGGGTCAGTTACACTCAGAATGATATTCTCTTTGTGGTGAGGTGTGGGTAAGGTAGATGGAGTAGGATCTTCCATGAGGTGTGGTGAAGTGGAGGAAGGGGAAGGTATTGCCAACTCCTTGATGGGTATGGAAGTAGGTGTCAATGGTGATTTGTCAAGTATGAGGGTAGGAGGGTCAATGACATGGTCAGGTATGGTAGTTATGATGTCCGAGGAAGATGAATCTATTTGCACACTAGATTATCTTCTGCTGGTAGTGGGGAAGAGGGTGAGGATGTTGGTGCAGGTAAAAGAATTTGTTCTAAAAATTCTTCTATAGGTGCGGCTGGGGAGTATGGTGTGAGCAGCATGGGTAGGATATCGAAGATGGCATGAACCTCCTAGGTATTGTCACTATCATTGGAAGAATGGTTGTGTTGGGTAGGGGGTGTATGATTAGGAAATGGTTTTTGGAAGATGTGAAGGTTTTGGTTTGCAGGTGCATTGGGATTGTCCAGAACAAGATCTCCTCTATCTAACATTTCTTGGACAATGGTTTTGAAGGTGATGCAGTTGTTGGTATTGTGTCCTCGAGTGTGATGGTAATCACATATTTCGTTCTCCTTATACCATGAGGGTATCAGGCAGGTAGGATCAAAACCAACATGTGGTTTGATAGCCAGAAGGGTGATAGCCTATGCATTCAGGAGTTTTTCTAGAACAGAAGGGTATGGTTTAGCAATAGGGGTATATTTATTTTGTTCATTTTTGAAGAGGAATGTTTACATTGGCGAGAGGTTAGGCAGAGGTTTTGGCAGGTTGGATGGGTGAGATGGGCTAGCCTTTAGGACTACTACATGGAAGGAGCCTTTGGCTCTAGGAGGGTTGAGAGGAATGGTTGGTGGTGTCTTGGTGGTGGAAGTGGGTTCATGTGGTTTAAAAGGAGTGCCTTTGTTGCATAATTGAATCTTTTTCTCCTTGATGGCTCAGATTTTGATCTTTTGGGCCATGGTGAATGCCTTGTTAAATGTGCAAAATGTCTAGATTTGTAAGGTGGATGAGATATGTTGAGCACAATCCCATGTAAACAACTCTATTAGTTCGGTCTACAGTAAGGGGAATGTGAGTTGGTTGATGAGGCCACATCAATAAGCAACAAAGTCTATGATAGATTCATCATCGTATTGACACGTGGTATACAAGTTAGTCATGGTGACTTTCTTGACTACATTGATGGAGAAGTGATCCAAAAAGGCTTGGGCCACCTGGTTGAAGGAGAAGATAGAGTGCTTAGGTAGGGAACTATACCAATCTAAGGTGGGTCCACTGAGGGACATAGGAAATGTTCGCAATAGCAAAGTGTCATCATGAGCGATGAGATAACACATGTGTCTAAAAGACCTCAGATGTTGTTGTGGGTCTTCTTTGTTGTTGAACCGATTGAATTTCAGCATTTCCCAGTGTGGGGGGTATGGGTGGATAGGAACAGAGAAATGAATAGGCTCATTACAAATCTCCTTGTAGGTCAGAGATGTGCGTGAGCTAGAAAGAGATGCTTCTAGCGTTTGCATCTTATCCATCATCATTTTAATAAGATCAGAGGTAGGTTGTGATGGAGGTTGACTTCCCAAAGGAGGGGGAGGAAGGTAAGAAGAATATGATGTGGAAGGCATCACGTTGTGTGAAGGAGCCCCGTAT
This sequence comes from Taxus chinensis, assembly GCA_019776745.2. Classification (NCBI taxonomy): domain Eukaryota; kingdom Viridiplantae; phylum Streptophyta; class Pinopsida; order Cupressales; family Taxaceae; genus Taxus; species Taxus chinensis. The sequence goes on along the minus strand of CM034148.1, from coordinate 39,500,893 downwards.
GAAAATTGTGGAGGTATATGTGAGGAGAAGGATGAGGAAGGGTAATATGTTGAATAAGAGGTAGAGGCTACTAGCAGAGGTTGAAAGTGGGTGTATACAGGAGGGGTCGGTGTGACCACCCTAGTAGCAATGGGAGGAAGTGATTGGGGAATAGATAGAACTAAATTTTGAAGGGGGTATGGTTTTCCAATACTGGTGGTGGTTGAGATGGAAGTGGGTATGTAGGTATTGGATCACATGGGGCCACTTGGACTAATGGCCATATAGGTGGGCATGGTAGATGCCATGAAGGGTGAAGATGTAAGAGGTGAGGTAGACATCATATAGGGGTGGATAATATCATGGTAGGATCGAGCTTTGACACCACTGGTGGTAAGGGAGAAGCGGGGAGAGCCAAGATAGAAGTAGCTGACACAGAGGTAGGTGCAAGAGTGGGAGGGATGGACATGGGCATACCGTAGATAAGCTAGCACAAGGAGTCATGAGAAAATGAGTGGGATAGATAGTGTTGTAAGGTGGTAGGAGTTTGGTCTAGAAACCATGCAAAGTCTGTGTTTCCCATACTAACAATAGCTAGTAGATTGGGGTCCATAGGTGACGACACGGAAGGAGGTGAGAAGACTAGGTGGAAGAGGTTGAAGGCTAGCATGGAACACAAGTGCGTTGGATTGGTTGCACGTCAACACCATGTGAAGGGGTGTATATTAGGTAATGTTGTACTCTGCAGATGACACAAAAAGTAGCAGGAATGAAGAAGAATGGGTATTTGTAGGTAGATTGGGTGAATGTGCTAATTAAGAACCAACACAGGATAACCGATGCCAGTTAGGGGTGACCAATGCTGGTTAAGGTTAACCACTTCTGGTTATTGAGAGATAAGAATGGTTTATCAAACTGAGACAAAATTAGTGACGATTATCAGGTGGGAAAGCTCTGTGATAGCTTTTTAGCAGGAAACAAAGTGTACAGAATGTTTCAGGAACTGTGACAACAAAGAAACTGAAAGAGGGGTCTTTTGGACAAGTTAACCCAAAAGAACAGAAACTGATGCCGGTTGGGTATAACTGATGTCGGTGAGGAGTAAACCGATGTCGATTACTGTGGAGATTGAAAAACTATAGAAAAGTGTATTATGGTAAATTTGAATCAGAAGAATGATCAAACCAGATATTGGTGGATGATATAATGAAGCCTTTGCACCCTCAGAAAAATTTAGAATACACCAACTGTGATTAGGGGGTGAGGAAGGTGAAAGAAGAAATAAAATGAGGAAAATGTGTTCTCACACCTCAAAACACACTTCAAACAAATGCTAAAAGAAGACGTTATCCAACAAGTGATTTTAAATGTGTTAAGCTTACGCTATTTAGAAGGACTGACTCATGAACTTTAGAACATATTTTTTGGTGAGGAAGGCTTCCTAAGAAGAAGGAGATCTAAAAGGTGAGGTTTTAGGCTATGTTATGGTGGGGGTAGGCTATCCTCTGAGATAATGACTTGATAGAAATAACGAGCTAGGGAGTACATACCAACCTAATCATGTGATTACAGATAGATGTTCCTGGGTAAGATGTCATTTAAGAAGATGTGTTTTTTGAATTTTTGTGCAGTTTGGTAAGACTCAGAGAGAGAGAAAGAGAGAGAAAGTAATTTTCTACGATTCATTTTTCAACCATCAGCTGGGAATGACTTCCAACATATAGGTTTCCCTCATTTAATGTGAGCTAATGTAGTAAATTAGAATGAAATGTGAGTGTTTTAAACCCAAATTGAAATATGATATTCGATGTCACAACTGATGAAAAGGAGAAGGGATGCTCTTTCACTAATGTGATACTAATGAAAGGGAAGAAACATTAATTTTAAAGCACCAAAACACAGTTGATTTTAGACAACTAGAAGAAGAAGAAGATTATGGAGGAGGAGATTATTATGAAAGCATTTTAGAAAGGGAAACAGACATATAAATTTTTCCTAAGAATGAAAAAAATGCAAGGAACCCCAGATGGGTCCCACTGGGTGTGCTAAAATATTTCAATCCTTTTTGCGTATAATCAGAGACTGAAACAGATAAGGGTGTAAGAGGTTTACCTATTTTTGGGTTGAATGTGGAATGCATGTGCACGTGTAGACTTCTGAGCTCAGCCGATCGTGTGAAATCCTTTTTGGCTGGGAAGGACTACCCTGTAATAAGAAAGCAAGACCACAAGAGAGAGTTAAATAGTATATGCAGTGGACTTCCTAGTGTATGCTAGATCCAGGAAGTGTGATACTCCCTAGAGGGTTGTCAATCCATTGTTTTATAAATTAATATTAAGATGACTGAAATCATGTAAATAAAAGGAATATAGTGCTAGCGTTCTGATTTGGGTGCCTCAGGTCACTATCAATGTCGATTCAATTAAATACTAAAATATGTAGGTAAAATGTATTTGGGTCAAGTTCTTAGTAGGTTAGGTGGTATTCAAGTCACAAATAGGGTCTGGTTGGGGTTGGGTAGTGTATTCTAGGTTGTTTGGGTGAAGAGGTTAGTCGCTGGTCTACTATGTGTTAAAAGATAGAGACTGGCACCGATCAGTCTGACCAATGTCAGTTGAGGCTCAACCAACGCCAGTTAAGGTTGACTGGTATCAGTCACTGTGGAAATGACAGAGATCTAGGTGGGTGGTTTTTGGCTCCACTTTGTCTCAGGACAGAGGGTTACGATACTGTGGGTGAATTTTATGTGAAGAATGGGTTCAAGGTCAGAGCCTAGGGGTTTTAAAGGGTGGTTTTGGGTGTGTTTAGGTAGGTGGGGAGCTGGTAGATTGTAGGGTGACTGAAGACGGTCATGAAAGACTGACCACAGTTAGGGTTAACTAGCGAAGGTCACTTGTATTTGGTCAGAGCTTGGTAGTGGGGGTTACGGTGCTATCTGTGAGTGATCAGAGGGTTGTTAAGGAGTGGAATGGAGTGAAAGAGGGTCCCAGGTGTATATATGGGTTGAATGGGTGAGGTTGGAGGGGTAGGAGAGAAGTTTTTACTCTTAAGGATGGGAATAAATAAGAAAAGTACCAAAACATGAGTGAATGATACAGGGATCCACTTACCCAAAGTCTGATGTGTGTAGAAGAATGATAGGCATTGATGAGGGCTGGTAGGTTGGTTGGAGGGCTCTTGCTTAAGCTCTATCTAGTTCAGGTTCCTTCAATGTCTGTACTCATAAAGGTTCTTATGAGTGTTTCCACTACTGGTCTCAACTAGGAACTCTGATGGCCTTTTTGCTTCAACGAGTTGCCAGTGATAATGTGAATGCCAATGTTGAATCAAATGCCAATCAACCAAAATGCCAATGGTGAACCAACCACGAAAATGTGAACCAAAATTTTGGAAAGGGCTGGGACTAGGTATTACAGGTCACCGACACCGGTCCCACCTGACCAACATCGGCCAAAGTGTGACCAACACCGGTTATGTTGGGGAGATTTGTTTATTGAAAAGTGGGGAATATGCCTTCCCCACTTGATTTTGAGTGGCAGAGCACATGTGTCTTCCAACCTTAGAATAGTTAATAGGACAAAAAGGGGGAGTGGGGTGGCCACTATTAGGGTTTTCTAGAAGGGTATGGGCTAGGTATGGGCAAGGTGGGGAGTGGAATAGTGAGGTGGAGGGGCAAGTGGGGTAGTGGAAGAGTGAGGTGGAGGAACAAGTAGGGTAATGGAATGATGAGGTGGCTGGTTTAGTGGTAAGGTGAGGTGGCCTTGGTGAGTGGGTAAAGGGAGAATTTAATTAATTGATGTTAATTAAATCCTTGGGTGTGTGAATGAGGGTCATTGTGATGGGCGAAAGGGGTTACGAGTGATTGAATTAGGGGTAAATTGATCACCCATTTAGAATGTGGTTATTAGGTTATTTTTGAGGAAAGTGATGAAAGGTGATGTGTTTTTGGTGTCTACATGGGGTTCTAGAGGTCACGTGGGGGTTAGATGCATTTTTCCAAAATTTGGCTAAGTCCTGAACTTGCCCCGAGAGGACAACTTGTGATGATGATAACTTGAGCTCCCAATGGAATTTTTTAGAAAAAATTTATATGATCCTGACTAGAAATTGAATTTTGAATCTAATGGTGGGGGTGTTATGTCTTGATTCTTCCATTTTATCCCTGAAAAATCATTATTTTTTGTTACTCCACCTATGCCTGAGAAAATTTTCCCGTAGACCTAATGCACCAAAGTGTTGTGAAAATTATGATTTCACCATCTTATAGGTCTTTTAGTTATCTTTCCTTATATTTTTTTTCTCCTAAATCCATCTAGAGCTCCTGAAATTACCTTCTGAAGCTCAATGGTTATTTTGGCCTATGTACTAACTTTGCTTGTGAATCCCCAATTTTGATGAAACTGCCCCAACTACTCCAAATATTCCCTAAACCTTCCAAAATAACCTTCATGATGTTCCTAGGTCTTTAAATCACTTCCAAATCCATTTTTATTTTATGATACACTCTATGGGGTTGCTCCAATCCTACGAAGGCCAGTGATAGCCCTTCCCATGACTACCAAAAATTTGCATTTTCAATAAACACCTAAAATCACCTAGGGGGCTGATTTGAATTTCCTAAATCATCTAGGGGGATGCGATAATGTTGGTTGATGGGTCACTGGACTATCTAGGTGGACTTGGTGTTCTTGGGAATGACATAACATGAAAATTATGGCACAAGGGTATAGTTTTCATGCTTGGAAATTGTCAATTTCCATGTTGCAAATTTGCACAACAACATGATTATTGTAGCAATGATTTTGATGATTATTGTTATAAGAATGGAATCCATGGTAAAAATATGGTTCCAAGAACTCCGCAGCAGAATGGGGTTGTCAGAAAAGATGAACAAGATAATAATGGAACATGCTAGGAGCATGAGGTTACATTTGGGACTACCTCTTTCTTTTCTAGAACAAGCGGTGAACATAGTTGTGTACTTGATAAACAGAGGACCCTCAAGTTCCTTGGATTGAGTCGTACTTGAGGAGGCTTGCTATGGTAAGAAATTTGATTACTCATTTCTTAGTGTCTTTGGATGTGAGGTATTTTATCATATTGACAAGGATGATAGGACCAAGCTAGAGGCTAAATCAAAAAAATGAAATTTCATTGGTTATGGTGGTGATGAATTTGGATTTAAATGTTGGAGTATTAAGGACAAGAAAATCATTTGATTTATGGATGTGGTCTTTAATGTGAAAGTTATGTATAACCAACAGTTACAGGAAAATAGGGAAGAATCCAAGAAATAATATGTAGTGGCGGAGGATCTTCTAGATGGGAAAGTGACACATGAATCATTTTAGGAACATACTAAAAAATAACCCCAAAATCCTATATCAAGGAGGTCTTCTAGGGTAAGAAGAAAACCTGAGCATTTTTCTCCTTCCCTTTATTATTTATTACTCACTTACAGTGGAGAGCCAGAGAGTTTTGATGAATTAATGTAGGTAGATGTTAGGAAGAAGTGGGAGAAATCCATGAAAGAGGAGCATCAGTCTCTCATGGAGAACCAGACTTGGGATTTGGTGAAGCTACTCAAAGGAAAAATATCATTGCAAAACAAGTGGGTATACAAATTTAAAGAGGAATAAGGAGGAAAGAAAATAGACAAGGCTCAGTTGGTGTTCAATGGGTTTGCACAAAAAAAAGGTATAGATTTTGATGAGATTTTTTCTCCTATAGTACCTTACTCATCAATAGTTAGTAGTTTGATGTATGTCATGGTGTGCACTAGGCATGATATTGCACATGAAGTGGGAGTAGTGATTACATTTATGATTTATCCAGGTAAATATCATTGGCAGGTAATAAATTGGATCCTTCAGTACTTGAGAGGGACCATGGGGAAAATTTTATGCTACAGTGGATCAGACACCACTTTGCATGGTTATATAGATTTAGATATGGCTAGAGGTGTAGACAGCATGAGGAGTACAAAAAGTTATATTTTCACTGTAGGTGGGACAACAGTGAGTTGGATTTCATGACTACAGAAGTTGGTGGATTTTTCAACCATGGAAGCTAAGTATGTTGTTTCCACAAAGGCAAGCAAATACATGATTTGGTTTCAGCTATTTCTTGAGGATTTGGGGCATAAGAAAGGAAGGGAAGTTACATAGTGATATTCAGAGTGTTATACACCTAGCTAAGAACTATACTTTCCACTTTAGGATGAAGCATATACAGTTAAGGTGCCATTTCATTAGGACAACTTTGGAGGAAGAGAATTTAAAGCTGGAAAATATTCACACCACTCAAAATCCTACAGACATGATGACCAAGGTGGCCATAAGGGAAGAACTAAACTTGTGTTCAACTTTGGTTGGTCTTCATGGACAACAGTGAAGGGTTGAGAAGGTTTCTCAGAGGAAAACTAGTCTCTAAGTGAGAGATTGTTATGTTGTGGATATTTTTTTCATGTGTCGAAGTGTGGAAGACTATACACTAAAAGTATTGTACACTATCCATAGTTTTATCAAAAAAATTACCTGATATCTCGGGAAATGTGCTCTTCTCACATGGGTGGGATTTTTGGCCCATAGGTTTATGGGGTAGTTTTGGCCCATGATTTTGGTACCCATGGTATTGTAAAACTGCTTAAGCATTTTCCTATTAATGTGATTTTGTGCATATTTTAGGGTTGATGTAACATTGTAGATGTGTGTGACTTCAAGTGTGAATTTAGAAGAGTTTGTTGAGCATAGCTCCAAATAGATCTGGGTACTGTATTGAGAGAAAGAGGTGGCTTGTAATAAAAATATGAGAAATTGATTCTTGGTGGATGTATCCCAAATTAGGTGAACCATGTTAAATATTGTCTCTATATTGTGTTCTTTTATTTTTTGCACTTTTATTTCAAATATGTAATATATTTTTGCATATTAGTTTCTACTATTGTGATTCTGTGTGGGATTTTTCTACATATTTTATCCCTTATTTCCTAACATAACTCCCTTGGAATGCATCATTCATGTTCAAATTCCTTGTGCATTCACTTATACCACCTACCACCCTTATCTTATAGGAATTATTAATCTCATCGCATGTGTATTGTACAAATCTATTCTTGGGGGACTTGTTCTCCATAGGATACTTCCACATACTATCTTTTGAAGCACCTGGGACTATGATCTTTGAAAACACAATCAATAGGAGAACTTCTCCCTTATTTATTTTACCTTATTTATGCGCTTCTTCTATAATTCCTTCAGCAATGAAGGAGGCAATGTTATAAGCAGCTTTGTTGTCCATCTTTTGGGAAATATGGAGGCACCTCTTGTTCACATGTTTCCATCTTTCTGATGCACCCAACTTCTAAGTGACAAGGCACACAAAAGCTCTTATAATTGGGTTATTTATCTTCACGATATCCATTATGTGACCTCCCCTATGATACTTGAAGGAAAAAACAGTAGCCTCCACTTTGGCATCATCCTCTAAGTCCATCCCTATCTCAAGTCCCAAACTACGCAAACTTGTGATTCTCCCATGCAGTTGTGCGGTGAGGTTTATCCTTCTACTTGAAAAATAGAAATATTCCTCATGGACTCATGACATCAGCCATTGTTAAAGGCACCCAGGATTGCTAAAGAAAGGTAGCTCATAGATCTAGAGGAGAGTTCCTATTCTCTATAAGTCTTTCTACACCTTCTCGTCATAAATTATCTTTCCATTTGGAGTCCTCTCACTTGTATTTTGTATTATTTCATTCTATATCTTGCATTCGTTTGCATCTGAGAGATGGTTTTAGTTGCTAACTTTACACTTTCTTAAGTGAGACTCCCAAGCCTGCCCTATAATTACCTCCTCTAGATACTACATTTTTTAATACCATTCCTTCAATATTTCCTCCACTTTGGGATTCTTTCCCTTTCCCTTTCCTTTTCCATTAGGTCAAACAATGCATTCCTTTCTTGGTGCCATTTATTCATATGAGAAATGATTTTTGTCGCAACTCAATAATTTGGTGCCCTAGGTGCTTGATATCCTCCTTCTTACTAGCTCATGCTAAATATTCACTCCATCTGCCCTCCTTGATCTTAAACCTTCATCTCCCTCAAGAAAATGTGTGTCATAACTCCAATTGTATATACCTATATTTTTGCAAACCCTAAGTCTAAAGAATGGAAACCATAACCCACTAAATACCAAGTTCCATTCCTTCCCCATGCTCTAAACTTCCACCTAAAAGATATTCTCAATTAATTCATGTGCTTTCTCTATCTGGGTTGCTTTGATTATTTAAGCTCTCTTATAAATTTAACAAGTTCACACAAATTTTCACTCTTCAAACAATCAAGTTCTTTGCAAGGTAAGGTAAAAATAAACTCTCTCTGGTGCCCCTTTTATAGATTTCCACATTTTTATCACATTTATTATTCCTCACCTACCACCATACTGTAGCTTTAAAGACTTTTTTTCTTTTTCCACACTTTACTCTTATTTCTTCCATGTGTGATAGTCGTAACCTTCTAGCGCACTACTACTTCCACACTGTGGACATCCTGGCACACACTTCCCTACACCACAACACATATTCCTTGTTGATCTGTTAGAATCTAGAACTTAGTGAAGAAAATAGAGAAGGTTTACACAGGAAAGTAGAGCACATTCAAAGATGTGAGAGTATGAAAGAGGATCACACGCAGAATAGAAACAGGTTCGGGACTTATCCATTTTCACGGTGAGGATCTATTTTATGAGATAGCGTGCGGAGCATGAAATGTAACACCCTGAACTGTTGTTACTTTCTCCTTTGCATTCGAGTGTTGATATGTGATTTTTCCATATGATGATATGTTCTTTTGATTATGGGAAATCATGCTTGAATTGGTTATGTTTATTTTATGCTCTCAAGATCTGTGATTGAACGAGAATATGCTTGGATTGTTTTCTTTCATTTCTTGCATTGAGTGCAATCTGATTTCTGGGAGATCGTAGACTTATCTATCTCTATGACTCATCCTTGGATCAATTGAATTGTTCCAAGGAATGTTTTAATCATATTCCGGATGAACAATTATATATTGACATTTTGTGAATTATTAAGTCTGACTGAACTTAGAAAGTATAAGTTCTTTTAAAACCTTCTTCATATGAAATATATTTCTGTAGTGGAAGTTTTGTTGGATTCCAAAAATTAATCCTGGTAGGTTATTGCAATCAGAATCTGGTCTCAATCATTTTGGCATCGGAAAGGACCTGGACCTTAAGCTAGGTAGGATATGTAATTTTTCCACCTAAAGCTAATTGCTTGATGCAAATATAGAGTCCGAGCTGGGAATTTTGTATTTTGTTTGAATTCAAGATGATGATTTCTACCCATTAAAATAGACTTAAATTGGAATCAGTAGGATTGTTAGTGTTTAAACCTAAACTATAACCTATTGTTGTTAGGGTTAGTTGATCTAACCTAATCCTAAAGCTATGTTCTTGATATTCCTAAGGGTTATCTAAACCTAATACTAAGGTGGGTGACTTATGTTGTAACCTAAGGTGTTAAGATTAAGCTAACCTATGATCTAACCTATCCTAAACTAATGCTATGGAAAGAACCTAAAGGGGGTCACAAGCTTTGGGGCGGTGATTTCAATGGAATTTAAGAAGAGGATAAGGATGAAGGGGCAGGGAGTACTACCAAGGTTAGTGGAGGTTAATTGAAAAAAAAAAGAAACTTACGTGGAAGCATGTTTAAAATGGAAACTCTTGTGTTTTGTGATGTGGAACTCACCAACTTTGGCGAACAGTGGCAATGGAAAACAGGTGGGAGAAAATAATTTAATGCAATTAAATTACATGGGTTCTCGAGCTCATGCTGCCTTGAGAGACATGCAAAAGGAATTTTTTTGGTTGTTTCTTTTGTTATGCCTTTCATTTTTTACTCTGCATGAGCACTGGTTTTTCGAACTAGCAGTTTACTCTTCGTTGCATGGCAATTTTGAAAGTTTCAAATTTACTTATGTGTCATGGGGAATATATAAGGCATGGAGGAAGCAATATTTTGTTGTTTAATTTTTCATGGAAAGGAGAAGAAAGGGTGATCTCGTCTAGAGGTCTTCTTTGACTTTTAAGCGAATCTATCAGGCATGATATATCCTAACTGTTAAGATCTTTCTTTCCTTTAAATGTTTTCATTAAAAAAACTTTGTTTAGATGATATTCATGCATTTTTGTCTTCGCTGGTAAAAATGATTGTGGGTTTTATGTAAGCTTAGGTTCGGGATTAAACGTGGAAATTTTAGTTCACAAGGAAACTTGTTTTTGTTGTTTTCTTGTTCCCTTGCAGTGGTTTAAGCTTGGAATCCTTTATCCAGTTAGAACTGTCATACTACTTTTCTTTGTTGTGTATTGGTAACTTGAAAAATGTACTAGAATTCATACGATTTTCTGGGTGTTCAATTGATAAAGGTGTTTGATTTCTTAAGACCCTTACTGATGTTAACGATTTGGTTGTATTTGTTGATTTGGGTTTTTTGGGAACTGTTTTGTTTTCATACCCATTTGGGTAAACAACTAGTGACTATTGTAAGCTTCTGTCTGATTGATTTATTAGATTAAAAACTTGCTCCACTAATGAAAATGTTTTAAAAGAATATGTATTTTCTTTTGCTGTGATAGTCTCTTTGCTTCAGCTGTGAATGGAGTAATAGATTGTTGCTTGCCATGAGAAACTATGACTGTAACAAGTTTATAATCAAGAGATCTAGAAAATGTTTGCGAGATCGGGTTACTTGTAAACTCAGTAAAACAAGACTTGATTGTTACATGATATGTACTTGGAAATATGGAATGACTGAATCCTTAACACCTCTTGTGAAGGTGTTTGTTTGCTTTTTAATTTTCTTAGGTATTGTGAGTAATACCGTGTATGGCTTAGTTGTAAATTTTAAGGTGTCCATGTATGTTGGTAATATGAGTTATACGGAATGATTAGCTGTTGAATGGGGTTTGTGTCCTTCTTGCAAATTTTTGGTTGCTTTTTGGTTAAGTTGTAACAAAAAAGGTGATCATCAATTCTAGGTTTTTAAATGATATTTTGAATTGACATTTGAAGTAAAATGGATGAAGCTTATGGAAGATCTATTTTACTTTGACTGTTGTTGCATATTCTTTATAATGGTAATAATATTTTGACCTTAAATTTTTTTGAAATTAGGATATGAATACATTTCTCATTCTGAATAATCAATCTTGATTAGTGTGTAAAATAAATGGCACTAGATGATGTTTCGGTCCAGTTGATTAGTATTGGCTTACCATGTAATCAAGGAAAAACATTAAGATAACCTAGCTCGATTCTCATCTCGAATGGTTCAAGCATATGAAGGATAATAGTTTGTTTATTTGAATCAGGTCTGTATCGAGTTAATAGGTTGTAATGCGTTTATGTAGAATATGATTTTGGTTTCATAAAATGTATAGTGGTAGATCCTGTAAGGATCTAAGGGAAATTCTATATAGTGTTTCTACATGAATCGTACTGTTGAATGTAAGTAAGTGATAGTAACAGATCCTTATTCCTTGATCAGGTTTGTTAAATGGTTATTATTTCATAGAATTTGGATTTAGTTCTAGAACTTGGTTACAACAGTGTTTGGTCATCTCTGTTTATCTTTGAGTTGAAAAGATAGGTTGGAAAGAGGCTGTAAAAAGAAGGAAATTTATGTCGATTTCTTCTTGTATGTTAATATACTTATTTTTGAAATTATTTATGGAACCCAACTAGTAAAGTTATGGGATGGAAAAATTTTACTTAAAAGATGGAAGAAATATTAGGATTAGGGATCCTAATCTGGGAAACTCCTTTCATTTTACAGTAGGTTATGTTATTGATATAAAATTACTGTTGTTATTCTTATTGTAAAGTAATCTAGTATTTATTGCTTTACATACTTACCATGATTGAAAATCAGTTATACTAAGATGAAGGACATATTGGCAAGTGAACTTGCAAGTGTTAGCAATCCATTCCTATTGTTTAAATAACTTATGTATGAACTATTGGATTTAATATTTCAATGGGTTTAGTGTTAAATAAAGGCGGTCAATTCATGATATACATTGTTTCTGCTTTTTCGGATGATTAGGTGCATAATAATCAAGATTCTCCTTCTTACCTTCTTGCAAGAAATGAGATGAATCATCCGAAATAGATTTAGTTGAAACTACATTTGTAATTTATGTGTACTATGAAGTTGTATTATAATTGGAAGAAAGAAATCTCAGGGTGTAATATGATTTTGGATTGTGAAGGTAATTGTTGATTTCAATTATGCTTTAAATTGAGGACAAGTAGAATAGAATATTCCTTCTATCCTTTTTGTTATAATAGTGTACATAGACTCTCTTTATATTGATTCATTCTTGGATATAAAGTATGAATTAAGTGAAGTCATTCAATAGGGTATTTAATTGAAACAATTAGAGGAATGAAATTTTTATAAGGATTAGTGCTTATCATGCTCAGTTCATTGAAATGACCCGTGCTAGCAATTTTACAGATGGTCTTCGTAAGTGGCAAAGGAAGAAAAAATCTAATATGATGCCATGATGTTATAAATTGGTTCATATGAAGAATTCTAATTAGGTTTTTAAACTGTATTCTGAAGGAGGTTAACTCTTTTGTTGAAGGCTATTGTCTTAAAGCATGCCAGAAGTGTATAAGTTGTAATTGTATGGTTTTGGAAACGAATGAAATTATGAGGAAATTACCTATGAAGAATGTGTACCTTGTTTTGTTGGGATGATCTTCTTATTGGCTATATGAATGAGTGTGCCTTCTTATTGTTTTGAACAATGGATTATTGATGATCTTCTTAAGTAAGCCACAACTAATGATGTGGCTGATTTCTACATTCTTAATTAGTGACTCATTATAACTTATGATTGTGAGTAAAAACTGAAAATAAGATCACTACATTTATAGTGAACATCGAGGGTGGGTTACACCCTAAAATGTTCCTAAAAGAAGAGGAGGACTTTTCCCCCTTGTAATGCAACTATATATAAAAGGAATAAATGACTATAAATCGTTAAGTCTTAATGGTATAAAGTCTGATATGACTCAACCTATTAGGTTGATACATTTCCCTCATTTGTTGAGTTATTTTTCTTAATTAAGGAACTTAAATGGTTGTTGTCCTATTTTTGTGGATAAAAGGTTGATCGGCCCCAACCAACAATCAAAAGAAAATTAAGACCCTTTTCGTAAAACTAAACCCTAATTACAAAAATGTAACTTAAGGAGTGTTGGACTTAGGGTTAGAGAAAGCTGCCTAATTTTGTAGTCTTTTAACCTAAATATAACTTAACATGAATAATTCATGGAGGTATGTACATCCTTTCGAGGTTGTTCTGTAGGATGTTGACACACATCAACTGCAAGGTTGTACCTTTGAGAAGGTTAGGATCTTCTCGAGGATACAATAATACAGATAACATGTGGTAGTACCCTTCTACATTGATTGTTAAGATTTACATACCTGGGACTTGATCAAGATTTCTCTCTGGGACTAGTTAGAACCATAATCAGGTTATGAGGAAGCCCTTTGAGTCTCAAGGTACCTTGGCACACGGAGTTAACTTTGGTTGACCCTGTATGCCAATTTATCCTTAGAGTTTAAGAGCCCCTTCATAACGTGGACTATGATGTTAACCCGATCTAGAGTGAAACCTTGGGACAAGGGGATTGATAGAAGTCAATAAAGATGTTCTATATAACAATAGAGTGGGGTGAAGGACGTATTCTGGAATGACAAGTATGTCATCAAGTAATAAGTAATACGAACAATATATTATGAATCTTTGGCCAAAGTATCGCAAGCTACTGATTGCTTTGTCCTATGTCACCTAGTCTAAGGATTGTGATGCAGATGAATAGTGGTAATAATTATTCAAATAGGTTCCTTGGGCAGATCACTTAGAACCCAGATTGGGGTAAGAGAACCACGTATATGAAGTATTAAGTAGAAACTTCAAGCTCAAAGTTACACATGAATAGATCATAAATTCACCAAGTCATGGAATGAATAGATCGGTGGTACACTGAGTCATTACAACTACATATGGTTATCTGTTATAAGAATGATTGTTATGATATGTGTGTTCTAAATTATGTATTTAGAACAGAGAACATTGATCATGCCAAATAAATAAAAAATAAAAAAATTCCTTGTTTCTAAAGTATTAAAATGGGAATGTTACATGAAAACCATTCAAATACTTATGTGACATGCATTGGCCATTTTTGGAGGATCATCTACAAAGTGATTTACATGGAAACAAGTTGGGAATAGATATACTATTGTAAGTTAACTAAAAGTAATCTATTGTTAGCGCACTTACATGTGTGGTTATTTTTGTAATGGCAGGTGGCTAATAATAACATGCGACCTATTTTGGGTTTAGATAAGTAGTGAAGGGAAAGTCACCACCCATATAAATATGTATTGAACTATGTAGCAAAGAGAGCATAGATATATGTGTGAGAACTACGTTATAGTGAGATTATTCTACCAGATTTGCTACGCGCATGAGCGTATACTATCGTTATTGTAAGGAAGCTTCTGTGTATTTACGTGATTAATATAATGGATATTATGAACTAAAACAAGGTGTTATCATGGTTATATTCATTATGGCATGCTTGATTTCATTATGGTTATATTTTAAGTCTATTATGTTCTAGACCTAGATCTGAATATGCACTATAGAAATATATATATTAGTTATAGATTTGAATGATTTAAGTCTTCATCACACTAAAATCCTGTAACATAAACCCTGAAGAGGGGCTGGTACCTTTTTGCACTTTAGGTGAGCACTCAGTCTAGGCTAAGTGATGTGTCAGCGCACCTAGGCTTGTATTGGTGAATTCTAGGCTACATCATTGGTTCTGTATTCGGGACCTATTTTTTCAGTTGTTTTTAGGATGGTTTGCGATGAAGACATGTCAATTGAGATTAGAAAGTTTTGAGGAGTGGATACATGATCTGGAATAATTATATGCATAGTAGTTCAACATTAGATCTGAGTTTAACGCATGCGTGTGGGTGGAGCAGAATATGCATGACAGTTTATATGAGAGATTCTTCATTATCTTTCCAGTAGAATTATACGAGTGGCTGATTAATTATGCATCCAAGTAGAATTGGAGGTATCGCGCACTTATCTGGACACAGGAAGAATTTCAGAGCCTTTATGATGCTCATCTGATTTGGAGTTAAGTTGTGGATATGTGAATCCATGGTGTTTTGGATAGTTATATGTTGGAGTACTTAATTTCCACTTATTCATGTCCAGAGGTAGCTAAATCCCAATTTTTATGATATACAAGAGGAACTTACCTGTAAGGCATTCCAATGGCAATCAAGATCCTGATGGTAACTTTCAATTTGGAGAGTAAACAGATGGCTAACTAAAATTCACCACATGTGGGGGCAGGAGTAGGTTTGGTGAAGGATGGCAGACCTAGTAGTAGAAAGGCATAAAGAGTAAAGGTGGCTTAATTATAATGATGCACGTGAGAGGGAGGTAGAGAAGTAGTGGGAGGTTTAAGAGAAAATGGTGTTGTGGAGAAAGATAGTTCAAGAAGGAGTAGAAATTCACGCCAAAGATGCGGAGCCCAAGCCTTAGGAAATCCCCCATTTGGGAAAACATGATAGGGAACCCTCCTCAGCCTCACGTAGAAATGGGCTAGTAGAGATGACCTGGGCCACGGGCACACATCTAAATCCACCTGGCAACCTTTCTCTTATGCTTGGTTTTCTAGCATCTAGTACAACACACAGTCAGCAAGCTAATTCAAGTAGTGGGATAGTAGGAGCAAGTCTTACAAGAGGCACAACAATGGCAGTGTAAATAGCTTTGTTGTTATATGGGAGTACATTTTCAGGTGTATCATCAGTGTAGAATACATGCGCACTGATTTTTGGACTATCTTCTGGGAGTGGTAACGCTTCGCAAACTTTCAGGGTGCAGTTAAGTTCTACTATTGGGACACAGGGAAGTACATCTTATGGTTTGACCCCAGGTACAAGTTTAGGATCAGGAGGCTTAGGTAGCTCTAGCTCCAGTGGGTCTGGTGGTTCTAGAGGTAGGGGAAACACAGGAGGTTCTAGATCAAGTAGGCAAGGTCCACACCAACTTGAGAATATTTACATGGAGATGTCTCGTCATCTTCCAGAGTATGGGGGCATAGAAGATGTTGTTAAACATGTGCATATGATACTATGGTGTGTAAAAGGAATCATGGATTCCTAGTGTAGGGTAAGCCAATTTTCTATTACATTACAAGGGTGCACACACAGCTAGTACATAAAGTTTGACCCTGATCAGACTTGTGTAGACTATACAACTTTAAAATATGCTTTCCTTAAAGAGTTCCACATCCTTGAGTTTGAGCAGAAAAGTATAAGTGCACTCAAGGATATTAAGCAAGGCACTACTGAAAGTGTTAAAGAGTATGATGCATGGTTTAAAACACTATTGTTAGTGCAAATTCACAGCACCCCTAAATGAGTTATGGATCTACTTTTCTAAGGAAAACTCATCTGGTGTGAATGCACAACATTGAGTTTTCTCCAAGGTGTGGGACCTTGCAAGGTGAGAAAAATATTCAGATTGAATTTGGTTCTTACTCCTCTCTTTAGGTGTATGCATGTAATTTTTTAGAGGTTATGGTTCAAAATCCTATTCTAAAACTACCAAGGAGACAGGGTTGAGAGAAAACAAGGAAATGGAAATAAAACTAAGCAAAAACAACAGAGAGGTGATACAAAAAAGGAGTTATGAACTCCTTACTTTGAAAAATAGACACAGATCATGAGGATGTAGCAACAAAAAATTCACAAATTACCATAATGCAATGAAGGATCTTAAGACAATAATAACTACATGAGAGTATTGAAAATTAATCACAAAACATACATTATCATGCCCAAATTTGATACAATTCGTTTCATTGGAAAAGAGAAAAAAACGTGTTACAATATTCATGGGAGGTCTGAAACTCCTTCAAATCCACCTGCTAAGGAGGAAAGATGATCTTACTGAAGCAAGAACATCCAACATTACAAAATGAGCCAAAACTGGCTTTTTAACCATGAAGCGGAATGGAAGAAAAGAGAAAACATGGGAAAATCTGATTTTAAATCTCCAACCACCAACAAGATTCATTAAAATGGAAAGGGAACCTCTAAAAATCCACTTCTTAATGCATTCAATCCCGCAGGACAAGGAATTGCCCATACCTCATTAAATATGGTAGATGAAAATATGATTTTTTGTCTTTTTCAGTGCTAGGGACGTTTTCCCAATTTTCTCCCACTAATCTTCACCAAAATCCAAAACTGAGGGGTCCAACCAGTAGATAATTTCACTAGCTTTCCAATGATATAAAGAACATGAAAATCTGAGCTCTAGATCCAAAGATATGGCCCTCTGACAATTTAGGGCAAAAATGGTGAAAACATAGTCAAAATTCAGTCGGCGGGGTCAAACCTTAAAATTTTCCCTTTTTTGAATTTGGGAAAATTTCCAAAAAATTCCCCATGCTCCACCACTCCACTACCACATGGTGCTTTCCCATTACTGATAAAAACGTGGGCTCAAACCTCACTTTTCCCCTTTGATTTTTTATTGGGAGAAAATTCCCAAATTTTCCCCAGGCTCCATTGTCCCGATGACACATGTCGGCTCCTGGTTGCTTAGCGGGGGTGCACTTCAAATTTTTCCTTTATGCCTCTATCACTTTGGCAAAAAACCAAAGTTTCCTCCATGCCTCCGACTCCCGCCACTGTCATGGACACGTGGCTCCTTCACATTGCTCGGTAGGCCTTCTAACTTTTCTCCATCATCCTCTACGGACCTGCAGGCTGGTTTTTTCCTTTGCACCCTCCACCAAATATTTGGAAAATATTTCAACTTTCCTTCACCAGCTTGACCTCCACCACCACATGGCATCATTTCATTGGCCACGGGCTTGTCAAGGGAAAATTTCCCCCAAAAACTCTGTCGAGCCATAACTTTCAAAATATTTGGAGTTAGGAGGAAAATTTTACCTTTCTAGAAAGGTGAGAAAAATTCCTATCCAATGGACCCATTTCCAGAAACCCTTGAGTGCTTGAAATGTTTAAAAATTGAATTTTAAGCACAAGGAAGGAAAGAATGAAGGAAAGTTAGCCAAAATAAGCAGGGGGCTCATTTTGGATAACAATTTGGCGACTCTCAGGGGTCATCTGCTGCTAGATGAATGATCAGTGGCCATTGAAGCATCCATTGGGCATGGAGTCAAGCTTGATGAACTGATTCTGATCTAACTATGAAAATATGACCTCTGAGTTATTTGAAAACCCACTAAAACTAAAACTGATCCTCACCAAAGTGCCTCTAAAATGAACTGTGCAAGAGTAAAACCAGCACCACAAAAAACTATCTACAAACTGAAAATCATACATACTCCAAATGGAACATGTAGAGTGTGCACAAGCACTTCTTTTGCTGAAATAAAACCTATCTACTCTACTCTAACTGGAATTAAAGGTGGGCTAAACAAACCCTGCAACTGGTTGTGCAAAATAGCTTCCTTTTTTCAAAATTAGCAGCCATGCAAATGATTTGGAGCTGAGTATGGCTGCTTGGATGAGTGGAAAATCAACAAGAAGTTGGTCTTCTACCCAAATTAGCAAGGTGTCAGCTAAAAGTAAATTTAATACCTCTTTTATTTTCTTTTCATTTGGATTGAAAAGGTATGACAACTGATCCTTGGTACTTTGTAGCTCATCCTCATGCTTAGAAGCAAGCATGACTGGTTGTGACTTCTCCTTTAGCTCCAATGAAGCCAAATACCTTATTGGGAAAAGTCTGATCCATTTGATATGCCCATAGCTCTGATTTTCCATTCCAAAAATGGAATCTTCTTGCAAACCTTCTTGAATGGATGGTGTGGAAGCAATGGTAGAAATTTTTTGCCCTTTCTCTTCCTCTAATGAAGAAAATGGAAGATTTAAATCTTCCAATCTTGATTCCAAAGATCTACTATAAGATGTAGGCTGCTGCAAATGATAGTTCTCCTCCATGACAGTAGGTTCTTGTGTTTGGAAGATGGATGATGAAGGAGAAGATGGTGTGATTTCAACCGGTTCTTCTTCACCAAAACAGTCCTCCAAATCAAACAGGTAAACTACCTCATTGCTATCTTGCTGCAAATGTTCAACCTCTCCCATGGTGTTCTCTTGATCTGCAACTTTATCACCATGGTTTCTTTCATCCTCCAACATTGATTTTGAGAGATCAAACTCTTCTTCAGCACTAGAACTCGAGAGAGATGAAGTAGAAAGAAGAACTGAAGGTTCTTGTATATCCTACTTTGTGCCCAAAGCCTTTAGATCTGTACTTTTCTCCCCCACAGCTAGAATGTGATCCTCTTCTTTTGGATTTGGAGTAGCTTCTCCTTCCTCTATTGTTTGAATACAATCTTGCTCTTGATTGAACTCTTCCTCTGTCACGAAGTTTTTCACGTTAAACTCTTCAATCTGCTACTCTAGAGGACAAGTTGGGGCTGTAAGATCTGTTTTAGAGCTTTCCTCTTCCATGGCTGATTGTGCAACTTGAATTGGATCAGCATCTTCTTCAAGTAGAGTGCCAACATGGACACTACATTCTGAGTAAATTGATTGCTGATTTTCCTCTTCTTTTTTCTCTTCTTCTGCTGCAACAAAATTAGTCCTAACCACCACTTGTTCTTCAACCTTTACCTCCTTTGTAGGCTTCACAAACAAAGGAATTTTCTCGATTCCATATCTAAGAGCCAAGCTTACTAATCTCTTAATCATTACTTCTTTTCTTAGTTCTTCCTCTTGCTATCCTTCATGACTAATTTTTGCAATTTCTTCTTCCCCACATGGAATTGGGAATGCAAGAGGAGGGGTGGGTTGGAGTTCAATTTATTTTATAATTATTGTGGTGGTGGAGGAGGTAGAAACTCTTGTCCCCTTGGAGTGGAAGGTATTTCTTTTAGCTCTTGTGGAGGGGATGACTGTTTGGAAGGGAAAATGACAGAATAATTAAGATGGGGTGGAAGACTAGGGGATGGAGAAATAGAACCAACATATGGGAAACTTGAAGCTTGACACTACTGAAATGAAACAGATTGGGAAAGAGGAAAAGAAAAGGCATGAGATGGTGTGCTTACCCATTGACAAGGTTGCTGAGTACTCCTCTCATACACCTCTATTCCTTTAGTCCATTTTGCAAGAAATGGCAGTGTTTCAACAATGAAGTCAAGTTTCTCTTTAGGGATGTAATGCCTTGGAAAAGGTGCTCTATAACTGATTCCAAATGCTTTCATTTGTTCTTGAGCCCTGGATTACACCATGTTTATCTCCATCTTTTGGATCTTCTCAAACATCTCTATATTTTCTTCTTAACTATCCTCACAATCTGTGTACCCTTGTTCTTGACATGCTTCATAGCCAAACTGATTTTGGCATTGCTCATATGGATATGCATTCTAATTTTGAATTTGATCAAAATGTTGTTCTGGAGGATTTGAAAAACATGTTGGAGGTGGAATATATTGCTGTTGTTGTGAATGTAAATTCCATGATGGAAATGAAGCAATGATTGCACAACTTCATGGAATGAAAGAAGATGGAAGAGATGGAAAGAAGAATGAATGGAAATGAATGGAAAGCAGGTCTGCAACTCAGAGACTAAGTTATTTACCAGATAGAGTTACCATATGTGCTTTTGAATATGCCTCCAAAGGATGAATCTTTAACAAGAACACACCAACCTATCAAAAATAAAGTGGAAGACCTCTAAGGTCCCACCGGGTGTGCCAAAACTATTATTACAAATTCATAGCACCCCCAAATGAGTTATGGATCTGCTTTTCTAATGAAAACTCATCTGGTGTGAATGCACAATATAGAGTTTTCTCTAAGGTGTGTGACCTTGCAAGGTGGGAAAACTCTCCATATTGAATTTGGTTCTTACTCCTTTATTTAGGTGTATGCATGCAATTTTATAGAGGTTCTAGTACAAAATCATATTCTAAAACTACCAAGGAGATAGGGTTGAGAGAAAACAAGGAAATGGAAACAAAACTAAGAAAAAACAACAAAGAGGTGATACACCAAAGGAGTGTTGAACTCCTTGATTTGAAAAATAGACATAGATCATGAGGATGCAACAACAAAATATGCACAAATTACCAGAATGTAATGAAGGATCTGAAGATAATAATAATTGCATGAGAGGATTGAAAATTGATCACAAAACATACATTATCATGCCCAAATTTGATACAATTCGTTCCATTGGCAAAGAGGAAAAAAATGTTACAATATCCATGGTAGGTCTGAAACTCCTTCAAGTCCACCTACTAAGGAGGAAAGAAGAGCTTGCAAAAGCAAGAACATCTGACATTACAAAATGAGCCAAAACTGACTTTTTAACCATGAAGCAGAATGGAAGAAAAGTGAAAATGTGGGAAAATCTGATTTTAGATCTCCAACCACTGACAAGATTCATTAAAATGGCAAGGTCACCTCTGTAAATCTACTTCCCAATGCATTTGAGCCCGCAGGACAAGAAATTTCCCATACCTCATTAAATCTGGTAGATGAAAATCTGATTTTTTGTCTTTTCCAGTGCTAGGGACGTTTTTCCAATTTTCTCTCATAAATCTTCACCAAAATCCAAAATTGAGGAGTTTAAAATGTAGAAAATTTCACCATCTTTCCAATGATATAAAGAACACAAAAATCCAAGCTCTGGATCAAAAGATATGGCCCTCTGAAGATTTAGGGCAAAAATGGTAAAAACAGAGTCAAAATTCGTCGGCGGGGTCAAACCTTAAAATTTTCCCTTTTTTGAATTTCAGAAAATTTCCCAAAAATTCCCCACGCCCCACTACTCCACTACCACAAGGTTCTTTCCCATTCATTGATGGAAACACGGTCTCAAACCTCGCTTTTCCCCTTTGATTTTTTATTGGGAAAAAATTTCCAAATTTTCCCCGTGCTCCACTGTCCCAGTGACACTTGTCAGCTCCTAGTTGCTTGGCGGGGGCGCGCTTCAAATTTTTCCATTGCACCTCTATCACTTTGAAAAAAAACCAAATTTTCCTCCGCACCTCCGACTCTCGGCACTATCATGGACACATGGCGCCTTCACATTGCTCAGCGAGCCTTCTAACTTTTCTCCATCCTCCTCTGCTGGCCCGCGGGCTAGTTTTTTCCTTTGCACCCTCCACCAAATCTTTGGAAAATATTTGAACTTTCCTCCACCAGCCCAACCTCCACAGCCATGTGGCATCATTTCATTGGCCACGGGCCTGTCAAGGGAAAATTTCCCCAAAAAACTCCACCGAGCCATAACTTTCAAAATATTTGGAGTTAGGAGGAAAATTTTACCTTTCTGGAAAGGTGAGAAAAATCCCCATCTAATGGAGCCATTTCTAGAAACCCTTGAGTGCTTGAAATGTGTGAAAATTAAAGCTAAAGCAAAAGGAAGGAAAGAATGAAGGAAATTTATCCAAAATAAGCAGGGGGCTCATTTTGGAT
This sequence comes from Taxus chinensis, assembly GCA_019776745.2. NCBI lineage: Eukaryota > Viridiplantae > Streptophyta > Pinopsida > Cupressales > Taxaceae > Taxus > Taxus chinensis. The sequence continues at coordinate 39,478,298 of CM034148.1, read as the reverse complement.
AACAACTATTAGCTAAGATTTCTTATGATATAAACATAAGCCAACATGGAAAATGGTTCCTTGGGGTCCTGATTACCCCTTTTATGAGGGCATTATCACATAATACATACAATGATATATGTGAAGCACTTGAAGCAGCCCTACGCACTGAGGAAGTTGGAAGCATAGACACTGGGGTGAGCCCATTTTTAGAAGCGTAGATCACATCTATGGAAAAATAGTTGTTGAAACTATCAAAAAATTCATCACACGAGACACGCATAGGGATTTGGTACATAGATTGTGAAGTAGAAGGTCACACAAATTATATTTTTCCTTGCATATCAGTGTGATCGTTGTTGGTGGATTGTGAGATATGCCATTTAAACCATGATGTTAGCCATTGCGCATTATTACAATGCGCGATAAGGAATAATGTTTCAAGCTACTGTAAAATATACAGGTCCATGACTCATGACATGGAATACTACAAGTTGATTGGTCATATCCATTATGCTATAGATATTGGTTTATGATAGATAGGAGTTTCAAATAACTTTAAGGGTAAGAATGAGCATCAAGATCGAGATCACAGTCAGACGTGTTAAGATCGGAATGAAGGGCATTTTGAATTCGATCATGGAAGAGGTCCAGGATACCATGGTAGATTCAGAGGATGAGTCCATGGTAGTGGAAGAAATGAGTTCCCTTGTGGAACATGTTATACATGCAGATGTCCTAACTACTACAGGTGTGAATGTCCTCAAAATATTACATGTTCTTTTTTTATGGAAAGAACCATAGCTATGAGGAGTGCCTATACTTGTATGAGCATCTTATTAAGTAGCATAAACAAGAAAACAAAGGTGTAGGGATGGTTAGGATACATCACGTTATTGAAAATTGGTGGATGCCTAAGTTGGAAGTAGAGTTTGAGGCATTACAAGTGAATATCACAACTCACATTGAGGCTGCACGCACTAGAGAAGCATTATAGTAAAAGCCTACCATCACTAAAGAGGAGGTTCTACATGCATGGTACCCAGATCCTTCCTATCAGAAGTAGGTTTATCAGGAAACCATGGAAGTTCTCAGAAATATTCAGGGTGAGATACAATACTTAAATTATCAATCATGGAAGATGGAGCAAAAGAAAGAATCAAATAAGGTCCAAAATTATATAGATGACTTAAGAGAAATGTGTAAAATGTTACGCCAAGAAAATATCATTCCATTTTTAGGGGATTGGTTAAAGGGAAACACTCTGTGTGTAAGTATTAAGACTGGACGATAGATACTGCATGCGAATATTCCCCCTCATAGACTAGATTATGAAAAGTAAATCACTCTAAATGTTGTTGTGGATGGGTGGTTATTGAGTAATATACTGATTGATACATGCACAGAAGTCAATGTTCTTACCTTAGATTCATGGGTACAAATGGGAAGACCCCCATTGCAGCCATCCTCTTATGTATTATTCATGGCTAATCGGACTAAGGCCACTTCCATCGAAGTTTTGAAAGATTCATCCATTACCATACAACGAGACAAGTTCATTGGAGAATTTGAGGTTTTAGTGCTGGCAGAGTCGGATAGCTGCCCAGCTCTATTGGGGAATCCTTGGTGTTATGCAAACAATGTTGATCTTCGGTTCAAAAAGGGTTATATCAGTTTTGAAAACAAGGAGGAGAGAGTTATTATTCCTATAACAGATGGAAAATTTGTGCCCTATGTTTATCCCTTAAGTGAAGAAGATCTAGATAGGATTAATGTACGTGCCATCTAGGATCCAGAAATACTTAAGCCATCTAAAGAAGGAATAATTTAGTGGGAGGACGCACAGTCCATTAGCGATACTACAAGTGTTGCTTGTGATAATTGGTCTCATAACACTTATGAGTTGGTAGGGCACGAAGTAAAGAGAAATTTTTCTAGAGGCAGTAAACCAAGTTATGTCAGGAGGATAGGTAATAACTCGGTACCTTGTTACACTAGAGAAGGATATCCTATGGTATTCTTGTGCAACATGGAGGAACAGTGGATAGGCCCATTGGAAAGAAGAAATATGGTAGCATATACAATACATGTGATAGCAGAACGCTGGTGGGTGGCCCACAAGGATAATCTTGTAGGATGGAATGAAATAAAGATTTCTCTTGCTACTAGGGTCTTCAGGAGTAATCCACCTACTCAAATTTGCACTTATCATGGTCATCAACATGTTCACCACCACGTTCAGAAGTGTGAGAGAATCTGAGCAGAGAGGAAAGAAGTTTTACCACCTTCGCTATGGGTGCACAAGTTTTATTCCACTTTACAAGGATGTGTGTGTTCTTGGTATGTATATGCAAAACTCCATAGAGAGACTGGAAATTGGAAGGATTTAATTTTAGGAATGGCCCAGACATTTGACTTCTTCTCTACCAAACCTTCGGTGAAAGAATCATTGAGATTCATAAAGCGCTTAACTATGGGAGATAGTGCCAAGGCTGAAGAACACCTTCAGGAGTTATTGGATAAAGGAAACTCAGGAGAACGTCTTGTTGAGGAAACAGAGGCCAATGCCACACTACTTCAACGTGCCTGCATTGAGAAAGAAAAGGGGAAAATGGTCTACTTAGTGGATGTTGAAGAAGTAGAAAATATGGATGTAAATCATTCAACAGGTAGGTGTGAGGTATTAGACAGTGCAGATACGACCACGCATGCCTATCATGAATCTATGAATAAAAAGAAGGTTAAAATTGGATCAGATGTTGAGCCAAAGGAAGACATAGTTAGGGACTATTGGTTAGACTCTGAAGTGGCCAAAATCATAGAGTTACTAAGGGATTATAAAGAATTACTCCCTAGGGGGTACCATGAACTTAAAGGCTTGCATGAATTGTTAGGGGAGATGAAGATAAATCTTAAAGAGGGTGTGTGCCCAGTATTACCGAAATATTGTTCATAGTGTGAACACTTAGGAATGGTTTGGGTTATTTTGTAGTAATAGTTTTTAATATTTATAAAATAATATATGAGTGTGCACAATTAGTTGTCATGCACAACTCATAGAGATAGGAATGTGTGAGAATATCTTGGGATTAAGAGTAAGACTAGGGAATAAAGGAGAGATATGGGGATAAAATGATAAGACTTGACTCCATTATTTTAGGAGCAAGCAATTCTATAAATTCCCTCTCATATTTAATAGAAATTGCTCCATTCTATTTACATTTGGTTTCTATCTTCTGTAGTTTTCATTTCATGTGTTGATTTTAATTAATTATGGCTTAATTTATTTATGTGAATCAAAAGATTTATAATCATCTGGTATCAGAGTAGGTTAGGAAGGTTTATGGGAGTGATTGTAGGACAAAACCATAGCCTCAAGGATGTAGATCTGAGAGTTTTAAAGATTCCATTACCATTTTCTTGATTCTGATCTTTAAAAAAAATGACTGGTAATTTTTGTTTTTCTCAAAAACCCAGATTCGGAGTTTTTTTGCAATTTTTTGGGTTTGTTTATTTATATTATGGGGAAAAAAATTTCAAAATATTAAAAAAACCCATTTTTTATTTTAAGATAAATTGTGGAAAGAATTCTAACATTTCTAATTATTTTGTAAAAAATAGTGAGTGATTTCTAGCAATAAAACTCTGATATGCTTTATTATTTTGGTTAAATATAAAGTCAGTTACTATTATAAGGGTGCATTATCAGTTGAACCAACACCCAATATAATTTTAAAATGATCCTCAAAGAAAAATTTGGCTGAGTTAGCAACATCACGATGGAGGATGGAGGCATAGGAGGATAGAGGCAAATTGGCATCTCTTGTTAGTCACTAACAAAGATATTGCTTCATGGTATTGGTGACCTCTTATTTTTGTTATGTGGTGCATTTACTTTATGTTGTAATAATGAATAGAAGTAACATTCCTGTTTAAAGCTCCTACATGAGCATAATTTTTGTTTTGTAATCCCTCTAAGTTAGAAACAATGATGTGAGCAAAATAATGTATGCTGCTATGTAGTGGTTGGTTCCACTAGAAAACCATTTTCTGAGTTGGATGTTCTCTTTTAAAACCTCATATTATTTTAGTTATTGGTACTCATTGAAAACCTTCATTTCTTTGTAGATCATGAGCAAGTACAGGAGATAGCTTTCCCTATGTTCACACTAAGGGGGTGACTGTTACCGAAATATTTTTCATAGTGTGAACACTTAAGAGTGGTTTGGGTTATTTGGTAGTAATAGTTTTTAATATTTATAAAATAATATATGAGTGTGCACAATTATTTGTCATGCACAACATATAGAGATAGGAATGTGTGAGAATATCTTGGGATTCAGAGTAAGACTAAGGAATAAAGGAGAGATATGGGGATAAAATGATAAGAGTTGACTCCATGATTTTTGGAGAAAGAAATTATATAAAATGCTCTCTCATATTCAATAGAAATTGCTCCTTTCTATTTACTTGTGGTTTCTATCTTCTATAGTTTTCATTTCATGTGTTGATTTTAATTAATTATTGTTTAATTTATTTATGTAAATATAGAGATTTATCATCACCCAGTTAGAAAGAGACCCTACAGGATGAACCCCAACTTACGCAGAAAGGTCAAATAAGAGATTGACAAAATGTTGAAGTCCAGAATTATCAATCCCCTTAATGAGTCATAATGAATTAGTCCAATGGTGATCAGTATCAAGAAGGATGGATAGATTAGGATTTTTGTTGACTACAGGGAGATGAACGCTGCATGTGTGACTAGTCCCTTTCGTATGCCATTCACTATGGAAATATTCAGAGGTGTTGTAGTGTGTGAGATCTATTCGTTTACAGATGGTTTCTCTAGGTATCATTAGGTGAGGATTACCAAAGAGGATCGGGAAAAGAATACGTTTACTATTGAATGGGGTGGCTTCACTATAATGTAATGCCTTTTGGTTTGAAAAATGCACCTACTGTATTTTCATGCATAGTTGTTCAAGCATTCAAGGAATTTATTCGCAACTTCTTACAAGTTTATTTTGATGATTAGATGGTGTATGGATTAGTTAAAGATCATTGTGAAAATATGCACTTAATGTTTGAAAGATGTAGAAAATTACATATTTCTTTGAACATCAAAAAGTTCATATTTTCTACACCATTTGAAATACTTGTTAGAACACATAATCTGTAAGGAAGGTTTGTTGGTTGATCCAGCCAAGGTTGCAGTCATTATGGGCCTAAGAGATCCTACTAGTTAGAGTGAAGTGCGTAGATTTTTGGGTCATATAGGATATTACAAGAAGTTTATCAAAGGATATGCCAAATTTTCCACACCATCAAAAGAGTTACTGAAAGGGAAAGGTACATTCTACTAGGGAGAACTGCAGAAGCGCTCATTCGAGACATTATAGGAAAAAATTACTATCGTGCCTGTTCTACATTTTCCTTCATGGAAGCAACCATTTCATGTACATGTTGACACCTCTGGCATGGCCATTGGCATAGTGTTGGATCAACCTGGAGAAGGTATTATAGATCATCCTATCAATTTTTGTAGTATAAAGGTGACTCCTGCAGAACAGAATTACACAACTACAGAGTGCAAAGCTTTGTCAATGATCTATGCGCTACATAAATTCCACCAGTACCTACTAGCTACACCATTCATCTTTTATACAGATCACATGGAATTGAAGTATTTGGTAAATAATCTTGTTCTACAAGGGTGCATATGTCGATGGGTTCTCTTATTTCAAGAATTTAATTTCAAAGTTGAGGTAAAACTAGGGAAAATTAATTTTGGACCAGACCATCTATCCATAATACAGTCAGGAGAAGAAGCACATGCAATTGAAGATACCATGCAAGATGCACAATTATACAGGTTACAACGAATGCCATTAGAACTAGAGGAAATTGTTTTCTTTCTATGAACAAGGATGGCACCAAAAGGAATTAAATCCTTGGAGAAGAAATAGCTTTCTATATGCACAGCCCCCTATATGTTAATTACTGGTGACCTATATAAATTAGGCCATGATGAGTACTGAATTGTTTTGTATTGGAACATGAGTGCATGGATATTATGCACGAAGCTCATGGTCGTATTGCAAGTGGCCACTATGTAGGTGATGCCACTGCATGTAAGATTCCACTCGCTGGATTATGGTGAGAGACCTTGTATAAAGACTGTAAGGAATTTTGTAAGGCATGTGATCATTGCCAACATCTTGGGAAACCAAGTCAATGAGATGGAATGCCTCTAAGTCTCAATACTAGTGCCAAACCATTTGAGAAATGGACTATAGATTTTGTGGGTATTATTGCACCAGCTACACATAGAACTAGATTGCGCTACATCATAACTTGCACAGATAATCTTAAAAGGTGGGTAGAAGAAGAACCTACAAAGGATTTTACAGCAGCTACATCATCCAGGTTTCTTTGGGAAAATATTATTACAAGGTATGGATGTCCTTTAAGTTTGAACAGTGAGATGGGAAAACATTTTCTTAATGAGACAATCAAAATTTTATTAGATGAATTCATGATTGTACACCATAAGACTACACCCTATCATCCTCAAGTGAATGGGACTGCTAAGGGTTTCAACAAAATTTTGAGCCATACATTGACAAAAATCTATGATGTTGGAAGAAAGGATTGGTATGATAAAGTATCTACAGTACTTTAGGCATATCAGAAAACATATAAAATGTTGAACAAAGCCACACCATTTTAGTTATTGTTTGGTGTAGAAGCAGTTCTTCCTATGGAATTTATGTTACCTTATTTGTGTATTACATGCACTGGAGGTCTAGCTGATGAGAAAGCATTAGAATAATGGTTCGAATAGTGAATCAAGTTAGATGAGCAGAAATCCATAGCAAGTTGGATTCAAAAACAAGAGAAGGTCAAGCAGAAAGTATGGCATTATAGGAACATCAGGGATAAAAAGTTGGAGATATGACAGATGGTGTTCCTTTATGATTCTAATTTTTTGTGCCATCCGGAAAAGATCAAGGTACATTGGTTGGGGACGTATGTTATCACTCACATACTTGAATCAGGCGCTTGTCAGTTAGAGGCACTTGATGGAATACAGTTACCTAGTTACTTCAACGGGAGTAGGTTGAAGCCATACTATAAATAAGTCTTCTTGGTGTTTGTAATAAGGCAATGTTTCCATTTAGATTAGGTTTTAAATTCTGTATTTCCTTAATGTGTTTCTTTCTTTCTTGCTATGCTTTGTCAATTTAGTTGGTGTGTTTGTGTAATAAGCATGTTTACGTGCCAGAAGCTAATTACTATTTGAAGAATTTTTATGCGCAAAGGACTACACAAACCCTTAGTGTGGGGTAGGTTGTTGATATCCAGGTACAAGACTATTGAAAATAAGTACACATGAAAGGAACTATCTACAGGTGTTACTCAATGTTGGAGAATTGAAAAACAAAAGATATTTCTTCTGGGCACAGGGACCATAGATAGAGAGGAATGAAGAAACAAGTATAACATGAGGTAAGAAGAGATCGGGAAGACTAATAGTGGAAGGTGCGGTGATGAGGTACTTAGGCATATGGAAGTGCTTTGAAGAGAATTCTACATCCAAAAGGTAGAAGGGCATGCTAGAAGGTTATAGCTTGGGTGCGAAGATGTATCACATGGAAATAATGAAAATGGTCAACTAATGAGAGGATTTTTGGTAGGTGGAGGAGAAATAAATGCACTAACTTTTTGAAATTCTATATAAGGACAGGATACGAGTTCATTTTTGAGAGAATTTGAAAAGGGCTAAGTGTGAACGAGCCAAGCAATCGTTTTGAGGTTCATAGAGTGTCAAACCATATGTGGAGAGAAGAGTTATGTGCAAGAGAAGCTTTCATTCCCATAGGTGAAGGTTTTGAGTGAAGCAGACACATTATAAATGAGATAGGGCACATAATTTCCACTAGGGCACAAAGATTTAAACTAGGTTTTCAAATTTCTCGATTATATAGGAAAGAAAAGAGAGATTTTATTTCAAATGGCACCAAAGAAAGCACCCGTAGCAGGAGATAAAGGTAAGAAGAAGGTTGAAGTGGAAAAAGAAATTGCTCCTGAGAGTAATTTCTCAGAAATACAGTATCCAGAGGGCATGATTTTGGGACAAGAATGGGATTCTCATATCCGCCAATGTAAAATCAACGATTACAACCATCGAACATCAGATAATAAGAAGGATCTCAATGCATTTGTGAGCACAAAAATTAACAAGCACACGACATAGGATATGTTGGTATATGTTGACATTGGTTAGAAGTTGTTAAAGTAGAATGAAGTCTACTAGTTGTATGAGCTACCATATTTTGGAAATTATGAACCATTGTATCAGTGGTTGATGAGAAGAGTCCATGAGGACTTCTTTTACTTCACCGGACAAAGGGTAAGAATCAAAACTTATTTGATTTCAATAGTGATAGGACTAAGGGCCTTAGGAGTGGATCTGGATAGCAATTTAACTGATAAGGCCACAATCCTAGAGACTAGGTTGGAGCTAGGGTATACCAAAGGTCTACGCGTTATGGACATTGAAAAATTGAAGAAGTACCTAGTAGTGCAGGCAGTTGCACATCTTGTAACAAAGTTGAATGACCAAGGAAAATGGTCACATGTAAACAGAATGTGGCTACACGTTGCAAAGAAGATGTCTAAAGGAGTGGTCTACAATATTGCATATCACATAGGAAAGAAAATCAATGAAGAAGCATGGATAACTGACAGGATAATTTTTGGCATTTTGTTATTGTCTATAGTGTTTATGGAGATTGGGGTGCCCGATGGGCCAAAGGAGAAGATTTGGGAGTACCCCACCGAACACAAGTCACCTGCAGAAATATTTAGCAAGTACTTGTGTGATGGATCAATGAGCAGACCATTCAAGGAGAGGGAGTAGATGTGGTATGATAGACTCTGGATGGTGTTCGAAGAAGAGTGATTCATACCAAAGGAGTTTCCTTTGGTGGTGGGTAAGGTAATTTAGTTTGTAGTCTACCAACATTTTTACATCACGTGATTTGTGATGAAGGACAGGGCTTGGAGCCCATGGTGCAAATTGACATATCCCTTCATAGTAAGGTATTTCCAGGCATCAGTTCACTGATTTTCACATGCACACCACCTAACCTTCAATTTAGATAAGGTAGATTGTGACTACCACACTCTGAGAAAAAATTATGTATATCTAGGGAGGAATGCCTACATTGAAAGGCTTATTCCAATATTATAAGCATGAGGCCTGTAAGCTTGGCATTTGGGGACACTAGAGAAGTGCTTATGTACCTACAACTCAGACCCAAGCTAGAGAACACTATTATGTGGAGAATGAGTTTGCACACCCAGGGCCGCCAAAGGGTAAGCATACAATGGAAAATGTTCCAACACCTAAGCCCACACAAACGATTCAAGTAGATGATGAAGAAGAAGATCATGAAGATAGTGGTGGTTTGGAACACAGAGACAGATGGTAGCCTCCAAACAAGGAAGAATTTTAGTGCGCAACTACACCACCACAGCCATAAGAAGTATATGATGAGGACTTGGATGTAGTCTAAGGAGAGCACCGTTTCAAGAGAGTATTTAGGAGAACAAGGACCCAAGGTGCTAGTCCGTTAATAGTGTGCATATTGCCTCGAATCTCTCCATAGAAGGAGACAACTGAGAAAAGAAGAAGGAAATTGAATTTGAATGAGGAAGTGGAAGAGTTTGAGGAAAGTGCGCCCAATTCTCCTACACCTCTAGAGAAAGTGGAAGAACAAAAAGATGAATAAATGAAGGATGGAGAAGAGGGAGAAAAAGGAGCAGATGAGACAACAATTGAGACTATTAGGACATAGCCAAAAAAGTTCCAAATATCGAATCCCAAGTTCCTAAGTAGCCTAGATCAAGAATAACAAGTGGGGAGTATATTCCACAAGCCATTGGCTACACCAAGTATACAGGTAAAATTATACATGTCTGTTTCTAGAGAACAATGACACAAAAGGAGTTGTATGGCTGGGATTTTATGGATGAAGATATGGTAACAATGTGCAAAAGGAAGTAATTGTCATGGTCGATGCACATGTACATGGATGAACCAGACTTTGATGTGTGTGAGGATTCATGCATGTTAAGGAGGTTGAAAAGGACACCTCAGGTAGACACATAATAGTAAAGGCTACTCTTATGTCAGATGAACAGGTGAGCAATGCTTTGGTAAAAGTCTTGACAAAATTTGCACAATGGAATATGGATAAATATGCCAAAATTAGGGCTCTAAGGGAGAATATCAAGACTAAGGATGAAGAAATAACACACCTAAATCAGGAAAGAGATTTGGCATAGAAGAAGAACATTTTTTTTATCAATATGGTAGAGGATATTGGGGATAATGTCAAGAAGGCTAGGCCACACTTAGAGCCAAAGGTACCCAAGATGTTTCCTTTGGAAATACATTATGTAAGTACATTGGTGGACTTAGTGCTTGAAGATGAACCTCTACACATGCCAAAACAAAAGGATCTAGTACATGAAGTAGAGTGGGAAAAGGATTTAGTGATGCAGAAGATTACATCATATGAAGGGTTTCTTTAGAGCTTGTAGGAGGAACTAAAGAAGGCATATCAAGCACTGAATATTTTTTACAATGCTAGAAACCGTTATAAAGACAAGGTGTTAGGAATTAGAGAACAAATATGCAGAAACAATTCCTCAAATCACAGCAGTGGGAAACTATATAGCAAAATTATACTTGCAAAAATATAACAACATAAATAAATAATGCACAAAAGAAGACAAGACAAGATTTAACATGGTTTACCCAATGTGGGCTACGTCCACCAAGAACTTTCTCAGATTTTGTTATCAACAAGAGTAAAACAACTCTCACAGTCTTCTCTCAGATATGAACTCACAACAAAGTTTCAAAGATGTTAAACCACATCTAAACCACAATTGACACCCAATTGTTTAGCCTTGATCACTCTTGATCACCTCTTGATCATTAATACTCAGGACCTCTTAAACACTCAAGATATCTTCAAGATACCCTAAAACCTCTATATATAGGATTACAATCCTTTTAAGAAGTCCTAAAGCTGACCCTAGAAGTTTGAAAGTCTCTAAATATTATAAATCTTCTGAACAAAAAGCAACACCCTAGCTGGTCTATCAGGGATTATATTGAGGAAGCTATAGATATATGCAAAAGCTTTTCTAATGTCCACATCACCCATACTTATCGGGAAGGAAACAGGGTTGGCGACGGTTTGGCTAACTTAGGTGTTAGTAATTCCTTTCAAACTTGGATTGGCGGGGACGTTCTGCCCGCTCATGTCAATAAAGCCATCATCATTGATCTTCATGGCAGTGAAAATCATGACTAACGGTTGTATTTTAGATGCTAAGGTGCGGATCCCCAAGTACATGATGATGACATCACAAAAGATTTGGATGATTGTTGCGATTTGTGCGGGCTGGATTGCCATCATTGCTTGGCATGGGAGGAAAGCTGGGGAGCGGGGCAATAATAAAAAATGTAGCATTATAATTAAGCTGGCTTTCACGGGAAGAACAGATTCAAATACCAAAAACACCGCTCAGCCTGTCCCGCACATTGCAAGATTTTTTACCATTGAAAATAGGAATAGGAATAGAGGAAACATGGGGGGTCTGCCATGTAAAATCGAACCGACCCAAAATCCTGAGTGGAAAGAGAACACGGAGCTTTTGGAGTACCTGCAAATTGGGGGCCTGTCAAATTTCATTGAGAGGATTTAAGGCTTCGACCAAGACATCTCCATCAAATTCGCTAAGGGATGGAAGAACAGAATTGTCAAGTATAGTAACATTAAAATGGAAATTACATAAGAGCTCATAGCTCAGATCATGGGTCTCAGCCTGGAAGGCACAAAATTCTTCAATAAGAAGGTCGATAGGGAGGTAGAAACCAAGAAATTTCTAGATGAGGGAGAGAATCTTGAGTTCGTAATAGCTAGCCTCAAGGTGGAGTCGATCCCTATTCCTTTTGATGAACTTGCCAAAATGGTGGTAAGGTATGTTACCCTTGAAGGAAGATATGTGACTATTCCCCACAAGCATCTGATTTTTCTGAATCATTTTCATAGAAATAACATTATTAGCTTTCCTCATTATCTGATCAACTCCTTGGAGAAATCTATAAGGGAAGTTCAAAATCACTCTAGGGTTGTCCCTCTGCACCAGGGCCTTATCCTCCTGATTCACCACCACTTTTCTAGCTGCCCTCCCATGAACCCTTTCCCACCTCCCTCCTTCACACCCCCACCTGCCCATACTGCTCCCACTCCACCCCTGCTAAAAAGAAAGAATGATGATATTGGCTCCAACAAGAAAAGCAAGAAAGCTAAAATCCCTGCTTCCCAATGATTCCTTAGGAGCCAAAAGGACTTAGAATTAGCTGAAAACCTCCTGCATATTAGCATGCCTGTGGAGAAGCCCAAAGAGGAGGATTTTCTGGAGAGGGTTGACAGATTGGAGAAGGAGATTCAAGAGCTCAAAGGAGCTCTAAAAAACATGGAGAGAGCCAAGGGTAAAAGGATCCTTCAAAGTGAGGAGGAAGAGGGGGTCATCGATGAAGTCTTCAAGAAACTGCAGTCCCTTGATGGCAGATTGGGGAATGCCAAAAGCTGCAATGACTGCATTTTATCTTCTCTCAAAAGTATTTATAACTTCATTGAACAACATGTCCACAATGTTTACAGTTTAAGTGGAATCAATGAAGACATATGGGGCCCTAAAGAGAATAGGGACATTGCAATCTCCCAAGTAGACATGAAGGACCCCTCTCAGGCCACTTCCATTGCCTTTTTCATGTCGCTACAGGCCATTAAGACCAAGATTGACAGGGCCATCAAGTAATGGACTGTTGTGCTGCTGTTTTTTGGCTGTGATCTGGCTGACCTCGGGTGGTTTAGCAGCTGTTTTTTAGCGGAGCTCGTTATTCTGTTTCTCTTTTGGTTTATTTTTGATCTTGTCTTCTTAGATCTGGATCTTTGTACGTCTTGATCCACTTTTCACCTATATTGTAATATCTGGCTGTTGAGCCTTCTTGGGCGACTGTTTTGCCCCTCTTTGGGCTTCTTCTCTCTTCTTTTCTATCTGGATTTTGAGCCCTTTTGTATATAGGGTATAGTCCCTTCAAAACTATTTGCCCTTAATAAAAAAAAAACTTTCCACGGCTGGAAAAATAGTCCCGACGTTAACATCCAATTAACAACATATTAACAACAATAGCACATCAACCGCACAACAGCATTACAGCAAATGACTATAGAATGCTCCTGAAGTCTCTAAACTTAACCGTTCGAGCTCTAACACTTCAACACTAATTCAAGAAGACCAAACAATAGGATCCACACCCCAATAATCTCCCACTTGGAGACTATTCCTACTAAGAAAAGTTCTCAACCCTTCATTAGCAACCATGAAGGCCAGTTAAAGTTGAACACAACTTCAACTTCTCTCATGTGACTGCCTTGGTCATCATATCCATAGGATTCTGACTGGTATGAATCTTTTCCAGCTTCAACTTATCTTCTTCCAAAGATGTCTTGATGAAATGATATCTCAGTTGAATGTGCTTTGTACTAGAGTGGAAAGCATAGTTCTTCACCAAATGAATAACGCTCTAACTATCACTGTGTAGTCTCCCAACTTCTTTCTTATGACCCAACTCATCAAGAAACTACTGTAGCTAAATAATCTCCTTGCTTGCCTCTGTGGCAGCAACATACTCAGCTTCTATGGTTGACAAAGCCACAACCTTTTGTAACTGTGAAATCTAACTCACTGTTGTATCACCAATCGTAAATAAATAACCTATCGTGCTCCTCCTACTGTCCAAATCTCTAGCCATGTCTGAATCTACATAGCCATGTAATGTAGTGTCTGGTCCACTAAAACACAATGCTACTCCCATGGTCCCTCTCAAATACCAAAGGATCCACTTTACTACCTTCCAATGCTCTCTACCTGGATCACTCATAAACCTGCTCACTGCTCCCACTACATGGGCAATGTTAGTCCTAGTGCATACCATAGCATACATCAATCTACCAACTGTTGATGAGTATGGTACCCTGGACATCTGGATTCTATCCTCCTCAGTCTTGGGACTCTACTCCTTTGATAATTTAAAGTGACCTACCAAAGGAGTACCAACCAGTTTAGCATCTTGCATACTAAACCTCTCCAAGACCTTCTTTATGTACTCTTCTTGAGATAATACCAGCTTCCTATCCTTCCTGTTCTGAGTTATTCTCATATCAAGGATTTTTTTTGTTGCTCCCAAATCCTTCATAGCAAAGGAGTCACCTAGCTGCTTCTTGAGTACCTTTATTTCCTGCATGTTCTTCCATGCAATAAACATATCATCTACATATAAGCACATAATAATATAACTACCATCAAGAAACTTCTTAATGTACACGTAATGGTCTGAGTGACACCTGGAGTAACCCTGCTCCTGCATAAAACTGTCAAACTTCATGTACCATTGTCATGGAGCTTATTTCAGGCCATACAAGCTCTTCTTCAATTTGCACACTAACCTCTCCTTCCCTTTGACATCATAACCATGTGGTTGTTGCCTGTACAATTCCTCCTCCAACTCACCATGAAGGAATGTAGTCTTCACATCCAACTGTTCTAAGTGTAGGTCTTCTACTGCAACTAAACCAAGAAAAGTCCTAATAGAAGTCATTTTAACAACTGGAGAAAAAATTTCATCAAATTCTATACCTTTCTTGTGTGTAAATCCTTTGACCACCAACCGGGCCTTGTATCATTTCCTGCCTCCATCTTCCTCTTTGATTCTATACACCCACTTATTTTACAATGCTCTCTTGCCCTTGGGTAGCTCCACCAGATCCCAAATCTAGTTTTCCATAAGAGAACTATGCTCTTCATCCATTACCTTCTCCCACTTCTTCTTGGCATCCACCTACACTGCTTCCTCAAAGCACCCTGGCTCTCGACTGTCATTGAGAAAAAAATAATTCAAAGATGGGGTAAATCATTTAGGTTCCCTTCTTACCCTAGAAGACCTTCTCACCTCAAGAGTTTGGGATTCCTGATGAGTAGGTACCTGAACTAGCTATGCCAAAACATGTTATACCTGAACCAGCCCCTTGGACACCTTGCTATCCACAATGTCCTCTAACACTGTGTGTTATTTCTTTGATTCCTCTTTCTGTTCCTGTAATTGATCTTTATACATGAATTTTTCATTAAAGACAATATCTCTAGACTAAAATATTTTCTTTTCCTTAATACTCCAAACATGGAAACCAAAGTCATCTTCACCATATCCAACAAAGGTGCATTTCTTAGACTTAGCCTCTAACTTGGTCCTATCATCTTTATCAATGTGAACAAATACCTCACATCTAAATACTCTAAGAAATGAGTAATCAATTTTCTTACCAAACCAAGCCTCCTCAAGTATACCTCAATCCAAGGCCATAAAGGGTCCTCTGTTAATCAGATAAACAACTGTGCTTACCGCTTCCACCCAAAACATGAGTGGCAGCCCCACATGTAACCTCATGCACCTAGCACGCTCTATTATTGTCCTGTTCATTCTCTCTAACACTCCATTTTCCTATGGAGTATTTGGAACCATTCTTTTCCTATGGATCCCATTTACCGAATAGTAATCAATAAATTCATTACTGCAATATTCCCCTCCATTATCTGACCTAAGACATTTTAGCTTGAGACTTGTTTCATTCTCAACCAAGGATTTCCATCTTTTGAAAGTTTCAAACACATCAGATTTCTTTCTAATGCAATATACCCAAACTTTTCTAGTTACATAATCAATGAAAATGACATGATAACATGAACCACCAATAGAGTTTACCTTAGCTATCCCCCATACATATGTATGCACTAATTCTAGCTTACCCTCCTTCCTAATAGGTCCAACCTTGAGGAATCTCACTCACTTCTATTTCCCAAAAACACATTCCTCATAGAAGTCCAAATCTAACTTCTTTAATCTGGGAAACCTATCCTTTATAATCTACATGCCCTTATGACTCATATGACTGAGTCTCTGGTGCCATAAAGTTGCATCTCCATCTGCAACAACTAAATTTCAATAATCAGAACCACTAGTTAAATACAAAGTGCCAATTTTCTTACCTCTTGCAACCACAAGAGCTCCCTTAGTAACCTTCCAAGAATCCACTGTAAAACTAACCATACAACCATCACTACCCGTCTATCCCACTGATATCAAATTCCACCTCAACTTAGGCACATGGCCGACATCCTTAAGTAGCCATGTGTTCTCATTCTACATTTTCACTTGAACACAACCTTTCCCTACTATGTTGCATGGTTCATCATCACCAAGATATACATTTCCAAAATCACCTTGAAAAAAATCAGTAAAGTAATGTCTATGTGGGGTGACATGGAAAGAATCCCCTGAATCTAACACCCAAGATTCAGCAATATTATCTAAAGAAAGAGTTAAGGCATCTTGACAAACATCACCTACTGCCAAATTTACCTCTTTAGTTTCCTCCTTGTTCTTCTTATCCCAAAGATCCTAGTAATATTTCGTAGCATGACCAACCTTCCCACAGTGCCAACATTCTAACTTACTCTTGGACTTTGACCTTCTGCAATCATTCAACTTCCCACGGTTACCTTTCCCTCTATTCTTTTGTCTCCCTCTATTCTCCACCGTCAAAGCATTTTCAGAAGTAAAAGAATTTTCGGTTCTCTTCCTTCACATTTCCTCACTTAGGATCACACCTATTACATCCTCAAACTTCAGCTTTGAGTTATTAGATACTAAATTACTTACAACCATAACCAAGTTTTCCTAGCTATCTGGTAAGGAGCACAAAATCAACAAACCCTTGACCTCATCATCAAAGTAAATTTTTACCAAGTTTAACATACTCACAACCATATTAAATTCATTCAAATGATCAAAAACAAAACCATTCTCAGACATATTCATATTAAATAACCATTTCATCAAAAATATTTTATTAGAGGCAGAGGGTTTTTCATATAACTTCCCTAACGTACTCATGAGACCTTCCATGGTCTTCTCCTTCGATATGTTTAAATCAACCGAAGATGCAAGGCATAAACGAATTACCCCAAGTTCCTTTCTATCTAGCAACTCCTAATCCTCATCTGACATGGATGTAGGCTTATTTGATTTTCTAGCCAAAGGAACATGAAGGTCCTTCTGATATAAGTTATCCTCCATTTGCATCTTCCAAAAACCAAATTTCTACCCATTGAACTTCTCAACCCTCAATCTTCCATCATTTTCCATAGCTCCCACTCGAGCTAAACTTTCCCTGTGATTTACAACTTCAAAAAAAAACCACCAAAGCTCTGATACCAATTGTTAGGAATTAGAGAACAAATATGCAGAAACAATTCCTCAAACCACAGCAGTAGGAAACTATATGGCATAATTATACTTGTAAAAATATAACATCATAAATAAATAATGCACAAAAGAAGACAAGACAAGATTTAACCTGGTTCACCCAATGTGGGATACGTCCACCAAGAACTTTCTCATATTTTATTATCAACAAGAGTAAAACAACTCTCACAGTCTTCTCTCAGTTATGAACTCACAATAGAGTTCTAAAGATGCTAAACCACATCTAAACCACAATTGACACCCAATTGCTTAACCTTGATCACTCTTGATCACCTCTTGATCATTAAGACTCAAGACCTCTTGAACACTCAAGATATATTCAAGATACCCTAACACCTCTCTATATAGGATTACAATCCTTTTAAGAAGTCCTAAAGTCGACCCTATAAGTTTGAAAGTCACAATCTTTCAACTTCCCACGGTTGGAAAAATAGTTCGAACATTAACAACCAATTAACAGCATATTAACAACAACAACATAGTGACCACACAACAACGTCACAGCAAATGACTGCAGAATGCTTCTAAAGTCTCCAAACTTAACCGTTCGAGCTCCAGCACTTCAATACTGATTCAAGAAGACCAAAAAATAGGCTCCGCACCACAACACCAGAACCATTTTAGAAGACAATGAGGTCCTAAAGGCCATGAAGGATGAGACATTGGGCAGCACAGAATGATTAGCACTTTATAAGAAGAATCATGAGGCCCTTACAACAACTCAGGAACCACACAACAAAATTTTGGATGAGCTTGGGAAACTCATCACTCAAAAGATGGAATTGTTGGAATGGAGAATGATTGGCATGTCCAGTATTGTGTTGTCTTACAGAATGAGAAGGGAGAGATTGCAAGGGATGAATTAGATTAAATTGCAATGGATATTCTAGAGAAGGAAGAGGTCATACTCAATGACTGATAGACCTTAAAGGCAGAGATAAAATAAGAATATCCTGAATTAATTATTTAGGTTGAAGTAGAAGACATTGTAAAGTAAAGAAATTCTTTTATTCATCAAAATTTATTCTATTCATATTCTTTGATTCATTTTTGAGACAACCATTGCTAGGGCGTAAATGCAACTAGTGTGGGGTAATGTTGATCATTCATACTCTGACACTTAGCGAAGAAAATATGGAAGGTTCACACATGAAATCAGAGTGCATTCAAAGGCACAGGAGTATCAGATAGGATCACGTGCAGAACAGAAATAGGTTCGGGACAACCATTTTCATGGTGAGGATCTATTTTTGGAGATAGTGTGTGGAGCACATAAACCATTCAAATACTTACGCAACACACATTGGATAATTTTGGAGTATCAGATATGAATCGATTTATATGGACATAAGATGGGAATATATCTACTACTATCAATTACCTAAAAGTATTCTATTTTTAGCACACTTGCATGTGTGGCTATTTTTGTAATGGTGCGTGGCTAATAATAGCATGTGACCTATTTTGGGTTTAGATAAGCAATGAAGGAAAATTCCCCACCCATATAAATGTGTATTGAACTATGTAACAGAGAGAGAGCATAGATATACATGTGAGAACTAGGTTATAGTGAGATTATGCTACCAGATTTGTTACGCGCATGAGCGTATACTACCGTTATTGTAAGGAATCTTCTGTTTATTTACTACAATTACTATAATGGAGATTATGGACTGAAATAAGGTGTTATCATGGCTATATTTATATTTTAAGTCTGTTATGTTCTAGACCTAGATCTGAATATGCATTGTAGATAGATATATTAGTCATAGATCTGAATGATTTAAGTCTTCATCACGCTAACATCCTGCAACAACAACCCTAAAGAGGGGTATGGTACCTTTGCACACTTCAGTTGAGTGCTCAGTCTAGGCTGAGTGATGTGCCAGCACACCTGGGCGTGTATTGGTGAATTCTAGGCTACATCATTCCTCTATACCATAAACCAAGTATCCCATTCTTCTTATGCCTACTTTTTTTTAAACTATACAGCCCCTTCCTCATGTGGTCTCCAATTTGAGAAATTAGTTTTAAGCATTGCCATCCTTATCACTTATAACATCTTTTTCTTTTGCTTGTGCCCATCTATTAGACAACATTCTTTCTATATATCATCATGTGCTCATTTTCACCATCCTCACCTTGAGTCATATTACCATAAGACTTATTTTTTTACACATCCACACCTAGTTCACCCCACACTAAAAGTATGCAAGGTCCTCTATGAATCAACTCGATAGATAGTAATTATCTCCCACGTGTGAACACGGTTATTACAACTAAACAAGAAGAAAAAAAAACATTAAAGGAAACATTTTCTAAGTGGCAATACTACCTTATTAAAAATAAAAATAATATTATTTATAGTATGGATTCAGCCTACTATCATTGAAGTAACTGGGAAACATGGTGTCATCCAGCACTTGCAATTGGAACGCACTTGATTCAAGTATCTTAGTTATAATAAATGATCCAAACCAATGGACCTTCAACTTCCTTGGGTGGTGCACAAACTTGGATTCATACAAAAGTACCTTCTTTCCAACTACAAATGTAACACCTGTGGAAAACTGTTAACTTTTCCTCTTTTGCATTGTAATATTTAACATGTGATTTGTGCTAAGAAGGTGTATTTTTTTTACTATTAGAAATCATGATTGCCATGGATATTTTATTTTTGTTCTTGGATTCATTTTGCTGAAACATTATTGCTTACAAGGAATCAATTTTGTCGAAATAAGAAAAGTTATAAACAGGTAGTGATTGCTTGCAAATTATCTCTTTGTTATAACAAAACCTTGATCAATTTCATTGATCTAAGGTATGTTTTAATTCTTCTTACCTGATCTGTATGGTAAAATGACATTCATAGGTTGAAGGAAATAAAGGACTGAACTCTTGTATTTATTCAAATTCATTGATCTTATTGGAAGTTTTTTCTTTGCATTCTGTTGTAAGTAGTGTGCTCAGATGTTCTTGCTAATTTCTCTAAGATGTTGAATGGTGTAAAGAGGATGGAGGCATAATTTAGGACTATTAGGGGTAATAAACTAAGTACTTTATCTTTAAGATCTATCCTAATGGGATTCTAACCTAAGGTAAACTAGACCTACCTTATGTCTATGTTACACTAATCTTGTTGCATCCTAACCTAATTTCTATGTTTACGAAATGGGGGATTTGGAAATAACCTAAGATAACTATAGGTTTATTTCTAACCTATTACCTAATGCTAAATTGGTATAGGGTATGGTCTATCCTACGATGGAAAATTTACCTAAGGTCAGATCCTAAGCTAATGATATCTATCCTAAACTAATGCAAGGATAGAAAGGGACCTAAGGGGAGTCACATGGCAAGTATGAGATGGTGGTGACGGTTCCAAAGTCATTTATTTGATTTGATTTTTTAATTTAATACATTACGGTACTGTCAGTTGGATAGAGGCATGGAAATTAGAGGGGATCCTAGTTAGCACCATCTCTAAAGTTAATAAATGCATGTTCTCTTTGAATTTGGACTCGCCAACTTTAGATGGCGATGGCATGGAGATATAGGTGGGAGATTGGAAATTAATGACATTTATGGTCATCATTTTTGGCTATAAAACTTCCTTGGAAACCATGCAAGTGGATTTGTTGGGATTTTTTTGGTATTTCATGTATTCTGATTATTGCTCTACATGGAGCTATCTGTGTCTTTGAACCAACAGTTCTATTTTTTAGTTTGTTGTTATTTTTAACTCCCTTGGACTATTTTCGATCCAATATAAGTATATGAGGAATTTGAGAAGGAATTTTTTGGTTGTTTATTTCATTTCGAGAAGGAGTTATGAAGGCTCAGATGGAAATCTTCTTCGAATCGACAGGAGCACTATCAGGCATGATAGGCTCTATCCATTAAGTTACTCTGCTTTTCTCTAAGTGTCTTCATTAAAACAACTTTTCTCTTGTGAGATAAATGGTTTTTTATTTCTATGATGGTTATTTGGTTTCCTTGCTTGAATATTTTATGTATCCTCTGATTGAGGAACATTTTCTTGGAAAGATATCATGGAGTTGTTTTCCTTTTTGGTTTATGTTGAATCATGTTGTGAAACTAATTATGATTTGAGTAATGTTGAAATTTTGTGGATTTGGCTTGTCTCCCCAGGATGGGTTTATGGAATTATGTTGTAGCTAATATATCAAACGGTGTTGTCATTTTGGTTGGTAGAAGACATAAATATTATTTATATTTGTTACTTCTCTGATTTATCGAAGTAATGTAGCTTCTGTGTAACTACCAATGAATGGATGATTTGCTTCGTGTTGGGTAAGTTGAGTTCATATGGAAAATAGTAAATAAGCGTTTTCTTCTTGAACTTATTATATAATCTAACAATTCTTTGAATTCGGTATTCAAGGGGAGCTGAGTAGTTATGGGGTGTTTGGAATCTCTGTTTTTGTCGGTTCTTCTTGTATGGAAACATTAGTGAATTTTTTATTATTCCTTTAAACTTTTTAGTTTAAAACTGAGTCGCTCAAATTAAGTTATTGTATGGAACTATGTGATAGTTGTTTCTTGGACCCTTGGATTTCGATGTTACCTTGTTGGGAATACTTGTGTGTGAAGTCTATACTTCTGATCTTATATTTATTGAGTCTTTCTATAAGTTCTTGAATACCTTGTAACGCCTTGAACTATTGTTACTTCCTCCTAAGCATTCAAGTGTTGATATATGATTTCTTCTGTATAAGGACATGTTCCTTTGGGTTGTGAAGTCATGCTTGAAATGGATTGTATCTCCTTTGCTCTTGAAGATCTTTGACTCAGCCTTGGATCAGTTGCATCGATCCAAGGAATGTTTTAAGCTTATTCAGGATGAACAAAATTTATGGACCTTACGAAAGTTACAAGGTCTGAATGAGTTTGAATGAACAATCCCAGAGTTTAACTCAGGCTAATCATGATAAATGAAATTTGGTTCCAGATATTGTAACATCAGGAAGGCCTAGACCTTAAGCCAGGTAAGATGTTCTTGGGTATACCATAAGCTTAATTAGCAATGCCAGATAGGATCCTTTACAGGAATGTTTTACCCTGTTTGGCTCTAATACTGATTGGTCCTACTTGGGATACCTAGACTAGATTCGTTAAGATTAATAACCTTAACCTAAACTATAACATATTAGTTAAATAATTGCTAATCTAACCTAGCCCTAAACTATAAGCTTAATGCTCCTAAGAGTTAACTTCTTCTAGCGCTATGGATGTAAGACTAATGTCTTACCCTATTATCTAACCTATGTTTCTTACCTATCCTAACTAATGACTAGAATGGAGGGGGACCTATGAAGGGGCGCAAGTCATGGGCGGTGGTTTCCTTGGAATTTATTAGGGGGATAAGGATTGAAGAACTTGGGATGCTGTCAGATTTGGTGGAGGTTACAAATGGCTATATGACCTGACGTGGCAGTATCACCAAGTATGGGAATGTTTGTTTGTTTTCTTTTGGAAATCACTAACTTTAGGGGTTAGTGGCAATGGAGAATAGGTGGGAAGATGGGAGTTAATGCAATTAATTAACTATGGTTCCCGAGTGCAGGTTATGTGGGAAGGCATGCAAATGGAATATTGTTTGGTTGTTTGGTTTTCCATACATTCCATTTTTCGCTCTGCTTGAGCACTGGTTCTTCGAACCAGTCGTCTACTCTATGCTGCATGGCAACTTTGAGAATTTCTAGCTTCCTTCTCTGTCGAGGAAAGTTTATAAGGCATGAAGGTAACAGATTTATTATTGTTTAATCTATCGTGGAAGAAGAAGAGAAGGTGCGAGCACATTCAGAGGTCTTCTTCGGATTTTTAAGCGACACTATCAGGAATGATAGGACCTAACTTTTAAAAATCTTGCTTTCCTTCAAATGCTTTCATTAAAACAACTTTGTTCAGGTGATATTTGCACAGTTGGTTTGAAGCAATGTATTGGGTTTCTTCTTTTCTTGTGGATTTAGGAATCCCTTGGTTATGCAAAGACTCTGTTTAAATGTTTTGCAGTGTTTACTTTATGGATACGACTTTTGTTGAAGTCCTTGCAGTGGTTCCTTATGAACTAGACTTCTATTGAAGTCCTTGATGTGTTTATTTTATGGAATCGACTTCTGTTGAAGTCCTTGTTGTGTTTACTTTATGGATTCGTCTTCTGTTGAGGTATTTGTTGTGATTACTTATGAACTCAACTTCTATTGAATTCCTTGCTATGTTTTCATATTCGTTCGACTTTTGTTGAAGTCCCCGTTGTGTTTACATTTTGGATTGACTTCTGTTGAAGTCCTTGTTGTGAATACATAGGGATTCGACTTCGGTATATGTTGTTCCTTGCTTCTTGATCGACTGAGGTAATGGGTTCCTAACTGTACCATGTTAAACATTCTGTTAGGTGATTTCTTGATTGAGGAATGACATGAAAAGAAATTGTTGTGTCTTATTGGTTGGTTTATTGATTATCGTTTGGTCGTATGAGCTCTTTCTGTTCTTGATAGCTTCAGGTGAATATATAGATGGATTTAGAGGAAACTATAATTCCTTCTATAGAGCTCGACTGGTTTAGAGGCATGCATATGAAATATGTTGATTACAAGTCTGTACCTCTGCAGAAAAGGGTCTGGATGGTCAATGGTTATGGGTTCTATAAGGAATGAAATATTTAGTTTAATTGTGTTTTCTTTATGATTTTACTTGGTTAATGGGAACACACTCTGACTGGGAGAAATATTGCTTTGGGGAAACTCTGTTCCCTAACAACGTATGGGAAATTTTAGATCTGCATGGATGGAAATCAGTTTTATACTAGAATATGAATGACTTCGTGATGTTGCCTGTAGCGACCTTGAAATCTGTTAATAGAATTCATTTATTATCATTGTAAGTGCTATTTGTTTGATATCCTTGAATGCAATAACAAACTATCTAATGTAGATAGTCAGTGTAACCTGTTGGTATGCAATGATAGTAGTTACCCTAACTCGTAGTCTAAAATGATTTGAGCCCTGGGTGAAGGAAAGACTGTTTTAATTGGATCAAGATTGTGGTCTGATATTGGAACGTATGTGTCTTTCGTTTATATCAATATGCGGTTTTGTTAATATACAATTTCAAGACCCTAGAGATCGTAGGGTGACATTTTAAATAGTTCTACCAGTTTGGGAACTAATGGTAAACTTGGGAGTTGATTTCTTGCTTTCTTTCTTCCCTAAATGAATTCAAGATTGATTGTATATGTTTTGCTCCTGGAAAGTTGGTACTGTCCTGAACTTGTTTGGAATGGAGATCTGAATGCCTCTGTTCTTTCTCTTAGATTATAAAGTATATGTTGATATAGAGCTTTTTGAATAGGAAAATATTCTCTCCCTTGTCTGGAAATTATGTGTGCTCTTTTCTTTTTTACCTCTATGTGAACCCTACGGTACGAGCATAAGAAGAATAGATTGTTAAATTTGTAAAAAGAGACTGGTAAGTACTGAATCTTGACCGGAGTCTTCTTTCCTTACCAATGGTTATATTATTACCCTGGTTGAGTTATTCAGTTATCCACTTTTATAAAATAGTATTGTAGTATAAGTGGTATACTTATTATTGTCATTGAAATAATGCTATGAGTATAAAGGAATTCTCATTTGTTGAACTTGCTGGAGGTTATAATTTTTCTTTGCTTGAACTGTTAAATGCACATTTGTCAGATACACGTACTGATAGGAATTCATTATTGAATGGAGTAGTTTTGTTGGATTATTACTGTCCTTGGTTTTCAGATGGATGGATATTGTGGTTTCATTTTGTTTCTTCTTAGTCTATATATATATATATATATAGGATGAATCATCTGAAAAATATTCATGTTTAACTGGTAGTTATAATATGAGTTATGTGTTAAAGTTATATTAGAGTTGTAGAAAGATGATTAGCCTGATTCATGTTTAAGGATTTGAAGATTTGATTTCATTTGAACAGGTTGTTTAATGAGAAAAATTGGTGGAATGCAATTATTTTAAGAATTAGTGCTTATCATGCTCAGTTCACTGAACTGACCCGTGTTAGCAATTTTTGCAGATGGTCATCATAAGTGGTAAAGGCACGCAGATATGATATGATGCTCAGATTGTTTAACCTGGTTTTATGATGAATTCCAATTTGATTTCTCTATTTGTACTATATGAAGAAAGTTGTTCTTTTACTGTTGAGTATTGTATCAAATATGTTGAAGTGCATAAATTGTAACTGTATGGTTTGGAAATAAATGAAAAGGGGAAATTGTTACGTATGTGGCTGCATTTTTAATTGATGGATTGATCTTCTTAGGTTCGATTGATTTTAAGTGCATTTTTATTATTTTATACCATAGAGTTATTTGGATTCTCTAAGTAGGCCTTGTAAATATTATGTGACTGAATACTTCGTGAATGATTAGTAATTCTTTTATGTTATGAATAAGGCTAAATTGGAAATTAGTCCACTGCCTTTCGAGAAGTTAAGGTTAAACTACACCTCAATAGGTAGCTGAAACGGGAAGAGTAATCTATTACTCCCTATCCATGATCTAAGTCAAGACAACGTAACTGATGATTTTAAATCACTATATCTTAATAACAATAAGTAAGATATATTTCAGTCTTGGGAACTGATATAAACTCATATGGGTATAGTTAGCATCCTTATGAGAGGACTTAGGGCTATTGCCCAATTACGTTGATTAAGATTATTGTGAACCAATGATCTCCTTGACGAGATCTCAAATCTTATTAAACTTCTCTCTGTGAATTGGATCTTAATTAAGGCAACTCAAAGGTGAGGAACCCAGGGGTTGGGAAAAGACTACCCAGACAGGAGAGTCTTAAAATTTAATTTCAACTCAACTTAAATAACTCCTTGAAGTTATGTAAATATTTCCGAGGTGGTTTGTAGGATGTCGACACATGTCAACTACAGGGTTGTACCTTCGAGAAGATTAGGATCTTCACGAGGATAAATAATGCAGGTGACCTTTGGTGACACCCTTTGCATTGATCGTTAGGATTTACACCTTAAACCCGAACAATTTTTTATTCTGGGACTGGTTAGGAACATGGTCATGTTATGAGGCTGCCCTTGGAGACTCGGGGTACCTTGACACACAGGGTTAACTGGGGTTGACCCAGTATGTCATCTTACCCTAGTACTCGAGAGCATCCTTATAGCGTTTTTCATGTTATTAATCCGTTCCTGAGTGAATGACTTGGGACAGGGGAGTCTGACAGAAGTTAGTATAAGACATTCTATTTAACATCAGAGTGGGGGTGAAGGACGTATTCCAGATTGATGAGTATGCCATCAAGGAATACGAGACATGAACAGTATGTTTCAAATCTTTGGCCAAAGTATCGCAAGCTGCTGATTGCGTTGTCCTATGTCACCTAGTCTGAGGGACGTGATGCCGATGAATAATGGTAACAATTATTCAGATAGGTTCCTTGGACAGAGCATTCTGAAATCCCAGATTAGGGAAGAGAACTGCAAGAGTGAAGTGTTAAAATAAAAACGCCAACTCTATGATACTCATGAATAGATCGGTAGATCACCAAGTCATGGAATGAATAGATCGGTGGTACACCGAGTCATTACAGCTGCATATGGTTATCTGTTATAAGAATGATTTTTATGATCTGCGAGTTCTAAATTATGTATTTAGAACTAGAAAGCACTTATCAAAAAAAAAAATCTTGTTCTAATGTACTAAAATGGGAATGTTACATACCTAACTAAGGGATAAATAGACGAGGTCTTGTTGGTTGGGGACATTGTTAGAGTTGGCTTTGTCGGAGTCGATGCTTGGGTTATTCTTGTAGCTCTGTTTGAGATTTCTTTATGTTGTTCATGTTGTCTACTTCCTTGTAGAAGCAGATGTTGTTGGTTTTGTATATCTGTCCCTGAACGGGGTTAATCCCTTGATTTTCTTGCTTGATTAAAATTCTTAAATCCTTCCTGATTGGGATATCGTGAAACTTTAAGGATGTTATTAAAACTTGTGGTTGTTGTTTCTTAATTTAGAACTAACCATATCGATTATGAATAAAGGGTTTCTGGACTCCTCCATTTCCTTGATCTTTGAGTAAGATTGTAGGGAGTAATTTATCTTGTCGATTTCGTAGAGGTGTGTAGATTGAACCTATCTATAGAAATGCAATGAAAATAATTTATCTTTTTTTGTTGATAGCTTCTATGCATGTAGCTAATCCATGTTTATTTTGGATTGCACCTTCTTTGGAATCGAACCGTGATGGAACTTTCTCTTTCCCTTCATAAGATGTATTTCTCTTGCCTCTGTGAGGATTCGATTGAGAGTCTATCTCACTAATCGTTTTACTTTCGTCTTGAATTAATGGTCAGTCCATGGATCCTTAACTGAAACTTTGACATTCTTGAATGACTGTTGGAGACTATAATTACCCCATATGGCATTTAGCAACTTTTGTCATTGCATCTCCTTTTTGGATATGGGTAAAATATTATTATCATTGGTTGTCCATGATGGGGAAATTGTGCTTAAATTTGTTTCAAATTCAACAATCACACATTTTTTTAATCTCTTATACGTGCTTTCTCTTATCAAGGAGTTGGGGATGTAGTGATTGGGTCTACATTCGTCCCTTGTAACCTTCTTCACGCGTAAAAGAATGTAGGAATTCCCTTATGATCATGTCATTTGACTCCTCTTTTAGTCTCTATGGTAAAGTCTAATCACTACCTTTGGAAATTATAGGAGGTATGTGTTGAGTTATCTTTTCTAAAGTTGTGAATGGGGATACAGGTTAACTGAATTATAAAGGAAGTTCTTAACTATTTTATATAGTCATTCTTCTTCTTTTGGTAAATCTTGTCACAAGATTTAATTGGATCAGCTGCATTACTCTCTTTAATTCCCTTGTGTATTTCTCTTTTTATGAAACTCTGTAAGCCGAGTTAGAAGGTTCCCACTTTTGAAAATAACTCTATTTCGGTTAAATAGTTAAGTTAATTTTTGTATTTCAAATTCAAATGAATTGTGAAGGAAATAATTAGAAGGTACTTTTATTTGATAAGGAAAAATGTATTGGATGGAACATTATTTATCTGATATCATGATGTAGATTTTTTATTACATCATGATATTTCCTTGAATGTTATTCAAATTGATTAAATTTTCTTCTTCTATGGTTGTTATTACTTATGATTTATTTGTTTGTTTGACCTCACTGTTTCATAAAATCATAGTTGGTTTAATGAAATAGTTAGTTGAAAGCATTTCATTTTAATGTATAGTGCTTATCATACTCAGTTCCATGAACTAACCCATGCTAGAAATTTTTGTAGATGGACTTCATAAATGATAAAGGAAGGAAATAAATTTTATGATGTATTGGTTGCTTGAAAGTCTAGACCATTTATAGAGAATTCAGATTTATTTTTGGGATGTATTGAAGGAAGGTTGTATTATTTAATGATATTGATGTTGTTGACATGAAATATGGTAGTAATGCTTAGTCTTGTAAAATGTGTACTTATCATGATGAATTGTAAAGACTAAAGTTACTTAATTGATTATGTCAATTCTCTTGTTCATAATATGAAGGAAATTTGTAATCATGTCTGTGATGTTGTCATTCATATCGGATTGGACCCTTATTTTTTTTATTGAATAGGTTGGATAAATGGGAATTAGTACAATTTCCCTTACTTGAATGCAACTTACTAAGTTGCATGTATTGATGTTCTTTATCCAATCTTGTATGGTTTATTATGATGTTGAGAACGTATAGTTAAAATATCAGGATGTGTGAATTGGATAAGGGTATAATAAATCCTAATACTTAACCATAATGAGGAATGTTCTCCTCCTCTCAAAAGGATACAAAATAAATGAGTGGTATATGAGTTCGATAACCATTTAGACTTCATACTTATGAAGTCTCTCATAACAAAACCTATTTTGGTTCTTATACATTCCTTGAATGGTTAAGACACGTTAATTAAATCTTATGATAGATGTTGTTTCTGTTTTCGATTAATTGCATGTTAAGAAAAAGTTAATGAACTTAATAGAAATCATAGGTTATGAGGTTTCATATAATTAAATCAAATCTAATAAGGATGGAAACCTTAAGGATTGTTGGGATTAGGGTTATGCAAGGTTGCCATGATTTGAATCTTAATCCAACGTTAATTAAGTGGATATGACCTCTTGAGATGTGTAAATCATGATGAAGTAGTTCTATTGGATGCTAGCACATTCCAACTACAAAACTTTACCTTTGTGAAGACTTGGATCTTCACGAGGATACAATGTTGTAGTTGATATGTTGCAACACCCTTTAGGATTGGTTCATCTAGATCTAATCCAACCTGGAATTGAACTTAGTTTCTCTCTAGATCAGGCTAAGGATATGATTTAGCATAGGAAGTGACTCCCAATGACTTAGGGTAACTAGGAACATTCAATTGACTTCAGTCAAATGACTATGCCCATATACCCAAGGTCATCGTGAGTGGTTCCCTATACCAAATTATATCAATAACCTGGGTTAGGGTCAAACCTTGGACAAGTGGACTGACAGAAGTTAGTAAATATCATTTTAGATAACAGATGAGGGGGGTGAAGGACGTATTCTGATTAGACGAGTATTTCATCTAGGAATAGTAACATGAATAGTATGTTGGAAATCTTATGTCAAAGTATCGCAAGCTGTTGGTTTTGTTGTCCTATGTCACCTAGTTTGAGAAATGAGATTTTAGATGAATATGGTAAAAAATATTCAGATAGATTTCTTAAACAGAACACTCAATACCCAGAACAGGGTAAGAGAACCAAGTATACATAATATACCCATAGTATTCAATACTTAAGTTAACATGAGAGATCGGTAGCTCAACGAGTCATTTACAGCTACATATGGTTATCTTTTATGAGATTGATTGACATGGAATGTGTGTTCTAAATTATGATTATCTAGGACAAAGAACATTATGTAAAAAAAAATTCCCTTGTTTCTCAAGCCTTAAAATGGGAATGTTATAGAAAAATACTTGTTCTTGATGTGCCTATCATGGCAATCCTTTTGTCATGCTTTTTTTGTCTTCTAGCTCCAATGTGCAATATCGTGTTACTCATCTAATTGCATAAATTTATTAATGCGCTCCTACACATCTCTCTCATTAGATAATCCTCCTGTGCACACAATACGTAGGGATGGTAATAAAAACTCCATAGGTAAAACATCCTCTGTGTCAAAGACCAACTGAAATTGGGTAGCCTTATTCAATTTTTTATAGTTCATCCTATATGCCAAAAGAACACTTGATACCTTATCATCCCAATCCTTTCTTCCAACATGACATATATTCATTAGTTTTTTCCCCAAGATATTATTGAAAGCTTTGGCAGTGTCATTTTCTTGAGGGTAATAAGGAGTGGTCTTATGGTTTGCCACCATAAACTCTTCCAATAGAATTTTGATACATGTTATTTTTCACTTTGGTTTGATAGATAACGTATCCCTTTATGCTTTACACATATGTGTTCACACATTGTATTGAGCTTGATGTAGGATACACAGAGTGGTACACAATGAAAGGTGTTGGCCAACCCTTTACCCATACCTTTTATACATCTAGGGGCATCTATTATACACTACACATAGGTTTTATTATTCCATTATAGTTCCTTTCTACTTCCTCATTATTCTTGATTGCATATATTGTGTACATGTTACCTATTGAGATAATAGGGTAACATGTGTATTTTATAGATTTGACACCTATTTCTTCATATGTTTCTATCTATAAAAATTATTGTATCATTTCATTATATTCAGAAAATATTGTTTTCTATACATGTTTTCTATTTGTGTATGTTATTACTCGCTTATTTCACTTATTATGGCTTTGTTTCCTTGCTTGTCTAATGACATCATGGGTTTCTAATGTTTATTGATGTATGTATATCTTGAGTGATTGTATTTGCAAGTCTACGGTCCTTGATTGTCTTATGATACCATGGTTGTCTCATTTTTGAGGCTCTACACCTTTTATGTCACATTGTTTGTATATTATTAACTCTAACTTTACTTCTATTATATTTTTGTACTTATTTTCTTATACATGTGTTATTATCATTGCTATTGTTTCTGTTATTTCTCTTTTTGCACACTATGGTTGCCACTATGCATGTAGTTCACCAAATAAAATCAACTTAACTATAAAAAAATATGGAATAACTTGTTTTGAAAGAATTAATGAGAACTGAGTTTAGATTTGAATCATTGAAATTTGTTTCATCATGTTACACCACTAGGCTTGTGCTCTTGTAACATGGTAGCAATTAATAGTCAACAAGTCGGTTGATGATTTAATTGGAAGAGCCAATAAATCTATTCCAAATCCTATTTAAAGTTCAAGTTTTAAACGTGTGTGATGGTTTAACATGTAGGCTTTGATTATTATGTGGGATTAAGTCTAAGTTGGATAATCAAGTTAAGTAAGGGATATGTTGACTAGGCCATATTTAATAGTCATCGTCAAGGTTAATAAGGACTCTTAAATTTAAAGTTTCACACCATAATCAAGCTAAATATACTCACCCAATTAAGTGCAATGTAGGATCTAATGAGAGCCCTTGGATTAGATCACTTTCCTCCATTGGATTCCTAGGGTTGGTAAAATCCCTAGAAATCATTATGGAATAGTATAATTTTCCTTTTCTATTCTCTTTCTCATTTATTCTCTAGTTTTTTTACATGTTGGAAGGTGGAGCTCCCATGGATGCATCCACAACTAATTTTTCATGGATTCATTTTTTCCCAGAAGGCAGAGCTCTCATGGATACATCCACAGCTAATTTTTCTTGTATTCATTTTGTCTATCTCTCTCTCTCTCTCTCTCTCTCAAACTGTTATATATAAGAATATATATATATATGTATATATGTACACACACACACACACACACACATATGTCTATGGGTTGAATCCCTAAACCAATTTCATGCGTTAAGAGTGGGTGGTGTTCAACATAGCCACAACCATATAATAATGGCTCTTAATGCCTAGCTAATTGCTTAGCCACATAAGCTGGAAGGAGGAGAGTTGCATCAGTTGACGGTGGCAGTTGGGGTCTTAACCCAAGGTAGGTATGATCCCTATTCAAAGGATATTGTGGATTGGCCACATGGAGGGGGGTAGGTCACATATATAGCTACTTAGGGGATAGGTCATGACTTAACCACTTGGTTTAGTTCAATTTCTTATATATATAACATATAATATTATTATTTAAAATATATACCTATTTGATAAATCATTCCCTCTTGTTTTTTTAACATATAAACTAACTACCTAGTATGGTATAACTTAAATATTTTATTTAATATAGCTATCATAAACCAATTATTAATATAACCATAGTATTGCATGTATAAAATAATCTCACTCTCTATCTCTATTTATCTCTCTAAGGTTAATGATTAAAATTTCTAAAATAATTGTGTAAATATATATTTATATATTCCATCATAAAACATACACATATTTATATACTTAGAAATGTGTAATTATAATTCCACCAATGGATCAACTCATATCATGACTTCTTGCACAACGTTTGAATAAAACTACAACAATATGAGCCACTTTCGATAAGCATTATACGAGGTTTGTATTTCCTTCAATTAAGATTAACAAAACACAAATGGTTTACAATAAGCCACATAGTGCACTTGTTTAAATTCTTCAAGGAGGTAATAATTGAGATATATTTTTATAAGAGCTTAATTTTTTAATTAGGAACCATCTTTCTTTGACAACAACTCATATGAACTCAGCCATCCTATTATTCCATTTCAAGAAACATGTATATAAAAGTAAATTTCCTAGAGACTTTAGAGAGAATAAGAGAGTTTTGTATGTTGATTTTCAAAAATATATCAATTTGACATTGTATCCACTTCATAAACAAAAAAAAAATCTTATTATTATACTTGCAATATTACGAAATACCAATGCCACTACCATGCTTATTAAAAAATTTCCATATTTGACTTTCAAGTAACAATACAACAATGTGCATGGATTTTAAATGCAACGAAATAGATTTCAAATATTTTTCAATAACACTAATTTTCACATACATTACAATGCCTCCAAATGATTAGGTAAAATTTTCTACTTGTTTCTATTACATGACAGAATGAGCACAACCTGATCCAAAAGTAAGAGTCTACAATATCACATACTTGTCATAATAACCATAAGTTTTACAATAATGAGAATGCAATAATAAAATCTTTTCACTTTGAGGTCACAAAGTGTCAAACTACATTCTTTCATGTTCCTCCATTCTTCTCAAAAACTATCATATCATACCAAAAAGGAGGTGAAGGTGGCGTTCACCTCCCATCTATGTAATATGGATAAATCTCATCCCCATTGTCCCATAAATGCCCTAACTCATGAAAATGATCCACAACCAACAACAATGCTTGCAAAAACACATAACCAAAACACCCACATGCACATCCAAATGCTCCAAACAAAACAAGAAGAAAATTGTTTAGGACATAGGAGAGAGAAAGAGTTATCAATCTAAAACATAATAAATGCACTATCAGGCCAAACTAAGCTTACAACAGGAAAATTACAGCATCCCTTGCCACTCATAATCTCCACTAAGGAATGGAGATTAGTCTTTAGATACTCCCCAAGAAAAAAATAACTTGGATCCACTCCTTATGCCTCCCTAAACCCACAACCACTTATGATCTTCATGAAGGCTAATCTTACATTCCTTTGATTTCTCTATTTAGTTTCATAAAAAAATTATTTTCATCATTTTTCGACACTTTGTCCCTCCAAATGATATGTAATTTACTCCATAGGCACAACCATGCTTACTATGCCTACATTGGGTGCTTAGAAAGTAACACAACATCCATGAAAACGTGACATGTGCTCAACTGAGCAATAAAACCACAACAAGCCCTCAAGAGGGAGAGGAAAGGAGAGAGGAAATAACCATGTCCACAAAACTAAAACAAGAGGAATGTAACTCACCTCTTATTCATATTGTTCCATCAAAATTTCAATCAACCAAGCGTTCCAAAATCACTTCCAAAAGTAAACCAAAATCCAACAGCACCTTCCCAAATCAAAAATCTTCCCCAAAATAAGAGCAAAGGCTTGTTTAAATAGGAAAATTCCCAAATTGGAGCATTCAATAAGATAATTCCAAGTGGTATCTTAATCCCCCATGAAAATACATGCCCTAAAAAATGTAATAAATCTTCTTACATGCCCACATGATCTTTTATACAAGAGGTGATAACCAAATCAATCCACAATCCAAGAAGCTCCAAAGGAATAAGGAAAAGGGAAAACTCAAACAAAAAATGACTATCATCACTTGATTTATAAGAAATCTCAAATTAAAATAAATTAAATACATGTCCCAAATTTTTACGTCAATAACAACTTGTAAACAAAGTGCCCAAGGCCTTACAAAAATTGAATTCAAAAGGTGGAGAGAGGATGTTAAGGCTCATTATGGGGTCATTTTGAGTCCCCAAATTGTCAAAAGGTCCCAAATAAGTACACTTACCCCATGAGTAGGTGTATGGGATGGTTTTGGGAGTGTGGGATAATGTTTACTTGTCTCAAACACCATCCAAAAGTGTCTTACAAGGAGAAATTCAAATTTTCCATAGATGAAAAATCATCACCAACCCAATAAAATATAAAATAACCCAAAATAAGAAGGGAGGTTAAATCATTTATACACACACAAATATAGTTTAATAATATATCAACAACATTAATTGAATAAACTTAAACATCCTATAAACATGGGAAAATATAACAACGCAAAGATAAAATTAAGTTGCACATGTTCACCATACACATATCCAAAAAACATGTCTACTTTCAAACCTGTCTGACCTATGTTGTTCAGGGAGCTATGTGGGAGTTAGCCCCCCTTCATCCTCCTTGGTATGTTTATGTTTATTTCTTTGTTTATGGTTTTTGATCACTTTTTTACCATCTGCACAATCAATGTTATACCATTGTTTAGTTCATCAACAAAATGGGGATAACCAATCAAATTCCCATGTTGATGGACCTGTTAAAATCCAATTTTTTTTTCTAAGTATTACCTTGAAGATTCCTTTTTCATTCCTTTTGTCAGGTTTGGGGTTTCATTTTTATTTTACATGTTTAATGTAAGATGTTTCCCTACCTCGAAAACCCAACACACCACAACCTTTTGGGTTTCAGGTCCTAATTACATTGGACATCTTGATCAGAAAACACATGCATCATGTCATTCGTTTCCCAAACCTAAACCTCGAAACATTGTAATATGTCAGATTTTCAGGTTCTTGATCATCATAACATGTTGATCGATTTACATGTTATATGTCTATTTATTTCTATACCCGATTCTTTACTGTCTTAAAGTCTTCTTTGTATCAGTTTTTTAGGACCCGATGACACATTTGCATGACATGCCTAGTGTGGTTAAACATCTACCCCTGAGTCAACACAATAAATTTGAGGGTGCATTTGGTGGCCCACAACTATCATCTTATGTGTAATTAATTTTATTTCATTTATAAGTAGGTAGGATTTCAATGTCATTTGTACCTTGTACTTTCTCTAAAATTTGGATTTCCCTCCTATTTTTGCACTTCACAAACCCAATTAGTGTTTTCATGGTGTTTTTGATCAATTTTATTAGATTTCAAATTCTATTTTTTCATTTGGTAAGTTTTTTTCCTTCTTTTGATGCACATTTTTCATTTTGGGAGATTCTTTTCTTATTTTAATCATTTGAGGAATCATTCTTTAGTTTTCTAATTTCTTCTTTCTCACTCATTTTTTACTTCTCCCATTTTGTTTTTACATTGATAAGTATGCCAATGACCTCAACATGAAATTTTTAGGTTTTTTAATCACTTTTTATGGTTAAAATTATAAATAAACAAGTTTGAAATAAAAACTTATTGATTTTGACTCAAAGTGGTTTTTTGGGTTTTCTTCTTGCCGAGACAGGTCTTTTTCCTGATAGTGTGTCAGAATAAGGCTGAATCTCTACTAGTGTTTTAGGATTTCATCATTTTCAATCAAGGTCTAACATCCAATGTTCTGTTAGAATTCTTAAGCTGCAGAGCAACGATTATTTCCTACGAGTGGTTCAGGTTCGTAGGGTTACATAGTAAGGTCCAGGTACTGATATATAGTCATGGAGTATAAGGTGAAAATGAAGTTTGAAAAATTGATGGTATATCAGGTTTCCAAAGCTATAAGTCAAGGTCATTCTTATGACTTTGTGTCATACTATCAAGGTTTTTTTACAGGGGGCAAAACCCGACTCTCTCTTATAAGCTTTCAGAAGGATTTTTTAGGAAAATTCTTCAACCCAGTCGCTCATGTCTTATTCAAGGAAAGGAAAGGGAAAGGCGGATACCTCCAAAGAGATGAAGTAAAAATATCAAGTGGTTGTTCCTCCCTCTAATATTGATTTGAATATTTATATTAGAGATATTAAATTAGAGCATATTGACATTTGAGAATTTTGGAACAGAGTGAAAAGCTCCTCTCAGACTACTTGGATGCAATTTATCTACAATAGTGGGCTACCCCTAGCAGATTTTTTTCCAATCTCTTCTCAGTGTCCCAAACTCATTCTTGTGGATGCCAATCATTATGACACTGAGACAAAGGATTTTCTAAATTAGGTTGGAGATGTGATAATCCACTTAGACACTTATAATTTTTATGATCTTCTCAAGCTTCCTAATTTCACCACATACGTCATAATAGATCTCAAAGCGTCCCAACAAGCTTGCAATGATAATGTGGCTTATTGCATCAAGTACGTCAATAATAAATACTTTGTTAAACCAAATCCTTATGTATTAATATTTCCTAATATTGGGCCCTAAAGTGAATTTAACATTGATATTGGTGACATCATCAAACTTCTGAGCAGATTTTTTGGACTCCCCACGCCCATAGAATTTGTTGGAATAAGACCTGACACAATTGTGGTTCTTATAAGTTCATTTTTTCCTAAGTAGAGATAACATCACAAAGAATGGTAATAATCTCTTATAAAATAAATATTTATTCTTTATTATACATGAGTAAACATAACACTCCACACATTAATTGTTCAAAGTATAAATATCATGCATATATTGATCATAATTTCATATAATATAGAAATATATGTTTATATCGATTATATTCATATCTATCACTTTTTACATTGATTTCTCTCTTTACTCTTCATGTTTATATCATCTCTTCTCACTAATTTTCATGATATCCTATTTCCCCCTCATTTTACATCATTATATAGCCTTTAAAAGGAAAAATTTATGTCTTTTCACTCATAATGACCCATGGCAACCATTGGTTAACATTTATTTACATTATTAACTAGAAATTAGTGGATATTTACACATATATCATGGTATTTATGCATTTTCCTTTTGTAAAATATTATATATTCTTCATTATTATAATTATAATATGTTTATAGATTCCGTGGTATATTATAATGCTCATATAAATCCCGCAACATTCATAAAACAACTTCATAATATGAATAACTCTGTCAACAAAATTCAAAGGATGGATGTACCAATTTCTCACCATTATAAAGAAAATAAGAAATTATTTGATTTGGGTACATTCAGAATTGACACAATTAATAGTAAAATGAGCTAAGTGTTGACTATGGGAAAGTTTTATATGATTTCATATGTCTCATATGCTACAGTTGGAATGAGGTTGTACCCTAGATTAACAACGGTGGGTTCTAGACCTTCGGATTATGTCTACAAGTATTATTCTTAGTTATCTTTTAAAAGAAGTGAGACTCATTTCTAGATGGTTAATAATCCTTTATTATAAAATGTCATTTATAGATTGGAACCAAATATCTCCAAGAAAAGGGTTTACTAATGTTGCATGGAATGCGGTGTCTCACTGGGGTTGCATATTCTTACAATTTCAAACATTCACCTATCTTTGGGTCGGAGCATTCCAAGGTTCCCCAACTCATTTTTCTATATTTCCAAGTGATAAATGGATCCTCATGGAATTGGTTAGACAATTTTCATATCTACACAAGTTCCAAAAATCAAGAAAAAAGTGGGGATTCATTTCCCCTTTTCCATTGAAAGATATAACTACACCTCCATTGTTAAAGCCAAGAATTTCATAATTAAAATGCAAGAAGAAATCAAGAATTAAATGCCTCCTAGGATGGGTTTTGACTATAAGGGAATTATAAAATCTTATGGAATACTGCAGTTTCATGTTCTATACTTTAAGGACATTTGCGAGGATCGCATGGATGAAGCAACCATTAGAAGAAAAAGATAACAACAAATTAACCATGGAAGAGGTAATTAATTTTAATCTCAATAATGTTCCTAAAGGTTCAATTGATGATGGAAACATATTGGACTCTATATATGATAAAATGTATGGTGAAAACATTTTATTTCCTCCCATCAACTGGTCTATTAAGGAATCTATGTCTATTGAGAATAGAGCTGCTCAAATCCTCCTTCAGACCAACACCTAGTTATATTCATGGAATATTCATCCTAAATATCCATAATTCTCAAAGTTTCCAGTCACTTATGTGTTAGAGGCAGCCCCCTCACATGAGGAAAAGGATAAAGATGAAGCTTCAAGAAAGAAGTTCAAGTTCAAGTTCAAGTTCTACAACAGTGGAACCAAGACTCCTCCTTATTCATATGATGTTCCTACTTCATCATTTTTTATTGATTCTCCTTCTCATCAACATACACAGGAGACATAAATTGGTATTTTGGTTACTCAGCTTATTCTATATTCTTCCCTTATCACTCACACATCCCCTATTGTTTCCTTGTACCCTCAGGTAACTCTTTTCGTCATATATCCTCCTCGTATTGTTTTTCCTCATCTTTCTTCTTCCTTGTGATCTTCTTCCTTACATATCTCATAAGTATTTGCATATTTTGCACCCTCTTATCTTTCATCACCCTCATCTCCTCTCATGTCACTTATTTCAAGTGTATTTTCATCCCTTTTCCCCCTTTCAACCAAAAATTATATGAATTTGGTATCTCCTCACGTGACCCAATTTCCATCCCCTTGTGTTGCTCCTTTTTCTATAGCTTCTCCACCTCCCACATCTTCTGTCATGCTAAATTCCATATTTTCCACTCCTCCATCCTTAGTAACCACTTTTCCCACTCTATCTAGTACCACATTGATGATTATTGCACCTCCCACGCAAGCTTCCTCCTCCTTTGTTCCATCTTGGCTAGCTAGCTAAACCCTAAGGAAAAGGAAGATTTTTGTTCCCCCTGAGGCATTCAATTTCTATTCTTTAAAACCTACACCCTCATGCATATAAAATAAATCAAATACCATCTCCCACATCACTATTGATTTATCTAGTCAAAGGTTTGTTGATATTGATGTTCCTGTTGTTGAAAAAACCAAGGAGGATATCATGGCCTCTGATTATCAAATAACCAATGTAGCACTCAGTAAGGTTACAACTGAAGGTGCACAACAAGATGTGCAATAATCCAAATATCTTCAAGAAGATTAAGGAAACTAAGGCTTTAAATGATGAGCTGAAGGAAAAGGTATAACAATTGACTGTTGTTTCACTTAAACTCTCTAAACCCACTCAGATCCAAATCCCTTCTCTTGCTCCAATCAGTTTTGATTTCTAATTTTTTCCCAAAATGGAAAATACCATTCAAAAGGGTAGGGAAGTGGACAACTAGATATAACATCTCCTTACTTAAGGAAAAAGTATAATAAAGGATGTTGTGGATATCTACAATGACATTGAAAAAGTAAGGCTATACATTGAGAAGTTGAAAAATGAACTCATGGAAGAGTGTGGAAATTGGGAGTTAACATTGGAAGCTATAAGCGATCTTAATAAGGTTAGTTCCGATATCTTTCAAAGAGAGGAAATTTTAGATGACAGGGATAATAATTTCAATTTTTTTAAATCCATTGACTTAAAATTCAAGATTCTTCAGAAATCTTGTGAAAAGCTTCAATAGGGTAAAGAGGAAGCAGTTGATGCCACCAACGACATTTATGATGAACTAGCCAAGATCCTTTATAATGTCTTACATAATGGATTAAATATATTACCTGTTGATGACCTCTTCAAAATTTTCAAGGACTTGGTTGAAAAATAATCTTTAGTTGAAGAATATTTTGGCTTGGGAGACATTGATAAATTGATTTTATATGAAAACTTTTAAGTAACTTATCCAAATTCATTAATAATTATGAGAAGATTCCTAGAAAGATGGGCAAGGTGTTCAAGACGTGTGATGTTTTGAATCAATACTCTTGTGGACCAAATTAAATAGAAACACATGATATGATCCAAAAGTTACAAGAATTTCACCAGAAGCAGGCAGAGCTTGAAGAGGAAAAAGATAAATCTGATTAAAATCTTTATCGTGTTGTTTCTTTTTCACATTAAACATGTTAATTTTCGATATGTTGAAACATCTTTTAGATTTACAATTTGAATGGATCATTTTGTGAGAACTATTCAAATGAACTATTATTGTGTATTTGTTATTTTTAGCATGCAATCCAAATTGTTTACCCTTTTCTCTCCTCCCCTTCTCAATAAATTTAAGGTGATAAGGCATTGTAAAGGATTGGATATTTTTGCAACAATAGATCCTGGAGTTGAAAAGAGAGAAAAAAATTGTGTTTTCAATATTTGATATTGAGGAATATAAGAGATATATATTACAAAATGTGTGTTGTGGTATTGTTTTCTTCATTTAAAGTGTTGCTCTTATGTTCAATGCATTATATGGTTATTTAAATTCCACTATCTTTTTTATTGTATCTTCAACACGTTATTACTATTTAATCTCATGTTAATATATTTGGATCTACATTTTCCTAAGATAAATCACGCTTCTACTCATTCTTTTCTCATGCTTCTAATTCTCTATAGTTATTTATTTTCTTCTATTTTCATCCATCTTCTCTTCTATAAAGAATAAATCTACCAGCATGAGATCCCAATCCCAAATGGTTAGATTAGTGTAAGTATTGTAAATATTCTTTGGTGTGGTTAGATTAGTAATAAATAGGGTCCGTCCCCTTTATCTGAGGAGGGACTTTGTCCCACATACTATGGTTAAACCTCATATTTTGTCTCTGAAAAAATATCCAACCAACATTTTTTACGACTCTACTGGGGATTATGGATAAGTAAAACTAGCTTTATTATACTATTAGTGACTCTGTATTTGATTTATCCTATTGTTTCTTCCCATATTCAAGCTAGCAAGAAGATTGTTTACTCGCGCTAGCTAAGCTAGAGGTGAAGTGGATCCTATATTTGAATTATTTCATAAATATAACTTTAATATTTCTCCTAAATGGAATTCCTCTATACGTGCAATCAATATGTCACTTGTTCATAGGAATCGTGTTGCACAAGGAAAATATATATCTCTAACTTATTTAACACTATTTTTATCAATACTCGGATTTCCTCACGTACATATTTTAGAAGGATGGCTGCACCACAACCCATTGTACCTTGGGGCCTAGCTATTGGTCCTATTGTATTGGCCCAACCACTACATGATTTACCAAATGGATCACCAAATAACTTCCCGAAGTTCAATGGTGATGAAAAACAACATCCCAACGAGCACATAGTTGTTTTTTTTAGCTTGTGGAGTTATGGGCATAGCTCATGAATATGTATATGTTTGACTATTCATTAAGATGGTTTAGGGTGCCACTATGAAGTGGTTTTATCATCTTTCCCCTACATCTATCAAAAAATTTGTGACTATGAGAACAAGGTTTGAAGTAAGATTTAAACATGTAAAGGATGCACATGCATTAATAGATCATATCAAACAAATGGAGAAAGAATCGCATGCATCCATGCATGATTTCATGGAAAATTTCAACAAGTTGATCCATAAGATCCAAGAATGTTCTCCGCCTATTTTCCGACTGTAACTCGATTGTTCTATGGTCGCTACTCGGCACACATCAAACCCTAGTCACGTCCATGGTGGTAGCTCTTCTCCTGGACGAGACAATGCGGCTGCGGGTATGGTTTCCAAGGGATGCGCTAGGACCAGGGTGGACAGTGGATTTCCTTTCTCCCTTGGCGATGGTCAAGCTCGTGATTCTTTTCCTGCGCATAATACTGTAATGCGGCCCTTTAAAACTACAGTTGGAGGCAGCAAGACTTTGGAGGCTATTCACAAGGACTCGACACTATCTTGGATTAATCTCACTTTTTCATCCTCTGAGGACGGAAACACATTTACTGGTCAGGCTCCCTCTGGTGGGGAAGGGGCAACTATGCTGGGAGTTCACCACGCTCTAGACGAGACTGGCCAAGGTGCATCTACTCAAGGCCACGCTGTAACCTCTTTCAAGGAAGCATTAAGGGGCAAGGATTCTCCTTTGAAGCCTGCAGACATTACCCCATGCATAACATTTGGGGAGGAGGTCATTACAACTGAAAAATACTATTAGGAACATGCTCTGATCTGCAGATTCGGAGGACTCTAGCCCAGCCTTTCTGACCTACACACGTGGATTTCCAAGTACTGGACTCCTTTGCTTGCTAGGAGGTTAGACTTATATCCATGTATTTAAGGTATGCTTCATATGCATGAAATTTAATCTCAAATAGCTGATTAAAACTCCATATCTTATCCAAAGGTTTGTGATGGGAAATCTAAGTCCCCATGGTCTTTAAACCTTAGTTCACCTACTTTTAACCCGATCACTGAGTCTATCTTTCATGCAAAACTCTTAGGATCCGACTTGCCCCCAATTACCCTCTCGAAATCATCAAGTAGTCAGTGTTTCAACCCTATAATGGATAACACCTTGGGAACTAGTATGGATGGAATTGAATATCAATTTGCTGAATTCACCTACTAGATGATCTATGTCCTTAGCATTATAATAGTCAAATTTGATACAAATGAAAATGTCCCTGTAACCATTGAGTTTCAGTTTTCAAAGTAGAACTATAGGTCACAACCTATAGATTACGAAAAACATTCCATTTTGGATCAGCTTAAATACAAGTTAATCCCACTTGGTCATACCTACACTGCGTGTCTCACTGGCAAATCGACAGCATGAGACATGCAGTTGGTGGAAGGATGCCCATCTGGATCCTTTACTATTTGATGCTAGAGAATACACTAGAAGTCAATTCCAAATGTTGGGGTTGAATCTGACTTTGTCCCTGAAACCTCTTTATCGAAAAATCCTATTGACAATTGCAAGGAAATTGCAGCAAATTTATCTCATATAGTTGTTAAGAGTAAGGAGAAATTGTCTCATGAACACAATGATGTTGTTTTAGTTGGAACTTTTTCTATTATGGAAAATCCTCCTTTTTCTAACCCTCCATTCATGGAGGCTTCATCAAGTTGGGTAACGGTCCGTAAAAAGAAAAAGTTTATTTTAAATAATGACACTTCTCTACCTCGATGATTCATCTCTCTTTTGGTGTTCGGATGTTCTACATTGTCCCTTGTCTGTTCCGAACTGTGGTTTTTAGTTCTGTCAGGATGCTGCGGTACTGTTGCAGACTAGTTGTTGTTTTTCAGCTATTTTTTTGCTGAATTGTTGCTGGACATTGGTACTTTTCTAAGCAGATTGTTTTCTGTTGTAGGGCTTCCATGTTTTAATCTTGGCTTTTAAGACTTCATGTACAAGGGTATAGTCCCTTTCAAAAAACTATTTTCCAATAATAATAAAAAAAGATCCAAGAATGTGCAATCCCCACTCTTGAAAATCAAAAGTAATTCTTTTTCAATGCCCAACTTCCCTAAGTTATTTCATTACTGAGAAGGTCAAATATTCCTAACTTGTCATTTTGAATCAATCAATGTTATTGGAGATTGTCATGATCAATCATGGCTGGAAAGATTAGAAGATACTATTCCAAATATAAGAATAATAGTACATCTCAAATTACCACTGATCCTATGATTCAAAGCCTATATAATGAATTTTTGAACTTAAAAATGCATGTCTCAGGATGTACCAAATGCTCATTATTGGGATATTCTCAAAATAAATTTTAATAAAAACAATGGTGCCCCTATCAAAGATAGAAATCGATTACCCACCACTCATCCCATATTGGTTATTTAAACTCTTCATGTTAACGTCATTAAGTAAGTAGTCGATGAAGGAGAGGAAAAAATG
Source organism: Taxus chinensis (assembly GCA_019776745.2). Taxonomy (NCBI): domain Eukaryota; kingdom Viridiplantae; phylum Streptophyta; class Pinopsida; order Cupressales; family Taxaceae; genus Taxus; species Taxus chinensis. The sequence continues at coordinate 39,433,535 of CM034148.1, read as the reverse complement.
ATGAAGCCAATGATTTCTTTGAAGCAACCAGTTATGTTGATGAATCATACAATGAATCAAAAAATCAAAGGAAAGAAGTGGAGAGACCCAAGGAAAAGGCCCAAGATAAGGGAGATCCAATGTTTACTTTAAGGGACTCCTTTTTACTACTCAAAAGAGAAATATGTTGTTAAAAAATATACCCCTACTTTTAATCCTTCCTCTTCTACTACTCATAAGACCAGTTCCTCTCTTACTCAAATAATATTTCAGGGATATGAACCTTCAATTATTCCATCCCACACTACTTTTTACATCATTGATCATGTTAAGAGAACCAAAATTCAGATGTCAAAGGTGGAGTGCCTTTATTCCAATCCAGAACATTTTCAAAGGCTAGCGAAATTCATTAAGATTAAATTTGTTATAGCTCCTTATGCTTGTATGGATTCTTCCTAATAATTTTCCTAGCTTAAGCGTGACTCATAATAATATGAATTTAAATTCTTCATTTGCTATGTTTCCATAGAAAAGGGTCAAGATGACTATCTTGGTGTCTAACCATAGATATTCATAACATTTTCTTATTTTTGCTAGGGAATTTTTTGTAAAATGTAAGACTCCTAAATTAATATGGATTGGTCAAATGTGAAGATATCAGTCAATGGAATGTTAAACATGCTCAAACCTAAATTTGAAGAGAAGTATTTCATCACGAAATCTTATGATTAAGGCTCCACAAATTATTTTTGAAGACACTATTTTGGGGAATTATTTTATGACCTCAGAGCAGAACTTTGCACCCAATTTAGTCACAGAGAGAGATTATAATGAAATATTGACTTTGGAATTTGATGGTAGCTATTCAAATTTTGGATTTGGTGTTGGAGTGATAATCATATCTCCTAAATATAAAATATTTACTTTTTATTTTAAATTACAATTTGATAATACTAATAACACCACTGAATATGAGGAATTGTTGTTATGACTAAGAATGGAAAAAGATAAGGGAGTTAAGAATCTCAAATCTCAAGGAGACGTTGAACTCATTGTGAATTGAGTCAGGCATTTTTATCAGGTGAAAAATGATAGCTTGAAACATTACAAAAATAGGGTATGGGATTGTATTGAAGACTTTGACTCCATTTCCATTAAGGTATTATCCAAGGATCAAAACAACAAGGTAAATTCCTTTGTAGTTTCTTCTTCATTACTTCTGCGTCATCTAGAGTTCAAGGAAGACAAATATACCATTGAAATAGTCTATCAGCTAAGCGTTCCTAAAAATTCTTCCCATTGGAAGGTATTCAATGATGATAACATATCTTGAATTTTCTAGAAAAGTCTGAGAATTTCAGGAAACTCTACTTCGAGGTTTCTCAATCATGTTTTCATGAATCTACCTCTAAATCATGTCAAGAAATAAATGGGGAATTTCTCCAACTCAAGAAGAACAAAATTCCAAAATTATTTGTCTCTTGAAGGATTGTTTGATAAGAATGATCGCTTTATTCAAAATAAGTAATAGTATGAAACCAATTCTTTTGCCGAGGTCGAACATGTTAATCTTAGCTTTGCAGAGAAACCACAGATTGTAAGCATTAGCAAATGCTACTCTCCTGAAGAGAAGAGAAAATTTGTGGCACTTTTAAATAAATGCATCTATGTTTTAGCTTTTTCTTACATTGAGTTGAAATATTTCAAATCGAAATATGTTCAACACAATATTCCTCTCAAAACGGGTGCTTATCCCTACTGATAAAAACAACGACATTATAATCCAAGGATTTCTGGCACCATTCTTGTAGAAATTCAAAATATTTGATGCAAGGATAATTTTTCTAATTCATCACTCCACATGGGTGGATAACATCATCCCGATGAGCAATAAAAATGGAGAAATCCACATTTTCCTTTATTTTTGTAATCTCAACCAATCTTAATTAAAATATAAGTATCCCTTGCTTATTATGGATCAGGTGTTGCAAATAGCAACTAGTTTAGAGATGTTTTCTATGTTGGATTGTTTTTCAAGATAAAACTAAGTTGAGGTTGTGTAGACACAAAAACATACACTTTAGGTAATTATCTAGTCATAATTACATACTACTATTCATGTAATTCCTAAGTAAGAAAATTACTAATTAACCCATGTCTTTGGCCACATTTATGATTAACTAAAATTAACTAAAATGTGGAATAATAGTAGTTAATCTAATCTAGAACAACATGTAAATGCAATAAATAAATACAATAAATAAATATGGAAATGACCCCAGCAACTATGAATCTAATGGAAATGAAAACCCTAATATGCAAGAGAGTAAGGAATGACTCACCTGATTAGAGAAGCTTGTGGGACTATGTCCAGAGCAAATAGAATAATCTGGAAGTGGGAACGATTGTGTAGAAGTCCTAAAAAGGAATGATTTTGACTGATTCTCTGGAATGGAGCCTAGAGAAGGACTGGGGCTCCTATGAGTACTCATGTTCTATAGTATGGGCACTGGTTGGTGTAAAAGGTCTAAACTAAGTTTCACAGGTTCGGAAGTGGTCTAAAACCCTTGTTTGTCACATCAAATCCACTGCACTATGCCAAATGTTGTTGATAATCCAAGATGAAAGAAAGACCTATAAGAGACCACAAGAAGTATCAAAACCCTAAAAAATGAATGCAAATGAATAGGTTGGAATGACCTCAATTGCCACAACAGTGGACTTACTCAACTGTGATGCACTACATTCCAGGACCCAAATGTAGTTCTAGTGTGTGTGTGAATCATGTGCCCTAGGTGCTCTTGTGTCAATCGCACTTTGTGAAGTAACTAGCAATAACTAGAATTTAAAATGTAGTAGAATGGTGGATGTAATTGAATTGAATCCATCCCCCTATGCTTTTGTGATGCAGATTAACCAGTCTTGTGCCTTGTGATGGAGCTAAATAAATGCAAATGATCTCCAAATACCTTTGATAGATGCAACCCTAAGTGGATGATAGTAGTGACTAGTGCTTGGTCCCTCATTATGGTATCATAACTTTATATTTATAGGGTTCTCTTGATCTAATTTCATAATTAACCCCGAAATGGCCGAACACCAAAAAGATAAGAAGCTAAAATGGCTAGAAAGTGCCCAAAAAGTGGCGGGAAAGTTCAAAAAGGATCGAGATGCCCCTGGTGGGACCAGGGCACCCTAGTACTAAGTAAAAGCTAAAATAACAAAATGATAAAATTTAACTGGGCATGCATGTGTAAGAGGTCAGGAATGACGAAATAAAATAAAGTAAGATGGCCAAAAGACAAAGGTTAATTAGTACTTTCTTCACTCAAAAACCTTCTAAATAGTAGTATGAGACCAGGACTAAATAATGTCTAAAGTGCATGATTTTGTGTCTACATTTTCCCCCACTTTATGTTGGTGAAAGGAAATATCAGTAGCATAAATTAGATAGAGATGTGTACCTAATAATGTCCATGTAAATTGATAGTAGAAAATACGTTGAAGGACTAGACAAAGCGTGGAATGAAAAAAAGATGATGGAGTGTGGAAACTAAAAATGAAAAAGTGAAAAAAGTGATGAGAGTGAACCTAGGTCGGAAAAGTGTGTATAGCTATTAATGTGTGTGATGTACTTGCATGGTTAGTATGGTGTGTGATACCGAAAATGTTTATTTTTATGATGTTGTTGTTGTTATTTTTTGCCCTCATTTGACTATTTGTTTCTCATACGGCTGGACCTATAAGGAGAAAACGATCAATTAGTCTAATATGTATGTATGTATGTATGTGTAAAAATGCTATGTAAAATACATGTATGTATATAAGTGTAAAAATCATGTGAATGTAAAATATGCAAATGAAAAAGTGTAAATGGAACATGTGCACCTTGATCCATGTCAAGAAAGAGAGTGTAGAATGATATCCTGTACTGTCGAGGTTTTTTGGGTGATCCGATTCCAGAGGACGAAGAAGTGTAGGGAGGAATTTTGTTGTATCCTACAACCTGTAACTACTTCCCTAAATGTGTGTGAAGAGATATTTTTACATCCTAGTTTTTTGGGTGATCCGACACCACTGGCTAAAGAAGTATAGGGAGGAATTCTGATGTATCCTCCAACCTTTAATTTCTTCCTAGAATGCTAAGGACTACCATGTCCTGTAAAATCCATTGTGTATGGGGTTTGTAAACTAGTTTGAACCCATGCATTTTATATAACCCACAATTCTAAAGTCAAAACTTGCACTGAACTAAACCGGTATAAAAACACTTTTTAGTATGTGAAACCCCAAATTATTCCCCCCCCCTCTTTGGGGGTGCATGTGATGTCACTGATAGGATAACATGACCCCAAAATAGGACCAACCACATGAACTCTATAACTCTACCATGTAGAGGGAAAGGAATGCATTTGGTAGAAACCAAGGCATATGTAAACAAGAATGTTATCCAAATATAAGTGTTATTATACAAAATCATGCATGTATAAAGTAACATGTAAGCTACCAAGAAATATAGTAATGTAAACACACAAGAAGAAAAAGTAAGCTACGCAAAGTGAGTTTCAAACATGGGATATCACTCACGATGTCGCAATACAAGAAATTCTATCATGGCCACATATAAAAAACAAGTGTGCACACCAAACATAGGGCAAGGCCCACATACAAAAACAAATAATAACAGACAATGTAACAAACAAGTATGGAAGTAGTTATCCATGCATAACAAATGTTACACATGAAGCACCCATTAGCATGTTAGAAAGATAACTAGTATGTCAAAAGCGTGTATAACCAAGTAATGTAAAGTGCTAAGTACAAAATGAAACAATATCACATGTGAGAGATGAATTTGGATGCCCCCAATGACCAGTGTAGGAAGGGTAGAAGGTGAGAATCCATGCTACATGTAAGAGACCTGTATCTATGATCACAACTAGAAAAATATGTGAACACACATGTGTGGATGATATAGATAAATGACATATAAGTAATCTAACTATCATGTGTAAGAAAGTGATCGTGAACAAGCAAAATTAAGAAAGAGTAAAAACAAACTTAATATGTAGTATGTTGTGGATGGATGGAATGGAATGCAAAATGGAGTGATAGGAGCCTCGTTCCCCTTGAGTGAATGGAAATGTATGCAGTGAGGTTCATTTGGTTTTCCCCCTCAGCAGTCAAGAATGAACTGTAAACGAGAGTGCGTCATCGGGAAATGGTCAAAGTGTGTGTTGTGTCTAATTCACTATGATGAGTGTGTATATGTGTTGTGACAATATGTGACCTAGAGATGATGTGTGTGACCCTAATATCTAAAGCATATATCATGACAGGATGAATGTATGAGTGATGATGTATCCTAAAGCGTATATCACTACTAGATGAATAAATGGGAGCGATGACATAGCCTAAAGAATATACCACTACAAGATGATAGATTTGATGACCATTTATCCTATAGTGTATGTCACTATCCTAGTAATGTCGCATGATATAAGGGTGAATTATGAACATGTAAGTATGATAAGTTCCATTTGATTTACAAACCCTTGGTAATCGAGTATGGACTGAGGAACTAAAGTGCATCATAGGGTAGTGAGTGCAGCGTGTAAAATACAATGTAGTATGCATGATGATAATAGATGACTATGTGATGAGTAGAATGTGTATAGTACTGAATGCAATATTTGTAGTTTTCCGAAGATCATATAGTATGTAGGATGTAATGCTAGGTGAGTATGATGAAGATTATTAAAATGGATGATGTATAAATGTGCAAATGTCAAAATAAATGTCTAAAGTATGGTGTATGACACGTAATGTGTAAATAGATGTAGTGTGTAAGCCTTATAGTGTAGTGTGTGGGGTTCATGTGTATATTATTCCCTCAACAGTCAAGTGTGAACCAAATCACAAGAGTGCATCATCGGTGAATGATGACGCTAAAGTACAAATGAGTATACATATGTTAAGAGATTGATGTATGAGAATGCAAAGATGGTAGATATTAACATTAATGGGGGGAGGAATGTGTTCGATGTTATGCCTCCCAAGAATGTACATGATGGATTTTTAGTCAAAATACACTAATTGGATCAATGTATGAAGTATTTTCCTTAAAAAAGTGATGGGATGTGAAAGAGAAGTATGACCATCAGATAGTTCATCATTATAGTAAGCATCATTTGGATGCCAATCATCAACATATGTACAATTTATAGTGGATGGTGGAATTACAATTTTAACTTTAGGTGGTGATTGTTGTGTATGAAATGGTGATGTGTTTGATACCTTGAATGGAAGAGTAGTGAGATCTTCCTTAAGATGGGGTTTCTTAGTTTGATTTTGTACAATAGATGAATTAGTAAGAGGACATGATTTTGAGAAAACCATGAGAAGTGATGGATTTTTTTAATTTGGTAATGTTATAGAGGACAGAGTAGGAGGAGGTGGTGAACTAATTTTGAGATTTCTTTGCTTATGTTGACTTGGTGATGTCATGGGTGGTTTCTTAGGTGACTCTTGACTATCCAAATAAGGCACATGAGAAGCGGTATAGTTATTCTCATTAGATGTAGAAGGAGTAGACTTAGGAGCCCATTGAGATGTAACATGATGTTAGGAAGTGAATGAGATAAACCCTTGAAACTCAAGATGTTTGACTCTATGTTGTAAAGAATAGAAATCGTTGTCAATATGACCATTTATTTGATGATAATTACAAAATGGATGACCCTAATACTTTGTTAGCCGATAAAGAGGATAGTAATGAGTAGGCGGTAAAGTGATAAATTAACGACTAAGGAGTGCAGTAAGAACTTCATGTTGCTTAGTATTATGCTTAAATATGAGAGGCTTAGGTAATGGCATGAATTGAGGTTCAGCTATATGACATGTACTGGAGCTAGATTGAAGAGGAGATGTAGAGTGAGAACAAACATGAGCCTGAGAAGCATCCCCAAGATGTTGGATTTAAGATTTAAGAGATTTACTTGTGGATTCCATAGGCATAAATTTGTCTTGAAATAAAGCATGTATATATTTAGTTGAGTCTAATAGGGTTTGATTAGATGGAGAATCACTAGGGTCATTAGATAGAAAAGAGGTCATAAGACTTATTTTGTGTGGTGGCATATTGTCATAATAATACTTGGTGTCTAGGGATTTTTTCAAAATAGCCTAACAAGTGAGATATCTATTAAGTAAATCAGATAAATAAACTTGAGAAACATTACGACCCGTGATAGAATAAATATGAGGATGCTAAGCATGAAAGACATCGGGTTCACTAAAATGATTAACTAAAATTAACTAAAATGTGGAATAATAGTAGTTAATCTAATCTAGAATAACATGTAAATACAATAAATAAATATGGAATTGGCCCAAGCAACTAAATCTAATGGAGACAATAACCCTACCATGCAATAAGAGTAAGGAAGTGACTTAGATGATTTTATAAACTTGTTGGACTATGTCGCAGATCAAATAGAATAATTTGGAAGTAGGAATGACTATACAGAAGTTCTAAAAAGGAAAGATTTGGATTGATTCTCTAGACTAGGGCACTTAGAGAAGGACTAGGGTGCATGTGGGTGCCCTAGTATGTAGTATGCATGGTCAGGTCTATGCAAGAGTTTTAAAACTGATTTTTAGAGGTTTAGCAAGTGGTCTGAAACCCTCACATTGTGTCGTATAAAATTTTCTACCACAAGAATTAGCAAACCCTAAAAAAAGAATGAAAATGAATAGGTCAGAATGACCTCAGATGCCACAAAATTGGACTTACTCACTAATCATTTTGCTAAATTTGAGACCCAAATGTAGTTCTAGTGTGTGTGTGTGTGTGAATCATGTGTCATAGGTGCTCTTTTGTTAGTCACACTTTGTGAAGTAGTGAGAAATAACTAGATGTAAACATTTAGTAGAATGGTGGATGGAATAGAATAGAATCCCTTATATGTTTATGTGATGTAGATGAACCAACCTTGTCCTTTGTGATGGAGATAAATGTATGCAAATGATCTCCAAATTCCTTAGATGAATGCAACCCTAGGTGGATGATAGTAGTGACTAGTGCTTGGTCCCTCATTATGGTCTCATAACTTTATATTTATAGGGTTCTCTTGATCTTATTTCATAATTAACCCTGAAATGGCCAACCACCAAAAAGATAAGAAGCTAAAATGGTTAGAAAGTTCCCAAAAGTGGCAGGAAAGTTCAAAAAGAATCGGGGCACTCTTGGTGGGACCAGGCCACCCATGGGTGTCCATGTCCTGGCTTGGGCACCCCAGTCAAAGATAAAATAACGTGAAATGATAAAATATGACTAGGCATGCAGGTGCAAGAGGTTGAGAATGACAAAAGAAAATAAAGTAAGATGGCCAAACTACGGGGGTAGTACTTTCTTCACTCAAAGACCTTCTAAATAGTAGTACGAGACCAAGACTAAATAGTATCTAAAGTGCATGATTTTGTGTCTACGCTTTCTTTTCTTTTGTTGTTACGTTCAGTCTAACACCCTTACTTTCCTAGTATTCTTTTTATTCTTCAAAAAAATTCATCTTAGACACCAACGCCTAGATAGGACGCCAGTGCCAGGTGCCCTCATACCCTATGGGCACCCTTGTCCTCTTTGTACTTTACTCACACTTTTATGGTCCTTTTTAGTTGTTTATGCATATTATATTTTTTGTAGTCGGCCTTTTCAGGGTTAATTACGAAATTCTAGAAAGGGTATCATATAAATATAAAGTTATGTGATCATAATAAAGGACCAATCATTAAGCATTAGCTATCACAATGGACACAAGGGCTTGTTTTCTACATCACACTTCATAGGAAGGAAGTTCATTCTATTCCATGTACACATTTACTACATTTTACATCTAGCTAATTACTCATTATCCAAGTGCATTTGGAACAAGAGCAACCTAGGGCACAATTTTGTACATATACACACACACATAGAACTACATTGGGTCTAAGATGTAGTGCATTATTTATTTGTAAGTTCACCATTGTGACAAGTGAGGACGGAACCCTCATTTTTCATCTTTCATTTTTAGGATTTGATTTTTATTTGAGGTTTTTGTAGGTTTGCAGTGACCTTGGTGATCTTCGTGCAACCTCGGAACAATCAAAGGCAACTAAAGGTGAACATCTTGCAACACCTCAAGGGGGTTTTTTGAGCATTTCCACACACCCATGTGCCCAAAAATAGGCCTAAGGTGCCCACGAACACCCCTATCCATCTCCAAGTGCCCCATTCCAGAATGTTACTCTAGTTCTACATTTTTCTGAGCTTTGGTGTGATAGTCAGTCCTTCATCTTTTCCAATTTTGTAACTCTGTGCATTCTCCAGAACTGTATGAATTAGCTAAGTTGTCTAATTCCTTCTTTGCACTTATGGATTTAACATTTTCTTTCTTAGTTTGTTTGATTGTATTGTTGTACTTAATTTATTATTCATTTAATGCTACAATAACAATTAGATCAGGCTTTTATTTACATTTTAGCTTAATCATTTTGGTGAACCCCAATTGTGATCGGTATTTCGGATCCTTCTTTGGCACATCATCTTTTCTATCATGGCTACTAAAATTTCTCAAATTTATTTGTATTATTTAATTCAAATGCATCCTAATTATCAATTTTTTCTAAAAAAAGTCTTATACAGCATGTATCTCCCTAGCAATACATCACTGCATCAAGTGAGTTTTATTTTATACTGTCTATCTAAATACCCTAGTCTTCATGATCCTTCATACAATCAATCCATGTTGGACTCATTCCAAGATTTACATTCTTTATTTCAAGACAAATTTCAGGCTATGGAATCCATGATTACATCTCTTAAATCAGAAATCCAACATCTTAAAGATGTTTCTCATGCTCATGTTTTTTCTCCTTCTACATCTCATCTTCATCCTATGCATGTTTTCATATTAGTGAGCCTCAAGTCATACCATTACCATAGACTCTCACCTTTGATCATAATACTATGCAACATGACATTCTTACTAAGCTCCTTAGGAATAAATTTCACACTTTATCGTCTACTCAAGGATATCCTCCTTACCAACTGGAAAAACATCTTGTCCGTCCATATTGTGATTATCATCGAATCAATGGACATAATGACAATGATTTATATTCTTTACAACAAAGAATCAAGCATCTTGAGCGTCAAGGTTTTATCTCATTTGTTACGCAACCTTATTTTGTATGCTCATCTACAATCATTACATCCCAATGGGTTCCTACATATGATTCATCTATGTCTAATGAACATCGTTCCATTACTTCTCGCATTCCTTCTAAAAAAAATCAAGTTCCACCTAAACAACCTCCATTAAAACTTAGTCCAACACCTCCTCCTACTAATTCATCTACAATATTACCATGTCTAATTAATAAACCTCCACTAAAGATCAATGCAACTCCTCCACCTCTCAAGTCATCTATGGTAAATAAGAAACCACTTGTTACACAATACTACCAAAATATAGTCAACCTCTTTCAACTTCCACCACTCAAGGCTCCTCTAAAATTACCACCTCAGCGTCCCATCAATTTTATTAAGGAAATTACTACTTCCGAATATATCTCCATCAATTACATACTTGGGGGGCATCATAGCTTCTCCCCCTTACATTTCTATCCAAGTTCAATATCATCTCACATACTTGATGCTTCATATTAATCTTCTCTACACATTTTTACACACCTCTTGATATATTTTCATCTTTATCTCCTAATTACACACTAGTGTTCTTACGGTTCTTTCATGACTGTCTAGGTATCTCTTACAATAAGAACATCATTTCATCTTTGCATTACATGCTTCATCAACATCTCTATCTATTACATAATCACTCATATATACATACATTTATTATTATCTATCGCTATTCTCACATATAACACAATCTTTCATCAGCTATCGCGTCAACTATACATTATCAATTACACTTCATCATCTTCACACCTCACATATCTATCTATTCCAAACATAATTCATCAAATAACACACTCATCATCACACTTTTGGGGGTATCACACTTACTCCCCCTACACCTTTCAGTCTTATCAATTGTCATACATCTTACACACATCACATTTAATATTTTACATTCATTATACACATCTCGATACATTTGCATCGTCATTCCCTAATGACACACTCTTTTTATTTGGTTTACACTTGACTATAGAGGGCATACTAAACACATGAACCTCACACACTGCACACTATACACACAATGCATTCTCACACACTTGACCATATCACACATTCTACGTTAGACACATTCACCACACATATCCATAACATTTCTTAGTCACGCTACACATTACAAATTTCATGCATTGCACATCATACACTTACTACATCTTCTCTTGCAGCATCTACTATACACTTTTCATCTCATTCACTCTAAACATTCACACTACACTTCTTCTACATGTACACGCCACATTCATTACCCTATGATGCACTCTAATTTTGTGGTCCACACTCGATTGTTGAGGGTATACATATCAAATGGACCTCATCAAACTCACATATTAAATCATTAAATGTTCTTACCATGTGACGCTCCTAGTTAGCCTTCTTCACATATATTGTGATATACACTTTATACTAAATCATCATCCATTTCTATCTTTCATATTCATTCATCTCATGTTATATGCTTTATGTTACATCATCATGCTTTTTGACAGCTTACTCATACACCTTATGATATATTATTTAGGCTACATCATCACACATTCTAGCATATCATCTCTATGTCGCATTTAATATCATCTTATAATCCTGCAATCTACACTTATCTAACATCATATTCAATCTTCCACACATGAAAACACATCATTTAGACCATTTCCCGATGACACACTCTTTTCTATGGTTCATTCTTGATTGATAAGGGGGCATAAATAAATAAACCTCATTGCATACATATATACACATCCACTCAAGGGGCATCTTGCTCATATCATTCACACTACATTCTATTTCACCTCATCCACAACATACTGCATATCTTGGTTGTATTTGCTATTGCTTACTTCCACTTACACATTCATCTTATTACACATGCTAGATAGATATCTTATATGGCATTATCTTTTATCATACACACATGCGGGTTCACTTACTTTTCTAGTTGTGATCATAGATTCTATAGATCCATTGCATGTAGTATGGATACTTGGCATAGTACCTTTTACCATTCTTGTAGAGGCTCCTTGGGGCATCTGATTTCATATATTACAAGTGTTATTATTCATTTTGTTTCATAGTACACTACTTTATTGGATTATACATGCTTTGACACACTTTTAATCTTTCTAACATGCTAATGGTTGCTTCATGTGAAACATTTGTTATGCAGGACTATCTATCTCCATGGTTGTCCATTACATTTTTTATGATTGTTTTTTCTTTATATGCTCTTGTTAATGGGATTTTCCCTTTGTCTTGTATGCACACTTGTATTATTTTGGCTAGTACAGCCTTTATTTTCTTGCGACATCGTGAATGATGTCCCATGTTTGTAACCCTCTTTTCATGTTCTATATTGTCTTCTTACGTGTTTACTTACATCTAAACTTACACATTTTATATTTCACTTACATTTCATCTTATACATATGTGTTTTTCTTTGCTTGTACAAACACTTGTTTCCTAGCCACTTTATTTGCATGTGCCTTGGTTTTTACCAAGCACATTCCCTCCCTCTACAAGGCACAAATTCAACACATTGATCGGTCCTCTTTTGGGTCACATACTCCTTTAGTGAAGTTGCATACACCCGAAACAAAGGGGGCATCATGTGGGTGATTCAACCCATACATATTTATACACAACACATCATAGTACCTGTATAGCATAGTTTTTAGTTTTGGATAGGTCTCATAATCAGACTCGGGAATTTTCCACAACGGCCTTTCGTAGATTCCTGAAACTAAGGAGTAATTACACATTGATTGGTAGTTTAGAATAGTCTATATAAACCCACACACAATGGATTTTATAGGACATATGGTCCTTAGCACATGCGTTTATACACACTACATGTAGTGGCGTTCTACATTGCGGGAAGTAGTTAAAGGTTGGAGGATGATGCCAGACTATTATCCCTACACTTCTTCCATTTCATTGGCATGAGATTTCCCCAAAAACTTACACGTTGAAATCATCTACATGATCCATTTCTACACCCTTTCCTCATCATGGATCAGGTACACACGTTCCTTTTTCACACTTTCAACATTTTTACATACTTTCCTTACACACATTTTTTACATACTTTGATCATATACATGCATATTGACTACTTGTGTGGCTTCTCTTTTGTAGGTCCATATGTATGGGAAGTGATAGTCAACATCAACTATAACAACATCACACACACAAACAATGACACTGACAGCAGCAAAATGTTCATTGCGACATTTACACATGCATTTTCACCCTAGGTTCATTTTTATCACTTTTTTTCACTTTCTCCTCCTTAACATCCATGCTTCACATTTTTATCACTCCCTTCTTTTTCTAATCCCTCGACATTCTTACATCATCGATCTACATGGTTATAGGGTATGCATCTCTATCTAATTTATGTTACCAAACTCTCTGCTCACCAACATAAAATGGGGGAAAATGTAGACACAAAATCACACACTTTGGGTAATTATCTAGTCATGATTACATATTATTATTCATGTTATTCCTAAGTAAGAAAAGTACTAACTAACCCATGTCTTTGGCCACCTTTCTTTACTTTTTGTTGTTACTTTCATTCTTGCGCCCTTACTTTATCAGTCTGCCTTTTTAATCTTCAACATTTGTCATCTTGGACACCAGTGCCCAGACTAGATGCCAGCATCAAGTGCCCTCATCCCCTCTGGGGCACACCTATCCTCTTGGTAGTTTACTCACACTTTTTAGTTCCTTTATATCCATTTGAGTATCTAATCTTTTTTGTATTCATCCTTTTTGGGGTTAATTATGAAATTCAAGTAAGGGAATCATATAAATATAAATTTATGTGATCATAATAAAGGACCAAGCACTAAGCATTAGCTATCACCACCTAAGGTTGCATCCATCAAGGCATATAAGATATCCATTATATCCATCTAGCTCCATCACAAGGGATGCAAGGGATGGTTTTCTACATCACACTTCATATGAGGGAAGTTCATTCTATTCCATGCACACATTTACTACATTTTACATCTAGCTACTTGTTCACTATCCAAGTGCGGCTATAACAAGAGCAACCTAGGGCACAATTCCACACACACACACATAACTACATTAGGTCTAAGATGTAATGCATCACTCAGTCATAATTTCACCATTGTAACAGCTAAGGACAGTTTGACCCCTAGTTTTGCATCTTTCTTTTTTAGGATTTGATTTCTATTTGATGGTTTTGTAGGTTCATATTTTATTGCAGGATTATAGTGACCTCAAAAATCTTGGTGAGACCTAGAATTGATCAAAGATGACTAAAGGTTAAAATATTGTGACACCTCATAGGGGGTTTTCTAAGCATTTTCGTAGACCCAGGTGCCTAGAAACAAGCCTAGAGCACATGTGGGTGCCCCTATCCATCTCCAGGTGCCCCAGTTTATCCTGTTCCTCTAGTTATGCATTTTTCTAAGCTTTGGTGTGACGTTCATTCCTTCCTATTTCCTAATTTTTCAACTTTGTGCATTCTCTAGCACTCTGTGAATCAACTAAGTCATTTTATTCCTTTTTTCACTTAGGGTTTTAACATTTCATTGCTTACTTTTCTTGAGTGTATTTATGTACTTAATTTATCATTCATTTACTGCTATAATAGTAATTAGATTAGGCTCTTATTTACATTTTATCTTAATCATATTATTGTTTAAGATTAACACAAGAGGGAATTCACTACTCCATAGGGCACGTTCACATACCGAATAATGCCATTCAGATTAATCAATGTCAAAGCTACCTTTTAGAGGGAAATGGACTTGGCCTTTAGGGATCTAATGGGAAAATTTATTGTATTATACTTGGATTATCTTAAAGATTTTTCCAAGAATAGACAAGATCATTATGATTATATGGAGTATATTTTGATAATATATTGATAGCATAGGATCTCCTTGAATCCCAAGAAATCTATGTTTAGGTTACATAAGGGAAATTTTTATGACATATCATAACAAAGGAGGGAACTAAGATTGATCCTGGACAGGTCAAGGCTATACAAAGTCTTACTTTTCTTACAAGTAAAAGTGGTGTGTACTCATTCTTTGGGAAGGTTAATTTCTTGAGATGATTTGTTCTTGATTTTGCTAATAAGAATCAACACATTGTGGAGATGATGAAGGGTAAATTTCTATTTTGATGGAATGCTAATGGAAAGGTTTCTTTGTATGAAATAAAATAATCCATTGTGTATGCCCTAGTTCTGGTTTTCCTAGATTTCCAAAAAGAATCTATCATGTATAGTTATTCCTCGACTCATACTGTATCTGTTATACTAATGAAAAATAATGTTGAAGGAGTATAATATCCTATTTCCTTTATGAGTTTCCCACTAAAGGTTCATGAACTGAAGATGTCCCAAATTGAGAAACATGATTATGAAATGGTCCGTGTAGTAAATAATTTTAGGTATTATATCCATAATTCCCACACATTAGTCCTTGTTCCTGACACAGTAGTAAAATCCATTCTAACTCAATAGGATTTAGGTAGTCAAAAAGACAACTAGATTTCCAAGTTACAAGTGTAGGATCTAGAGATTAAACCTATCAAGCTTATATGTGGGAGATTTTTGTGCTAGCTTATTAGTGAGAATTATCAAGAGGAAAATGTAAATGAAAATGAAGATAGTAGAGAGAAATTTCCCATGGTTCTGTTTGTAAGCACGACTGATAAGTGGTATTCATACATTGTGTTCTTTTTAAATTATGGAGAATTTCCTAAACATCAGATCCTAACATAAAATTGAGCAGTCAAGACAAAGATAACTAGGTATGTACTTTAGGACAACATCCTATACAAGATAGGAATTGATGGATTGTTTCTTCATTGTGTAACTTATCATAACTTGTCCCGTGGAGGAAATTTTTCATCATTTGTCACATCTCACAAGATCCTAGGAGAAATATATTATTGGCCCACTTTATTTCAATATGCATCAGCGTGGGTGAAAAAGTGTGAGGTCTGTCAACAAATTGTTAGTTGTCCTAAATTAGCAGTGTTTCCTCTAAGTCCAGTGCTTATTGATGACCCATCTTGGCAATGGGGAATTGAATTTATTGGATCTTTTAATCCTTTGTCTAACATTGGACATAGTTATGTCCTGACTGAAACTGATTATTTGACCAAGCGGGTGGAATTCATTCTAGTGAAACGTGTTACCTCCAAAGTTGTTTATAACTTCATCAAAGAGAATATAATAGTGAGATATAACATTTCTCATAAGATTGTACCTAATAATGCTTCCATTTTCATCTTATGAACTTATTGAATTTTTATATGGATATGGCACCAATTTTTCCCATGTCTCAAATTATTACTCTTACGGGAAATGGTCAAGAATAATCAATTAATAATAACTTGGTGACTATAATCAGGAAGTTAGTTGATGAAAATTAGTAGACATGGCACAAAAATTATATGATGCACTCTAGGTTGATCGTATCACCCCTAAGTGAGCTATTGGTATGTCCTATTTTCAAGTTTTTTATGGCATTGATGTTGAGATTCCCATCTCTTTATATTTTATAGGTTTGAAGTTGGTCAGGATGATTAAAGATGATACTTTTCAAGACTCCATGGAGAAAATAATCATGTACCTGACATACTTAGAAGAAAAAAAATTCTAAGGTGGTAGACAGGATTATGGAACATCATAGAAATTTCAAGAAATATTTTGATAAGAAACCTAGTCCTGATATGGGATCAAAGAAGAGATCTAAAATGAATTCATGTAAAATTTGATTCCTTGTGGAGAGGTCCTTTCAAGATTCACTAGCTATGCAGATAAAATAGCTTATACTTGTCGTATCTCAATGGAACTAAACTCCCATTTTCTCATAATGGGAAACATCAATTTATTTCGGTAGTAGAACAAGTTTTCTTTATTTTATTATAATTTCCATTTCACTTGTGTGTTTCCCTTCCTATGTTTTTTTCTTTAAGTCTTTTGATTTCACTTTTATGTGTGTGTGTTTGTTTTGGTTGTATCTCTTTTATTTCACTCTCTTTTTTATTCCTTGGTCCAATGGATTGACACTTATGAGATTTACGAGTATCTCTTCATTTGATTTATCAATGAAAGTCCCCAATCAGAGCCATTTGTTATCTAATTTTTTAGTTCATCAACAAAATAGGAATGACCAATCAAATTACCATGTTGATGGACCTGTTAAAATATAGCTTTCATTCTAAGTATTTTCTTGAAGATTCCTTTTTCATTCATTTTGTTAGGATTCGAGGTTTCCTTTGTATTTTACATGTTTTATTTAAGATGATTCCCTCCCCCAAAAACCCAACACACTACAACCTTTCAGGTTTGAGGTTCTAATTACATCATAACATCTTGATTGGAAAATGCATGCATCATGTCATGTGTTTCCCGAACTTAAACCCTGAAACACTGTAATGTGTAGGATTTTTTGGTTCTTGATCATCAGAACATGGTGATTGATTTACATAACATATGTATATTAATTTCTAAACCGATTCCCGATTGTTTTTCAGTCTTCTTTGTATCGGGTTTTTGGGACCCGATTGCACATTTTCACGACATGTCTCATGCAGTCAAACTTCCACCCCCGAGCCAACAGAAAAAAATCTAGGGTGGATTTGGTGGCCCACACATGTATTCTTACGTCTAATTAATATTATTTAATTTATAAATAAGTAGTATTTCTATATTATTTGTACCTTGTACTTTCTCTAAAATTTGTATTTCCCTCCTACTTTCACACTTCACAAACCCAATTGGCATTGTCTTCGTGTTTTTCAATCAATTTTCTTGGATTTCAAATTATGGTTATTCTTTTGGTAATTTTTTTCCCTTATTTTTGATGCACATATTTCATTTTGGGATATTCTTATATTGGTTTAATCATTTGAGGAGTCATTCTTTGGTTTTCTAGTTTCTTCTTTCTCACTCCTCATTTTTTCCTTCTCCCATTTTTTTACCTTGATGAGTATGCCAATGACATCAACATGAATTTTTTATGTTTTTGAATTAGTGTTTATGTTTAAAATTTTTAAGAAACAAGTTTGACAAAAAACTTATTGATTTTTGACTCAAAGTGGTGTTTCTGGAATTCCCTTTGTCGAGATAGGTCCCTTTCCCAACATTGTATTAGAAATTTATAAGTTTAGAACAAGGCCAACTCTCTACTAGATTTTTAGGTTTTTGTCATTATCAAGAAATTTATAGAAATCAAAGGTGTGTCGGAATTCTTAAGCTACAGAGAAATTTTGATTTCCTACCAGTGTTTTGGGTTCATGGGGTTGCATCACAAGGTCTAGGTTCTGATAGAGTGTCAGGGAGTCTAAGGTAAAAATCATGTTTAAAAACTCAGCGGTAAATTGGGTTTTAAAAGCTACAAGTCAAGGTAATTCTTTTGATAATTTTTCATACTATCCAGGTTGCTTTACAGGGGGTAAAACCCGACTCTCTCTCATTATAGTCTTTAATTTAAACACCAAATCTATGCATGTTAGCACTTCATTTAACAAGAATGAATTCTCACCCGAAGCCCTCATAGCAACTGGGTCCCTCCATTGTTATGTCTACCACAATGTTAGAATGCATAACCATAATGATAATTGACTAAGTAGTCAATCAAGTATACTTAACCATTGCAAGACTTATTTTGGAAACACATGTAATAAGGAAACATAACAGATCAAACACTAACCATGATCTGTTATACAATGAGACCTCCATATTCATACATATCAATGATCATAATCCATCCACCATAGTCCATTATAATAACATAATTACATAATATAAGTTGAATACATAACCAGTATAACAAAATGTTGGTCCATACATGTAGATGTCAAAACCCTAGACCTAGATAGCATAACAAACTCCAAGGAATAAGAACTAAATACTGGTACTAAAAATGTGGCTTACAATAGGTATATATAAGGGGTGGAAAATTTCCCCTCACCACCCATGTACTCTTCTAATAATAGGCATGCTCCAAAAATAGACTACATGCATGCTTTAAAATGGCTAATAATAGATCATCCTATAAATAAGACTTGCTTTTATCCTATTAATATTCTCTACGCGTGTGCTTGATCAACATGTTCATTCTCCAAAAATATCCTTTACTTGGCCTCCAATTCATCATGATTTATCTCTTTTCTTGGTCGGCACTCCATCCTGCTTTTCTGTATTTAGCTCCTAATCAGGAAAATCAGCTAAGTTCTGAGTTCTGTCTACCTGGGCACGAACCTCCTACACATTGTTTCACCTTGCATGCTTGTACCTCCATACCACCCTTGTGCACCCAGATCCTCTACGAACTCTTCATACTTAGGTGTTTTGTCTACTCAAAATTACCCCACACTAATGCATTTCCCATCCTTGGCAATGGGGTTCACTTGACTTATCCCTCTAAAGAAAGAATGAATAATGTACACCCAGGAATAAAGAATGTGAATACAAAGAATAAGACAAAAATAATGAAATAATATACAATGTGCACTGATCTTATACTCCTTAATTGGCTATAAGAATTTTGGGAACTCCTTATTAAGGGTACTTTCCATCTCACCCCACTCCACCAGACATTTGGTAGTTGTATCTGGGACTAGACCAACTTCCTCCACCATCTCCTTAGGGGTCATGTTTATACCTTTATGCTTCAACTCCCTTATTACTCCAACTAATCCTGATATTAAACCCTCCAAATCCATCCATATTATGCATGACAAGGGATCCTAGCTACTGTATCTTGTTTTCATATGTGTCCCTTACTATCTTTAGGGCATCTCACTTCTGTGCAATCTCATCTAAGAATACCTCTCACCAAATCTTCTTCTCCTTCTTCACAACCTGTTTGCTTACTAGATCAATCTCCTTCTGAGTGGTATATGCTTTGATAATGGAGTCAAGGTCTTGACTATGGTCAAATTCCCATCCCACCTTCTTCAAAGCATATTTTATTATTTTTAATATGGCTTTAAATTCCCTAATTTTTTGCATTACAATCTTCTTATTCTTCTCCCTCTCAGTTGTTATATATCCTTCACTTGGTCCCTGCATACTTGGTTTCTCCTACAATAGCATATGAAATAAATCCTACAAGTAGTGTAGTTATAAGGGATATGTATCCTTGGTTTTCTCTTCAAAACCCAATAACACCTCCAAAATATCTTCTCCCATATGTTCTTCCATGTTCAAAAAATCCTTTGTTCTCCTCTCTTCTTTCTCTTTCTCCTTTGTGAGCCACTGGAATTCATGTGCCTTATATTTTTTATCTTATACTAAGGTATAGATGGTGTTTTCCTTTTCCAAATTCCTGCATGCCATTTCTTCCACCATCTTATTTTGTGTGTTGCTTATTTTCTCATTTGTAAGCTTCGTTGGCCTCATTGTCAAATTTTTCTTTGGTTTCTTCTTTAGTTTAAACATGGTCACCTACAATTTTAAATTTGGGATCATCCATGTGCATCTGCATGCTCCAAGACAACATATTTCTTGTATGCATGGATGCATCTTCTTCATTAATGACCTCCCAACTATACATTTCCTATGTAGTAACAGGTTTTTGAAACTGCACACATAGCACCAAAGACTGATCATCAACATAGCTCATCTAAGGCATTTGTATGACTTCATCCTTTCTCCTCCTTCCACCAGTACACCTCCTAGTGGGTAGATGGTTCCCGTTCCTTGTGCACGCACTAGTTCCACTTGATGCTTCATCCCTAGTCGGTGTCTTATCTCATTTTTCCTTCTCTTCATGCTCTAGAGGCTATGTATGCACTTGACTAACAAAAATAATTACCTAAAAGGGGGATTTAGGGTTCTAATGTTAATCTAAATAGGAGGACTAAAACATTGTATAAATACAGTAAATAAAGTAAAGCAATATGTAATAACATCAAATAATTACTATAATTAAAATATAAACCCTAATATGCAAAAGGGGAGTAGGAAAATGACTTAGCTTAATTAAGATAAACTGTCAATAGGTTGTCACAGATCTAGAAATCGATCCTCAGTGTATGCAGATGATCACTCAAGGACCCTTTGAAGGGTAGATATAGACTATTTTAAATGACACAGGAGCCTAGTAATGTACTAGGGTGCACCCGAGGGTTCACCTTAGTATGGACTTCTGGGTGTTGTGAACTATGTGCAAGAACTCAGGAATTGTGTTTGGCAGTGTCACAACTAGATCTAAAACCCTACTTTTCTGTCATACTAGTTTTTTCGAGATGAACTGGATGACACCCTGCACATGAAGAAGAATAAGGGGTTAGAATGACCTCAGCTGCCAAGACAAGATGGATACTTATCGTTGAATGTTACACTACATTATAGAACCTAATGTAGTTTTTGTGAGTGTTTGTATAACATTCCCTACATGCTCTTGTGTCAGTCATCACTTTGTTTAGTAGTGAGCTATGATAGCTACAAAATATATATAATGTAGAATAGAATAGATAAAATCCCTCCTCTAAGAATGTGTGAGTGGGATGTGATGAAAAATTTGCTAGATATGATGCATGGAGCTATGTGGGTGGAGATGGTGCAATGGATACAAACCTAGATAAAGTGATAGTATGTGATAGGATGTGATGAACTAGGACTCTTCATTATGGTCTTATAAGCTTTATATTTATAGGGCTCTCAAGTTTGATTTCTGCAATTAATCCTCAATAATGTTGATTGAGGAAAATATAATGGATATCAATGGCTAGAAGTGACCCAAAGAAGATTGAAAAAGAGCTTAAACATAGAGAGGGGTGCCCAGGGTTGGACTAGGGCACCTCTAGGTGCCCCAGTATAGGTTAGGGTCACCTGATAATCAAGGCTAGAATCTCGGAGGAAGTTACGAAATGGGTGGATAAGTATCAGGAAATACATGCGGAAAAGACGAAGAAAAATATAAAACAAAGATGGCAAATAGGTGGGATTAATTTGTATTTTCTACACTTGAGAACCTTATAAATAATATTATAAGACTAGGCTAAATATTGTATAATGTGTAATATTTGTGTCTACATTTGGCCCCACTTTATGTTGGTGAGTGAACAACTTGGTATCATAAAGTAGCCAGAGAAGCATACCTAAAATCCATGTGCAAAGTGTAGAAGAAAGTGTGTCAATGGACTAGACTCGAACATGGAGGAGTGTGGATTCTAAAGATGAAAAATGTAAGTAAAAGTGATGAGAGTGAACCTAAGGTGAAATGCGTGTGTAGATGCTACATGTGTGTGGTGTACTTACATGGTTAGTATGGTGAGTAACGTCATGGTGTGTTTTCATTATCGTTTTTCTTGTTTGTTGTTGTTGCCCCAAATTTTACTACTTGTTTCTTATATGGTGGACCTGTAATGAGAAATTGCTTAAGTAGTCAAATATGTGTGTATGTTAAATTTTTTTGTAAAGTACACTAGAATAGAAAGTGTAAATGGAAAACATGGAACATTTTACCCTACTCCGTGTCGAGAGAAAGAGTGTAGAAGGATATCCTGTGATGTCACCAGTTTTTTGGGTGATCTCATGCCACCCTGGGTGAATAAGTGTAGGGAGGAAATTCTTAGGGTGCTCCAAATCTAACCACTTCTACTACAATTACTTGAAGAGATCTCTATACTGTGCTGGTTTTTTGGGTGATCTTATGCCACTAGATGGAGAATAGTTGAGAGGCCACCCACTGTAACCGTGAGTCTGTGACTACTCTACAGAATTACTGAAGGACACCATGTCTTGTTGAGGCTGTTGTGTATGGAGTTTAGTCTAATTTGAACTCACTTGTTGTGTATGGATTTTTGTCATATTTTAACTCACTCACTTTGTACATGAACTGGTGTAAAGATGTTGTGTTAGTATAAAAACCATAATGATGCCCCGCTCATTGGGGGTCCATACAATGACCCTGGAAAGAGAATTTTCACCCAAAAGAGGACCTACTGCACTCTAACCTTATAACTAACTCAGCCCTACAAGGGGGGAAGGGAAAATGCTTGGTAGATACTAAGCCATGCACAAAAGGGTATGGCTAGCCAATAATACAGTGTTAGTCCGAACAACATGCATACAAATAAGTGTAAAAATGCAAATAGTATAGAAAAACTACCAAGTACAGTTGTGCAAACATGTAAGAATAGTAAAGAGACTGCACAAAGAGGGTTTCAAACATGGGACATCACTAACGATGTTGTAAGACACATCAAAGGCCATTATGGCTGCATAACATAGCAAACAAGTGTGCACACAGAGATAAAGGGAAAATTCCTGCATATAATGGAAAACAAAAGCATACAAGTAGAAATACAAGTAGTCCATGGGAACATGTAGTCCTGTAAAATAAGTGTTGCACATGGAACACCCATTAGCATTTTAGCAGTGAAAACCAATACATCAAAGCATGTCTATAAGCAAGTATTATAAGATGCTAAGTACAAAATGAAACAATATCACATGTATAAGTCGAATGTGGATGCCCCTAGCAGACAAGTATAATCAGGGTAGAAGGAAAGCATCCATGCCACTATGTAAATTCCTATATATGTGATCACACTAGACAAAGGTGTGAACATGCATATGTGTATATGATAATGACATATCGGAAATCAAGCTAACATATGTAATAGAATGAGCATGCAAAACACTAGTAAGCAAAAGTAAATGCTAGCCCAGATAATGCAAACATGTTATGGATGGATGGAATGCAATGTATAATGGAATGATAGGAGCATTGTGCACTCTGAGTGTATGGAATTGTATTTATTTATGCTCATATATGTTTACCCCCTAAGCAGTCAAGAATGAAACCGTAAATGAGATTGTACGTCATCGTGAAAATAGTTAAGTAGTTGTTGATTGTGTCTAGCATGCTACGATGAGTGTGTATGTGTAGTGGTGATGGAATGTGACATGAGGAGAAATGATGTGCATGAACTCTATAGCTGAGGCGTATATCACAACTTTTTTTATTGGAGGAGTGATGACTTATCCCTAGGTGTATATCACTATAGAAGATGATAGGATGGTGATAAAATGTATATAAAGATGTGTGTGGACCCTATAGTTGAAGCGTATACCACGACTTTTTGAATGGGTGAGTGATGATTTATCTCTAAGTTTATATTATGATAAGATGAAGGGATGAAAATGCGACATATGAAAAATATGTGTGTGGGCCCTATAGCCTAAACATATACCAATAATTGGTTTGAATAGAGGATTGATGATTTATCCCTAAGCGTATATCACTACGTGATGGGTGATGAGGGTATATGAAGTGTAGATAAGTAGGTTGTGAATAAAAAAAGGTAGTGATCGTAGAAATAAGCATATACCACTATGTGATTAAGAATACGAGGGTGGTGATTTAGTCTAAGGTGTATACCACTAAGTGATGAGTGAAGGCATGACAGTGTGATGGAATAAGTTTGGAATTGATAAATGAAAGAGAATGATATAATAGAAGATGATAAAAGGATATAGATTTGATGAAAGGAGTGGTTATCTAACCTAACGTGTATACCACTACATGATGATGGGTGTGAGTGATGATAGATCCTAGAGAGTTGGTTATTAGTCTAGTGGATGTGGTATGAGGACATGTCGCATGTACGTAAGGTCCATTTGATTTGGAAATCCTTGGCAATCAAGTATAGACCGGGGAACTAGAGTGTGTCATAGGGTGATGAGTGCAGTGCGTAGAACAATGTAGTGTATATGACCAAGGGAGGTGAATGTGGGTTATAGGAAATGTAATGTAGCATGTGTAGGTAGGTAGAAATAGAATGTGTATGGATGAGAGATGAAACTAGACCCAAGTATAAGGAAATATAGTGTAGGGTGTAGGATAGGTAGGGTGTATGAACGTAGTGTGGGTAAGTTTGTAAATGCGAGAAGTGTGTAGATAGGAATAGAATTCACAATGATAAGAGAGAAGACTAGACCCAAGTAAAAGGTAATCTAGTTTAGCATGTAGAATGTATAGTGTGTATGGATGACATAGGAAACTAACCTCATATAAGATGATGACTAGTATAGCATGTAGGAGAGAGATGATGTGGAAATGACTAATAGAGGAGGTATGTATAGGATTATGTATGATGTATATATATAGGTCCAGTAGTCCAGTGTGTGGTATTTAGTGTAATAATGATCCCCCATCAATCCAATGTGAACCAGAAGCACTAAGGTGCATCATCGGGTAACGAGGGCATGATAATAGGTGAAAAATGTTGATATGTGAAGAAATGAAAATGTATGGGTGTGAGAGATATAAATGCAAAAGTGTGAGAGGATGGGGGGAGTATTCTAATGTTTAGGCCCCCTCAGCTAGGTAGGAAGGAGGAATCAACTAATAATGTTTGAAGGATGGATGTCGATTGACTCGTACATGAGAGGAAGATGTTGGATAAGGATACTCTAATTATGGTGGTATAGGAGATAAGCGAAATGTACATGAGAATGAAGCTGATATGCATGTGAGGGGTGTATATAAGATGAACTGGGAGGGCATAGTAACATGTGTAGTTGATGGAGATTGATGAGATGCCTCATGCTAGAAGAAGATGAGAGTTGACATGGAATAAAATGAGGTCAGTGATTTATGACGAGAGGAATCAGTAATTAGTTTAGGAATAGGGGTATGCCGATATGCACGACTAATGGAATACCATTGGTTGCAGTGGGGGGAAATTCGAAGATGAGGTAATTAGGAATAGGACATATAGGTAGTGATCAGTAGAGGAGTTATACGTGAGGGAGTGGAAGAGGGGAAGGATAAGCGGAATGGGAGGGAGAGGATGCTGGAGGTGAATGATGAGATACCATCGATGGAGAAAACTTGGTTATTGAGGATGAACTTGAGGTGCAAGTGGTTGATGGAGACAATAGTTTGGGTTTTGGATATCCAATTTAAGCCGAGAAGTAGGTAATGGTGGTGAACGGTTTGATTAACGATGCAAGGGAGGAGAAGAGTGAGAGGAATAACTATGATAGGTAACTTAACGATACCATAAGGCCTCTTGAATAGAAATTCAATTTGTAATAGAGGGTAACCGATATATCATATAAGAGATAGAGAACATGTGCTAATATGAGAGGATTCTTTAACCTTAGTTTTTTTTATGGGGATTGAGGTGATAAGGGCTTGTATGTATAAATGGTTAGATGCAAATGTAGCATGATAGTTAGCATGAGAGAAAGAAATAATAGGTGGGGTTGTATCAGCAATGGTGACTAAGAATTCAAGTTCTTCAAAATTGGGATGTGGTGTGGCATGGTATGCATGATTAGCGGAGGTGTCCGTAGCCTTTTTGTCACGCTGGTTGGATTATTTGTTTAAAAAATTGACTTTACCATTGTCCTTAGTGGGAGAATGGCTTGTCAGTTCAGGAAATTTGAGTTGGTCATTGTTAATTAAATCTTAGATAAGTTCCTGAAGTTTCATACAGTGGCTATTAGAGTGGCCTACATAGTGATGGTAATCACAACAGAAGCATTCATTGTAATTTCATTCTTAAGGTTGTGATGGGTCTAACTTGAGTGGTGGTGGGAGGGTGATGAGGTTGCTATCGAGTAGTTGCTACAAGATGAGATGTTGTTCCATAGGGAGGGTGGTGAATGTACACTGAAGTGGTTGGGATGGTGTTTTCTTAGAAGGTGTAATGGTGTTAAATGTGAGTTTAGTTTTGATAGGCTTAGACATAGAAGGTTTAAATGGTGTATTGGTTATAAAATGAGAGGAGTATGAGGATTGGTTCTTGATACCTGAGCTTGCTAATAGAGAGAAACTTAGATTCATGAAGCTTAAGAGTATGACATAGTTGGTCAAAGGAAGTAAATGTTTTGAAGAGAATAACACTTTTGTAGAGAGGTGGTAAAAGGATTTGTATAAATAAATATTGTAACTCCGAATCGGAAAAGACGTTATTCATTTTTGCAAGATTATGTTTGTAGCGTAGAACATAGTTAGCGAATTTCTCATTAGGTACTTGTTTAATTTGTGCTAATTGGTCATAGGTCATCTTAGAAATTATGTTGATGGAAATTTGTGTGAGAAAATCATCAACGAGATGAGTAAAGGAGGTGATGGAATGAATAGGTAAATCGTATAACCAACATATGGCTTAGTGCTAGAGACTACGAGGAAAACATTTGGCTAACAAAAGGTGATCTTCACCAAAATAGAGACACACAACATGGAACACACGAAGATGCTCCTGTGGGTCACCGTGTCCATTAGAAAGGGTGAAAAATTTAGGAGGAAGAGGGTAAGTATAGATGAGAGGTGAAAATTAGGTATGCAATAATAAGGTAGAATCGAAAGAGGGAGATGTAGTCACCTATTGCAACTTGAGGATTTGAGCCTGGATATCGTGATACAAGGAAGTTAAATCTTGATTTCCAACAAAGGATGTTTGTTACTCATGTGAGACCAAAGGAGGGGTGAAGTGGCTAGTGGGAGTGGGAAATGAAAACTAAATAGTGAAAATGGGTGGAAGGGTATAGGGAGGAGGTTTACTGGGAAAGGTTGTAGAAGGGTTGAGCTCAGCTAAGTTAGTGGCCTCTTCATGAGCCACATGTAGAAGTAAATATAAATCTTATGGGTGTTCATAAAGGTGATCATGTGGATGGCTTTAAGGTGGGTGTTTGGTAAATTTCTCATGAGTTTGGGCCATGGTAAAAGGGGAAACTACACCTCAGAAAGTGTGATAAACAAATGACAGGTTTCATTAAAATGATTAACAAAAATAACTACCTAAAGGACCTAAAGGGGGATTTATGGTTATAGTGTTAATCTTAATAAGATGACTAAAATGTTGTATAAATGTAATAAATGAAAGTAAATAAATATGTAATAACTTCAAATTATTACTCTGAGTGAAAGAGAAACCTTAATATACAAGAGGGGAGTAGAAAAATGACTTATCTAATTAAGGTAGATTATCACAAGTTGTCACAGATCTAGGAACTAGAAGCTCAGTTATGCAGATGATCACTTAAGGACCCTGTGCAAAGGATAGATCTAGACTATATGAAATGATAAAAGTGCACCTAGAAGTGTACTAGGGCAACCTGGGGCACCCTTGGTCTAGATTTTTGGTGTTGTGAACTATACATGAAACTTAGGAAATGTGTTTGGTAGTGTCGTAACTAAGTCTGAAATCCTTGACTATTTGTCACACTAGATTTACTAGATGAACTTGGATGACACTCCTTGCACATGTATAAGAATAAGGGGTCAGACTCACCTTAGATTCCAAATAGGTGGACTTATTTATGATCTTTACACTACATTACAGGCCCCCGATGTATTTCTGGTGCAGTGTGTGTATGTCATACCCTAGGTGCTCTCGTGTTAGTCGCACAATTTGTGTAGTAGTGACCTATGATAGCTATAGAATCTGTATAATGGAGAATAGAATATATAGAATCCCTCTTTTAAGAATGTGTGAATGGATATGATGTAGAATTTTCTATCTATGATGCATGGAGCTATGTGGGTGGATATGGTTGCAATGGATACAACCCTAGATTGAGTGATAGTATGTGATAGGATGTGATGACCTAGGACCATCTTTATGGTCTTATAAGCTTTATATTTATAGGGATCTCAAGTTTGATTTAGAAATTAATTCCGATAATTCTGATTGAGGAAAAGATAAGGGATATCAACAGCTAGAAGTGACCCAAAGAAGAGCTGAAATATGTCAAACATAGAGAGGGGTGCCCAGGGTAGGACAAGGGTGCCCCGGGGCACCCCAATACAGGTTAGGGTGCCCAGCATCATGGTTAGAATATTGGGAAAATTGTTAAATTGGTGGATAGGTATCGGTAAATATACGGGAAAGACGAAGTAAAATATAAAAAAAAGATGGCAAAAAGGTGGGATTAATTGGTACTTTGTACACTTGGGATTAATAGAACCTTATAAATAATAGTTAAATATTGTCTAATGTGTAACATTTGTGTCTACATCACCTCATGGATATCATACATTTCTCCATCGTGCATGACACTGTTTCCTCTATGTCCTTCTTCCTCTAAGTCATGGAATGGAGATTCATGTTCTCCAACTTCCTTCTACTTATTAAGCTCTCCTACCACATCCACCTCATTAGTATCACCCCTTCGCACCAGCCTTCGTCTTCTATTGTTCTTCTTCTTTGGGCTTGTCTTAGGTGGTGAGGTAGTTGGTGACTTCATAGTTTTAAAGGGCCCTTCACCACTGTCTCATTATTTGTACATCCTTTTTACTCTTCCTTTAGTGTCATGGTCAAGTATGACACTGTCTTATTTCTCTACCTTTTCCTCCTCCTCGTCCTTAGTAGTTTCTTCCTTTGCGGTCCTAAGAGGAGTGTCCTCATGTTATTTATTCGTTCCAAACATTTTTATCCCTTTGGTGGGTCTGGAACCTTCATCTCATCTTCAACATATTTTTTGCTGACTAATATGGGCTTTAGGTATATGTATACCTTCATTGTCTCCTCATTCCCAACTGCCAAATTCATGGAATTGATGTTGATATCATCTGATATCAATGTTTTAATGTAGGTTGCCTTCCCTAAACACACATAGGTCTTTTGCAACATGTGGTAGTCATAGTCCACTGTATCATCATCGAACCTCAACTTGTGCATTTCTTAAAACTAGTTCATTGATGCTTGTAAGTAGCGTGGTGTAAAGGCATATGAAAATTTACACCATGGAATTTTCTTTCCAATTTCTTCAAATATAACCTTCCAAAACAAAGGTTTTGGTAAATTACAAATTTCTCCTTTCCATCCAAAACTGAGGGAAATTTTCCTAAAATGTGCCATGCGTGCTCAAATGCCTCATGCATTCTCCTATACCACATCTCCACCCTTATTTTATATGCACCTTTTACCCCTTTGTAGGTATAATCTATGAATCGTTTGGCAAGGGACTTATTCTCTAGTGGGTACTTTTATATTTTGTCATTGGGGCCATCTGGGACTCCAATCTCCATGAACACAATGGAGAGGAGGATCGTTCCCCATGAAATTTTATCACCCACAC
Organism: Taxus chinensis; assembly: GCA_019776745.2. NCBI lineage: Eukaryota > Viridiplantae > Streptophyta > Pinopsida > Cupressales > Taxaceae > Taxus > Taxus chinensis. The sequence goes on along the minus strand of CM034148.1, from coordinate 39,403,266 downwards.
ATGCCTTCTCAATAAATCCTACAATGAAAGTAAAAAGGTTGTATATTGTGCCTTCTGCCATATTCTTTGCAATGTAGATCCACTTCTTATTAACTTGACCCCATCTCTCCTGCCTGTTAAAATTAGTCAATAGATGTGTATAAACCATGACAACAAGGTCAGTGACCTTTGAAATAGCCATAGCACGCCCTCCTTTTTGGTACGTAATTTTAACTATAGTGGCTTACATGCCTACTTCATCATATAAGTCAATAGAAATCTCAGTGTCTGAGTTGCATAGCCCTATAATCCTTCCCATCATTAGCACGGTGTTGTGTACTCATCTCCCTTAAAAGTATAAGAAGTCTTCGTAGACCCTTGATATCAATCATCAATATAGGTGTTCTTTTTTTCCAAAAAAAATGCAATTCATATATTTGCAGTACTCGTACTCCTTCCAAAATCTTATATCATTTATCATCATAAATAGGTTTTTCATCCTCTCTCCTTTGGTTAGTCTTCTGCACCAACTTTCTTTCTATTTGGTCCTTATTTGAACTAGTGCAATGATTTTAATCACTCATCTTGCACCTTTGGATGTGACACTCCTAGATGTGTCCCATGATAACTACTTCTGGATATTACATGTTAGAAAACCTCTCCTTGGGTGTTTATTCCATTTCTACTTCTGGTTCTTTCTTCTTCCTCTTTATTTTTGTTACAGGTACTCTTCTTGGTGTTATATTGTTATCTACACAAGATTCTAACTTTTCTTCTAGTGTAATCATGCCCTAGGTATCTGAAACCCTTCTCCCTACACTGGGTAATCATGCCCTAGGTATCTGAAACCCTTCTCCCTACACTGAATGCTCTACTTGTTAACCTTCCTCATTCCCAAACAGTTAACACAATTAAATAACTTTGTGCTCTTAGTTGAACTTGGTGCCCTAGCTTAACCTGTGCTTCTACAACCCTAACTCATAACCTTTCACAATTATAACCCTTCACACCTTACAGCCTCAAACTTCAACATAAAGGATCTCCACAGAAATAGCCATGTATTTTCTAAATCTAGGTTGTTTGATTTCCAAACTTCATCATAAATTCCATCGTAAATCTGAACACAATCACACAAATTCACACTCAAAATATTCACAAGGAAAGGTAAATAAGAAAACCTTCCTCAACATCATATTTATAGATTTCCAAAAATCTCCCACATTTATTACTTGCGAACTACTACCATACCACAACTTTAATTCCACTTTTCTACTTTTTGCACTTTTTCTCTACTTTCTTCTGAGTGATTTTTGAACACTTTTTCCATATTTTTTATTGCTTTCTTTCATGCGCTATAGTCATAACCTTCTGTCACAGTCACTAATTCCCAATCACAAGCATCCTAATGTGTGCTTCCCTACACCACTACACATTTTTACTTTGCACTTTCCACCAAATAGTTCATCATTTTGTTGTCTACCTCACGTTACACTACATGGTTTCTTCCATGCATGGTCTTCATCCTAAGAAATTTTCTTATTATCACCATCCTTCTCATTTCTTGTAACACATTTTCTCTCTTTTCTATGTATGCACCCTACAACTGGCACACAAGCCTTCTACCATCACATGCACATCTTCATCCACTTCAACTCATCTTCAGATACTAACAAGGTCTCTTTTTCATGCACTCGTACCTGGTTCACACCATACTAAAAGTAGGCATGGACCTCTATGCATAAACTCAATTGACAATAATTGGCTTTATGCACACAAGCACGATTATTATAACAAAAAATAAAAATAAAATCAATAAAATGGAAAAACAAAACATGAAATGGAAATCTAATATAAACGGCAATACTAGCTTATTACAAACACGAAGAAGCTTATTTATAATAAGGATTCAACCTACTCCCATTAAAGTAACCAAGAACCATGGTGTCATCCAACACCTGCGACTGACATGCGCTTAATTCAAGTATCTTGGTTACTACAAAAGGTCCTAATCAATGCACCTTCAATTTCCCTAGATGGCACATAAGCTTGGAGTCATAGCGAAGGACCATCTTTCCAACTATAAATTTATTATTCTTAATGTGCCTATCATGTCAAGCCTTCTGTCACGCCTTCTCAGTATTCTGACTCTGACATGAAATGATGTGCCACTCATCATATCTTCTCAATATGTTCCTAAATTACTTTCTCATCGTCCAATTCACCTACTCATGCAATACGCAGAGATGGTAATATGAATCTAGTGGTAATACTACCTCTTGATCAAACACCAACTGGAATGGTGTGGCCTTGTTCAATATTTTATATGTGGTCCTGTAAGCCCAAAGTATAGTTGACACTTTATCATCTCAGTCCCTTTCTTCCAACATCACAAATATTTGTAAGATTTTTTCCCAAAATCTTGTTGAAAGCTTCTACAGTACCATTAGCTTGAGGGTGATAAGGAGTAGTTTTATAATGCACCACCATAAACTTTTTCAACCAAATTTTTATTGTATCATTCAAGAAATGAGTTTCTCTATCACTAGTCAAGCTTAATAGGCATCCATACCTACTAATAATATTTTCCCATACAAACCTTGTTGTTATGGTTGCAGTGTAATATTTTCTAGGAATGGCCTCTACCCACCTTATTAGATAATTTTTACAAGTAATAATGTAGCGCACTCCAATCCTATGTGTAGGTGGTGTAATAGGTCCTAAAAATTCAATATCCTACTTCTCAAAAGTATTTGTGCTTGTAATAGGTCTCAAGGGAATTGTTATCCAAATGTGCCCCCTGCTCATTTTGTGGCTAACTCCATTTCATTCTTTCCTTCTATTGTGCCTCAGTCATAATTTTTTACTTTTTAGGCACTCAAAACCTTCTAGAAATGACACCATTGGATTAGAGCTCTTTCTCAGCTTTCTAGAAAGGTAAAGATTTCCTCCTAATTCCATGTATTATTCAAGTTATGGCTTAGCAGAGTTTGTGTGGGAATTTTTCCCTTGCAAGGTCTGCAGCCAATCAGAACTCACCACGTGTCCAGGTTAAAAATATCAAAGTGATCCGATTTTGGCCTATTTTTTCCCTAAAACTTCAAATCACCATAACTTTCGATCCAGAGCTCAGATTTTTGTGTTCTTTATATCAATGGAAAGTTGGTGAAATTCTCTACAAGATTCCATGGTCAATTTTGAATTTTGGTTCAGTTTGGAGGGAGAAAATCGAAAAATTCTTCTGGTACGCACCCATGGACAGAACTGACATTTTAACAACCAAATTTAATACAAAATGGCTCGCATTCTTCTCCAGTATGGTCAAAAATGTCGGATCATGGGTTTGTAAGGACCTCTATGCTATTTTAATGTAGTTTCATTCAATGAGGGATGGTTCCCATGTGTTTTTCATGTTTTCTCTCTCCTGGACTCGACCCATGCACTGTAAAAGCCGGATTTGGCTCATTTTTCAAAGGGGGGAACACTTTTTTTGCACAGCAAGCTTCTATTTTCACTTTCAACAAGTGATTTTGGCAAGTATCAGACCTTCCAGGGATTGTAACATGTTTTTCTACCTCTTTGGTGTTGGAATACAAGGATTTTGATGTTGAAAATCACAATGCAGGCTCGGTGAATGATTTCAGGTCCTTTGTATGTGTTGTTTGCTTCATTTCAAACCCTTGTTTATAGCTTATCAACCTGTGCATGATGTTTTATGTTGCAATTTCTGATTTGTGTCAATTTGCATGAGCAAGAAGTGCTCACCACTCCTTTGGTGTATCACCCTTATCAGTTTAGTTTTAATTTTTGCATTTCTTATCCCTGTTTCCTTGCAAATTAAGATAAAATTAGGATATGAACCTCTGCAGTTGTGCAAATAATAGATCTGATCAGAGGATTTTGAGGAACCAGCCTCTAATCTGGAGATTCCTCTCTCATTTTACAAGTCCCACACTTGGAGAGAGGTTTCAATGTTGTGCAATCACACTAGATGCCTAGAACATCAACTTAGAAACCTGATTTGCATCCAGGGGTGCTGCTGATTTGCAACAACAGTTTTGGCATGCCCGGTGGGACCTTAGAGGTCTTCCACTTCATCTTTTGTAGGTTGGTGTGTTCCTGTGAAGATTTCAGCCTTTAGAGGCACTTGCAAACACATCTGGTGACTCCATCTGATTAGCAACCCAATTTCTGAAGTTGCAGACATGTTTTTCATCCATTTCCATCCATTATTCTTTCCATCTCTTTCATTCTTTTCCATTCCATGAAGTTGTGCAATCATGACTTCATTTCCATCATGGAACTCACATTTACAACAGCAGCAATGTTTCCCACCTCCAACATGTTTTTTAAATCCTCCAAATCAGCATTTTGAACAAATTCAAAATCAGCATACATACCCATATGAGCAGCAATGCCAAAATCAGTTTGGATATGGAGCTTTCCAAGAGCAAGGGTGTGCATACAATGAAGACAATCAGATGCAAGATGCTGGTCTGTTGGAGAAAATCCAAAAGATGGAGGTAAACATGGTGCAATCTAGGTCTCAAGCACAAATGAAAGCATTTGGAATCGGTTGTGGAGCACCCTGTCCATGGGTGGGACCTTTCCCAAGGCATTACAGCCCTCAAGAGAAGCTTGACTTCATGATTGCAACGCTGCCATTGCTTGCAAAGTGGATTAAAGGAATAGAGGTGTATGAGAGGAGTATTTAGCAACCTTGTCAATGGGTAAGCACACCATCTCATGCCTTTTCTTTTCCTCTTTCCCAATCTGTTTTATCTCAGCAGTGTCAAGTTTTAAACTCTCCATCTGTTGTCCCAAGTGTTGAATCCATTTCTCCACCTCCTAGTCTTCCACCTCATCTTAATTCTTTTGTCCCTTTTTCTTCCAAACAGTCATCCCCTCCACAAGAGCTAAATGAAACACCCTCTCCTCCAAAGAAACAAGAGGTTTTACCTCCTCCACCACCACAAAAAATTGCAAAAATTAGTCATGAAGGACAGCAAAAAGAGAAGCCAAACAAGGATGAAGAAATTTAAATTTTGAAGAGTTGGGCTCTTAAATTTGGGATGAAGATGATCCCTTTGCTGATGAAATCTTCAGAAGAGGTTGGAGTTATAGAAAAAATGGTGGTCAGGGCTGATTTTGTTGTAGCAGAAGAAGAGTAAAAAGGAGTTGCATATCAGCAATCAATTTTTTCAGAATATAGTGTCCATGTTGGCACCCTATTTGAAGGAAATGCTGATCCAATTCAAATTGCAAAAATCAGTCACGAGGGACAGCAAGAGGAAGGAGAAGCTGCTCCAAATCCAAAAGAAGAGGAGCACATTCCAGCTGTGGAGGAGAAAAGTGCAGATCCAAAGGCTTTGAGCACAAAGCAGGTTATAGAAGAACCTTCAGTTCTTCTCTCTACTTCATCTCTCTCAAGTTCTAGTACTGAAGAAGAGTTTGATCCCTCAAACTCAGTGCTAGAGGATGAAAGAAACCATGGTGATCAAGTTATAGACCAAGAGAATGCCATGGGAGAGGTTGAACATTTGCAGCAGGACAGCAATGAGGTAGTTTACCTGTCTGATTTGGAGGATTGTTTTGATGAAGAAGAACCGGTTGAGTTTCCACCATTCTCTCTTTCATCATCCATCTTCCAAACACAAGAGCCTGCTGTCATGGAGGAGAGTATTCATTTGCAGCAGCCTGCATCTTATAGAAGCTCTTTGGAACCAAGATTGGAAGATTTTAATCTTTCATGTCCTTCATTGGAGGAAGAGAAAGGGCATAAGGGTTCTACCATTGCTTCCACACCATCTATTCAAGGTCTACAAGAGAAATCCATTATTGGAGTTGAAAATCAGAAGTATAGGCATACTCAATGGATCAGACCTTGCCCAATCAGGTATTTGGCTTCATTGGAGCCAAAGGAGAAGCCACAACCAGTCATGCTTGCTTCTAAGCATGAGGATGAGCTGCAAAGTTCTAAGGATCAGCTGTCATACCTCTCCAATATAAATGCAGAGCAACTAAAAGAGGTATTGGATTTGTTTCTAGTTGACACCTTGCTAATTTGGGTAGAAGACCAACTTCTTGTTGATTTTCCACTCATCCAATCAGCCATACTTAGCTCCAAATCATTTGCATGGCTGTCAATTTTGAAGAAAGGAAGCTATTTTGCACAACCAATTATAGGGTTCATTTAGCTCACCTTTGCTTCCAGTTAGAGTAGAGTAGGTAGGTTTGCTTTCAGTAGAAGAAGTGCTTGTGCACACTCTGCATGTTCCATTTGGAGCATGTATGATTTTCAGTTTGTACATAGTTTTGGTGCTGCTGGTTTCACTCTTGCATAGTTCGTTTTGATGGCATTTTGGTGGGAACAACTCCATGTCTAGTGGGATTCAAGCGGTTCAGAGGGAAGTTTTCAGGCTACTACTCATGACTCCATGCCCAATGGATTGCTTCAAGCTACTGATCATTCATCCAACAGGCAGATGACCCCTCTGAGTCACCAAAATTATTATCCAAATGTGCCCCCTACTCATTTTGTGGCTAACTCCCTTTCATTCTTTCCTTCTATTGTGCCTCATTCATAAATTTTTACTTTTTAGGCACTCAAAACCTTCTGGAAATGACAACATTGGATAGAGCTCTTTCTTAGCTTTCTAGAAAGGTAAAGATTTCCTCCTAACTCCACATATTATTCAAGTTATGGCTCAGCGGAGTTTTTGTGGGAAATTTTCCCTTGCAAGGTCTACAGCCAATTAGAACTCGCCACGTGTCCAGGTCAAAAATATCAAAGCGATCCGATTTTGGCCTGTTTTTGCCCTAAAACTTCAAATCGTCATAAATTTCGATCCAGAGCTCGGATTTTTGCGTTCTTTATATCAATGGAAAGTTGGTGAAATGATCTATAAGATTCCATGGTCAATTTTGAATTTTGGTTCAATTTAGAGGGAGAAAATCAAAAAAAACTTCTGGTACGTGCTCATGGATAGAACTGACGTTTCAACAACCAAATTTAATACAAAATGGGTCGCATTCTTCTCCAGTATGGTCAAAAATGTCAGAGCATGGGTTTATAAGGACCTCCATGCTGTTTTAATGTAGTTTCATTCAATGAGGGATGGCTCCCATGCGTTTTTCATGTTTTCTCTCTCCTGGGCTCAACCCATGCACTGTAAAAGCCAAATTTGGCTCATTTTTCAAAGGGGAACATTTTTTTTGCATAGCAAGCTTTTGTTTTCACTTTCAACAAGTGATTTTGGCAAGTATCAGACCTTCCAGGGATTGTAACAGGCTTTTCTACCTCTTTGGTGTTGGAATACAAGGATTTTGATGTTGAAAATCACAATGCAGGCTCTGTGAATGATTTCAGTCCTTTGTATGTGTTGTTTGCTTCATTTCAAACCCTTGTTTATAGCTTATCAACCTGTGCATGATGTTTTATGTTGCAATTTCTGATTTGTGTCAATTTGCATGAGCAAGAAGTGCTCACCACTCCTTTGGTGTATCACCCTTATCAGTTTAGTTTTAATTTTTTCATTTCTTATCCCTGTTTCCTTGCAAATTAAGATAAAATTAGGATATAAAACTCTGCAGTTGTGCAAATAATAGATCTGATTAGCAGGATTTTGAGGAACCAGCCTCTAATCTGGAGATTCCTCTCTCATTTTACAAGTCCCACACTTGGAGAGAGGTTTCAATGTTGTGCAATCACACTGGATGCCTGAAACATCAACTTAGAAACCTAATTTGCATCCAGGGGTGTTGCTGATTTGCAACAACAGGCATCTCATCTCTACTATTGGGCTTCCCAATGTGCTGAAATTGGTCACAAGATTTCACAAAATTCTTAATATATTTGTACAAGTTTTCCCACCAAATTCTAGCCATAAGTATCTTACATGCAGTCAAATCATCTGCATAATGTCCTCCTATTATTCCACCATAGGCATCCTCCATAATTTCCTTGTGCTCATGTTCAAGTGCATACCAGCACAAGATCTCATCTCTACCCATCTTTTATAAGTCACCTCCAATCAAATGATAAGGTGTTGCACGTATAGAAATTTTATTTTTCTCTAATGACTTCATTCCTTCAAGTGTCAAACCAGTGTGTAAAAAATACTGCTAGATCCTCCAAATTTATGGGTAGGTAGTTAAACTTGAATAATTTTGCATCAAGAATTTTATCCTCAATACTATGTGTGTCCTCACCAAAATTTATCCTTGATAGATGATCATGCCCTGAGTTAATTTTTCCTATCTTTACAACAACTATAAAATCAAACTCCTGAAAGAGAAGTATCCACTGGCAGATGTGCCCTTGTAAAACAGGTTTGCTGACTAATTATTTCAATGCCATATAATGTGTATCAAAAATAAATGGTGTGGACAACAAGTATTAATGAAACTTATGAAGTGTGTAGATCATAGATAATTCTCATGCTCAGTAGTAGTGTAATTATGTTCTGTTGGTGCCAACTTCCTGCTTGCAAAGCATATGGGGTGATCAACATTTCCATTTCCAAGTTGCACCAAGATTGGGCCAATAGTCATACCATAAGCATAAACATGCATATGAAATGGCTTATCCCAAGAAGGAAAGAGAAAAATAGGTACAGTGGTAAGCCTCTCCTTAAATGTCTCAAACCTATATTGTTGCACATCATCCCAATAAAATTTACCTTTAGCCTTGAACAACTCTTCCAATAGTGCAGAAATATTTGCATATCCCTTAATAAATTTTCTATAGTAGCCCATATGACCTAATAATATTCACACTTCACTTTGATTAGTAGGCTCTTCTAACCCCAAAATGACTACAACCTTCGCAGGATCCGCTAACAATCCTTCTTTGTAAATTATATGTCCAAGTAAGGTGCCAAAGGATGTCACAAAAATAAACTTCTTGATATTGAGAGAGATACTTAAATTTCTGCACCTCTCAAACATGAGCCTCGTATTATCACAATGTTCCTTTACCAACCCATAAACAGTTCAATCATCAAGGTAAACCTATAATAACTTATGAATAAAATCCTGAAATTCCTGTACAAAAATGCGCGAGAATACCGCTAGCGTATTCTTCAATCCAAAAATCATAATTGTATCTGCAAAGCTTCCCCACTCAGTAGTAAAAGTTGTCTTTTCTTGGTCTTTTGGCATAATGTGCACCTGATGATAGCCTAAAAATCCATATGTAAAGGAATAGATTTTACACCCTGCAACTCCCTCGAGGATTTCTTTGGTAAATGGGATGGGAAAATAATCTATGATGTATGTGGCATTAAGTTTTTTGTATTCTACACAAATCTTGATCCTCCCATCCTTCTTGTTGTTTATTACCATAGGGCTAACCCAATCAGATTCCTTAATTGGTTCAATGATTCTAAACTTAAGAATTTTATTAATTTCCTTCTTCACTTTTACACGTAGGTTTGGGTTCATCGTATAAGGCCTCTTTTTAAGTAGGTGTGCACCTTCTTTCAGCTTAATTTTCATTTCTTCCAATGAGTGGTGCACTCCTTTGAATTCATGGTAGTCGTGCGGAAACAAATCCTTGAAGTCACGCAAGATATCAATGATCTTTGTTACCTAATGTTTACCTTTTTTGTCTTCATGGGTGTATGGTATATGTGGGCCTTATCATCTATTATATCCATTACTTTGTGTGCACCTTATGTATGGATCACCTCTAAATTTTCAAATTCTTCATCATCAATGAGGTATACCATTTTACATTTTTCTTTCTCCTTCCATACGTGACCTAGTTGTAACTCTTCCATTTCCTCAACATCTAGGAATACCTCAAAATCAGGCTCTCCAAGTAACTCAAGAATGATCTCTTCCTCCTTTGTGTCATCTCCCAATGTGATGCACCTCATAATCTATAATTCTTCATGTACTTGAGTTTTGTTAAAAAAATATAGAATATACGGACCATACCTTCAATCATATCTTATCATCTTGTAGTCTCATGTTTGAGCATAGCATGTACATACCACATGCATGTGTAGCCTCACATGGTGGAATAAAACTTATGCACCCATAGAGGTGGTGGAAACTTACTGGCCTTGTAACCATATTCTCTCATAATTATGGACATGTACCAAAGCAGGAGTCTTCCCATGATATTTTCTATCCAAAATACTCTCGGGATATTTTGATAGCTTGCCATTTCATCTTGGACCTAGGGCAGTACTAAATTGATCAGAGATGGGAAAATTCACATTTTAGAAGGGTTGCAGTAGTTCAAGACATTCCCTCTTCTCCTTGCAAATCCATTCAGGCCCGCACTTAGCCAATACCCACCTTGTGAAAATCTTAAAATTGACTAAGTTTTAACATTTTTCTTCATTTCAGGTTTTCAGGTCCTTCATGCATCGAAACATGTTGATCCATTAACATATTCCATGTCATTGGTTTTCCACCACCTAAATCCTAAATTTCCTTGTTTTGGGTTTCCCAAATTCCTACAAACAATGTCAAAGTTCCGCCCTCCTCATTTTGGGTTTCGGTACTCTCTTGCATCAGAAGATCGCAGCCTAAATGCATGTTCAGTGTAATGTGTTTTCTTGTTCCAAAACCTGATGGTTTATAGTGTTTCAGGGTTTCAGAATTTTGTATTTTGGGGCTTTGGATTTTAGGGTTTCAGAGCATTAGAACATGCCGACTCAATTACATGTTCTGTGTTACTTGCTTTCTAGTTCTGAAACCCTGTTTCCTTTGTTTCATGTTTTTGGGTGTCAATGGAATCTATGCAGGTCAAACATCTGATAGCCTCCTCATTCTGAATTTTGGGATTTCAAGGTTTTGGGGCATTGGAACATGCCAACTCAAATGCATGTATTTTTCCACTTGCATTCCGAACCCAAAACCCAACTTCTTTAATTTTGGGTTTTCAAGGGTGTTTTGCAAAGTTGACGTTCTGACAGAGGCATGAATTAATAGTTCAACTACTCGTATTTATGGCAGTATGGCACATGGATCTTAAAATGGCCATAACTTTCTCCCAAAAGCATTGATTTTCACAAAATTGGACTTTTTGGAAATCTTTCTACATCCTCCACACCACAAAAACTAGATTTCTTCTTTTAATGAGGTTAAGTATTCAAAAAATAGGAAATTCAATCCACCATTCAGAGGAAAAATTTCAAGTGGTTCAACCACTAAAAATGATGAGGTATGGTTTATTTAGTTCTCCAACAAGAAAGGTACATGGAAGCATGGGTTTTACAAGGGTTCCCATAATTTTTGCAGGTGAATTAATGACATTTTTTTGTGGTTGAAGAGGAATTTCAAGCTACTTATCTCCTTCTCTTATATTTTTTAAAAAGGAGCTCATTTTTGAGTTAGTTAGATATTCTCTATTTTGCTACTCTCCTTCTTCACAGCTTGTTACAAGAATTGTGGGATTTAAACCTTTCATTTTGAGCACTTGGAAAGAGATTCATGCCTCTTTTCTTAACTGTAATGAACTGTGTCACTCATTAAAGCAATAAAATAAGGCTTTGTGGTTATTTTGTAACCCTTTCTTCTACTTTATTGCATTGTCAGACCTCTGCATTACATTTTAAGGTATTTTGTGCATTTTAATGGTTTTTTGCATTCTCTAGATGATTGTTTTTCATGGAAATTATCTTCTAAATGTGTGTTATAGATTGTTATGTTAAAAATATTTTTTCTATCCCCATTTTTCTCCATTTTCAATCTTGGAGAGTGTCCAAACTATCCTTCTCTTGGTTCTATCACCTCCTTAGTGTAGGATTTCTTCATTTTATATATTTTCCTCTCTCCCTGGTCCCTTGGAATCATAGAATAGAGGTAGTAGGTGTATTCCCAGCAGTAGGAGTAGTTTTAGCATTATATTAGGAAGAGAAAATAGCCTTCTCTGGAGAATTGTCTCAATTGCAAGGTCCCACACCTTGATACAATTCCATGTTACCCAATTACATTGATATCTTATGTACACACACATGGAAAATTATAGGGTGATGTAATTTGGTGATAACAATATTCACATATATGTGTAGGCATATTGTTCCATGTGAACCTAGTTGAGAAGGTGATTCTCACTTCTTGCCATCCCAACAAGTTATCTCTTTGTGTTTCCCACCAGCGAGCTAATTTCCTACACAAAGTATAGACCAACATGTTTCTTCGATCACCTTCATTCTTCCAGTGTTCCTCCATGGCACGCAAGAAAGACATGGGCTTTTCTTCAGTAGTGAATCATGGTAACTATACTTTTCCCATGCATAATCTGATTATTCTATTAAATCTTCCCTTCATCTCACACCCAACCGTTTCATATGTGTCATGGGCCTAATTATCACAAGCAATGCTTGTGGTATCACTAATTGCCTGTGTATCTCCCCACTGTAACACACATTTTGTGAATGGTTCCACATTCTCAGGATCATGTTTTGTGCACACATAAATCCTATTCAAATATTCCTCACTCATAGGCTCAACATACAGCGTAGATTTTTATTCATTCAAAGGTATAACCACGCACTTATTCCTATTCTCAAAACTTATGTATCCCATATTAAAGTGTAATTCTGCATTATTTTCATAACACCATGGTCACCTAATAAATGTTGGAAAGTTTTCTACCTCGGCAAGATCTAATACCTTAAATTCTCTAGTAAACTTATCTCCTTGAATTTTAATAGAAGCATCTTTCAACACTCCAATAAGAATAGTTATCATCTTTCTCGCCATATACAACACATTTGAAGATGGATGCAACATAGGTCTCCCCATATCATTCCATGCATCCATAGTGAGGACATTTACTTCAGTGTCAATATCCATCAGAATATTTCTTACCAACCATCCATCAATGACGACATCTAAAGTGATTTCCTTGTCATACTCATGGTTTTAAGGTGGTAAGTTTTCTTTTAGTATCTGTTGCTTGTGCTCAACTTGTAGACACCAAATTTGGGTCACACTCCCTTTGGTCCCCTCCAATTAATTAATAGAGCACATTTAACTAATCCTAATCCCTTCACCCAATATTTATATTATCCTCACATTATTAATTGATTTAAATATTTTAATTAAGTTAATTTAATCCTCACACCTCCACCTCATCATTACACCTCACCCTAGATTCATTCCAGGGGCATTTAACTCATAGTGACCAAGTCATCACTCTCAACAATGAGTCATCACTCCTAGTCCTGAGTCACTACTTGACATAACTAACTAAGAATTCTTCCTAAACCTAACTAGACTTCTTCTAAGATCTTCTTGCCTTCTCTCACATAAAATCTACTTCCCTAAACAGACCCAATAATCAAAATCACGCCAAAAATAGTAAATATCAGGCTATTTTTAGTAACTTGAACTATTTCACCCTAATTAGCATTGGTTTAACCTCGGCCAACGTCATTCACCTAAACTGCCATCAATTCCTTTATATAAAATTTTACAACCCTTTACCCAGGTTGTTCATTCAGTTATTGGAGCCTTATTGCATTCAAGCACAAATCTTCAAGCCCTCCTACATCCAGACAATGAACACACACAACCATAGTGCAAAATAAGTAGTTGGTTCTCCTTCCAGAGTGTTGGAATATGCACGGGAGCAAACAGGTTGAATTGCCATGACACTTGACTCAAGCACCTCTTCTCCGATCAAACATCAACCATATTAACTTACAGGATCTACAAAATACTAAGTACTATGATTTTAATCATTCATGATTATCCCATTGTATATCTCCTAATTCTTTCAGTATTTTATTTCTTCTGTTACCCGTACATCATCTTCTTCCCACCAACCCACTATTCAACCACCCTAAGCCTTTTCACCCTTCTAAACCTCCTTCTTAGTGTTCTTGAGTCCTCTCAGCCATATTATGACCCAAACCACACTACCCTCACTCTCTGTGCAATCACAGAGATCCTAAAAACTCATTTTTAATAGTTCATTACCTATTGCCCCTACCGACGTAGGTTCCCTGACTACCATTGGTTTAGTCCCCATACTGGAATCAGTCACCAGACTGATATTGGTCTTTGTGTCATTTTATATTCTTAGACCAGCAAGCTTCCCACTCACCCAAAACCAACCCAGACCTCAACCAATCAGCCCCAGACCCTTACCAGACCTTTGACAGGACCTGTCTGACCTGAACAAACCCCAGTTCTAATTAGATTTAGTGTTATTTTGATATCTAGCATAAAATATAGTGTATTGTGTGTATGAGGAACCTAAATCATTACATTGTAATAGGAATTATTTATTTTAGTTGTTTATTCACATTGAATTGTTATTAAATAGTGGATTGACATCCTTTCTAGGAAGCACCACACTTCCTAGATCTAGCATAGGCTAGGTAGTCCACTGCCATATGTTATTTAATACTCTTTTATGGTCTTGATTTGCATCTACAGGTAGTCCTTCCTAGAAAAAAAAGGAGTTCTCTATGATTAGACTTGGATAACGTCAACAACACGTGCATTCTACCTTCCACCTTTGCCTCATAGGTATTCCTCCTTTACCATTTACCTTCTATCTGTTTCATCCTAGAAAGCATAAAACTTATTTCATTCTTAGTGAAACATTTTGGCATGCCCCCGGTGGGACCCATTTGGGGTTCTTTGCATTATTCATTCTTAGGGAATCATTGTGTGTTTATTTTTTTAAAAAGAAAGTTCACATTAAAATATTCTCCCTGGGAAACATTCTTCTTCTCCTACTGATCTCAGTGAAACTTATATTTTGGATTAAAAAGAACACTTATTTTTATTTTGTATTGCATTAGTGAAATACATACTATTTCCTATTCATTATTTCTCTCATTGAATTTCATTGTGGATTTGGGTTTAAAATATTTTCATCTCATTTGTGTATGTTGCATTCTAGCTCATCTAAATTGCGGGCAACCTATATGCTAGAATTCATGCCCAGCTGATGGTTGACAAACTGAACCATACTTCACCTTTTACACACTATTTATACCAAATCACTGAAAACAAACTACACATTTCTTAAAAAACATCTTTCCCATAAGAAGTTATCAATGATCACACGATCAGAGGATTGATAGTGGACTCCAACTGGTTTTCTGGCCAGTTATCATATCAGAGAAGGATCCCCCAGGCCAAAACTTACCTAAAACCAACCATAGTTGTTAGTTTCCGTAGGGCACCTTTGGTAACCAAAAAATCTATTCTATTCACAAGTCATTCCTAAATGGAATAAGCCACAACATAAAATCTACATCATAGGATTTTGTGTTTGCTAGCTTTTACTTGATTTGTGTTTTGAGGTGTGAGTTTGTTTTCTTCATTTTTTATCTCCTACATACTCCACAATCATAGTTGGTGTATTCCAACTATTTCTGAGTGTGTTAGGACTAATCATTTCCATACTCAGTCTCTGAGTTGGTCTTTTTATTTGACCTAAATCACCAAAAATTCACTTTTTCCATTTTTCATAGATTTCACAGTAACTGGTGTCAGTCCAGTGACTACCATTGGTTTCATCATCTCACCACCGTCAGTTCACTCACCGCCATTAGTTTTGAGTTGTTTTGGTGATTTCTACCAAAGTAGCATTCAATATATATTTATTTTCTTTCTGTGACTTCCTCTGTCACTTTACTATATCTCTAAGTCCTTAATATCACCTTTAGAGTCAATTTCTACTTCGTCTTCATCATTTATTATCAGATTTACAAATCTTTCATTTCTCCATAGTAACCGACATTGGTCTAGTCGACCGGCGGTGGTTACCCCCTCATACCGGCATCAGTTACCCCAACCGACATCAGTCTCTATGTTCTGATTTTCCAATCAGAACAATGATAAAATCACACATTTTAAACCCATTTTTCTCCATTTCTTTTGTGTTTCTGCATTATCAACGAAGCTCAAAATACATGTTCTATCATCAGTCACATGGTTTTGACTCGTAAAAAATGTAACGCTCTCATGTTTCACACTAGCCACCAGCCACTCCCACCTAGCCCATCACCCCCTTCCATATCATCACCTATGGACCCCAATCAAGATCTTTCCATACCCATTAGTGATGAGGAGTTCATGATACTTCTTGATCACAACACCACTAATTTGCAGTACTATCTCACTCATTCATCTACTCATGATTCATCAAGGCAGCTTGTATACAGCATGCCATTGTCCATTCCTCCTACCCTTACACCCACTTCTGCATCAGCTACGACTAGCTTGGCTTTAACCTCTTCCACCTTACCACCTATGGTTTCCTAGCTTTACCCTACATCATCGATATTTGTTACACCTATGGCATCTTTCACGCCTTTGATGTTAGTCACTCCTACGATGTCAACCATGCCTTTATCAACTGCCTTGAGTGTAGGTCTATCTGCACCCACCACCTCTCATATACCTATTACATCTCAGCCACCATTGGTGTCAGAAGCCCATACTCCCTTCCAAAACATCATCCTCTCCATCCCACAGTCTCTTCCTCTGATTGCTACAAGAGTCTTTACATCCACTCCACCTACCTACACTTATCACCAACACCCCCCTATTTCATCTACCACTTATTCAGGATACTTTCCACATCTAAATCTATTTTGACCTATGTTCCTTCCTCACAATTTTTTGTACTCGGCACCACCCCATACTGGAATGCCATCCATGTCATACCCACCTCATCTAGCCCCTTATAATGCAGAGGGTTCCTAGTCATCACAACCTACTAATGATCTTATTAAAATGATGATGGACAAGATGCATACATTAGAAGCATCTATATATGGCTCTCATAACTCCCTAGCATATGAAGAGATGTGCAATGATCCCATTCACCCATCCATTTTGATTCATCCATACCCTCCCCACTGGAAAACACCTAAATTTAACTTATTTAACAGCAAAGAAGACCCACAACATCACTTGCATTCTTTTAAAAATGTGTGTTATCTGATCACTCATGATGACACTTTTCTCTTGCAGATATTCCCAATGTCCTTGACAGGACCCAATTTAGATTGGTATAGTGCTCTACCTAGGCATTCCATCTTTTCATTTAATCAGGTAGCTCAGGATTTTCTAGACCACTTTTCTATCAACATTTCAAGAAGGTCACCATGACTGACTTGTATGCGACACACCAATATGAAGATGAATCTATCACATATTTTATCACTCGTTGGCAGATCCTGATCAACCAACTCACATTCCAACTTCCTCAAACTGAGTTAATAGAGTTGTTCACTAGAGCTTGTGCTAGACACATCTCACCAAATCTCCAAGTTCAAACCTTCCACACATTTGATGAGGCATTCACCATGGCCCCGGAAACTTGAAATTTGTGCCATTGAAGAGAAGAAGATACAATTGTGTAACAAGAACACTGCATTTAAATCAAACAATACCTCTTCTTCTTCCAAACTGTAAAATAATTATTCTAAAGAAAAAGGATCTGCCAACGCAGTATTTTTGAAATCCAGCCCATCTCATCCATCCAACCAATCAAAGCCTTCTTCCAATCTTTCTCCTATTCAGGATTTTTCAGTTCAAGTGGGAGAAACAAAAATATACTCCCATAGGAGAACCCTACTCTTTAGTTTTAGAAAAAAATTCTAAAAGCCGGAGCAGTCATTCTTCCACCTATCAAACCACATACTAGTTTTGACCCCTCTCATCCTGTTCCTACATGGTACAAAGAAAATGATTACTGCAACTATCATCACATTAGAGGTCATAGCAATGGTAATTATATAACTTTCAAAAACATCATCCAAGAAATGTTAGATAATGGATATTTTGTCTTGGATAATCATAATGCATCACCTAATTAGAACCTTCACATCTTCAATAAGTCATTCCCAAATCACACCCCATCTTCTAACCAAACCATTGAAACTTCGACCAATGACAGTAACATTCGTGAGGTTCATGTTGTTTTCGACATCATACCAGCTCTTCCTACTCAATTTCCTCCTACTCCATCTATCAAGGAGATTCTTGCATGAGCTCCTTCATCCATGGAGGGACCTATTTCATCTGCTCCTTTACCCATAGAGGAGTCTCCCTTATCTTCTCCTTCACCCATGGAGGATTCCACCATATCTGTCGATGCAAGTTTCCCCACTCACCTCTCAACCTGACAAACAACCCACAGTACTTACTCTTCTACCCACGGGAGAGTCATGTTTACCTTCTTCTTCACCAAAAGATGAAATTACCTCACCCAAATTGCCATCTCCCCTACCCACGGGGATCCATTAGTGGCATCCCTTCCTATTGGTCAAAATTCTCCATTGGATTTCAAAGATCGTGTTGATTTTCTCTCATCTCTTTTACCCACAGAGTATGAAGCCAACCATTTCCCTATCTCACAGACATTATTTACAAGGATTACTACCAAATCAACATCATCCCCTCCTACATCAGTTTCATTCTCACATTTGGCTGACCGCTTGGATTATGTTGAAAATTCCATGCTTTGGGGACATCTTCGACTGCCTGTCTCAACTCAAATGTAGATGTTGTCTATTGACACTTCCACGATCTATCCAAAGGTGTTTCAAACAACCAAACCCACCATGCCCATGCCAGTTGTAGCATCCCCTTCTTCATCACCCTCACCCACACCTAAACCTTTACCAAATTTTTTTTTTTTGCTTATGCCTAAAACCTTACCTACACCTATACCTTCCTCTGCATCCAGAACCATTACCACATTAAGAGTCATGGTGACATCAATTATAGTCCATTCTCCTATCAAAATATATTTAGCTACATCCTCACAATCCATCACATAGACTATTCCCCACCTAAGAAGAAGACCCAACCCCTTAGGATGCATACACTGGCTTTTCCCACTACCCCTCTGTCACCTTCACCACTTCCATCTATCCTAGGTCCCCACCCATCAACCTTGGCCAAACAACCTCCTACCCAGAGTAAACCAAAAACACAACAACCCACCTCATCACAATCCTCTATTACACATAAATTACTTACACATCTTATGCCTTTGACATCACCTACATCATTTCTAACTCCTATACCTACACCACTTCCAGTATCCTCATAATTACCCATTCTATTCCCTTCTCCTCAACTAGTACCTTCCACATTGCCTCTTATGAAAACCTTCATCACACCTCCATTATCACCTTGGCTAACCCATCCCCTTCCGCCATCTTGCCTTCCCTTCTACATCACACACTTATTCTTCACCTTTACCCAAGAAAGTGCAACCAAATCCCAAAAACCCACTACCTTCTAAAGAGGTAGTTAAACCTACACCACCTTCAACAACTAGTTCACCTGCTACACCTTTACCCAAGAAGGTACAATCCAAACCTAAAATTATATTATCTACAAAACAAGTAGCCAAAATTACTCAACCTCTGATTCCACCTCCAGTGATGCCTCTCCCACCAAATTCACCCACACTTCCATCCAGACCCACACTTACTTCACATTGTGATCCATTGGCAAGGTCTTACGCCAACATCTTAGCTAACCTTTTGGAAACCTCTGTCATCACATTTCCACCACTTAGACCTTATCATCCACTCAAATCTAAACCAGAATGGTTTGATGATACCAAAATTTATACTTACCATCATGTGTCAAGGCATGATGTGGAAAAATGTAAGGATCTTAATACTATTCTTCTCAAACTATTTTCTCTCAAAGAAAGCTTTAACGATGATGATCTTTTAGATGAGGACCCTATTCCACCTACGCCTATCACCACACATCCTCATCCCTTACCTATTCAATGACCTTCATCTCAACCTCCACAACCCTTTTATCCCCCTCCAACATTTGAGATCAATATGGTCCACATAAAAGAGCTAGCCAAACCTCCACCAAAATGCCAATGTGTTGCATTGTTTTCACAAAACCAGTATATGCCCTCACCATTTTTTTCCTGTCCTGTCGCTACACCTATCACAACTCACTTTCTCATTTACTGCTGATCAATATGGTTCAAATTTCCACTCAAGCCCAGAAGGACAAAGGAAAGGAGAAAATAACCATCTCATCCACTACTCTTTTACCCAATATTCCATCTACACCTGCACCTAAAATCACCATCTGTGGACCCACATAACCTATCTGATGAGGTTTCCCATCATACAATTTTTAAACAATTGCATCAATATCCTCTAAAAATTTCTTTTTATGACCTTTTCCAAACCTTTGAGTCACATCGTGAGGCCCTCATTGAGGTCCTATAATCTATTGAGGTTTTACCTAACGACCCTATGCCTATTGCATCCATTATCACTCCTCACCATTTCCTCACTCTCACCACTTTGTCCCCTTCCTTTTCTCTCGCTACCACTCATCAAGTATCTACTCTTAGTTTCTATGATGTCGAGATTGTACCTCTCTAATAAAATGATCCTGACCCTACCCTATTTATTTTTCTACGTTGATAATATATGCATTCGATGCATTAATATTGATGGAGGTGTCAGTATCAACATCATTTCCTCCCATGTGTACAATAAAATGCACATCCCTGCCAACTACATGCATAATAACTAGTTATGTTGCATTCATTTAACAATGCCATGACTTCCACCCTCTGAACCATCATTCTCCACATTCATGTGGGTCCCCGTACCATTCCTAAATTATTCTATGTCTTAGATGGGGAATTCTAGTATAACATGTTTCTTATCTGGCCCTAGATTTTCACCCTGGATTGTGTTCCTTCAACCTTACACCATTGTTTAAAATTCAAACATGAAGGACACAACTATACCATTCCTCCAACCCTTCACATTTCAAGACTTGTAACATGTTGTATCAACCCAATGATGTCCATATACCAATTAAGTAATCTACCACTACTACCACTTCTTCTTCAACCGTTGCCTCATCCACCACTTCTTCCACTACATCTTCTTCAACTAACTCCTCTATTCCCACTTCCATCGCAACTTTTACAACTGACCCATCAGCTAACCCATCTACTCCTCAAACATCCAATGCTTCTTGTTCCCTATTTTCTAGTGATTCATCCATTCCTGCTACCCACATTCTAGTTACTGATCCCTTAGAAGGTTTTTTTCAATGCCTCACTTTGGGGGAGTATGACCTTTATAACATTGACACATTCCTTACTCCTCAAGAGTATGGTAACCTTCACAAACATCCCCACTATGATCATCGCATAGGTAATGTTTTCCCCTATGGTCCTCCCCACCTTCACACCAACTTAACATATGGGGGACTCAATGATTCTACCTACTCACTAGAGCCACCTTCCCAAACTCAACCATTTTCCTCTGACCTTCAATCTCTCACCAACTACAACTTCACCTGCACCTTCCTCCATCATTGTGCTTGGAAGGGCTTTAGCTTTGGTTTTGATGAACAAGGCTGATACTTTAACTCCTTGCACCACTCATAATCATAAAGACCGTAGTGGTATTGTATTTTCCAAACCACCTTCTAAGAAGGCCCGAGTCAAACTTTTTGAGGATGATAAACATTCCCCACCCCATTCACCTCATTCACCACCTTCACCTACAGAGTCTATGGATCCAGAATCCATTCCTCCTAAAAAATTCATGAACATTGTTTCCCTAGGACCTCTGACTTATCAACGTGATGGCGAGGCTCCCTCTTCTCTTCCCTTCATGTATCCTGACATGATTGATGATGATACACCTTCTATTAACATCGTTCAATGTCAAGATGATGATTCTATTCTCACCTACCTTAGTGTGGAAGATTCTTACATAAATCAGGTGTTACCTTCTGAGATACAAAACATGTTTAATGAATAGAAAATGAAAATCAAAATTCACACTCAAGATGACCCACACATTCTAAAAATAGACCAATCTTTAGATATTGTTGAACAGGAAGCTTTTACTTCTTTTCTATGGGATCATAGCAATGTTTTTGTTTGGTCCTACATTGATATGCCTAGTATTGACCCAAACATTTTGGTCCATAATATCATAACCATTCCTGATTCCAAACCTATGAAATAGAAGCTACAAAAAATGCATCCTCACATTTCCCTTCTTGTCAAAGAAGAAATCCAATGAATCCTTTTGGTTTCCTTCATTCTACCCATTGATTATCCCTAATGGATCTCTAACATCACTCCTGTCACAAAATCAACAAGGGGACTCTACATTTGCATGGATTTTTGTGACCTTAACCTGGTTTTTCCCAAAGAGGACTTTCCTCTACCTAGTATTGACCAACTAGTTGATCTCACCACCGTCCATGAGATGTTATCACTTATGCATGGTTTCTTGGGTTATAACCAAATATTACTCACCCCGGAAGATCAACACAAAACCACCTTCATCACTCCTTGGGAGACCTTCTACTATCATGTCATGCCCTTTGGCCTTAAAAATGATGGTGCTACATATCAGTGGGATATGACTTATATCTTTCATGACATCATGCATAGCATATTGAAATATTACGTTGACGATCTTCTTAATGAATATAAACATCGGGTTGAACACTTTTTTGTCCTTAAGGTTGTCTTTGACTGTCTCATAAAATACTGCATTTTCCTTCAACCTAAGAAGTGTGTCTTTTCTATTCTCTCTGGTAAGATCCTTGGTTTTATCATTTCTTTGCATGGCATTGAAGTTGATCCCACTAAAATCAAGGCTATTCTCAAGATGCCTCCACCTACTAACCTTCGCCAACTTCATAGGTTTGCAAGGCAAGTTGCAATTTATTTATCACTTTATTTCTCATATTTCTTACCACTGCCATCCATTTCATCATCTTCTCAAAAAGGATGTCTCCTTTAAATGGGATGATGAATGCCAAAAATCCTTTGACACCTTAAAATAATACCTCCTCTAACCACCTGTGCTCATTCCACCTAAGGATGACCAACCATTTTACCTTTACATTTTTTTATATTGATCATTCCATCAGTGCCATGCTCACTCATCGTGATGAGAAACATAGGGAGTAAGTAGTTTATTATATAAGTTGTATGTTTTTAGACTACAAAACTATATATACTCACATCGAAAAACTATGTCCAGCCTTATTTTTTATCACCACTAAACTTCTCCATTACCTACTCAACCAAAAAACCTTCGTTGTCACCAATACTGACCCCTTACATTACACATACGCTAAGCCCTACAAACATCAATGTGTTATATGTTAGCTCATGCTCCTTGCAGACCTAGATCTCGAATTCATCCATCAAAACTCTGTTAAAGGACAAACCATTGTTGACCAAATCACAGACACACCTCTCTCTGGAAACTAATCTTCTAACTTTGATTTCCCTGATGAATCCATCGCTACCCTCTCCTTGGATGATACCATTTACCAAATGACCTTATTCTTTGATGGTTCCAAATGTCAGCATGGGAGTGGTGTCAGAGTTATCCTCATTCCTCTTGATAGTGAGCCTATGCCATTATCTTTCAAACTATATTTTTATTATACTAACAATATCACCGAATATGAAGCACTCAAGTGTTAGGCCTTCAAACTGCCATAACCTTAGATGTTAAATCAATTAATATCTTTGGTGACTCCCAACTGGTTTTGAACGAATTCAATGGTATATACTAGTGTCTAATGAGATACTTCAAAAGTATAAACATCATGTTTACATGATTTTTACTACCTTTGACCATTATGAACTTCAAACCACCCAACATTCCACTAATAAATTTATAGACACCATGGCCTGTCTTGCTTCTCAAATACCCACTTCGCCCTTTGACTCAAAAATATTTGTCACAGTACAAAGGTTGTACCACCCCTCTTACCTATTCAAAGACATTAAATTTTTCAGAAACATTGAAACTGACCCACGTGACCTTTGGTATAATGAGTTTGTTGACTACCTTTCCCTTTCAATTCTGCCTCTAGATATTACTTGCAATGGACAATGAGCCTTTCTCAAAAGTTTCTCTCACTATGTCATCATGGGTGGTCTTCTCTTTAAATGCAGACTTGATAGTATCCTTTTACAATGTCTTACAAGTTCTAACATTCCATACACCATCAAGGAAGTTTAGGATGGGATTTTTGGGGGTCAATTCAATGAATTAGTTGTCGCTAAGCACATCCTTCACCTTGGCTATTACTGACCAACCCTAAACCATGATTTTTTTGACTATGTAAAGATTTGTGTGAATTTTCAGCAACATGTTAATCTTCATCACACCCCTAGTCATGCCTTACAGGTCGCACGAGACCTTTGGAATTTCTCTCAATGGGGTTTAGATCTTGTTGGAGAGATTAACTCTCATTCTTCCCAACGTCATCAATAGATTATTAACACTACCAAATATTACACTAACTAGGTGGAATTCATACCTCTCATTTCTACAAAATCCAAGAAAATTTGTGAATTCATTAACCATCACATCATTTGTCACTTTTGTGTTCCTCACCACCTCATCACTAATAACGAAAAACAATTCAAAATCAAAACCCTATGGAAACTATGTGGTGCCTTTGGAATTCAACTCAGTTTGTATTCACCTTATTATCCTCAAACAAATGGCCAAGTAGAATCAACTAACAAAACCCTAAAAAAAATTCTTATGAAATTGGTTGATGATACTAGTAAGGAATGGCGCACGCACATTCCTTTTGCCTTATGGGTTTATCGCACTAGTATTCACACCTTAACCACTACCACACCTTTCTCTTTGGTCTATGGTACAGAGGTTTTCTTGCCTCTCGAATTCCAAATTCCATCTCTTCATAACTCACTTAAAGATATTCTCAACGATGATGATTTTTTTTCCAGGACCGTATCATAGAGCTTGATCTATTAGATGAACGTCATCTATATGCTCTCTATCACCTTATAATCTACCAAAAATGTATCAAATGTGCCTATGATAAACATGTCCAAGAACGAACCTTCAAGATCGGCAACATTGTCCTGAAGGAAAATCAACATGTAACAAAAGTAGAGAAAAGTAAATGGGGATTTTTTGCTCCTAATTGGCTTGGACCCTGTATTATTACTCATGCCTATGGATCAAGTGCTTATCATTTATCTTCACTTGCAGGTAAACCTGAACCTAAGCCCCTTAATGCCTTGCATATTTGACCATTTTATTTTTGAATCAAGTCCTATTTCACCTTCTGTCTATTAAATGCTTGTCCCTTGAGTAACATTCACCTTCCACTTACCTATTTTAAGGATCAACGACTAAACAAGAATCATGTGATTACCCGTCACCTTTCATCCTTATCTTCAATATGAGTACCATGGCTCTACTCATGGCATGATTCTCATGGATAATTTTCATCCTTTTCAAGGTGGAATCCCATGGTCATTTGTCACTTAAAGCTTCTCTTTCATATCTAAACTTGGTGTGTTATGGTTTTTTCTTCATAAAAGAAGCCTATACTCATTTATAGTCTTGTCCATAACCTAAAAGTCCAAAAAAAAATCAAAAGTAATATACAAGATTTTCAAAATCAAACTCCTTGAGTCAAAATTCTTGTAAATAGATGAATCCATCCAAAAGGACATATATCTTTCCATATTTTTGCTATAAAAATACTACTCCCTTGAAGGAAAACTATAAAAATCTAGCCCTATTATACATAGTCTATCACAAAAAGAAGACTATTTCTACAAAAATTAAAATAAAAAATATTTTGAAGCTTCCCACATCGATCAGCTTCACAAAGACCTCAAGGAGATATTTTATTCATCCCACATAGACTTCCCACATGGATCATTCTATAAAACAAAAGCAAAAAGAAAAATATAAATTTTTCATCATGGACTTGCCTATTTTGGTCTTGGGTATCTTGCAGAAGAAGTGTGTTGTCTCACACCAAGGTCATACTAAAACAACCCATTTCTCCTCGGCGTTTTTCCTTTCTAATATTCTACCTACTCAAGGGATATGTGGAAAATGATACATTTCATGATCATGTGACTTTCTTCACCCTTAGAATAGTTAATCATGCAATGCATTTAGGGTCTTACGTTCATAATCCAATCTTTGGTATGATAGACTCATAATGGTTCTTACCAATTAGGCAGCTTTTTGTCTCCTCTTACCATTCACCTCTTTTCTTACTTATTAATCCTCCTTCACAAGACCAGAACTTTGACACCTACATTCTAGGAATTCCTCTCCCATAAAAATCACCCACACCTATTCAACCTAGACAACAACCATGCCTATTCAACCTATACTCAACCATGCCTAAATGACCTAGACTCAATCATACCTAAAACCTACTGACCCATTCATCTCCCTTATCATATTCTTCCCTAGCTTATGGGAGAACTACATTAGCCTAGATCCCCTTTCTTGGGGGGCTATGTAGGAAGAACTCCAAGGGCATGGTGCCCTTGGAGGTTAACTTGGCCACTTTTACCCCTAAACAATTTTCCCCCTTTACATTCACATTCTACCCTAATTAGTTTCCATTTACCCAAAAACTTGGAAATTAGTATATCATAAAAAAATACATACCTACCATTTTATCACCACAACCATACTCTACTTAAATCATTTCATATTTCCATCATATTAATTACTTGGAAATTTATCCATAACATACATACAATACATTATTTCCATAAGATTAGTAACCTGAAAATTACCTAGACTCCACCATGCCTATACCTGACCAAACCATACCTATACCTAACTTGACCATGCTTATACCTGACCAAACCATGCTTATACCTTACTCCATCATACCTACAAGACCTTGGCTCAATCATGCCTAACTCACCCAGTTCCCATGGTACACAATAACAATGGAAATTAAAGATATTACATTATCCATCCAATAATAATCATCAACTATACAAGGAGTAATGTTTGTGTATCAATACATATGTACACAGGGATACAAGTGTCTCAAACACTCTTATATTTAATCTTGCAAAATCTTCAACACACAGGATGGTATATATATCAAAATCATAATCATAATACAATCTCATAAATATCTCATCCCCACCTGAAGCCCTCCTCTCCACTCTCACTTGTCTCCTCCTCTCTCCCTCTCAACCACCCTTCCAGCATCTCTCCACCCTCTATTGGTCCCTACTTGATCTACATCTCCTCCCCCTGGCCGTCTATCAAGCCTGATCTTTGAGGGCAAGTAACCTTACCCTAACCCTATCTCTAGAGCTGACAACCCCCTGTGCTACCTAAGTTGTGAGTCCCGGACCTGGTCCTCTCACTGGCTTCCTGTTGGGCCATGTTCTCAGCATATGAGGTAAAATCAATACCTGCAATGGCTAGATGGTCCTAGTAATAGTGGGCCTCATTTAGGGCATCCTTGAACCTTGCTATAAATACAGTCTGGGGTAGTTCCATTGACCTAAATGCTACCTATGAACTCTACCCTACTAATGGATAACCTTGTCCTGGTGTCATTGTCTGTACTATGGAACCCTATCCTGGTGCCTATGTTGGTACCTGTGTAGCTACTTGGGCCTATAAGGCCACAACCTATGCTTTTGTGGCTGCCAACTATCCTTGTAAACTAGTAACTTGTGCCTATAATGTTACTACCTATGTACCATCCCTTGTAGGATCCTATACCTATACCAATGCCTATGCCTAGATAGCAGTTAGTTGGCCCTGTAATGTAGTCACCTACCATGTCAAAGTAACTACCTGAGACTGTGCCACTGTCAACTAAACTCCTAGCGTAGTCTCTTATCCTTGTAGGGCATCCCTCTAAACCATCACTGTGGCTAAGTCTAGTTTACCTGGTCATGGTGGTGCTTCCTATAACTCTGATTCCCACCTCCATCTGTATGCCAAAATGGTGCCTGCATCGTCGAATTTCATATCCACTTTTACCTCCTCCTATTATGTGGCATCTGTAGGCCAAGGTGGAGAAAAAGGTCTCTCTACATCATCCCTGCAGTACTATGGGAAGGGTGGTAGCACATCCTATTATAATTCAAACTGACATCAAACTCTGTCAATCGAGATCATCTCATGCTCATCGGCACATCTTCCCTGTATCCACTTCAATAACTATAACTCATGTAGCTCCTGATCCATCCCTCTAAAATTCATAAAACCAACATAGGGCTACCAGACTATGTCCATCGCATACAAGCCCTCCAACTCCCACCTATAGTATACTATGTCACAAGCTTCCTCCTCTACTCGAGGATGACCACCTACAGCCACCCACCTCCTGTAACCTGACCTTTTTTGCCCATGGTGCTAACCTGGTACTGGTAGTCCTTGTGGCTTCACTACCAAAATATGTTCATATGCTTAGCAGTTCAATAGGAATGTACAATAGATGTCATAGTGTCTCATCCTCTAGTAAGCTCACAACTCCCTATATAGTTGTACTAAATATGTAGGTGCATAGGAAAAGTAGACCCGATCATCGATCATATCTCTCAATACTCCCATCCCTTTAGGAAACCAACCACCCTCTAAATAAGGAAGTAACCATACCCCACCACCACCTTCATCAGTACTGCTAACTGCATCTTCTGTGGGTGTGTAGCTTACAAATCCACATAAATAAAACTATTGTTGTGCTCTATCAGGTCACTCACCATCTCTCCAATTACCTCAATCATCACCTCAAAGGCTTCATCCGTTGATACCAAATATACAGGCTCACCAACAATAGGTAGACGTAGAATTCTATATACATCCTCTAGCATGATGGTCATCTCATCAGTGGGTAGATGAAAGGTGTTAGTCGTTGCATCCCATCTATCGATGAGCACAACCATGAGATGGTTATCCTGTTAGATCCACCTGTAGTTCCTAATTCCCACTAATCTGGCATCTCACATATGTTTCCACTTTTCCTTAGTAACATTGGGATTCACTTGCCCTAATAACAGTGGGACATGGTCCATCATCGACAACTAATGTCATGTTTGCATCCATACCACTCAATAATGTCAAGGACTAAACTACTTTTCCCATTTCTTTACAACCTAATTACCCCACCTATCTATTTCCTAACTACTTCCTTGGCCTATCATTTATTCTAATTTAGCTTACCAAGTTCCCATACTCATTCCATCACTGTGACCTAATCTTCCTCTATTACCTTTCTATGTTTACCTATATTTACCCTTACCTGCCTGCTTCTCTCCCTCATCCCTCTCTATTTCCCTTCTTCACTACCCATCTACCCTCCAATTTCATTTTTTACCCCATTTTTGCCTTCTCGACTTAACCTATTCAGACTAGGTCACTTTTCATAGTGACCAACATCAATCACATTGACCGATATCGGTCACTCTAAACTGACGTCGATCAAATATTTTCCCACCAATGCTGGCATGTCCGACCGACATTGCTCATCATCTGCAACTTGATTGATGTCGATCTTTGGTTTGGCTCTAAAGCCAAACCCCCATGCCTCTAATTTTCTAAATATTTAAAAACAATCCTAAAACCTACCCAAAAACCACCCAACCCCACCCATTTCCATTTTATAACCTAATTAATCTACATTGCACCTGCCCCATACCCAAATTCTTCCATTTTTAACTACAATTTGAATTTTTAATTCCCCCCATTTTATTTCATTTTTTCCTACAAATTCAATCAAAAACAACCAGAAAGGATTGAATCCTACCTCTACATGTTGATATCACCATGCTCGAATATCTGGTCTCTAAGCTAGTGGTCCTCCCACACCTCCTTCTGATGTCGACATGTTTGAATCAAACCCCTTGCTCTCTACCAATTGAATCACACAAAAATATCTCGTAGTTTAACCTCTGCACCTCTCCAACCACTCATCTCTCTCTAAATCATCCTAGAATCTATCCCAATCATGGTCACTCTCATCAATGGTATGAAAATGCCTCTCTGCTTGTTGTTTTCACAAATGGAAAAGCGCAAATGAATCCATAATTCACATATTTTACCTTTTTATCCCAAATCAGACCTGACCGATGTCGGTTTCCCTAAAGCAACATTGGTCATGTGCCCTAGTGCATCACACTTGTTTTCTCTTGATTGAAATTGGTTACCCATGACCATGGTTGGTTAGCCTTGTTTACCTCATTGCACAATATAGCACCAACTCTGCCTGCCTGAAACCTTTTTTTGCCTAACCCAAAGTTGACCTTGAGCTTACACCTCACCCTCATGATCTTATTACCTATCAGCTAACCTCAGAATCAGTTGGGGAATTTTTTTTCCCTGTTGATCAGAGAACACTTAACAGAACTCACACAAGAATTCCACACAAGAAAATAGGCCAGGTTTAAGGGCATAAATGGATAGGAAGAATGCACACATGGAGCAGAAGTTCAGCATTCGGGACTTAATTGGTTTTGAGCATGAAGACCTATTTTTAGAAGATGGCATGTGGAACACACCAACAATACAGACACATCTGTGTCATACATTTTCTATCTTTGGAGGATCGGATCAAAGCATTTTGCATCGAGACGGGCTAATAATAGGATTGTCACTTCAGTTAACTATAAGATCATCTATAGACCTTGGAAACCCCACACTTGCATGTGTGATCTATTTTACCTGTAAATCAGCTACATGTGGCTATTAATAGAAATGTGTTCTATTTTTGGAATAGATGAAGCAGTGATCGGGCATGATGAATCCCCACCAGTATTTATGTGTGTGTGAATGTCGTGTTGTGTAGGTTTGTATGTGACATTTCACATAGTAGTTTATATAGGTCAGATGAGAGATATATAGGTATATGGTCAAAGGGTATTTTGAGGCCTAAGCAATGTTTAGTAAAGTGAGAATAACTAGAGCATATGACTGGATTACTTGGGATCAGATCCATGATGTGCATTGGTATAGAATTCCATTATTGTAAGGAGATTCTATTTTTATTAATGATTATGGGAGTTATTGGATGATGTATAAGTGTCATTCTTGTGTGTAATTGAGTAGTGCATGTTATTGATTTCAATCATGATTATTTTTAAGTTGTTCTTCTCATAGATGGACTAAATAATGAATGTATTCACCTAGAATGATGGATTAGATATGGATCTATATGTTTCTTCCTTAGATGTCACGCTAACATCCTGCTACAACAACCATAAGGAGGGACATGATACCTTTGCAAACTTTAGGTGAGCGCTTAGTATAAGCTGAGTGATGTGCCAGTGCGTCTAGGGTGTTATCTGGTAAATTCTAGGCTGCATCATCGGATTCTAAATTGTTAAGACATCTATTTTGGACTTGAGTTGTCTAATGAAATTACCAGCATTGGTTTGGTGGTGTCTGATGAGGATGATCCGGTGGTGAACTCTAATAAAAGTAAAATTTAGGACTAGCTATACACTCACCCTCCTAAACCTCCATCATGTCCATGATTAGTTCTAACTGTATCTATCTTGAGTTCTTAAAGATGTGCTAATCACTTGGGTAGACCCAAGAATCTGTATGATACTCCTTATATGTGTCCCAGTTGTAATATTCCACCAAATCTATTTCCATGGTAGAAATACCCAAAAAATTGCTTATGCAATCTAACTACAATTACACGGTATCAAATGACTTGCTCCTAGACATAGGAAGAATCACTTACAATAGTACGATGCCAAACATCATCCTACTGCACCGCCATTTTGTATTCGTAGTCTAATGATAAAATCTTGATTCAATCACAAAATAATATCTACCCAGTATAATGATTCATTTCCCTCACAAACTTTGTAATTCTTTCAACAGCATCCGCTACTAGATCTGAACACCTTTCACAAGGGGTAAGTGGCTAGGTCTTAGATGTGCTCCTGTAGTCCTTATTATTTCCTACAACGTGCTCCCATCCGAAGCTGAAGATCTACTACTGCAAATAAATGAAATTTAGGAACCTGAGAGAGTCATTATCTTGAATGTGGTAACTTCCAAACTTCAGTCATCATCCCTTTCCTTTTACCAACTCGAAGATGACTCAATATCACGTGCTTAGATGCTCATGACCCTAGCTCATAGATTATTAAGACCTTCAAAGCAATACTTCACACCCACGTCTAGGTACATCTACTCTTTCTAGGACAACTGTCAAAACTGTTACCAGAAATGATCCTCATGTGCATTATAGGAGATTTAGATAGCTCATGAAGGTAATCTCTCCAAGCTCATGTTCTATTAGAACACCCATGGATATGCACCATGTGAGCGTATCACTTAGACTATCCTCCATCATTGGGAATCATGATATGAACGCGAACTTAGCTTCATTTTAGACATGAAGTACATCCAGAAATATGTACTACCAATGGGACTAATTACATGAAACATGCTATACCCACCCTTGTGATATCCAACTTGTCACTCCAAATCCATACCTAATTATCTAGAGTCCGATAATGTCTAACTAGCAACATAACTTTAGCCTATAGGACCAAAGATTCCTCTTGGAGGATGTAAACTACATCAATACTATTGGACTAGATGGCTGAATCAATGTCTCATATAATTCATGATAACATTTATCTCCAGTGGCATTCATGGCTGTCCTAAATCATGAGCCCAGTGTATAAATGTCTGGATTCACCTCTATCATTTGGAACTACTGGTCTTACCGCACTTTATATGTTTTCCAAATAGTACTAATCTCGATAGCATAGGGGTACTGGTAACATCCTCCATAGGTTATGTTCCACCCCATTTTAGGTCATTCAGTATTATAACTTCAAATCTGTCGTAAATCCTAATTACTTCACTCTAGTGCGTTATTCATCGTTGCTGACACATTCAGAGAGGTTTTGGACTCAGGTTGTCACCCAAAACAACACATACCATGACTTATACTGGAGATGTCATCTTCGTCAAGATTTCCCAGTACATAAGGCATATGAGGATGCTATTTGAATCATGTGTCACATTCATAAAACCTTATTCAGCTCATTCATGAATATTGGAAAGCACATGCTACATTCAGCTTGCTAAGGCAATTAATTTGAACTAGAACTATAAAATACCAATTGCATAAACAAGATCCATACTTAGTTACAGATGAACTGTAACCCTAATCCAACCCTAATTATTATGTAATCATTTAAGAATAACTTTCTTAATAAGAAGTCCTCTTATAATATCAGTACATTTGACACACTAAAGTATTAGCAAAAAACTTACCAGAGAAGTATCAATACTAAGGCACATAATGAGAGTATGATGAGTAATAATTCACCATGCTAGATATCACCGCCATCCTAGGATGCCAAATATCCTTACCCAGGGTGGGAGGAATTTCCCTTACTGCCTATGCACTTCCTTCAATAATAGGTGTGCCTACCATATAGACATGCGTACTATACATCTCATGCTTTACAAATACATTGGATCCAGCCCTATTATGTTAAGGATACCTTGGGAAGCATTGACACCTATTAAGGTAGTCCAAATCCTTATGCATGTCCACAAGATCTGTCAGCTGCATGATCTTTAGGCTTTCATAATCTTATCATAATGTTCACAAGCTCTTGACACTTGCATCAGGGCTATAGTGTACATGCTTGTCGAAGATCCTAAAATTTCAGGACCTTTATGAAGTTATAGTTTCTATCATAGATCTATGATGTTCATACTACAATCATGTTAGACTTAAAAAACTCTATTGAAATCATGACATGAAAGCCACTGGATCCATATGCAGATCTAACTGCACTTAATAAGGAAGACTGTTCTACGCTTTTGTAACACCTCTGTAGGTCGATCGACTTACTGATTTCGAGGATCATCATCCATTGACTTGCTCTAATCCATGATTCTAAACATTGGGGGTATGAACATCCCATCCTCTTTTGTAACCATGATACACTTCTATTTTTAGAAACTTTATATATCTATGCACATATTTCAGGGGATCATAATCAACCTACGCTATGTCTAAGAAATGATTTCCCACTTTTTCCTTGTTTTTCATGATGTATAAATGGATATTGTTCTGGGTGATCCATACTTGCAATAGCCAGAACTTACTGCTTTCCCTCATGGAGGAGCATGGTTATAATATGCAGTAAGTGTTAAAAATGACCTCAGTTTTGTTATCCTGTAAAATTGGCAAGGGAAATTTTACAGATAACCCTACCAAAATTTTGTTCTGGTCCCTCGTCAGGGACCCCTTGCTTTCAGAACAGTTGCAAAAATCCTTTACCGGGAAATCTAGTTTTCCGAACTTAGCCATTTTTGGTCTTTTTGGTCGGGCGCACATAATGTCTATGCAACATAAAGTATTCATGTGCCCCCTTTAAATCCTTTGGCGCATGGTTTGAGGTGTCAACAGGTGTTTTGGTGCGCCTCACTATGTTGTGCCTTTCTTGCATGTGCCAAGGCGCATGCGCCTTCATGTTAACAATACTTTTGTTGCGCCACTTTTTGGTGTGCCAAGGGTGCACATATTATCCATGTTGACATCACTTTCGGTGCGCCAAAGGCGCACATAACTTTTTGTTTGGCAAGTGTTTTGATGCGCCAAAGGGCGCATGCTTTCTTGTGTCGACAGTGTGCTTTTCATGCGCCATTTGAAAAAGTTGGTGGCACATTTATTACCACCTTGCCTATATATAGGCGCATCTGCACTGTCATTTCATCCGACACAATCACGTGATTTATTCTCTTTCCTTTGTACCTGTCAGCACACCTGCCTGTCGTTTTCGAATCACGTCGTGGACCCAGTTTCACTTCTCCATTATATAATCCTGGTAAGAGGTCCTCATTGCTTTTGTGTGTTTTGTGTTTTGGTTATTGGCTGCTTGTTTGTGGTGAGTTAAATAAAATGATCAACTTCCTGTGTGAAATCATGAACTCCCCCACCCTCCTTGCTATTTTTTCTATTCTTCCCCATGCATTTCTCCCTCTTTCCAGATCTGCTGGTAAAGGAGACTCTGCCTCTTAAAAAATCAAGGCTTGGAAACTCTTATGTTTTAGCCTCTTCATTACCCAAAGGAACCCTTAAAAAAGAAGCTTATCAACATGAAAAACCCTCAGAGAAAGAATCAAAGCTTCAAAATTGAAGACATTGTAATTTTTCCTCTTTGGCGCATCTGTCACCCTTGCAACATGATAGTACAGTCATGCCAATAGCACAACATACCTACTGCGTGTTACACAAAGAACAGCTATGCGCCCTCAAGGCGCACTTCCTTCACTTGATTACAGCCCGCTTTCCCTGCGCCCTCTTGGCGCACCAAACTGGCATGTGTAACATTACAAAACCATGTGCCCTTTGGCGCACCTTACATGTATGCAACATTGAAATTTATATGCACCAAGTACAAAACTGTTAATGGCGCAGGTGCATCCATTATTACAACAACATCATGTTGTGCAGACCTTCCATGCACTGCGCCAAGTTCCCCTATGGCGCATGAAAAAATGATGTTACACACATTAAACTCATGCCCTTTGGCACATCATGCACCCGTGTAACATGAAAAATATCCGCGCCCTTTATAAAAGGCATACACATGGCACAGGTGCACTTGTGTTTACAACAACAAGAAAATGTAATCTGCAGTGTCCATGCGCCATGCACCCTTTGGCACTGATTTATCCCTTGCAGCAGCCCTTTTCTATGTGCCATATTATTTAGCCCTGTAACCTGCAGTATTCATGCGCCCTGCGCCCTGAGGCCTTAAAATCACTAACTCTTTCTTCTGTTGACGCTTTAATGGAAGATCAAACAGCTGATATGACTTTCTTGCGTTGGGTTTCACTTCTTCTTCTTGCAGATCAGCAACTGAGTTCAGAGTCTACATATGTCAACATCAAGCAAGAGACCTACCAAATCTAAGGGTAAAGCCAAGCTCACAGAAGAAGAAATGAAGTACAAGTATCAGAGGGTCAGGATGCCTGAGTCCCAAGCAGAGTGTGACCTAGACATCAGAGACTCAGAACTGGGTCATATTGATATGGAGGATTTCTGGGCCAGAACCCAGAGGGTCACAAGAAGTCCATGGATGGAAAAAATGATGGGCAGTGCACTACAGTTTGCTGGAGGAATCCCAGTTAGTGCCGTGAACAATGAATTCATGATGGTAGTTGCCCGATGCTACAACAAAGACACAAGATGTGTCCATAATGAGAAGGGTGAGGTCATAATAAACCTCACTACCCGACACTTCGAAATAATGCTCGGCATCCCTCACCACTGGCACTTTATGGCCGTCAGCCAGGAAAATTGCATTAAGGCCTGGGACGATAATGAAGATCAGTGCATGTAGCTGATGAACGCAGGTTATCTGAAGAACAAAAAGGTGGTGACTCAGTGGCCACAAGTCATTCATCGCAGTGAATTTTCAGAGGAACTCAGTGACACAATCATGTTCCTAAGCAGAGTCTTTGGGCTTCCTGACGCCCATTATTTTCACAATTGGATGCTGAGATACTTAGAAACAATGAACAAAAATGTGCCCGATCAACGCTTTGAGTGGGCGGAAATCATAAGCAACACAATCTCTGAGCAGCTCCAACAAGTTAACACAATGGGGAGGTTCTATATGAATTCCTATGTAGTCTATGCTGCAGCTTCAGAAAGAGACTATCCAGTGCTCTGATGCGGTGCAGGGTTTGGCCCCAAGTTAAAATATATGAATACTATCCAGAACTGAAGCTGGAAAATAGTATTCCCCAGTTCACAAAGATCAATGATGCCTTCTTCTATGACATCATCTGCCTTTTGAGGCCAAATATGACTCACAGTCGTACGACCAAGAGCATTGTAGCAGCTATAGAGAAATGGGGGGCCTTGTTCACTCAATTCCCCACCTTCACCTATCTAAGGGGTAGTTAAATTCTTGGGAGAACCAACTAAATTGCCGAGATATGCTGGTCCCAAGTTAATCCTTTTGGAGCTGTCAAGACAGCTTATCACCTACCATGAGAAGTGTCTCAAGAGAAAGAAGGGTGGAACTCCTTTCCCCCTCATAGTGGGAAGGTATACGTGTCTCTCTCACCACAAGGCGAAGGACATGTTTACAGAGTTGGAGCTACTGAATCTAAAACACAACTTCCCGGCAAGGCCCACTTTTGACCCAAGGAATTGTCTCCCCAGAGCCAAGCTCGATCCGAATCCACATCCCTCAGATCGAAGATATTTATATCGACATATATCATGAGGTCGAGCTTAGGAAGGAAGGATCATTCCCACTTAGCCTTGGCAGAAATCATCCTAGTACGGGTGTGGCCATCATCCCAAAAAGGCTATCAAACTACTGAGTAAGAAGTGATCAAGTGTATCTTGACATAGGTGGGGATGATTGGCCTTTCGCGGTGATTGATAGAAACAAAGCACCTCAAACAATAGAAGAAATGGTTAAGGAAACTCTGCGAAGAACAGAGCATTGGTGCCGAATGAATGGTCTCATCTACCTCAGAGTTGATTTCGACTCATCTCCATTGGGCAATGCACCTCCTTGGGCCAAAACAATCAGACCAAAGGGCCTAGGGAAAGGTAAAGAGGGTGAGTCCAGCTCCACCCAAGAGGAAGCTCCTGAAAGCCCTCCTTCCGCTTCACAAGAACAGGTTGTAATCCCCGAAAATCCCAGAAAAAGAAGCAACGGAAGATGTTCTGATAGGCACATCCACTCGAGGATGTGTGCCACGACTGTAACTATTGAGGATTCCCTTCTGTCCCTTCTCCTTCTCCTCCTTCCCCTCCTCGAGTGACCCAAGTGATCATTCCTTTGGTCGTGTCCTCTCCCCCCTTCTTCTACTGTTCCCCCTTCTTCCTCATCCATCTTCTCTTCTCTCACGGAGCTGTCCCCCTCCATTTCTTCCCTCATCTTTGAGCTCCCTTCCATTCCCATGTCTTCCTCCCCTGCAGTATCTCTTCCTCCCGTGAGCACTTCCTCGGCTTCCCTCTTCAATTCCGCCTCCAAGTGTCTCCACGTTTTTCCCTTCTACTACTCTAGCTACCCCCTTCTCTATTTCTGGTCCTTCTCCCATAAGTTCCAGCCTGGATCTCCCAGCACCTGAGTCAACAAAAGAGGAAAGTTCCCATCGCACCGATGGACTTCTCCGTAATCCCATCAAAAGGGGCCAAGAAGAAAAATCCGATAACCCACTTCTCTCAGAGTGCATCAGGAGAGAGAGTGATGGAGATAGCATACCCCAATCCTTCGAAGGATAAAAAGGATCTGTCTTCGACAGGTTACACAGTGACTCAAGTCACAATGGGGACATCTTCAAAAATCCTGCAAGGAGAGGCCCTATCTGCAATTGACGCCCTTTGCAAGAAACTCCAAGAAGTAAAGGAAGAGAAAAGGCAGCTAAAGGAGAAAAATAAACATCTTCTCCGTACGCCTTGCAGAAAATGGGCAGTGCACCTCCTACAACTGCCGCCGAAACTCCTGAGCCTCTGAGCCAGGATAAGATCAATGAATATGCCTAAAATCAGCGAGCAGGGCATGGCAGTTTCCACCTGGAGGAGCCAAATCCTCAAAGAAAGTGAGGGAGTTATCGCTAAGTTCACCGATTTGTACCAGAATATCAATCAGAACAAATAGAGAACTCCAGGAAATAGCAGGACCCATCTCCGA
The DNA here is from genome assembly GCA_019776745.2 of Taxus chinensis. Classification (NCBI taxonomy): domain Eukaryota; kingdom Viridiplantae; phylum Streptophyta; class Pinopsida; order Cupressales; family Taxaceae; genus Taxus; species Taxus chinensis. The sequence continues at coordinate 39,364,823 of CM034148.1, read as the reverse complement.
AGAGCTTGATCATGCCAGGATGCAACACGAGACCTTTCAGAAAATGTTCGATTGTTCAGTCGATGATCTAGTCAAGTTTGGCATCTTTGGACACCCCAGAGCCCTCAACAAAATCCTTTCTACTCTGGATTATCTAGGTGGATCAGCTGGAGTTCGTCTTGGAGAAGATCGACAAAGTAAAGGAGGTAGCCCTGGATGCAATGCATCAAATGGAACAAATTGTTCTCAGAATGTCTCCAGGGTTTGCTCACTCCTTCTTTCACCTTAAGAAAGGTGGAGGAAACTATTCAGATCTTCAAGGAGATCGTTTCACAGGGGCTGGGACCAGAAGTTCACATTCGACGCCGAATCCATCAATAACCTATTGGCATGTCGTGACTTCATCAGGTACCTGATAGAGGTAGAGAATGATTATTCCAAACTCCAGGAAAGGCTTGTAGATGAGCAGGAGACCTACGAAGCTATCAGCGATAGACACAAGGATCCTTCCGAGGATCAACTTCAACCCATGATCATCAAGTTCATGGAGTACTGTGCCCAGTTCCACATCTCGTCGGTCCCCGAGCAGCAAAAGCAGGATACCCCCTTCCAGCTGCAGGACGACGATGAATAGTTCCCTTCTTCCTCAACTTTCTCCTTGTAAATTATCTAAAGTCATGTTGACACAAACGATGACATCATCCATGTTGCACCATCGGATGATGTCATCCACTAAAGTTGTCAAAAATCAACAAATGGCTTTGTAATGTATTGTAAGATATTTTTGTAATTAAGTGGTTTGTTTTCTTTTGTCTTCTTTTCTTCTCTCCTTCTATATATACTTGAATACTTGTTGTATTCAGGGGTGGATATCTTTTTAGATGAAAAATAGAAGTGAGAAGAAAAGGCTTTGTACTTTTTGTAACAGAAGAAAATATTAATACAAATATTAAGACTTTGTGCTGAATATGTGTGTTATGGGCATCTGATCTTTCTTATGTCAGATCTATGCGTTTATTCTGTTAGATCTATCTCTACTTTTTTGTCATTTATTCATCAGTATTGCTTTATTCGTTTATGTGCTAGTAGGTTTGGCTCTGTTTACTACCAATCCCAAAACATAAACCCTCTGACCTTTCTGACTTTGGAATTCATTTCTTTTCTCCCTTTGGATCTATCTTATCTTCGTCTTTCCCTTCGTTCCTTTCTTTTTGCAGTTAGAAACACCCCTACTGGGATGAGATCCCAAACCCCCGAAGGCAGAATATTGTGAGACTTGCACAGATTCCTGCTGGTAGAATAGCAATAAACCAGTTTTGCTTTGCTTACTCAAAGAGGGGCTATGCCCTGCACAATGTTGGCTCGTCTATCCATAAATCTACCCAAGAGACAAATTTTCAAACCAACACCACTATAGGTGTGAATGTCCTTAGAATATTGTATTTTATTTCTACACAAAGAACCACAACTACAAAGAGTACTATATGTACCCAAAATTGTAAGGTACTGCACTATTGGAACAACGTGACACGTGCCCCAATGATGATATAGGTCCCCTTGCAAGGTGTTTAGGATTCGGAAAGGCTCTCCAAATATGTGTTATCATCCCGCATGCCCCGCTTAGCCCCCACGTGCTTTGTTTTCCTCTTTTCCCCTATTTTCTTTGCCTTTTGCTCTTCAGTTACGAAACCGCCGCCTTGACTGGGCTGTGGTCTCGTGACCGCTGCCCTGGACAGGGCGGAGGTCCTTCACGCATTTTCTAGAATGCTCTTTTAACATGACTCATTTGATTTTCAACGTTTACCAGCTTTTTTTACTGCCTTGGGCTTGCATTAATGATTCCGGTTCCCTGGAATAGTGTTTTGCCATTATTTATAGTTTAAGAGTTCAATTTGGTTTTTACCTTGGGTAAATGCAAATGCTATAAATAGTTGGCTTGTGCTCAAGCAAATGGCCCCTCAAATTTTCCTCTGAATTTCTCATTGCAATAGATTAGTCTTTCATTTTGCTTGGAATTCTTAGTTTCATTCATTGCATGCTTAGTTAGTATTGTTTTGCTGTTAGGAAGCCACATATCCATCTTGTGCAAGTGCTGTTAATATTTCATCCAATCCATTGGAGTAGAATAGTTTGTTTTCAATAGGAAGTCATTAAATTTATAGGTTTTGTTCTTCAAATAGGATAGTTTTAGGTTCTGGATGTTTTATACATTGCATGACTCGCAATAAATCCCGCTAGGAATTGCATAAGCCAAGCTCTGTACTCTTACGCTATCTCTCTCCTACTCGCATTGTATTCAGTCTGTATCCTAAGTTGTCTTTGTCCCAATATCTACTTCTGTTGATGATAGCATTATACGCTTTTCTGGATCCATGTGATCACAAAGGAGTAAGGAGGTCACACTGAGGGGACAAGATCACACACATCATTGGATTCACCACTGTTATGCAGAATCCAGGTTCTAACTTTCAAAGTTCTAAATTAGAAGCATATTGAATAGAGTAGCCAAGCACTTTATTTCAGTCAATTTTACTTTCAATATTGTCAGGGAAGCTATGAGGATTGATAGTTTCTGAGAGACTATGATTCTTTCCTCACTTCTGAGGTAGGATCGAGAGTCTTTCAAATAGATTAGATCAGTTATTTCATTGTTTAGAATAGATTTACAACTGCATAGGAAAGTAGCTATACTCGGTTACTTTGTTTTAAATTCATCATTAGATTAATCGTCAATTTCTAGATATATTAAAATATCTGCCCCTTCAATTCACTTATAAAATTCATCAGAAAAATACAAAAATATAGAAGTCATATATGTTATAGATATACTTCACATAGTTAATTTTACTTTGCTGCATTTAGTTTACATTGTGGCTTTTGTATGACAATCACGGGACCTAGAGAGCCCAAGGAATACGTATTCGATCCAATCGTGCCCCAACCCAATCTTGTCATATCCATAACTTATATAGATCAGAATCTTAGGATCCAAGTCTTCCGAACAACGGTAAACTTACAACAAATCAGTTTCCAACTGTACGGGTTAAACATAGAAGATGACAAAGCACACACATTTTGGTCAAATCAACAAAACTACAGATTGCCCTAGATACATGTCTACATGACTGTGGAAGGGTTTGAAAGAGAGTAGACCTTTGGTTGTGATCCTTTTGTCCCACAGCCAGATGCAGGAGACACTCTCACAGATATAGATACCAGCCTAAGAATTCAGGTTGCATGAACGCTTGTGAGATACTCTGAAAAGATCACACAACTGTTAAAACTGAATATAGAGGCTGAGAAAGCATATGACTATTAGATACTAGGGATCAGGGACTGAATCCACACATGACCATAGCAGGACCACAACAAACACGAATCTACAGTTGTGACCCACAAGTCTCACAGCCCAATGAGTCCATAGGTGAATCAAACATAGATGTTGGCCTACGTACATTAGTATTCAGATCTACTCCACTTCCACCTATCATCATCGAACAGTTATCCTTGTTAGACATAACAGCTAACAAATCTAAGGAGTTCTGGACTAGGCCAGAGAATCGCCCATAGAGTCAATTATATTTACCATCCGCCCTATGACCTTATCTAGAGACATACACGAAACTATCCCAGGTCATTTTCCACGTATTCCACAACCCATAGACTGAATCACGCCAGAGCTTGATATTGATTGGAGCCTTCGAGTACTCATCCATGCTAATCGATCTATCACACCAGTTTAGGTTAGGAGGGCCTTCTCTGCCTTAGATTTGCAATTTCCACTAGTGCATGTCAAAGACATCAAATTTCCTAACTAGTTTATCTGCATCCCATGCATATTCAATCCCCACCAGCTGTCTCGGGATGACCTCGGGAGGTTGGGTGCGTGGAAGAGTTACTTGTAGATTCTCATGCTCAAATGTAACTTTTTTATCATACAAAATTGGTGAACCCAACATGAACTCCTTTCTACTTTCTGATTTGGAGTTCGATTTCTACTGGTTCTTTTAAATTAAAAACGACCTTTTTCATCTTTACTACCTCATCATCTCTCACCATCACCTTCACTCCTTCATTTATTCTGCGGGTATTCATATACCCCCCAAATATGTCGGGATTCGATGCATATGGTAGGTCTCTCTTAGGTCTTGAGGCATACTATGCTCAACTGAATAGACAATCATCACCCTCGCTCTCATTATGGGGTGACAGCTACTCAACTAACCAGTCATCAACACAAACTCCAAGGGTCAGATATAACTCATCTTTCCAAATAGAGGAGTTGGATCAATTTTCTCAAACACAAAAAACAGAGCCTTCAGGCTCAAACAATATGACGCTCACAGGAGAGTCTAGTTCGTCTCCTCAGGTACTACTTAGACCACAAATTAGTAGACAAGCTGACCCATACCTGGTTTTAGATAATGAACATTCGATATGTTATGCTAGGAATGAACAACATTCCCAAGGTATGTACCCACTTATAGGGATTTTACAAACACAACCGAAGGTCTCTTTTCAAGGAAATACCTTCATGCCACTACATACAGGAAATGCCCTCGGGGAAACTTGGCAGGGCAACGATCAGTTCATAGTAGGATATCACATGCCTATACAACACCATGATATACAACAAACTCCGCTAAGGAAAAATACCGTGACTTCACCAAATGAATTCATTTCAATGTTAGTAGAAAAAGTGATGGGGTTAGAACTTTCTCAGGTAAATCACCATTCTCAACTCATATAGGCAAGAAATTCTAATCCTATCCAAATAGACCTCCTCACAGGAATAGGTACGTTAGGCGTGACCCCTCAGTATTCACAACAAGTGCCAACAAGAACCACCATTTCTAACACCATTCTAACACCTCCCGATCTGGTACAAAATAATCCATTCTTGGACAATCCCCCTTCATACTTAAACATGTACTCCAAATCACCACAAGGGGATATGTTCTCCTCTCCTGGCATGGTTCCTCAAACATAGGGGTTTCCTTATGCCCCCACCAACGCATACACTATGCCATATCAATAACCCATTCCACCTCCACTCCCTCAACAAGCATCATCAATGGTCGAAACCTATGTGATAGGGACATATTCAAAATACTTAAAAAAGCCCTTAGATTTCACCATACGAGGCATCATGCTTCTAAGACCTCTTCCCGATTTACCCAAGTACAAAGGTGAGAGAGATCCGAATGCACATATTAAGGCTTACGCTATAGCCATTCGAGAATTACTCCCTTGTGATGGGGTTGTTGCTAAAATATTTCCCAAAACCTTGGAAGGTATCACTCTCGATTGGTATTATAGAATACCTGAGGCTTCCATCCATTCATTGAAGCAACTCGTTTTAGAGTTCATTAAGGAATTTGACATGAACAAACTATTAAGAACAGGAATCAGGGAATTCTTACACATCAAGAAAGAACACAATGAATCTGTCGCCCATTTCATCCAGAGGTGGCGTAAAGTTCTTTATTCTTCAAAAAGTGCTCCAAATATGGACCAAATGGAACTATGTGATTTATTCCTTCATTCTCTCAGCAGAGAAGTGAAGGAAGAAGTCTATAAGTTCCCACTAAGAACTTACGATGAAGTACTTGAGAGTGCTCTCTAAATAGATCAAGCGGCAATTGATAGTGGTCACAAAACATATGGAGCAAATGGGAGGTTAATCACTTCCAACCAGAACACTGCAACTTATCCTACTACCACGAATGTCAATCAAGGACCTAAAATCCTTAATAAAAATAACGGAGTGACAACAGATGGAGTAACTGATCAGGATAGAAAGGTAAATGTTGTGAATACTCCACCACAAATAAACAACCAACGAAACAACAACTTTACTCCAACAATCAATACATTGGATTTTAATCATCCACAACAACAATGGAGAATCCCTACATGGGATCCAAACCAAAATTCAACTAGGTATCAAAACCAGAATTCAAACCAAAGGCAACAAACACAAACCTTTAATAGGCAACGGTTTGATCAGAGTTTTAGGCCACAATATACACCAAACCAACAAACTAGGAATTACAATCCTAACTCGTATTGTGGTTTTCACAAAATTTGAGGCCATGACACTAGAATGTGTCGTGACTACAATAAATTCATGCAATGTTTTTCAGAGGAACAAAGACAACTTTTTACATATATGTTCTTGGCAGATCCTACGTCACCATCACCAAATAATTTTACAGGGGTAGTTTCCCCTCAAAATGCACCCCTCCAGATCTTCAATGATCAGCTCCCCAATCACAACAATAACAAGATAAATTCAAATGGGACAAACAAGGGTGTAATTACAGGAAACAATGATCATGAAGCCTTAACTTCACTGAATCCATTAGTTGTGCCACAATTAGGAAGTCAGCCACGACCTAAGATAGTCAGATTAGTGGAGTTAGATGCCAAACTACCCGTAGAAGTTGTAACAAGGACACGAGAGTATTCCTCTCAGCTAAGTCCAAGCTACCCGCTAGAAACAGACAATATCCAACAAGTATTAATAAATCTCTTGGGTGCTTACAATTTAATTAATGATCTAACAAAAACCTTCTCGCACATCTCCTTTTTGGACTTATTGAAGAACTCCCCTACTCACAGGGCTGCTCTTTTAGAAGCATTGGGTTTAGTTCATCTAATTAACATCACTCCACCTCCCGAAACACAAGTGAACCATATATACTTTGATATCCACCCTCTGGGGCCACTGGATAGGGACATTGAATTCATATTCAAAATAAACAAAATGCCAACAGGCGCTGAGATTGCATGCCGAGGCGATCCAACCTTACACTTGCAAGTGTGGGTTTATAATAATTATGTGAAACGTGCGATGGTTGACGATGGGGCAGCGGTTAACATAGTCCCCTTATCTTTCCTTCAAAAGCTAGGGTATGGAGAAATGAATTGTTCCATGACGTGAAATACACTAAGAGGCTATGATAGCCTTAAAGCCACCTCGATTGGAACTATAATACTACCGGTCACCTTAGGACCCAAAACAATCCTGACTTAATTTTATATTATAGATTGGGAAACTAACTATAATATGATCCTCAGCCGACCATGGATACACCGTATGAATGCAATCCCTTCTACACTATTTCAAGAAGTAAGGTTTTTACACTTAGGAAAGATATTCATAGCCAAAGGTGATCCAAAACCATTTGATATACACTTGGCAGACTTAAAGAGAAGACCAGGTATTCACTCAGAGTTTGAACTCCCAACAAACCAACTTAATAAACCCACTGACGCAAAACTAGAGGAAAAGTTGGTACCTACGACAGATCTTGAAACCATGAGCCTAGCCAAGACAATCCCAACCCTCAAAGATGAGGCTAACATTGTAGAATCAGTATCATTAGGAACTACTACAAAAATTGTTGAATTACTAGAACAGGATCTACCAATGTTCCTACCATTTAATTCTGTAGGCATGGGGTACACCCTAGGTGTCGGTTCTCTCCCAGCAGTAGATCTCTGCATGGTAGAGGTAGAAGATGTTAACACAACAAATATCCCAGCGCCCATATTCCCAGCTAAGTATTGGACTCTCCATTTTGATGGAGCTAAATGTCGTTACAGAGCTGGGGCAGGCGTAATCCTTACTTCTCCCGAGGGAAAATTCCTACCATTTTCCTTTAAACTAAATTTTGAATGCACAAACAACGGCACTGAGTACGAAGCCCTCCTCCTTTGCCTCATCTTAGCTAAGAGAATCAATGTTGATAACATCAGAGTTTTAGGAGACTCACAATTGGTAGCAAATCAAGTTGCTAAGATGTATGAAACCAAAGTCGAGCACTTACAACTCTACAAAATAGCTGTACTGAATTTAAGCAAGGAGTTTGACTTCATATCAATTGAAGCAATCCCGTGAGAACAAAATCTTCTCGCCAATTCAATAACAACCTCAGCATCGCACTTTACTCCAAATAGTAAGTTAGAGGACACCCGTTTCATGGTATCCCTACGTACTGAACCATTGGTAAAAGCAATGTCAAACCCTCTTTTGACGAACAGAGATGAGAACAAATTTATTGTCCTAAACCACATTGACAGTAATACAATCACTCTTGATTTCTTGAATGCCTATGCGGTGTTACATCTCACCCATCACGTGGTAGATTTATCCCTAATCTTGCATTCATACTCCTACTTCGGAAATCCCATGACAGAGCTTCCCTTACAAAAGGAACTCAGCATATACACAGTCGAGAACGGAGATGATCTAGAACTACCTCCAGCCTCACCTAAGTTTGAATAAGGTAACGCTTCTTTAATCGAAGAAACAATTGACATTAACATCGGAACGGAAAATGAACCAAGAATATTGAAGTTAGGATCATCGTTAACTCCATTAGAAGTAGAAATACACACTCGGATCCTCAAGGAACATCATAAGGATTTTGTATTTAATTATAAAGAAATGACAGGGGTTGCACCACACATTTCAGTGCACAACCTCATCACTAAATCAGATGCAAAACTGATTAAACAAAAATCGAGACCAATGAAACCCAAGGTAGCTCTCATGTTGAAAGAGGAGGTAATGAAACTCCTCCAAGTAGAATTCATCAAACCAGTCGATTACTCTCAGTGGGTATCTAATATCATTTTGGTTCTAAAAAAGAATGGAAATATACACATTTGTGTAGACTTCTGAGACATTAACAAGGCATGTCCTAAAGACGACTTCCCATTACCATCTATAGATGTCATTGTTGATGCAATAGCTAGATTTGAGCTTTTATCCCTCATGGATGGATTCTCAGGATACAATCAAATCAGAATATCCAAACAAGATCAAGCTAAAACCACGTTTATAACTCCTTGGGGAACCTATTGCTATGTTGTTATGCCATTCGGTCTCAAGAACGCTGGTGCTATGTACCAGTAGGTTATGACGTATATATTTCATGATCTTATTCATAAAATTGTGTAATCCTACGTAGATGACTTATTGGCCAAGGCCAAGAAACGTTGTGACCATCCAGAAGTGCTTCACGTCATTCTTTCACATCTGATAGAATACGGAGTCATGCTAAATCTAGAAAAATGTGTCTTTGGTGTAACAGGAAGGAATCTCCTAGGTTACATTATATCATCATGCGGGATCGATGTTGATCCAGCCAAAATTAAGGCTATTCTCAAAATGGTCCCACCTTCAGATGAATTTGGAATCAGGTCATTTCTCAGAAAACTTGGTGCAATCCGGAGATTCATCCTGGACTTAAGTTTTTCCATTCATCCAATCAACAATCTACTCAAGAAATATTATAACATTGATTGGACTAAAGACTACGATAAAGCTTTCAACGTAGTTAAGCGTTTCTTGTTAACACCACCTACGCTAATGCCACCTAAGTCGGATCTCCCGTTAATTTTATATTCGCGAGCTACTAATGTCTTGCTAGCCTGTATGCTGGCTCAAGAAGACGATGACAAGAGAGAACATGTGATCTATTTCATTAGCTAGACATTGCTCAACTATGAAACACGTTATACGCAAGCAGAACGAGAATTCCTCACCATAGTCTTTGCAACCAAACGCTTAAGACATTACATGTTAAATCAAGAAACAAAGGTCATTGTAAAGACAAAACATTTACAAACTTTCCTCACGTAAGGGTCCTTGTCTAAAAGGGCTAGACGCTTTATAACCTTAATGGGGGAGTTCAAACTAATGTTTGTAAATCAGAAGTCTATTAAAGGACAAATCATTGTGGATTGGTTAGCTGATAATCCATTAGACAGAGGTGATCTAGTAGATCTGGACTTTCCTGATGAATGCGTATATTACGTCGAAACCAGACCTCCCATCTCTGAGTGCCCTTAGTATGTTGACATTATTAATTATATCATGGATCATACGTATCCAGAAGGTGCTACACCATAGCAAAGAAGGTGGTTACACATCATCATAGCCAAATACATCATTATAGAGAAAGTGCTCTATCGAAAATCATTCGATGGAATGCTTTTAAGATGTGTCGACACAGAAGAATCCAAGAAGATTCTCCACGAATCTCACAGTGGGATGTGTGGAGGCCACTTCGGTGGCCATGCCACCGCTCGTAAAATACATCGGATGGGCTATTTCTAGCCTACTCTAGAACACGACATAGTAGAGTTTGTACAAAGGTGTCATAAGTGCCAAGAATTCTCCCATGAAATCCACATGCCGGCACAAGCTCTACAACCAATCGCTACTCCATGGCCCTTTTCTACGTGGGGCCTCGATTTAATAGGGAAGTTCTCTCCCTTGTCTACAGATGGCCATAATTTCATAATCACGGCCACCGAATATTTTACCAAGTGGGTAGAGGCCATGCCTCTTACTACTGTACCAGGTTCTGTGATCACCAAGTTCATTTTGAACCAAATCATTTGCAGGTATGGTGTCCCACAAGTCATTATCTCAGATAATGGCACTTCTTTTAAGAATGACAAAGTTCGTGAATTGTGTAATAAATTTAAAATCGGTCATCATACGGCCTCCTTGTATTACCCTCAAGCCAATGGACAGGCTGAGGTGACAAACAAAACACTAAAGGCCATTCTCCTTAAAACAGTGAAAGAAAACAAATGAGATTGGCATTTGAAGTTATATCCGGCCTTATGGGCCCACCGAACCTCAATAAGAACACTAATAGGAGCTACTCCTTTTTCACTAGTATTCAGGGTAGAAGCAGTTCTCATGCTTGAGGTTGAAAAACCCAGTCTCTATATCTCATTACAAGGGATTCTAGACAAAGACGCTTATAGAGAAGCACATCTCTCCCAACTAGAAATCCTAGATGAAGCTACGTTAGATGCTAAACAGTGGCATAGAGTCTATGCTGACCGGATGTGCTGGAAGTATAACAAGAAAGTCTATAAATGCGACATATATGAAGGTGATCTAGTTCTAAGGCTAGACAGCTAGATCGACAAAAATACTGACGAAGGAAGGAAGTTCCAGCCCAAATGGTTGGGCCCATACCGAGTCATGAAGGAATATGGAAATGGTGCATATCTCCTATGTATGATGGAAGGTGAGGAATTTGGTGAAACAGTCAATTCCCTCCACCTCAAATGATTCTACGCGTAAGCAGCTAGTACTACTTGTATAGTTATATCTACATTACATCTTCATACTGTTAGGATCAATTTTTCCACTTGTTTTGTACAATTTTGTGATCAGGGAATTTATTCTCAAAGTAATTCATTACAAACTCATGATGTTGTTGGCATAAACGCTCTAATCATACTTCTCTATTTCCATGATATCATCAAACTATTTCGGAATCATTTCATCAAACAAGGTTAGATATGACAATGTCTTAATGGTAACCATACCAAGATCTGCATACTTGTTCTCACTTTTGGTTTCTTCTTAGGATAGGTGTCTTGCCTATGGTCTGTTCTAGAAGCTTCATCATGTCACATCTATCCCATATGAATATCACTTTGGAAGTAAGAGCATGCTAACATTTTACTCAAACAAACAAGTCAAGTATAAATCAAACAGAAAATTTTAAATTTACACATTTCCTTTCCCCACCAACCTTCGGTGATGAGCTTGTGTCTCTTACTAGTGACGTAGGGTTGGGAAAGGATGGAAATGCCCTTACTCACCTATGCCTTGCCTAAGGTGATAAACACATGCTTCTTACTAGTAGCATGGGGCAAGGTGTGGGGGGTCCTCTTGACAAACAAACGTAAAAGGTCATAAACAAACAATTCAAATCTTGAAGTCTTGAGTCAAAAATAAATGAATCAGATGTCCAAAATTCTAAGAGAATTAAAAATCCTAAACACCTAGATTTTATCTACCATGTGGCCATCCACGGATCTAAGTCTAGATAAACCACAAAGCAAGTTTCATCCCAAAACTATGAAGTCACTCAAGTGGAGTAGGCTTGTAGTATCCTAATTTGGTTCCACCAAAGCTTTATCTATATTTCATCTCTATCATTTCGACACATTTCATAACTTGTGCCCTTCCCAGCTCTCGGTGATGAGCCCTCGCATCTTACTAGTTGCGTGGGGTCGGGAGAGGAGCAAGTCTATCTACTCATCATACCGCCTTATCTTCACCACTTTGCCAAAACAAATATGAAGTATCCAAAACTGCTTATAGAAACTAAGATTCAAAATCACATTGTATCTACATTATCATATATCAGCATCATGAAGTATGAAAAGAAAGTAAACATTTGTATCGTTTGTTCTCAGTTGCATACATTCTACAAAGCATATAAGCATAACATCATAATGTACATGAGGAAATGGAAATGGAAACAAAGCCATAAATGCCAAAAGTCCGATCTAAAAAGAATATATATATATATATATATAAATGATCAAAATTCTTGTACAATGCCATCATGCGCTAAGCATGGTCAAAACGCTCAAAGAGCCTGGGATATACAAAAAATATCATACAAAAATCTAGGAGAGCCAGGTGGCTTCTCAATCCCTATGAGACCCCTCTGAAGGTACACGCCCACGCCTAGGACTCCAGCTACGCTGGCGCTCTGAGTGCATGGAGGGCTCAAGATCCCGAGGGGCAGCCGTAGTCTCGCCACGAGAATGACTCCTCATCAGCTGCTTGGTTGTCATATACCCCGCTAGCTCCGTACGGAGAGTCGATACCATCCTGGCCACATGCCAGATAGGGGAAAAGATGTCAGTATGTCTTCCAGCTGTTGAGGGCTCCCCAGCATCCACAAACAGCTCTGCATGGGTCCTCTCCATGGGGATCATCAGTGTATCGGTGCATACCCTGTAGATCAAGTCTCACCACTCATCGGTGATCTCTGCAAACAAAGGAGAAAACAAATTAAAAATAAAACAAGAGATAAAACACAAGTGTAAAAAAAAGGAGAGATAGCAACTAAGGCAATCCTAATTAAAAACAAACATTAAAAGGAAGGATGGTAACTTACTCAGATCACCAAGCCTCTAGGACGGATCTCTAGGGTCAGCACCTGCCACAGATGCCTCTGCTTACTGAGGTGCTCCCCCCATGGCTGGAGAAACGTAGCATCCTGCAATAGACACATCAACCCCACCATGGCCCTGGGAGAGTGGCTCCTTTGCAACCAGAGTCACCCTCTCTACACTCTACTCTGCCTGCATGATATCCTGAGTGTCATGCCACTTAGGATCACTTTCCTCCTCTGTCTCTCCCCCTGTGAACTCCTCATACTCGTAGTCTATGTCAATAGGTGTTTCGCGTGGAATGTTTCGGCTCTGCGAAATAGAGTTGCTTCTATCCTTTCATTCCTTTTAGAAATAGATAAGGGTTAGGGCTAGGAGGAATACCTGTTGAATGTCGAGATGGTGTGTGTGTACCGTAGAGAGAGATCAGGTTGATTGCGAAGAACTCCTTTTTGTCTTAGAAGGACTACCTGCAAATAAGAATACAAGACCACAAGATTTTAATTAGACAATAAATGAGGGAACTGCCTTGGGCCCAGGAAATATAAAACTTCCTTTCGAAGGTGGTTAGTTCCCCTGCTAATATAAATTAACACAAAAGGTAACAAAGTAAAGCTATTGCAAAATCATGATTTAGGTATCTTGTTACAAAGCAATCGTTGCTAAACTATCAATAATAAAGTGTCATGTTGTTTGTTCGGAAACTGGTCGTTGATACATCTAGTTTTGAGTCATAGGGATAAACCAGACTGGACCTGAGGTTGCTAGGTGAACCGATAGGTCGAGTAAAGGGTTCTATGGGGTTAAGTCACAGTGACCGACGCCGGTCACTGGGTAACCGACCGCGGTCAGAGAACCGCTGCCGGTAGGGGATAATCGACACCGGTAGGGTCAAATAATGTAGGTGCTTCTGGGTAGAGGCTAGTAGCAAGGTGATTGTGGGATTATTAAGATTGGTAGATGGCTAAGGTGAATAAGGGGAGGACAGGGTAAGACTCAGAATGTGATAAAATGGTCTTCAGGGCAATGTAATGATGTATGGATGGGGGTTAAGTGCAGTATCTTGCTGGAAGTAGATTTATGAATAAACTTATGATTACCATCAATCCACAGTCTCAAGAAATGTTATCAAAGAGAACATACAAGACTCTACTTACTCATCCTTGATTGACAAGAATGCAGGTCCAAGAACTGTGATGACAAAAGGCAGAACTCAAGATAGGACGATCCTGACGATCAGAAGCTGAGATTTCTTCCTCTCACTGATGATCAGCTGAGTGTCACAGGGCTCTGGTTGTGCAGTTGCAGTCTTGGGCTTGATGTCCTTCTCTACAAACTCTTCTTGTTTCTTCACGTATCTCTGTTTGGCCAAGAAAATCCTGATCCTCTCAATGATTCCTCCTCCTTTTTTGATCAAATGAAAATCCGATCCCTTCTCGATCAAATGAAAAATACGATCCCTTGTTTTTGGTTGGAAGTGGTCATTTACAGGGAACCGATGGCGGTTACGAAACTGAAGGCGGTTGAGTAGGAACCGGTATCGGTCAGGTCAAAGTGGGCTATTTTTGGTAAAATAGCCAACTTTCCCTATTTTTCTCCCAAGGGATTAGTTGTGGGCTTGGTCAAGTCATTATGAGGTCAGTTTTGGGTGCGGGTGAGGAATAATTAATCATAGGTGTGGATGTGGACCAAGTTATAGGTCTTAATTAGGTTAGTTTAGGGTTAAGACTCGGTCATGATGAGGTGGTGAAATGAGGTGGCAAGTATGGCGATGTGGATTTATCAATTATAAGGTAATTAATAAATAATTGTGTAAGGTTTAGGTGATGAGGTTAGGTTGCGAAATGAGATGCGGGGCACAGGGGGTCGTAAGACACAAATTGGGTGTCTACATTAGCCCCTTGTTGTCGTGTAGCTTGTCTTTGTTAAAGCTACACAGACAATAATAAGAAGTGGTTACCCCTGTTAAGGGTATAGGTAATCCCCCTCAAATCTATCACAGATTGAGGCAACGTGAAATCAGGGATAGGGTTAATAAAGGGTAAATGGTTTTTATATGATGGTAAGATGGTGGGGTAGGTCCAAGGAAGCAGACGCACGTTGAAATGCAGTAGTGCGACTAGGGTACATGATTTGAAGAGCAAACAAGCAATTCATAGGCAAAGGTCGATAGTTTATCCAAACAAGGGTGATATAATCCTGGTATCCAAGGCATAGGAAGTAGCTCCAGGGGATATAACAGGTAAGGTACAGGAACGTTTAGGCATATTCGGCAGTACCAAATGGTTGGTTTGGTTGAGATAAACGTCACGGTCTTGGTCTAGGAAAAGTTGGTTGTCTGATCAAGTCAAGGACCCTAATCATGCTAAAACACGAACATGTGAGCTCGATTGAACCAAAAGAGACATGATGGGTGGATAAAAGTGTATTGTGTTGATGTTGGGTGAGGTATTTAATTGGTGCAGCCTTAGGTCGGGCCAAATGGTTGGGTGTGGTCTTGGGTCGGGCCAAATGGTGGGTATGGCCTTGGGTCGGGCCAAATGGTTGGTTATGGCCTTGGGTCGGGCCAAATGGTAGGTATGGCCTTGGGTCGGGCCAAATGGTAGGTTAGGGCCTTGGGTCGGGCCAAATGGTAGGTTAGGGCCTTGGGTCGGGCCAAATGGTAGGTTAGGGCCTTGGGTTAGGCCAAATTGGTTGGTTACGGCCTTAGGTCGGGCCAAATGGTAGGTTATGGCCTTGGGTCGGGCCAAATTGGTTGGTTACGGCCTTAGGTCGGGCCAAATGGTAGGTGAGGGCCTTGGGTCGGGCCAAATGGTAAGTAACAAAGGGTGTTCAGCCAAGGTGGATATAAGCGAGGTGGTGAGAAAGGGTGACTAGTAAAGAAGGGTAGAAATTAGGGAAGAGGTGGGATAAAACCAATATCGATTGTCCATGACCGATATCTGTTAGGTGACCGATACCGGTTCCTTAGGGCACAATAAAACCGATATCGGTTATAGGTGAAAAACCTATAAAAAGAGAAATACAGCCTGTCATTATCACATTGTCAATTTGAAAACCAATTTGAGTTGTCTGAGGTGGAGTGTTGAGATTGGAGAATTTGTTGGTTGAGGTGGCGCTATTTGAGTGAAGGAGTGAGTGATTAGTGGGCCCGAGTGAGTAGGAGGCAGCAGTTGATTGGTGGAGGACCCAGCAGAGGAGAGTTAGAGCCATGGCACAGCTAGGAGGAGCAGGAGGTGCTGGACCAACTGGACCACCACCACCCATCCCACCACGACGACGTGTCATCATACCGGTAGGTTCGAAACCCCTCATTGTGTGGATTTAAGTGTATTATGCTGTATTTGGGTTTTGGATAGAAATGCTAGATTTTGATAAAATAATTAATAAATGGAAGTTATTTGAAAAAAGGAGAGGGTAGATAGGTTAAATAGGCCAAGGCGGCTAGGTGGGTAGGTTTTTAGGGTGTTTGGGTGGGTATAGAGGGAGAAATAGGAAAAAAATGGAATGGGGTAGCCGCGTTGGGTTCGGCTCGGGTATTTTCCAGTGACCAATGCCGGTCACTAAGCAACCGTCATCGGTCACGAAATTCTTGGATAGGTCAGGTTTGTGGGTGACCTGGTGTCATTCGGGAGTTGACCAGGGTCGGTGGAAAGGGGACTGGGGTCGGTTAAGGGTGACCGGTACCGGTCCCTGGGCAGGATTTTCGATTTTGTTGCGTCATTTTTTGGTGGTTTTGGGTGTTAAGTTCTTGTTGGGGATGGCGTGTTGGGTTGTGTGGTGTTGTTTATGATTGGGTTTTGTGTGTTGGGTGTGAAGATGTTGGGGGATATTGTAGAAGATAGGTGGGTAAAGGGGTTTGTTAGAGAGTCAGAGGTGTGGATCGGGGGGATAAAAAAAGGGGGTATAGAGGGTATAAGTAGATGTTGTGATAAAGAGTAGGGCTAATGTAGTGAGTTGGTTTTGCAGGAACGTCAGCACCTGACGATGCGGGACAGGATGCCCCCGCTGTTGAGATGAATGCGGCCACATGTGTCCGCAGTGCAGTGGGGTGTCATGCGCGAGGTGGGACTCGGTGGAGTTCAGCGGTACAGAGTGATCGATAGGCATCACAGTTTGATGGTCGCCCTCATCGAGAGATGGGATTCGGCAACCAATGTGTTCCATCTCCAGACTGGAGAGATGACCATTACATTGGAGGATGTGTATCCCATCCTTCGATTACCGATTGATGGAGAGGCAGTCTTTCAGGTGGACACAGAGACAGCCATGGACAACATCCTACACGTATTTGGGGATGCAGCCGCGCTACTGACGTATCATAGCGCGAGCATCGCATATGGGGATATGTACCGGTCCCACCGACATGAGACATGGCTTGCCGTGTTGATGATGATCGGGATCACCTGCTTTGCCCTCCATGACTCAGAGGGAGGCCACTTTCCATGGGCGCTGATGGGGGTTTTACATGAGATGGTCGAGGAGCATACATGTTATGCTTGGGCACCAGTATACCTGGTGCAGTTATACCGAGAGCTGTGGGGCTATCGCCGGATGAGGTGATTCGGGATTTGCTCTACGTTTTTTCTACACTGTTGAGCATATGACCATATCATATGCATTAGACTAGTAGGGTTGCCCCAGTAGCTAGGGCCAAAGGTGATCTACAGATATGGATTTCAGAGGTGGTTGGGGGTCGTGGGCCAACCACGAGCAGTTCTCACCAGACGAGATATAGCATATTACCAGCATGTATTAGAGGGCTTGACAGCGTTAGACATTCTATGGAGACCTTATAGAGGTCATCACCCCCATGGAGGAGCCCGAGCATAGTTGCAGTGGATCCAGTATACATTCTGGATAGCGGGACGGAGGCCAGGAGAGTACGAGCGAATACCCCTGGAGAGGGTACGACGACAGCTGGGGCTACGACAGGATGAGCCACCTCCCTTCCCTCAGTACTAGAGGGATGATGTAGAGGCTCCACTGCTTGCACCACAGCCTATGGACCCAGATTGGGTAGCCGAGCGGCAAGTAGATGATATAGTGGATGACGCTGGTTGTACGGGAGCATTTTTGGTATGGTGGGCAGGAGAGAGAGCCGTGAGGAGAGCACAGCCCACACAGCCAGACTTGGCGGTGGTGATAGCAGAGAGGGATCAGCTTAGGGGCTAGGTATAGCTATTACAGGGGCAGCTTGCTGCCGCACAGGCACAGATAAGTGTCTTACAGGGGCAGTTAGCCCAGGCACAGGTATAGGTAGCAGCACAGGTACCACCAGTGGTACAGGTACCAGTAGAGGCACCACCAGTGGCACCAGCACAGGCACAGGTACCAGCCACCAGCCACCAGCGTAGCCACCAGTGGCACCACTAGCGGCACCAGCACAGGGGCCACTATTATTAGGAGTTGGGGGACCAGCCCTAGCAGCGATGGTGGCACGGGCCCGCTATATGGAGGCGAGAGCGGAGGCCCGGTACTATTAGGATGTTCTTGATGGTACCGGGGCTGATTATCAGCCATATGTGGCACATAGAGCAGAGACCTCTCGGAGTCAGAGATCTCAGGGAGGTGCAGCCACAGCCGGTGGGTCTGTTACAGGTAGGAGGTGAGAGGCGGCACAGGGACCAGCAGGGTGACAAGCAGAGGGCGGTGGAGAGAGCTAAGGGATCCCTGCATATTTTGGTATTTGTATATTGGATATGGGCACCGGTCTGCGAACCGGTTATGTTCATAGAGGCCTGCGTGCCTACATATTATGTATTCATTTATTCATTCATTTATTGTATATACCGGCCTGCGAGCCAAGTACGGGTTGTACCGTTGATACCGGCCTGCGAGCCGAGTATATTTTTGTTATGAGAGACCGGCCTGCGAGCCGAGTCGATATTTTGACAGTTGTTGTGGCCTGCATGCCGGCTTTGTATTAGTATGAGCTCACAGAGGCCCCTTTGCAGGGCACATTGTATATTTGAAACTTTGGATGTATAGATATGATGAGTTTGATCCACATGGTGTGTTTAAAATGGTTTAAGTGTTTTGTCGATGGTTTGTGATATTTAATGTATGATGAGTTTGATCCACATGGTTTATATATTTCTGGTGTTGATGTCTTTTGTTGATGGGATGTATGTATATATAAGATGATGAGTTTAATTGACATGTTGTGTTTATGAAATGTTTGATGTGTTGTGTTGCTAGTTTGTGAAATTGAACGTATGTAGCTGCTGAATTGGATCCAAATGGTGTATAGATTGATGGTTTTTGATATTGTTTGTTGATGGCTTGGTTGTTTTTGTGATATGGATAGATGATGTTGATGAAATTGTGATGAGATATGGATTTGATGAAAAATTATAGATAATGGTGTTGTTTATGCAGGAAAAAGGGACGGGCGCCACAAAAATTTGCAAAAACAAAGAAACGGCTTAGGTTTAAGCAACAAGGGGTACGTGACGTGTAACCGATGTCGGTATCTATATGACCAATATCGGTTATGCAACCGATATCGGTTATGGAAGAATTATTTCCTAAAAATAGAACTGCTGGGTTGGCAACTTAAGTTCTTATTTTTAGCATTCTTATTTTTAGAGTCATGCAACAAGTTAAATATGCGAATGCGATGCTATTTGACGAATGCTACAGGTAATTGCATGGAATAATTGAGTGATAAGGAGAAAAGAGACAGGTGAAGTGAGTGTGGGCTGAGATTAAGAAGTTAGAAAGGCAAATTATATTGGAAGAGGGTGGTGAACATGGCTGAACGAGGAGAAGCATCCAGCAGGCAGGGACGAGGGGGAAGATATGTTCCGCCCCAAGCTGCTACATCCCAAGAGGTAAACTGTTTGGTTGTAATTTGATTCTTGCATGTTTTGTGAATAGGATGAAAGAAGTGTAAGTGGGGAAAGATGAGAAAGAAAAGGTGATAGGCAAGGGTTGGGGATGGGGTGAGTGTTGGGTAGGTAAACAGGGTGGTCACGTATGTTTTTAGGTAAAAATAGGAGTAAATGGGCAAAAATAATTATCGTAGGTATATGTTTTTATGCAGGGTAGGTATATTTTGACAGTGACCGGTATCGTTTAGAAGGAACCGATATCAGTTAGCATACCGGTATCGGTTATTCATAACCGATATCGGTCACTGTAAGAATTTCCAGAACTTGAGAAAAAACCCGTAGAGATTTGATTCTTTCGAATAATTATGTGTCGTTTTGATGTATGCAGGTGGAAGCAGGGTTAAGGATGAATGATATTGTGCCAGCGTTGTTGTCACGAATCCGAGCGGATGTAACACCAGCTGAATGGGCATTGATAAATCGTTTGGGGTTAAGTGGAATCTGCTATTATTCAAGAATCACGTGTAACCATGCTATGTTGCAGGCGTTGATTGAGAGATGGAATCCAGAAAAGAATACCTTCTATCTGCCAACAAGGGAGATGACAGTGACTTTGGAAGATGTGTTCCATATTTTGAGACTCCCAATTACAGGAAGACCAGTATATCAGGCATTGCCTAGCATAGCACGGGGAGCGATAACAGCAGTATTTGGTCCATACGCACGAGATTTGACACAGCGAGGTTTGACATTCACGTATGGTATAATGTATGCAGCACACCCTGAGGAGACAAGGTTAGCAGTGATATTAATGATAGCGGTAGGGTATTATGTGTTACCGAGGGTGGATGGGGGAAGATTTCCAAAAGCATTGATGTGTGTTATTTGGGAAATGATAGAAAGGAACTTGACTTTTGCATGGGCACCTGCATATTTGGCGGAGCTATACAAGGGTTTATGGGCTTGTAGATGAAATCACAGGACAACACTGGATTGTTCATTTTTATTACATTGTTGGGCCTATGAGCACATTGTTTGTGTGCGACTAATAGGCCGACCCATCCAGTCAGGAGAGACCAGAGTGCAGAGGTTGGGATTCAGACGATGGGTCCAGACAGAACAAGAGGCAAGATCCCAGGCCGTGATGGGTGACATCGAGTATTATAGGCAGGTATGGGAGATGGTGATGATTGCGGATATCTGTTGGAGGCCTTACGGGAACTATATGGTAACAGAGAATATAGCTGAGGAGTTGAGGGGTGTAGAGCGATTGAGGTGGATTGCAGGGCACAGGCCAGGGGAGTATGAGAGGATTCCTCTAGATCGTGTGCGGCGACAATTTGGATTTGTGCAGGATATACCCCTGGCTTATAGACCATATATGAGGATCGACGCCGAGGCAGCATTCTCACCTCCCCGGCCAACACCTCCAGAAGGGCCAGAGGAGGTAGCAGCCGATCGCAGGGTGATGGATGCAGGAACGACAGAGGCCTATAGATTATGGTGGGTAACAGAGCTACGAGGGGTACGTGATCGTCCTGACATAGCTATGATTACAGTGGAGAGAGATCGTCTGCAGAGATTAGTTCATCAGCTCCAAACACAGGTGAATGAGACAAGAGGATTGTTAGCGGTTGCAGAGTCACAAGCGGAGGGACTGGAGGCGAGATACCTCCATGCGAGGGAGCGTATTCAGATGTTACAGGAGAGATTGGCAGATCAGTGGGTGGTACCAATAGCCGTGGTACCTTTGAGGACAGAGAAGCCCAGCGAGAGGCGTCGACGATCATGATCATCACCTGGTTCGGGATGAGGCGTGAGGGTCTAAGTAAATTGTATCGAGGTATAAGAATAAATAAGGATGCCGACCTGCGTGTCGATGATATAGAAGATGTATTTGTTTAACATCTAAATAAAACTGAATATGTATGTTGATTTGAGTTATGATAATAATAAGAATGCTTGTGTTTGAACCTTTTTGTGTTTTGAAAAAGGATAAAGAGGAATGTGATTAAATAGAAATACACAAAAATATTTATATTTACCACACATGATAGGTTATGGTAGGGGATGGTCGAGCTAACCTTGGGAGACCCCATGTCTCCGAAGTGCTGCCTACATAGCCCATTGCACAAAGCAAGGAGGGGCCTCAGACCGATGTAGTTCTCCCTTAGAACCAGGGAGAGGTGAATTCAGGCAATTTAAGTATGGTTAGGCAATTTGTTGGTTGGTAAAAATATTGATATTTGATATTGGTAGGGTAATGTTGTTGGTGTTGGTAATGAATTGGTGATGTTGGAATAGGTATAAGTGAAGCGAAAGTTAGCCTACCCAAGTGGTAGGGAACCCTATCTTGATTAAGGTCAACACATAATCCCAGAGTCGAGAAAAAGAGGCAAAAGTGTCCCGTAGTTGAGAAGAGCCAAACAAACCACATAATAACGTAGAATGAAGTTGAACCCCTAGGTACCTTGCATAGACGAGAAGTCGATAGGTGAAAAGAGTGGTATAATCACAATATATCGGATATACGTCACGTCCCTTGAGTTTTGTTGCTTTGACAAATGGTGCGGTGAGGTGGTTGATGTGGGCGAGGATGCTGAGAACTTATTATAAGATGATTATTCTGACAAAAGAGAACCAGACCTAAATAGACAAGTCCATGACTCAAAAGTGTTATGAAACACTGCTTTTATTTTTATTTTATTTTTCTGGATATAGACTGATCGATGCGGGAAGTCTACATGGGATATGTATTTTGTTGTTCTTGAGGTCTTCACGAAGCTGATCAATGCGAGAAGCTTCTGATAAAGGCTGACTGTGTATAGCTGTCCTTCAAGGGAGCAGTCTATTTATAGTAGCAGATGCGGTATTTATGTATAGCTGTCCTTCGGGGGAGCAGTCTATATATAATAGCAGCAATAGTTTGGCATATAGTTGTCCTTCAAGGGAGCAGTCTATTGTATAATTTAGAGGTCTAGATGTCCGTTGGGCATAAAGCATCTAGTTTTATGTAGGAAGTTTTACTCAAGAAAATCCCATAAGTGTTTTAATTAAGAATGTGTTATTTTGATACTTTGAAGTCATGGACTAGACTAAAAAGGGGAGGTGATAATCAAACCATGTGAGCTTGATTTGATTTTGCGATGTAAGAAACAAAGTGTATGTGGTGGTAAATGAGCTCAAGGGACGAGCGTAAGGTAGATGAGAAGTGATATAACACTAATTTCAACAGTAGAATGGTCGAAGATGCAAAGCATTAAGGGGCTCAGGCTCAGGTTTACCATTAAGCGAAGTTAAACGATAAGTGCCTGATCCATAAGTGTGAGTGATAATGTAAGGCCCAATCCAATTAGGAGCAAATTTTCCACGTTTGCTCTTTTCTAGTTTGGTTACATGTTGATTCTCTTTGAGGACAAGATCACCAACCTTAAAGGTATGCTCATGAAGTCGTTTATCATAAGCACGCTTGATGCGTTTTTGCTAGATTTGAAGGTGATCAAGAGCCATAAGACAACGCTTCGTCAAGAAGCTCTAATTGGGCTAACCACTCTTGGCGGAAATCATCATTGGTGAGAATATCCTGAAGAGATATTCTGAGGGAGGGTATTTGTATTTCGAGAGGCAAGACCGCCTCGGTACCATATACCAAAGAAAATGGTGTGGCATTAGTGGAGGTACGAATGCTAGTATGATAAGCCCAAAGGGAAAAGGGGATGTGATCATGCCAATTTCTTCCGGACTCATTGACAACTTTCATAAGAATTTTGGTTAGGGTTTTATTAGAAGATTTAGCTTTTCCATTTGCTTGTGGATAGTAGGGTGATGAGAAGCTAAGTTTGATACCAAAGTTGTCACAAAGGTCTTGTAACAACTTATTTTTGAAATATTTTCCATTATCTGTTATCAGGCGATGAGGAACACCAAAACGACAGATAATGTGGTGGTTAATGAACTCTATAATTTTTTCTTTTATTAGTTGAAATGAGCGGAATAGCCTCCACCCATTTTGTGTAATATTTGGTTGTTGTGATTATCCATCGGTGACGTTGCGAAGAAGGTAGATGAATCTCACTAATAAAGTCTAAACCCCATTGTGAGAAAGGCCAAAGATCTTGTGCGACCTGTAGCGGATGGCTAAGAGTATGTTGAAGGTTGGCATGTTGTTGACACATAACACAATGCTTAACATATTCATAGCAGTCATTATTGAGAGTAGGCCAATAATAACCTAGGTGAAGGATTCGTTTGGCCACAGCAAGACCACTAAAATGTCCTCCACAAATACCGTCATGGACCTGTTGGATGGTATAGGTGACTTCCGGGCCAGTTAGACATCGAAGGAGGATGCCATCAAAGCCACGTTTATAAAGGAGTCCCCCCATAATGACATAACGAGAAACACGTTTAAGAAAAGCGCGTTTGCTGGTACTTGTAAGGTCAGATGGGAGAACGGAATTTGTAAGGTAGTCATGAAATTGGTGATACCAGGTATCCGGCAAATTAGCAGTCACATTATTTATCATACAAACAACCGGGGCTGAGTAAGATGGGGCAAAGATTTGTTGGACCAAGACAAAAAATGTCAGAGTCAGTTGATGAAGCTAGAATTTGTGAGGCTAAGCAAGCCATAGTATCCGCAAATTTGTTAGTGGAGCAGGGAATGGTTTGGATAGAATAATAAGTAAATATGGTTAGAAGAGAATCCATGTAATGTTTGTACTTTTAAAGTTCCTCATTTTTGCATTGGTAGATGCCCATAACTTGATTGACTACCAATTGAGAGTCGCCGAAAATATTGATAGATTTGACACCTAAGTGTAACGCAACCTGGAGACCCAAAACAAGGGCCTTGTATTCCGCTATGTTATTAGTGCAGGGGAAATCGAGTCAGAATGAGAGAGGCATAGGCTCAGCGTCGAGAGGAATGAGAACAATGCTGGCTCCTCCACCGCACTGGCATTTGGATCCATCAAAGAAGAGGATCATTGGATACAACTCCTCCCTGAGGGAAAGAGTGGCGATGAGTTCGTCAGGGAAATTAAAATTAGTAAATTGTTCCCCAAGTAAAGGTGCTTCCGCAAGTTGGTCTGCGATGGTTTGTCCTTTGATTGCTTTCTGGTGCACAAACTCAAGGTCGAGGTCGGCGAGGACCATAAGCCATCGGGCGATGCGTTGGTTTAGATGGGGTTTGGCATACATATAATGGATGGGGTCTGTGTTGGTGATGATGAAAGTTTTGTGATTCAGGAGGTAGTGTCGGAGTTTGGTGGCCACGAATGATAAGGCTAGGCACAAATTTTCTACATGTGTATACCTAGTCTCATAGTCTACCAAAGTACGACTTATATAATAAACTACTTTTTCTCGATTCTCGGAGTCATGATGTGCAAGCATGGCCCCTACAGCGTGGTCGGTGGTGGAAAGCTAAAGGTAGAAGGGGCGATCGTCCTGATGTAGGATAAGCACGGGTGGCTGCAAGAGATAAGCTTTGAGAGCTTCAAAGGCTTGGTGGCACTCTTCACTCCATTGAAAGTCAATGTCCTTTTTAAGGAGGTGATGAAAAGGTTGACATTGATCTGAGAGTTGAGAGATGAAACACCGGATAGATTGGAGCTTACCTTGTAAACTACGTAATTGTTTGAGGTTAGTAGGTGGGGGCATTTCTAGGATAGCTTTGACTTTAGATGGATTGACCTCAATGCCACACAAAGAGATGATAAAACCAAGAAATTTTCTTGAAAGGACACCAAAGACACATTTCTTTGGTTGAAGACGGATAGAATATTGTAACAAGCGATCAAAAATAATGGTTAAAACATCGAGATGTTCACTGCGATGTTTAGATTTTCCAAGAAGATCATCGACGTAATCCTCAAGGATAGTGTGCATAATGTCATGAAAAATGTAGGTCATAGCCCGCTGATAGGTTGCACCAGCATTCTTAAGGCCAAATGGCATTACACGATAATAGAAGGTTCCCCAAGGAGTTATGAAGGCAGTTTTATGTTGATCGGCAGGGGCAACCAAAATTTAGTTATATCCTGAAAAGCCATCCATGAGAGAGAGCATCTCATGGCCTGCAGTGAGATCAACAAGTTGGTCAATACTAGGTAGGGGGAAGTCGTCCTTAGGGCAAGCGAGGTTAAGATCTCAGAAATCCGTGCATATCCAAAGTCCCCCCGTCACTTTAGTGACAGGTACGATGTTAGAGATCCATTGAGGATAGTCAATAGGCAGGATGAAGGAAACAGAAAGGAGTCATTGAAGATCTTCTTTGACCAAGAGGGCAATGAGTGGATGCATTTTTCTCAGTTTCTATTTAATTGGCTTAGAATCGGGTTTCAGGGTAATGTTATGAACAGCAATGTCAGGATCAATTCCTGGCATGTCAGCGTAGGACCAAGCGAAAGCTTGGTTGCGAGCACGGAGAAAGGTAGTAAAGGTGACTTGTTCTGATGTTTTAAGGGATTGTCCGATCTTCACAATGTGAGGATATTCCTCTGTGTGGATGTTGATTTCTATAGTAGACTCGTTCAACATGGTTTGAGTTTCAGATGGTAAGGTGTGTTGAATATAAGAGTCATCCACACCAAGGTAAGTGAGGATGGAGTCATCATCCTGGCACTCAACAACATTAATTGAAGGCAAGTCCTCTTTAATCATGTCTGGATATAGAAGGGGGATAGAAGAGAGGTCCTCATTATCGCGTTGATAAGTGAGAGGACCTAGGAAGATAGCATTTATGAAAAAAAAAGTTAGGAGGGATAGATTCAGGATCTATCAACTCTGTGGGTGACGAAGGCAAAATGGGTGATGATGATTCGGTAGGGGTGACGCCATCATCTTCCAAGAGACAACTGACACGAGGTTCCTTCGGTGTAAGTGTTCCAGGAAATCCGAGACCACTATGATCATTATGCTTGTGTGTAGTTACGGGGATGATTGTATGTCAGCCTTGTTCATAAAGACCAAAACCAAAGCCTTTCCAAGCACAACGAGTCAAGAAGGTAAGGGCGAAATGACGATTTGTTAGGTATTGAAAATCAGATTGGAAAGGAACCACACTAAGAGGAGGTTCAGGGGTTACGAAAGGCGCATCGACACCCCCATATGTTAGGTTGGTGCGGTAATGAGGTGGTCCGTAGGGGATTACTTCCCCCACACGACGGTCATGGGTAGGATGTGCATGTACCTGTCCGTACTCTTGTGGGGTATGGAAAGAACTAACATTATATAGGCAATACTCCCCCAGTGTAAGGCGCTAAAAAACATCCACTAAGGGGTCTGCGGTTGGGATGTTAGCTACGGGAAGGGAAGTGGTTTTTACGACGGTGGTTTCATGGGTTGAAGGTGTAGGTGCTGTTGAAATGAATGGTAGAGGTGTGGTTGAAGTAGATGGTTGGGTTGAATGAATGGGTGTCTTGATTGGCACAAGCACATCATTAGGGCGATATAACATATTACAGGTTTTGAAGGGGGGAGGATCATCTTTTACGATGTAGGACTTCCCCTCGTACTCAAATTTTATGCATCTATGTAAGGTTGAGGGAACACATCCCATAGCCCGGATCCAAGGGTGGCCTAACAACATATTGTATTGGAACTCTCCCTCAAGGACATAGAAGAGTTCAGGTAAAGTATGTGGTCCTACATGAATGTTAAGGATCACGGTGCCTAAGGTAGAGGTAATAGCATCATTGAATGACCGCAACATGATGGGGTTGGCACACGTGTAGCTAGAAGGGATATTCATTTGTTGGAAGGCTTTTGAAGAGATGATGTTTAGACTAGCGCCCCCGTTGATCATGAAACGACGTACCCGAATATCCCAGACGTAAATTGAGATGAAAAGAGTAGGGTCAGGATCTTCTGTACCAAAGTCAACAATTTCGTCTTCGGAGATACTGACAGCAGTAGCTTGTTGTAAAGAGACAAAAGTGGTTGGGGCGGTAGATTGTTTAGTGAGGGAAGCAACGTGATTGGGTGTTAGAATGGAGGTAACAGGCAGGGTTTCATTAGGTAAGACCTAAATCCCTTGAAGGATTTCAACGAGAGCTTGTCGGTGAGATTCAGAAGTCTGAATGAGATCATATAGTGTCATTTTTACAGGTGATTGGTGAAGCTGTTTGATCATGGCTCGGTGGGCAACGCCATTAGAAACGGGGTAAGCAGGTCCACGAATAACCACTTTAGGTGGTGGTGCGATCGGGATGGTGAACGGAGAAAGAGAAGATGCAGGTGTGATTTCTTTCGCTTTCTCATTGTTTTTCTGTGCTCGAGTAGCAACACTGATCATATTGATCTCGTGAACACAAGAGGAGGAAGATGGTAGGGATGACTCATGGGCTTCGATAGGTGGGGTTGTAATAATGACAGATATTGGTGAGGTAGGGACAAGTGGTATAGGAGAGGGAATTGAAGCCACGGGTCTCTCCCTTCATAAGCTGTCTTTCTTAACCTTTCTATCTGAGAGAGGTGACTAACGAAGGATGGCTTTTAAGGCTTTGCATCCCTCCACATCGTGTCCTGGTGTGCGGTGGTAAGCGCATATTTTAGACTCATCATAACCTATAGGTCGAGGTTTAGACGGGTCATAGGGTCTAAGTGGGGGTAGGGAAATGGTTGTATTCTCCACCAACATAGCAAGGATTTTAGCGTAAGATCCTTTGAGTGGGTCAAAATCGGAGGAGGATGAGGGTATTGATTGAGCAGGTTTCGGTAATGTTTGGGCGTGGTTGGTTCGTACGGGTGGTGGTTTAGCCAAGGGGTGTTGACACGTGGTTTTAACTAAACGTGGTTTCTTTGTCGCAGGAGCTACGTTTAGCCGGTTAGATGATGAGGCTCCAAATAACGTGGTATCTAGAAACAACGGCGGCAAAAGAGGAGTGACTGCAAACAAGTCCTTTGATGATGAAATTTGTTTAGGGTTGATGGGTGGATAGGATACGTGGGATGACAGTACTGATATACCCTTAGATCTCTGTATGTGTGTAGAAGGTGTAGGTGGTTTTAAAGATAACGCAGGAGGTATGATATATTGATGCAAGGTGGAGGGATGAGGTCCCAATATGGAAGGTAGGTGTGACGATGATGGTTTTAATTGTGATAGGGGCATGGATTGAGTTTGTCTCCTAAGTGGAGGGGTGGCTTTATTTAAAGATAAATCTAGTCGCTTAGGCGGGTGTGTTAGACTGGGTATTGGTGCGGTCCCAAGTGTAGGGGAAGATTTGGTTAGGCTAATAGAGGTGGATGAGCTACTTGGTAGAGATGCGGGGGATGGAGATGAGGACATAGGCATTTTGAGTTTCTGTAAACACTTCGGGTATATGGTAGAGGTGTCTGGATCGGTCATCTACATTTGAGTAGAATAGGGGGTACTCAAACGTTCCCATAGGACTCGTCTATCTTCTGGAGAATGACAGTCTTCAGGTGTGAATTGGAACTCTTGTATGGAAGAAAGGTGGGTTGTGATTCCGGTCCACTGTGGGTGTGATATAGAAGGTGGATGAGGCACGGTATCAATAGGTGTTAAGAGGTCAACCGGTCACTGAAAAGATTTAGGCAATGAAGAACTAATAGGTAGGAGGGCATGTTTGAGAGGATCCGTCATGGTTAAAGAATTTGGTGATGTCGGTGCAAGAGGTTTCTCGTCTAAGGATGACAAGAGGAGTGGTGAGCCTTCCTCTTGTGCAGCAAGAGTGGTAGAAGGAGACGTTTGGGAAATAGATAAGTTAGATAACATCCGTTCGTAGTCTTGTAGGGATGTGGTGTAAGAAGGCTCATTTGTGAGAAGGGAACTCTGGGCAGTTAATTCCTTGATGGGTAAAGGAACGGCAAGGATTTCAGCTTGTCTTGATGGTGAGGAAGGGGGTTCATTTTCCTGCGTTAGGGAAGAGGCTTGATTCAGAATTTGTTCGATAGAGGTTTTTGGCTGGGAATCGAAGACAGAATGGATCTCATGAACACTCTCCTCGGCTAAGATATCTTGGTTTAGATTACTATTAGAAGAATGATTCAGGAATGGTTTGTTGAATATTTTCAAATTTCGATTAGAAGGGGCGTTAGGATTATCGAGGGCTATATCCCCCGCATCAACCATTTCCTGCACTATGTTTTTCAACATCTTGCAGTTTTCATGACTATGTCCTTTCACGCGGTGGAAGTTACAGAAGTCATTCTCTTTGTACCAAGAAGGTATGGCGCGAGTGGAATCAAACCCAGAGTGGGGTTTAACAGGAGGTAAGGTAATGGCTCCTACTTTAAGTAATTTTTCCAAGATGACACCATAAGTTTCTCCCAAGGGAGTGTAATTGATGGGCTCGGCTTTATATTTATAGGTGGTTTTTGGTGGGGTATTAGACGGTGCTTGAGATTTGACCATCACCGCATGCACGGCCCCTTTTGATTTGAAAGCAGTCGATGGGTGAGGATTGGTGGTGTTAGGTTTGTTGGTGGAATCTTGGGTTGGGATCAGATTTTTTTTGATCAAAAACAAGAGAAATCATTGAAAGAATCTAGATTTGCTTGGCTGAGTAGAGACAAGTGAAGAAACAAGAAGAGTTTGCAGAGAAGGACATCAAGCCAAAGACTGCAACTAAATAACCAGAGCCCAACGACACTCATCCGTGCATCAAAAGAGGAGATAGCTCATTTCAGACTGTCAAATCATCCCACTTGAGTCCTGTCTTCATCTTCACAATCCTGGAACCTGCATCTGCATCAGGGAGATCTCTGACTCCGAGAGATCTCTACTCTATGTGCTGCATATGGCTGATAGTCAGCCCCGGTACTATCAAGAACATCCTGATAGTACCGGGCCTCCGCTCTAGCCTCCATATAACGGTCCCGTGCCACCATAGCTGCTGGGGATGGTCCCCTGACTCCTAATACCAGTGCCCCCTGTGCCTGTGCTGGTGCCACTGGTGGTGCCTGTGGCTGTGGCGGTACTTGTACCTGTGGCTGTGCCGGTACCGCTAGTGGTGCCACTGGTGGTGCCTAAGCCTGTACCTGTACCTGAGCCTGGGCTAGCTGCCCCTGTAAGACACCTATCTGTGCCTGTGCAGCAGCAAGCTGCCCCTGTAATAGCTATACCTGGCCCCTGAGCTGATCCCTCTCTGCTATCACCGCCACCAAGTCTGGTTGTGTAGGCTGTGCTCTCCTCGTGGCTCTCTCTCCTGCGCACCATTCCAAAAATGCTCCTGTACACCCAGCGTCATCCACTGTATCATCTACCTACCGCTCGGCTACCCAATCTGGGTCCATAGGCTGTGGTGCAGGCAGTGGAGCCTCTACATCATCCCTCCGGTACTAAGGGAAGGGAGGTGGCTCATCCTGTCGTAGCCCCATCTGTCGTCGTACCCTCTCTAGGGGTATCCGCTCGTACTCTCCCGGCCTCCGTCCCGCTATCCAGAATGTATACTGGATCCATTGCAACTGTTCTCGGGCTCCTCCGCGGGGGTGATGACCTCTATAAGGTCTCCATACAATGTCTAACGCTGTCAAGCCCTCTAATACATGTCGGTAATATGCTATATCTCGTCCGGCGAGAGCTGCTTGTGGCTGGCCCACGACCCCCAACCACCTCTGAAAGCCATATCTATAGATCACCTATGGCCCTGGCTGCTGGGGCAGCCCTACTGGTCTAATGCATATGATATGCTCATATGCCCAACAGTGTAGCAAAAACGTAGAGAAAATCCCGAATCGCCTCATCCAGTAATAGCCCCACAGCTCTCGGTATAACTACACCAGGTATACTGGTGCCCAAGCATAACACGTATGCTCCTCGACCATCTCATGCAAAACCCCCATCAGCGCCCGTGGAAAGCGGCCTCCCTTTGAGTCCAGGAGGGCGAAGTAGGTGATCCCGATCATCATCAACACGGCAAGCCATGTCTCATGTCGGTGGGCCTGGTACATATCCCCATAAATGATGCTCACGCTGTGATACGTCAGTAGCACGGTTGCATCCTCGAATACGTGTAGGATGTTGTCCATGGCTGTCTCTGTGTCCACCTGAAAGACTGCCTCTCCATCAATCAGTAATCGAAGGATGCGATACACATCCTCCAATGTAATGGTCATCTCTCTAGTTGGGAGATGGAACACATTGGTCACCGGATCCCATCTCTCAATGAGGGCGACCATCAAACTGTGATCCCTGTCGATCGCTCTGTACCGCTGGACTCTGCCGAGTCCCACCTCACGCATGATACCCCACTACGTTGCGGACACGTGTGGCCACATCCGTCTCAACACTGGGGGCATCCTATCCTGCATCGTCAGCTGCTGACGTGCCTGCAAAACCAACTCACTACATTAGCCCTACTCTTTATCACAACATCTACTTATACCCTCTATACCCTCTTTTTTATCCCCCCGTCCACACCCTGACTCTCTGACAAACCCCTCTACCCACCTATATTCTATAATATCCCCCAACATCTTCACACCCAACACACAAAACCCAAACATAAACAACACCACACAACCAAACACGTCATCCCCAACAAGAACTTAACACCCAAAACCACCACAAAATGACGCAACAAAATCGAAAATCATGCCCAGGGACCGGTACCGGTCACCCTTAACCGACCCTGGTCCCCTTTCCACCGACGCCGGTCAACTCCCGACTGACACCGATCACCCACAAACCTGACCTACCCGAGAATTTCACAACCGATGCCGGACGCTTAGTGACCGGCATCGGTCACTGGAAAATACCCGAGCCGAACCCAACGCGGCTACCCCATTCCCTTTTTTTTCCTATTTCTCCCTCTATACCCACCCAAACACCCTAAAAACCTACCCACCCAGCCGCCTTGGCCTATTTAACCTATCTACCCTCTCCTTTTTTCAAATAACTTCCATTTATTAATTATTTTATCAAAATCTAGCATTCCTACCCAAAACCCAAATACAGCATAATACACTCAAATCCACACAATGAGGGGTTTCGAACCTACCGGTATGATGACACGTCATCGTGGTGGGATGGGTGGTGGTGGTCCAGCTGGTCCAGCACCTCCTGCTCCTCCTGGCTATGCCATAGCTCCACCTCTCCTCTGCTGGGTCCTCCACCAATCAACTGCTGCCTCCTACTCACTCGGGCCCACTAATCACTCACTCCTCCACTCAAATAGCGCCACCTCAACCAACAAATGCTCCAATCTCAACACTCCACCTCAGACAACTCAAATTGGTTTTCAAATTGACAATGTGACAATGACAGGCCGTATTTTTCTTTTTATAGGTTTTTCGCCTATAACTGATATCGTTTTTATTATGCCCTAAGGAACCGGTATCGGTCACCTAACCAATATCGGTCATGGACAATCGATATCGGTTTTTATCCCACCTCTTCCCCAATTTCTACCCTTCTTTACTAATCACCCTTTCTCACCACCTCGCTTATATCCACCTTGGCTAAAAACCCTTTGTTACCTACCATTTGGCCCAACCCAAGGCCCTCACCTACCATTTGGCACGACCTAAGGCCGTAACCAACCAATTTGGCCTGACCCAAGGCCATAACCTACCATTTGGCCTGACCTAAGGCCGTAACCAACCAATTTGGCCTGACCCAAGGCCCTAACCTACCATTTGGCCCGACCTAAGGCCGTAACCAACCAATTTGGCCCGACCCAAGGCCCTAACCTACCATTTGGCCCGACCCAAGGCCATACCTACCATTTGGCCCAACCCAAGGCCATAACCAACCATTTGGCCCGACCCAAGGTCGTACCCACCATTTAGCCCGACCCAAGACCACACCCAACCATTTGGCCCGACCTAAGGCCGCACCAATTAAATACCTCGCCCAAAATCAACATAATACACTTTTATCCACCCATCATGTCACTTTTGGTTCAATCGAGCTCACCTGTTCATGTTTTAGCATGATTAGGGTCCTTGACTTGATCAGACGACCAACATTGCCTAGACCAAGACCGTGACGTTTATCTCATCCAAACCAACCATTTGGTACTGCCAAACATGCCTAAATGTTCCTGTACCTTACCCGTTATATCCCCTGGAGCTACTTCCTATGCCTTGGATACCAGGATTATATCACCCTTGTTTGGATAAACTATCGACCTTTGCCTATGAATTGCTTGTTTTCTCTTCAAATCATGTACCCTGGTCGCACTACTGCATTTCAACGTGCGTCTGCTTCCTTGGACCTACCCCACCATCTTACCATCATATAAACACCATTTACCCTTTATCAACCCTATCCCAGATTTCACGTTGCCTCAATCTGTGATAGATTTGAGGGGGATTACCTATACCCTTAACAGGGGTAACCACTTCTTATTATTGTCCGTGCAGCTTCAACAAAGACAAGCTACACGACAACAAGGGGCTAATGTAGACACCAAATTTGTGTCTTACGACCCCCTGTGCCCCGCATCTCATTTCACAACCTAACCTCATCACCTAAACCTTACAAAATTATTTATTAATTACCTTATAATTAATAAATCCACATCGCCATACCTGCCACCTCATTTCGCCACCTCAACATGACCGAGTCTTAACCCTAAACTAACCTAATTAAGACCTATAACTTGGTCCACATCCACACCTATGATTAATTACTCCTCACCTGCACCCAAAACTGACCTCATAATGACTTGACCAAGCCCACAACTAATCCCTCGGGAGAAAAGGAGGGAAAGTTGGCTATTTTACCAAAAATAGCCCACTTTGACCTGACCGATACCGGTTCCTACTCGACCGCCGTCAGTTGTGTAGCCGCCATCGGTTCCCTGTAAATGACCACTTCCAACCAAAAACATGGGGATCAGATTTTCATTTGATCAAAAAGAAGAGAAATCATTGAAAGAATCTGGATTTTCTTGGCCGAGAAGAGACAAGTGAAGAAACAAGAAGAGTTTGCAGAGAAGGACATCAAGACAAAGATTGCAACTGAATAACCAGAGCCTAGCGACACTCATCTGTGCATCAGAAGAGGAGATAGCTCATTTCAGATTGTCAGATCATCCCACTTGAGTCCTGTCTTCGTCTTCACATTCCTAGAACCTGTATCTACATCAGGGATGAGTAAGTAGTGTCTTATATGTTTCTAAGCACCATTTCTTGAGCCTGTGGATTGATGGTAATTATAAGTTTATTCCTAGATCTACTACCAGCAACATACTGCACTTAACCCCCATCCATACATCCTGGCATTGCCCTGAAGACCATTTTATCACACTCTGAGTCTTCCCTGTCCTCCCCTTATTCCCCTTAACCATCCACCAATCTTAATAATCCCACAATCACCTTGCAACCAACCTCTACCCAGAAGCACCTAGATTATTTGACCCTACCGGTGTCGATTATCCCCTACCGGCAGCGGTTCTCTAACCGCGGTCGATTACCCAGTGACCGGCGTCGGTCATTGTGACTGAACCCCAAAACCCTTTTCTCACCTATTTATCACCTAACAACCTCAGATCCAGTCTGGTTTATCCCTATAACTCAACCTGGATGTATCAACGACCAGTAACCGAACAAACAACGTGACGCTTTATTATTGATAGTTTAGCTTCTATTGCTTTGTAACGAGATACCTAGATCGTGATTTTGCAATAGCTTTCTTTGTTATCATTTGTGTTAATTCATATTAAAAGGGGAACTGAACACCTTCGAAAGGAAGTTTTATATTTCCTGGGCCCAAGGCAGTTCCCTCATTTATTGTCTAATTAAAATCTTGTGGTCTTGTATTCTTATTTGCAGGTAGTCCTTCCAAGACAAAAAGGAGTTCTTCACAATCAACCTGATCTCTCTCTACGGTACGCACACACCATCTCGACATTCAACAGGTATTCCTCCTAGCCCTAACCCTTATCTGTTTCTAAAAGAGAATGAAAGGATAGAAGCAACTCTATTCTGCAGAGCCGAAACATTCCGTGTGAAACATTTTCGGCTCTGCGGAATAGAGTTACTTCTATCCTTTCATTCCTTTTAGAAATAGATAAGGGTTAGGGCTAGGAGGAATACCTGTTGAATGTCGAGATGGTGTGCGCATACCGTAGAGAGAGATCAGGTTGATTGTGAAGAACTCCTTTTTGTCTTGGAAGGACTACCTGCAAATAAGAATACAAGACCAGAAGATTTTAATTAGACAATAAATGAGGGAACTGCCTTAGGCCCAGGAAATATAAAACTTCCTTTTGAAGGTGGTCAGTTCCCCTTTTAATATGAATTAACACAAATGATAACAAAGAAAGCTATTGCAAAATCACGATTTAGGTATCTCATTACAAAGCAATAGAAGCTAAACTATCAATAATAAAGCGTCACATTGTTTGTTCAGTTACTGGTCGTTGATACATCCAAGTTGAGTTATAGGGATAAACCAGACTGGATCTGAGGTTGTTAGGTGACAAATAGGCAAGAAAAGGGTTTTGGGGTTAAGTCACAGTGACTGATGCCGGTCACTGGGTAACCGACCATGGTTAGAGAACCGCTGCCGGTAGGGGATAATCGACACTGGTAGGGTCAAATAATCTAGGTGCTTCTGGGTAGAGGTTGGTTGCAAGGTGATTGTGGGATTATTAAGATTGGTGGATGGCTGAGGGGAATAAGGGGAGGACAGGGAAGACTTAGAGTGTGATAAAATGGTCTTCAGGGCAATGCCAGGATGTATGGATGGGGGTTAAGTGCAGTATGTTGCTGGTAGTAGATCTAGGAATAAACTTATAATTACCATCAATCCATAGGCTCAAGAAATGGTGCTTAGAAACATATAAGACACTACTTACTCATCCCTGATGCAGATGCAGGTTCCAGGACTGTGAAGACGAAGACAGGACTCAAGTGGGATGATCTGACAATCCGAAATGAGCTATCTCCTCTTCTGATGCACGGATGAGTGTCGCTGGGCTCTGGTTATTCAGTTGCAGTCTTTGGCTTGATGTCCTTCTCTGCAAACTCTTCTTGTTTCTTCACTTGTCTCTGCTCGGCCAAGCAAATCCGGATTCTTTCAATGATTTCTCTTTTTTTGATCAAATGAAAATCCGATCCCCATGTTTTTGGTTGGAAGTGGTCATTTACAGGGAACCGATGGCAGTTACACAACCGACAGCGGTCGAGTAGGAACCGGTATCAGTCAGGTCAAAGTGGGCTATTTTTGGTAAAATAGCCAACTTTCCCTCCTTTTCTCCTGAGGGATTAGTTGTGGGCTTTGTCAAGTCATTATGAGGTCAGTTTTGGGTGCGGGTGAGGAGTAATTAATCATAGGTGTGGATGTGGACCAAGTTATAGGTCTTAATTAGGTTAGTTTAGGGTTAAGACTCGGTCATGATGAGGTGGTGAAATGAGGTGGCAGGTATGGCGATGTGGATTTATTAATTATAAGGTAATTAATAAATAATTGTGTAAGGTTTAGGTGATGAGGTTAGGTTGCAAAATGAGATGCGGGGCACAGGGGTTCATAAGACACAAATTTGGTGTCTACAATAGGTTCATCACTGCTATGGGTAGGACCCGCGGCAATCTGAAGAAAGGGTTCCTGAGGAGCACTGGCTCTCCCTCGGGCATGTACTACCCTCCTGGATGCAATAGGAATGCTAGGTGTAACAACTGTCCAACCCCGGCCTCTAGGACCCCCTCTGGCCTCTCAAACTGACCTGTATACTGGAACTACCGGGGGAAGCATGCCCATGTAAGTTAGGCCAAACTGTTGAGGAACTCGGCCAAAGGGGTGTACCTCCACTCACCCTACTCTGTCAATAAGTTTCCCTGTGGTGGAGCAGGCAATCAAATTAAGAGCCTCCTCGCCCCACATGCCTACCATGGTCTGATATGGTGTGGCCTCCATGTCATCGATGGTCAGAGAAGCAACGAGCTGATGAGGTGCCCTGAGCACCGATATATCTATCCATCTAGCTGCCCTCACAACTCTGGGATCTGTCACCTCTACACCTCTACCATAAGGAATGAAGTGCTCATAAACCCAACTCATAACCAAGGTCGGGTGGCTCAAAGACTGCCCCTGTAAATGGACTACCTTGTACAATTCATGGTAGGTAGTCCCAAGTATATCTTCTCCCCGGGCGTAAATTCAGCCATGACCCTCGATCTGTGTAATGATGGGGGACCAGCAATATAGCAGTGTGTCTCCTCCCTTGTCCCCGATCAGTCTCGAGGCAAGGATCCCCATAATAGCCTAGTGAAGCAAGGGGATGGGCAAACTAGGAATAAACTGAACTCTGACCCCCTTCTTCGAACCCTTGGAGATGACTGCATCTCCCATGTAAGAAGCCCACTATGCTATCTGGGCCCATGAACCTACTGTCTCAAGGGTGAGTCATCTCCCGATGATTGAGACTCCCAGGATACAGTAAGCATCCTCCAGTGTGATGGTCCACTCACCTGGGACCCCTGGAAATCAGAAGGTGTTCCGATAAGCATCCCAATAGGAAAATAATTCAAAGAGTATGTGACTAGATGGTGCAACATGTGGAACCCGCGATATACGCAGTATGCCAGCCCTCTGAAGAGTATCCTGCTCATCCTGTGAAAGGGCATCTACACTGTTGGGAGCCAGTCACACTCCCTCTCTCAGCTCCACTGAATGTACTCCTCTCTCTCTTACATACACCCAAAAACACACAAAACAAAGCAAGTTAGCATCCAAGTGACATTAGACAAAACATGAAAACACATAGAAATGCTAAAAATGTAAAAACAATCTCAAATAAGTGTTCTTTTAACATTCTGTGAAGAACTGCCACCCCGAGCAGGGAGGCGGTTTCGTAACCGCCACCTTAAAGGCAACGGTCTTGTAACCGCCACCCTGAACAAGGTGGCAGTCGTGTCCCGAAAACCCACGTGGGTTTTATATCCTAAAAAGGCCAAAAAAACACAAAAAGGGGCCATTTTAAGTAATACAAAGCCTACCCAATAGGTGCCCCCGCTAGATAGACCTTTTGAACCTAACATTTTCAAAAATAACCCCCTCACGACAAAGATTTTAGCATTTTAAAAGTTTGGAGGAAAAAATGATAAATTGAGGAAAACTAACCTGTGATCTCACGGGTTGATGATCTGCTCACGGAGGCTTATCGTTATCTCGTCACGAACATTTTGACTCTACTCTCATAAGAAACCGTCACCGTGGGTCCCAGAGCTCATAATCAATCAAATCAACACGCGCAAATGAATAGGAAAATGGGCTCACTTTCATATATATAGTAGCCTGACTTGTTTTGAATACTTTTTTTTCACAGGTTTGGAGCGCCAACAGAGGTAAGTTCTTACCCTCGCACAAATGGTACGTCCTCATTTCCCATTATTTTAGCATTTATTTTCTGATCTATCTTGTCTATCTGAACTTGAGTTCTCTTTTCGTTTTGCAGGGAGCAGGAATTTTGCATGGTGTTATTTCAACACACGTACGTATCAGGTATAACCTCCAACTTCCCATTTTGGGACCGCCATACTCAAATCCACCATTTTACACCTCGTCATGGCTAAAACACTTCTCCGAGGGGGCAATATGTACATACCTAAAATTATAAGGTACTATACTACCAGAACAACGTGACACGTGCCCTAATGATGATACAGGTCCCCTCGCCAGGTGTTCGGGATCCGAAAAGGCTCTCCAAGTATGCGTTATCATCCCACATGCCCCACTTAGCCCCCGCATGCTTTGTTTTCCTCTTTTCCCCTCTTTTCTTTACCTTTTGCTCTTCAGTTACGAAACCGCTGCCCTGACTGGGCGGCAGTCCTGTAACCGCCACCCTACTCAAGGCGGTGGTCCTTCACGCATTTTCCAAAATGCTCTTTTAACATGACTCATGTGATTTTCAATGTTTACCAACTTTTTTTCACTGCCTTGGGCTTGCATTAATGATTCTGGTTCCCTGGAATAGTGTTTTTCAATTTTTTATAGTTTAAGAGTTCAATTTGGTTTTTACCTTGGGTAAATGCAAATGCTATTAATAGTCGGCTTGTGCTCAAGCAAATGGCCCCTCAAATTTACCTCTGAATTTCTCATTGCAATAGATTAGTCTTTCATTTTTCTTAGAATTCTTAGTTTCATTCATAGCATGCTTAGTTAGTATTAT
The DNA here is from genome assembly GCA_019776745.2 of Taxus chinensis. Classification (NCBI taxonomy): domain Eukaryota; kingdom Viridiplantae; phylum Streptophyta; class Pinopsida; order Cupressales; family Taxaceae; genus Taxus; species Taxus chinensis. The sequence continues at coordinate 39,324,964 of CM034148.1, read as the reverse complement.
TTTGTTGTTAGGAAGCCACATATCCATCTTGTGCAAGTGTTGTTAATATTTCATCCAATCCATTGGAGTAGAATAGTTTGTTTTCAATACGAAGCCATTAAAGTTGCAGGTTTTGTTCTTCAAACAGGATAGTTTCAGGTTCTAGACATTTTATGTTGCATGAATCGTAATAAATCCCGCTAGGAATTACATAAGCCAGGCTCTGTACTCTTGCGCTATCTCTCTCCTACTCGCATTGTATTTAGTCTGTATCCTAAGCTTCCTTTGTCCCAATATCTACTTCTGTTGATGCTAGCATTACACAATTTTCTAGATCCACGTGAACACGAAGGAGCGAGGAGGTCACACTGATGGGACAAGATCACACACATCATTTGGTTCGCCACTATTCTACAGAATCAATGTTCTAACTTTCAAAGTTCTAAATTAGAAGCATATTGAATAGAGTAGCCAAGCACTTTATTTCACTCAATTTTACTTTCGATATTGTCAGGGAAGCTGTGAGGATTGATAGTTTCTAAGAGACTATGATTGTTTCCTCACTTCTGAGGTAGGATTGAGAGTTTTTCAAATAGATTAGATAAGTTATTTCATTTTTTAGAATAGATTTACAACTGCACATGCAAGTAGCTATACTCGGTTACTTTGTTTGTTTTAAATTCATCATTAGATTAATCATCAATTTCTAGATATATTAAAATAGCTGCCCCTTCAATTCATTTATAAAATTCATCAGAAAAATACAAAAATATAGAAGTCATATATGTTATAGATATACTTCACATAGTTAATTTTACTTTGCTGCATTTAGTTTACATTGTGGCTTTTGTATGAAAATCACGGGACCTAGAGAGCCCAAGGAATACGTATTCGAGCCAATCGTGCCCCAACCCAATCTCGTCACATCCATAACTGATATAGATCAGAATATTAGGATCCAATTCTTCCGAATAATGGTAAACTTACAACAAATCAATTTCCAACTGCACGGGTTAAACATAGAAGACAACCAAGCACACACGTTTTGGTCAAATCAACCAAACTACAGATTACCCTAGATACATATCCGCATGACTGTGGAAGGATTTGAAAGAGATCAAACCTTTGGTTGTGATCCTTTTTTCCCACAGCCAGACACAGGAGACACTCTCACAAATATAGATACCAGCCTAAGAATTTAGGTTACACGAACGCATGTGAGATACTCTGAAAAGATCACACAACTGTTAAAAATGAATATAGAGGCTGAGAAAGCATATGACTATTGGATACTAGGGATCAGGTACTGAATCCGCACATGACCATAGCAGGACCACAACAAACATGAATCTACAGTTATGACCCACAAGTCTCACAGCTCAACGAGTCCATAGGTGAATCAGACATAGATGCTAGCCTACGAACATTAGTATTCAAATCTACTCCACTTCCACCAATCATCATCAAACAGTTATCCTTGTTAGACATAGTAGCTAACGAAGCTAAGGAGTTCTGGACTAGGCCAGAGAATCACCCATAGAGTCAATTATATTTACCATCCGCCCTATGACCTTATCTGGAGACATACACGAAACTATCCCAGGTCATTTTCCACGTATTCCACAACCCATAGACCGAGTCATACCAGAGCTCAATATTGATTGGAGCCTTCAAGTAGTCATCCTTATTGATCAATCTATCACACCAGTTCAGGTTAGGAGGGCCTTCTCTACCTTAGATTCACAATTTCTACTAGTGCACGTCGAAGACATCAGATTACCTAACTAGTTTTTCTACATCCCATGCATATTCAATCCCCACCGGCTATCTCGGCATGACCTTGGGAGGTCGGGTGCGAGGAAGAGTTACTTGTAGATTCTCATGCTCGCATGTCACTTTTCCATCGTACAAGTACCCAGACTTATATGAGCATCTAAGTAACATAAGCAAGAAAACAAAGGTTTCAGGATGGTTAGAATCCAGTGCATGGTAGAAGATCATTGGATGCCCAAGATAACACTAAGACCTGAGGCATTGATAGTGAATATTACTACATGAGCTGAAGTGGTGCGCACAAGAGAGGTATTGCACCATAATCCTACAATCACCAAGGAGGAGGTTTTACATGCAAGGTACCCAGATCATGCTCATCAAAGGGAATTTTACCAGGATACCATGGAAGTGCTAAGGAATCTTCAGGGTGAGATATAGTACTTAAAGGAGTAGAAGAAAGCATAAGAGACAGTCCAAACTAATATCGATGATCTTAGATAAGTGTACAAAATGTTGTGTTAGGATAACATCATTCCACTATTAGGAAGTTGGTTAAAATGGAACACTCCATGCACAAGTATTGAGACCGGACGGTAGATCCTGCATGTGAATCTTCCCCCTGATAGCATTGACTATGACAAATAGATCACTCTAAATGTTGTTATAGATGGATGGTTGAGAATTATTTTGATTGATACATGTGTGGAAGTCAATGTGCTTACTTTAGATGCATGGGTAAAAATGGGGATACCTCCATTACAACCATCATCTAATGTGTTGTTTATGGAAAATAGGACTAAGGCCACTCCCATAGGAGTTTTGAAGGACGCATCTATAACCATACAAGGGGCCAAATTCACTAGGGATTTTGAGGTATTAGCACTTGCAAAAGTAGACAATTTTCCAACCTTTCTTGGATGCCCTTGGTGTTATGCGAATAATTCTGATTTGAGATTCAATAAGGGTTATATCGGCTTTGAGAAAAAAGAGGAAAGAGTTGTGATACCTTTAATAGATGGGAATTGTACACCGTATGTTGAGCCTCTAAGTGAGGAGGACTTAAACAGAATCTATGTACGTGTTATTCAGGACCCAGAGGTCAATGAGCCATCAAAGGAAGGCATCCTACAGTGGGAGGATTCTCACTCTATTAGTGATACTACGAGTATTGTTTGTGATAATTGGGCTCATGGTACATATGAACTCATAAGATGCGAGGTAAAAAGCACAGTTTTGCGTAGGAATGGACTTTGTTTTGTTTGATGGATAGGTGGCACAGTACCTTGGTATAAATGATCAGAAGATCATCCTATATTTTTGAAAGCCATAGAGGCATAGTGGATAGACCAAGTTAGGAGAAAAGACATGTTAGCATATGTTTTGTGTGGGATAACAACACGCTAGTGGGTAGTTCATAGAGATAATCTTACGGAGTGAAAGGAGATCAGAATCACATTATCTACCAGGTTTGTAAGAAGTAATGCACCTACGTAGATTTACACTTATAATGGTGATCAACCTTTTTAGCACCACATTCAGCAATGTGAGGGACTCTGGATGGTAGGACAGGAAGCATTACCACCTTCACTCTGGGTTTAGAAATTGTACTCCACTCTACAAGGGTGTGCATGTGCTTGGTATGTATATGTAGAACTACATTGAGAGACTGGAAACTGGAAAAATTTAACTATAGGAATGATCCCAACCTTTGACTACTTTTCTACCCAACCTCCAGTAGAAGATGCATTAAAATTTGTCAAGCGGTTAACCATAGGGGATACTGCAAAGGTGGAGGAAATCATACAAGAATTAATTGGCAAGATAGAATCAGGAGCAAGTTTTGAAGAAGAAGCAGAAGAATCCATATTTCTTGAATGTGCTTTCCTTGAGAAAGAAAAAATAAAGATGGTGTACATTATAGATGATGAGGAAGTTGAAAACCTAGATATTGACCATTCACAGGGGGTGCGCGAGGTCTATGATAGTGCGGATAAGGATACACATGTATACCATGAACCAATGAAGAAAAAGAAGTTCAATATAGGATTGGAGGTTGAGCCTAAGGTGGACATAATTGGAGACTACTGGTTAGACTTGGATGTGGAAAAGATTATTGAGTTACTATGGGATTACCAGGACTTATTCCCTCGAGGGTATCACGAACTTAAAGGTGTGCATGAATCACTTGTAGAAATGAAGATAAAACTTAAAGAAGGTGTACATCCAATGAGAAAGATGCCTTATAGAATGAATCCTAATTTGAGTAAAAAGGTTCAAGAATAAATTGATAAAATGTTGAAATCTTGAATTATCAAGCCACTTGATGAGTCAAAATGGGTTAGTCCAATGGTGATCAGTATCAAGAAGGATGGTAGAATTTGAATATGTGTGGACTACAGGGAGCTGAATGCAGCATGTGTCATAGATCCCTTTCCTACACCATTCACTAAGGAAATACTAGAAGGAGTAGTAGGGTGCGAAATATATTCCTTCACAGATGGGTTTTCCAGGTATCGTCAAGTTAGGACTGCTCAAGAGGATCAAGAAAAGACAAATTTTACTACTAAATGGGGTAGATTTTCATATAATGTGATGCCTTTTGGACTAAAAAAAACCTGTTGTATTCTTTTGGATAGTTTTTCAAGCATTCAAAGATTTTATTCACAACTTCTTACAAGTTTACCTAGATGATTGGATAGTATATGGGCTTGTGAAAGATCATTGTGAAAATCTACGCTTAATGTTTGAATGGTGTAAACAATTGAGTATCTCTTTGAATGTCAAGAAGTGCATATTTACTACACCTTTTGGAATACTCTTGGGATACATAATCTACAAGGAGGGATTACTTGTTGATCCAGCTAAGGTTGCAGTCATTCTAGGCCTGAAATCACCTACCAGTCAAAGTGAGCTACGTGGATTTTTAGGTCACACAGGATATTATAGAAAATTCATCAAGGGATATGAAAAAATTCCCACACCTTTGGAGTAGTTATTGAAAGGAAAAGGTACATTCTATTTAGGATAATCGCAGTAGCACGCATTTGAAACATTGAAATATAAACTTACTACCACACCTATCATGTGTTTTCCTTCATGGGACAAACCATTTCATGTACACGTGGATGCTTTTGGCATGGCCATTGACATAATATTAGCTCAAACTAGAGAAGGTATTATCGATCATCCTATCTGCTTTGCTAGTAGGAAGATGAAGCCTACTAAATAGAATTATACAACTACAGAGCGTGAAGCTTTGTCAATGATCTATGCATTACACAATTTTTGATAGTACTTATTAGCAACCCCATTTTTGTTTTATAGATATCATATGGCATTGAAGTATTTCGTGAACAAACCCATCTTACAAGGGTTCATATGTAGATGGGTACTACTATTTCAAGAGTTTGATTTCACAGTTGTGGTGAAGCTAGGGAAAAGTAACTCTGGACCATACCACTTGTCTAGAATCAACTTAGGAGAGGAAGCACAGACAATTGAAGAAACCATGCCATATGCACAATTATATAGGTTATAATGGGTGCCATCAGAGTTAGAAGACATTGTTATCTTTCTACAGACTGGTGTGGCACTAGAAGCAATGAATGCATTAGAAAAGAAACAACTTGCTATACGCGCGGCATCATTTATGTTAATCAATGGTGACCTCTACAAGTTAGTCAGAGATGAAGTATCATGCCATTTTGTATTAGAGCATGAGCGTAAGGATATTATGGAAGAATCCCATGGTGATATTGTAGGAGGTCACTATGCAGGTGATGTGACTTCCTGGAAGATCCTACTTGCTGGATTATGGTGGGAGACATTGTAAAAGACTATAAAGAATATTGTAAAGTGTGTGACCATTGTCAATGCCTAGGAAAACTAGGACAAAGAAATGAAATTCCAATAAGACCTATTATCAGTGTAAAACCATTTGAGAAATGGGCCATTGATTTTGTAGGACCTATTTTACTAGCCGCGCACAGGACTGGATTGCGCTATATCCTTACTTGCAAATATTATCTCACATGGTGGGCAGAAGCAGCTACAGTAGCTAGGTTTCTATGGGAGAATGTTCTTACAAAATATGGATGTCCTTTAAGTTTGAAAAGTGATAGGGGTACACACTTTTTAAATGAAAACATAAGGATCCTATTAGATGAGTTCATGGTTGCCCACCATAATAATACACCTTACAACCCTAAGGAAAATGGAACTGTTGAGGATTTCAACAAGATTTTGAGCTAGACATTAACAAAAAATTGTAATGTTGGAAGAAAGGATTGGGATGATAAAGTGTCAGTTGTTGGGTATATAGAATAACTTATAAGAGATTAAACAAAGCCACACCGTTTCAGTTGGTGTTTGGCATAAAATTCATTCCCCCTAAAGAATTTATGTTACCTTCTTTGCGCATTGCGTGCATTGGAGTTCTAAGTGATAAGCATGCTTTAGAAGAGTGGATTGAAAATATGATTTAGTTAGATGAGTGACGAGACATAGCACAATGGAGTCAGAAGAAAGAAAAGGCCAAGTAGAAAACATGGCATGACTATAAAGGATAAAAATTTAGCAATTGGACAAATGGTACTTCTCTATGACTCTAAGTTCTTACGCCATCCAAGGAAGCTCAAAGTACATTATTTGGGGCCATATGTCATTACTTACATACTTGAATCAGGTGCTTTCTAATTAGAAACACTTGATGGAACATGACTACCCAGTTACTTTAATAGGAGTAGGCTAAAGCCCTACTATAAATAAGTCTTCTTAGTGTTTTTAGTAAGGCAGTATTGCCATTTAGATTAGGTTTTCAATTCTGTATTTCCTTAATGTATTTCCTTAATTGTCGTTATGCTTTGTCAATTTAGTTTGTGATCTTGTGTAATAAGTGCGCTTACGCACATGAAGGTAATTACTATGTGAATAATGTTTATGCGCAGAGGACTGCACATACTTTTAGTGTGGGGTGGTTGTAGTTATCCAAGTAAAAGAGTATGGGAATCGAAAGGTGAAAGGAATAAGTTGTTACAAGTGTGCTTTAAGTCAAAAGAATATTTATTCTCAAAAATGACCAAGGATGAAGATAAATGAAAGAATAGTATAATGTGAGGTAAGCAGAGGCCATGATAACTACTAGGGGAAGGTACAGTGACAAGGTACTTAGGTGCAAGGGCACGTGCTGAAGAGAAATTTGTGACCATAGGGTAAGAAGGCACGCTAGAAGGTTATAGCTGGGGCATGAAGATGTACCACGCAGAACGAATGAATTAGGTTAATGAATGAGAGGGTATTTGGTAGGTGAAGGAGAAATAAATGCATCAAAATTTGGAAAAATATATAAGGATGGGATGCGAATTCATTTTTACCATTGCGACTAAGATTATTTGAGGAAAGATCTAAGTGTAAAGAGCCGAGTGATTGGGTTGATGTGCGAAGGGTGTGTTTCGTGCAGAATGTTTCAACTTTTGGGAATAGAGTTACTTCTATCCTTTCATTCCTTTTAGAAACAGATAAGGGTTAGGGCTAGGAGGAATACCTGTTGAATTTTGAGATGGTGTGCGTGTACCGTAGAGAAAGATCAGGTTGATTGCAAAGAACTCCTTTTTGTCTTGGAAGGACTACCTGTAAATAAGAATACAAGACCACAAGATTCTAATTAGACAATAAACGAGGGAACTGCCTTGGGCCCAGGAAATATAAAACTTCCTTTCGAAGGTGGTTAGTTCCCCTGCTAATATGAATTAACACAAAAGATTGTAAAATAACAATTTAATTGCCTCGTTGAAACAAGTAGGGGGAAAGGTTGGTTTTTGGTTCTGAGTCAAGGTAACCGATACCGGTTGTTGCTAACCGATATCGGTAGGTTCTATGTTTCAGGGGCTTTTGGTGAGGGTCAGTTGTAGAGTGGTTGTGTTGTTTTTAAGGCTAATAAATGAGTGGGATTAGGTAACGGGGTGATGAGAGGGTAGAAGAATGATAGTTAGATGTAATGTGTTGCTGGGTAGTAGATCTGGGAATAGATTTATGACGGATGTGATTCAAAAGTCTAAGAAATGTTATCAAAGAGAACATACAAGATTCTACCTACCGTTTATTGATGAGAATGCAGGTCCAAGAACTGTGATAACAAAGGTAGAACTCAGATAGGATGTCCTAATGACCCGAAGATGAGATGTCTTCCCTCCCAATGATCAGATGAGTATCACAGGGCTCTGGTTATTCAGTTGCAGTCTTGGGCTTGATCTCCTTTGCTACAAACTCTTCTTGTTTCTTCACTTGTCTCTGCTCGGCCAAGTAAAATCCGGATTCTCTCGATCGCTTCTGATGATCCTGATTGATCCAAAAATCCTTCGACCTTTGTTTCTGGTTAGGGGAGCCCATTTACAGGGAACCGATGGCGGTTACGTAACCGATGGCGGTCGAGTAGGAACCGGTATTGGTCAGGTCAAAGTGGGCTATTTTTAGTAAAATAGCCAACTTTCCCTCCTTTTCTCCTGAGGGATTAGTTGCGGGCTTGGTCAAGTGACTAGAAGGTTGGTTTTGGGTGCAAGAAAGGGGTCATTAGTCATGGGTGTGGATGTAGACCAAGTTATAGGTCTTAATTAGGTTAGTTTAGGGTTAGGCCTAGGTCATGATGAGGTGGTAAAATGAGGTGGTAGGTAAGGCGATGTGGATTTATTAATTATAAGATAATTAATAAATAATTGTGTAAGGTTTAGGTGGTGAGGTTAGGTTGTGAAATGAGATGCGGGTCACAAGGGGTCGTAAGACACAAATTTGGTGTCTACATTAGCCCCTTATTGTCGTGTAGTTTTTTTTGTAAAGCTGCACGGACAATAATATGAAGTGGTTTCCCCTATTAGGGGTATAGGTAATCCCCCTCAAATCTATCATAGATTGAGATAGCGTAAAATTAGGGATAGGGTTGATAAAGGGTAAATGGTGTGGAGATGATGGTGAGGTGGCGAGGTAGGTCCAAAGAAGCAAACGCATGTGGAAATGCATTAGTGCGACTAGGGTACATGATTTGACGAGCAAACCAGCAATGCATAGGCAAAGGTCGATAGTTTATCCAAACAAGGGTGATATAATCCTGGTATCCAAGGCATAGGAAGTAGCTCCAGGGTATATAATGGGTAAGGTACAAGAACGTTTGGGCATGTTCGGCAGTACCAAATGGTTGGTTTGGTTGAGATAAACGTCATGGTCTAAGTCTAGGCAAAGTTGGTTGTCAGATCAAGTCAAGGACCCTAATCATGCTAAAACATGAACAGGTGAGCTCGAGTGAACAAAAAGCTACATGATGGGTGGATAAAATTGTAATTTGTTGGTTTTGGGTGAGGTATTTAATTGGTGTGGCTGTGGGTCGGGCCGATTGATTAGTGAGGGCCATGGGTCGAGCCAAATGGTTGGTTGTGGCCTTGGGTCGGGCCAAATGGTTGGTTGTGGCCTTGGGTCAAGCCAAATGGTTGGTTACGGCCTTGGGTCGGGCCAAATGGTTGGTTGTGGCCTTGGGTCGGGCCAAATGGTTGGTTGCGGCCTTGGGTCAAGCTAAATGGTTGGTTACAGCCTTGGGTCGGGCCAAATAGTTGGTTGCGGCCTTGGGTCGGGCTAAATGGTTGGTTGCAAAGGTGAGTGTTATCAATATAAATATGCAAAAATATTTATATTTTTAAGGAAAACACAACACATGATAGGTTATGGTAGGGGATGGTCGAGCTAACCTTGGGAGACCCCATGTCTCCTAAGTGCTGCCTACATAGCCCATTGCACAAAGCAAGGAGGGGCCTCAGACCGATGTAGTTCTCCCTTAAGACCAGGGATAGGTGAATTCAGGTAATTTAGGTATGGTTAGGCAATTTTTTTGTTGGTAAAAATATTGATATTGATATTGGTAGGGTAATGTTGTTGGTGTTGGTAATGAATTGGTGATTTTGGAATAGGTAGAAGTGAAGCGAAAGTTAGCCTACCCAAGTGGTAGGGAACCATATCCTGATTAAGATCAACACATAATCCCTAGATTCGAGTCAAAGAGGAAAAAGTTACTCCGTAGTTGAAAAGAGCTAAACAAACCACATATTAATCCAGGATGAGCTTGAACCCCTAGGTACCGTGCATAGACGAGAAGTCAATAGGTGAAAAGAGTTGTATGATCACAATATATCGGATATACGTCACGTCCCTTGAGTTTAAACAAATGGTGAGGTGAGGTGGATGGTATAGCTGAGGTACAGAGAACTTGTTACAAAGTGAGTGTTCTGACGAAAGAGAACCTACCCTAAATAGACAAGTCCATGACTCAAAAGTTCTTTTGAATGTGGTTTTTATTTTACTGAATATAGAATGATCAATGCGGGAAGTCTACAAGGGATATTGATTGTACTATTCTTGAGGTCTTCACGAAGCTAATCAATGCGAGAAGCTTCTGATAAAGGCTGACTGTGTATAGCTGTCCTTCAAGGGAGTAGTCTATTTATAGTAGCAGATGTGATTTTAGTGCATAGCTATCCTTCAGGGGAGCAGTCTATATATAATAGTAGCAATAGTTTGGCATATAGCTGTCCTTCGAGGGAGTAGTCTATATATAATTTAGAGAGCCAGATGTCCTTTTGGCATAAAGAATCTAGTTTGGTAGAAAGTTTGACTCAAGAAAATCCCATAAGCATATAATTAAGAATGTGCCATTTTAATACTTTGAAGTCATGGACTAGACTAAAGAGGGAAGGCATCGTTAAGGGGAGGTGGGAATCAAACTATGCGAGCTTGATTTGATTGTAAGATGTAGGAAACAAAGTGTATGTAACGGTAAATGAGCTCAAGGGATGAGCGATAGGTAGATAAGAAGTGATATAACACTAAATTCAACAGTAGAATGGTCAAAGATGCAAGGCATTAAGGGGTTCAGGTTCAGGTTTACCATTAAGCGAAGCTAAATGATAAGTGCCTGATCCATAAGTGTGAGTGATTATGTAAGGCCCAATTCAATTGGGAGCAAATTTTTCACGTTTGCTCTTTTCTAGTTTGGTTACATGTTGATTCTCTTTGAGGACAAGATCACCAACCTTAAAGGTACACTCATGAAGTCACTTATCATAAGCACGCTTGATGTGCTTTTGATAGATTTGAAGGTGATCAAGAGCTGTAAGACGACGCTCGTCAAGAAGCTCCAATTGGGCTAACCGCTCTTGGCGGAAATCATCATTGGTAAGAATATCCTGAAGAGATATTCTGAGGGAGGGTATTTGTATTTCGAGAGGTAAGACAGCCTCGGTACCATATACCAAAGAAAAAGGTGTGGCATTAGTGGAGGTACGAATGTTAGTACGATAAGCCCAAAGGGAAAAGGGGATGTGATCATGCCAATTTCTTCCGAACTCATTGACAAATTTCATGAGAATTTTGGTTAGGGTTTTATTAGAGGATTCGGCTTGTCCATTCGCTTGTGGATAGTAGGGTGAGGAGAAACTAAGTTTGATACCAAAGTTGTCACAAATGTCTTGCAATAACTTATTTTTGAAAGATTTTCCATTACCTGTTATCAGGCGATGAGGAACACCAAAACGACAGATAATGTGGTGGTTAATGAACTCTAAAATTTTTTCTTTTTTGGTTGAAATGAGCGGAATAGCCTCCACCCATTTTGTGTAATATTCGGTTGCTGTGATTATCCATCGATGATGTTGCGAAGAGGACGGATGAATCTCACCAATAAGGTCTAAACCCTATTGTGAGAAAGGCCAAAGATCTCGGGCGACCTGTAGCGGGTGGCTAGGAGTATGTTGAAGGTTGGCATGTTGTTGACACATAACACAACGCTTAACATATTCATATCAATCGTTATTGAGAGTAGGCCAATAATAACCTAGGCGAAGGATTCGCTTGGCCACGCCAAGGCCGCTAAAATGTCCACCACAAATACCGTCATGGACCTGTTAGATGGTATAGGTGACCTCCACACCGGTGAGACATCGAAGGAGGATGCCATCAAAGCCACATTTATAAAGGAGTCCCCCATAACGACATAACGAGAAATGCGTTTAAGAAAAGCGTGTTTGCCGGTACTAGTAAGGGCAGGTGGGAGAACAGAGGTTGTAAGGTAGTCGTGAAATTGGTGATACCAGGTATCCTACGAATTAGCAGACACATTATTTATCATACAAACAACCGGGGCTGAGTAAGATGGGGCAAAGAGTTGTTGGACCAAGACGAAAATGTCAGAGTCAGTTGATGAAGCTGGAATTTGCGAGGCTAAGCAAGCCATAGTATCCACAAATTTGTTAGTGGAGCGAGGAATGGTTTGGATAGAATAGTGAGTAAATAAGGTTAGAAGTGAATCCACGTAGTGTTTGTACTTTTGAAGTTCCTCATTTTTACATTGGTAGATGCCCATAACTTGATTGACTACCAATTAAGAGTCGCCGAAAATATTGATAGATTTGACACCTAAGTGTAACGCAACCTAGAGACCCAGAACAAGGGCCTCATATTCCGCAGTATTATTAGTGCAGGGGAAATCGAGTCAGAATGAGAGAGGCATAGGCTCAGCGTCGAGAGGAATGAGAACAACATTGGCTCCTCCGCCGCGTTGGCATTTGGATCCATCGAAGAAGAGGGTCATTGGATATGACTCTTCCCTGAGTGAAAGAGTGGCGATGAGTTCGTCAGGGAAATTAAAATTGGTAAATTGTTCCCCAGGTAAAGGGGTGTCCGCGAGTTGGTCGGCAATGGTTTGTCCTTTGATTGACTCCTAGTGTATAACCTCAAGGTCGAGGTCAGTGAGGAGCATGAGCCATCGGGCGATGCGTTGGTTTAGATGGGGTTTGGCATACATATAATGGATGGGGTCCGTGTTGGTGATGACGAAAGTTTTGTGATTCAGGAGGTAATGTCGGAGTTTGGTGGCCACGAATGATAGGGCTAGCCATAACTTTTCTACATGTGTATACCTAGTCTCATAGTCCACCAAAGTACGACTTATATAATAAACGGCTTGTTCACGATTCTTGGAGTCACGATGTGCAAGCATGGCCCCTACAGCGTGGTCGGTGGCACAAGGGTAAAGGTAGAAAGGGCGGTCATCCTGAGGTGGGATAAGCACGGGTGGATGTAAGAGATAATATTTGAGAGCCTCAAAGGCTTGGTGGCACTCTTCGCTCCATTGAAAGTCAGTGTCCTTTTTAAGGAGGTGGTGAAAAGGTTGACATCGATTCAAGAGTTGGGAGATGAAACGCCGGATAGATTGGAGCTTACCTTGTAAACTACGCAATTGTTTGAGCTTAGTATGTGGGGGCATTTCTAGGATAGCTTTGACTTTAGATGGGTCGACCTCAATGCCACGCAAAGAGATGATAAAACCAAGAAGTTTTCCCGAAAGGACACCAAAGACACATTTCTTTGGTTGAAGACGGACAGAATATTCTAACAGGCAATCAAAAATAATGGTTAAAACATCGAGATGTTCACTACGATGTTTAGATTTGCCAAGAAGATCATCGATGTAATCCTCAAGGACAGTGTGCATAATGTCATGAAAAATGTAGGTCATAGCCCACTGATAGGTTGCACCAGCATTCTTAAGGCCAAATGGCATTACACGATAACAGAAGGTTGCCCAAGGAGTTATGAAGGCAGTTTTATGTTGATCGGCAGGGGCAACCAAAATTTGGTTGTATCCTGAAAATCCATCCATGAGAGAGAGCATCTCATGGCCCGTAGTGAGATCAACAAGTTGGTCAATACTAGGTAGGGGGAAGTCATCCTTAGGGAAATCGAGGTTAAGATCCCAAAAATCCATGCATATCTGAAGTCCCCCCGTCGCTTTAGTGATAGGTACGATGTTAGAAATCCATTGAGGATAGTCAATAGGCAGGATGAAGGAAACAAAAAGGAGTCGTTGAAGCTCCTTTTTGACCAAGAGGGCAATACATGGATGCATTTTTCTCAATTTCTGTTTAATTGGTTTGGAATCGGGTTTCAGGGTAATGTTATGGACAGCAATGTCAGGATCAATTCCTGGCATGTCAGCGTAGGACCAAGCGAAAGCTTGGTTGCGAGTACGGAGAAAGGTAGTAAAGGTGAGTTATTCTGATGTGCTAAGGGATTATCCGATCTTCACAATGTGAGGATCCTCCTCCGTGTGGATGTTGATTTCTATAGTAGACTCGTTCAACATGGTTTGAGTTTCAGATGGTAATGCACGTTGAATATAAGAGTCGTCTGCACCAAGGTAAGTGAGGATGGAGTCATCATTCTGGCACTCAACAACATTAATTGAAGGTGATTCCTCTTCAATCATGTCTGGATACAGAAGGGGGATAGAAGAGAGGTCCTCGTTATCGTGTTGATAAGTGAGAGGACCTAGGAAGATAGCATTTATGAAAAAAAAAAGTTAGGAGGGATAGATTCGGGATCTATCGACTCTGTGGGTGACGAAGGCAAAATGGGTGATGATGGTTCGGTAGGGGTGACATCGTCATCTTCCAGAAGACAACTGACACGAGGTTCCTTCGGTGTAAGTGTTCCCGAAAATCCGAGACCACTACGATCATTGTGCTTGCGAGTAGTTACAGGAATGATTGTATGTCGGCCTTGTTTATAAAGACCAAAACCAAAGCCTTTCCAAGCACAGCGAGTCAAGAAGGTAAGGGTGAAATGACGATTTGTCAGGTATTGAAAATCAGATTGGAAAGGAACCACACCAAGAGGAGGCTCAAGGGTAACGGAAGATGTGTCGACACCCCCATATGTTAGGTTAGTGTGGCAGTGAGGTGGTCCGTAGGGGATTACTTCCCCCACACGACGGTCATTGGTAGGATGTGCATGTACATGTCCGTACTCCTGTGGGGTATGGAAAGAACTAACGTTATATAGGCGATACTCCCCCAGCATAAGGTGTTAAAAAACATATACTAAGGGGTCTACGGTTGGGATGTTAGCTACGGGAAGGGAAGTGGTTTTTGCGACGGTGATTTCATGGGTTGAAGGTGTAGGTGCTGTTGAAGTGAATGGTAGAGGTGTGGTTGAAGTGGATGGTTGGGTTGGATGAATGGGTGTCTTGATTGGTACAAGCACATCATTAGGGTGATATAACATATTGCAGGTTTTGAAGGGGGGAGGATCAGCTTTTACGATGTAAGACTTCCCCTCGTACTCAAATTTTATGCATCTATGTAAGGTTGAGGGAACGCATCCCAAAGCCCGGATCCAAGGGCAACCCAGCAATATATTGTATTGGAACTCTCCCTCAAGGACATAGAAGAGTTCAGGTAAAGTACGTGGTCCTACACGAATGTTAAGGATCACGGTGCCTAAGGTAGAGGTAATAGCATCATTGAATGAACGCAACATGATGGGGTTGGCACACATGTAGCTAGAAGGGATATTCATTTGTTGGAATGCATTTGAAGAGATGATGTTTAGGCTAGCACCCCCGTCGATCATAACACGACGTACCCAAATGTCCCGGACGTAAGCTGAGATGAAAAGAGCAGGGTCAGGATCTTCTGTACCAAAGTCAACAATTTCGTCTTCGGAGAAACTGACAACCGCAGCTTGTTGTACAGAGACAGAAGTGGTTGGGGTGGTAGGTTGTTTGGTGAGGGAAGTAACATGATTGGGCGTTAGTATGGAGGTAACAGGTAGGGTTTCATTAGGTAAGACCTCGATCCCTTGAAGGATTTCAGCGAGAGCTTGTCAATGAGATTCAGAAGTCTGAATGAGATCATACAGTGTCATTTTTACAGGTGATTGGTGAAGCTGTTTGATCATGGCTCGGTGGGCAACTCCATTAGAGACTGGGGTAAGTGGGTCCACAAATAACCACTTTAGGTGGTGGTGCGATCGGGATGGTGGACTGAGAAAGAGAGGATGTAGGTGTGCTTTCTTTCGCTTTCTTGTTGTTTTTCTGCGCTTGAGTAGCAACACTAATCATATTAATCTCGTGGACCTGAGATGAAGATGGTCAAGATAAATCATGGTCTTCGAGAGGTGGGGTTGTAATAATGATAGATATTGGTGAGGCGGGGACAGGTGGTATAGGAGAGGGAATTGAAGCTAAAGGTATCTCCCTTTGTAAGTTGTCTTTCTTAACCTTTCTATCTGAGAGGGGTGACTGACAAAGGATGGCTTTTAAAGCTTTACATCCCTCCACATCATGTCCTGGTGTGCGGTGATAAGCATAGATTTTAGACTCATCATAACCTATAGGTCGAGGTTTAGACGGGTCATAAGGTCTAAGTGGGGGTAGAGAAATGGTCACATTCTCCACCAACATAGCAAGGATTTTGGCGTAAGATCCTTTGAGTGGGTCCAAATCGGAGGAGGATGAGGGTATTGATTGAGTAGGTTTTGGTAATGTTTGGGCATGGTTGGTTTGTATAAGTGGTGGTTTAGCCAAGGGGTGTTGACATGTGGTTTTAACTAAACGTGTAGTTTCTTTGGCGCAGGAGCTACGTTTAGCCGGTTAGATGATGAGGCTCTAGATAACGTGGTATCTGGAGACAATGGCGACAAAAGAGGAGTGACGGAAAGCAAGTCCTTTGATGATGAAATTTGTTTAGGGTTGATGGGTGGACAGGATACGTGAGGTGAAAATGTTGATATACCCTTAGATCTCTGTATGGGTGTAGAAGGCGTAGGTCGTTTTAAAGAAAATGTAGGAGGTATGATATATTGATGCAAGGTGGAGGGATGAGGTCCCAATATGGAAGGTAGGTGTGATGATGATGGTTTTAATTGTGATAGAGGCACAGATTGAGGTTGTCTCCTAAGTGGAGGGGCGGCTTTACTTTTTGGATAAATCTAGTCACTTAGGCGGGTGTGTTAGACTGGGTATTGGTGAGGTCCCAAGTGTAGGGGAAGATTTGGTTAGGCTGACAGAGGTGGATGAGATACTGGGTAGAGATGTGGGGGGTGAAGGTGAGGACATAGGAATTTTGAGTTTCTGTAAATATTTTGGGTATATGATAGAGGTGTCTAGATCGGTCATCTGCATTTGAGTAGAATAGGGGGTACTCAAATGTTCCCATAGGACTCGTCTATCTTCTGGAGAATGACAATATTCAGGTGTGAATTGGAATTTTTGTTTGGAAGAAAGGTGGGTTGTGATTCTGGTCCACTATGGGTGTGATACAGGGGGTAGATGAGGCACTGTATCAATAGGTGTTAGGAGGTCAACCGGTCGCTGAAAAGATTTAGGCGATGAAGAACTAATAGGTAGGAGGGCATGTTTGAGAGGATCCGTCATGGTTAAAGAAGTTGGTGATGTTGGTGCAAGAGGTTTCTCATCTAAGGATGACAAAAGGAGTGGCAAGCCTTCCTCTTGTGCAACAAGAGCGGTAAAAGGGGACGTTTGGGAAATAGATAGGTTAGATAACATCCGCTCGCAATCTTGTAGGGATGTGGTGTAAGAAGACTCATCTATTAGAAGAGAACTCTGGGCAGTTAACTCCTTTATGGGTAAAGGAATGATTTCGCTTTGGCTTGATGGTGGTGAAGGAGGTTTGGGCCCCTGGGTCAGTGAAGAGGCTTGATTCAAAATTTTCTTGATAGAGGCTTTTGGCTGGGAGTCGAAGACTGCATGGATCTCATGAACACTCTCCTCAGCTAAGATATCCTGGTTTATGATTACTGTTGGAAGAGTGATTCGGGAATGGTTTGTTGAAGATTTTCAAATTTCGGTTAGCAGGGGCGTTAGGATTATCGAGGACTATATCCCCCACATCAACCATTTCCTGCACTATGTTTTTCAACATCTTGCAGTTCTCATGACTATATCCCTTTACGCGGTGGAAGTTACAGAAGTAATTTTCTTTGTACCAGGAAGGTATAGCACGGGTGGAGTCAAACCCGGAGTGAGGTTTAACAGGAGGCAAGGTGATAGCTCCGGCTTTGAGCAATTTTTCCAAGATGATGCCATAAGTTTCTCCCAAGGGAGTGTAATTGATGGGCTCTGCTTTATATTTATAGGTGGTTTTTGGTGGGGTATTAGACGGTGCTTGAGATTTGACTATCACCACGTGGACAACTCCTTTTGATTTAGAAGAAGTGGATGTGTGAGGAGTGGTGGTGTTTGGTTTATTGGTAGAATCTGGAGTCTCGGAAATTGGGGTTTTTGTTGCGTAACCGCAATTTCTCTTCTTTTTAGGCTCAAATTTCTAGTTTCCAAGCCATGGTAAAGGCCTCATCAAATGTGTGGAAATTTTGAATTTGAAGGGTAGGAGAGATTTGCTTAGCGCATGCCCGCGTGAAAAGTTTGAATAAGTTCAGCTTGAGGCAAGGCATATGTAAGTTGGTTGATAAGGCCCCGCCATCGTCCAACGAAATCTGCGATAGATTCATCTTCAAATTGTCGGATGACATAGAGGTCGGTGATAGATACTTTCTTGGCAATGTTAATGGAGAAATGATCCAAGAAAGATTGGGCTAGTTGGTTAAAAGAGAAGATTGAGTGCTGGGTTAAAGCACTGTACCACTCTAAGGTGGGTCCTGATAAGGACATGGGAAAGGTGCGGAGTAACAAGGCATCATCATGAGCAATCAAATAACAAGCATGTCTAAATGATCGCAAGTGTTGTTGAGGATCCTCTTTACTATTAAAACGAGTAAATTTTGGCAATTCCCATTGAGGAGGATATGAATGAAGGGGGACAGAAGGGTGAATAGGCTCCCGAAAAACTTGCTCGTATGTCAAGGTGCTATGACTTCCTGAAACAGAAGCCTCTATATTTTGCATTTTTTCCATCATTTGTTTGATGAAATCCGTGGTTGGATGAGATGATGGTGCGGTTGTGGTAAACGGAGGCAAATTGGGCCAAGGGCCTCTGTTAGACAACGGTGAGGTTAAGTGCTGATAAGGTATGGAGGATGAATATGTTGAGGTGACCGGATAGGGATGTCCCATATAAGATGTTGAGGTCATAGAATACGTGTATGGGAATGAAAAGGTAGGTGGAGCTTGAGAAGGAAAGCTCGTGTGGATAGGTGGCAGAGAGCAGGTCATGAACGGAGCAGTCTGCAAGAGAGATGAGGTAGGAGCAGTTGGCGGTAATGATATGTGGGGTCCTAGATTAACCAAAGGAAAGCCAATCTGCGTCGTATGAACCTCTGAAGCCGTCGGATTGGGAGACGGGGCTAAAGATGCAGGAAGCAAGGCAGTGTTATCAGGCGGAGTGGGAGCTAAATGAGCAGCTATACTAATAGGCATGCCAACAAGGAGTTGACCATCAGGCATACGGTCAGGGGCATGAGACAAATAGTATTGTACAGTGCTAGGATTAGCATCCAGAAATTTGGCAAATTCCTTATCTCCTACATGAATTTTGGGGATCTCACTGGTGTCCGTAGGGTTCCCTATAGAATGTGAAGGGGATGATTCAGGAAAAGGCACAGAGCAAGCATGTGAAACCATGGCGGTGGCTTGCTTTCGAGTGATAACAACCATGGACAGGAGTACCCAATAGGGTTTCAATCTATCAGGAACAGAAACAGACTCAGAATGGTGAAATTGGTAGGTTGTTGGCTTGTCAGAAACTGTAAAAGACAGTAACTGATATCGGTCTAATAACCGATGTCGGTTAGACTATAGCCGATGTCGGTCAGTTAACTGATATCGGTGTAATAATACTAGTATAAGAAAATATAAGAAGCTACTGACTTGATTGTTAACACAACTTAGTACATTTATCAATTGTTCTGAGGTGATGACAGAAGACAGTGTATAACAGAGAAAACAGAACTGAAAACAAACAAGATGCACACGTAAATCCAGAGACTAACCCTAGGGTTAATTTAAATTATTATGGGCTAATGCCTTTAGACGTAAAATGATGTCAGAATCCTAAAAGAAGACTTAGAGGAAATGTCAAGTTTGTTTTGGCTTATAAGGTTACCTCAATCGGGCGGAGGAATACCGCGGAAAAGGGGGGATGTTTTGAGTTGTTGTGTTAATTATGAAGTGATTCGGTATGTGTTGTGTAGTGAAAGTAAGATTAATTTGCTGTCAATACCATGGAAATCACCCCCACGTGTACGACCTGTTACTTAGTCTATGTTCACTAGAATTGAAAACAACAAGCAAGAATGTAATGCACGTGTTTTAAACCCAAATCGAAAATGATATTCGATGAAGCAAATAACATGACTTTCACTAATGCAAAACTAGGAAAGCAAGACAAATTCCTTTACTAAATATAACAAAAACAGCAACAGCAAGTATGCTCCCTAAATGAAAGCAAACAAGAGAAACAGAAACCCGAAATGGGTCCCACCGGGCGTGCCAAAATGTTTCACGTGGAATGTTTCAACTTTTGGGAATAGAGTTACTTCTATCCTTTCATTCCTTTTAGAAACAGATAAGGGTTAGGGCTAGGAGGAATACCTGTTGAATGTCGAGATGGTGTGCGCATACCGTAGAGAAAGATCAGGTTGATTACGGAAAACTCCTTTTTGTCTTGGAAGGACTACCTGTAAATAAGAATACAAGACCACAAGATTCTAATTAGACAATAAATGAGGGAACTGCCTTGGGCCCAGGAAATATAAAACTTCCTTTCGAAGGTGGTCAGTTCCCCTGCTAATATGAATTAACACAAAAGATTATAAAATAACAATTTAATTGCCTCGTTGAAACAAGTAGGGGGAAAGGCTAGTTTTTGGTTCTGAGTCAAGGTAACCGATACCAGTTGCTGCTAACCGATATCGGTAGGTTCTATGTTTTAGGGGCTTTTGGTGAGGGTCAGTTATAGAGTGGTTGTGTTGTTTTTAAGGCTAATAAATGAGTGGGATTAGGTAACGGGGTGATGAGAGGGTAGAAGAATGATAGTTAGATGTAATGTGTTGCTGGGTAGTAGATTTGGGAATAGATTTATGACGGCTGTGATTCAAAAGTCTAAGAAATGTTATCAAAGAGAACATACAAGATTCTACCTACCATTTATTGACGAGAATGCAGGTCCAAGAACTGTGATGACAAAAGTAGAACTCAGATAGGACATCCTGACAACCCGAAGATGAGATGTCTTCCCTCCCAATGATCATATGAGTATCACAGGGCTCTGGTTATTCAGTTGCAGTCTTGGGCTTGATCTCCTTTGCTGCAAACTCTTCTTATTTCTTCACTTGTCTCTGCTTAGCCAAGTAAAATCTAGATTCTCTCGATCGCTTCTGATGATCCTGATTGATCAAAAAATCCTTCGACCTTTGTTTCTGGTTAGGGGAGCCCATTTACAGGGAACCGATGGCGGTTACGTAACCGACGGCGGTCGAGTAGGAACCGGTATCGGTCAGGTCAAAGTGGGCTATTTTTAGTAAAATAGCCAACTTTCCCTCCTTTTCTCCTGAGGGATTAGTTGCGGGCTTGGTCAAGTGACTAGAAGGTTGGTTTTGGGTGTGAGAAAGGGGTCATTAGTCATGGGTGTGGATGTAGAAGAAGTTATAGGTCTTAATTAGGTTAGTTTAGGGTTAGGCCTAGGTCATGATGAGGTGGTAAAATGAGGTGGCAGGTAAGGCGATGTAGATTTATTAATTATAAGATAATTAATAAATAATTGTGTAAGGTTTAGGTGGTGAGGTTAGGTTGCGAAATGAGATGCGGGTCACAAGGGGTCGTAAGACACAAATTTGGTGTCTACAGGGTGTGAAAGCAAGCGTGAAAAATAGATCTATGAAAAAATAATCTTGCATCCCCGGTGGTGAAGGGTTTGAGCGAGGCAAGGTGACAGAGAGGATTTAGGGCACAAAGTTTCCACCTAGGGCACAATTGAATCAAGCTAGGGTTTTATTCATAAATTACAGAGTTAAAGAGGAGATGATTGCAAGGTAAAAATGGCACCCAAGAAGGAAGCTGTTGCAGGAGAAAAATGAAAGAAGAAGGTGGTCATCGAGGAGGAAGAGATGGTACTTGAAAGTGATTTTTAAGAAATGAAATATCCAAAAGGAGTCATCGTTAGCCAGGAATGGGATCCACCCATCAGAAAGAGAAAAGTAAGTGAATACAATCACAGGACCTCAGATAACGAGAAGGATCTCAATTCCTTGCTCACTATGAGGATGAACAAACATACGGTGGATGACATGCTAGTTTATAATGATGAAAGAAAGAAACTTCTGAAGAGAATTGGTGTCTACCAATTATATGAGCTTCTATATTTTGGGAAGTATGAGCCCTTGTACTAGTGGCTCATGAGGAGAGTGCATGAGGACTTCTTCTAATTTGTAGGATGCAGAGTTAGAATCTCATTTGCGCTTATCTCAACGGTGACAGGTTTGAAGGCCACATGAGAGGATATAAAGAATGATCTCACAGATAAATCTATGATCTTAAAGACCAGATAGGAGTTGGGGCACCTGAAGGGTCCGCACGGTATGGATATAGACAAGTTAAAGAACTATCCAGTTGTGCAAGTAGTACCACACCTTGTTACAAAGTTGAATGACCAGGAGTGGTAGTCAGAGGTAAATACTATGTGGTTACACGTTACATGCAATATGTCAGAAGGAACGGTCTACAATATTACAAGCTACATTGTAGATTTAATATTCAAGGAAGTGTGCACAGGAGGGAAGATCAGCATTGGGGTTATTCTATTATCATTGGTATCCTTGGAAATTGGAGTACTAGATAGGCCAAAAGAAAACGTATGGGAATAACCCATGGATAATAAGTTTTCATTTGAAAGGTTTAGCAAGTACCTATGTAAAGGGTCCATGACAGATGACGACAAGAAAAGGGTGGAGAAATGGTACGATAGGCTCCATGTAACATTCCCATTTTAAGACTTTAGAAACAAAGGGAAAAAAATTTACACAATGTTCTATGTTCTAAATAAAACATAATTTAGAACACATATTCCATTCCAATCAATCTCATAATAGATAACCATATGCATCTATAAATGACTCAGTGGTTTACCGATCTCTCATTGCATGAATCTATCTCTAACTGATCTCTCATGTTTGTCTTTAAGTATTGAATACTTTTATGTATACTACGTAGACTTGGTTTTCTTACCCTAATCTAGGTACTGAGTGACCTATTTAAAGAACCTATCTAAATATTTGTTACCAATATTCATCTAAAATCATGTTCCTTAAACTAGGTGACATAGGACAATGCAACCAGAAGTTTGAGATACTTTGGCCAAAGATTTCCAACATACTGTTCATGTTACTATTCCTAGACAACATATTCGTCAAATCAGAATACCTCCTTCACCTCACTCTTTTGCTATCTAGAATGGTCTTCATTTACTTCTATCAGTCCACTTGCCTAAGGTTTAACCCTAATCTAGGTTAGCGACATAATTTTTTATAGGGAGACGCTCATGATGACTTAGGGTATATGGGCATACTCAACTAACCTAATTCGATCGAATGTGCCTAGGTACCCTGAGTCATAGAAAGCTACTTCATATTCCAATTCATATTGTTAGCTTGTCCTAGAGAGAAACTAAGTTCAAGTCCATATGTGTGTAGATCTAGATGAACTAATGCGGAAGGGTGTTGCAACATGTCAACTACAACATTGTATCCTTGTGAATACCTTAGTCTTCATGAAGGTACAGTTCTATAGTTGGCGTGTGCCAACATCCGAAAGAACTACTTCATCACGATGTACATACCCCTAGGAGGTCATTAACACTTAATTAATTTTGGATTAAGATTCAAATTATGGCAACCTTGCCAAACCCTAAATCCAACACCCCTTAAGTTCTTCATCCATATTTGATTTAATTAATATTGAATAACTTCATTAACTCATGATTTTTTTTTTATGTTTGTTATCTTTGACTTGTCGAGAAATTATCCAAAAACAGAACAACATACATCATAAGGTTAAATTAATGTAACTCAACTGTTCAAATAAGGTGTAGTAACCACACAGGTTCAACTAGAGCAGACTTCATAGAAAATGAAGTCTGAATGATTAACGATCATAAACACCATTCTTTTACTTTACATTCTTTTGAGAGAGGAAGAGTCTTCCTCTCTACATGGTTATGTGTTAGGGATTATCATACCCTTTATATCTTTTGCACTTTCTATAGTTTAATTGTATATTCAATATACATCCCATTATCATAATATATTATTTAAATAAATAATTTCATCTTGTGTAACTTAATAAGTTACTTTCAAGTGAGAGAGAGAGAGAGAGAGAGATATTGAACTAAATCTCTTCATCCAACTTATCAAATGGCAACAGAAATAAGAATACAAACAAATATGTCAAATATCATCAAGATAGTATTCCAACTTCCTTCATAAAATGTACAAGATAAATTACACAACAATTCAAAGTAAACCTCCAACATTTTCAATTCATCTTGATAAAATAAACAATTTACAAGACTATGCATCTCAGACAAACTGCATGTCAATCAGTACTAAGATCATTAAAGAATATAAATTTTCATTTTCAATACATCTCAAGAATGAATCAGAGTTCTCTTTAAAAGAGCCAGACTTTAAATCAGCCAATACATCATAAAAGTTATTTCCTTCTTTTATCACTTACGAAGTCCATCTGCAAAAATTTCTAGCACGTGTCAGTTCATTTAACTGAGCATGATAAGCACTAAGCATTAAAACAAAGTGCATTCCACTAATTGTTCCATTAAAACAACTCTTCTTTAATGAAACAATTAATGTAATCATTCAAATAAAACATAAGTAATAACAACCATAAAAGAAGAACAATTAACAATCTGAATTCACTTTTAAGAAAAAATCATAATATAATCAGAAAACTATTGCCTTATATCAGATAAGTATTATCCCAAACAATTACTTATTTATATCAAATAACAGCTCCTAACATTAAATTATTTCATAATTCTTTCTGAATTTGAAATATAAATTTAACTTCAATATATAAACAAAAAGAGTTACTTTCAGAATCAAATACCTTCTTGTCATCTTTACCAAGTTTCCATAAAACATGTGAAGACAAGTTCATTTCAGCATCGTTACATTTTTAAGATGAGTCAACCAACAACTTAAATAAATAAGATATTCACAATTTAGATGTGATAGTCTAATTCTCAGTCAAATAAATATAACCTAGGTTCTTAGATTAGGCCTCTTATTAACAATGGAAAAGTACTTCCCAGTAACAATGTTTCATTTCAATTAACTTAAACAATTATTATTTCCTTAAATATAATTTAAGTGGAGAAGTAATTAGTAACAACTACTAATCAATTACTTAATAAAAGTAATACAAATGATTCAATTAAACCTATGATAGGTTTTATATAAAGAAAGGAGAATGAGATGAAGAGTAAATAGTTTATAATTTCCTTTATCATTTGGTTAAACCAAATTCTCATATGCATCTTCAGAAAAGAAGATTCTACATCCTACCCATCAAATAGTTATTAACTTACTTTCAACCTTAATGAATCTTTCTATATCATTGAATATTTTAGTTAGTGATTCGAAGCCATTTGTTCCATCAAAATAAAGTAAGACTATAAAAATATCACCCCTTAATCATGACCAAATAGAGAACGAATAAATCATCCATTAAGTGCACAAAGAAGAGTCCATCTGAAAACAATTTCATAACGATGCATGACTTAGCCATTGAAAAATAGTCAATCAAGAAATGGTGAATTTTTTCCTTTCTACATGATAGGCTCACCTAAAGCCTACTGTGAATTGACAAGACATTCAATTCCACACAAATAAATGGAGATCAATAAAGCTTATAAACTGGAATGGTTTGGTTGGTTCCATATACAAAAGTAGTAGTCCAAAATTTGATTATACATTCAACGATTCCCATGAGCATACCACAGTCATCTCATAACATGTAAGTTAACAACTACAAGGAATTTTCTAACTCTGGAGAGTAAGTTTTCATCACCTCACCCAAGCCCAAAAAGGACAGAAAAATGAATTTAAGAAAGTTGAACATACCTAAGAAGATAATCACCATAAAAACTTGGAGAAGGAAAACTACCAAGGTATTTCAAACATCAAATAGAACTTCAACCAAATATAACCATCTCATCTTCCAAATTTCATTACACCATTAATTACCTTACAGAGTTTCAGAGAAGAGAATTCCAGTAACAAACAACCAAAGTATAAGACAACTTTCATTCTTATCTCCTCACGAGCTCAACTGTAACAGTAATTCCAAATAACAAAACTTACCCAACTCCCATCGAATTATGATTCAAAGTAGTGGAGATTTAAACAGTATAAAATAAGAACAAAATATTTCTTCTAAGATCTTATACAAGTTGAAGTATAGAACACAAACAATTTCATAAACCTCAAACACCCATTAACCCTTTTTTCTCACGAAGTAAAAGTAATACAGTCCCGATATAAAAACTTAAAATAACATGATAGTTTATAATTATTATACCTTTCAAAACAAGAAAAGCATTATAAGCATTCATGTTTACCAGTATAGATAAAAACAAGATGTCCATTCATTACTTTCACGCAAGTTCGTGTTCATACAATGAGATACAACATATACCCATATCGATTGTAGAAGGAGTAAAACAACTTTAAAACTCAAAGATGCATCAGAGAAAAGTATCCATTTACATTCTACTTTCAAAAGAGACTTCCAGTTTGAAGCTCAAGACAAAAACTACTTACTCAAACTCTTTTTTGAGCAGCCGGTCCAGAGTATATATTCCAATCAAAACACTAAAGTCTCGACAGTTGTAAATGCATTTCACCATTTTAACTCACTCAGAGAGAACACCCAAAAACAACATTATCATGCAAGGGTTCCAAAACCAAAAGCACAGAGATTATTTCAACAAGAAAGCAAATAACCAGAATAAAAAATAGAAACCCATTTATCTCATGAGAGTAGAGTCGTTTTAGTGAAGCATTTAGAGAAAAGCAAGAAATCTTAATGGACAGAGCCTATCATGCCTGATAGTGCTTCTACCGATTCGAAGAAGACTTCCAACCGAGCTTACAAAACTTCTTCTTCTCTAAGCAAGATCAACAACCAAAAATATCTTTCTGTAATGCCTCATATACTTTCCTTGATTTGAAAATAGACCAAGGGAATCAAAAATAGCCATAAATTGAAAATATAATTACTGGTTCGAAGAACCAGATAGCTCCATATAGAGCAAAAATCAGAGAGCATGAATGACCAAACAACCTCCAACAAATCTACCCGCATGGTTTCCTAGGTGGTTTTCTCACCAAAAACGAGGCTCATTAATGCCATTAACTCTGAAATTCCTGACTATCTCTCTTTTCCACCACCATCCAAAATTGGCGAGACCCAATTCAACTTTTGCATGCATCACTAAACCTTATTGATGTCTCCACGTAGAATCCCACCAAATTTCATGCTTCTGCCTAAACTGGTAGTACGCTACCCAATTTAATTCAAAAATCAAATCACATTAATAGCTTAGGAACCGTTTCCAAGCTTACCACTTACCATACGACCCTTAGGTCCCCTTTCCACATTTCATTAGTTTAGGGTAGATTCCATTAGCTTAGGATATGACCATAGAATAGTTTAGAAGTATTTACCTTAGGTCTAAAAACATTTCAATAGGTAAATTACCATCTTAGGTTAGGTCATAGCTCATATCCCTTTAGTATTACATATAAGGTTAGAAATAAGTGTAGCCTCTCCTTAGGTTATTTCCCCACACCCCAATTTAGAACATGAAACCTAGGTTAGGATGTTATCCCAAATGAAAAAGGCATAGATAAAGATAGGTGCATTAACCTTAGTTTAGAATCTCATTAGGATAGATCTCGTAGGCCTAGGACTTTGTTTTTATTTTTCCTCCATAGTCCTGAAATAGGCCTCATACCACTTGATGATATTAACATCCTAAAGAGATCAATCGATAAGATCCAAGAACATAACATACAATGAAATGCAGGCACGATCTTACAAGAAAAAAAAAAATTAAACATACAAGAGTTCATTCCATTGTGTCCTCCAACCTCTGAGTGTCAGTTTACCATTCAGATTAGGTAAGAAGATTTAAAACATACCTTGGATCAATGGAATTGATCCAAGGATTTGTTAATAAAAAGAGATAAGTTTGCAAACTTCATTTCCAGATTACAACTTATCTATCATAAGCAAAAAAATGGATTCTTTGCAAACAATTTCATTTCAACCCAATGAATCCAAGAGCAGAAATGACTCATCCATGGCAAGCATGATTTCCAAAAATCAAAGGAACACTCCTTATCCTAGAAAAATCACATGTCAACGCTTGCAATGAAAAAGAGGAAAGATAACAGTTTGTCAAAGATGTTACATGCTTCCCTCCTAAAAGAATCATTGTCCTGATGATTATCTCCTTAAAACAATTTACATCAAAGACAATCATTTTTATTAAATTTCTTTTCATATGTTCAAAATATAACAAAATTTTAAAATTCCCAAAACAATCAAAATTTACTAGTAGGTTTATCATCATAAAAGAATTAAATCACAAATTATATCAGTCAACATAATCAATTCTATTCAAATAAGTATGGAAAAGCAATTTTCATATCTTCCATATTTTCCTAGGTTGTACTTTATTCATTAAATTGTTCTCACTGGACCTTACATTGACTTATTTCACAGCTTCTTAAGTGCAACTATTGAGTTTCTAGCACTCGCAAGGGTTTAAACATGATTATTCCTGGGTCTTGGACCTACAAGGAATTCTAATTTAACACATGTGATAAATCTGAAATGTATTTCTTAAGCAAATAAATATGGAAAACATCATACATTTGTGACAAAGCAGGAGGTAATGCTAAATGATAAGCTACAGGGTTGATTACTTCAACTATTTCAAAAGGTCCCACAAAATGTGGTGATAACTTGGCAGTCCTACCAAAAGTTATAGAACTCTTTTTCAGTTTAACCCGAAGAAAGACCTTCTCACCAATTTCAAATTTCCTATCAACCTGTTTCAAGTCAGCATAACTCTTTTTCCTATCTGTTGCTTCTTTCAATCATTCATGAATCATTTCAACTTGTTGTTCCATTTTCGTAAGGACTTTAGGTCCAATTACCTCTCTATCCTCAATGTTGTCCCAACTAATAAGGGTTCTACATTTTCTTCCATATAATGCTTCAAAAGGTGCATTATAGGGGATCTTAAAAGAGGAATCATAAGTGTTATTGTATGTAAACTCAACTAATGGAAGGTACTCTTCCCATTTATATTATTGATCCATGCAATACATCCGTAACATATCCTCTAAAATTTGATTAACTCTTTCAGTTTGTCCATCCATTTCCAGATGATACGCAGAACTGAAATTCAGCTTAGTTCCTAGAGCTTCATTAAGGGTTTTCCAAAACCTTGAATTCATTCTAGTATCTCTATCAGATATGATTAATCGAGGTACTCCATGTAATCTGAAAATCTCATGCACAAAAATTTACCAAAATAGAAGAATCATCCTTAAGATTACTAGTAATAAAGTGAGATACTTTTGTTATTTTATCCAAAACAACCAAAATAACATCATGTTTATTTCTTGACATAGGAAACCCTTGTACAAAATCCATGCTTATTACTTTCTATTTGTATTTCGGTATGTTATGAGGATATAATAAACTGACTGGATGCATATGTTCAGCTTTAACACGTTGACATTCCAAGCAATGTGTCACAAAATCAATAACATCCTTTTTCATCCCTTTCCAAAATTATTGTTGTTTTATATCAACAAGCATCTTTGTAATACCAAGGTGTCTAGAGAAAGGTGAATTGTGAAATTATGCTAACAAATTCTTTCTTAAACCATTTACCAAAGGTATGTATACTTTTTTTTCAAATCATAAGATTCCTTTGTTGTCAAAGTGAAAACCTTTATATCTCACATCATTTGGATCTGCAGCAAGTGTTGTTTTTACTTGCTGAAAATAAGAATCAGATTCCATAACACTTTTTACTTCATCCTTAAAATGAGTTCTTAATGTTATAAAAGTAGAAATGTGCTTCCTATGACTTAGAGCATTGGAAAATCTATTTTCCTTGCCTTTAATATAATTTATGTCAAAATCATATTGAGACAAAAACTCTAATCATCTTCGTTATCTTGCATTCAGATTTGGCTGAGTGAAAATATACTTCAACCCAAGATAATTAGTTTTTAATTCAAAAGGTTTACCAAGTAGATAATGCCTCTAAACTTGAAGTTCATGAACAATGGTAGTAATCTCTAAATCATGTGGAGTATAATTCAACTCATGTAACTTTAGTTTTCTACTTTCGTAAGCTATGACATGGTTATTTTGTAACAAAATACCTTCAAGACATTCCCTGGATGCATCTGTTATAATAGTAAAGTCTCCATTAGGTTTTGGTTCAGCTAAAATAGGTGTTGAAGTTAACTGATCCTTCAAAGTTCTGAATTCATATTCACATTTATCATTCCAAACAAAATTCTTATCCTTTTTCTGCAATGAAGTTATTGGTGTAGCAACTTTGGAAAAATCTTTTACAAATTTTCTATAGTAACCAGCAAGACCCATGAAGCTTCTAACTTTATGTACATTCTTTGGTGTAGGCCACTCAGTTATAGCTACAATTTTAGAAGGATCTACAGTGATTCCATTCTTACTTATAATATAACCCAAATAGTGCACTTTTATGTCATAGAAAGAACATTTAGATAGCTTACCATATAACCGTCTCTTTCTCAAAATTTCCAAAACTATCTTCAAATGCTCATGGTGTTCTTCAATACTTTTAGAATATATGAGAATGTCATCCAAGAATACAAGCACAAATTTGTCCAAGTATTATTGAAAAATATTGTTCATTAAATTCATAGAAGTTTCAAGTGCATTTGTTAATCCAAAGGGTAAAATGGTGAACTCATAATGTAAATACCTTATTCTAAAAGTTGGTTTATGAATTTCCTCATCCTTTTTTGGGCCCCTATAATGTTGTCCAAGTACAAAAGGTGCGTAGGTGTGCAAGGTCCCAGTTGAAGAAAGGCACGCAAGGATAAGGTGCGCAGAGAGGGATTTAAGAAAAGGGTTTAAGGAAGCCTGTGGCACACGCAACACGTGCATGGATAGAATCAAGGGTTCAGGACTTAGCCAAATTGGGTGTTCAGGGAAGAACACATTAAAATCATGACCTGACTGCGCATGTAGAGTGGATAAGGTTCCAACCTGGCAACAGGTTATCCCAGGAAGGAGCATACCTATGGTAGAAGCTTCTAGAAGCACATCATGGTGAAAAGTGGAAAGCTTAGGCCTAGAGGAGCATGCTCGCATGGAGGACCACATTCAGACACTTGGCATCAGATCTGAGGGTGTTAGGAGATGAGTTGGTAGCCCAAAAAGTCTATAAATACAAGTGCCTATAGAGTAAACAAAGAGTGAACTAGAAGAGGGCGGAGCTCTGCGAAAATACTATAAGAACTTTGTTAGTGCGTAATGATATTTTGGAAAGAATGTATAATGGGTATGGGGATTGCAATTTTTCTTTTGGTATCCTAACTACATTAGTCCAGTTATAAGGCATGACTTTGGTCTACTTCTCTGTGACATTCTGTAATGGCTCCATGGGTGTAAAGAGGCTACTAGGTTATATGAATATGAATATCAATGGTTATGATGCATACATCTTTCTCTTAGGCTCTCTTTCATTTATGTTTATGATAAGTATGGATGCTTGTATACTTCTTTCTGTTATGATACAAGTTATATAATTTGTTAAGTACTTTCTGTCTGAAATGATTGCAAGGATCTAGAGTCCATTCTGAGGTCTATGGTTCTTGTATGTCTTAACTTCTTTTAAATCTCTTTAGCACAACTCATTAATGATGATGTTTTCCACTAAACTCACATAAAAGAGAGACTTGGTGAAACATTCCCATTTTAAGACTTTAGAATCAAGAGATTTTTTTTAAATAATGTTCACTATTCTAAATAAAGCAATATCTATAACAAACATTCCATGCCAATAAAATTCAATGGATAAACACATGCAGCTGTAATGACTCAATGACTCACCGATCTATTCATTCCATAACTCGGTAAGCTACCGATCTATTTATGTTATCTTATGTATTGAATGCATATTGTATACTTTTTCATCCTACCCTACACTGGGTATTGAGTGATCTATTTAAAGAACATATCTGAATATCTGTTACCAATATTCATCTGATATCACGTTGTTTTAAACTTGGTGACATAGGAAAATGCAACCAGCAGTTTGCGATACTTTGGCCAAAGATTTATAACATACTATGTATGTCAATATTCCTAGACAGCATACTCATCATTTTGGAACACGTCCTTCACCTCACTCTTATATTATCATGATTGGTCTTTACTGACTACCATTAGTCCACTTGTTCCGGGTTTTACCCTAGCCCTAGATAGAAACATAACCTATTATAGTAAGATGCTCACAAAGGCTTAGGGTAGATGGGCATGCTCGCTTGACCTAACTCATCTGAATGTGCAAACGTACCTTGAGCCTTTGGAAGTTAATTCCTATCCTAAATATGCTCCTATTCAGACCTAGTGAGAAACTAGGTTTAATTCTGAGTTCTTGATGTGTGTAGATCTAGATGATCAATGTGGAAAGGTGATGCCACATGTCAACTACAACACTGTATTCTCAAGAATACCTAAGCCTTCTTGAAATTACAGCCCTGCTATTGGCGTGTGCCAACATCCTACAAAAATTGCCTCATCGAGATGTACATACCCCTGAGGAGATTGTTAATAAATTATTAGTTTGGATTAAAAACTTGATTACAGCAACCCTTCCAAACCCTAATCCAATGCTCAATAATTTCCTCCTAAATTTGCTTCATTTAGCTCACTAAGAACTTGGTTATTTTCATAGTCACTTTTAATAATTGATCACATAGTTAAACTGTCAATTAACCGTAACTATGCAGTGTTATAATATGTCTTATTTAAAAGTACAATAAATTTTTAGAAAGTTCAATGCCAGAATATGTCTAATATAAGGTAGAATTCATACAAATGAAGTCTAATAAATTGTAGTCATACTTGTAAACCTTTATGGTTTATATTCCATTAAGAAAGAGAAAAAGTCCTTCTCTACATGTTACATGTTAGGGTTTATCCTACCCAATGTCCACATTTTCTTAATGTATGTTCATCACATGTTACATTACTATGTTATATAGTTTAGATAACGAATATCATAGACTGAAACTTAACAAGCTACATCACAAGTAGGGAGATTAAACTAAATCCCTCTATCCAACTTATGAAAAGATAACCAATTAACATAAAAATAATAAAAATAACATCAACAAGATAGAATCCATCTCATCTATACAAGTACAAAATAATTTACACAACTAATACAGGTAAACTCTCAACTTTCAATTTATCTTCTAACTTATACATTTACAAGTCTTATGCATTTAGGTATACTGCATAACAACCATCTTCATTATAAAAGAATACTACATTTATTTTTCAATACAATCTCAAGAATGAATCAAAATTCTTCACAAGGAATGAGATTTAATTCATCCAATGCATCATATAAGTTTTTCCTACTTTTATCACTTACGAAGTCCATCTGCAAAAATTGCTAGCACATGTCAATTCAATGAACTGAGCATGATAAGCACTAATCCTTAAAACGAGGTGCATTCCAATAATTGTTCCATTAAAACTACTCTGCTTAAATGAGACAATTATTATATCATAAATATCAACATAAGTAATAGAAAATGGAAAATAAGTACGTTTAACCAATTGAAGTTACTTCCAAGAGAAGAACGGAATATAATCCACTATACCTGCCTTAAAAAATTAAAGTTTAATTGATCCTATCAATTATCTTTAAGCAAACAAAAAATCATATCATCTCATTGTTCCAAATTCTATCATAATAAAATACAAAATTTATCTTTGCTTTAACCAAAAGAAGGGTTTAAAGCATGGTTCTCATTAGGATGATTGTTCTAACTCCTAAGAAAAAGAAAAAGAAGAACCATTACAAACTATGCTCAAACACAAGACATCCAAAAAATTGAAACAGATTCATAACATGAATTAATAGTTTCATTTAAAGGACAAATACCTTAAAGTTTAACATTTAAGATATTCATCAGAACAGAATCCCATTTCAATCCAAGGAGGAATAGAGAATCAAACAATCTACCTGCAAGTCTAAATCTACTTCCACATGTTAGAAGTTAACATTTAAAGATCAGAAACCAATGTTCACAAATCAAGGTAGACTTATACAGGTGTTAATCTCCACTCAATTTCATCCAAGGAGGATCCATAAAAATATAGAGTGCAAGAGACAAAACTTACTCATCACAAACCAAACAAAGCAAAGCCTTGTTAAACAAATAGTTTTCCAAAAAAGCTTTCATTTTCAGTTCAATAAAATTGAATAATCTAATCTCTTCCTACATCATTTCTAAAAATTATTTGAATGAGGAAGACCAAACAACTCATAAATAAATCTCCATTTCATAAGAGAATCAAAATAGAAAATTTCAACCAATGAACTTATCCTAGTAATAGAAAGAAAGGGATCTTAATTAGAAAATGATCCAATCATTAATTCATTTTTTTGTACTAACAAATTAATTTCTACTTTTAATTCCAACATATAAATTCATAAGCTAGTTCCCAAGAGAGAGAACAAAATCAACTCACAATAAGAAGAAAGCACACTGCCATTTTCCTTACAATTCTTTACCTTCAATAAACACAAGTTTCAATTCCGATCTCATAATGAAATACGCATAACATTCCTAAAAACAACATTATGTTCCAAAGGATTCACATTCCTTTCTTTTAAAAAGATACAAGGTTTATTTACTATATCCAACAATAAATAGAAAACAAACCGATCAGTAAGCTAAACATGTTCAGAGTATCAACGAACTCAAGACTGAAATCCCATTGTCAGGTTTCAATATTGCATTACAAAAGAGTACTTAGTTCTCAATTCAATAAGCACTAAATACAAAAACAATATGAACATAGACAAAGTAATCCCATGATAACAATTCATAGCACTAAAGTTATAAACTCTTCTTTTAAATGAAACCCAGAGCTTATTTAAAAAGAACTGAAGATGTGGGTTTCCATAAAATAGAGGGGAAAAGAATACCCCCAATAAAACGTCCATTCCATCTCAAAAAAGATGAAACAGTTCTAAAAAATGAATTACCAAACCCATTCATCAAACAAAGACGTTTTCAGTTAAGATCTCAAGAGTTTACCCAACAACTCAGCCAACTATTCTCCTAGTTTTCTTTGAGAAATAGTTCAAAAAAAGAGTTATAAGTTTTAATTTTTTAATACAAGTAAAATCCAACTCAAAATACCTGAATAGAATTGAAAACAAAGTTTCAACAAAATTTCAAGGCTACACAAGTCTCTAATCATAAGTTCAGGGCAACACGAAGTTCCCATTCCAATTTATATTTTAAACAAGAGTCCTAATACCAGATCAAAATGAAACACAAGCTTTAACAAGAGTTTAGAACTATACAAGTAACAAAATATGAGTACTGTGAAAACACGAACCTCCATTAATAGTCCATATTTTCACAAGAATAGAACATGGGTACAGAGCCACATACAAGCTTCAACAACAGTCCCGAGTTACCCACGATTCCCAAACACAGGTCAGAGCATCAAGAACCTCCATCACCAGCTTTCATCAAACCTGAAACCAAAAACAAGATCCAAACCAAATACAATCTCGATTATAAGCTCAAGAAAAACACAAACTCCAACAAGATCAGACGGAACTCAAGGTTCCCATATAGTTCAAAATCCACATAATGCAACAAAGGCCAGTTCCAACACAAAACCTCGAATACAAATTTTAGAAATGGAAAAAAAAGCTACTAATACAAGCTTCGCATGCATGTATCACTATTAAACTATCACAAAGATAGTTTCAAAACCAACGTTATTTTTTCCATGGATTCATATCCAAGATAACAGAGATTGTAAAACCTAGCAAGTAAGTAACCAAATAAGACATGCAAGCCCAAAATCTCAAAAGAGCATAATCGTTTTAATGAAACATTTAGAAGAAAGCAAGAGATCTTAAAGATTAGAGCCTATCATGCCTAATAGTACTTTTTTCAAATCAAAGGAGACCTCTAGCCAAGCTCACAACTTCTCCTCTTCTCCACGAAAGATCAAACAACCATATTCTTGTTCCAAATTGTCTCTTATACATCCCACGAACTGAAAATAGGTCTAAGACTTCAAAAATAGCCATTAAGTGTAGTTTAATCTGCTGGTTTAAAAAACCAGAGAGCATGCAAAGTAAATATCATGGAACATGCAAGGTGAAACAACCCTAGACAAACCCACTTGCATGCCTTCCAAGATGGTTTGTACATGAAAACAGAAAACAATAAGTTTCATTAATTCCAATTTTCCCGCCTATCCTTCCTTGCCACCACCTTCCAAGTCTAGCGATTACCAAATCAAAATTAACATGAAATTCCATTTTAGTGATACTTTCACATAAGCCTTCGCCAAGTCACTAGCCCCTGCCAAAACTGGCAGTACCCTATGCATTAAAAACCTTATCAATAACATAAATGCCATATGAACCGTCACCTTTAATGCATGTGACCACCTAATTTTCCTTTCATACCCATTAGTTTAGGATAGATAAAATTGCTTAGGTTAGATCTTAGGTAGTTTATAATACATACCTTAGGATATAACCCTAACAACAAATTTCCACCATAGGTCTTAACACATAGCCTTAGGTACTTTCCAAATAGGTTAGATTAATTCACAACATAATAGTTTTAGGCATTATGTTAGAATAAGAATTATATTAAGTGACATAGATTAGGTAGCAAATATTCTTACCTAGCTTAGGATTCCATAGGTTAGCCCTTTCTAGGATCCCGAATCCTTCCTAGGCCGTGAACAAGTTGTATTTTCGTGCTCATCAGTAATGTCCTGTCATGATCGATCTCCAAGGACCTAAGCACAACATACAACTGAATGGAAATATTTTCACACAAAAATCAAAGAACTTGTAACAACAAAGTTTATTCAATATGTCTATTAATTCATGGAATGTCAATTTACCATTCGTTCAACAGAGAAGATTTAAAACATTCCTTGGATCACTAAAATTGATCCAAGGATGAGTCAGATTAATAGATAAGTTTACAACTCTTAAACCAGATTGCAACTTACCTACAAGAAGTGAAAAATGGATTCAAGGAAACCATTACAATTCAGTCAAAGGATCTTAAGAATAGAAATGATTTTTTCATATCAAGCATGATCTCCAACAATCAAAAGAACATATCTTTATAAGGAAAATCACATGTCAAGACTTGAAAAGTAGAGGAAACTAACAACTGTCAAGGGTGTTACACTCAGAACCTACGCATGCCTTGGGTGAGCACCTAGCTTTCGCTGGCTGATAGGCCGGCATGCATGGGGTTCCTTTCTTTTGTGAAAGGGGTAAAAATGACTACATCTTGGTTCCATTGCTGGGATCTCTTTTCGACGTTGTAGTGGGAAATAACATACATCATGATATGTGTAGTGAGTAATGATAGAGTGGTTAATTTTGGAAAGTGTTGAATCATGGTTCAAAAGCACAGAGGATGAATTTGCTCAGAGATTCAACACTAGACTGTAGTTTGATGCACGTAGATGGGTAGAAGAGAACATATACCATGATCTGTATGAAACTTTTTTCTACGGCTTACCAGTGGAACTATATGAATGGCTCTCAGCCTATGCATCTAGATCAGGTTGGCATTATGGATCATGTGTGTTGACCCAAGAAGAATACCAGAGGCTACAGCTTGCAGATCTAACGTGGACCCATGTTGTGGATCATTGGTGGAAAGGAGTACTAGCTAGCTACACTCTAGAGTACGCCATTTCCACATATTATTTGCCAAAGGTTGTTGAGTTTGAGTTTCTTTGGGAGCCCAGAGGATCATTTCTATGTGTTGTCCCTTTAGCTATGAAGATCTTCATGGTTACCATCAGTTTAGACTCATTCCCAATGGTCAGCTAAACCATTCTGAGCACTGGGTGAGGAAGCTAGGGTGGAGGAAGATGACAGATGTTGTGACGGAGAAGGAAAGGGAGGATAGAAGACTCAAGTATGGTGAAGAGCGTGAAAGGGAGATTACTAGAAAACACAAGGTTACATGTGTGATGGATATATGGTGGCAGACATTACGGGAAGGATTTAAGGTTCACGTAGAGGATGTGGAACCTGAGTGATATGTGCGACCCCATCTTAGCAATCACATAAGAGAGACCCCTTCGGCTTCTGATGAGTGTTTGTCACGTAGAGAGAGAAGAACCGTTGGCGTGCATCTAAGCCCACCTAGTGACCAAACCCTAGAACTTGGTTTTCCATATCAGGGGGAAAATATTGCTAGTCCAGTTGGTTACATTAGAAGTGATTGGTCTACACCTAGGAGATATAATTTCTCGTTTGGGCCTTCTATGGCTACAAACACCAACCCAGTGTTAGGAGGAATTTTTGGGCAAGGTATAGACATGCAATATTTTGGTCTCACATCTGGGAGTGGCGTGGGGTATACTATTGGTAGTAGGGCATTGTCGCAGACCATAGGCATGTAATTCAGTGGAACTGTGGGGACCCTTGGCATGACCACTAGGGATTTGGTGGATTTGGGAGGTCAAGAGGAATAGGACTTGGTGGACCTAGTGGATCTGGTGATTCAAGAGGAATAGGAGCTGGTGGGTCTAATGGATCTGTTGGTTCAGGAAGCATAAGACCTGGTGGACCTAGTGGATCAGGTGGTAGAGGAAAAATAGGCAGAAACCAAGGCTCTGGCTCAAGAGGATTCAGGCCCCAACCATTCCCCCAAGTTTTCTTTGAAATGTCTCTACATTTTCTCGATTATAGAGGTATTGAGGATGTTGCGGAACATGTTCACAAGTTTGAACTGCTATGGCATGCAAATGGTATCATAACCCTAGAGCAAAAGGCTAGTCAGTTTACAACCACGTTGCAAGGGTGCGCGCATAGTTGGTATAGGAAATATGACCCTCATCAAATAGTGGTGGATTATACTTCTCTAAAGAACACATTCTCAGCAAAATTCGACATCCCTGACTTTGAATAGAAGAGCATCAGTGCCTTGAAGGAGATTCAGCAAGGAATGGCAGAGAGTGTGTAGGAGTATGATGTGTGCTTTAAAACTCTCTTGTCTAAATTATCATATGATATTCACCCTTCATGAAATTCTTAGTGGTTTATTGGAGGATTGATCACACCTTTTAGAAGGGCCTTATCTCATAAAACTTTTACAGACCCGCGCAAGGCATTGGAAGCAGCTTTGCGCACCGAGGTAGTTGGTAGTGTTGATACTAGTGTTAGCCCATTCCTGGAGGCTCAAATTGCTTTTATGGATAAGTAGCTGGAAAAGTTGTCTGTAAACTCAGCCCATGAGACTCACAGTGGTTTATGGTGCACATATTATGAATTGGAAGGACATTTCAAGGAGAATTTCCCTCGGAGGATAGTATGCATCGTGGCAGTAGATAGTGAAATTTTTCATGTGGACCATGATGTAAGTAGATGCCCATTGCTACAACACACAATCCGGAAGAATGTGTCTTTTTACTGCAAGATCTACACCTCTACAAACCATGATACTAAGGACTATAGGCTCATTGATCAGATCCTTGAGGCCATTGATCATGGGCTGCACCAAACCAGCATTTCTAGTAGTTCCAAGGGTGATGATCGTCGTTCTAAGGAGCGTGCAGATGGAGGCATGTGCAGAATGGGTTTTCGCGGAGGATTCTATGGTCATGGTAACTATGAAGGAGGAAGGAGTGAGTTCCCGCGTGGAACCTATTTCAATTGTGGGTCTACGGAGCATTACAAATGAGAGTGCCTAGACCTGTTGTAGTGCTCATGGTGCAAAAAGAAGCATAAGTATGAGGAGTTCCCGAAATTATTTGAGCACATGAATCAGTAGCACCGAAAAAGGAAAGGGAACTACAATGGTTAGTATTAAGAAGGTAGACACACATTGGATGCCACAGGTAACACGAGATGTAGGTTTGGAGCCTGTCTTAGTAACAATAAGGGAAAAATCCACCTGCGCAAAAGAGATACCAAGGCAGAAGAACATGGTTTCAAGGGAGGAAGTAGTTCATGGAAAGTACCCAGACCCTGTGCATCAAAAGGAGGTATATCAAGACACCATGTATGTCATTCAAAGTTTACAAGGAGAAATCTAGTGTCTAAAGGAGCAGTCCAGGAGGGAGGAACAAGGAAGGAGAGTCGAGGTGACAAAGGATGACCTATATGAGGTCAAGGAAGTGTGCAAAATGCTAAGGCAAGAGAATATTATTCCCTTGCTAGGATCATTGTTGAGAGAAAAGGTACCATGCACTGGATAAGAGCATGAGAGGAAGGTCTTACACGCAAACCTTCCCCCTCATAGCCTTGACTATGACAAGGAGATCACATTGAATGTAGTCGTAGATGGATGGCTCCTTCGTAATATCCTCATTGACACTAGCGCGGAGGTCAATGTTATAACTTTGGATGCATGGCATCAGATGGGAAGACCTGCATTACATCCATATTCTAATGTGTTGTATATGGTGAACAAGACAAAGGCAATGCCCATCGACGTCTTAAAGGAGGGATCCTTTGTAATATCCTCATTGACACTAATGCGGAGGTCAATGTTCTAACTTTGGATGCATGGAATCAAATGGGAAGACCTGCATTACAACCATATTTGAATGTGTTGTATATGGAAAACAAGACAAAGGAAATTCCCATCAGTGTCTTAAATAATGTAGTTATCACTATCCAAGGAGCTAAGTTTACTGGGGACTTCAAAGTCTTGGCACTTGCCGAGGAAGACAATTTCCCAGCACTACTTGGGAACCCATGGTGTTACAAGAACAATGTAGACCTTCGGTTCAACAAAGGGTACATCAGCTTTGAAAATAAGGAGGAGCGGATCATGATACCCTTACCTGATGGGAAATCGATGCCCTATACTAAACCTTTGGGAGAAGTTCTAGACAGGATATATGTGCACTCAATCAAGGACCCAGAGATAATCCATCCTACCAATAGATTTATCTAGTTTGAGGATGCTCAGTCAGTAAGTGATACCACCAGTCTAGCATGTGACAATTGGGCACATGGAACTTATGAATTGATTAGATGGTAGTTGAGAGGTTCAGTGACCAAGGTAACAAAGGTGTGCATAGTCTAGCGCCTAGGGGGGGAGGAACTGCCTAAGTATTCAGGAGGAGCCTTCCCTGAGATCTTTCTACAAGAGATAGAAGCTTAGTGGAAGAAGGATAAGGAATGGAGAGGGATGTTAAGCTATGTCCTACTTAGCACAGTGGCATGGTGGTGGGCTACACATTAGGAGAGCCTTTTGGAATGGTGTGAGGTAAGAATTTCTCTCTCTGCCATATTTTCTAGAAGCAACATGCCCATCGCCATCAAGGACTACCATGGCAAGGATCCCGACTCTTTCCATATCCAGGAGTGTGAGAGGATCTAGAGAGAAGGCACAGAAGCTTTACCACCATCCCTCTAGGTGAAAAAGTTGTATTATACACTGTAGGGTTACACGCGCTCATGGTACATACATTCAGAGACATGCCACCAGATAGGGAATTGGCAAGAGCTAGTGGCTAAACGCATTCAAACCTTTGAGTATCAAAGTACCAAGCCATTAGTTGATAAGGCCTTGTAGGGTGTCAAGCACCTTACCATGGGGGATAGTGTCATGGTGGAAGATAGGCTATTGGAATTGCTAGGTGGACCAGGTTTGGAAGTGCATTTTGAAGAGGAGGTAGAGAAAACAAAAGAGATACAGCTTGATCGTTCATGTTCAGAAAAGGAGAAAGGGAAATTGGTGTATGTGATTGATGGGGAGGAAGCAGAAAGTTTAGATGTTATACATTCTGTAGGGACACACAAGGTAGTGGATAGTGTTGATACTCACACACACGCCTACCATGAGCCCTTAAAGACAAAGAAGGTTAACATCGGTTCAAGAGAAGAACCTAAGGAAGCTATTATTGGAGATTACTAGTTAGAGAAGGAAGTCTCTAAGATCATTTATCTGCTACGCAAATTTTAGGATTTATTCCCACGCGGGTACCATGAGCTCAAAGGCATTCACCATTCCTTGGGGGAGATGAAGATAAAGCTGAAGGACGGTGTGCACATGGTCAGGAAGAGGCCCTACTGAATGAATCCCAATTTGCGTGTGAAGGTTAAGGAGGAGATAGAAAAAATGATAGCTTATGGGATCTTTTAAGTAGTGGAAGAATCAGAATGGATAAGTCTGATGGTAATTAGCACCAAGAAGGATGGGCGGATTAGGATCTGTGTGGATTATATGGAGCTGAACGCAGTTTGTGTCATTGATCCTTTTCCAACCCCCTTCACTAAAGAAATTTTAGGAGTCACTTAGCGTGAAATATATTCCTTTACAGATGGATTTTATGGGTACCACCAAGTCTGGATTACAAAGGAAGACCAGGAGAAGACAACTTTTGCCACTGAGTGGGGAAT
The DNA here is from genome assembly GCA_019776745.2 of Taxus chinensis. Taxonomy (NCBI): domain Eukaryota; kingdom Viridiplantae; phylum Streptophyta; class Pinopsida; order Cupressales; family Taxaceae; genus Taxus; species Taxus chinensis. The sequence goes on along the minus strand of CM034148.1, from coordinate 39,282,656 downwards.
TTTTGCATACATGTTGTTGCAGGCTCACAGCACCCCTGGATGCAGATCAGGCTTCTAGGTTGATCACTCTAGCATCTAGTGTGATTGCACAACATGGAAACCTCTCTCCAAGTGTGGGACTTGTGAAACTGAGAGAGGAATCTCCAGATTAGAGGCTGGTTCCTCAAACTCCTCTGATTTAGATCTATATTTGCACAACTACAGAGGTTCAGATCCTAATCCTACTCTAAATTGCAAGGAGACAGGGATAGAAATGCAAAAATTGAAACTAACTAAAGATGGTGATGCACCAAAAGGAGTGGTGAATATTTTTTTCATGCAAATAGACACAAACCAAAGATTGCAACATAAAACATACACAGGCTGATAAGATATAATTTAGGATCTGAAATGAAGCAAATAATACAAACAAAGGACTGAAACCATTCACAAAGCTTGCATTATCATTTCCAATGTCAAAACCACTGCATTACAACCTCAGAGAGGTAAAAAATTGTTACAGTCTTTGAAGAGGTCTGATTCTTGCAACAATCACTTGCTGGAGGTGAAAGAAGAAGATTGCTATGCCAAAAAGTATTCTCTCCCCTTTAGAAATGAGCCAAAACTGGCTTTTACATTGCATGGGTCGAGCCCAGGAGAGAGAAAATGTACAAAACATGGGAGCCCATTCCTCATTGACTACAAATGCATTAAAATGGCATGGGGGACCTTACAAACCCATACCCTGTCATTTTTGACCGAAATGGAGGAGAATGCGACCCATTCTGCATTAAATTTGGTCGCTGAAATGTCACTTCTGGCCATGAACACGCGTTAGAGCTGTTTCTTAACTTTCTCTCTCCAAACTACACCAAAATTCAAGATTGACCCCAGAATCATGTAGAGAATTTTATAATCTTTCCAATGATATAAAGAACGTGCAAATCCGAGCTCTGGATCGAAAGATATGGCGATATGAAGATTTAGGGCACAAAACAGGCAAAAATGGGTTTTGAAATTTTTTCCCGCGCTCTGCCACCTGGACGACATGTGTCGGGCACTGATTGGATGAGAAATTCTCTCTCCTTCCCTTACCCATGGGTTTTCCTTGAAATTTTTGACTTTTTATGATTTTGGAACATTTTCCATTTTTTCCCCGCGCCCCACCACTTGGGACACGTGGCATGCATTGTTTGGTTGACAGGGGTGCGGGGGCAGACCTTTGCTTTTTAGTTTTTTGGCCAAAACTTTTGCCAAATTCTCTAACTCCTCCCTGAGCTCCACACTTCCCTACTCCATTGGACACGTGTCCTCTTTTTATTGGCTCGGGCCAACGCTTCAAACCTTGCCCCTTTGAAATTTTGGACGTTTTCCCTTGTGACACGTGGCATCTCCTGATTCATCCGCGGGCCTGCCGGCTTTTCGCGTCCCTCGCGTCCCTTTGGCCCGGTTGTCCCAGTGCTGTCTGGGACAAATTCTTCTGAATCCGCCTGATTCAGGCTTCCCTGTCCCTCTTTCGGCCGATCACGTGGTGTGATTTGATTGGCTCTCACTCCTTCGGCTCCTCCGCGTCCTGCCACGTACTTTGTCCCAACTGTCTAGGACAGATTCTTCCGAACCATCTGAAATGGGCTTCTCCCTCTTTTGCAGCCGCTTCGTCTTTTCACATCCTTCGCGTCCTTTCGGCCCAGATGTCCCAACCTTATCTACGCAACAGTTAGTCGATTTTGCTTTGACCTTCGGCCGGTTCGCCTTTCCGTGTCCCACGCGTCCTCACGGCCCAGATGCCCCTATGCTCTGCTGATCGCCTGGCGGCCTTTCGGCCGATTCGCGCCCCGACGTCCCAACTGTCCCAAGGGATGCCTGGACCAGGACTTAGCCAATTTTCATGATTTTTCCTGGCCCAAGCTTGTTTTTTGCAACTTTTTCACCCTTTTTTAGAACTTGCTCCTTTCTTCTTGGACAGGAGAGTTAGAAAAAATCCGAGGGGACCCTAGAAACATGATTTTTTGCCTTGAATCAATCTATTTTCCTGGGACTTGAGTATTCTGATGCATGTTATCAAATTTACCCTGGGGGGTGAATTTTGGATAACAATTTGGTGACTCAGCGGGGTTACCTGCCTGCTAGGTAGAAGATACCAGTTGCCTGAAGCAGTCCATTGGGCATGGAGTCATCAAATATTCTGTTTAGAACCCCAACTGACTTAGAATGTGTAAGGAGGAAGATGGAATATCACCTGATGGAAGCAAGGACTGCAAAACATCTCCATGGATAGCAAGTTGTGCCAAAGCACTTAGGGAAAACAAAACTAACCTACAGCAAAACAATGTGCACAAGCACTTGGAGGAATGAAAATCTAATCTAATATTTACAAGGTAGTGAATTTCCCTCTAGAAGCAACGCTTGAGATAGATTCCATTGACTGGAATCTGCAGTTCTTCACCATCCAATGAGGCCAATTGGAAAGCATTGTTGTTCTTGCACTTCGTGACCATGTATGGGCCACTCCAAATGGCATCAAATTTTGAATGCCTTCCCGGTTTTGCTCTATCCACATCCCATTTCAACACTAGATCTCCAACTTGAAAAGATCTATCCTTGGCCTTCTTATCAAAGGTCTTCTTGATCAAAGCTTGATCCTTTTCCATTGCTTGGGATGCCTGATTTCTGATCTCTTGCAGCTCCATCAACTCTGCATACCTCACCTCCATGGGCTCAAACTCTAGCAACTCCAGCTGCTTCATGAGTTCCAATGTTGGCAACTCAAGTGACATGGGCAAGATTGCCTCTCTTCCATAGACAAGTTTGAATGGAGAGTTACCTGTGGATCTTTTGGGAGTTATCCTATCAGCCCATAAGGCTGATTTCAGTTTGGTATGCCAAGACCTCTGATTCTCGTCAAGAGTCCTCCTAATGATCCTCAACAAGTTCTTGTTTGTAGACTCGGCCTGGCCATTACCTTGAGGGTAATAGTTTGATGAAGTGCTTAGGTAAATACCATTCTTGACAGCCCACTCAGTCACCTTAGATCCAATGAATGCCAATGCATTATCAGAGATTATTGTAGCAGGTACACCAAATCTGGTTGTTATCCCCTCATAAAAGTCTAAGATGCTAGACTCATTTGCCTCTTTGAGTGCTACTGCTTCTGTCCATTTGGTGAAGTAGTCTGTGGCTGTCAAAATCCATTTGTGCCCTTGGCTTGAATTGGGATTAATGACTCCAATGAAGTCCAAACCCCATTGCATGAATGGCTGGTCAACTGAGATTGGATGTAATGGAAGGGCAGCAAGTCTCTCTTTTCCTGTGAAGAATGCACAATTCTTACACCTCTTGATCCATGCATAGCAATCACTGAAGATTTTAGGCCAATAATAACCAGCCTTCATGATTTTTAGAGCTGTCACTCTTGGTGCAAAATGACCACCAGCTGGTCCACCATGAAACTCTTCCAACACCCTTTGAATCTGATTTGTGCTAATGCACCTCAGCAGCACTCCATTCACATCTTTCTTGAACAAAACTCCATCAACAATGGCATACGGGACAACCTGCAATCTGAAGTGTCTCCTTTGGGTCTTGTTCATCTCCGGAGGGCATAGGCCTGTGCCTAGGAAGTGTATAATGCCTTGGGTCCAGCAAGGAGTGGGGGCAGCATTGTCTTCTTCTTGATTGCCACTTGGCTCATGGCTGTCCTGGACTGTCAAAACAGCCTCTTCTTCATTGCATACTTCTTTTTGCTTCCCCAAAACCAGCTGCTCACACAATCCTTTCCCTCTTACCAGCTTGGTGATCTTGATCTCAATGTCATACTCCATGACACGGGTGATCCAACCTGCCCTTTTCTCATTCAAATCCTTGTTGAGGAGGAAGTCCTTAACCCCAGCATGTGAGACCAGCAACTGGACCTTGTTGTTTGAGACTAAATGCTTGAATTTCTTCAAGCTTCTGATTACTGCAAGTACATGCTTCTCAATAAAAGAGTACCTCACCTCATAGTCATCTAGGCTCCGGCTGAAGAAGGCAATTGGCTGCTCATCATTATCCTTGTTCTGCTGTACCAAAATGGCAGAAATAGTGTCATTACCTCCAAATGCATAGAGGATGAAATCCTTGGAGAAGTCCGGGTTGATGAGAGTTGGTGCTTGAGAGATGGCTTCTTTGATTGCTTCAAAACTCTCCTTGCCTTCTGCTGTCCACTTGAAAGCCATGCTCTTCTTTAACATTTTGGTGATGGGCTTGACAAGGGCTGCAAAATCTGGGACAAACCTCCGAACAAAGTTTATCCTTCCCAAGAAACTCTGAAGGGCTTTCTTGTGGCTTGGCAATGGTAGTGCTCTTATGGCTTCAACCCTCTCTGGATCAATTGCTAATCCTTCCTTGGAGACAATATGGCCAAGGAGCTTTCCTTCATGTGCAAGAAAGATGCACTTCTTAGGATTCAAAGACACTCCAAATCTCCTGCACCTTGTGAAGACTTGCCTCAAATGAGAGAGGTGGTCTGCTGCATTTTTGGAAAAAACAGTGATATCATCAAGGTAAATCAGCACCACATTGTTAATCAAACCTTTGAATGCCATGTCCATTGCCCTTTGGAAGGTAGCACCAGCGTTGGACAGCCCAAATGGCATTTTCCTGTATGCAAAAGTTCCCCATTTGGTTGTGAAGGCTGTCTTGAACTGGTCCTCTTCCTTCACCATAATCTGATTGTAGCCTGAGTAGCCATCAAGTAGTGAAAACCTCTCGGAGCCAGCCACAACTTGCAAGATTTGCTCCATGGAAGGGAGTGGGTAATGGTCCTTGAGAGAGGCTCTATTCAAGTCTCTGAAGTCAACACACAACCTGATCTCTCCACTCTTCTTTCTGACTGGAACTAAGTTGGCAACCCAACTAGAATGCTTGATTGGGAATATGATCCTTGACTCAATCAGCTTGTCCAATTCTTTCCTCATGAGAGGCTCCATGTGTGGATTGACTGGTCTTTGTTTCTGCCTGACAGGCTTAGTATTTGGATCCAATTCGATGGTATGCTGAGCTAAGTTGGGATTGAAACCTTTCAAGTCTTCATAGCTCCAAGCAAACACGTCAGGGAACTCTTGACACAGTTGTATGAACTCATACCTTTCTTGTTCAGTTGTCATCCTTCCAATTTGCAATGGTTTGTTCTCTTCTACCAAGATGGATACTGAATCCTCTCTCTTGACCTGAATGTTTGCTTTCTCCTTTCTAAACTGGTCATTGGGGTTAAAAATGGACTCCAAAGTGATAAGTCCCTTGGGCAGCTTGTTAGTTCTCAGCTGTACCACTTGGTCACCATACTGCTGCTCCAATCTTTCTTGATTCTTGGCTGAGAACTCAGCTTCTTCTTGCAAGAAATGGATGATTTGCTGGTCATTTTCAAACACTTGCCAACTGACATTGTTATCCGGCACTGAAGGCCTCACAATCACGTGGATGTTTGGCTATACCTTGTCTTGTTGAATGCTTTCCACAATGTCAAAGGCTGCCCCTACTGCTGCAAGCCTATCAGCAGCTTGATTCTCTTTCCTAGGAATGGATTTGATGCCAAAACCCTCAAAATCTTCCATGAGGTCCCACACCCTGTTCTTGTAGCACCTGAGTAGATCATTCTTGGCAGCATGTTGTCCCTTGACCTGATTTACAATCAATTCACTATCACCAAAGACTTGCAAGTTCTTTATTTTCTTCTTTGATTGCCCAATGCATCCCTTGCACCAAGGCTTCATATTCAGCAGTGTTATTGGAGCATGCAAACTGAAATCTAAAAGCTGAATAGTACTTTACTCCTTGAGGTGAAACAAGCATGGCTCCACCTCCTGCACCTTGTCTACTCCTTGATCCATCAAAAAATAGCTGCCATACCTCATTGTCATCCTTGTGGTTTGGCTTGGTGATGCTAGGAATAGGCTGATTTTCTTCGTGTATGCAATAGACCCCTAGCTTAGATTCTTCCACTTCTTGATAAGGATCAAATGCATGTATCTTGTTTGCCCATTCATCAAGAGTTAGATCCGGGATGCTTCCAACCTTGGTGTCAGCTTCATCAGTGCTTGGGTGATCTTCTTGATCAAATGCTGAGCAATTGGCATTAATCTGACTTGGAGTGTAAGGCTCAATGTGAAAGTTTGCAATAGGTTCTGACCTGATTGTAGCCTTAGTTCCATACCTCGTTCTGAACAGCATGTGTGACCAATCAGTAGACAAATATCCCCAATCTTGGCTGTGAAGTCCCTTGACAAGCATAGGGCAAAGAGTGGTGGAAGGTCTATGACTGATACATCTTGTAAAACAACAACATTTGGACATGCATGCAAGGTAAGACTCAAGTTTCTAATCACTCCAACTGTTGCTACTGCTGTCCCATCTAGCTGCACTACCCCTTTGGATGTTGTTTCATACTGGAGCCCTAGCTGATCAGCTATTTGTTTAGGCATTACCAAGCTACTTGCCCCGGAGTCTATCATGCAATTGTGCACTAGCTGATTTCCAATGATTAATGAAACATAGAAAGGAGGGGGCTTCAACATTTTACCTTGCTGTCCTCCATGATTTCCCTCAGGCTGGGCAGCATTTGTAAGCACTTTGTCTTGCATCTGAACTTGCTGATTCGAAGTTGGCCAGTCCTTCATGGTAGCTTGCAGCAAATCTCTTTGGCCTGGGATAGATAGGGATTCCCACATTGATATATTGACGTTTGTCTTCTTCATCTGATCAATGATATTGAATGGTGATGAAGGATCTCTTTGCTGTCCCTTGGTTTGCACATTCACTCCTTGCATGTGGGCAGCAACAACTGGTATTTGAGTTGGCCTAGGGGCTGTTCTTGGCTGCCCTTGTGCATTTGAAACTGGATTTTTCTTGCCAATCATTTGTGGAGCCATGGAAGGTTGTGGATTGGTTGGGGCTAATGGCTGTTCTTCACCCAAATTCCTCCTTTTTGACCTTGTGTTGGCTGCAACACCTTGAGAAACTACCTGGTTCATGCCACAAAAATCCTCTGCTTGCCAATTTACCAATGTGGTGTCATTTGGGGCTGATTGTTGTTGGAATGTTTCTTGTTGTTGACTGTTTCCTTGACTGCCCTCACCCTCCACACCAGTAGTTGTCACCATTAATGCTTGATTCAAAGCACCATTGAAGCACATGGATTGGTTATGAGGCTCATTGCATGGAAAACACCAATCATACTCCTGGGCAATGTTGTTTTGTGTTGGCACCAATGCCTTAGAGGCAGATATGGCATTTGGATTATAGGGCTGAAATGGTCTATTGGCAGGAGGCCTTGTTTGATTCATATTTGCAACTGGATTAGGTGGCCTTTGTGGTTGGTATGGCTGCCTATTAGGCTGAGCTTGGGGTTGATAAGAAGGTCTAAAACCTTGGGCTTGTTGCCTCTTGAGAGTAACCAGCTCATTGCCTAGGTTTTGCAATTGCTTCATGACTTCTTGAAGCTCATTTGGGGCACTTGGAGATGAAGTGGAAGCTTCATTTGAACTCTGATTTCTAGGAGTGGGAGAAGGAGCCAAATTAGGTGCTTGATTGGTGTTTGGACTCTCTAAACTTGGAAACAATGGCATGGGAGGTCTAGGGGCAAGTTTTCCAGCTTGGATCAAACAATTTTCAGCCCTAATGGCAATGCTATAAGCCATAGGGATAGTTATGCCTCCCATGGACTGAATCAACATAGAAATATCAGAATTTAGAGCTTTGAGATAGTAGAGAAAAGCACCTTCTGCTGTTGGCCTGACTGCCACTGGAATTCTCTCCCAAGTCTTTTGAAATCTGAAGTTGAAATCGGTCAGCTACTCATTGGGATCTCTCTTGATGGTTGTCAGCTGCTCCAAAAGAGACAAGTTGTCTCCCTTGTCTCCAAATTGCTCATGAAAGTGCTATACACAGCTGATTCCAATGTGTGATAGAACCAGCCCCAAGGCTCCTAAACCATTGCAATGATTTACCCTTAAATGAAGATGCCAGTAACTTGATAGCCACTTGCATTTTATTGATTTCATGGATTGCACAAAGGTTGGCAATGTCTTTAACATGATCACCCGGAGTAATCTGATTTTCTCCAATGAAGTAGGGGATGTTCTTCAAGGCTACTATAGGAATTGGATGTTGTGTATTGAGGGAAAGTGGGTTGCTGCCTGTGAAGTTGACATAGGGATTGTTTTGTGCCATTCTAATTGGCCTTAAAACCCTTGTTGACATGAATGAAAGGCCTACTAGGTGGAGGAGTTGAGAGAGTTTTGTTTGGTGGAGATGGAGACATTTGAATCCTTCTTCCTCTTTTCCTTATTCTTAGAGATAATTGTATGTATTCAAACATCACTTCTTCTTCTCCAACTCTTGACCTTGTGGTGACTCTTCTCATGAGTTTTCAGGCCTGCACTGCTGAAACCAGTTGATTCTTCCCTTTAGAGTTACCAGATATGCAAATAATAGTTTTTTTTTAAGCAATAAAATTGCAGCAGATGCACATCAACTTTGCTGCAGTAAAAATGAGACCTCTAGTGTCCCACTGGGCATGCCAAAACTATTGTTGCAGGATCACAGCACCCCTGGACGCACATCAAGCTTCTAGGTTGATGTTTCTAGGCATCTAATGTGATTGCACAACATGGAAACCTCTCTCCAAGTGTGGGACTTGTGAAACTGAGAGAGGAATCTACAGATTAGAGGTTGGTTCCTCAAACTCCTCTGATTTAGATATATATGCTTGCATAACTACAGAGGTTCAGATCCTAATCCTACTCTAAATTGTAAGGAGACAGGGATAGAAGTGCAAAAAAATTAAAACTAACTAAAGATGGTGATGCACCGAAAAGGAGTGGTGAAACAATCTTGTCATGCAAATAAACAAAGACCAAAGATTGCAGCATAAAACATACACAGGCTAATAAGATGTAATTTAGGATCTGAAATGAAGCAAATAATACAAACAAAGGACTGTAACCCATTCACAAAGCTTGCATTATCATTTCCAATGTCAAAAACACTGCATTACAACCTTAGAGAGGTAGAAAAGCTACGTTACAGTCCTTCAAGAGGTCTGACTCTTACAACAATCACTTGCTGGAGGTGAAAGAAGAAGATCTGCTACGCCAAAAAAAAGTTCCACCTCTCTGAAAAATGAGCCAAAACTGGCTTTTACATTGCATGGGTCGAGCCCAGGAGAGAGAAAATGTACAAAACGTGGGAGCCCATTCCTCCTTAACTGCAAATGCATTAAAACGACATGGGGAACCTTACAAACCCATACCATATCATTTTTGACTGAATTGGAGGAGAATGCGACCCATTCTTGCATTAAATTTAGTCGTTGAAATGTCACTTCTGGCCATGAACATGCGTCAGATCCGTTTCTTAACTTTCTCTCTCCAAAACTCCACCAAAATGAAAAATTGACCCCATAATCATGTAGAGAACTTCATAAGCTTTCCAATGATATAAGGAACGTGTAAATTTGAGCTCAGGATCGAAAGATATGGCGATCTGAAGATCTAGGGCAAAAAACACGCAAAAATGGTTTTTTGAAATTTTTTCCCCGCGCTTCGTCACCTGGACGACACTTGTTAAGCGCTGATTGGATGTGTAATTCTCTTTCCTTCCCTGTACCTGCGGGTTTTCCTTGAAATTTTTGACCTTTTTGTAACTTTTGGAAAATTTTCCACTTTCCCCCCACGTCCCCCGCCACTGGGGACACGTGGCATGATCTGACTGGAGGAAAGGGGCGTGGGGAAGACCTTTGCTTTTTGGTTTTTTGGCCAAAACTTCTACTAAATTTTCTATACTTCCTCCCCCAGATCCACACTCCCCTTCTCCATGAGGACATGTGTCCTCTTTTTATTGGCTCGGGCCAGCGCTTCAAACCTTGCCCCTTTGAAATTTTGGACGTTTTTCCCTTGTGACACGTGGCATCTCCCTGATTCATCCTCAGGCCTGCCAGCTTTTCACGTCCCTCGTGTCCCTTTGGACTGACTATCCCAGTGCTACCTGGGATAAATTCTTCCAATCCACTTGATTCGGGCTTCCCTGTCCCTCTTTGGAGCTGAAGACACGTGGCATGATTTGATTGGCTCTCAGCTTTCTCAGCTCTCCGCATCCTGACGCGTCCCTGATGTCTCAACTGTGCCGGACTCAAATTTCAGTGCGCCAGCCAATCTGGGTGGTTTGCATCCTTCGCATGCTCACGGCCTAGATGTCCCAGCCTTCCTGCACAACAGTTAGTCAATTTTCTCACCTTCTTCAGCAGAATCGGCTTTCCGCGTCCCCACGCGTCTCGGATGTCCCAATGCTGCTGCAGACCGCCTAGTGGCTTTTCAGCCGATTCACGCCCCAACGTCCCAACTGTCCCAAGGGACACCTGAGGACTAATACTTGGCTGATTTTCATGATTTTTCCTGCCCCAAGCTTGTTTTCTGCAGCTTTTTCACTCTTTCTCTCAGAACTTGCTCCTTTCTACCTGGACAAGAGAGTTAGAAAAATTCTAAGGGGACCCTAGAAACATGATTTTCTGCCTTGAATCAATCTATTTGCCTGGGACTTGAGTATTCTGATGCATGTTATCAAATTTACCCTGGGGGTGAATTTTGGATAACAAATACCATTGTGACAATCTGAGGTTAATGTTTGAGAGGTGTAGGTAGTTGTGGATATCCCTCAATATTAAAAAGTGTGTATTTGCTACACCCTTTAGGACATTATTGGGGCATATCATATATAAGGAAGGCTTGCTGGTAGATCCCGCTAAAGTTGTAGTTATTATGGGGTTAGAGGATCCTACTAGCTAGAGCACAGTGCATGAATTCCCTGGGCATACAGGTTATTACAGGAAATTCATCAAAGGGTATGTCAAGATCATCGCACCTTTAGAAGAATTTCTCAGATATAAAAGTGCCTTCCATTAGGAAGAGGTGCAACATAAGGCATTTGACACATTAAAGGATAGGCTTTTCACCGTGCCTATATTACGTTTTCCCTCTTAGGACAAGCCCTTCCATGTCCATGTAGATGCCTCAGGAACTGCCATTGGAGTAGTGGTTACACAGCCAGGTGAAGGAATTTTTTATCATCCTCTATGTTTTGCAAGTAGGAATTCTACACCAGCATAGTAAAATTACACCATGACTGAGCACAAAGCATTGTCAATGATCTATGCACTTTTCAAATTTAGATAGTACCTGCTAGCAACACCCTTTGTATTTTACACCAACCACATGGCATTAAAGTATTTGGTGAACAAGCCCATTCTTCAAGGGCACATATGTTGGTGGGTATTGTTATTTCAAGAGTTTGAGTTCATGGTAGTAGTGAAGCCTAGGAAGAGTAATTGTGGGCTTGATCATCTGTCAAGAATTGATTCAGGGGGACATGCTAAGTATTGAGGAGACAATGTCAGATGCGCAAATTTTTAGGTTATGGTGTACACCCTCAGATTTGGAGTAGATTTTAGTATTTTTAAAGGAAGGTGTAGTGCCAGAAGGAATGAAGGCATTAGAGAAGAAGAAGCTAGTCATACACGTTGTGCCCTACATGTTGATCAGTGGAGACTTATACAAGTTGGGACATGATGAAGTGTTACACAGGTGTGTACTAGAGCATGAGCACCTCGCCATCATGGAGGAAGCACATAGAGGAAGTGCAAGTGGGCATTATGTAGGTGATGCCACCGCGTGTAAGATATTAATTGTAGGATTATGGTGGGAGACCCTGTAGAAATATTATAAAGACTATTGTAAAGCATGTGACCATTTTCAGTGCATTGGCAAGCTAGGAAAGAGAGATGAAATGCCTTTGCACCTGATACCTAGCACGGAACCTTTTGAAAAGTGGGCAATAGACTTTGTAGGCCTTATTTCACTAGTGGCGCGTAGGACTTGGTCATGCTATGTCATCACTTACATAGAATATTTGACAAGGTGGGTAGAGGCAGCCCCAACTAAAGATTGCATAGCAGCCACAGTGGTAAGATTCTTGTGGGAGAACATTATCACAATGTATGGATGCCCATTGAGTTTAACCAGCGATAGGGGTACGTATTTATTGAAAGAGACCATGAGGAACCTGTTAGTATAGTTCATGGTGGCTCATCAAAATACTGCACCCTATCACCCACAAGAAAATGGAACCGTGGAAGCATTAAACAAAATATTGATTCATACCCTGACCAAAATTTGTGATGTCGAAAGACAAGACTGGGATGACAACGTATTAGCAGTATTATGAGCTTATGGGACAACTTATAAAAGGCTAAACAAAGCCACACCATCTCAATTTGTGTTTGGCATGGAAGTTATTCTTCCAGTTGAATTCATGTTACCTTCTCTGCGAATAGTGCATGCAAGAGGGTTGGCTAATGAGCAAGCACTGGAAGATAGAATTGATGAGTTAATGAAGCTAGATGAGAGACAATCACTCACCAGGTGGATCCAAACAATAGAGAAAGCAAATCAGAAAGCTTGGCATGATCGCCACATCAGAAACATGAATTTTGAGGTTGGGCAAATGGTCTTACTATATGATTCTAAGTTTCTACGCCATCCTGGGAAGTTGAAAGTCCATTGGTTGGGTCCCTACACAATCTCTTACATCCTTGATTCAGGCGTGTGTCAGTTATAAGTGTTGGGTGGAACAAAATTTCTTTGACACTCAATAGGATTAGGTTGAAGCCCTACTATAAATAAGTCTTCTTGGTGTTTATGAATAAGGTAGTTTTGCCAGTTAGTTTAGAATTTCCCTTTATGCATTTCTTTTCTTGTGTTTCCCTTTCACATTGTTGTTTTGTTTTATGCCTTGGGTGTCGGTAACCTTATTGATACTTTTTGAGAATGTGAATGTGCAGAGGACCGTGCATCATTTTAGTTTAGGGTGCAGTGATGTGAAGGAGCACATGGTTAAAGAGCCAAGGAAGTTTGTGTTAAAAATCCTAGTTGAATGGCTCTGTTGAAAGAGGTGTATGAAAAGAAAAGATGGAAAAAGGATGGTCAATGTCAAGATAAAGCTACTTTCAGATCCCACGTAGAAAGGAGGAGAAATCACATTAAGCAACACCAAGTAGGTGAGAGAAAAAATCAGGACAGAAGAAATGCCTTTGGCATTGGTTACGCATGTGCAAGAGTCTCTTGTCATGTTGTATTGGTTGCACACCAAAAGGTTAGAGGATTTTCCATGAAGGTTGGGGCGTGTGAGGGAAAGCTCTGAAGTTAGGCTTTGTTTGAAAAATCCACATTAAATGTAAAAAGTATGGTGGTAGGTGAAGTATCACTTAATGCTTAAAAAGGGAAAAACTATAAATAAAGGGGTCGAGGCACTTCATTATTCACTTTTCATATAAGAAGAAAGAATCATTTTTGCACCTTTGCAAACTAGGGCTTCCAAAAAAAAATTCATCCGTGCGAAGAAACATTTGGAGAGATTAAAGCATGAGTAACTAGTTCAGATTTGATAACCAGGAGGAAGGGATGTCATGGGCATAGGAGAAGTGTGAGAAGGCACCGTCTTGTGAAGGGAGTATCCCAGTTAGGGTTTGAAGAACTAGGGCATGGGGTTAAGAATTTTTCTTCACAAGTCAAGATCTAAGGTTAGAGATAGCAGAAAAACATAGTAACACGGAGTGATTGAAGTGTTAAGAAGACCTAGATAATGGTACCTAAGAAACCAGTTAACACACTGAAGAAGGGAAAGGGCAAGGGCAAGGGAAAGCAATAAGAAACTGAAGCACACACAAATGAAGATTGGTATGCAGAAATGTAGTACTCAGATGGAGTGTTTTTAGGGAAGGAGTGGGAGTCCCATGTTAGGAACATGTCTGTGAATGACTCCAATCATCAAAAAAACACAATCAAGAAGGAGATGGCGTTGGAGTTAGTGCACCCAATAAACAAAATGACACCAGAAGGTTTGCCCATTTATAATGATGACGTGAAGGTTAAGTTGGAGAAGGAATGGTTATTACAACTCTTTGAGTTTCCCTTCTTCGGGAAACCTGAGTGCTTATATCAATGGTTGATGTCGCACATGCATGAGGACTACTTCCAATTCACAGGGCACAAGATATGCATAACCCCTCAGTTCATTTCAAATTTCATATGCCTCATCTATGAAGGAGATGGTTTGGAGGATGATTTTATTGACAAAGAAGTGATTAAGGAGACTATCGCCACTTATCCATACAAGAAGGGGTCAAGGTATTATGATGTCGCAGACATCAAGGATCCGATAATGAAGATGGCTGCACACTTGGTGTCAAAATTAAATGGCCAGAAGAGATGGACCCAGGTCAATAAGCCATGGTTGAATGTTTGTAGGAAAATTTTAGAGGGCACCATCTACAACTTATCTTCATTCATCTCGGATGAGATTGTCATCTGCGCGAAGGAAGGTGATAGGATCTTTTTTCGCAATGTCTTGTTAACCATTGTGTTTTTGGAGATCAAGGTACCAAATGCATTTGATAAGTTTGTATGGGAGTACTCTGCTAAATACCCCTGGCCCACAAAGAGGTTTGAGAAATACTATTGTGACACTATGACAACAATGCACCAGGCACGCTTGGAAAAGTGGTATACACGCCTAAGGAACATGTTTGGGGCAGAATGGAGAATTCCTGAACAACTGCCAACAGCCAATAGGGGAGAAGTAGAATTTTCTATGTACCATCATTTCTACCTGGGAAGATTCAAATTGACAGATGAGACATGGATCCCATGGTGCAAGCTCCCCTTTTCCTTCACAGCTTAATACTTCCAAGTGGGAGTAAACAAGTTCAAGGAGTTCAAGAAGTTTAAGTTGGAACTTGGCAATCTAGACTAGGACCATAGGGAATTGTGAAAAGGGTTGGTCTACCCCAGCAAGCGTGTGTACGTGGAGTGGTACATGTCACATGAAGTATAAATGAAAAGGCCCATGACTCTTCCCATTGCAGAAGGATCTGCGGCATGTGTGTACACCTCCATTAGACCCAAGTCAGAGAAGCACACATATCTGGAGAATGAGGTGTCTATACCTCAAGATCCAACTGGTAGGAAGAGACTCACACCCAAATGGGAGGAAAAAGAACTAGAAAAGAAAAATCCAAGTGTGGTAGACACACAGGTAATAGGTTCCCCCGGGACATACACCAGGACTAGTATGTATGCACGTAAGAAGAATCCCATAATCAGAGAGAAGACTACAGAGCTAGAAAATATGTCATATAAGGAGTCATCAGAAGAAGAAGAAACAGAGTCACCTACACCGGAATCCCCAGTTAGGAAGAACCAGTGGGTAGAAGAGGAGACCACCTCGGAAGAAGTTGGGAATTTAGACAAGTACATAAGAGAGAAATATGATAGTGAAGAAGAAGTTAGTGGGGAAGAGGACCCCATGAAAGATCAAGGGCCACCTGTCTTCAATGTACATGATTCATAGGAGGAAGGTGGAGAAGAAGAACAGGGGTTCCTTTTTATGTGGTGCAAGGATAGCCAGGTAGGAGAAGGCACCTAGGACATGGAAAAAGGAGAGGAGGCTAGCACGCAGAAGCAAGAGGCTCCAAGCTCTGTGCAGGAATAGACAACCCAGGTGGTAGAAGGAGAAGAGACCAAGAACATTGAGACCCTGGTGGAGTACAAAGTGGAACACAATGCTGAGCTAGTGTTGAACAAGGAGAAGGAGGAGATTGCAGAAGAGGAATGCAGCAGCACTAGAGGACACATTTTGACTGTAAGTATACCTAAGGGTACACGCATGGGAGGAAGGCATAAAGAGGGGGAGAGGTCAAAGATGGGTTATATTGATGACCCTAAGAAAGTGTTTCGTGCGCGGTTCCAAAGTACAATTCCGGCGGAGGACCTTGTAGCAATGTCATCTTTTGACAAGGATGTTGCATGCCCATGGACAAGGAAGATGCTCTCATGGGTAATTGAGTCCCACCTTGATGAGCCATATTTTGAGGTAAGCCACAGGGAAATAATTACATTTTCATGACCAAGAGAAGATAACCCAATTGTGCATACCTAGGAGCTCTCGGATGAACAACTATGTAATGCACTCAACAAGGTCTACATTGAGATTGAGGCTAGACTCTTTAGGCAAAATGATAGAATCAGAGATCTGGAGGGGGAGCTGAAGAAGAAAGAGGGAGAGCTAGCTAAAATAACAAAGGAGCTAAGCTAGGAGAAGTTGATTTGCGCTCAGTGGCAGTGTGAGTTAAAGGATGAGAAGGCCAAGGTGGAGGCTATAAATAATGCTATAGTATTGAAGCATCTAGAACTAGCATCACCCATGCAGAAGTATGGATCTGCCTTGGGATGCTTGGAGGATTTAACAAGGGTCCTCACCATGGAAGATAGCCGCAAGCCTTAGAGTATGCAGAAGAAGTGGTTGCGTGCCTAGATAAGGAAGAAAAGTTTAAGATCGTAGTGCTCGTCGTGGAATATAGTAAGGTTATTGCTGATGTAAGAGCTACTTCCTAGACTACTGAGGCCGCATACAATAATTGCATAGACATGGACAAAGTGGTAGGCACCTTGGTCGCCACGCATGAAGTGGAACTCAAGGAGGTCCAGGAGAAGAACAAGGGAAATACGGTGGAAAGGGACAAAATCCTTGCTGAGGTTGAGAATAAATATGAAGACATTGAAACCTTAAGGGGTTCAATCAAAAACTGGTTGAAGGAACTATATCCATGTATTACACAGAGAATGGACACGCTGAAGGATATATGTAAAGATTTAGAGAAGATCACTGATACTATGAGCGTAAAAGGAGATGGACTAAATTTTGAGGAGGTGAACACTTTGGTCGATGACCTCTGTTAGAGAGCATAGGACGAAGTTGATGCTTGGAACAAGTTGGAGGCTAACTTTCAAAAGGATTTTCCTAGCTTCTTGTAGTGATTCCTTCACACTCCCATTCTTTCTTCTTTCATCCCTTTATTCTTTTTCTTAGGTGTAAGCCTATTGTATTCTTTCTTTCACTAAAAGAATTTTTCCCGTGGATGGATAATAGGCCTAGTGTGGGGTGATGTTGGGCCCCTAGAATGTTGGCCAAGTACAAAAGGTGCATACGTGCGTAAGGTCCCAGTTGAAGAAAGGTGTGCAAGGATAAGGCACATAGAGAGGGGTTTAAGAAAATGGATTAAGGAATCCCATGGCAGGCGTGGCATACACTCAGATAGAACCAAGGGTTCGAGGCTTAGCCAAATTGGGAATTCAGGGTAGAACATGTGAAAAGCATGATCTAACTGTGCATGTGGAGTGGATAAGGTGCCAGCATGGTGACAAGTTGACCCATGAAGGAGCATGCCTACAATAGAAGCTTCTAGAAGCACATCATGGTGAAAAGTGGAAAGATCAGGCCTGGAGGAGAATGCTCGCATGGAGGACCACATTTAGACACTTGGCATCAGATATGAGGGTTCTGGATGATGAGTTGGCAGCCCAAAAAGGCTATAAATACAAGCACCTGTAGAGTAAACAAAGAGAGAACTAGAAGAGGGTGGAGCTCTGTAAAAATACTGCAAGAACTCTGTTAGTGAGTAATGATATTTTGTAAAGAATGTATAATGGGTATGGGGATTACAATTTTTCTTTTGGTATCCTAGCTACATTATTCCATTTGTAAGGCATGATTGCAGTCTGCTTCTCTGTGACATTTTGTAATGGCTCCATAGATGTAATGAGGTTACCATGTTATATGAATATGAATATCAATGGTTCTGATGCATACATCTTTCTCTTAGGTTCTCTTTCATTTATGTTTATGCTAAGTATGGATTCTTGTATACTTCTTTCTATTATGATACAAGTTATATAATTTGTTAAGTACTTTCTGTCTGGAATGACTGCAAGGATCTAGAGGCCATTCTGAGCTCTATGGTTATTTTATGTCTTAACTTATTTTAAATATCTTTAGCAAAACTCATTAATGATGATGTTTGCCACTAAACTCACATAAAAGAGAGACTCAGCACTCACACATGCCTTTGGTGAGCACCCAGTATCCACTTGGTTATAGGCCTATGTGCATGGGGTTCCTTTCTTTTGTGACAGGGGTAAAAATGACTACATCCTTAATCCATAATTGATTATATACAAATCAAATATCTATCTTAGAATATACCGATGCTCCACGCATATGATCAATTAGATCATCAATTCTAAGGAGTGGATATCTGTTCTTGATTGTTTCTTTGTTTAACATTCTATAATTAGTGCACAATCTAAGTGTTCCATCCTTCTTTTTTACAAAAATTACCGGTGCTTCCCAAGGTGAAACACTCATTCTAATCAAACCCTTAGACAAAAGTTCTTGCAACTGTGCCTTAAGCTCTACCAATTCAATAGTAGTCATTTGGTAAGGTGCCTTAGAAATAGGCTCGATTCCAGGCTTGATTTCAACGTAAAATCAAATTCTCTTTTGGGTGGAAGACTTGGTAGCTCTTTCAGAAACACATCACTGTAGTTTTGTAATAGCGGATATTGTTCCATGAAATTGTTGTTTACCTCAGCAGATTCAGAAATTTTTACTACATATAAGGTACAACCTTTATTATTGGCCTTTTGTAAGTTGCATAGCTAACAGTATCCTAACTGAAATCTCACGTTTCACACCCTAAATCTATGTTGTTTTTTGCAGGTCATCTAAACAACTAATATGTTTTTCAAAACAGCCCACTTTTTCTTTATGGCGAGCTAACCAATTAACACCTATGATTACATCATAAGACCCCAAAGGAGAAACATAAAGATCAACTTCGGTGGAAAAACTAGGTAAGTCAAGGACTGCCCCAAAAATACACATGCTAACTATATGAACTACATTGTTTCCATAATGTACAGTCCATGTTTTATCCATTTTTCTAGCTTTTATTTTTAGTTTCGATGTTAATTTACTAGAAATAAAACATTTTGTAGCTCCTGTATCAAAAATAATAGTTACAGGTATGCCAAATAACTTACCCGGAACTTCTATGGGTGTGACTTATTTTTTATCCTGTTTGTCAGCTACTACAACGTGTATCTTGTGTTGCTAATTACAATCATCCTTTTTTAAAGGACATTGGTTTGCGTAATGATCCTTGCCATAGTTATAATAGCCTCTTACATGTCGCTTTTTAGGCTCATATTTATTTCCAGCCTTAAAGTTATCATTCTGACCTCTATAGGACTTCTGTTCGTTATTATTATTCTTGACAAAGTTGTTTCGTAGATTTCCAGTAGACTTATTTATTATTGTTTTCTTATTATTATCAGCTAAAAACTTACTTTTCATACCAAAATTCTTTCATGGTCCTTTCTTAGGTGCAAGAGATGATGAAGAGGAGTTAGGAACTTTCTTCCTTACTTCCTCCTTATGAGCAGAAATTGCTTTTAATTTTTTTCCTTATGCATTTTTCAACAACCCCTTCCATAGTGGTTGGGCTGTGAACATCTACCTCTCCTCCTATAATGGGATTCAATCCCATGATGAATTTTTGTATCATGAAATTCTCGTCAGTTTGATACTAAGGTACATATTTAAGGAGTTTAGTAAACTGCTCCCAATACTCAGTTACAGTTAGCTTTCCTTGCGCTAAGTTCTAAAATTCAGTCATTTTCTGATCATAATAAAGTTGTGACATCCAATGTTGCCTAAAGTAACCTTTAAATTGATCCCAAGTGATATTAGTTTCATCAATATTCAAATCAGCCTTAACGTTGTCCCACCATGAAGATGCTTTATGGGAAAGCTGATATGCTCCCCAGATTGCCTTTGTTTCTTCCAAGAAGTTCCTTATTGAAAAGTAATTCTCCATTTCATTGAGCTAATTCTCAGCTCCATCTCCTAATGTGGTGCCATCAAATTTAGGTGGACTTATCCTTTTTATATCATTAGTGAGTTCAGCTATTAGCCTAGCCTTTTTGTTTTCCAACCGATCAAGCATGTTCACATTGTTATTATCAACACACAAATTAGTGTTGTCCTCAAGAGGTGGCTGATTCTTATTACTAGCATCTTCTTCCTCCTCATTTCTCATTATTGTTTTTCAAGCACATCCAAACAATCTCTTGTGTCCAATAGGGCAGTAAGGATCTCATCGCATTTCTGGGTATTTTTTGCTCCTTCTTTAGGTGGAGGATTATTTGCAACATTTCCTCTTGTTCTAACCATTTTCTGTTAACAAGAAAATTTAAGTTTTATCATATTATGGACACAATAGGTCCAAGAGCTGCAACCTTCAGCTCTGATACCAAAATGTAACATTCTCATTTTAAGACTTTAGAAACAATGGGGGGAAAATTACACAATGTTCTCTATTCTAAATAAAATATAATTTAGAGCACACATTCCACACCAATCAATCGCATAACAAATAACCAATGTAGTTGTAAATAATAGTGATTTAAACGATCTCTTATTGCATGACTCGGTCTCTACACAATCTCTCATGTTTGTCTTTAAGTATTGAATACTTTATAGATGGCATATTCATCAAATCGAAATACATCCTTCACCTCACTCTTCTGTTATCTAGAATGGTCTTCACTAACTTCTGTAAGTCCACTTGCCCAAGGTTTGACCCTAACCCAAATTAGTGACATAATTTTTTATAGGGAGATGCTCACAATGACTTAGGGTAGATGGGCATACTCAACTGACCTAAGTCGATCGAATGTGCCTAGGTACCCTGAGTCATAGAAAGCTTCTTCCTATTCCAATTCATACTGCTAGCTTGGCCTAGAGAGAAACTAAGTTCAAGTCTAGATGTGTGTAGATCTAGATGAACTAATGTGGAAAGGTGTTGCAACATGTCAACTGCAACATTGTATCCTCATGAAGACCTTAGTCTTCACGAAGGTACAATTCTACAATTGGTGTGTGCCAACATCTGATAGAACAACTTCATCATGATGTACATACCCCTAAGAGGTCATTAACACTTAATTAATTTTGAATTAAGATTCAAATTATGTAAACCTTTCCAAACCCTAAATCCAACACCCCTTAAAACTCAAAGATGCATCAATGAGATGAAACATATACCCATAAAGATCACAGGAGTAAAACAACTTTAAAACTCAAAGATACATCAGAGAAAAGTACCCATTTACATTCTACTTTCAAAAGAGAC
Source organism: Taxus chinensis (assembly GCA_019776745.2). Lineage (NCBI taxonomy): Eukaryota > Viridiplantae > Streptophyta > Pinopsida > Cupressales > Taxaceae > Taxus > Taxus chinensis. Next base: position 39,261,559 of record CM034148.1, on the reverse strand, counting down.
TTCCAGTTCGAAGCTCAAGACAAAATATACTTACTCAAACTCTTTTTCGAGAAGACAGTCTAGATTATATATTCCAATCAAAACACTAAAGTCTCGACAGTTGTAAATGCATTTCACCATTTTAACTCACTCAGAGAAAACACCCAAAAACAACATTATCATGCAAGGGTTCCAAAACCAAAATCATAGAGATTCTTTCAACAAAAAATAAAATAACCAAAACAAAAACAAAAACCCATTTATCTCATGAGATCAGAGTCATTTTAATGAAGCATTTAGAGAAAATCAAGAAATCTTAATGGATAGAGCCTATCATGCCTGATAGTGCTTCTACTGATTTGAAGAAGACTTCCAGCTGAGCTTAAAACACTTCTTATTCTCTAAGCAAGATCAACAACCAAAAATCTCTTTCCCCAATGCCTCATATACTTTCCTTGAATCGAAAATAGACCAAGGGAATCATAAATAGCCATAAATTGAAAATAGAACTATTGGTTCGAAGAACTAGATAGCTCCATGCAGAGAAAAAATCAAAGAGGATGAATGACCAAACAACACCCAACAAATCCACCTGCATGGTTTCCTAGGGGGTTTTCTTGCTAAAAATGAGGCTCATTAATGCCATTAACTCTCAAATTACTACCTATCTCTCTTTTCCACCGCCATCCAAAATTGGTGAGACCCAATTCAACTTCTACATGCATCATTAAACCTTAGTGATGTCTCCACGTAGACTCCTACCAAATTTCACGCTTCTGCCTAAACTAGCAATATGCTGCCCAATTTAATTCAAAAATCAAATCACAATAATATCTTAGGAACCGTCTCCAAGCTTACCACTTACCATACGACCCTTAGGTCCCCTTTCCACATTTCATTAGTTTAGGGTAGATTCCCTTAGCTTAGGATATGACCATAGAATAGTTTAGAAGTATTTACCTTAGGTTTAAAAATATTTCAATAGGTGAATTACCATCTTAGGTTAGGTCATAGCTCATAGCCCTTTAGTATTACATATAAGGTTAGAAATAAGCCTAGCCTCACCTTCGATTATTACCCCACACCCCAATTTAGAACATGCAACCTAGGTTAGGATGTTATCCTTAATGAAATAGGCATAGATAAAGATAGGTGCATTTACCTTAGTTTAGAATCCCGTTAGGATAGATCTCATAGGCCTAGGATTTAGTTTTTATTTTTCCTCCATAGTCCTGAAATAGGCCTCATACCACTTAACAACATTAGCATCCTAAAGAGATCAATCAAGAAGATCTGAGAACATAACATACAACAGAATGCAGACACGATCTTACAAGAAAATAAAAGAATTTGTAAACATATAAGAGTTCAGTCCATTATGTTTTCCAACCTCTGAATTTTATTTTACCATTTAGATCAGGTAATAAGATTTAAAAAATACCTTGGATCAATGGAATTTATCCAAGGATTTATTAATAAAAAGAGATAAGTTTGTAAAATTCATTTCCAAATTACAACTTATCTATCAGAAGAAAAAAAAATGAATTCTTTGCAAGCAATATCATTTCAGCCCAATGAATCCAAGAGCAGAAATGACTCATCCATGGCAAGCATGATTTCCAAAAATCAAAGGAATACTCGTTACCCAGAAAAATCACATGTCAACGCTTGCAATGCAAAAGAGGAAAGATAACATTTTATCAAAGATGTTACACTCCACATGGCATTTAGAGAAGAGTGGTGTATCCCGAAGGACCTGCCATCTGTAATGGGGAGACAAGTCTAGTTTTTTGTATATCAGCATTTCTGCATCACGTGATTCCCAATGAGAGATGGAGTCTAGAGACCTTGGTGTAAATTGTCTTATGCATTCACCGTAAGGTATTTCCAAGCATCTATTTGCATATTTATAAACACGCGCTGGCTGGTTTTGAATGCAGATAAGGTAGATTGTGACTACCACATGTTGAGGAAGAAGTATGTGTATCTAGGAAGGAGTGCCTATGTTGAGAGGCTCATTTTGGAGGTATTGAATACTAAGCCAATAAGTCTAGTTGTAGCAGACGTATGGGCAGCATTAGTGGATCTTTAACTGAATCCCAAGATGGAGAAAAATAAGTATGTGGAGAATGAATTCACGCTCTCAGGGCCACAAAAGGGCAAGCACAAAATGGAAAACATACCAAAGAAAAGGCCCACATAAACTGTTGAAGTAGAGAATGAAGAAGAGGAGCGTGAAGATAGTGCAGGCTTGGAGCACAGAAGAAAGCAATAATATAATAGAGAAGAGTCATAGCGCGTGACCACTCCACCTAAGGGATAGGATGAATAGGAAGATATGGATGTTAATCAGGGGGAGCACATATTTAAGAAAGCATTTAGATGAATAAGGACTCAAGTTGGAACCCCACAAATGGTAAGGAAATCACCTCATATCTCTCCACAAAAGGAGACTATTGAGCCAAAGAGAAGAAGAAATTTGAACTTGGATGAATAAGCGGAGGAATTGGGGGAGAGTGAGCATGAATCCCCTACCCCACTTGAGCAAGAAAACTAGCCATAAAACAAGGAAGAGAAAAAATATGAAAAGATGAAGGACAAAGAAGAAAGAGAGAAAGAAACATCTAGATCCATGCATGTGACTGTTCAATATGTAACAGGACAAGCTCCTAACCTTGAAGCTACAAGTCCCAAGGGTCCTAGATCAAAGAGGATGAGTGTGGAACATAGTGCACCAATCATGGGCTATGCAGAGGACACCAGAAAAATCATCTCTGCACATTTCCAAATCACTGAAGAACAAAAGGATTTATTTGGCTAGGAATTAAAAGATGGAGATATGGTGACCATTTGCACTAGAAATAAAATCTCATGGTCAATGCATACCCACATGGATGATCCTAACTTTGATGTGTGTGAAGATTCATCCATGTCGAGATGGCTGAAGAAGGCACCCGAAGCTAGACATATGACAGTAAAGCCTACTGTCATGTCAGATGAGCAGGTCAGTGCATTGGTGAAGGTTTATGCTAAAGTTGCGAGAACAAACATGGACAACTCTGCATGATAAGAGTGTTGCGTGAGGAGCTAAAGATAAAGGATGTAGAGATAGTGCACATAACGTAAGAAAGGGACTTAGTGTAGAAGAAGAATGAAGTATTTATTAGCATCACAGATGAGATTGGGGAAAATGTCATAAGAGCTAGGCCACACTTGGAGACCAAGGTACCATAGATGTTTCCCTCAGTGATACATTATGTAGGAAAATTGGTGGACCTGGTACTTGAAGATGAACCTTTGTGCATGTCAGCACCAAGGAATTCATAACAAGAGGTAGAATGAGAGAAAGCTTCAGTGATGCAAAATATTGCATCCTATGAAGGGTTGCTGCAAGTGATATAGGAAGTATTGAAGAAAGCATACCAGGATTTGAACATCTGCATAGCTCTAGAGGTGCTTATCAGCATAAAGACCCTAGAAGAAAACAATGAGGTCCAGAGAGCAATGAAGGATGGAACATTGGGCCATGCAGAAATATTTTCAATGGTTAAGCAAAAGCATGAGGCCTTAGCAGTAGCACAAGAGCCACACAAGACTCAGGTGGAAGAGCCTAGGAAGCTCATTGATCAGAAGATGGATCTTCTAGAAGGAAGAATGAATTAAATGTCTAGCATTGTGTTGGTTTTGTAAAATGAAAAAGGGGAAATTGTGAGGGATGAATTGGATTCCATTGTTGTGGACATTCCAGAAAAATTAGAACAAGCGCTTGCTGAATGGCAGGTCTTTAAGACCAGATTAAAGGAGGAGTATCCAGAGTTGATACTTCAAACCGATACAGAGGAGGCTTCCTCATAAAAATTCTTTATTCATCAATATTATTTCTTTCTTATTCTTTCCATTCTTCTATTATTTACCTAATTTTTGGAGATACCCATTGTTGGAGTGAAAATGAGATTAGTGTGGGGTAATGTTGATTAGAGAACACTTGACAAAACTCACACAAGAATTCTACATGGGAAAATAGGCTAGGTTTAAGGGTGCGAATGGATAGGAATAACACACGCACGGAGCAGAATTTTAGCATTTGGGACTTAACCGATTTTGAGCATGAAGACCTATTTTTAGAAGATGGCATGTGGAACACACCAATGATGTAGAGACGTGCCCACCATGCATTTTCTATCTTTGGAGGATTGGATCGAAGCGTTTTTCATGGAGATGAACTAAGAATAGGATTGTCACTTTAGTTAACTGTAAGAGGTCTATAGATAGCACACTTTCATGTGTGTCTATGCTTGTAAATGGCACGTGGCTATTAATAGCATGCGGCCTATTTTTGGAATAGATAAGTGGTGAAGGGAAATTCCCCACCCTATATATATGATGTGAATCACATAGTAGTTAATATAGGTAGATGAGAGATATATAAGTATATGTATAGTGTAAGAGGTAAGCATAAAGAGATATGTGCATATGACTGGATTACTGTATCAGATCCATGTGCACATTGGTATAGAATGCCATTATTGTAAGGAGATTTTGTGTTTATTAATGGATGGAAGTTATTGGCTGAATCTAAGTGTCATTCCTATGTGTAATTGAGTAGTGCATATTCTTGATTCAATCATGATTATTGTTAAAGCTTGTTCTTTCATAGATCTGAATATAGCATGCATTGTAGAATGATGGATTAGTTATGGATCTATATGTTTCTTCCTTCATCATGCTAACATACTGCTACAACAACCCTAAAGAGGGACCCGGTACCTTTGAGTGCTTTGGTTAAGCACTCAGTCTAGGCTGAGTGATGTGCCAGTGCATCTAGGGTGTTATATGGTAAATTCTAGGCTACATCATGCCCCTACTGTGGCCTTACCTATGGCCTTACCTAAATCACACAACCCAACCTCGCTCATTGTGACACTCGAATTCATTTACTCACTATACCTTGCGATGTTGTTACTCATGTTGTTTAGCCTACTTACCTTACCTTACCTAATGTCATGTTGTTTATCCTGACCTAACATTTGGTGCCCTAGAAGAAACATTTACCCATTCTAGCACCTTTCCTAGTTGTTTTTTAGGACCATATCCTATACCTTGAATACGTGAACCACTTCAACCTTGTTTGGATAAACATATCAACCTTTGATAATGTAGAATTTCCAAGCTCTTCAACCTAGTACCTTATCCCATTTTATATGTGTGCATGCATTATACTACCACTACATATTACCCGACTGAAATCACCCTTACCTACAACCAACCTACCCTCATTTTCATCACTTACCCATTTATCAAACCACTCATTGACTTTGTTTAACAACTCATCAATTCCTGGTTTGAGGGGATCACCTCCACCCACAATTGGGTCAACCTAACCTTCAATCATACTTGGAGCACCTAATTCCTTTTTTTGTCAGTTTCGCTTATCAACACAAGCTATGTGACAAAAAGGGGCAAATTTAGACACCAAATTTGGGTCACACTCCCCTTGGTACCCTTCAATTAATTAATGTAACACATTTAACTAATATTGGCCCCTTCATCCCATATTACTAATCATCCTCACATTACTAATTAATTTAATTATTTTAAGTAAGTTAATTTCATCCTCACACCTCCACCTCATCATTACACCTCACCCTAGACCCATTCCAATGGCACTTAACTCACAGTGACCAAGTAATCACTCTCAGCATTGATTCATCACTCCTAGTGTTGAGTCACTACTTGAACTAACTAACTAAGAATTCTTCCTAAACCTAATTGGACTTCCTATAAGATCTTCCTGTCTTCTCTCATGTAAACTCTACTTCCCTAAGTGGACCTAACAATCAAAATCATGCCATAAATAGTAAATATCAGGCTATTTTTGGTAATTTAGACTATTTCACCCTAACCAACTTCATTTTATCCTCGACCAACGTCGGTCACCTAAACCCCCATTGGTTCCTTTATATATAATTGTACAACCCTTTACCCAAGTTGGACATTCATTTATTGGAGCCTTATTGCATTCAAGCAAAAATATTTAAGCACTCCTGCATCCAGATGAAAAACACACACAACCATAATACAAGAAAAGCATTTAGCTCTCCTTTCGGAGTGTTGGAATACTCACGTGAGCACACAATTTGTACTACCACAAAACTTGAATCAAGAACATCTTCTCCAATCAACCATCTTAACTCATAGGATCTACAAAATAACAAGTACTGTGATTTTAATCATTCATGCTTATCCCATTATAGATCTCCTATTTCTTTCAGTATTTTATTTCTTATGTTACTTGTACATCATCTTATTCTCACCACTCACTATTCAACCACCCAAAGCCTTTTCACCCTTCTAAACCTCCTTCTTAGTGTTCATGAGTCTTCTCATCCATATTATGACCCAAATCACACTACTTTCACTCTTTGTACAATCACAGAGAGCCTAAAACCCCATTTTTAATAGTTCATTACCTATTTCCCCTACTGACGTCAGCTCCCTGACTGTTGTCGGTTTAGTCCCCATACCAACATCAGTTACCAGACCAATATTGGTCTTTATGTCATTTTATATTCTCAAACCAGCAAGCTTCCCACTCACCAAAAACCAACCCATACCTCAACCAATCAGCCTCATACCCTTACCAGACCTTTAACAAACCTGTCTAGCCTAAAAAAACCTTGGTTCTAATTAGATTTAGTGTTATTTTGATATATAGCATAAAATCTAGTTTATTGTGTGTATGAGGAACCTAAATCATTGCATTGCAATAGGACTTATTCATTTCAGTTGTTTATTCACATTAAATTGTTATTAAATAGTGGATTGATAGCCTCTCTAAGAATCACCATGTTTCCTAGATCTAGCATACGCTAGGCAGTCCCCTGTCATATGCTATTTAATACTCTTTTGTGGTCTTGCTTTGCATCTACAAGTAGTCCTTCCCAGACAAAAATTTTAGTTCACTACGATCATCTTGGATAACCTCAACAACACGTGCACATTCTACCTTCCACCGTTGCCTCTACAGGTATTCCTCCTTAACCATTTACCTTCTATCTGTTACGTCCTAGAAAGCGTAAAACTTATTGGTGAAACACAACTCCAGGTCATTTCTAAAATCTTACGACATGCCATATGAAATGCTAACAAAGGAATGATATCTTGGGGGTCTACCATGACATATAAAAATGGGAAGTCCTGGGAGTGACGAAATTAGGTGGAAACATCGTAATCTAGAAATGGTAGGTGCAAAAGGGGAATTCACAGAAACAATGTCGTGAATCCAAAGATTTTAAGCATTGAATCAAAAAGTATATTGTTGCAATTGACTCTGATATGAATCCTGATAGGCTTCCTGATAAAGAGAGGCTAACATCTTGAGTACCTAGCATGCATGAATTCTTCTCTTGTGATTAGTTTCCTAGCTTTGAGAGGTTCGCGTTCACATGTTTCTTTAGAGAAAGTAGTGACCATCAAAGGAACAATATAAGAAGGTAGAAGAATGGAAGTGGGTGGTTGAGTAGTAATAGAGTTGGGGATAGAGGTAGAATCACCCTTAATACATCTACATATTGATGGCCTCCTCGCGAGCCCTAATGAATCAAATTAGGTCTCATGTGCTCATATGAGGATCGCAATAAGATGATCATCTAATCTCTTAGAGATGGGATTCAGTGAATTCACCATAGGATTGAGCCATAATGTAAAAGAAGATAAAATCCCTAGAAGAAAAGTGTGTAATCGAGCAATGGGTTCACCAAATGATTAAGAAAATATATAATTTATAGATGCCTAAATCTAATTGCAATGTAATAGTAAATCTACATAAAAAACCTCTAAGTATAAAATATCCTCCAAGAAAATAAACATCTTAAATTATTGAAACCCTATTTGCAAAAGAGAGATACACATTTTGTACCTGAGAGCTACTTTCCACCGTGGTCTATAATTAATCAGGACTATACACGAAGTGACGAACTGGTGAAAAATTATCTAGGAAATCATTGATCGCATGAAGCCTCAAAAAATTGCAAGAGAATCTGAGAATGTTAGGACTAAAATTCACTTGTTCATAGGTTCAAGGGCTTCATGGGGCATTAGATACTTTCTTGGGTGCCTCATGACTACTTAGAAACTCAAAAACCTCAGCTTCACAGTGTTAACGAGCATGTTTATTGTCCTTCCAAGGAAGCTATCACTTAGTATGTCACACCAAGTTCACAATATGTGCACCATGTAACCTAAAATGAATAAAAGACATGTGCAAAGTTGGCTTAGAAATTACATCAAATCCCAAAAAGAAAATAATGCAAATGAGGGGTCGTACTATCCTGTAACTTCTAGAATGGAGTGACTCTTACGACTGAGCACTAGACTACTATTCAAACCTAATGTAATTCATATGTGTGTGTGTGTGTGTGGAATGCCTTCCCTAGGTGGATCTTGTTTGTGTCACATCTTATGAGATAATGCCCTTCAAGTAACTAGATGTCAATAAATCCCCCAAATAACCATGTGTGCATGAAAAATGAACTTCCCCGAATATGTCATAAGTCTACATAGACAGTATTAGTCCCTTACCCTTGTGTATGGATACTAGATGGATTCCCTTGAATGCTCTTGAAAATAAACCTTTGAATTGCATACCTTAGGTGGTCCCCATAGCTAATGCTTAGTGCTTGGTCAAACTTTGAGATGTGATAACTCAGCCATAACTTTATATTTAGTATGATTCCCTTGCTATGAATTTCATGATTACACCCTGAAAAGGATGACTACTTTCTATATAAACTATAAGATGTTCACCCTTACGGATATAAATGACCCAAAACTAACTGTTAACCAAGTACAATTTGCAAGTATGGGGTACCCATCATGGGACCAGGGGCACCTGACGCTATGCATCAAGGTTTTTTGCATCCTGGTTTACCTCTATGAGAAATTCCAAAGTAGTGAAAAGACATACTGGGCTAGAATAGACCTGTAAGAGGTCAATAATAGAATGCAAAAAGTAAGAAAATATGGCCAAAGGTCATGGGTTAAGGTTAGTATTTGGTATTACTTATGGAACCATATGAATAATAGTATGCGATTAGGACTAGATAGACCTACTCCAAAGAGCAGTGATTTACTTGATCCTACAACTACTAATAGGCTGAAGGATATGGTAGATGTTAATGAACTTCAAAACAAACTGTTAGAGTTATATAAATGAAACTTAGCCCACACCTATAAGTCTGTGCAATGGCAGTATCCAAAAATAGATTCATTTTGTCAAGGGGATTTATAGTTTGTTCCAACCACCAACTCACTAGAGGCATTTGATGCTCCTAGAAATAAGCCTAGGAAGGCAATTTTGGGCTAAGGTAAACAATTTGAAAATTCCTTATGTTTTCATAAGCGCATTTTTTTTGCCGTATGAACTATCATGATTCTAAAAAAATGATATCTACAAGCATATGTATAATCCAATTTGGACTACTAGGTCCCTAAAATTTACATGATTGAAGGGTTTCTTGAACACCTTGATAAAATAACTAGGTGTGCAAGCCTAAGGGAGATGTGTGCTCTAGAGATTTTGATCATCTCCTCCAACTTAGTTCGCATCTGAATTGAATGAGTGTTGTGCTCTACATCATTTGGTATCTGAATAGAGGTTGGGATGAAATATTGATGCTATAGAAAAAAAGTCTTCCATGAGAAGATTCAACAAGCAGTGAAAATCCATCATTCTACTCAACTCCAGAACTCTAGAATATCACTCATACATGTCCCTCTCAAGAAGAGTAACCAAAAGAGTGTCAGAGAGGATAGCCTAGCTATATTGAATGGGTTAGCATATTGAGGAATATACAGGAACATCCTTGGGAGCTTTAGAAGTTTTTGACCCCCTGAGAAGAGGTAAGGATCTTAGATGAAGAAAGTGATAAAGTAAGATGTAGAAGAATAGGTGGTAGAATCAACAATATCTAGAAGAGGAAGGACTTATCCTATGAGGATCCAAAAAATAGTCCTAGGAACTCTGATTTATAAGCTAAATTTGAAGATACCTAGAGTAATGGAGGAAGCTTACATATCAGAAGCAGTTGATAGACTGAATTGCTAAAATAGACATAGCATTAAATGATTTTTGAAGGCATAGATGAAGAAAATGAAAGGTGAAGTTTTACTTTAATACGTAAGACTAACAGGTTGCAAAAATGCTAAGTTGATTTGGTGGGGATTTTTGTCAAGAAGAAAGGAGGAGCATAGGAAAGGAAAACATTAGATCAGTTGTGGAGCATCAATTACTTCATTTTAGCATGTAAGTTGTGGAGCTTACTAGATTACTTCAGATTACCAGCATCGGTTATAGGGAAGACTTGCAGTAAAGTCACAGATAACCGGCATCGGCTCAGACGAAATTAGGAACTGGTGATTGGTTAGGTAGCTAACCAGACGTTAGTTACATATGTGAGGAGTGTTTTATTTAACTCTCGGGAATTATATATATTTTTAAGCATTAAAGCAGATCTATTGATTGTTAATTACATAGCGAAGTGCCCTAAGTTTTTATATGTCTATATAAGCATAAAAGCTAGGGTTTAGAAGAAAGGGATTGTATGAATTAGAAAGATTATTTTGAGAATAACGTTGGTGAGAGAGATAATTCTTGGAGAGGAGAGGACAAGCTTGAGAGAAATAAAGTACCGAATATCATTTGAGAGGTGTGGAAGATTGTAGATATTTAATTTTATATCTTCTAAAAGCTTTGGATAATAGATTGGCTTGTTTCTTGGTGGATGTAGCCCATGTTGGGTGAACCATGTTAAATTTGGTGTGTATTTATATCTCTTGTTTTATATATTTCTTCTAGTAGAATATCCACTTTTATTTACATGTATGCTTAGATATGATATATTATATGTACAACCTGGTGTGCTAACCCCAACAACTAGTATCAGATCTTTGTTTGAGGGTTTTGTGTGTTGACAGAGTTACTCATAGAGATTTTTCTAATTCAGTGGTAGCTACAGCATAGTGGAAGAAGATAAAAAATACAAGGTAGAGAAATTTGATAGCTAAAATTATCACTTATGTAAGATGTAGATTCAAGATTATTTGTATCAAAGAGATTTGTACTTACCATTGGATGAAAATTCCAGACCTACGAAGATGACTAATGAAGAATGAAATATTCTTGATAGAAAGGATTTGGGATCTATAAGATTGAGCCTGGCAGCATCCATGGCTTCCACTATTACAAAAGCAAATTCTAAGGTAGAGTTAATGAAATATCTTGCTAATTTATATGAAAAATCTAGTGCTTCAAATAAATTTTATTTGATGAAAAAACAATTTAGTTCTAAGATGCATGAAGATGAATCTGCATCTAGTCATTTGAATGATTTTTGATCTATTGTAAATTAGTTAAAATCAGTTGATATACCATTTGATGATGAAGTAAAAGCACTTTTATTCTTATGTTCTTTTCCTGATAGTTGGGACAACTTGGTAATGGTTGTTAGTAATACAACATCTACTAATAATATTTTGAAGTTTGATGATTTGGTTACTATAATCTTGAATGAAAAAATTCGCAGGAAGATTACAGAGGAAACATCATCTAGAAATACTTTGAATGTAGAAAGTAGGGGCAGGCAGAAGGAGAGATCCAAGAGTAAGAGTAATAGGAAATCAAAGTCAAGGAAAGTAAATCTAAATCCATAAGTAAGGGAATTACTTGTTGGAAATGTGGAAAGAAAGGACATGCAAAGAAAGATTGTTGGTCAAAGGATAAAGAGAATCAACAACCAGACAAAGGTAAAGAGGTGAATCTTGCTTCATCAGAGGTAATGCAAGATGCTCTTATTCTTTCTTTAGATAATAGAATTGAATCATGGGTTTTAGATTTAGGAGCTTCTTTCCATGCAACCTGTAATAAGGGTTATTTCAGAAATTATGTCCATGAAAATTTTAGCATGTTTATTTGGTTGATGATGAACTTTAAAGTATTACTGGTAAAGGCGAAGTTCATCTAAAATTTTAGAATGGAAATACATGGGTATTGAAATATGTGATGCATGTGCCAAGCCTTAGGAGGAATCTATTTTCTGGAGGGCAACTAGGTGAATCTGGTTGCATGGCTACTTTTACAGGAGACTCTTGGAAATTCACCAAGGGTGCTTTTGTTGTGGCAAGAGGTAAGAAGGCAGGAACATTATATTTATTTACATGTATTACTGATTTCTTTCCTACATTATCTACTTCAGATTCAGATGCATGCATGTGGCATAATCAGTTGGGTCATATAAGTCAAAAAGGAATGCAGATCTTAAAGGCTAAGGGTAAGTTATCATATTTGAAATATTTAGATCTTGATTTATGTGAGCATTGTATCTTTGGAAAGTAAAAGAGAGTGAGATTTCTCAAAGTTGGGGCAACTAAGAAGGACCATAAATTAGAGCTTGTACACTCATATGTGTGGGGACCAGCTCAGGTAGCTTCTCATGGAGGATCCCAGTATTATGTTACTTTCATTAATGATGCTACAAGAAAGGTATGGGTTTATTGTATTAAACATAAATCTGATGTTTTTGAGACTTTTAAAATATGGAAAGCCCTTATTGAGAATGAAACAAATTTAAGTTAAAGTGCCTTAGATCTGACAATGGTGGTGAATATTGTAGCAAGGCTTTCAATGATTATTGTTCAGTGAATGGAATATGTAGAGAAAGAACGGTTCCAAGAACACCACAAGAGAATGGTGTTGTAGAAATAATGAATAGGACAATCATGGAACGTGCTAGAAGTATGAGGATACATTTTGGATTGACCTTGTAGTTTTGGGCAAAAGCAGTTGATACAACAGTTGATTTTATTAACTATGGCCCTTCAAGTTCACTAGATGGAGGAATACTAGAGGAAGCTTGGACCGGAAAAGAGGTAGATCTTTATTTTCTTAAAGTTTTTGGTTCAGAAGTTTTTGTGCATGTTGATAGGGAAAATAGAAAAAAGTTGGATGTAAAATCCAAGAGGTGCACTTTCATTGGTTATGGATCTGGTGATTTTGGTTTCCATTTTTGGGATTTAGAGAATTCTAAAATTATTAGGAGTCATGATGTTGAATGGAATGAAACGAGAATGTACAAGGATCAAATTTTAGTACCCAAGGATGAGAAAATTGAGAAGTTTATTGATGAAAATGAACTCTCAGGTTTTAAAGAAACACCTACAGAAATACACAGTAATTGTGGTCAATTAGTCCTTGACCGTTATCAGTCAGATGAACCACTGATGGTTACAGAGGATCAGGATTGGCATCAGTTAGCAAAACCAATGTCGGTTAGAGGTGACCAGCATCAGTCACTGTCAGAAGTTGATACTAATGTTCAGGAGGCCTAGATAGAGCCTCCGATACCCCAAACTCATGTGAGAAGGTCACAAAGAGTAAGTAAACTTCCAGAAAGATTTACACCTTCTCTATTTTATTTATTGTTGACTGATAGTGGTGAACCAGAGATCTTTGAAAGAAGCAATGCAGGATAAGACTCACGTTTAGTGGGAGCATTGCATGGATGAGGAGATGGACTCCTTGGAATAGAACCAAACTTGAGATTTGGTTAAGTTTCCAGCATGTAAGAGGACATTGCCGAACAAGTGGGTTTATAGGATTAAGGAAGAAGAGGGTGGACAGAAAAGGTACAAGGAAAGGCTTGTAGTAAAGGGATTTACACAGAAATCAGGTATTGACTTTGGTGAAATATTTTCTCCTATTGTTAAGATGACTTATATACATATTGTATTGAGTTTAGTTGCAGTAGAATATTTGCATTTAGAGAAACTAGATGTGAAGATGGATTTCCTTCATGGTGATTTGGATGAAGAAATTTCTATGAAGAAGCCGCTTGGGTATGAAGTCAAGGGTAAGGAGAAACTAGTGTGTAGGTTGAAAAAGAGCCTTTATGGGCTCAAGAAAGCTCCAAGGAAATCGTACATGAGATTTGATAGTTTTATGCATGAGTATGGTTACTTGATATTTGAATCTAACCATTGTGCTTATTTAAAGAATCTTGAAAATGGGAGCTATATTATTTTGTTACTGTATTTGGATGATATGCTTATTATAGGATCTAGTATGCGGGACATTGGTGAGCTTAAGAGAAATCTAGCTCACACATTTTCTATGAAGGATTTAGGAGCTGCAAAAATAATCCTTGGCATACAAATACATAAAGACAAGAAAAACAAGAAATTGTATTTGTCTTAGGAGGATTATATCTACAAGGTGTTAGAAAGGTTCAACATGCAGAATGCAAACCTATTAGCACACCTATGGTTGGACACTTCAAATTGAGCAAATAGTAGTGTCCTTCATCACATGAAGAGGTCAAATACATGACATGAATTCCATATACTTCAACATTTGGAAGTCTCATGTACGCTATGGTTTGTACCAGACCAGACATTACACAGGAAGTGGGAGTTGTGAGTAGATATATGGATATTCCAGATAAAGAGCATTAGAAAGCAATCCAAAGGATACTCATGTATTTGAAAGGGACATCTGGCATGCAGTTATGCTATAGAGGTTCATATATTTCATTATGTGGCTATGTTGATTCGAATATGGCTAGAGATCTCGATGGTAGAAGGATCACTACTGGATATATTTTCACAGTATGTGGGATGCTAGTTAGCTAAATATCAAGATTGCAGAAGGTGGTGGCTTTGTCTACTACAGAGGCAGAGTATGTTTTAGCTACAAAGGCTAGAAAAGAGATGAGATGGATGATAAGGTTCATGGAAGAGTTGGGAAAGGAGCAAAGATGATTGCAAACTATGTTCAGTGACAGTCAGAGTGAAATTCATTTGGAAAATAACTTGGTGTTTCATTCTAGAACGAAACACATTTAGTTAAGGTATCACTTAATACGAAAGGTATTGGAGGATGGGCATCTGAAACTGGAGAAATATTCATATGAGTGAAGAACACTGTGGATATGCTATAGGAAGCCATTAGCAAAGGAGAAGTTAGAGCTACACTCCACTTCTTTTGGTCTTTGAGTTTGAGACTTGAAGAGGAAGAAAAAAAGACAAGAATGGATCCAAGAATGACAATGTACAGGTATGGTGTAGTAATTAAACTCCAAGTGGGAGATTTTTGAGTTGTGGAGCTCATTTACTTCATTTTAGCATGTAATTATAACTTGCTAGAAAACACAGTAACTGGCATCGGTTAAGGGAAGACTAGCATCGGTCAAGGAAGACCGACATTGGTCAAGGGCAAGTAGGAACTGGCCACAGTTAGGCAGAACTAGCATTGGTTACCTATGCGATGAAGTTTTAATTAACTCTCAGAAATTATATCTATTTTTAGCATTAAAATAGATTTATTTATTGTAATTGCATGACTAAGTTCCCTAAGTCTATGAATGACTATATAAGCACAAAATCTAGGGTTTAGAAGCAATGAAAAACAAGAATTAGAAAGAACTTGAAAAAGGTTGGTGAGAGAGAATTATTGGTGGTAGAGCAAAAGCTTGAAGGAAGAAAGTACTAAGCATCTTAGAGGTGTGGAAGATTGTAAATCTTCATTGTATATCTTATCAAATCTTTGGATAATAGATCTGCTTGTTTCTTAGTGGACGTAGCCCACACTGGGTGAACCACATTAAATCTAGTGTTGATTTATGTCTCTTGTTTTGTATATTTCTTCTAGTAGAATATTTTCTTTTATTTGCATGTATGCTTAGATCTGATATATTGTTTGTACAACCGGTGTGCTAACCCCAACACAGATAAATAGAAGGAATGAATGATCACATAGAAGCCTAAAAAAACACATATCTAAACTATCTACTTGGATTAGGGTGCCTGGAAAGGGAAAGGGGTGCCCTGGTCTGAGATCTGATGGGAATGACCATGAAATATCCCCTAGAGCTTCATTAGATGTTTGTCTGTGTTCACTTCTTATTGCACTAGATTTTTTGGACTGTGTCATATGTCATTGGAAATTAGTGATGAAGGAGAGACCTAAAAAACCCCAAGACAAACATCAAAACCCTAAAAATATAAAGATGCAAATGAAGGGTTCAGATTGTCCTCAATGGCCAAAATTGTGGGCTTATAGCTGAGTGTTGCACTACATTTTAGACCCAAATGTAGTTATATTGTGTGTGTGTGTGTGTGTGTGTGTGTGTGTGTGTGTGTGTGTGTGTGTGTGTGTGTGTGAAAATTGTGTTCTAGGTGCTCTTGTGTTAGTCACATTTTCTGAGTAGCAAGATATAACTAGATGTACAATATAATCAAATGGTGCATGGAATAGAATGAACTTCCTTTTGTATGAAGTGTGATGCAGAATAACCAGCCTTTGTCCCTTGTGATGGAGCTAGATGGATGCAAATGGAGCCTTAGAATCCTTATATGGATACACTCTAGGTGGATGATAGTAGATTCTTAGTGATTGGTCCCTCATTATGGTCTCATAACTTTATATTTATGTGGTTCTCTTGTTCTAATTTCGTAATTAACCCCAAAAAGGCCAACCACTAAAAATATAGAAATCTCAAACGGCTAGAAAGTTCCCAAAAGGTGAGATTAAAGTGCAAATAGGATCATGTTGTCCCAGAGGGGACCAAGGTGCCTCGGGTTCCCTAGTCATAAATAAGAAAGAGGTAAAATGTCAATACAGACTAGGAACTGTAGGTGTAGGGTCCAAAATATGAAAATAATCAAAGTAAAAATACCCAAAGACATGGGTTAATTAGAACTCTTTTCACTTGAGAACCATATGAATAGTAGTATGAGACCGAGACTAAATATTTACCCAAAATGTGTGATTTAGTGACTTCATTTCCCCCCACTTTATGTTGGTAAGAATAATTCTTGGTAACATAAAGTAGATAGAGATGTGTACCTGATATTCCATGTAGAGTTATGTAGAAAATGCACTGAGGGATTAGACAAAGCGTAATTGAAGTAACAAACAAGTATGGAAGCAAATATACCTACATAACAAATGTTTTTCATGAGACACCCGTTAGAATGTTATAAAAATAGCAAGTATGTCAAAGTGTGTATAAACCAAAGTAGTGTTCTATGAATGAAAATGGAATAATAACACTTGTAGCGTACGAATATAGATTCCCCCAGTACATATTGTATCAAGCATCAGTGTTGCATGTTGTAACTCTACATCTGCAATCAAAACTAGAAAAAGAGGTGAACATGCATGTGTGTATGATAAAAATAATGACATACAAGATATCTATCTAGCATTGTAGTAAGGAAAACATGTAAAAGCAAGTGCAAGCAAGAGTAAATGCAACCATAAAATGTAATATGCTAAGGATGGATGGGAGTGGAATGCAAAGTGAGTGATAGGAGCCACATGCCCCCCATGTCAATGGAAGTGTATACAGTGAGGTTCAT
This sequence comes from Taxus chinensis, assembly GCA_019776745.2. Classification (NCBI taxonomy): domain Eukaryota; kingdom Viridiplantae; phylum Streptophyta; class Pinopsida; order Cupressales; family Taxaceae; genus Taxus; species Taxus chinensis. The sequence continues at coordinate 39,244,168 of CM034148.1, read as the reverse complement.
TCAGTATTCCCCCTCAGTAGTGAAGAATGAACCAAAAATGAGAGTGTGTCATCGGGAAATGGTAGAGCTAAGTGTTGTGTGTAACACATTGTGATGAGTGTGTAGTGATGAAATGTGACATAGATATCAAGTGTGTGTGACCCTATAGCCAAGTGTATATCATGACAACATGAATAGAAAAGTGGGTGGTGATTTAGCCTAAATCATATACCACTAAACAATGTAAGCACAAGTGATAAAATAGCCTACCACAAGATGAGGCTAGAAGAATTGACCTTATAACCTAAGGCATATATCACTAATCCTAGGAATGTCACATGAGTAACATATGATGTGAATTAATGTGTGAGTGTGATGTGGTCCATTTTATGATGTATACCCTCAACAATCCAATATGGACCATGAGATTAGAGTGTGTCATATGGTATTGAGTGCAGTGCGTAGAGGTTAATATGTAAAATGTATAATGTACATGATATAATAGGATGTAATGTATGATGTGTAAATGCCCTAAGATGTATAGCATAGTGGGTGTAATATGTGAAATGTAAAATATAATGTGGAGAAATGTATAATGTACGATGATGTGTATGATGTGTGAAGAACATGCAACATGTGATAGCTATGGTGTAGTGTGTGAGTTGTGAAGTGTGGGGTGTATAAATATTCACCATGTCTGTGGCCTATGATTTAGCATGTAATGAATTAATCATGTGATGATATGTAGTTCTTGATGTGCAATTCCTACTATGCGGTGTGTAGGGTACATGTGTGTAGAATTCCCTCAACAATCAAGTGTGAACCGAAGCACAAGAGTGTCATCATCTAATGATGATGTATGTAGTGTATATGACTATGTGAATGCTAGAAGGTGGATGTGTGCAAATGTGAGTATGATTCGTGTGTTGATGGTAGGATGGGGGTGTGGATGTTATGCCCCTAAATTTTGCAAGATGTAGAATTTAATCATGTAATGTCATCCAAGATGTCGCCGTTTTCATGGTTAAAACCAACTGAACAAGTGTCTGATATTTAGTAAGAAACATTGTCATCTTGGTCATGTAATAAACCATTAAGGTGTAATTTATACATACCCATAGCATATTCTTCATCAGTGAAGGGTAGTGAAGGACAACCATGTGCATACCACTAAGTAAGATTATGTGTATAGCCAAGAAAATAACTGTTGCAAATAAATACATGACCCAAGGGCATGGGAAATGATATATCAGTATGGTCAGGGTTGAGTGTGACCCCAATGTAATTGAGCCAAGATTTTCCTAATGCAAGTAGTGAAGAGTGAGAATAGTATGAAATAAATTCTTGGAGATGAAATACACATAATCCATATGTGGCAGTAATATAAATGAATCCATGATAAAGGTGAAGATAATGTAGTTAATTTTTAAACCCATAGAACAATAGTCTAATCCCATGTGTGTCGGCCTATCACCCAGTGGCGGCTGGGTTCTCACCCGAGGCATGCACGGGTGTCAAGCCTCTCCTTTATGTGAGTCTTGTGAGAATACATCATCTATGATAGATACATAAGTGCAAAATAATAGAAAAGAACCATGTTCTCATTCTAAGAACCTAGGACAAGTTGTCATCTCATTGCATCCAAAAAAGAGAAATAACAAACAACATATGGAAATGAGTTCATAACATAAAGGAAATGCATAAGGATTATGCTCATGAACACATATATGATTCAGAACAGAGGCTTATATTCATATTAACATGTTCAATAACCACATTACATTCCTTTGAGGTCGTAACAGACTCGTATGAACATTAGAGAGTAGATTCATGCATCAGAGCTACATTATGTTCCTCATATTACAAAGATGAGTACAAACCCGTCCCTCTAAATGTGCCATCACTCCTATATTTTTCTTAATCCCAACCCATATAATCCTCCATAATATCTCTATAGAGCATTTCCTCCTTTCTAGTACCTCCGTTCTCTCAAGATGACTCTAAGTATATCTCTTTGCTACCTGCGCACCTCATTATATAGCTTTCCTGGCTTCACCACCATGATTTCTAAGGTAACAGATCGACTGCTAAGTGTCCAAGTGGTCCTCTAATGGAGCATGCCTCCTTTGATCCAAGCTCTCCACTCTATGCAATGATTTTCTTCTGGAACCTTCCATCGCATGCATGAAATATTACCTTTTTGATCCTACAATCGCTAAGTTGGCACCTTATCCACTCCGCATGCTAGAAGGGTCGTGCTTTTCTCATGTGTTTTTTGGGACGTCGAATATGGCTAATTCCAAAAATTGTCATTCCTTCTACGGGCACCATGTGTTCTACAAAACCCTACTACAACCTTTCCCTACACGCCTTTAACCCATGTGCCCTTCTTCAAACAAGTCCTGCGCGCCCACACACCTCCTTGTACTTGGCCAATATTCTAGGGCCCAACATCACCCCACGCTATGTTTGTTCTCCATACTCGGAAAAACTCTTCAAAGAGTAAAGAATGGCAGGCTCTTAGAATGATTAGAAAGAAAGAATATGGGATGAAGAATTAGGAGAAAGAATGAAAGAATGGGGAACTTGTTTATTGTTGGAGGAGGAGAGGGAAATCCTTACCTGATTCTGCCTCTAACTTCCCCCAAGCGTTGACCTTGTTCTGAGCTTGCTGACAGAGGTCCCCCACCAGGGTGCTTACTTCTTCAAAACTCAGCTCCTCTCCTTTTGAGCTCATGGTCTCAACAATACTCTCCAACTTCTTCCCTAAGTCTTCAAGGGCATCCATCATGCAGGTGATCTGGGGGTATAGTTCCTTCAACCATATTTTGATCGAACCTCACAGGGTCTCGATAGCTTCTGATTTCTTTTCCTACTCGGTCAGGATCTTATCTCTCTCTACCCTATTCCCCTTATTTTTCTTTTGGAACTCCTTGAGTTCCATTTCATGGGTGGTAACCAAGATACTTGTCACTCTATCCCTATCCATATAGTTTTCATACACACCTTCAGCGACTTGCATGGCGGCTTTTACCTCTACCAAAAGTTTAGTGTATCGAGCCACAATCTCGATAACCTTCATCTTGTTTTCTTTCTCTTGGTGTGCCTGTGCCTCTCCTGTAGATTCTAAAGCAAGTGGTTGCCTCTCCATTGTGAGAATGCGAGTTAGATCCTCCAGACATTGCAAGGTTGATTCATACTTCTGATCAGGCAGCACTAAATCGTGGTGCTTCAAGAAAAATTACATCTGTAATCATCTCCACCTTCTTGGAGACTTCACGCACCTTAGATTTTTCTTCCTTCAACTCATGCCTCAGCTAAGCGCTAATCATATCCTCCTACTTTAGGTTCTTTCTCTTCTCCACGAGCTCCTTCTTTTTCTTCTCCAATTCCTCCTCTAGGAATTTCACTTTATCATTTCTCCCGAACATGTTTGGCTCTCAAATTAGGTCACACTGAAACTTTGTCCTAAATGACATATATAGTACCTATTCATCACTGATCAGCTAGTCATGAGCCCCCTTCACCACACTGGTATTTATTCCCTTGGTTTAATGGCATCTAATGCATTAGCGCTCACTATATGGCTTACCTCAATATCTTATCTAAATAATCATCTACACGTATAGTTCACTCAGACACGCTCATCAAGATAGCTCACCTTAAGACCTATTCTTAGCAAGTTACCGTGGGTAATTAAGCCTTACCTCAAACCCTAAAAATCAATGTCTACACTAACTCTAACCAGTTTCTCGCATTAATCACAGAAGCTCCTAGACTAGTGCTGTGAGATAAAGTACCTTAGATCCAAGGATCATCAGGATGTATCTCCATTCCTTATCCTTGTGTCAACTACTATACCTTTCCCACCTTGATCTACGTAGCTTTCCCCTAAGCTCACTGTCAATTTGGCCATCTCCACCCATCGTTGTCATAGTCCTTTTTAACTCCTGAACTACCTTATTCTTCAAGGTTCGATCCCCTTTATAATATCATTTGATGCTCAAGAATCCAGAGCTCAAAAGTTCTACGCAAGTTCTTCAGAGATGCCAATTCCACTTAGAACTCACATCCATGGAAGGAGATTGAGCATACTTGCTCCTTGGTGAGGCTTCCCAGTCATTTAGTTCTTGGTGCTTACTTCTTGCATCCAGAGGAGTCCTCATAGCAGAAACACTGATATAAGATCTTCTTCACTTGGTAATAAGTTGCAGTCATTTTTAATCCAGCATGGAGAAAAATCCATACGATTTCAGCACATATCTTGTTTGCAGGAAACGGAGCTCGTTTGAAAAAGTTATAGCCCACAAAATCATACTTTCCGGGCAATTGGCATTTCATCATTGGAGTTTTGTCACCTATTGTTGGATCGTGCTGCTTATTGACCCTCTGCCAACATGTTCACCTCCATATACCCATCAAAACCTCACAAAATCCCACGTCCAGCCACCCAATACCTCGTGTGACAAACAACCAAAGTGGTTTTTGGAATCACCAAGTCTTGGACAAAACCCTGTTCTGTGACGTTTCCAAATCTCATAGTACCCAGCGCCGGTTATACCTGGCTGGGGGCCCTCAGCCAGGTTCGACATCAGTCTCTATATTTGCCTATGGAGGGGTAGAACTTGGACCTACTCACCTAATTTCATATTATCATTATACCAACTTGTGTACCTATCCATATGACCTCTATCAGACCTGTAGAATTTTTGAACTATGCATGTGGGACCTACAGATTCTATTTTAGCTTAGCATATTAAACCAAAGACCATGTTCTGTATTCCATTGCATTTTAAGTGAGATTCCATATTCCACGCATTTTAACCAATAATCCATAGGATTCCACTTGTTTTCACGCATTAATTTGTACTACCTCCAGTGGGATTCCAGCGCATTTAGGATTTACCACACTTCCACAGATCTAGCTCACATTAGGAACATAGGCACCTAAAACTATGTTTTAATGCATGCTGGTGGTCTTGCATCCATTACAGGTAGTTCCAACCAAGCTAAATGCACTCACATCTCTCAAGCGGCTAAGTCGTGGCCCAAGAAGCCATACGTGCACAACAAGCCACCAACCAACATTTGAACAGGTATTAAATACCTCCCTTCATTCACGTTACCCTATCAATGTTTTGATAAACGATTCAAAGAAATCAATCATAAGGAGAAGGAAGGTGGAGATATGGGGGGGATTTGAACCATGGTCTCCATGGTAAAAGATAAGGGCTTTGAACACCGTGCCAAACCTATTCATCTGGTAAACATTGAGTATTCACCAAGGGAGTGTTATTCCTATTTGTTTCCAGCACCTTCATGGGCACTCTCTTACTTACTTCAAAACAGATGCAAGAAAGCTAAGCTATGGGATTGGAAAAAAAAACACCTTTATAGCTTGTTGGTCAAGCCGGTGGCCCTATATGGGTGTGAGGTTTGGGGAAGTAGCATGTCTAATCACAAATGGAGGTAGTTGGAAAGAATCCAAAAGTATCTAATTAAAAGCACCCTCAAAGTCAAAACAACGGTCATATACGAGATTTTACTGGTTGAAGTAGGGATGTTTTTGATGGAGGCATCGACAATAACTCAGATGCTAAGCTATGTGAAAAAGGTTGAAAACATGGATAACCATCGCTCGCCCAAAACAATTGTGGAGGAGAAAGTAGGACGTAGAAAGAAATCTTGGATGAAACATAATAACAAGTGGATGAGCAAATGGGGCATCAACTTGTAAGAGTAACCTAACACCAATGAGGAAATAAAATCTTTTGTGATAGACACATTTAGGATTGCCATGTGGGTAGGAAAAATTGGTCGAAAGAAAGCTCATTACATCAAAGAATTTAGTTCCTTTTGGGAACGTGATGAAAAAACATATCTAGGTACGCCCATCAAGGGCAAAGTAAGGATGTTAGTTGCGTAACTGAGAATCTGGATCACATCATCTTCGGTGTGAGACATGTACATAGACTATTCCTAAGGAGGATTGGGAGAGGAGAACTTGTCTTTTTGTAGTAAGGGGGTAGTGGAGATGAAATGCCACTTCATCATAGAATGTACAACTTATGATGATATTCGTATCCAATATGAAAGCAAACTAAAGAGGACAACCTATGTGAGTTATTTGAATAAGCAAGACTTAACACTGATCAAGATCCATTGTAGGAGGTCCGATATTAAAAGAAATCTAAAAATATTTTATTAGGCTGCTGCTCAGTCCCATAAACCATTTGGTGTGGTGGACGTCATTAAAATATTTCATTTCATTTCAAACTTTAAAATCCTTGAATAGGTTTTTGCAGACAATAACTCTTCTTGACCAGTCAAAAAATTTGGAGAATGCAAGCGAAAGAAACTGAAGTTGCGGCAACAGCCAATCGCTCTAAATATAACTTCTGATAAAATACGCAATTTGCATGTTGAGGACGCAGACAAATTCCATTAAATTAGAACGAAAGCTTCGACTTTGTTGAGGAATAGTTTCGAGTGGGAAAAGCATGGCATGGTGTTGTTATTGAGAGATGGGAAAGACTTGCACCATTGTATGGTTTCGAAGAGATTTCCGAGTGGAGGACAATCCTGCTCTAGCAGCTGCAGCAAGGGGTGTGGGCGGCGAAGGCTCTGTGCTTCCTGTGTACATTTGGTGCCCCAGTGAGGAAGGGCAGTTCTACCCCGGTCGAGTGTCGCGATGGTGGGTGAAACAGTCTCTGCTCCAGTCTCCATCACTCTCTGCAGGTCATGGGCTCCCCTCTTGTAATGATTAAAGCACAGGATACCCTTTCAGCCCTCTTGCACTGTGCCAGATCTACCGGGGCTACTCGGATCTTTTACAATCATCTCTATGGTCAGTTGTTCATCTACCCATCTCATTTCACTATACTGTTCGTAACAGATAGATCCTCGTCAATAACCCCACTTAATGTACTGGTTGTCCACAAGATTACCATTTTTGGGTGTATCTTATCTGTTTTCCCTCCAGTTGAACGCGTTTTTATCATAGTGAGTTTAGACGGTTTGTAAAACCTCCAATAACCTCAGTTCAGCATTCGCAGTTATATCAAAGGTCATTAGGTGATATACTCTGTTGTAGTTACATGGTCCCCAAAGCCATAAGCAGATACATATTGCACAGAATACATCCCGATGAGAACAGAGTGGATCCCGATGAGCACCCACATACTGGACTATGCATGTAACATGCTCATATTGTGGAATTTTCCCACTTTTGTTCTCTATCCGACTGCAACATATGTTTCATCTATTGTATTCAAGTGGTTAATGGATTGAGCGTAGAAATGGATTTCTACACGTAACGAGCCTTTAAATAGGTAAAAGGGAGAAGCCCAATCTAGATTCAACACACAAGTTTGCCGACCCACAAAACGGTCCGGAACTATAGTCAAGACTCAAGAGGCCATCTGAATAAACTAAATAGTAGACTGTGACCAAATGTTATAATGGGTCTACTAAAGGAAGACCTACACATTCGATCTCTGTTTAGAGAAAAGGGTAGGGGAACTTATTAGATTCAGCATGCCATTAGTTAGTAAAACAAAAGCTATACTGATTAGGTGAAGGACTGTGGTAAAGGCAAGGGTTGTAACAATAATGCAAAATATATCTCTTAAATAAATGATAACAAGCCTGCGCTATAACATAAATCGAAATGGAACACACAACATTCATAATTTCACCATGCACAAATAAAGGGGGTAGTGTTAGAGATATTTATCTCGAGTTGACTTGCTGGTGCATTAATTTCCTCCTTGACTTTGAGCATTTTGCAAGAGATGGTTGTAAGTGAAGTCAAGATGGATAGAAGGAGCTCTCTAGAGTAGACCTAGTTCGTAATGGGGGTCTCCAAAGACTTCGTTGTACCTCTTAGAATAATGAGCTTTCCCGATCTGTGATATCTTCATATGCCTTTATTGCAACTCTGTCTTCCATTGGTATAAGCTCCTACAATGTACTTGAAATTACTTTCTATCTTCCTGTAAGGGGAACTTGTGAGAGCAAGTGGCCAGGAGTCATTGTTATGCTGAAAAATCCTCTACAACCTTATGATAGTTGTACAGATCCCTAAAATCAAATTGACAGTTTTAACCAACGTCTTACAGTCCAGTCAAAGACTCTCAGAGAAATAACATATATTTTATGGCTTGGCCTGATGATGTCAGCCAAAGCAAGATGCTAACAGAAGCTGAAGATGTTGACCATGAGGAGCTTCAAAATAGGAAAGGGGTCTAGAGGACAGGACTAGACAGGCCAAAGATGAAAAATCTGATGTGAAGGTGGTAGACATGCAGCCACGATACATATCTCACAGTGTTACGCTCAAAATTCTACCCAGTCCACTCAATCTTGAATTCAGGCTTATGAATGTGCCAACAATTTGTGGACCCCACAAAGAACATGTTACTGAATTGACTTCTAATGTGTATACATTTTATGCCAAGAAAATAATGTGATCACTTGCTCAATTTCCTTGGTTTGTCGTTATTTTTGAAAGGAACATGCCCTCATACCGAAAGGCTTTTTGTTGAAAAGTTATCTTGTATCATGTTACATTCTAATATAACTATAAGATCCTTATTTCATAAAAAAAAAAGAAAAAAAGAAACTTATTTATAGAAGGTCTTTGGCCTAGTCCCACCAATTGACCTGGTAATCTCATTTACCCAAATCGCAGTGAATAGATACATTCTGCATTTGGTAAGATGTAGGCTTCTATCAAATGATTCGTAGATGCTCAATTCTATTGGACTTGTCAACTTCACTAATAAGGTACACTACTTGGGAATTACCTTGCTCAAAATAGGATGAAAAATGCATCTCAAACTTTGCTTCTTTGATATTCCTTGGATCATGCCATAGATTTTGCTCAATTCCCCTGGCTTGCTGTCTTCTAGACTCCATCTAGCAAGATAGACATTGCCTTTTCGATAGACTACATCAATTTGGAATCAAGTCCTGTCTTCCAATGACATGAGTAGATGCATCTTTTCACATTTCTCCTGCAAGCTTTCTCATAGTCCAGTAGATAACATCAATTCCTACTAGTTCAACATTCACTCCACCATAACACCAATTGAAACAGTTGGCCTTGATTTAACCTATTGTAGGAATGTACACTAGCCACGTGCCCATAGAATAAATCAATCTAAGATCACTTCTATGTAGGATTCCTTGGAATTCATAGACGCTTCCAATTCTTTTTGGTTGGCATTCACAACTAGTGACACAGTATTGATTGACTGATACATGCTATTATGAATTCCATTGGTTCCAAAGCCACTGATAGAGACATAGTCTATGTGATGGGCTATCATAAATTTCTAACAGAATCCTTAATCATTATACATTGAGGAACATAGCATACCTCTATCACTTTAATACTCCAAGCAAATTACCATTAGCTATTGATCATGTTATCAGCATAAAAATGTAGCCTGGTCATTGATGCATGCATTATAACACATCTGTAAATTGCTTGCATCATCACATCATATGTTATCTCAGTAATTAAATTCATTAATAAACATCATATCATGCAGTATGTCATTCGTCTACTGGTGTAAATAGGTCCCTGACTCATCACTGCCCATTGTTCAAATGAAGTTTAGTGTATGGCAAATATAAAAGAAGCAAGATAAGACCGAGGATATCATACCTCTTCCCAATAGTCCAAGGTAGGTGAACCTGGTCATAGGCTTTGAGGGATCAATACAATCCTAGCAGATCGTTGTCCCCCAAAGCCCTCTAGTAAAATCTATCTGCATTAGTCATGTAGCTTTTTTAATGATTCTTTGCAAAACATCCTCCTACAGGTAGGACAACTTTCCTATCGGGTTTTAATTAAAATTTTAATGTTCCAATATATCGACACAGAACCTCATTTATTTCCTGCAATGCTGGTGTGCAGGTCTTTCGACACTCAACTTATTTGGTAAGCTCATAATGTTTGCTTCCTACTCACATCCTTCAGCATTGAGTATTACCTATGTTTCATTGAAAGTATTGTTTGATATCTTCCAAGTCTAAGGGCGTGCACCATAACCTAAAAAATTTTATGTCTAGCATGGTATCCTCAATGCTTTGCGCATCCTCCCCTAAGTTAATCCTTGATAAGTGGTCAGGTCCTGAATTGCTTTTTCCTGGTTTTACAACCACCGTGAACTCAAACTCTTGAAATAATAGGACCCAACGGCATATGCGCCCTTGCAAAATAGGCTTGTTGACTAAGTACTTCAATGCCATGTGGTCCATGTAGAATATAAATGGTGTTGCCAATAGGTACTGTCTGAACTTGTGCAACGCGTAGATCATAGACAATGCTTCACGCTCAGTAGTTATGTAATTTTGTTCTGCTGGTGTCAAATTTCTACTTGCAAAACACAAGGGATGACCAAAAATTCCCTCACCAAGTTGTGCTAGTACTGCTCCCATAGTTGTCTCTGAGGCATCAACATGCACATGGAAAGGCTTATCCCAAGAAGGAAAACGTAGTATGGGCATCGTGACAAGTCTATCCTTCAAAGTGTCAAATACCTTCTGATGCGCCTCTCCCCAATGAAAGGCACCCTGGTGTTTTAGCAATTCCTCCAAGGGCATGGAGATCTTGGCATACCCCTTGATAAATTTCCTTTAATACCCCATATTCCCAAGGAATCTACGCACTGCGCTTTGACTAGTAGGCTCCCCTAATCCCACAATAACTGCAACATTGGTGGGATCCACTAGTAAGCCTTCTTTGCAAATAATATGTCCTGAAAGGGTCCCAAATGGAGTATAAAATATACATTTCTTAATGTTGAGGGATATCCTTAATTGTTGACATATCTCAAACATCACCCTCAAATTGTCACTATGATCTTTCACTAACCCATACATAGTCTAGTCATCCAGGTAAACTTGAAGAAATTTATGGATGAGGTCTCGAAATGCTTGTACCATGATGTACGAGAACATATCAGGTGCATTCTTCAATCCAAAATAAATAACCTTGTGGGAAACACTTCCCCATTCAGTGGAAAAATTGGTTTTCCTCTAGTCTTCCTTTACAATCCTAACTTGGTGATACCCTAAGAACCCATCCGTGAAAGAGTAGATCTCACACCTGGCTACTCCCTCCAAAATGTCTTTAGCAAAGGGGGTTAGAAAAGGATCAATGACACGACCTGCATTTAGGTCCCTATAGTCCACATAGATCCGTATCCTCCCATCCTTCTTGATATTGATGACCATTGGGCTTATCCATTTCGATTCTTCCACTGCCTCAATGATACCAACTACTATCATATTTTATATTTCTTCCTTGACCCGTACGTGGAGATTTGGATTCATCCGATAAGGCCTCTTCAAAATCAGGCACGTACCTTCCTTCAACTTGATCTTCATCTCCCCTAAGGAATGGTGGATGCCTTTGAGTTCATGGTACCCACAAGGGAACAAATCCTGGAACTTGTGCAACACATTAATGACCTTTGAAACTTCTTTTTCTGACCAATAGTTCCCAATGATAGCTTCCTTAGTTTTTATCTTTGTCCCAATGTTAACCTTATTTGTTTTCAAGGGCTCATGGTGGGTGCGTAATCATTCATCAACGCTATATATGACTTCACGCGTACCTTCAGAATGGTTAACATCTAAACCTTATATCTCTTTGTCGTCTACTACATAGACCATTTTTCCTTTTTCTTTTTCCATTCACACACGCTCAAGTTGTAGTTCCTTTGATTCTTCTTCATTGAGGAACGTTTTCAAATAAGGCTTACTTAAAAATTCCAGTAGCCTATCTTCTCCCATAGCACTATCTCCCATTGTAAGGTGCTTGATTACTTGCAACGCCTTGTTCACTGATGGCTTGGTATTCCTATACTTGAAAGCTTGAATGAGATCAGTCATCAACTCCTACCATTTACCTATTTGATGAAGCATATTAGAATGAATATACCATGTGCACACACAACCTTGTAAGGTAGAATATAACTTATGCACCCATAATGAAGGTGGTAATGCTTTTGTGCTTCCCATCCAGGCCTTCTCACATGCTTGGATATGAAATGAGGCAATCTCTTTACCATGGTAATCTTGAATGATAGTGGGCGTGTTGCTCCTGGAGAACCTTATAGAGAATGTGACTCTTACCTCGCGCCATTCTAGGAGGCTCTACTAATGTGTATCCCACCAGTGCGCTACAGTTCCGAGAAGGTTATAACTGAGCATTCCCCTTCTCTCGTCCTCATTCTTCCACTGAGCCTCCATTTCTAGCAAGAAAATTTCAGGGCATGCTCCTCTAGAGTAACTTGGCAACTTCTTCCCTCCTAGGTGCTTTACTAAGTGCGCCTTCATTACCCTTATTATAGATACTCTCAACTATAACCCTATCAACTCATAAGTCCCATTCAACCAACTATCACATGCCATGCTAGTGGTATCACTCAAGGACTAGGCATCTTCAAGTTGGATGACTTCCTCCATGGGATGAATTATCTTAGGATCTCTGATGGAGTGCACATATATTTTTTTTGAGGACTTCCTCTCCTAAGGGCTTAGTATAGGGCACTGACTTTCCATCTGTTAAAGTGATAATCACCCTTTCTTCCTTATTCTCAAAGCTGATATACCCCTTGTTAAACTGCAGGTCGACATTGTTCTTATAATACCAAGGGTGCCCAAGTAATGCTAGGAAATTATCCGCCTCGGTGAACACCAAGACTTCAAAGTCCCTAGTGAACTTATCCCCTTGAATAGTGACAACCACGTCCTTCAAGACTCCAATGGGAATTGTCTTCTTCTTATTTTCCATATACGACACATGCAAATATGGTTATAGTGTGGGTCTTCTCATTTGATGCCATGCATCCAATGTAAGAACATTGACCTTCACTCTTGTTTCGATGAGGATATTTCTTAGAAGCTATCCATCAACAACTACATTCAATGTAATCTCCTTATCATAGTCAATGCTGTGAGGAGGAAGGTTTTCATGCAAAACCCTCCTTTTGCACTTGGCTCCAGTGTGTGGTACCTTATCCCTCATCCATTCTCCTAGCAAGGGAATAATATTCTCTTGCTTTAACATCCTACCTACTTCCTTGACCTCATCCAGGTCTTCCTTTGGAGCCTCAGAATTGTTCCTTTTCTCCAACTTCTTTGACTGCTCATTTAGACATTGGATCTCCCCTTACAAACTTTGAATCACGTCCATAGTTTCTTGATACATGTCCTTCTGATGAGTAGGATCTGGATACTTCCCATGTACCACTTCTTCTCTTAAAACTAGTGTCCTTTGTCTTGGCATCTCCCTAGTGCACGTAGCCTCTACTCGTGTCATCACCAATACATGTTCTAGCCCTAACTCACATGCCACTCTTAGCATCCACTATGAATTGGCCTTCTTGATGCTCACCAACCCAGTGCCTTTGTCTTTCTGTTGTTGCTGGTTCATATGCTCATAAATCTCTAGACACTTTTTGTACTTATGTTTCTTCCCACACCACAAACATTGTAACAGATCAGGACACTCATGTATGTAATGCTCTGTAGATCTATAATTATAACAAGTTTCTCATGGTAATTCACTTCGTCCTCTACCACGATTACTGTGACCACAAAAACCTCCAAAAAAACTTCTTCCACGCACTTTTCCATTTGTGTGCCCTTCATAATGATGATCATCATCCTGGGAGATGCTTACAAGACTAGTCTAGCACACACCAAGATCAATAGCATTATGGATCTAGTCAATCAATCTGTAATCCTATGTATCATGGGTCATAGAGGTACATATCTTACAATAGAAAGAAACATTCTTGCAGATTGAGTTCTATAGTAGAGAGAACCTACTTGCATCATGATCCCCATGGAAAATCTCACAGTCTACCGCTATGGTGTGTACCAAATTCTGAGGGAAACTATCCTTTACATGCCCCTCCACTTCACAGTCTGTACAAAAAATCCCACTACGAACTTCATGCGCTAAGTTTTTAGATAGATTTTCCAACTACTTGGCCATTGCAGTAATTTTAGCCTCCAGAAAAGGGCTAACACCAGTGTCAATTCTCCCCAACATTCTCAACACATAATTATATTAGTGTTAGGATTATGTTAGTGTTAACATTATTTATATTTAGTTTATTATTATATTATGAGTTGTTTAGAAACAACTCATAATTATAATAATCATTATTTAGTTTTATAATAACGAGTTGTTAAAACAAACTCATGTATTATTGTGGGTTATTTCCTATATTGTAGGAACAACCTCTCCTATTTATTTGTAAGCTCCCATATGGTTGATTAATACATAAAGAAGAAATCAAGTATTTTGTGTGTTTGATATGCTGATATATCTAGATTTGGTATCAGAGCGAGTTATGGAGTTCTAATAATTTGTGAGGGGCAGTTGTTCTTCTCCATTTCCCTGTGAATGGTTGTCTTCTAGTTTATGTTGATCTGAATCTATTCTAAAAGACTCCATAATCAGCAATTTTTTAGTACGTTATTCTTTTGATTAAGTCTCGTACTTCTTATTGATGTCTTATTTGGTGTTGGATAAGAGCTAATAGAGGCGTATGCAGTGTGTGTATAGCCTGCAAAAATTATCACACTTTTGGGCTCCAACATTTCATTGGCATTGACTGTATTTGCATCAGATCTCCTCCACAGCAACTTTGTATTGCTTGCATTAGACTTTAATCAGAAGCCTCAAACACAGTTCAGGCAATCTATTGTCTCTCACCGTGCACAATTCCAATAGTCGTCGGCACAAAATAATATGGTCTTGGTTTGACGATGTTCTTACTTTGCAAGCAGTAAAAGAGTAGCGGCTTGTGTTTACTTGGAATTGCCTTCGCATCCACGTTTTTAATTCTTCAGTCTAGTTTCTTTGCCTGTTGGAACGGAGCAATTTTATTAATCAAATATGGAAATATCAAGAAAGATTAAGTTCTTATTGGTTCTGAGCTAGAAATCTTCACGAATCATCCCACATTGTAGCGTATAAATCTCACATCTTCCAGTCAATTCCTATTTTATAGTTGCATGTACTCACCAAACGTGACTTGGCTCTCACCGTCTTCATCCACATCATTAGGACGTCTCCACGCATCATCCTCAACTTGTTCAGTACAGTATTTTTCTGAACATCCATAGCGTAGTCACCTTGGTACGTTGAATCTTTTGGTGATTTATCTAGTCATTAAAAAATTGCCTCACACTCAGTACTATATTGTTGCATTGGATATGCCACCATTGTAACTACAACAAGCAAAGCCGTGATTATTATGTTGTACTTGTGAGTTGTAGATAAGTTCATTTCATTTTTATTATTGTATTTTGGTTTTAAATCATTTTTAAGATAGGTAAATACCATAGATTTTGGATGTGAGGCCATGTTGGTTAAATTTATAGTATAGTCTCAAGTTAAATATTATATTGTCATTTTGTTTAAATATTATTGTAATTGTTGTCGTTAAGAATCAAAAAGAGTCGAAAAAGGACCAAAAATGTCAATAGTCATTGTGAGTTGTATTCAAAGTGTCATTTAGGTGATTTTAGGATTGTCATCCTTGTCTTATAATGTGTCAAAGTGTTATGGTAACAAAAAAAATGTTTAAAAATAAAAAAAATTGCCTTACGAACGCATTTTCGGTTGAACCTGACGTTCAATTCAGGTATGTAATTGAGCATCAAATTCACATTTTGTTGAGCTAACAGCATCATACTAGAGGTAGGAGGTAACGAAGGATGGAGGGTGATCAACACCTCTCATCAATCACCAACAACGGGGTCGCATTGAAATTTAGTGGCAGTATTTTCTATTATTTCAGTTGTGTGGTGTGTGCTGAATAAAATGGTGTGTGGTTTCCTTCCCCTATTTTGATTCAAATGAGGAAGATGTGTATTTTAGAACTTGAGAATAGTTGTATAGGAGGGCAGCTGAACTGGAGTGATCCTCTGACTATAGAGATCCTTTGAATGTCATACTTCTAACATCGATCAACCGGTGAAATCTATCTTCACTAGAAGTGAAAGTGGGAACTGTTGAGTTTGCGTATGTAGGTGAATCGGCGGAAGTGTGGTCATCTAGTGTGGGTTTCACTATGGTGAAGCAGTTGGTCATGTGCAGCAAGATCCAGACAGCAAGATCCAAGCCAGCAGTATGCAGACCTAAAAGTATGTGGAGGCATACGATTATGGTTCCAGTTCTATGGTGCATTTTTTTGTGTTCACATTAAGGGGGTAATATAAGTAAATAATGATCACACTAAGGGGTTGAATGTTAGGATTATGTTAGTATTAACATTATTTGTATTTAATTTATTATTATATTATAAGTTGTTTAGAAACAACTCATAATTATAATAATCATTAGTTAGTTTTATAATAATGAGTTGTTAAAACAAACTCGTGTATTATTGTGGGTTGCTTCCTACATTGTAGGAACAACCTCTCCTATTTACTTGTAAGCTCTTGTATGGTTGATTAATACATAAATAATAAATCAAGTATTTTATGTGTTTGATATGTTGATATATCAAGACCTACAGCCAGAAAATGGCCTAAAGCGGTCACACCTAGTGTTCCCAATATCCCACTGAACTGCGCGCCAATGGTTTGTGATATTGTCTCACCACCAATTGTGTGTGCCACACCACTCCCAGATGCAATACCCAAACCTTGTGTACTTGCACCTTTTCTAAAAATTCCTTGAAATACCAGAATGGTTTGTACAGCCATGGATGTTTCAAATGAGAAATTATATCTCCTGGGCACATATCGGTTACTCCCACCGATACCATCTAGATTAAAAATACTTCTCCCTTCATCTAGAAAACCAAATGTCAAGGGTTGATCACCAAGTGGGTTTAGATGCACACCAATGGCTCTCCTTTCTCCATGAAATGAACTTTAATCAGAAGCTGAAGGGGCTTCTCTCCCACGCTTGCCAAGATGGGGTAGCACAGACTGTTCAGGTTCCACGTCCTCTACATGATGTAGCCTAGAATTTACAATATAACACACTAGTCACACTAGCACATCACTCATCCTAGACTGAGCACTCACCTGAAGCACGTAAAGGTATTATATCCCTCTTTAGGGTTGTTGTAACAGGATGACACATAATGAAGAAAGAATCATAAAGGCTCATGACTAATCCATCATTATACAATGCATGTTACGCACAGATCTATGAAAGAATGATCTTAAACAGTAAACATGATTAAACACTAACATGCACTACTCAATTACACAGAATGACACTTAGATTTAGCCAATATCCTCCATCTATTAATAAGTATAGAAGCTCCTTACAATATTTTCAATTCATCTTAAGGCGCATATGAATCTGATACACATATTCAGAATCATACATACATGCCTATATCCCTCTGATACATCATACAGATCTCTCTTCTACTATGCACCTAACCATCATATATATAGGGTGGGGACTTTCCCTTCACCACTTAACTACTCCAGAAATAGGTTGCATGCTATTAATAGCCACACATCATTTATAATTATAGCCACACATGCAAGTGCGCTATCTATAGTCCTCTTACAGATAACTGAAGTGTTCATTCCATTCTTAGATTTCCTCCATGCATAGATGTTTGAACTACTCTTCTAGATATAGACAATGCTTGGCACGCACTTCTCTGCATCGTTGATGTGTTCTACACACCATCTTCCGAAAATAGATCCTCATGCCCAAAATTGGCTAAGTCCTAAAATCTGAAACTTTCCTTCCGCATGCGAGTCCTTCCTGTCCTTCGACCTTCAATCCCGACTTTCTACCCCGCGCAGACTCCTTGTGTGATTTTTGCCAAGTATTCTTTGATCAACATTACCCCACACTAATCTCATTTTTGTCCCAACAATGGTCATCTCAAAATTTTGAATGAAAGAATAAGAATGAAGAATGTTGACAAATCAAGAATTTATACGAGGTTATTCAAGTAACCTCCTCAGTATCAGTTTACAGTATCAGCTCTGGACACTCTTCCTTCATTGTAGCCTCCAAATCCTTCCATTTAGTGAGTGCTTGTTTCACTTTCTCTGGGATGTCCATAGCTATGGACTATAACTCATCCCATGTAATTTCCCCTTTCTCATTCTACAGAACCAACACAACACTGGACATGGATGTCATCCTTCCTTCCAAAAGGTCCATCTTCTGTGTAATCAGTTTGTCCAAGCTCTTCTAGTCGAGTTTTGTGCGGCTCTTGTGCTGCTTCCAGGGCCTCACAATTTTATTTAACCATTGCCAGCCTATCTGTGTGGCCCAAGGTCTCATCTTTCATGGCCTTATGGACCTCATTGGTCTCTTCCAAGGTCTTAATGTTGATGAGCATCTCTAAAGTTGTGTGTATATTCAAATCTTGATCCGCTTTCTTCAAGACTTCTTGTAATGCCTGCAACAACCCTTCATACAATGTGATTTTTCTCATCACCAATTATTTCTCCCATTCGGCATCTTTCTCTGATTATTTTGGTGCTTGCATATGTAAAGTTTCATCTTCTAGCACCAAGTCCACCAACTTTCCCACATAGTGTATCGCTGAAGGAAATGTCTGTGGTACCTTGGGTTCCAAGTGTGGCCTAGCTTTGATTACATTGTCCCCAATCTCCTCTGCGAAGCTTATGAATACTTCATTCTTCTTCTATGTGAAGTCCCTTTCATACACTATGTGCACTATCTCTACATCCTTCATCTTTAGCTCTTCATACAATGCTTTGATTGTGGCAGATTTATCCATGTTCCTTCTAGCCACCTCCACTAAAACTTTCACTAGCGCATTACTGACCTACTCATCTGACATGATAGTAGGCTTTACTATCATGTGTCTAGCCTGAGGTGCCTTCTTTAATCACCTTGACATGCATGACTCTTCAGATACATAAAAATTAGGCTCATCCATGTCGGTGTGAATCAACCAGGATGGTTGCTTTCATGTTCACACAGTCGCCATATCTTCATCCATCAACTCCCAGCCAAATAGATCCTTCTGCGCTATTGTGGTCTAGAAGCATGTGCGGACAATCTTTCCTACATCCTCTACATACCCCATGGCTAGTGGAATGTGCTCCCCACTTGTCCTCCTAGACCTTTGCTATTTAGGAACTCTAGCCTCCAAATTTAGAGCTTGCGTCTCCATGTCATGTGCATCTTCTGCAGATGTTTCCTCTAGTCTTCTCTCTTCTTCATCCTCCTCCTTTGATGCCTCAACCTTTTCTTCTGTGCTCTCTGGGGGTGTAGGGGATGTAGGCGCACTCTCCTTAGACTCTTCCACATCCTCACTCAACTTCAGCTTCCTCCTTATTAGCACGGTCGCTTCCTTCTGCGGGGAGAGTAGGGTGATCTACGCACATAGGTTGGGATAACACCTTGGGTCCTTGTTCTCCTAAATACCCTTTTAAACATGTGCTCCCCTTGGACCACATTCAAGTCCTTTTCCTCCCCCTCTTGTGGCTGAGGTGGTGTAACGGTGCACTCATCTTCTGTCTGACTTGTAGGATGTTTCCTACCCTTATGCTCCAAGTTGCCACTATCTTCACACTCTTCCTCCTCATCTTGTACTTCAATTTTCTCTAAGGGATTAGGTTCTGGGACATTCTCCATTGCATGCTTTCCTTTTGGCGGTGCTCGAAGTGTGAACTCACCTTCCACATATTTGTTATTCTCCATCTTTGGCTTCAACTAGAGATACACCAATGATGCCCCCAAATTTGCTACAGCTAAGTTTATTGGCTTTATGTTCAACACTTCTAGAAATGATTCTCTCTGTGTAGGTGTTCTTACCAGGGTATACATACTTCTTCTGTAGTGTATGGTAGTCACGGTCTACCTTGTTTACATTGAATTTTAATCTACATGTGTTGGTAAACCTATAAACAGACTCCTAAAAATACCTTGCAGTAAAGGCATAAGGTAACTTACACCAAGGGCTCCAAGTTTCATCCTTCATTGGAAAGCGTGTGATGCTGAAATGTTGGTATACAACAAATTGAACTTGCTTTCCTACCACTGCTGGCAGGTCCTTTGGTATGCATCATTCTTCCCCAAATGTCACGCGGAGCATGTCATACCACTTCTCTGCCCATTGTTTCACCTCATTTATCATAGTCTCCTTGCATACTTATTTGTTTAATCTTTCAGCTAGGGACTTGTTCTCCATGGGGTATTCCCATATTTTCTCCTTTGGTCCATCTGGTACTCTAATTTCCATGAAGACCAATGATAGGAGAATAGCCCCAAAGCTGATCTTCCCTCCTGTGTGTGCTTCCTCGACTATTTTCTCTACAATATAGCTGGTAATGTTGTATATTTTCCCTTTCGACATCTTTTGCACCACATGTAACCACATGGTGTTTACCTATGACCACCACTCCTAATCATTTAACTTGGTAACCAAGTGTGTTGTAGATTATATAATTGGATAGTTCTTGAATTTGTCAATGTCCATTCCACACAGACCCTTTAGGTATCTCAACTCATGTTTGGTCTTCAACATCACGTCTTTGTCTATGAGGTCACTTTTTATATCTTCTCCTGTGGCCTTCAGACTTGTCACTGATGAAACAAGTGCAGATGAAATTCTAGCTCTGTGTCCTGCAAAGTAGAAAAGTAGAAGCAGTTTTCATGAACCTTTCTCATGAGCCACTGGTACAAGGGCACATATTTCCTAAAGTATGGAAGCTCATACAACTGATATACCATGATTTTCTTTGAGATATTTTCACCTACATCATCATATACCATCATGTCATCTATCGTGTGTTTATTGGTTCTAACCATGAGTAAGGATTCGAGCTCCTTTTTGTTCTCCAACGTCCTATGATTATATTTACTCACCTTACTTTTTCTAATGGGTGAATCCCATTCTTGGCCAATCCTTCTAGGTATTGCATCTCTGAAAAATTACTTTCAGGTGAAATCTTTTCCTCCTCAATGACCACCTTATTCTTTTCTTTTGTTGCTGCTACAGATGCCTTCTTTGGTGCCATTTTCACCTTGTCAATGTCTCATCTTCACTCATGCAACTATGTGAATCAAACCCTAGCTCGATCCAACTCTTCCCTAGGTGGAAACCTTGTAACCTAACTCTTCTTTGTCTCCCTTCTTTGCTCAAACCCTTTACCATTGGGGATGCAAGCTTCTTAAAGCATAGATCTAGTTGTCACACTTGATTTTACACCCTTTGCACCTTAAATCGATCACTCGGATCTTTACACTTGGCTCTTCTCTCAAATATTCTTAGTTGCAACGGTAAAAATAAATCTGTATCCCTTCCTTATATAATTTTTTCAAATTTTTATGCATTTATTACTCCTCACCTACCAAATATTCCTTTATTCATTGACCACATTCATTCATTCCACACGGTACATCTCCGCATCCAGCTATAACCTTCTCGTGCGCCTTCCTACCTTCTGGTCACAGACTTCTCTTCAGCGTGTGCTCCTATGTCTGAGTACCTCTTCAATGCACCTTCTCCTGGCAGCTATCATGGCCTCCGCTTACCTTGTGTTATATTGTTCCTTCATCTATCTTCATCCTTGGTCACCTTTTGAGAAGCAATCCCCTTTAAAGCACACATGTATCATCTTATTTCTTTCACCTTTCAAGTCCCTTAGTCCTTTTCTTGGATAACAACAACCACCCCACACTAAAGGTATGTGTAGTCCTCTACACATAAACATTCTTCATACAGTAATTAGCTTTATGTGTGTAAGCACTCTTATTACACAAAAAGAACTAAATTGACAAATCATAGTGACAATCACATAAATACATTAAAGAAATACCAAATTGAAAACCTAGGCTAAATGGCAATACTGCCTTATTACAAACACCAATAAGACTTATTTATAGTAGGGCTTCATCCTACTCCCATTAAAGTAACCAGGTATTCATGATCCATCAAGTGCTTCTAATTGGCATGCATCTGATTCAAGTATAGAAGTGATAACATATGGCCCCAACCAATGTACTTTGAGCTTTCCTGGATGGCGCAAGAACTTTGAGTCATAAAGAAGAACCATTTGTCCAATCTCAGACTTTTTATCCCTTAAGTTTCTGTCATGCCATGCCTTCTACTTGGCCTTTTCCTACTTCTAACTCCATCGTGCTATGTCTCGGTGCTCATCCAAGTGAATCATCTTTGCAATATGTTCTTCTAAATCTTGTTCATCGGCTAGACCTCTAGCATGCACAATGCACAAAGAAGGTAACATAAATTCTATAGGAAGACCAGCTTCCATGCCAAATGCTAATTGAAATGGTGTGGCTTTGTTCATTCTCTTGCAAGTTGTTATATATGCCCATAGCACAGCTAACACCTTGTCATCCCAATCCATTCTTCCAACATCACATATTTTTGTCAAAGTCTAGCCCAAAATGTTTTTGCAAGCCTTAGTAGTTCCATTTTCCTAAGGATGGTAAGGTGTGGTTTTGTGGTGTGTAAACATAAACTCATCTAATAGGATCCTGATTGTTTCATTCAAAAAGTGTGTACCTCTATCACTTGTCAAGCTTAGAGGACATCCATATCATGTAAGAACATTCTCCCATAGAAACCTAGTTGTTGTAGCTACCGTATAGTCTTTGGTAGGTGCTACTTCTACCCACTGTGTGAGATAATCTATGCAAGTAATTATATAACATGATCCAATCCTGCACGCAGCTGGCGATATAGGTCCTACAAAGTTAATGGCCCATTTCTCAAATGTTTCAGCACTAGTAATTGGTCTCAAAGGCATTTCATCTCTTTTCCCTGGTTTTCCTAGGTGCTGACAATTATCACAAGCCTTACAATAGTCTTTACAGTCTTTATACAGTGTCTCCCACCATAATCTAGAAATTAAGATCTTCTGGGCAGTCACATCACCTGCATAATGGCCTCCTGTTATACCACCATGAGATTCTTCCATGATATCCTTGTGCTCATTCCCTAACACACAATGGCGCAATACTTCATCTCTACATAACTTGTAAAGGTCGCCACTAATTAACATAAATGGTGCCACATGTATAGCAAAATGATTCTTTTCTAATGATTTCATCCCTTCTGGTGCCATACATGTGCGTAGAAAGACAGTAATGTCTTCTAATTCCATGTGTGTGTGTTGTAACCTTTATAACTATGCATCAGGAATTGTTTATTCAATTGTCTGTGCATCCTCTCCTGAATTGATTCTAGATAAATGGTCTGGTCCAAAGTTGCTTTTCCCTAGTTTCACCACAACTATGAAGTCAAATTCTTGAAATGGGAGCACCCATCTGCATATGTGCCCCTGTAAAATTGGCTTATTTACCAAGTACTTCAATTCCATGTGATCTGTATAAAACACAAATGGTGTTGCTAACAAGTATTGTTGAAATTTGTACAATGCATAAATCATTGACAAAGCTTCACGCTCTGTAGTTGTATAATTCCGTTCAGCATGATTCATCTTCCTACTAGCAAAAAAAATTGGATGATCAATAATACCTTCACTAGGTTGAGCTAACATAGTGCCAATGGCCATCCTAGAAGCATCCACATGTACATGAAATGGTTTATCCCATAATGGAAAGCGCAGAATGGGTGCGGTAGTAAGTGTCTCTTTTAATATTTCAAAAGCGTGTTGCTATGGTTCTCCCCAATAAAATGTACCTTTCCCCTTCAGTAGTTCTTCCAAGGGTCTTGCAATTCTGGCATACCCTTTTATAAACTTTCTGTAATAACCTGTATGACCTAAGAATCCGCACACCTCACTTTGACTAGTAGGCACTTCTAGGCCTAAAATGACTGCAACCTTGGCTGGATCAACTACCAAACCTTCCTTGCAGATGATATGTCCTAACAATATCTCAAATGGCATAGCAAATATGCACTCCTTTATATTCAAAGAGATACTCAATTGTCTGCATCGTTCAAACATTAAGTGCAAACTATCACAATGGTTTTTCACAAGCCCATATATTGTCCAGTCATCTAGGTAAACTTGTAAGAAGTTGTGAATAAAATATTTTAATGCCTGAACAACTATTTACGAGAATACAGCAGGTGCATTCTTCAATCCAAAAGGCATTACAGTATAGGTGAAACCACCCCATTCAGTTGTAAATGTTGTCTATTCTTGATCCTCTTGAGCTATCTGAACCTGATGATACCCAGAAATTCCGTCTGTGAAAGAATATATTTCGCGCCCTGCAACCCCTTCTAGTATTTCCTTAGTGAAAGGTGTAGGGAATAGATCTGTGATGCATGTAGCATTTAGTTCCCTATAGTCCAAACATATCCTAATCCATCCATCCTTCTTGATACTGATCACCATTGGGCTAACCCATTCTGACTCATCAAGGGGCTAATAATTCCAGATTTCAACATTTTATAAATTTCTTCCTTTACCTTTTTACGTAAATTAGGATTCATCATGTAGGATCTCTTTCTAACTAGCCATGCACCATCCTTAAGTTTAATCTTCATTTCCCTAAGTGATTCATGTACACCTTTAAGTTCATGATATCCTCTAGGGAATAAGTCATGATAATCTCTGAGTAATTCAATGATCTTTGCTACCTCCGAGTCTAACTAGTAATCTCCAATTATGGCCTCCTTAGGCTCAGCCTCCAAACCTATATTCACCTTCTTTGTCCTCATAATTTCATGGTAGGCATGCATGTCCTTGTCTGCATTATCCAGGACCTCACGCACCTCGTGTGAATGCTCAATATCCAAGTTTTCAACTTCCTCATCATCCACGATGTAAGCCATCTTTCCTTTTTCTCTCTCAAGGAAAGCACACTCAAGTAGTTTGGAGTCTATTTCTTCTTCCTTTTCAAAACATGCTTTGAAATCTATCTCACCAAATAATTCCTGAATATGTTCTTCTACTTTTGCACTATCTTCCATAGTTAAGAGCTTGACAAATTTTAATGCCTTTGCTATCGGAGGTTGGGTCGAGAAATAATAAAATGTCTGAATCACACTTGCAGTCAAATTTTTCTAGTTCTCAATTTCTCTATGTAATTCTACATATACATATTGTTATGTTTGTGGAGCCTGTTTTCATGTTAGAGTGTGGCACACCTTCTATGTGTTACACTCAGGTATTTTTACGATGGTCTCGCTCACCGATGAGCGGGTCAAGGGGGTTCGAGGGCGAAGCCCCTGAAGTAAATTTTCATGGGTGGTTTATAAACCCATGGGTAATGGGTAACCGTTATGGGCTGTTTTTGGGCCCATGGTTTTTTCGGTACCCATTGTTTTGATACCCATAGTTTTTGCCCATTATTTTGATACCCATGGTTTTTTACCCACGGTTTTGATACCCATGGTTTTGTATCAAACTAATTAAGAAATTGTCTATTTATATGGTCTTATGCATATGATAGATAGACAAGCAAATGTATTGCAGATGTGCTTTGAATTTGGGTGTGAATTCTGTAGATTTTTTTGAGCATCCATGATGTAGACGGATCTTTCCTTTCTCTTTCTCAGAGAGTGGAGAGCTTGTAATCAAGTAGTTTAAAGCAAGTCCATTCTCTGGTGGACTTAGCCCAAATTGGGTCAAATCATGCTTCGAATCTCTGTCTCAACAAATAATTCCTGAATATGCTCTATCTTCTTTTACACTATCTCCCATAGTTAAGCACTTGACAATATTTTAATGCCTCTTAGTTTCTACTATTGCGAGGTTCTGTCGAGAAGTAATCAAATCTGCCAATTCCCATTTTCTCTATGTAGTCATGCATATACATACTAAGCGCATGTGCATCCTTGGAGTGTGGAATACAATCTATGTACCCAGAGTGAAGGTGGTAATGCTTCTTTGCCTACTATCCAGAGTCTCTCACACTGCTGAATGTGATGCTGAATAGGTTGATTACCATGATACGTGTAGATTTGTATAGGTGCATTGTTCCTCATAAATCGGGTAGACAAATCTATTTCAATCTCTTCCCAGTTTATAAGATTATCTCTGTGGACTACCCACCAGTGTGCTACTATCCTGCGTAGTGTATATATTAACATATCTCTCCTCTTCACTTGATCTTTCCACTATTTTTCCATGGCCTTGAAAAATGCAGGAAGATCTTCTACTCCTGTATACCAAGGTATTATGCTCCCTATCTATCGAATGGAGTGAAATCTATTCTTACACATAACCATGCTTTTCACCTCTTGCTTTACTAATTCATATGTACCATGAGCCCAATTATCACAAGTAATACTTGTAGTATTACTAATAGAATGAGAATCCTCCCATTGTAGGATTCCTTCCTTCGATGGATCATTGGCCTCTGGGTCTTGGATAGTGCGTACATAAACTCTATTAAAATCCTCCTCACTTAGAGGCTCAACATAGGGTGAAGAATTCCCATTTTTCAAAGGTATCACAACCCTTTCCTCCTTATTTTCAAAGCTAATATATCCCTTATTGAATCTCAAGTCATCATTATTTTCATAACACTAAGGGCATCTAAGTAAGGCTAGAAAATTGTCTGCTTCTACAAGTGCTAATACCTCAAAATCCCCAGTAAACTTGGCCCCTTGTATAGCTATAGATGAATCCTTCAACACTCCTATGGTAGTGTCCTTAGTCTAGTTTTCGATGAATAACACATTAGATGATGGCTGCAATGGTGGCCTCCCAATTTGTACCCATGCATCTAATGTTAGCACATTTATTTCTGCGCCTGTATCAATCAATATGTTGCTCAACAGCCACCCATCCACAAAAAAATTTGGAGTAATATTTATCATAGTCAATGCTATCAGGGGGAAAATTTGTATGGAAAATCTATCATCCGGTCTCAAGGCTTGCGTACGGGGTGTTCCCTTTCAACCAACTTCCCAATAGTGGAATAATGTTCTCCTAGCGCAACATCTTACACACCTCCCACAGATCATCAATATCAGTTTAGACTGTCTTTGATGCTTTATTTTTCTCCTTTGGGTACTGTATCTCACCTTGAAGATTCCTTAGCACTTCTATGGTATCCTGGTAAACTTCTTTCTGATGAGTAAGATATCGGTACCTTACATGCAAAACTTCCTCCTTGGTAATCATAGGATTCTGGTGCAATGCATCTCGCACGTGTGCAGCTTTGTCACGTGTAGTGATCTTTACTGTCAATGCCTTAGGTCCTTCTATTATCTTGGGCAACCATTGGTATTTTACCATGTGTTGGATTCAAACCATCCTGGTGCCTTTGTTTTCTTACTTATGTTGATTACTCAGATGCTCATATAAGTCCGAGAACTCTTCATAGCTATGGTTCTTCCCATAGAAAGAACATGTATTATTCTGAGGACATTCACACCTATAGTGAACAGGGGATCCACATGTATAACATGTTCCACAAGGAAACTCTTGTCTTCCTCCACCATGGCCTCATCCTCCATATCCACCACGATATCCATGTCCTCTTCCATGACCTCCTTTAAAATGCCCCTCATTCCTATCATAACACGTTTGATTATGATCCTGATCCTAGTTCTCATTCCTGCCCTTAGAATTATCTGTTATAATTTTCTATTGTACTCCAATGTCTAGAGCATCATGAATCTAAGCAATCAACTGAAAATCCTTAGTATTATGGGTCATGGACCTACAAATCTTGCAAAATCAACATACATTCTTCCTTATCATGTGTTGTAACAAAGGACAGTGACTAGCATCATGATTTAAATGCAAAATTTCACATTCTAATAATAATGAACGTACAGATTTGTGAGGACAACTATCCTTGGTGTGACCTTCCACTTCACAATCTGTACACCAAATTCCTGAGCACATCTCATGGGCTGAATTTTCTGATATCTTTCCTAACTGCTTTGCCATAGCTGTAATTTGTGCCTCTAGAAATGGACTAACACTAGTGTCAATACTCCTAATTTTCTCAGTGTTTAAAGCTACTTCTAGTGCTTCACATGGATCTATGTATGTCTTATGTGACAGCACCCTCCTAAAAGGTGTAATCAATCCTCCAACAAACTACTATACATGTTGGCTAGCATGTATATCGTAAGACAACTTAGATAGAAGTGTCTTAAAATGAGCATCATACTCATGTACACTTTCAGTAGTGCCTTCCTTAATATCTTTGAGTGAAATTATAATCTTCTGCTCAAACTCAAGAATATGGAACTCTTTTAAGAAATCATCCCTCAGTGCTGCATAATCCATGCAAGCTTGATCAGGTTCAAATTATCCTGTACCAGCTGTATATTTGCCCCTGTAGATGAAGTATTTGTTCGAATTGAGAAATCTTTTCGCTCAGTAGCTATAATCCTCTTATGAACATAGTGCCATATATAACCTTTCACACATCTGCACATGTTTGGAACCATCCTTAGGGGGTATACCTCTATACCCCACATAGATGAAGGTATTTTTCCATTTATAGATATTCAGTGGTTGTAAATGAAGACTTGTGACCACCTAGAATCTAGGAGACCCCATAAGTTTCCTCTACCTCCATAACCACCAGACCCACCAGTAAGCTAGACACACACAAATATTTCATAATCCTCCACTTAAAAGATCTGGAGTGGGACCTATGTGATGATAATCACATAAAAAAAATTTGACAGTAGTACTATTTTAAACCCCTATAGTTAATGAGATAGACTAAGTGGTCCAGAGGTGAATCTAATATTAAAAATAACCTCACATGTGTATGCGTAAAGACATGCCCAAGAATGTTATTCTATTTTCACAGGGAAAATGTATTGTAATGTACCATTGATGGTACAGGCATCCCTAGATTAATCCTGCTCTCCTACTTAACAGGTGGAAGCTATGGGTGAGAACCCTTGTCATACTAGATATTGATAAAATAACAAGCATTTAGGCTTGGTCATCTAGGTGGATTAACCTCGAGTGTAGTGATGTGGCCCAAGGAATCTATAAGTTGTTCTTACAATTACACATGTGAGGACTAATGTAAGTTATATCCATCATGCCATTTCCAAGATGGGGGAGTTACTAATGCTAGAAGGAATCAAACATCCTCTACATTAGATTTAAATCCTTCATGAGCAATCTCTATCCTCATGACACCAAACTTTCACTAAAATGAAATAATGATGAGAATTTGTATGGTCCCTAATAAGCGAATTATTCTACTTCTTCTAGTAGCTTGTGGCAAAAATTTCCCTAGATTTATCATGATAATAATGTTGTCACCATCTTAATGATCCAATACCTATTCTCTTCCTATTCTAATGCTATGGTCATAGTTCCCTAATGTGTCCTTGAGTTTACTCTAAAGAAATGTTCAAAGGGACCACTTTAGATCTAAATCACCAGTCTAATACCATGTAAATAGGTTCGCCCTTAGGATACCTCAAAAAATGAAATTCATAAGTGATCTTCTTAGGCAACCCATATACTGTCACGAATTAGGATTCTAGAATATAGGGATTTATAACACCACATTTAGCATGGTATCCACCTTTTGCGTAATTCTGATTTTGAGATAAGCACCATAAAGTTCATGGAATTATTCTTGGGTCCAAACATTATTTGGGATGATATTTTGTCATTTCTTCTGTCATGCACTAAGTTGCAAGCCACTCCTGAAGTATCCCCTTCTTAAAAAATTAAGCAGAAGGATAATATCTCATGTAAGACGTCGTACAGGTTATTGTACCTACAAAACACCTGTGCGTTAGAGGTCACATGCACCTCATGAACCAGGTGGTATGCAGTTACATTATTCCTCCACTTTATGCATCCAGTTCCTGGAATTCATGTTATAGATAAAATCTTGTACGTCATCATCACGAACCATCCTCAATGCATTTTAAAAAGAGGTCACCCCATTGGAACCATTGATGTACTCCTAGAACTTGGTAGATAACACCCTAGTAAAATGTTGTCAAATCACTTAGCAAAAATTGTCCACTCTCCCAAAGTTCACAATTTTGAGAAGTCCCTCTTTGAGAGCCTTGGAGTGTTTCATAATTACACAGTTATAGACAAAAGATAAGGCCATAAAAGTTTTACTCCATGACTAGTACATGATTCTAAAGTGCATCTTTCCCATGGGAGCTTCTGAAAGAATGAGTCTTGGGAAAAATTAATCAATGATCAAACAGTAACATGCAAAACTCAATGAAACAGTAAATGACAAAATTTTAAATTCAGCCAATGTGCCCCCCAACTCACCTAAGGAAAATTTATAACCTCCATTTAAACCTTGTTGTCAATTCACTTTTGAGGTGAAATTTCACCCCAATACAGATGTGCCTAGGATCAGTGGAGGCATACATTCCTCATTTGCATTTGATACATCATGCAGATCTCTCATTTTACACATGCACCTAACCTATCATCCACCACACAACATGGTAATCAAGTTTCCTTCACCTCTTAACTACTCCAAAAATAGGTCGCATGCTATAAGATACACTAAGGCATGCCATTATAGCATGATTGATAGCTATTTATTCATCTTTGCATTATTTTAAAACTCTTCATGTGTCTTAGGAAGATTCAGAGGGTTTTTAATCATATCTCATGATCTTAGCTGGCCTGAAATGCACTCAAATATTTTAACCATTCACTACTATCTGAGGGATTATTTACAATGCTTAGTGTAATAACTTATACATACTATTAATCTAGAAAAAATGTATCTACACATTCTATTTTTTCATCTATAGATACCCTTATTTTCCCAAAAACACTTATTTTAGTCCTAAGGAGATTGTGAAAAATGCCTTCCATGTGCGGAATCCTCACAAAACTTGGAACATTCATTCCTAGCCTTCATAAATCCTTTCATTTTGAGACTCCTTGGTCATGATATAAAATAAGTAATCTTCTGATCAACTTTTGAAAAAAACGATCAACTCCTTGCTACAACATCTACATGTATAGACCCCCATCACACAGGTAACCTCACATTGTTTATGTAATCTCCCTTATCTCTAACCCCATGAGAAAATCCTTTAAAAATCAGAGCACAATTTCCTTTTTCAAACGTAATAAGTCTGCCATCTTCCTAAAAAAAAGCTTCCTAAATCAACATTCAGAAGAAGCTTATACAGCCATGATGACGAATTGAAATTTTTCCCTTTCCTTAATTATTGCCAATGATGGAAGATCTTCATAGCCACAGTCAGTAACATGTTTTCAAAAATGATCCTGTTGGATTCCAATGAGATAATCTCACCAAATTTGGAGCATATATTTATCTTGGGAATAGATTACGTAAAAATGGCCTGATTCTAGATTATAACTTTATCATTTAATCCTTTCTCCCATTGATCCCCAAAATACAAAATTATCTACCCTTAACACTGAAATACACTGCAGCCTTTGGTAATCATCTTGGGTCCATACACATTGTCTATAGTACCAGCTTGATCTGGATGCATATACGGAAAGCCGTTCATATAATTCTACTGTAAAACAGTAGAATAATGTCTCGTACAACTCATGGTACAGGTTCTCTTCTACCCATCTACATGCATCGAACTCAAGTCCAGTGTTAAATCTTTGAGAAAATTCATCCTCCATGCTCTTGAACCATACTTCAACAATTTCCAAGGTTAAACATTCTTTCATCGCACATCACACAGACAAATATGTTACAACAACTTCGAAAAGAGGTCTCGGCAACAGAACCAAGATGTAGTCAAATTTTATACCCCTAGAACAATAGTCTAATCCCATATGCATCGGCCTATCACCCAATGGGTGTTGGGTACTCACCCAAGGCATGCGCAGGTGCTGAGCCTCTCCTTTATGTGATTCTTGTGAGAATACATCATCTATGACAGATACATAAGTGCAAAAGAATGGAAAAGAGCCTTGTCTTTATTTTGAGAACCTAGGATGAGTATCATATCAATGCATCCATAAAAGAGAATTAACAGAAATCATCTAGAAATGATTCATAACACCAAGGAAAGGCATTATGCTTATGAACAAATATATACTTTAGAATAGAACCTTATATTCATATGTTCAGTAACCACATTCCATTCATTGAGGTCGTAGCAGACCAATATAACAATGCTGAGCAAGGTCATGCATGAGGAACTAAACTATGTTCTTCACATTACAAGGATAAATATAGACCCATCCCTCTAAATATGGCATCTCTCTTGTATTTTCTCTAATCCCAACCCATAGAATCCTCCATGATATTTCTTCAGAGCTTTGCTTCTTTCCCAGTGCATTATTCTCTCTTAATCTCTTCTCTAGTATTTCTTCATACTATCTGTGCACCTTTATATATAGATTTTCAGCCTTCACTTCCATGCCTTCTCAGGTAATGGATCAGCTACCAAGTGTCCAAGTGGTCCTCCAATGGAACATGCCTCCTTTGGTCCAAGATCTCCACTTTGTGTAATGATGTTCTTTTGGATCCTTCCATCGCATATATGGAATATTCCCTTTTTGATTCTACAGCTGCTAGGTTGGCACCTTATCCATTCTAAACGCTAGATGGGTCACAATTTTCTCATGTGTTTTCTGGAACTTTGAATATGGCTAATTCCTAACACCATCTTGTCTTACACGTGTGTCGTGTGTTATGCTAAACCCTGATCTACCCTACGTGCCTTTAACCCATGTGCCCTTCTTCAAAATAGGTCCCACGTGCCCATGCACTTTTTGTACTTTGTTGATATTCTAGGGCCCAACAAGAGAATGCAGCAGAGGAGAAATATCCTCAAAGGTGAAACCTAGGTGAGTCAAACTCTCGTGTGTACATTTTTGAGTAGATAGAATATTTCTCTAAGGAGAAGACACACAAAGAATACACCCGTGGGAATAAGGACATTTGAAGGCGTAGAATAATAGGAAAGGAAACGCGTGTTAGGATAGTTGGCTCAGGAACTATCTATTTTTATGGATACATGATATTTTTGGAAATTGTGCATGGAGAACACATCGAGATGGAGACTTCCGTGACACACAAATGGTATTTTGGGAGTGAGCAGTTGATATCACCATGCATGGTTGTAGTTAATAATAGGATCACTTCTTCTAGTTAACTATAGGTCATCTATTAGTACCACATGTGCATGTGTGCATGTTATTATAAAGGTGCATGGTTATTATCAATATGTGACCTATTTTGAGAAGTGCATAAGTGGTGAAGGGAAAGTCCCCACCTCTATAAATATGTATTGAACTATATAGTTTAGGGATATTATTATTGTAGAGTTATGTTGTTGATCTTATACGTGCATGACTTATGGTGATACTTTATAATGTAATAAGATTTTGTGTTTTACAGTGTTTAATACAATGAATGATATTGGCTGGATAATGGTGTTAGACATAACTAAAACTGGTTCATGTATGGTTAATCTTATTATAGTTATTTTTTAATTCATGATTCTCTAAGATATAGATCTGGATTATGCATTGTGGAATGCTTATGTTTATTTATGGATCTGAATATGTCTTATCTTCATCACACTAACATCCTACACAAGAAACTCTAAAGAGGGGCATGGTACCTTTACATGCTTCGGGTGAGCACTCAGCTCATGTTGGGTGATGTGCCAGTGTGCCTAGGTTTTACACAGTAGATTCTAGGTTACATCATTGGATCCATTTTTGGGACCTCTTTTTTAGTTTTTTTAAGGATGTTTCACGATGAAGACGTACCATTTGACCTTAGCAAGTGTTGAGGAGTGGATAAAAGATACATCTGAAGAAAATCTACTACGCTCTAGAGGTTCAGTCACTAGATCTGAGTTTGACCTCACATGCAATATGGGTAGAGACATAATTTCATGTCTATGACTGTTTATATGAGATCTTATTTACTATCTTTCTGGAAAAGTTGTATGAGTGGCTATTTATTTATACATCTAAAGGAATTGTAGGTATCACACACTTGTCTAGATACAGGAATAATTTAGGCCCTCTATGATGCTGATTTGATTTGGACGTGTATTGTGGATACTTATTTCTGTGGTGTTTTAAATAGCTATATTTTGGAGTACTCAATTTCCACTTATTCTTTTCCAGAGGTAGTTAAGTTCCATTTTTTACGTTATCCCAAGAGAGCTTATTTGCAAGTCATTCCATTGGTGATAATGATCTTGATAGTAACCTTGAGCTTAGAAGAAAATATGATGGGTACCTAAACCAGACCACGTGCGGGGGTAGTAGCAGGTTTGGTGAAGGATGGTGGAGATAGTTGTAGAGGAAGAGATTAAAAAAATGTGGCTTACGTATAATGAGGCACATGAGAGGGAGATAGAGAAGTAGTGTGATATTGCAGAATTCTTATGGCATTTGTTCAGGAGAGAGATGGCTTGTGAAGGATTTCAATTTCACACTAGAAGGCTTGGAATCCTTCAGCATCTGGAACTCCCCCATTTGGAGCTAATCATGATAGGGAATCACATCCTTGGCCTCATCATGGGAGCATACCAACAAAGACAACATATGGGCCCAAAATTCAAAAGTAATGCATCTATTATCTACCTAGATAACCTAGGAACCTTGCACTTAGTTTTCCAGTATCTAGTATAACCAATATTCAACAAGCTAGTTTGGGGAGTGGTAGAAAAGGATTGAATAGAGTAGAAAGTGCATCTATGGATAGGAAAATGTCTTCTTTTTTATTTGGAGTTACCTTTTTAGGTGCATCATCATTTTAAGACTGAACTCAAGCGCACATAATTTAAACTCACTTCTGGGAGTAGGACCACCTCAAAGACTTTAGGAGTTTCAGTTTAGTACCATGTTGGGACAGATAGGTTCAGTACATATCTACACTGGCACAAATTTCAGCTACATTCAGGAGGATTGAAGGAATAGGTGGCTCTTCTTTCTCACCTGGATCTTAGTGGTTTATAAGGCTTGATGTAAACACCTTACAGGAGGCTTTGGATCAGGTGACAGCATGTTCCTCACCAACCCATAAATATTTACATGGAGATGTCAAAAAACTTATCACTTCTAGACCTATGGGAAGTACATAAAAGATGTTTTGATGCAATGTGAAACATATGAACTGTGAGATAATGTGGATTGAAAAATGAATCATGGCTTCTGAGTGCAAGGAAAGTTAGTTTAAAACTACATTGTAGGGACATGCTCATAGTTGGTATGGGAATTTTGACCCTGATCAGACTTGTGTAGATTATACAGCATTATGAGAAGCTTTCCTTAAGGAGTTTCATTGGGGCATCCTTGAGTTCTTGTAGAAGAGTATAAGTGTGCTCAAGGATATTAAGAAGGGCACTACTAAGAGTTTTGGAATTGCAATATGATGCCCATTTCAAGACAATATTGTCTAAACATTTTGTATGATATCCATGCAAGTCCAAAATGCACAAGACCTTCATACAGGGGCTTGAAAAATCCATCAACAAAATAGGGTCCAACATAGACTTATGATTGTCAAGGCCTAGGAATGCACGACTACCTATACCTTCATAATAATGCTTAAAATTTTCTTCATACACATGCTTGAGGCAGTTGAAAACTTCTAATCTTCAGAAGCATACCTACAGCCTTGAGCTCTTCAAATCTCATGGATAACCTTATACTTGCAGCTATTGACGATCAATCATGAACATCACAGACCTAAATGTTGGTCTTGAATTCACTAGGCTCATGACATAACATATTGGAATATGGTGTAAAAAATGTCTTAACATGGTAATATGCTCCATCATCCATATCAAATATATTTAAACACCTTACAGGTCAGTACTTTCATGTATTCTTCAAACTACGAGATGACCTGTCATTTAAGTTTTCATAACTGCAAGTTCTTTCCCATTAGCATACCCCGTCTCCTTAGAAATAATGTATCACATTCCTATTGTCCATAGATTCTTGTAGAAGTCCATGACTAACAATTACATTATAACACATACAGGTTAGATTGGTGAAAAACTTTCCATGATCTCTTAGATCCTTGGTGTTGCGAATAGTGATAAAAGTATTCAAATGGATTCTTTAGCTAGAGTAAAAATTCTTCATGCTCATGACATATTAAATTTGGACTTTAACTTGCATAGGGCATTTAGGTCATTCAAATGAACACTGTTTTGATAGGATCGCCTTCATTTTTCCATACCTCAACCATACTATGGTTGCTTCTCTACTTTAGAGATACTCTTTGATCTTTTCATAAATTGAGTTTCCTCATGAGATAGGGTTTTACATGACGGACTCTTCCTCTTCCTTTATAGGTTAGAATGTCATAACAGGGAATACCTTCAATTTCATTTCCTTGGTCATCTGTGGAACATCTTCATATTTTCCATTATGGAAATTAACATCAAGATCAGTACACAAGCTATCTTTTCCATCTTCATGAGTCTTGGGAGAGACAAGGACATCAAGGATGCGAATTCCAAATATCAAACCACTATAGGGTTTTAAAAAAATTCTCATAAGTTGGTACCGGAACCTAATGTATTACCTGTGAATATTACTACACACATTGAAGTTACGTGTGCCTGAGAGACGTAACAATAGAAGCATACCATCACTAGGGTGTGCACATATATGATCAACAAGTAAGGGTGCTCAAGGGATCCTAGCACATCAGGAAAAAAAGGGGTTTTCAAGAAGGGTTGGAGGTGAAAGCAGGGCATCGTGCAGAAGTGAAAAACAAGGGTTCAAAGGAACAGTTATCCGTATTTGGCATTCTGAATACACTTAGTATGAAACAATGTGATGACCCGACTAGGTGTGATGAGTGGATAGAGGTATGCCAGCTTGGAACCTTGGAGTTCAGGAGAATAGGATATTCATTACTTAGGGAATATTCCCAAAGGTAGACACTCATTATGCGAAAGTGGAGGTTTTGCAAATGGACGATAAGCATTCACCATTGGAGGACCAATATTCCACTTCTTGGAATGTAATCTATTCACAATGAAAATGCATGACAATGGGTGTTGATCCTATAAAAAGAAATTCTTAGACTAGATAAATTGATATGACATTAGAAAGGGAGAAGAAAATGTGCATAGAGAGTAAGATGCATGAGTAATAAAGTGTTGCAGTACCATGCTAGGGTATTAGAGCAC
This sequence comes from Taxus chinensis, assembly GCA_019776745.2. Classification (NCBI taxonomy): domain Eukaryota; kingdom Viridiplantae; phylum Streptophyta; class Pinopsida; order Cupressales; family Taxaceae; genus Taxus; species Taxus chinensis. Next base: position 39,207,155 of record CM034148.1, on the reverse strand, counting down.
TCTAATGTACTAATGGTTATGAGGGATTAATCATGAGCCTCTGTATAGCCACTAGGATCTATAACAAGGGTTAACATGGAAGGGTCCATTAGCTAGGGTCTCACCCAAGGGAAGCCATATGTTAGAGTTGGGTCTTTGTCATCTTGCACATGTATGGTCTGTGATGATCAGCTTTTGAACTGTAATGTGGCTATCAAAATTGTTCTATATATATATATATATGGGTTCATTTTGTATATCTATGTTTCAAGGGGTATATAACCCTTGTGTTATGATGACCATCATGGCTCATATCTAGATTTATTATGCCTTTGATTACATTGTTATCCTACAGTTTATGTTGAATGCATTGGTGTGTGGAATACCTAGATAGAGTTGTCCCTGTCCACTTTGTCATTGTAGGATCTAAGTAAATGTACTCAAACTCATTCTATAAAGGGAATCCTCCACTAATGGAAGAATGCAATGCTCACATAAAGTGAGGGGCTACAAGCACCCGCGTTGTACCTTAGGTGAGCACCCATGGCACCTATGCTAGGTGATAGGTCAGTGCACCTAGGGTTAGAACAGTAGTATTGAGGTTAGAAAACCTCATTGTTGTTAGGATAAAATATTATTATCCTAAATATTAATTATGCATAGTTTAAATTATTTAATTAATTTTATTAATTAAATAATAATCGTTATTTGGTTATATGGTTAATCAACCATATTTGTTTTTATTTCATACTGTTATATTGTTGTGAACAATATATTTGTATCTATTCATTTCCTGCTTCCCGGATGTTATTGGAAGCTTATTCATTCTGGCATTTGGTTGCACCTGTGCAACTTATTCTCCCGTATGTATTTGGCTGTGCAATATCTATAAATATTGCAGCCCATTCTCTGTAATTTTTTGGTTGATTGAGATTAATAAATTATACAGGCTTCCGTCCCTGTTTTCTCAATCTACATTTGGTTTCAGAGCAGGTTGAAGGAGATTTGAGGATTGCAGAAGAGGTTGAGGAGCATTGGAGAAGCTTTTGCAAGCAGAGGAGAGCCAGAGTTGCCTCCTGCAACTTCCCAGCCCCATCCCTTGCAATACCACAATCAAATTCTTCAAAACCGCCATTAAATCTATGTAAAACCGTGTATAGTCTTTGCAATTCAAGCACGAGGAGGATAGAATCCACCAAGGAAGAGATTGCAAGCTCAAAGGAGGGGAGAAAATTGATAGAAGTGCTATACACAGTCAAAACCACCTTCTTTCACGCAAAACCGCCTTCAAAAACCGCTGGTCACTTTTCTCTTTGCTGGAAAATTCACTCAAAACCGGATTTCCAAAACCGTGGTTTTATGAAAAGGTATGGTTTTACAGTTTGGAAGTGTTTAATTATAAATTTCTCTTTATATATACTTGTTTAGCTTAGCCGCCCAAGTGGCTAGCATAACTTTTGTAAGACACTTCCCATAAAGAGAGGTCAAGGGGTCAAATCCCCCTCCCTCACCCACTACCAAATTTGGCAAAATTTTTGGCAGAACTGCTAAATTTAGCAGATTTTTTGAATTTAGTTATAACTAACTAAATTTAGCGGAGAAATCCCTAATTTAGGGTAAAAAAAATTTTTCTCCCATTCGGCCTGGTTTTTCATTTTGGACATTTTTTGCAAAAGGAGACCCATCTAAAAATTGCATTTTCAGCTATTTTTTTTGCAATTTTTAGCATTTTGGGTCGTATTGGGCTCAGGAGGCCACCAAGACCCGCGAAACAGAAATTTTTGCCTGCCATTCAAATTGTCTAGTTTTTTGAATGTAAATTGTATACTGCTGCATATTGTACTAATTTATAGGTTGTCATAGTCAACTGCAAACTTTGTAACTGCTCAAAAAGTGGTAGAATTGTAATAAAAAATAATAAAAAATTGGTTCTGTAACACTCATGAGATCCTAGATCTCATTCGCAGCGTTCGGTATATACGGTGCCTCTGGGAAGTGCTTACGGGTAAAGCCGTCATGACTACTACTGCACTTAACACCTAATATAGCTGCAACAACGTCGTCTGGGCATCGTCCCTATAAATCGACGGGGAGTAATAAGGTCACAGTGCACACACTATGAACCATCCCATCCGTCTGTGAACGATTGCAAGACATAAATCCGGACTGAGAAATTATCCGAGTATATAGCGAAGTTACGCGCGCGTATGAGGATATTTCTTTGAGCCGGTGTCAATAATCACATAGACCCCATCAGTACTGTCTTGGTACCACGTATTGAATTCTTTCACGTACGTTAACGCCTCTTTCACGTACCGCCGGGTATATAGAAAGGGCGAGCTTCTTCCACGTACCGACGGGTATATCGGAAGGGCGCGTATATAGAAAGGTTCGGTATATCAGACTGACGGTATATAGATTGGGAGACCTAATACCTGGAGTGATAAGAGCCAAACCCTGTCAGTGATCTCTACAAAATGGGCACCAATGCCCCCAAATTTTTTCTTCCGGATTCACAATTGCTCAGAGGAAGCAACTATGCTGCATGGAAGACAAAAATAAAGACACAGCTTGAGTTTGAAGAAATCTGGCCTGTTGTGACTGGTACTCTAACCAGATCACCAACTGATGCAACACAACAACGACAGTTTGATAGAGCAGATCAGAAAGCAAAACTCATCATCTTGTTTGGAGTATCCGACGATGTGCAAGCCCACATTCGAGATGCCACATCAGCAAAAGAAGCATGGGATAAGCTAAGCACAATATATGAGGCCAAGAACAAGAATGTCATACTCAATTTGCAGAGTCAGTTACATACATTGAAGTTCAAGCAGAATGAGAAAATTGAAGCCTTCCTAAGAAGAGTTGCAGAGTTGAGGGCTTCACTTCTAGCCCTAGGAGAAGAGGTCAAAGATGAATCTCTCGTTCCCATTGTTCTGAGAGCTCTCCCTTCTTCTTACCGCATTTTTGTCACAACTCTAAACTTGTCAGATACAACAATTAGTTTTGACAAGCTAGTAAACCTACTGCAACAAGAGGAAGCAATGCACAACAAGGATGATGAAGAGGAGCAGGCACTATCTTCACATCAAAAATGGAAAGGAAAAGGTAAAGGAAAACCTAAATCCTATCAGAAATCCCCACATCAGAATCAGTATCATGGGGACAATCAACAAAAGAAGCGATGTCCAATTTGCAAAAGAGGACATGACTTACAAGATTGTTGGTATAACACTTATAAGAAAGGTTCATCAAGCAACTCTGGACCACAACAACAACAATCTTACAAGGGACATTCTCACAACTATCACGGGTAGAAAAAGGGGAACTGGAATAGAAGACCCCACCAACAAGGTAATATTGCTGAGCAACAAGAACAGTCAGACAATGAAGACTTCTTGTTCACTGCTCGATCAAGTGAACCATCCACGTCATCTAGTGATGTCTGGTATGTTGATTCGGGAGCCACTCGACACATGACCAGCCACAAAGACTGGTTTATTTCAATGAGGGACACGCCATCGAAAAATCATGTTTCGTTGGGAGATGATTCTTCATATACAGTTCAGGGGATTGGAAACATTTCTCTACCCCTTGGTTCACGCAAATGCAGACTATCAGATGTTCTATATGTCCCTGGGTTGACAAAGAATCTTCTTTCGGTCAGTCAACTCCTAGATCACAACCTAAAAATTGACTTTGATAGTCAATCCAGCAAGAAAATGTGTTTGATTCGAGATAAATCCAGAGGCTCGAAAATAATTGCAAAAGCCTCAAATGTGGGACGAATGTTTCAACTTGATTTCATTCACAAAAATGATCAAGCACTTGTGGCTAAAAACTCCACCTCAGCCAGTTGTGGCATCGGAGATTTGGTCATGTAAGTTTCAAATATCTCGAAACACTTCGCCGGTGTAATATGGTACATGGGCTACCATCTCTTCAGAAGGATACAGACAAGTGTCCTCACTGCTTAGCAGGAAAACAACACAGAGTTTCATTCCAAAAGAGTACTTTTTGAGCTCATGGTAAACTTGACCTGGTTCATACCGATCTGTGCGGTCCAATGCAGCCAAGTCATTCAGGGTTCCAGTACTTCATGCTCTGTGTTGATGACTATTCACGGAAAATGTGGATTTTTTGTCTTCACAAGAAAAGTGAAGCCTTTGAAACATTCAAAAAGTTCAAAGTGGCAGTTGAGAAAGAAACTGGTCGTCACATCAGAACTCTCCGCTCAGATCGAGGGGGGGAATTCACCAGTGATGAGTTCAGAGACTACCTACAAACTCACGGGATTCGTCGACAAATGCCTCCTCCACACACACCGCAACAAAATGGTGTTGTCGAGAGAAGAAATCGTACTATCATGGAAATGGTGCGATGCATGATCGATGATTCCGGACTTGCAAAGACATTTTGGGCAGGAAGCAGCAAAAACAACAGTGTATTTGTTAAACAGAGCGCCCACAACTGCTCTTGATGGAATTACACCACAAGAAGCATGGTCAAAAAGGAAACCATCCATTGCACACCTCAGAGTATTCGGGTGCAAAGCCAGCATGCACATACCCAAACAGAACAGAAAGAAATTGGACATGAAGTCACAAAATCTCATCTTCATTGGATACAGTGAAGAGACTCTTGGGTATAGATTGATGGATCCTAAGACCAGAAAAGTCTACACAAGCAGAGATGTTGAGTTTTTCGAGAAGAAGGAAGCAGAGACTCCTCCTCCGGACTCGCAAGATGTAGATTTTTCACCAGTTGTAAAAATTGAAGCTAATGTTCCCTCAGAAGATGAAAGTGATGATGGGGATGATGGTGTTGATCAGATAGAACCACAACCCATGGGAACAGTTCAACGTATGCCTAAATGGTGTACAAGTACATTACGAGATGCAAGATTGGATGCTCCACCGGATACATCCACCCCTGGACCACGGACTCGCAGTAAAGCAAGAGAAGAAGTTAACTTTGCTTTGATGAGTAGAGTTATTGAATCAGACGAGCCCTCTACAGTCCAGGAAGCCCTACAGTCAAAAGCTTGGAAAAATGCCATGGATTCTGAATATCAATCAGTGATGAAGAATAACACTTGGCAGCTTGTTGATCTTCCACCAGGGAAGAAACCCATTGGATGCAGATGGATATTCAAAACTAAGTACAAAGCAGATGGGATAGTGGACAAGTGCAAAGCAAGACTTGTAGCAAAGGGGTACGCACAGAAAGAAGGCATTGACTATGAGGAGACATTTGCTCCCACAGCTAAGATCAAAACAATCAGGATGATCTTTGCTCTAGCTGCTCAGTTTGGATGGAAAGTTCACCAAATGGACGTAAAAAGTGCCTTCCTGAATGGAGATTTACAAGAAGAAGTCTACATGACTCAACCTGAGGGATATGTTGTACCTGGTCAAGAAGAAAAGGTATGCAGACTCAGGAAATCTCTGTATGGCCTCAAACAGGCACCCCGGGCATGGTACATCAAGATTGATGAGCATCTCGTACAACATGGATTCGTCAGAAATCCATATGATCCCAATCTCTACCTCAAAAAGCAAGGGGGGGAGATGGTGATTGTTGTAGTTTATGTCGATGATCTAGTCATCACTGGCAGTTCAGTGAAGATGATTGATGAAACAAAGAAAGATCTTAAGCGATCATTCGACATGACAGATCTCGGGCTTATGCACTACTGTCTTGGACTAGAAGTATGGCAGAAAGAGAATCACATCTTTGTTTCTCAGATGAAATATACCAAGACAACGCTCGAGAAGTTTAGGATGATGGATTGCACACCAATTGCTACACCTATGGAGAACAGATTACAGTTATCTCGTTCAGATCCATCTCCTGAGGTAAGTGCCACTCTCTATCGGCAGCTGATTGGGAGTCTCATTTACCTGACCTACACTAGACCAGATATCAGCTTTGCAGTGAGCTATCTATCCAGGTTCATGCAGGAACCCAAAATTTGTCATTGGAAAGCAGCAAAGCGCATTTTGAGATATCTCAAAGGATCAGTGGATCTTGGTCTAGAATACAAGAAGAATGAAAACTTCTTCTTGACTGGATATTCGGATTCAGATCATGCAGGTAACATTGATGATAGAAAATCCACTTCTGGATTTGTATTCTTTATGGGATCTGGACCAATATCATGGGGAAGTAAGAAACAACACTTTGTTTCTCGCTCTTCCACAGAAGCCGAGTATCGTTCTGTAGGAGAAGCTGTCTGTGAAGCGATTTGGCTACGTCGCATACTGGAAGGACTTGGAATACCACAGGACAAACCGACCACCATGTATGTTGACAATGAAGGTGTTCTCAAACTTGTTCGCAATCTAGTTTTTCACGAGAGAACAAAGCACATTGAAGTTCAGGTTCATTTCATACGTGAACATGTGTTGAAGCACAACATCCAGCTTCAGTTTTGTCCAACGGCTGAACAACGAGCAGATATTTTCACAAAGTCACTTGCACGTGACAAGTTCGAGTTGTTCAGAGCATTTCTCTCCTCATCTCTTCAGACAATGCACAATTAAGGGGGGGAATGTTAGGATAAATATTATTATCCTAATATTAATTATGCATAGTTTAATTATTTAATTAATTTTATTAATTAAATAATAATTGTTATTTGGTTATATGGTTAATCAACCATATTTGTCTTTTATTTCATACTGTTATATTGTTTTGAACAATATATTTGTATTTATTCATTTCCTGCTTCCCGGATGTTATTGGAAGCTTATTCATTTTGGCATTTGGTTGCACCTGTGCAACTTATTCTCCTGTGTGTATTTGGCTGTGCAATATCTATAAATATTGCAGCCCATTCTCTGTAATTTTTTGGTTGATTGAGATTAATAAATTATATAGGCTTCCGTCCCTGTTTCTCAATCTACAATTGTATTCATAGGATAGGTAACAACTTTGCACCCTGGTATACTAGAGACGGAGATCCTATGGTATTCTGTAGTGCCATGGAGGAGCAATGGAAAAATCAAGTTGAAAGAATAAATATGTTAGTGTATACCCTACGCGGGGTAGAAGCACGTTGGTAGATGGTTCACAGGGATAATCTCATAGAATGGATTGAAGTTAGAATTTCTCTAACCACTCAGTTCTTCAGGAGTAATGCACCTCCTCAAATTTTCATATATAATGGTAATAAACCTTTTCAACACCACATTCAGCAGTGTGAGAGAATCTGGATAGAGGGGTAGGAAGCTTTACCACCTTCACTTTGGGTGCATAAAATTTATTCCACTTTGCAAGGTTGCACACGTTCTTGATATCTTTATGAAAAACTACATATGGATACTAGAAATTGGCAAGACTTAATTACAAGAATGACCCAGATTTTTGAGTACTTCTCTACTAAACCTTTGGTAAGAGAGGCATTATAGGTTATGGAGTGCTTAACTATAGGAGACAGTTTAAAGGTTGAAGAACTCATTTAGGATTTATTTGGTGAGGAAGAATAGGGAGCACATTTTTATTAAGTAGATGATACATATGCTGAATTATTTATGCGTGTTTACTTTGAGAAGGAGAAAGGAAAGATTGTCTACATATTGGATGATGAGGAAGTAGAATATTTGGACATACCTTATTCAACAGGTACACACGAGGTGTTAGATAGTGGATAAGAGCATTTTCACCTATCATGAACCTATGAAGACCAAGAAGGTGAACATTGGCATGGATATTGAACCTAAGGAGGCAATAGTTGGGGATTATTGGTCTGATTTTGAAGTGGCAAAGATAATTGAGTTACTTCGAGGATTTTCAGGAATTATTTCCTTGGGGTTACCATGAGTTAAAAGGGGTGCATGAGTCATTAGGTGAGATGAAGATTAAGCTAAAGGAAGGAGCGTGTCCGGTTAGGAAGAGACCTTACAGGATGAACCCAAACTTGCACGTAAAATTTGAATAAGAAATTGACAAAATGTTGAAATATGTTATCATTAAGCCCCTAGAGGAATCAGATTGGGTTAGCCCCATGGTAATCAGTATAAATAAATATGGTCTGGATTAGGATTTGTGTGGATTACAGGGAGTTGAATGTTACATGTGTGATTGATCCTTTTCCTACGCCTTTCACTGAGGAAATATTAGAAGGCGTTATAAGGGCATGAAGTTTATCTTTTACAGATGGATTCTCATGGTATCATCAGGTTAGAATTGCATAGGAGTATCAAGAGAAAATGAATTTCACTACTGAATGGGGAAGCTTTTCATATATAGTGATGCCCTTTGGTTTGAAAAATTACCTATTGTATTTTCATGCATAGTTGTTCAAGCATTCCAGGATTTTATTCACAAATTGTTGCAGGTTTACTTGGATGATTGGACGGTGTATGGGCTTATTAAGGATCATTGTGAAAACTTGCACCTAATGTTTGAAATATGTAGATAGTTAAGTATCTCATTAAACATCAATAATTTCATGTTTTCTATACCTTTTGGAACTCTGTTGGGGCATATCATCTGTAAGGAAGTTTTATTAGTAGATCTAGTTAAGGTTGCAACTATTGTAGGCCTGGAGGAGCCTACCAATCAGAGTGAGGTGCAAGGACTCTTAGGCCATACAGGGTATTATAGAAAACTTATCAAAGGATATGTGAAGATTTCCATGCCCCTGGAAGAGTTACTAAAATAAAAAAGGGACATTTTTATTAGGGAGAACCGCAGCAGCCCACATTTGAGGCATTGAAGGAGAGACTTACTACAATGTAAATTCTACGGTTTCCCTCGTGGAACTAACCATTTCACGTACATGTGGACACCTTTGTCACAGCCATTGGTGTGGTGTTAGATCAACCTAGAGAAGGTATTATAGATCATCCTATTTATTTTGTTAGTAGAAAGTTCACTCATGTAAAAAAGAATTATACAACTATAGAGCATGAGGCCTTGTCAATGATCTACATGCTACCTAAATTTAGATAGTATTTGCTAGAAACACCATGTTTATTTTATACTGATCACATGGAATTAAAATACTTCATAAATAATCCCATTTTACAAGGGCACATATGTTGATAGGTGCTCCTATTCCAGGAATTTGACTTTACAATCATGGTAAAACTAGGTAAAATTAATGTTGGCCTAGACTACTTGTCAAGAATTCAATCAGGGGAAGATGTGCAGAAAATTGAAGATACAATGTCAGATACACAGTTACACAAGTTACATCACACAACTTCATAATTCGAGGATATTGTTGTATTTTTACGCATAGGTATGGTGTTGGAAGGAATGAAAGCAGTAGAGAAGAAACAACTTGCAATTCACATTGCACCTTTCATGTTGATCAGTTGTGACTTATACAAACTAGGCTGAGATGAAGTATTGCATCGGTGTTTATAGGAACATGAGTGCACATATATCATGGAAGAGGCTCATGGTGGTATTACTGGTGGGCATTATGCAGGTGACACCACCGCTTGCAATATTATACTCATTGGATTATGGTGGGAGACCCTGTACAAGGATTGTAAAGAGAATTGGAAGGCATTTGATCACTATCAGTGCCTTAGCAAACTTAGCCAAAGAGATGAAATGCCTTTGATGCATATATCTAGTGTGGAGCCATTTGAGAAATGGGCTATAGAATTTTTGGGTCCTATTTCCCCAACCGCACGTAGAATTAGATCACACTACATCATCACTTGCACAGATTATCTTACAATGTGGGAAAAAGCACCACCTACAAAGGATTGTATAGCAGCAACAAGATCTAGGTTCTTATGGGAAAATATTCTCACTAGGTATGGATGTCCTTTGAGCTTAACAAGTGATAGGGGCACATACTTCTTGAATGAGACAATCAAGATATTGTTGGATAAATTTATGGTTACACACCATAATACTACTCCTTATCACCCTCAACCAAATGGGACTATTGAGGCTTTCAACAAGATATTGAGCCAAACCTTGACAAAAATATTGTGATTTTGGAAGGAAATATTGGGGTGATAAAGTTTCTTTTATGATTTGGGTGTATAGAACAACCTACAAGAGGTTGAATAAGGTCACACCCTTTTAGTTGGTGTTTGGTGTAGAAGTAGTACTTCCAATGGAATTTATGTTACCATCATTGTGTATTACACGCACGAGAGGTCTAGCTTATGAACATGCATTAGAAGAAATAATTGACAAGTTAATACATTTGGATGAGAGGTGCACCATAGCATGTTGGAGTCAGAATAAGGAAAATACAAGGTAGAAGGCATGGCATGACTGACACATCAGGGACAAGAATCTTGAGGTTGGACAGATGGTACTTCTTTATGATTCCAAATTTCTATGTGCCATCCAGGCAAGCTCAAGGTGTACATTGGTTGGGACCATATGTTATCACTCATATACTTGAATTAGGCACTTTAGTTAGAGGTGATTGATGGAATATGGTTACCCAATTACTTTAATGGAGTAGGTTGAAGCCCTACTATAAATAAGTCTTCTTGGTGTTTGTAATAAGGCAGTATTTCCATTTAGTATATATTTCCCTTTGTGCTTTTCTATTAGTGTATTTCCTTCTTCATCTCTATGCTTTGTCAATTTAGTTTGATGTTTTGTAAAATAAGCTCATTTTCACGTTGGAAGCTAATTACAATCTGTAGTATTTTTATGCACAGAGGACTACACATATCATTGGTGTGGGGTGGTTGTTATTTTTTATTCTCAAATGGGTACACATGAGAGTATACTGTTATAGGTGCTATTAAAGATGGAAGGGAGCTGTTAGAAAGATGATTGATCCTAGAGAAGACCATAATTAGAAATAAATGAATGAACAATATAACATGAAGTAAGTTGTGGCCATGGAAACTACCAGCAGAAGTTGCAGTGGCGAGGTACTTCGGCACATGGAAGCACACAGAAGAGAAGTCTATAGCTAGAGGGTAGGAAGGTGCACTAGAAGGTTATAGTTGGGGCGTGAAATTGTACCGTACGGATATTTTTGGAAAATTTGAAAATGGTCAAATAATAAGAGGATTGCTAGTAGGTGAAAGAGCAATAAATGCACTAACTTTTTGAAAATTTATATAAGGACGTGATGCAGATTCATTTTTACCTTTACAATCACACGTATTCAAGTGAGCTAAGTGTAACCGAGCCAAGTGAATCATGTTGAGGTGTAGAGAGTTGTGAAACTAGATGTGAAGAGTAGATTTGCACACGGGAAAGGATTGCGTCCCCATTGGTGAAGGGTTTGAGTGAAGTAGAAGCATTGAGAAGGAGCTAGGGCATGTGATTTTGAGCTAGGGTTTGAACTTACTCAACACATAAGACAAAAAGTGGGATTTTTATGATGGAACTAAATAAAGCACCTGCAGTTGGCACAAAAGGAAAGAAAAATGTGGAAGTTGAGGTTGAAAATTCTCCCGAGAGTAATTTTTCAGAGATGCAATACCCAAAAGGAGTAATAGTCAGGAAAGATTGGTGATTCCCACATCCATAAGTGTAAAGTAAATTATTACAACCACCACACCACTAATAACAAGGGAGAGTTGGACGCTTTGCTGAATAAGAAAACTAACAAGGTGCACGGTGGAAGATATGCCAGTGTATGATGATGTTGGGGAAAATTTACTTAAGTAGGTAGAAGTTTATCAACTGGTATGAGCTCTCATACTTTGGAAAATATGAACCTTTATACCAGTGGCTTATGAGAAGAGTCCATGAGGAGGAATTCTTCTATTTTTCTGGATGGAGGGTTAGGCTCACATTGGCCTTAATTGCGACATTAAGAGGACTGAAGGGCACAAGGACATACATTTTTAGTGATCTAATTGATAAAGCAACGGTTATAGCCATAATAAAGGAGTTGGGGTATACCAAGGGTCCATGTTGAATGGCCATTTACAGATTGAGGAAGTACCCTATGGTACACACAACCATGCATCTGATCACTAAGCTAAATGATCAAGGGAGATGGTCACAGGTAAATACAATGTGGCTATACATTACAAAGAAGATGACAGAGGGAGAAATCTACAACTTAGCAGGCTATATTGTAGAAAACAATTGTTAAAGAAGTGTGCACGTAGGCGAAAAGATAAGTTTTAGTGCACATACTCTTATCTCTTATTTTTTGTAAGAAATTAGAGTGTTCGACGGGGCAAAGAATAAAATTTGGTAATACCTTGCATGATAAGAAGTCCCTTGCAGAAGAGGTTCGAGAAATATTTATGCAAAGGAAAAATGAGTGGCCCCATTCAAGTCGAAAGGGCGCGCCATAACATGTCATATGAATGACTTCACACAACGTTTGAGGAGGAATGACACATTCCAAAGGGAATTACCTTCGGTAGTAGGAAAGGCAGTACAAATCACAGTGTATCAACACTTCTGCATTTGCGTGGATTCTCCATGAAGGATGGAACATGGAGTCCATGGTACAATTATGCCTTATGCCTTCACTGCGTGCTACTTCCAGGCCTATGTTCATAGGTTTACTGATGCACACTGACTGAACTTCAACGCAAACAAGATAGATTGTGACTATCATACTCTCATAAAAACATAAGTTTATCCAAGTCGGTCTGCCTACATTAAGAGGCTCATTTCATATGTTAGTATATATAAATCCCTTAATTTATTTCTTTTGGGGATAGTATTTCCTTGCTTCGTCGCTATGCTTCAGCTCAAGCCTAGTTTGGTGAATAACAAGTATGTGTAATAAGTGTGTTTGCATGCTACTATGGATAGCTAAGGGGTAAACACATGGTTGAAGTATTTTTATGCTGCAGAGGACTGCTATCATGACCATAGAGATAAACTAGGAAGAAGAACATGATGATAGTGGAGGCTTAGACCATAGAGGTTGGAGGCATCCCATAGATAGAGTGGAAATTGAGCATGTAGATACTCTGCCATAGATACAAGAAGGAGAAGAGGAATTGGATGTGGATTTAGTCCCTGAAGAGCACTAGTTTAAGAAGGTATTTAGAAGAACCAGGACCCAAGCTGCAGGAACATCATAGCCTGTACAAATATCACCTCGACTCTCTTCTCAGAAAGAATCACATGAGAGGAAAAGAAGAAGAAATTTGAAGCTTAATGAGGAGGAGGAGTCTGAAGAGAGTGTGCCTGGAACCCCAGTTTAACTGGAAGATATGGAGGATCCCTGGGATGAATAAATGAGAGATGAATAAGAAGGGGTGAAAGAAGCATAATAAATTGTGCTAGAGTAGAGCAGGGCACCTGTTATAACTCAGATAGAAGAAGGGCCAACTCCATACCTTGGCGCTTATGTTCCTAAGGGACCAAGAACAAGGAGAAGTGAAGAATATGTTGTGCCAAATATGGGCTACACTGAGGACATAAGTAAAATCATCTGTGCCCAGTTTCAAAGCATTTTGGGTCTTAAGGAATTATATGGATGGCAACTGATGGATGTAGATATGGCCACTACACTTGCAAGGAAATAGTTATCCTAGTCCATCCAGACCCATATGGATGAACCAGATTTTGATGCATCCAAGGAGTCCTCTGTCTGAATAAGAGTAAAGAAGGCACCACAAAGCTAGAACATGAACATAAATCCCATTCTTATGTCTGATGAGCAAGTAAGCAATGCCTTAGTCAAGGTATTTTCTGAGGTGGCGTGGAGAAATATTGATAATTCCACCACCATTAGAGTGCCAATGGATGATAACAAAGATAAAACTACATAAATAGAGCACTTAAAGGTAGAGAAAGAACATGATCAGACAAAGAATGAGGCTTTCATTAGCATGGCAGAGGAGACTAGTGATTACATCTTGAAAGAAAGGCCTTGTCTTAAACCAAAGGTACCTAAAAATTTTCCTTCTTCTATGCATTATGTGTGCACTTTCGTTGACTTGGTGCTAGAAGATGGACCACTTAGAATGCCCGCACCAAAATATGTTGAACAAGAAGCAGAGAGAGCAAGAGCCTCTATGATCAGAAAAATTTCAACGTATGAGGTGTTTCTCTAAAATTTAAAAGATGAGCTAAAGAAAGCATACCAAGCTCTTAATTTGTGTGCAACACCAGAGGCAGTAATAAGGATCAAAAATTTATTCAAAGATAATGACGTTCTACCAGCAATGAAAGATTAGACTTTAGGTCACATAGAAATATTGGCGTTAGTAGAACAAAAGCATGAAGCCCTTACAGCAGCCCAAGATCCACATAAGGAGAGGATAGATGATATTGTGAAGCTCATAGCTTAGAAGATGGATCTTTGGGAAGGAATGATGTCTGTTATGGCCAATGTTGTCTGGGTACTATAGAATGAGAAGGACCAGATCACTCAGGATGAAATAGATGCCATAGCCATAGACATTCTAGAAAATACAAGCATAGCACTAGATGAATGACAGACATTTGAGGCCAAGATTAAGAATGAATATCTAGAGTTGATCCTCCCAGTTGAAGAAGAGGATGTTGCAGAGTAAAAATTAATTGTTTTATACAATGATTCTTTGAATTTTTTCAATTTCTATTCTTTATTATTTGGGAACATCAAAAAGAATTTCCATTTTTGAGATGCCAATGTACTTTAGTGTGGGGTAATGTTGAGCAGATAGAATGTTTCTCTAAGGAGAAGACACAAAAATAATATATGCGTAGGAACAAGGTGCATTTGAAGGCATAGAATAATAGGAAAGGAAACACGTGTCAGGACAGGTGGCTCATCACTTAGCCATTTTTATGGATATAGGCTATTTTTTGAGATTTTGTACGGAGCACACATTGGGATGGAGACTTGATCGACACATAAATAGTATTTTGGAAATGAGAAGTTGATAACACCATGCATGGTTATAGTTAATAATAGGATCACTTCTTCTAGTTAACTATAGGACATTTATTATTATCGCACTTGCATATGTGCATGTTATTGAAAAGGCGCATGGCTATTATTAGCATGTGACTTATTTTGATAAGTGTGTAGGAGGTGAAGGGCAAGTCCCCACCCCTATAAATATGTATTGAACTATGTATTTTGAGATGTGTGTGTGTGTATGTGTGAATTATTGTAGATTTATATTGTTGGACCTAATACGTGCATCACTTATGGTGATACTTTATAATGTAAGAAGCATTTTTATTTTATAGTGTTTAATGTAATGAATGATATTGGTCAAATAATGGTGTTAGACATAACTAAAACTGGTTCATCGATGGTTAATCTTATTACATTTATTGTTTAACTCATGATTCTCTAAGATCTGGATCTAGATTATTAACTGTAGAATGCTTATATTTATTTATGGATTTGAATATGTCTTATCTTCATCACACTAACATCTTGCATAAGAAACTCTAAAGAGGGGCATGGTACCTTTACATGCTTCGTGTGAGTGCTCAACTCAAGCTGGGTGATGTGCCAGTGCGCCTGTGTTTTACGTAGTAGATTCTAGGTTACATCATACATACCATGTCATCACAAGTAGGATAAAATGGAATATTCTCCCAATAAGAATCATTCATAAAAAGTGTGTAAGTGAAGGGGGATCATGGTGATGAAGGTGGCATGTGAGAAGGTAGAGGAGATAAAGTGACATCTAATTTAGAGACAAGTCCCTGATAAACAATCATAGCAGTAGTAGTGGTAGGGGGAGGTAGTGGAGTGGAAGAAACTATATCAATGACACAAATGGCACCTTCAAAAGGTGGCAGATGAGGTAGTTTTTCCATTGGTTGAGGGTCATTTGTAGTATCAGTGTGTGGAATAGGAAGAGTTGTATTAGGATCGTGGTCACACTATTGGAATGGATCCAGGTCGAAAAAAATGGTATATTCAATGCCTTCATATAGGAATTTTAGACAATGATGTACAACAACACCTTATATGTCATAAAGCCACAACCTACCAAGGAAATAGTTATAAGGGACTGGGAAATTGATGATGAAGAACTTGGTGTTGATAGTTTTTGTCCCTATATTAATTGGTAATGTAACGTTGCCGATGCATGGATGAATCGAACCATCAGATATACAGAGTGAATGGCAAGATGGACTAACCTAGCAAGTGGAAATACCTAGGTTCTCAATGAATGACATGGGGCATAAATTGAATTCAAATCTATTATCAAATAAAGTACATTTAACACCTGTATTGCCAATGTTAATCATGACATACAAGTGTGCGTCATTTTTATTATATGTGGATGTTATAGGCTGAGAAAATGCATCGTCAAATTCTAAAAGTAGAAATTTGGGGTGTACAAAAATATGATAGGTAACAAGAAGATGTTGGAATCTATGTAGTAGATCAAGATGCTAAAGCAAGTAATCATTGAGTGAAATACTATTAGAGTAGGTATTTACCTTAGCTCATGTTCACCAAGGTAAATTATTTACCTTTATTGTATTTATCCTAACCCACTTATGTGTGTGCATATTTCTTTTTATTTATTTAGATATTAGGAGATATTATCTAGTTGTTAGGTATAGTTCTTTCCTAGATCTATGGTATTGACTAGATCCTTGATGTCTAGTTCTCTCATAAATCTATGGACTTGACTAGTTCTTTGATGACTAGTTCTTTCCGTGATTTATGGCTTTATCTACGACCTTGATTGGTTCTTAGATTGTTATTCCTTGCCTATATAAGCAAGGTCCATTCTCATTGTATTTCATTGAGTTCCATAATAATATATGATATTGCTGCTCATTTGTTTGCAAAGGTTTATATAAAGTTATTCTGGCAAATTGTATTTCATCTTATTGATCATGATATTTAATTAGCATCTGTGTTCTTGGCTTGACATGATCTGGTTATCGTTCATTTTATGGTATCATAGAAAGAGATTACTATTAACATCTGTCTGTAAGTTTTATTTTGAAAATAAATTCTTTATATATTCATATATTCGGGATTTTCTGGTTTTTTTTTCTATGTATTTTTATGTAAAACAAAGGCTTTCATTAGATCTAGAAGGCAGAAAAAACCCTAAGATTGGCTGTAAACTTGACCATTATTGGAGGCAATCATTTTTTTTGTTTTTTTGTTGTGCAGAGAAACATACTAGATTTGCCTCAAGATTCGTGCCATATGAAAAAGGAAATCTAGAATTGTTTTCTAGGTTTTGTTGGGTTTCTTGAGATTCGATCTAGGTATTTTTTTGTTGCAGCATAGCGCTTTAGTTTGCACGTAGGTCTTTTTTGAAAAGATGTTTCTTTCCTTTTTTGGTAGGGGTCCATAGATGTTGTGCACGACTATTACTATTTTAAGAAAATCCACAGACTAGTATTTCACACCCAGAAAGGTCACTTAGCCCTTGGTAATATGAGGGCTTAAATCTTGTGATTCCTACTAGTAGGTGCTTAACTCTAGCCCCCTTTCATTTTATTTGTGTGGTGAAGGCAAGAGCATTTTATTCTATTTTAGTGGCAACTAAAATAAATAGTAGAGCATAATATTAAAAAACTTGTATCTTTTGATCGGTAACTCCGTTTTGAGTGCCATTTTTTGCAAAAGTATGTGTTTTTTATGCTCTTTCCATTGGAAATATTTATTTTCAGAATCGCACTATAATTATAAAGTGTCATATTGTAACACACACTCATTATAAAGTGCCAAAATCTGGGGGGGCTCTTGTTACATTGTTTGGGGGTCTTATTGCATTGCTTGGTTCTTGCATTTATTTTGGTGATTTTTTGAGGATGACATCTTTATCTACTTTTGCATTAGATCATGTTGAGCCATTAACAACACATAATTACCACACATGGAAACCAAGAATGGAAACAATAATTAAGCGGAAAGGATTATGGGCTTTAACTTCTTCAGAACAACCAGTGTTCACTAGAGAATATGAGAAATTTCAGTACCAATGCAAATTTGATGAGTGTATGGGTTTGATAGGAACTTATGTAAGTGACAGTCTTTTGTTTCATTTAGAAAAGTGTAACTCTCCTTTCAAAATATGGGAGAAATTGGAGGATTTATTTGGTAAGGTGGATCATATGAGAGCCATGCAACTTGAAATTGAGATCACCTCTCTTAATCCTGAATATTTTCCAACAATTATAGACTATCTTACCAAGTTCAAGCATTTGCTGACATAGTTGAAGGGGAGTGGAAGAGATAAGAAAGATGAAGAGTGTGTTTACTTGATTCTATCCAAGTTGAGAGGACCATTCCAAATTTTTTCTTCTACCTTTTTCTCTAGCATGGATGCCTTAGGTGACACATTCAAAATTCCTAACTTAGAAACATTTTTTGAAAGACTTACTAGGGAAGAATCCAAATTGTCTCACCTTGAGTCTTCCACCTCTCAAAAGGCATTAGTTGCATCTAATCCTAAGGGCAAGGGAAAACCAAACAGTAAAACCAAATCCACACCTTCTCCATCTCAAAATTCTCCTAAACCCAAAGAAAACAACTCAAAACCCAAGGATTCTTCTAAATCCAAGAATAAGTCTAGTCGTTCATGCTCTTTTTGTGGGGGTAGTAATCATAAAGAACATAGGTGTTATAAGCGAATGCAAGCCTTAGAGGATGTAGTCAAGAAACACAAAATTTATATCTCCACTCCACCTCCTAATCAGCATGGAAAATCAATTAATGTTGTTGGAATATCTCAGTCACAACTTACAGACAATTGGGTTATAGATTATGGTGCCTCTCATCACATGACTTCTTCCAAGGAGTCTTTTGTTTCTCTAGGTTTGAGTTCTACTTCCAAAATTGAGGTTGGAGATTCTTCCTTTCTTTCTGTTGAGGGAAAAGGTGATATACAACTTGATGGTGGCAGTATCCAAGATGCACTATATGTTCCTAACATCACTACAAATTTGCTTTCTGTATATCAAATTTGTCATTCTGGTAAAGGAAAAACAGTGACTTTTACACCACATGGAGCAGAAGTATGAACTTTGTTGGAGCCTCATTCACTGGTTGCTCAGGGTATTGTTGATCATAGTTCTAGACTATATCACTTTGAGGGTTTTGATGACACTTCTTCTATAGGGTTAGGATTGGTTTCTCATGCAGATTCAGAGAGTAAGATTTGGCATGAAAGATTTGGACATCTCAATTACAGATATTTGAAGGAGTTGAGCACTCATGGTATGGTAGATGGTCTTCCTAGAGTTTCTTGTCTTGAGGGAGTTTTTCATGGTTGTGCATTAGGGAAACAACATCAAGATCCTTTTCCTAAGAATTTTTCTAAGAGAGCTTCTTCACCACTTGAGCTTGTGCATAATGACTTGATGGTTTTCCCTACCCCATCTTTCAATGGAGCTAAGTATGCACTTACATTTATTGATAATTTCTCGAGGCATACTTGGGTTTATTTTCTCAAGTACAAAAGTGATGTTTTTTCACACTTCAAAGTCTTCAAGGCTTTGGTCGAGAAACAATATTCTAGTTGCATAAAGAACCTTCGTACTGATAATGGGGGGGAGTACTTCAACAATGAGTTTTCTGAATTTTTGGCAACTCAAGGCATTATTCACCAACATTTTGTTCCTCATACTCCACAACAGAATGGATTAGCAGAAAGGAAGAATAGAACTTTGAAGGAAATGGCTAACTGTATGATGCATTCTAGAGATATACCTCCTATCTATTGGATAGAAGTAGTTAATTGTGCTAACTACATTCAGAATCACACACCACATAGAGCACTTAAGCATTTGACTCCAGAGGAAGCTTGGTCCAACACTAAGCCAGATGTCTCATTTTTTCGAGTCTTTGGGAGCCATGCTTGGGCCTTTGTGCCAAAGAAGAAAAGGAAAGCTTTGGATAAGAAGAGTAAACCCTTGATCTTTGTAGGGTATTGTGAGGACATGAGAGCTTATCATCTTTTAGATTCTGATACACATGATGTTCTTTTTCGAACACATGTTCAATTTGATGAGCGCTTCACTCCTCATGATTCTTCATCTTCTTCCATGTGTCCTTCTTCTTCATCTCATCTTGAGGATTCTTTCTTTGAGGAGATTGATGAGGAGGATATAGATGTCATTGAGGATCCTATTCCCACTGATGTAGTCACTATGCCTAAGTGGGCTCATACTATAGTTTCTGAGGCAACACCTTTCATAGAGGATCTTCCACCCACTAGGCATCATCATGCACATTCTACTGGTTCTGGACTTTTGTGTTAGGCAGTTTCTGAGGATCCACAGTCCTTTTCAAAGGCTCATGGGATACAGGAATGAGATGATGCTATGGCAGCTGAGTATTATTTTTTGATGAAGAATCATACTTGGGATTTGGTATCTCTTCCTAAAGGAAGAAATATGGTTAGGTGTAAGTGGGTATACCAAACCAAATACACATCAGATGGGTCCATTGACAAGTATAAGGCTCGTCTTGTTGCAAAGGGTTTTTCACAAGTTGAAGGTATTGATTACTCTGAGACTTTTGCACCCATTGCCAAGATGGATTCTGTACACCTTGTACTTGCTCTTGCTGCATCACAGGGGTGGCCCATATACCAGATGGACGTGAAGAGTGCCTTCTTACATGGAGATCTACAAGAGGAAATATACATGGAGCAGCCAGCTGGATTTTTTCAGGATTCTTCTCTTTTTTTAGGCTCCGAAGGTCTCTCTACGGTCTCAAACAAGCCCCTCGGGCTTGGTATGAGAAGATGGATTATTTTCTTCTATCTACTGGTTTTGTTCGTTGCCACTCTGATCATACAGTGTATCTCCAGCATGTTGGTGAGGATATTGTGATACTTGTCTTGTATGTTGATGATCTATTACTTACTGCAGCTCTTCTTCCCACATTCAGAGTATTCAGAGGGCTCTTTCTACACAGTTTGACATGACAGATCTTGGGTTATTGCATTATTTCCTTGGTTTGCAGATTTCTCAGACAAATTCAGGGATTCATTTGAGTCAGCAAAAATACACCCATGATCTTCTTTAGTGCTTTGATATGGCTGATTGCAAGCCAAGTCCATCTCCTTTTCAGTCTGGGGTTACTCTTACATCCACATGTACCACACCACTTTGTGATCCTACATTGTATAGGTAAGCTGGTTGGGAGTCTCATGTACTTGACCCATACTCACCCTGATATTTCATTTGCAGTAGGGCTTGTATCTCAGTTTGCACATTCTCCTCATAGTAGTCATTGGCAGGCTGCTAAAAGGATTTTGCGCTATTTACAGGGCACTTCCCACTTTGGCCTACACTACACTAGGGGTTCTACTCAGTTGGTTGGGTATACAGATTTAGATTGGGTAGGTTCTATTGATGACAGGAATTCTACTTCTGGCTATCTTTTCTTTCTTGGTTCTTCTCCAGTTGCTTGGGCGTGCAAAAAGCAACAAGCTATTACACTTTTATCTTCAGAGGAAAAGTATAGGGTAGTAGTTACAGCAATTCAGCAGATTCTTTGGCTTTGCCAGTTATTGACAGAGTTTGGAATCCCATAGGATCCACCGATTATACTTTGGTGTGACAACCAAAGTGCAATTCACATTTCTCGTAACCCGGTTGAGCACCAGCGGACCAAGCATATCAAGATACACATCCACTTCATTTGGCAGCACATTCAGGATGGATTTCTTTGCTTGGAGTACCTTCTGACTCAGCAGCAGGTTGCAGACATCTTTACGAAGCCTTTTGCATCACCTCACTACCTTGAGTTACGTGGAATGCTTGGGGTTTCATAATTTGTTCTTGGGGGGTGTTCATGAGAACATCTTCCTTCTTCTTCTTCTTTCTCTTTCCTTATAGTAGGATTTCTCTTTCCTTATAGTAAGATTATTTTCTTCTTTTGGTTCGAGATTTCTTCATGGATATATTGTACATGAGTACCTCATCAGGCCTAGTTGTCGGGACTCATACTGTGGACATGCCACTTCTATTTTGGCCCCTAGCTTCACTTGAGGGGGGTGTTAGAGTAGGTATTTACCTTAGCTCATGTTCACCTAGGTACATTATTTACCTTTATTGTATTTATCCTCACCCACTTATGTGTGTGGATATTTCTTTTTATTTATTTAGATATTAGGAGATATTATCTAGTTGTTAGGTTAGGTATAGTTCTTTCCTAGATCTATGGTATTGACTAGATCCTTGATGTCTAGTTCTCTCATAAATCTATGGACTTGACTAGTTCTTTGATGACTAGTTCTTTCCATGATTTATGGCTTGATCTACGACCTTGACTGGTTCTTAGATTGTTATTCCTTGCATATATAAGCAAGGTCCATTCTCATTGTATTTCATTGAGTTCCATAATAATATATGATATTGCTTCTCATTTGTTTGCAAAGGTTTATGTAAAGTTATTCTAGCGAATTGCTTTCATCTTATTGATTGTGATGTTTGATTAGCATCTTTGTTCTTGGCTTGGCATGATCTGGTTATCATTCCTTTTAAATACTCATGATGACTAGACTTTATGATGATAAGCAAAAAATGAAAAAGTAAACTAAAGTGATCAATGGGGATCCTAAAAGTGTGAAGATCGAGTTTGGGTTCACATAAATGATTATGCTAAGATGGAAAATCCTATCCTTATGTGATGATATGAAAAGGAGAAAATAATAGCTAAATAAATAAGTAAATTACCCAAGTAACTAAGCAAATGAAATATAAAACCCTTATGCGCAAGATAGGGTTGATAAATCCTTAGCATATTTTTCAGAGTAGTCGGGATTGTGTTGCAGTAAATATCAGATAAATAGAAGGAGGGAATGACTACACTAAAGCCCAAAAAAGCATAGATCTGAACTATCTCCCTAGACTGGGGTTCCTAGAAAGGGACTTTGACACTTAGGGCACCCTGGTCTGAGATCTAAGTGCCTTGGTCTATAGAAATGACTATAGAACCTCCCCTAGAGCTTCTCTATATGTTTTTCTATCTTCGTTTCTTATCGCACTAGCTTCATGGACTGCATCGTATGTCATTAGAAATTAGTGATGAAGGAGAGACCTATAAAACCCCAAGATAAGCATCAAAACCCTAAAAAATAAATATGCAAATGAATGGATCAGATTGTCCTCAATGTCCACAATGGTGGGCTTATAACTAAGTGTTGCACTACATTTCAAACCCAAATGTAGTTTTTGTGTGTGTGCGGAAATTGTGCCCTAAGTGCTCTTGTGTTAGTCACACTTTCTGAGTAGCGAGCAATAACTAGATGTAGAATGTATGAAAATGGTGCATGGAATAAAATGAACTCCCCTCCTATGAAGTGTGATGTAGAATAACTAGCCTTTGTCCCTTGTGATGCAGCTAAATGTATGTAAATGGAGCCTTAAAATCCTTAGATGGATGCACTCTAGGTGGATGATAATAGATATTTAGTGCTTGGGCCCTCGTTATGGTCTCATAACTTTATATTTATAGGGTTCTCTTATACTAATTTTTTAATTAATCTTGAAAAGGTCGACCACCAAAATGATAGAAAGCTTAAACAGCTAGAAAGTTCCCAAAAGGTGTGAATAAAGTGCAAAGAGGATCAAGGAACCCCAGAGGGGACGAGGGCACCTGGGGTGCCCCAGTCAAAAATAATACGTAAAATTTCGATATAGACTAGGAAAGTGCAAGTATAGGGTTGAAAATATGACAAGTAAATTAAAAATAGCAAAATACATGGGTTTATTAGTACTCTTTTAACTTAAGAACCATATGAATAATAGTAAGAGACTGGGACCAAATATTTACCCAAAATGTGTGATCTAGTGACTATAAACTCAACTTCCTCTAGACAACAATAAGTGGAAATTGTGTACTCCAACGTATAATTGTGCAACACACCATGCCATCAATGATCTATAGCTCTAGTCCAATCTTCATTTGCATCAAAAATCATCTAATAGTCTTCTTATGTCCAAACCCTTAGCCTAGGATACCAAGAATTACTCGATGTGTACATTGTTAACCACTGATACAACTCTACTGGAAAGAAATTGAATAATGTCTCATTTAACTCATGATAAATATTATCTTCTACCCACTTATGCACATTGAAGCCAAGGACCAGTATCATACCTCTACGCAAACTTACCATTTTTTTCTTCCACCTAGCTTTCAATACTCTCCAGAGATAGTTGATATGCCATTTGTAAGCAACATCCTAGCAGAAAAATTGAAATGAGGTCCCAACAAGAACCAAAATGTAGTCTTTAATTTACACACCAAATCTATACACATTGGCATTTCATTCAAAAAGACTAAATTCTCACCTGAAGCATGCGTAACTACCAAGTACCTCCTTTGTTATGTCTACCAAAACATTTGCATGCATAACCATAATGATAATTGACTAAGTAATCAATCAATTATACTTAACCATTGCATAGACTTACTTTGGAAACACATATAATAAGGAAACATAACAAATCAAACAATAACCATGATCAATTGCACCATGAGATCTCCATATTCAGACATATCAATGATCATAACCCATCCACCATATTCCATTACAACAAAAGTATTACATAATAGAAGTTGAATACATAACTAGTATAATAGAATGTTGATCCATACACGTAGATGTCAAAACCCTAAACATGAACAGCATAACAGACTCCAATGACTAAGAACTAAAGATGGGTACTACAATTGTGGCTTACAATAGCTATATATAAGGGGTGGGGACTTTCCCTTCACCGCCTATGCACTCTCCTAATAATACATGTGCTCCAAAAATAGAATACATGCATGTTTTAAAATAATTAATAATATATCATCCTGTAAATAAGACTTGCTTTAATCCTATTAATAGCCTTCATGTGTGTGCTTGATCTAAATGTTCATTCTCCAAAAATATCATTTACTTCTTCACTAAGTCATCATGCTTCATCTCTTTGTTTTTTTGGCACTCCATCCTAATTTTCTTTTTTTAGCTCATGATCAGCAAAATTGGCTAAGTCCTTAGTTCTGTCTACCTGGGTGTGAACCTCCTACATGTTGTTTCCACTTTGTATGCAAGTGGATTTGTGTCAACCTTGCATGCCCCAATCCTCCATGCACTCTTCATACTTAGGAATTTTTTCTACTCAACACTCATAAGCTTTCAAAAGGTTTTTTCATGAAAATTCTTCAGTCCAGTCCTTCATGTCTGATTTAAGGAAAGGAAAGAGCAAGGCAAAATCCTCTAAAGAGATGAAGTAAAAATATCAAGGGGTTATGTCTCCCTCTAATATTGATTCCAATATCGATATTATATATATTGAATTGGGTAATATTAACATGAGAGAATTTTGGAACAAAGTGAAAAGTTTCTCTCAAACTGTTTAGATGCAATGTATATGCAACAACGAGCTACCCCTGACGGCTTATTTTCCAATATTTTTTTAGTTTCCCAAAATCATTCTCATGGCTTCCAGTAATTATGAAACTAAGACAAAAAAAATTCTGAATCAAGTTGGATATGTGGTAATCTACTTAGACACTGATTATTTTGACAATCATCTCAAACTTCCTAATTTCACCACATACGTCAAAATAGATCCCAAAGCATCCTAATAAGCCTAGGATGAAAACATGGCAGACATCATCAATCATGTCAACAATAAATACTTGGTTAAACCCAAGATTCCATATCAATATTTCCCAAGACCGTGCCCCAGAGTGACTTTATCCTTGAGATTGGTGGCATTATCACACTTCTGAGCAGAGTGTTTAGACTCCCCGAGGCCAGAGAATTCTAATGATGGATGTACCAATTTCTCACCATCATAAGGAAAAAAGAGAAATTATTTTATTGGGTTACATTCATCAATGACACAATTTATAGTCAAATAAGAGAATTTTTTACTATGAGAAAGTTTTATATGATGTCATATGTCACCTATTTTTCATTCGGGATGAGGTTGTACCCTGGATTAAAAACAGTGGGTTCTAGACATTTGGATTATGTCTATAAGTATTATCTGGAGTTGTCTCTTAAAGGAAGTGAGACTCATTTCTAAAGGGTTAATGATGTTTTCTTCTACAACATCATTTATAGATTGAACCCAAATCTCTCGAAGCAAAGGGTTATTGATGTTGCATGGAATGCAGTGTCTCACTAGCATTATATATTCTTACATTTTCAAACATTCACTTATCTTCATGTTGGAGCATTCCAAGGTTCCCTAACTCATCTTCCCAGATTTCCAATTGATAAATGGATCCTCATGGATTTTGTCAGACAATTTTTGGATCTACATAAGTTTTAACAAAGCAAGCACAAAGAGAGGATTCATTTCCCCTTCTCCATTAAAAGATATACATGGACCTATGTTGTCAAATCTAATAATGTCAACATTGAAATGCACAAGGAAATCAGAAGACAATGCCTCCTAGGCTAGGTTTCGACTATCGGGGAATTCTAAAAGCTTATGGAATACTACAGTTCCATGTTCCATACTTTAAGGATATTGTAGACACCTAAATTTTGATCAAATCAATCTTATTCTTAATATTTCACTAACTATTCTACTCCTTGCAAATTGACCACATCTCGTCAATTAGGTCTATCTAACTCTCCTTTTATGACATCCTTTTGGTCGTATTCCTCTTATAACTGACTAATCTGGCTAATATAGTCTCTTATTAGTTGAACCCCCTTCTAATATCCTACTAAACCACTTCTACTAGCTTCCTAGATTATCAATCCATTTCATTGGATTGAGTAGTCCTATCAAAACTCTCTCAGACTCCTAATTCCTCACTAATCAAGATTAATTAGCTTAAACCTAGATTAACTATCCTAAGGCATGTTAAACCTCTTTTAAACCATAAAGTTATTTTTGGCTTATTCATTTGTCCCACATACACCAAAATTATTCCATTCTTTGAAATATAAAACTATAAATACCCCACTACCCCTAGACCATTTCTAAGAACACTTCCTCCTTTCTAACATAAACTATAGTATTTTGTTTAGGATTAGGAGTTTTCTTCATTGTTTATTGAGATATTTTCTTTTCTATTTCATCTTTCACTCAAGATTTGGGTAAATGGTAGGAACCATGTGGCTTTGTAGCCATTAATGGTGAGCTCTCATTCTCAAATACCTTGAAGATAAAATAATCACAACTGATTGCTAGGAGCTTTAATAGGTCAATTTTCATAGCTTTCAAAGAGTAGAGAATATTTAGGCATGTTAGATTTGCTTGTTTATTTCAAGTTAATGCATGCAAAGTAATGGTTTCTGTTGGAACATAATGATTAAGTGATATGGCCAACCCTTAATTAATATAGTTCCATCACTATTATATAGGTTAAATATTTAATAATATGAAATACTTTTCTATTATTAAATACTCATACCTAGGTAATATACATTAGGTAAGTATTTAATAATGTGAATCATTTTTGTTTCTATTTATTAAATAAACTCACCTGGGTATATGTGTCAACCATTTTAGGTTGAAAAGGTGGGTAAGGAGACATACTCAATCACCTTATATAAAAAGGACTTTAGGTTCTCATTTGATATATTCGGGAAATATATCAAAGGTGTGAAAATCAAGTGATTTGGTTTTACCTTTAGTAAATAGGGTTTCAAAGGAGGAGATGATCTTACTGGATGTAAATTAAGTTCTCTAAAATAAAAGGTTATTTTCAAAGTGGTTTTTACCAGATTGGGGTTTTCCACTATATATACTATGTCCCTTATATTATTTATTTCCTGTAAGTATTTCTTTATTTATTTATGTTATGATGTAATGTTTATTTAAATATTTATTGTAACATTATATAATATGTAAGTTGATTAAATCCATATTTATTATAATCCTCAATTAAAATAATTGAACCCTTCTTTCCATTGTGCAACCTAAAAGTTTTTCTTTGTGAAGAATCAAGGTGAATTCACAGGTGGAAAATTTGGAAATTTCTTACCTTCCGTGAAAACTTGTGTACAGGTAACGGTAAAATATTTGAAATATTTTTTTGTATAGTTTTAATATGGGTAGGTTGAATTTTTTCAATGGTAAATAAAAGAGGAGACAAAGCTCCATCAAAATAGGATTTGAATTTTTTCCATAAGAAGCGTGAAAAATGTTGTCTCCTCTATAAAGTCTAAGGTTTATATAGAATTTAAAATTACATGGCCTGGTAAATGTTTTAAATATTTTTTCATGAGGGGCCCCATAATAAGGGTTATATGTGTTTTTTGTAAAGTATATATATATACTATAGTTTATAATTTTTTATAAACTATATGTTGTTTTTTATTTACATTATATAAACTATATACCTCTTTTTCAAAGTGAATATATTTTTACATTATAAATTATAATAGGTTAATATAATGTATTAAAATATAACCTCCCTAATATTATACAGAAGAAGAAATTATGGAATTTCACATTCTGGAAATACACAATAAGTTTTGACTCCATTAAATTTGACGTTCAAATGATCGTCATGACAGAACAAACATAAGGTAGTATGACGGTCATTTATACGTCAAATTTAAGCTTGTAGGTTCCATAAAAATTTCACTGTGTTAAAATTGACGGTCAAATGACTGTCACGTTAGACCAAAAATAAGTCATAATGACGGTCATTTAGACGTCAATTTTCAGTTGGCCATATCTTTTTCTACATTATTTTTTCCAGAAATTTGAAGTTGTTTTGTATTCTTAGGGATTTCTTCTTCATTTCTATATGGTCAGAATTTTTTTTATATAAGTCTGGGCTATAATGCAAAGCCATTTATATTACGGGTTATTATTTTGATCATGGAAGGTTAATTAATATGCATTGTAATGACAGAATTAGTTCTGATTAAATAGTTTATGTAGATCTATAAAATTTAGATCTGATTTTATTATAAGTATTGATTTTTTATATAAATATGTATCTAACTCTGTGGTACATTGTATATTATAATGGGGTGTGTTTTACAGGTTCATGTAAATAATGGCATCCAGCTATTTCTGTCTTGACAAAACCCAGATCCTGAATGGAACCAACTACACTTTTGGAAGATTAGGGTCAAATTAGGACTTATGGCGAGGAAACTCTAGATAATTGTTTCTGGATCTGAGGTTTCTCCCACCGATCGTCAAACAACTATAGACAACATGAATGTATTCTTACAACGAATGTAGGAGGCTCTTTCCATGATTCTATGTAATGTGAATGATGAGTACCTTCTACACATTGGTAATATCGAACATCCGAAAGAGGTATGGATGCAACTAGAATCCATGCATGAAGGTAGTTGTTTATCTAAAATTATTAAATTAGTTTTAGAATTGCTTACAACTCCTATGAAAGAAGATGGAAAATTAGTTAATTTCTTAGCCAAAATTAAAAATATTAAAGCACAATTAGATGGATGCAATTTTGATTTAATTAGTGAAAAATTAATCTACTTTATTATTCAGTTAAATATACATGAAATATTTAAGAATTTTATTTCTATCTTGAATTCTAAATATCATAACAAAAATGATCTACCTGATTTAAATACCTTGATTTCACTTCTGATATAGGAAGAGCAAGTGATAATGAACTTTGACTCTAAGGAGAATGCCTTTCAGGCACTTCTTGCTTAGAATTTAAAGTTCAAACCTCACAAGCCCTTCTCAGATCAGAAATTTAGATCTAAATCTTATTTTGATGATAAGAAAAAAAATTCGTCTGATCAATTTTGTGTTAGCTTTAGTGGTAAATGTCAAAAATGTGGTAAATTTAGACATAAAAAGGAAGATTGCAAAACTAAGAAACCTATCCATAAAAATAAAAAATAAATTGTTTCTTCTAAATACAATTTAAGGAAAAAGGATAGCTCTAATGATATTCCTAAAAATGTTGCATTATATGTTGTGTTGTATTCTTCCTCTAATTTTGAATGGATTCTAGATTCAAGTGCATCAATTCATGTGAATGGTGTTTCAAAATTCTTTATTTGATTTTGTGAAAATCAATGAATGTGTGTATCTTGGTGACAACTCATCTTTAGAAGCAATAGAGAAAGGAAAAGTAAAATTTTCTAATGATGTGTTCAATAATGTTTTGTTTTTTCTTAAACTCAAAAAGAACCTTTTATCATGTTCTCAACTAACTCATGATGGTTTTACTATTCAAATTTTGAAAGATACTTGGTATATCATGGGTAGTAATGATAATATAATAGCTAAAGGAATTCAAAGAAATGGTATGTATATTTTTTATGATTTCTCTTCTACATCTTGTTTTGTTTCTCAAAGTTTGAATAATTCAAAACCATGGCATGAAAGGTTATGACATGTTAATTATTAAATTTTATATGAAATGGCTAGATATAATCTTGTGAAAGGTTTGCATGTCTTTCCTTCTTCTCATGATGCATGTGAAGGGTGTTTATGCTCAAAAAAAAGTGTTAACCCTTTCACTCACATCTTGAAGAGAGTTCATCTTCCCCACTAGAAATTATTCATAGTGATGTTAGAGGACCTCTTGAAGTAGCTTCATTAAATGGTTCTTTATATGTTGTGCCTTTCATTGACGATTTCACCAGGATGATTTTGCCATATTTTCTTTAAAATAAATCTGAGTACTTGAGAAATTTAAGGAATTTAAAGCATCTGTTGAAAACTCTTCAAATTATAAAATTAAGAGACTTAGAATGGATAATGGGGTTAGCAAAGCATTTGAAAAAAATATATTGATTGTGTTATTAAAAGGGAATTAACTTCTCCTCATTCTCCCCAATCTAATGATATTGTAGAACGTAAGAATAACACTATTTTAGACATGGCTCGCACTATGCTTCATTTTAATGGTCTTTCCAAATTTTTGTGGGCAGAAGCAATAAACACAACAGTCTACATTCTAAATAGGGTTCCCACCAAAGCTACTCATCTTTCAACTCCTTTAGAAAAATGGTCAAATCAAAAACTTGATATTTCTCATCTAAAAGTTTTTGGTAGTCTTGTTTATTTATACATTCCTAAAAAGAAAAGAAAGAAACTTGATATGACTTATTTTTCTTTTGTTTTCATAGGATATGGTATTAACATTGCAGTTCTAAGGATTTACGACCCTACAAAAAGAGAAGCAACTGAAAAATGCAATGTGGTGGTTTTGGAAAATGTTTTTGTTCGTCTGATAATGGTAAATATGTTCCTAACTCTATCAATATTTTTAATGATAGTTATGATTCTGATAATAAGAATATAGTATATAGTCATGATGATGTTTCTTGTGTTGATACTATAGATTCTTCTTAATCTCCTAACTCCCTCGTTAAGAAACCAAAATGGGCTTAATCTGTGTTAGAAAGTTATAATCTTATTGATCTTAGGAAAATGACCAAAAGCCATCATATGTACCATGCATTATTTACCTTAAATGAACCTGAGCTGCAAATATTTAAAGAATCTTCTCAGGATGAGAAGTGGATCAATGCAATGCAAATTGAATATAATGCCCTAATTCAAAATCAAAACTAGTAGTTGGTTCCATCTCTAGAGAAAATAAGTATTATAGGGTCTAGGTGGTTATACAAAGTAAAATATAATGCAGATGGCAGTATTAACAAATATAAAGCTAGACTTGTTGCTACAAGTTTCACTCAAAAATATGGTATTGATTATGTTGAGACATTTTCCCCTGTAGCTACAATGAGTATTGTTAGGACCTTATTTGTAATTTTCGCTCAATTTGGGTGGGAAATCCACCAAATGGATGTGAAAAAATCCTTTTTGAATGGTCATTTAAAAGAATAACTTTACATGTATCAACCTAAAGGATTTGAAGAAACTGGTAAAGAAAACTATGTTTATAAATTGAAAAAATCCTTGTATGGTTTAAAGCAAGCTCCTAGAGCTTGGTATGTGAAAATTAATTATTTCTTTAAAAATTTAGGATTTGTTAATTTTTCTTCTAACAATCATCTATTCATTAATCAAGAAGGATCACTTATTATCATTTTTTGTATATATGTTGATTTTTTTTTATGACTGGTGATAATCTTGCTTTAATTTGGACAATTAAAGAAAAATGAAACAGCACTTTGAAATGACTGATTTAGGTCTCTTAAATCATTTTCTTGGCATGGTTGTATTTCAATATAAACATTCTATTGTTATTTCTCAATAATAGTATGCAACCAATGTAGTAAAAAAGTTTAACATGATTTATTGTAAACCAATTTCTACTCCTATGGAGGTTGGACTGAAAATTGATCATAAACCTGTATGTGAAAAAATTGATCCTACTTTATATAGGTAGTTGGTAATTTGATTTATCTAACTATCACCGTACCAAATATTTCCTATACAGTAGGAATTGGTTCTAGGTTTATGTAGGAACCTTATAGAGATCATTGGAATCTTGTAAAAAATATTCTTAGATATATTAAAGGCACAATCAATTATGGGTTGCATTATACTAAGAATGAAATTGTTAAATTATATGAATTTTTTTATTTTAGTCATATTGGTGATGTATTGGATAGAAAATCTATTTTTGGTTATGTGTTTAAAATTGGTGCATGTGTCATTACTTGGTGTAGAAAAAAGTAGCCAACTGTTTATATCTCTTCAATAGAAGCTAAGTATAGAAGTGCAATGGAAGATGTAAAAGAGGCTTTATGCTTAAAGAGGTTGTTCAATGAGATAAAGATGAAGGATCCACATAGTTTTCATTTGTTCTACGATAATCAAAGCACCATATATCTTGCACATAATCCAATACAGCATTAGAGGATGAAGCACATTGAGATACATATGCACTTCATCCATGAGAAGGTGTTAAGTGGTGAGATAGATCTCAAGTTTGTGTCGACTGAAGAGAAAGTTGTTGATATCTTCACAAATCCCCTGAGTGCTGCAAATTTGTGTCACTTTCATGAGAAGCTTGAATTGTAGGAGTTTTCATTGAAGGGGAGTGTGCATGACAATTTCACCTCCTGATGGAACTTGTTTTTTTGTAAAAAGACCCTCGGGCATTTGTAAAATACCTTCGGGCAAGTGTAAAAAAGACCTTTGGGCAAGTGTAAAAAAGACCTTCTGGCAAGTGTAAAAATACCTTCGAGCATTTATACCTCCTCATCTTATTTTTTAGAAATAAGTGTAGAAAGATACTAAAGGTGGTCTTCAATCAAGTCTTTAGTGATATTGATTTTACTGGTAAACATCTAGTACAAGCATATTATTAAGGAGGTCCTTGATTATAAAATGCTCCTATGTGTTTGGGTTCAATAATCTTTTATGAGAACATGTGAGAATATGTAAAACTCACAAATCATACTTAGCCATGGATCATGGGATGATCTTTGGGATTCCAAATCCTTTTATACCAAAAGCTAACTTGAGTATGATGAAGGTGTTCTAATTCTTTCACCTGATATACTAGCCTAAAATCTTTAAGTTTTAAGGATTGTAAATCATGTAGTCTACCACGGGCAGGTAATCTATTGGCATATGTTATCCCACTTAACATTAAGGGGGGGTCTTAGAACATAATGATTAAGTGGTCTGGTCATTTCTTAATTAATATGGGTCCATCACTATTATATAGGTTAAATATTTAATAATATGAAATACTTTTCTATTATTAAATATTCATACCTAGGTAATATACATTAGGTAAGTATTTGATAATGTGAATCATTTATGTTTCTATATATTAAATACACTCACCTAGGTATATGTGTCAACCATTTTAGGTTGAAAATGTGGGTCGGGAGACATTGTTTCGCTTGGAATGTTTCGACTTCTGAGAATAGAGTTGCTTCTATCCTTTCATTCCTTTTAGAAATAGATGAGGTTAGGGTTAGGAGGAATACCTGTTGAATGTCGAGATGGTGTGCGCGTACCGTAGAGAAAGATCAGGCTAACTGCGGAGAACTCCTTTTTGTCTTGGAAGGACTACCTACAAATAAGAACACAAGACCACAAGATTTTGATTAAACAATAAATGAGGAAACTGCCTTGGGCCCAGTAAATATAAAACTTCCTTTCGAAGGTGGTTAGTTCCCCTGCTAATATGAATTAACACAAAAGACTTGCAAAATATCAATTAAATTGTTTTGTTAAACTGGGTAGGGGGAAAGGCTGGTTTTCTGGTTTTGATCAGAGGAACCGATGCCGGTTACTGATAACCGATGCCGGTTACTAATAACCGATACCGGTGGGTTCTAGGATCTTCTTGGTAGCTATGGTGTTTGTAATGGCTGGTTTTTGGATGGTATTAGGAAATGGGATGATTAGAAGCAAAAGAATGACGGTTAGATGCAATGGCATGTTGGGTAGTGGATTCAGAAACGGATTTAGGAGGACTGAGATTCAAGAAGCATAAGCAATGTTATAACAAAGGACATGCAAGATGTGACTTACTGGTTTTGACCAAGATGCAAGTTGATCTCCTTGGTTGTAAACACTTCTGGTTTCTTTACTCGTCTCTGCTCTGTCAAGTGAAGATCCAGACTCTGTTCCTTGCTCGCAATGCTCTCTGTTGATCCAGAAATCCTTTGACTGATCTCCAAAATGAAATTCTGATCCGTTGTTTTGGTTTGGGGAGCTCATTTATAGGGAACCGATGGCGGTTACGTAACCGACGGCGGTCGAGTAGGAACCGGCATCGGTAAGGAAAAAGTAGGCTATTTTTAGTAAAATAGCCCACCTTCCCTGCTTTTCTCTCGAGAGATCAGTTACGGGCTTGGTCAAGTGGCTAGAAGGTCGGTGTTGGGTGCGAGTAAGGAGGCATTAGTTATGGATGTGAGTCTAGACCAAGACATAAGTCTTAATTAGGTTAGTTTAGGGTTAGGGCTAGGTCATGATGAGGTGGCACAGTGAGGTGGCGGGTAAGGTGATGTGGATTTATCAATTACAAGGTAATTAATAAATAATTGTGTAAAGTTTAGGTAATGAGGTTAGGTTGCGAAATGGGATGCGGGTCACAAGGGGTTGTAAGACACGAATTTGGTGTCTACATTAGCCCCTTATTGTCATGTAGCTTGTTCTGCAAAGCTGCGTGGACAATAATATGAAGTGGTTTCTCATGTTAAGGATATAGGTAATCCCCCTCAAATCTATCACAGATTGAGTGAACGGGAAATCAGGGATAGGGTTGATAAAGGGTATATGTTGTAGAGAGGATGGTAAGGTAGTGGGGTAGGTCCAAGGAAGCAGACGCATGTTGAAATGTAATAGTACGACGAGGGTACATGATTTGACGAGCAAACCAGCAATGCAGAGGCAAAGGTTGATAGTTTATCCAAACAAGGGTGATATAATCCTGGTATCCAAGGCATAGGAAGTAGCCCCAGGGTATATAACAGGTTAATCAGTACCGGAATGTTTAGGCTGTTCGGCAAGTACCAAAAGGTTGGTTTGGTGAGATATAAACGTCACGGTCTAGTCTGGCAAAGCTGTCGACAGATAAAGTTCAAGTACCCTAATCATGCTTAAAAAACACGAACAGGTGAGCTCGATTGAACCAAAAATACCAGATGGGTGGATTCAAGTGTATGGGTTGATTTGGTGTAAGGTATGGAAGTGATACGGTCGTGGGTTGCGGCAAGTTGTTTGAGGTGGCGGCCCTTGGTCGGGCCAAGAAGAGAAAGGGAGGCCTTGGGTCGGGCGAACAGAAAGGTAGGTTGAGGCCTTGGGTCGGGCCGAAATAGGGATAGTCGGCTAGGTTGAGGCCTGGGGTCGGGCCAATAGGTAGGAGTTTCATGAGGGGAGAGTTGCATGCAATTTTCCCTCCTGATGGGAAATTGTTTTTTTTTGTAAAAAGCCCTCGGGCATTCGTAAAATACCTCGGCAAGGTAAATAAAAAACATTTGGGCAAGTGTAAAAAAAGACCTTCTGGCAAGTTTAAAAATACCTTAGAGCATTTATAAATCCCTCATCTTATTATTTTAGAAATAAGTGTAGAAAGATAACTAAAGGTGGTCTTCAATAGTCTTTAGTTGATATGATTTTACTGAGTAAACATCTATAGACAAGCCAGATTATTAAGGAGGTCATTGATTATAAAATGATTCCTATGTGTGTTTGGGGGTTCAATAATCTTTTGAGAAACATGTGAAGAATATGTAAAACTCACAAATCATACTTAGAAATGGATCATGGATGATCTTTGGGATCAATCCTTTTATAACCCAAAAGCTAACTTTGAGTATGATGAAGGTGTCCACTTCTTTCACTGATATACTAGCTAAAATCTTAGTAAGTTTTAGGATTTGTAAATAATGTAGTCTACCACGGGCGGAAGGTAATCCATTGGCAAGTTATACCACTTAACGATTAAGGGGGGGTCTTGAAATATGATTAAGTGGTGGTCATTTTTATTAATAGGGGGTCCATCACTATATATAGGTTAAATAGTTAATAATATGAAATACTTTCTATATTAAATATCATACCAGGTTAATATACATTAGGTAATATTGATAATGTGAATCATTTTTATGGTTTCTATAATTAATACACTCAACTAGGTATATGTGTCAAACCATTTATGTTGAAATGTGGGGTCGCGGAGGAGGGACATGGTTTCGATTGGAATGATTTTTGACTTCTGAGAATAGAGTTGCTTCTATCCTTTCATCCTTGTAGCAAATAGATGAGGTTAGGGTTAGGAGGAATACCGTTGAATGTCGAGATTGTGTGGACGTACCCGTAGAGAAAGATCAGGCTAATCGGAGGAACTCCTTTTTGTCTGGAAGGACGACCTACAATAAGAACACAAGACCAAAAGATTTTTTTTAATAACAAAAAGAGGAAACTGCCTTGGGCCCAGAAATTTAAAACTTCCTTCGAGGTGTTCGTTCCCTGGCTAATATGAATTACACAAAAGATTGCAAAATATCAATAAATTGTTTTGTTAAAACTGGGTAGGGGGAAAGGATGCGTTTTTTGGTTTTGATCAGAGGAAACGATGACGGTACTGATAACCGATGCCGCGTTACTAATAACCCGATACCGGTGGGGGTCGAGATTTCTTGGTCGCTTCTGGTGCGTAATGGCTGTTTTTGGATGGTTGGTAAGTAGGGAAAAATGGGATGATTAGAAGCAAAGAATGACGGTGAGATGCACTGGAATGGTGGTAGTGGATTCAGAAACGGATTTAGGAGGACTGAGATTCAAGAAGAATAAGCAATGTTATAACGAGGACATGACAAGATGTGACTTCATGGTTTTGACCAACGATGCAAGTTGATCTCCGTGGTTGTAAAAACTTCTCGGTTTCTTACTCGTCTCTTGCTCCGTCAACGTGAAGATCCAGACTCTTGTTTCTTGCTCGCAATGCTCTCTGTTGATCCAGAAATCCTTTGACTGATACTCCAAAATGAAATTCTGATCCGTTGTTGTGTTTGGGGAGATCATTTATAGGGAACGATGGCGGTTAGGTAACCGACGGCGTGGTCGAGTAGGGAAGGAACCGGATCGGTAAGGAAAAAGAGGCTATTATTAGTAAAGTGTTTTTTAAAAATAGCCACATTCCTGGCTTTTTCTCCGGAGATCCGTTACGGGCTTGGGTACCAGTGGCTAGAAGGTCGGTGTGGGTGCGAAGTAAGTAAGGAGGAATTAGTTATGGAATGTGAGATAGACCAAGAATACGTTTAATTAGGTAGTTCTAGGGTTAGTGTAGGTCATGATGAGGTTGGTCGGCACACGTGATATTGGTGGCGGGTAAGGTGATGTGGAGTATCAATACAAGTAATTTAATAATAATTGTGTAAAGTTTAGTGTAAAGTTTTAGGTAATGAGGTTAGGTTGCGAAATGGGATGCGGTCAAAAGGGGGAGGTTTGTAAGACAAGAATTTGGTGTCTACTTAGCCCTTATTGTCAGTAGGCTTGTCTGCAAAGCGCGTGGACAATAATAATGAAGTGGTTTCTCATGGTTAAGGATATAGGTAATCCCCCTCAAAAAAAAAAAGTCTATCACAGATTGAGTGAACGGGAATCAGGGCTAGGGTTGATAAAGGGGTATAGTTTGTAGAGAGGAGGGTAACGGTAGTGGGGTAGGTCCAGGAAGCAGACGGCATGTTAATGTGTAATAGACGACGAGGGTACTGATTTTGACGAGCAAACCAGCAATGCAGCGGCAAAGGTTGGGAGAGTTATCCAAACAAGGGTGATATAATCCTGGCATCCAAGGCATAGGAAGTAGCCCACCGGTATATAACAGGTAAGGTAAGGTACAGGCATGTTTTTAGAATGTTCGGCAGAGTACCAAAAGGTGGGTTTGTTTGAGGAGATAAACGTCCACGTCTAGGTCGGGCAAAGCTGGTCGACAGATCAGTCAAGTACCCTAATCTGCTAAAAACGAACAGGGGAGCCGATTGAACCCAACAACTACAGATGGGGGGATTAAAGTGTATGGTGTTGCTTTTGGCGTAAGGTATGAGTGCATACGGTAGTGGTGGTTGGGCAAGTGTTGGGTTGGTGGCGGCCTTGGGTAGGGCCAGAGTATAAAAGGTGAGGCCTTTGTGGTAGGGACCAGAATAGGTGGTTTGAGGCTGTGGTCGGGTTCCGAAATAGGTAGGTTGAGGCCTTTGGGTCGGGCCGAAACCGAAAGGTAGTGAGGCCTGGGAAGGGCGAACCAGAAACGACGAAGCCGAACCGAATAGATAGGGCGGCCTTGGTGGGCCGAAATAAGTAGGTTCACCGACCCAACCCGACAGAATAAGTAGGTGGAGGACGTGGGTTGGGTCCCGAATAGGGCAGGTATGGAGTTTGCGGCCTGGGTCGGGCCGATAGGTATGTTGAGGGCATTGGCGTCGGGCCAAAGGGTTCGGGCGAAGAGGGCCTGGGTCGGGCCAAATGGGCAGGTTGAGGTCTTGGTTAGGTCGGACATGTGAAAAAATGGTGTTCAGCACGGTGAATAGAGATGGGGTTGGTGAAAAAAGGGGAAAAAAATGGTTAAGAAGGAAAAAATTTTGGGGATAAGCTTGGGATACGAAACCGATGTCGATTCTACCATGACCGATTTCGGTTAGAGACCGCTCCGGTTCTTGGGAAAAATGAAACCGACATGGTTAAGGTCGAAAAACCATAAAAAATAACAATATGGCCTGTTAATTGTACTTTTGTTATTTGCAAAACCAAAGTGACGTGAGCTGAGTGGAGAGTTGATTTGCGGAGGGTTATTAAGTGAGGTGGAGTAGGTGAATTGGAGGAGGATCTCCTTTGGAGGAAGGAGGAGAGGATTGATAGTGGGACAGATTGAGGAGGACGGGCAGCAGGGATTGGCCAGGGACCAGTAGATCAGGGGATGG
This sequence comes from Taxus chinensis, assembly GCA_019776745.2. Classification (NCBI taxonomy): domain Eukaryota; kingdom Viridiplantae; phylum Streptophyta; class Pinopsida; order Cupressales; family Taxaceae; genus Taxus; species Taxus chinensis. Next base: position 39,168,039 of record CM034148.1, on the reverse strand, counting down.
AAAGCCATGGCACAGGCAGAGGAGCTTGGAGGGGCTGTGTGTGTGGACCGGCCAACACCCATCCCACCACGACGACCTGTCGTTCATCACGGTAGGTGGTTCTAAACTCGGATTTTATGCATGAAATGGTTATTAGGCTAAATGGGGGGTTGCGGTAGGAATTTGTATTGTGTAGAAATAATGAGTAAATGAGGGTATGGCAGGTATTTGGAAAAACGGAGAGGGTTAGATAGCGGGTAGATAGTAAAAGAGGGTTAATGTGGCCTAGGTGGGTAAATTAGAGGGTGTGTGGGTGGGGTAGGGGTTAAATGGGTAGAAATAGGAAAAAAAATGGGTTTTGGGGGCGCGCGGGGGTTCGGCTCCGGAAAAGAAAACAGTAGACAATGTCGGTCGATAAGCGAACGGAATCGGTTCAACAAATCTATAGGGTGTGGGGGAGTTGGGGGGGGGGAACGATGTAGGTAGCGATATAAGCAGGGTACGGTGGTTGGAGTAGCTTGGGAGGGGTGATTGAGGGTGGGTGGTGGGTAGTGAGGTGGGATGGGGGGTTTGTGGGGGGGTAGTGTGTTTAGGGTTTGTTTTGTTTTTTTTTATTAGTTTGTTGACCGTGTGTTCCCCCATTTTGTTGGCTGTTTTTTTTTGTTTTGTTTGTTGTCTCTGTCTATTCTGCTGCGCACGCCGCCCCCCGGGTCTACCCTGGCTCATGCCAGTTTGTGGCTCCTTCCGTACTTCCGCTTTTCCTATGTAGTCCTTCCCTACCGTCACATTTTTTCAGTTTTCCCCTTGTTCATTGCCGCTAGGCCCACCACTTCTTGCCCCGGATGGTCCAGGCCATAAGGTGGGGGTAGCGCCAGTCCGCGTGTGGAGTTTTTTGAGGTTTTTTGTTTTTGGAGAAAAACACAAGAAGTGGGTTTGGTTGGGTTTGGGAGGGTTTGTGATGGGGTGGTGTGTTGTTGGTGCGGTTTCTTTTTCTTTGTTTTTATTTTTTTTTTATTTTTTTTTTTTGTGTTTTCTCTTTTTTTTTTTTTTGGTTTGTTGTTTGTTTGTATTTTTTTTTTTTGTTTTTTGTTTTTTCTGGTTTTTTTCCTTATTCCTCCTAATCCCTTCCTTTTAGCTTCCCGCTCCTTTTTCATCTAACTATCCCCTTTCCATTGTTTGCCTGAGGAGATCTGATTGGCTCTTGTTGTGTTTTTGTTGTGTGTTCTTTTTTGTTTCCGTATTTTTTTTGTTTTTGTGTTTTTTATTTTTATTTTGTTTTTTTTTTGATGGTTTTTGTTAATTCCGTTTTTGTGTTGTTGGTTTTTTTTTTTTTGGGTTTTTTGGTCTTAGGTTTTTTTTTTTTACGGTTTTTTTTTTGGTCTTTGTTTATTTGTATGTTTTAGTGATATTTTATTTATTCTTTTTGTTGTTTTTTTTGTTTTTTTTTTTTTGTTTTGTGTTTTTTCTGTTGGTGTGTTTTGTTTTTTGTGTGTGTGTTACAGTCTAGGGGGTAGCGATGTCGTGTTTAAATTTTTTTATTTTTTTTTTTTTTTTTTGTTTTTTCTTTTTTTTGTTTGATTTTGTTTTTCTGGTTTTTTTATTTTTTTTATTGTATTTGGTTTTTGTTTTAGTGTTTTTTTTGGTTTTGTTTGTTTTTTTTGTTTTATGAGTTGGTTTTTTTTGATTGTTTTTTTCGGGGATTGGTTATGTTTGGTTTAGTTTTTTATTTTTGTTTGTTTTTTTTTCTCTGTTTTGGTTTGTTGGTTTTTGTTATGTATGGTTTAGCATTTTTTTTTTTTTACTGGGTTTTTTTTTGTGTTTTGTTTGTTTGTTTTTTAGCTAAGGTTGGTGGGCATTTTTCGCGGTATGATGGTCTCCTCTTTGCGGTTTAGGCTACCTCATCCATCGCGACGTCAGAGGTGGTGGGTGGGGGGGGAGGGGGGTGGGTTGGTGGGTGGGGGGGGGGGGATGGGGGGGGGTGGCGGCGTGTGTTGGGGGTGAGGTGGGGAGGGGGGGGGGGGTTCTTTTCCTTTTTTTTGGTTTTTGGTCGGTTTATTTGTTTTTTTTCTTTCTTTTTTTTTGTTTTTTTTTTTTTTTATTTTATGTTTTTTTTTCTTTTTAATGTTTTCTTTTTTCTCTAGTTCTTTTGGGTTTGTTTTTTTTTTCGGTGTTTTTGTTCATTCGTTTTATTGTTTCTTGTTGTTTTTTTGTTTTTTTTTTTTACGGGGTTGTGTTTCTTTTTTCCTGTTGTTTTTTTTTTTTTTAATTTTTTTGTTTTTTTTTGTTATTTTGTTTTTGTTGAGAGTTTTTTTTTTTTTGGGTTTGATGTTTTTTTCTTTTGGGGTTTTTTTTATTTTGTTTTTTTTGTTGTTTTTTTTTTTGTTGTTTTTTGGTTTGCGCTTTCTTTTTTTTTTGTGGGTTTCATTTCTTTGTGTTGTTTTTTTTTAGTGCTTTTTTTTTTTTTTCTTATTGTTTTTTGTGTGTCGTTTTTTTTTCCATTTTTCTTTTTTCTTTTTCTATTTTTGTTTCTACGGTTGTCTACTTCTCTTTTTTATTTTGTTTTGTTTAGCGAGAGGATGTTTTTTTGTTTTGGTTTGTGTTTTTTTTTGGCGTTTTTTTCTTTCTTTACAGGAAAGATTCGGGGGTGGTGTGGTTTGTGGGACGGGTAGTGTGCTTTAGGTTTAGGATGGGTTAGGTGCAGTTTGTGGTGGGTTAGTGTGTGCTTTAGGTATAGGATGGGTTTGGGTGGTTTGTGGGGGGTAGTGTGGGGTTTGCGGTGTTTAGGGTTGTAGGGGTTTTAAGATGGGTTGAGAAGCTATGTGGGTCATTAGGGTTGGGTTGGAAGACTTGTGAGTGGTTTGGGTGGTTTGTGGTGGGTTAGTGTGTGGGTTTGGGTGTTAGGGTTTAGGTTTAGATGGGTTTGGAGATTGTTGGGGTATTAGGGTATTTGATTTTGTGGTTGGACGGTCTTGTTGTGTTGATGGATGGGAGTGGGTAGGTGTGGGTTTTTGGGTGGTTCTTTTGGGTTGGGTTTGGGTTTTGGTGTTATTAGCGGGGGTAGAGGTTTTAGAAGAAATAGAAAGGGGGGTGTCGGGGGGATACAAAGGGGTTAGATGGTAAAAGTAGATGTTATATAATGAAGATAGGTCTAAGAATTGGGTTGGTTTACAGGCAGTCAGCCAAGTTGACGATGTGTGATAGGATGCCTCCACATTGAGTCGGATGAGGACACACGATATTAAGGCGCGCATTAGGCCATCATGCACGAGGTGGGACTCGGCGGGGTCCATAGGTACAGAGCGAGATAGAGAGGGATCACAGCCTGGATGGTCGCCCTCATCGACAGAGAAGGGATCTGGCAGGCCAATGGGTTCATCTTCGACCGGGGAGATGACCGTCACTAGGAGGAGTGTATCGCAACCTGGGCTACCGATCGAGGGAGAAGCCAGTCTTCAGGTAGATTCAGAGACTACCATGGACAGATACGGCAGTTTTTTTTTTGGGGATGCAACCGTGTACTGGACCTACAATAAGCGCGAGTATCGTGGACGGTGGCAGTACCGTGCGCATCGGACACGAGACACGAAGGGCGTGTTTGTTGATGATGGTTGGATCACCTGCTAGCCTCCAACTCAGAGAGGAGGGCCGCTTTCCCCACGGAATTGATGGGGGTACTCTGGAGATGGTGGAGGGTGAGCACCCATGTACATCTTGGGCACCAACCAGTTACCCTTATCTGGTGGCAATTATACAGGGAGGCCATGGGGATACTAGCCACCCCGCCAGGAGCCCCCCACCGCTGATCATGCGGTCCCATTTGTATAGTCTCACCCCCCCATTTTTGTTGCATTGTTGGGCATACGGAGCACATCGTATGCATCAGGCCAGTAGGGGTTTACCCCCAGCAGCCAGGGCACAGGTCATATACCGATAGGCTTCGATGGTGTTGGGGTCATGGGCCAGCCACCGAGCAGTTATGGCAGGTTGGGATGTGGCCATAATATAGACATCTGAAGAGGGGCGTACAGCAGTTAGACTTGTATGGAGACCCTACAGAGGGTCACCATCCTGCAGAGGAGCCTACTTACAGTTGCGCCCATCCAGTACACATTCTGGATAGCAGGACGGAGGCCAGGAGAGTATAGCGGAATACCCCTGGGAGGATACGCAGCAGATGGGGCTGCGACAGGACGAGACAACCTAATGTCCATCAGTACAGGAGAGATGATGTAGAGGCCCCACTGCCTGCCACACAGCATTTGGATCCAGACAGGTAGCGGAGAGACCAGAAGGTGAGGGTGTGGATGATGCCGGGTGCAGGTAGCATACAGGGGGTGGTGGGCTGGGCAGAGCGCAGCGAGGATAGTATCACTGCACAGCCAGACGGGATGCAGTTATAGGAGAGAGGGATCAGCTCAGGGCAGGTGCGCTCTTACAGGGGCAGGCTAGGGCTGCGCTAGGCACAGATAGGGGCCTTACAGGGGAGTTAGCCAAGGCTCAGGCACAGGTAGCACCACCACCAGCACCACAGCCATCCGGGAGGTTATAGGCACAGGTAGCACCACAGGTGCAGGTACCGGCTCAGGGGGTTATTTGTGTAGGTGCTAGGGGGGGGGACCAGGCCACAGTCCTTCAGTGGCCGAGGATCGCGATATGGAAGTTGAGAACAGAGGCCCGATATTATCAGGATATTCTTGGATAGTACCGGAGTCGAGTATTAGGCGTATGCAGCGCATAGGGCAGAGGACCTAGAAGCAGAGATTCTCAGGGAGGGGGCAGCCACGCTGGACATGTCCGTGATGGCAGGGAGGCGAGCCCACGGGATGATGCACCACAGGGACCAGTGGGGAGAGGTGCAGAGGGCGGTGGGGGAGAGATGATAGATACACCGACATGGTTTGTTATAGGGACATGGGCATCCGGTCTGAGATATCGGTTTTGACCATAGGCCTGCGTGCCGACACTTTTCATGTAGGATTAATTTATTTATTATCATAACGGCTGCGAGCCGAGTAAGGGTTTTGTACATTTGATTACCTACTGCGAGATGAGTATATTTTCTGATATGAGAGGGACCGGCCTCGCGAGTCGAGTCGAGATTTTTGGTAGGAGTGCCCCTACGTGCGGCTTTGGTATATTATGAGATCACAGAGGCCACAAGTAGGCAAATTGTATTTTGAAAATGGTATATTATATATATGATGATGTTTTATCCATATGTAGTGTTCAAATAATGTTGTTGAAATATTTTGTTTCATGGTTTGGTAATTAATGTATGATAAGTGAATGATATGTGTGACGTGATGAATTGTTGGTTTTGGCCAATCTGTGATATATGTAAATGATGAGGGATCCAAATGATGTAGCGATTGATAGTTCTTGAAAATCGTAGTGGGATGGTGGGTTTGTATGGTTGTATTTGTCTGATGTTAAGGAAATTGTAATGATATGATGTGTGGGGAGGAGAAACAAATTGTGGTAATGGTGTGGTATGCAAGAAAGAGGGGGATGCGACAAAAAAGTTAGGTGAGAAATGAAGAAAAGAAAAGAACGCTATTGCGAAAAAGATAGGTGTGTTAACAGATATCGGTTAAGAACCGATATAGGTAGCTGGTTATAAGAACGATGTCGGGTAAGAACCGATACGGTTTTATTATTTAGGTATGGCTTTTATAAACATAGAAAAAGCTCGGGTAGTAACTAAGTTTTAATTTTCCGTTAGCAGCCAGGCAAGAGGTTAAATACTGGGAATGTGACGGCTTTTGACGACTGAGACAAGGGATTTACATGAGAGATTTGAGTTAAGGGAAGAGAGACAGAATTTGTATGAGAGATTGGTTTTTTGTGATGATAGCAGAGACTGGGAAGGTGAATGCGATCGCAAGATTCAGAAAAGTAGAAAGGCGAAATTTGAAAAGAGTGGTGAAATGGCAGGATGGGAGAAAACATCCAGCAGAGGAGGGAAAGGAGGGGGGAAGACAAGGCACCTCAGCTTACTGCAACCCTAGAGGTAAATGTTTTGGTTGTGATTTGATTTTGCATGTGTTTATGAATAAGAGATAAGTGGGTAGATATGAAGAAAGAAAACATTGATAGCAGGGTTATAAGTGAGGCGTAGGTTAGTGGTGGTAATCACGGGTTTCGGGTTGTCTGTGTATACAGAGAGGAATAAAGAGTAATTTTTATCGTAGGTGGTTGCGTGTTTTAGGCAAGATGTATGGAATTGACAGTGAAGGTAGGGTAGGGGGAAAACGGTATACGGGCAACAACTGATATCCGGGTTAGTATAACCGATACCGGTACTGGAGGAATTTCCAGAAGAAGGTGTGAAACCCTAACAGATTGAATGGTTGTTTGTTGTGTGGTGATGTAGGCAGAGGCAGATGAGGATGAATGGAAGTTGGTGCCAGCGCTGTTGTCCGATCGTAGCGGAGGTGTAACACAGCGAAGGAAATGAAACTCGTTTGGGGAGTTAAGTGAATCGCTATTATTCACGAAAATAACAACGTAATCATGCGTGTTGCAGGCAGTGGATTGAGAGATGATCACGAACAAATACCTTTTATCTACAACAGGGGAGATGACGAACATTGGAAGATGTGTTTAAGATTTGAGACTCTAGTACAGGGAGAGACAGTATACAGGCCACTACTAGCGCGGCACGGGGCGCGATACAGCAGTATTTGGTCCATACGCATGAGAGTTGACACAGCGGGGGTTCTCTTGTACAATGGGGGAAATGTATGCAGGCAACCATGAGGAGGACAAGGTAGCAGTGACTTTACTATAGCGGTTAGGGTATATGCATTACCGAGGTGGAAGGGGGAATATTTCAAAGGCAATTGATGTGTGTTATTTGGGATGATGATAGAAAGGAACGTGACTTTTGCAGGGGCACCTCATATTGGCGGAATATACTATGGGGGTTATGGGCTTGTGGTGAAATACAGGATGACACTGGGATCGTTCATACTGATTACACGTTGGGCTATGAGCACTTGTTGTGTGTGACCAATAGGCCGACCCATCCAGTCGGGAGAAACGGAGTGCAGAGGTTGGGATTCAGACGATGGTCTAGGACAGAAAAAGAGGCCAGATACCAGGCGTGACGTGGTGAGGGGTGGATATTGAGTATTACAGGCAGGTATGGGGAGAAGATTGATGGTTGCAGAATCGTTGGAGGCCATACGGAAACTATATGGTAACAGAGAACATTAACTGAGGAGTTGAGGGGGTTGTTGTAGAGCGATTGAGGTGGATCGCAGGGCACAGGCGGGTGAGTATGAGAGGATTCCTATAGAGCGAGGGCGGAGACACAATTTGGATTTGTGCAGGATATACCCTTGGCTAAAAAGACCAAGATGAGGATCGATGCCGAGGCGCATTCTCACCTCCCCGGCAACACCTCAGAAGGGCATAAAGAGCAGTCGGTAGTAGCCGATCGAGGGTAATGGATGCGGGAATGACAGAGGACTATAGATATGGCGGCGGTTAGCAGGACTGCGAGGTTGACGTGTCAGCGCCCTAAAATTAGCGGTGATCAATAGAGAGGATCGTCTTGCAGCGTTGGTTCAGCAGCTCCAACGCAGGTGAATGAGACAAGAGGATTGTTAGGGTTGCGAAGTCACGGGCGGGGAGACTAGAGGCTGGAGTCCTCCAGCGGAGAGGGCGTATTAATATGTTATAGGAGAGATTGCAGATGTTGGGTCGGTACCAATTAGCCGTGGTACCCTTGAGGACAAGGGCCCGCGAGAGGGTGGTCGACGATCACGGATCATCACTAGTTCGGGAGAGCTGTGGGTCTGAGTAAATGTAGCAAGGTCATAAAGATAAAACGAGCTACCAAAACTGCGGTGTCGATGATAGAGACTATCGATCTGGTTGAACATCTAATAAAACTGAATCTGTATGGTAGTTGGTTACGAATAATAAGATTGTTTGTGTTTTGATTCGGTGTTGTGGAAAAAAGGATAAAGAGGACTGTGAATTAAATAGAAATTACACAAAAATATTTATATTCACCACAAAGGAGAGGGTATGGTAGGGATGGTTGAGCTAACCTTGGGAGATCCTAGGTCTCCGAAGTGCTGCCTACATAGCCCATACACAAAGCAAGGCGGGCCCAGAACCGAATTAGTTCTCCCTTAGGACCAGGGAGAGGTGAATCAGGCATTGGGTATGATTAGGCAATTGTTGGTTGATTAAGGGAATTGATGTGATAGGAGAATGTTGTTGGGTGGTAAGGTATGGCGATGTTGATGTAGGATAGGTAAAGCGAAATGTTAGCTACCCAATCGTAGGAAACCGTATCCATGATTAAGGTCAAACACACAATCCTAGAGTCGAGCAAGAGCCAAAGAGGCAAGTGTCCCGTAGGTGCGGTTGTGGCTTTTTGAAAGGAAGAGCAAATAAAACACCAATATTAACATAGGATGAGCTGAATCCCTAGGTACTTGCATAGGCGAGAAGTGGATAGGTTGAATAAAAGAAGGTATAATCACATATATCGGAATATACGTAACTCCCATGAGTTGTGATTGAAACAAAAGGGTGAGTGAGGTGGATGAGATAGCTGAGGTACGGAGAATTTTACAAAGTGGTGTTATGACAAAGAGACCTACCCTAAATAGACAATCCATGACTAAAAGTCCTTTGAATGGGGCTTTCTTTTTGGATGGTAGACTGATCGGCGGGAAGTCTAAAAGGGATATTGATGTATTATGCTTGAGGTCTCACGAAGCTGATCAATGCGAGAAGCTTCGATAAAGGTGACTGGTATAAGCTTGTCCTCGGGGAGTCTAGTTATTCATGTCGTAGAGTTGATGTATGCTAGCTGTCCTTCGGGGGAGCAGTTGTATAATAGTAGCAATAGTTCGGCATTAGCTTGTCCTTCGAGGGAAGCAGTCTATAATTTAATTTAGATGACTAGATGTGCATTTGCGTGAAGCAATCTCGTTTAGAGGAACGTTGCTTCAAGAAAATCCCCATAAGAATACGGCTTATTTTAATACTTTGAAGTCATGGACTAGACTAAAAAGGGGGAAGGCCATCATCAAGGGGAGGTGAGGAGCAAAATATGTGAGCTTGATTGTTATTATGAAGTGTAGAACAGAGTGTCTGTGTGGTAAGTGAGCTTCAAGGACGAGCGAAGTAAGCTCCGAAGTGATAACACTAATTTCAATAGTAGAATGTTCGAAGATGCAAGCATTAAGGGTTCAGGCTCAGGTTTAACATAAGCGAAGCTAAATGATAAGTACCAGATCCATAGGTATGAGTGATTATATAAGGCAATCCAATGGGAAGCAAATTTTCCACGTTTGATCTTTTCTAGTTTGGTAATGTGAATCTCTTGAGAACAAGATTCACCAACCTTTAAAGGTACGCTCAGAAGTCGCTATCATAAGCACGTTAAGTTTAATGCATTTGATAGATTGAGGTGATAAAGAGCTGTAAGATGGCGTTCGTAAAGAAACTCAATGCGGCTAACGCTCTTGCGGAATCATCGTTGGTGTAGAATATCCTGAAGAGCTATCTAAAGGGAGGGTATTTGTATTCGAGAGAGGCAACAGCCCGGTAATGTATACCAAAGAAAAAGGTGTGGCCTTAGTAGAGGTACGAATGCTTTGATTAGTACGAATAAGCCCAAAGGGCAACGGGAAATGGATGTGCCAATTTCTTCTGGATTCATGACAACTTCATGAGGGGATTTTGGTTAGTGTTTATTAGAGGACTCGGCTTGCCCATTGGATGGGGATGTAAGGTGTGAGGAAAATAAGCTTTGATACCAAAGTGTCACAAAGTCTGACAACAACTTGTTTTTTGAAGGATTTTCCCTTCTCTGTGATAAGGCGATGAGGAACACCAAAACGAGCAGATAATGTGGTTGGTTAATGAAACTCACAATTTTTTTCTTTTTTGTTGAAATGAGGGAATAGCCTCCACCCATTTTGTGTAATATCGGTCGCTGTATATAAAACGGTGATGACGTTATGAAGAGGTGGGTGAATTCACCAATAAGGTCTAAAACCCCGGTGAGAAGGGCCAAAAGATCTCGAGTGATCTGGAGCGGGTGGCTAGGCAAGTATGTTGAAGGTCGGCGGTTGCTGACACAGAATCCAACAGATGAGAACCATATTGTTAGCAGGCGTTATTGAGATCGGCCAATACCATACAAAGGCAAGGATTCGTTTGCCACGGCACAGGCAGCTTAAAAGTCACCACAAATACCGTCATGGACCTGTGGATGGTTATGAGGGACTCGTGCCAGGTAGACAGCGAAGGAGGCTGCATCAAAGCCAGTTTATAGAGGAGTCCCACCATGACAACATAACGCGAACCACTTTAAGAAAGTACGTTTGGGTTTTTGCCATTACTAGTAAGGTCGGGTGGGAGGACCGAGATTTGTAAGGGTAGTCATGAAATTGGGGGGTACCGGTATCTGGAATTAGTAGACACAGTATTTATAATACAAAACTAACGGGTTGAATAGGAGGGGGCAAAAAGTTGTTGACCACGACGACAAATTCAGAGTTCAGTTGGCCGCGGCGGGGGAGGGAATTGCGAGGCTCAGCCACAAGTATAGTATCCGCCAATTTGTTAGTGGCCGGGGCATGGTTGTATTAAGAATAAGTGGGTAACTAAGGCTAGAAGTGAATCCCGTAGTGTTGTATATTTGAAGTTCCTGGTTTTGCATTGGTAGACGCCCAAACTTGATTGAATACCAATTGGAGGCCCAAAAATGTTGATAGATTGATTACCCAATGTAATGCACCTTGGAGACATAAAAAGGGCCTAGTATCCGCCTGTATTATTAATGAAAGGGAAATCAAGTCGGAATGAAAAGAGGCCTAGGTTCAGTGTTGGAAGGAGAATGCAGAACAACACCGGCTCATCTGCCGCGCTGGATGTTATTAGATCCATCTCGAAAAGAAGGGGTCATTGGGTACGACTCCTCCGTGAGGGAAAGAGTAGCGATTGAGTTCGTCGAGAAATGAAATTGGTAAATTGTTCCCCGGGGTTAGTAAAGGAGAATTCCGCAAGTTGGTCTGCGAGGTTTGTCCTTGATTTGATTTCTGGTGGACAAACTCACGGTCGAGGTCGGCCGAGAAGCAGAGCCCCATCTGCACTGCGTGGTCAGAGGAGGTTGGGCTACATGAAGGATGGGGTCTGTATTGATGCTGACGAAAGTCTGGTGATTTAGCGGTCGTGGCGGAGGTGGTGGCCCACGAATGATAGGGCAAGGCACAATTTTTATACATGTGGTTGTACCTAGTCTCATGTCACCAAGTACGACTTATCTCATAAAGGCTTGTTCTGATTTCAGAGTTCACGATGTGCAAGCATGGCGCCTACAGCGTGGGTCGGTGGCGGAAAGGTAAAGCTAGAAAGGGCAGCGTCTGGGGTGGGGGGGATAAGCAGTGTGGCTGCAAGAGATAGGCTTTGAGAGCTCCGAGGCTGTGACATTATTTCGTCCATTGGAATGCAATATCCTTTTCTAAGGAGGTGATGGACAAGGGTGAAACCGATCCGAGAGTTGGGCGATGAAACCGTCAGAAGATTGGAGCTTACTTGTAAACTACGCAATGTTTGAGATTTTGGGGGGGGGGATTTCTAGGAAGCTTGGACTTTAGAGGATCGACTAAATGGCACGCAAAGAATGTAAGCCAAGAAGTTTCCTGAAAGAACACCAAAAACACATTTCTTCGGTTGAGGTGGACATAATATTTGTCACAGGCCGATCAAAAATAATGGTTAAACATCGAGATTGTTTCACTACGATGTTAGACTTTGGCGAGAAGATCGTCGACACAGTCTTTCAAGGATAGTGTGCATAATGTCATGAAAATGTAGGTCATAGCCCGCTGATAGTGCACCAAGCATTCTTAATGCAAATGGCAGACACCTTAACAGAGGTTCCCCAAGGAGTTATGCAGGCAGTTTTGGTGTTTGATCGGTACAGGGGCACCCACAAATTTGTTGTATCCTGAAAAGCCATCCATGAGAGAGACGCCATGACCTGCAGTTAGATCAACAAGTTGGTCAATGCTAGGTAAGGGGAAGTCATCCTTAGGGCAAGCAAGGTTAAGATCCCAGAAATCTGTGCATATCTGAAGTCCCCCTATCACTTTAGTGACAGGTACGATGTTAGAAATCCATTGAGGATAGTCAATAGGTAAGATGAAGGAAACAGAAAGGAGTCGTTGGAGCTCCTCTTTGACCAAGAGAGCAATGCGTGGATGCATTTTTCTCAATTTCTGTTTGACTGGTTTGGAATCGGGGTTTAGGGTGATGTTATGGACGGTGATGGTAGGATCAATTCCTGGCATGTCAGCGTAAGACCATGCGAAAGCTTGGTTGTGAGCACGGAGAAAGGTATTAAAGGCGGCTTGTTCTGATGTGTTAAGGGATTGTCCAATCTTCACAATGTGAGGATCCTCCTCCGTGTGGATATTGATTTCTATGGTAGATTCGTTCAGCATAGTTTGGGTTTCAGATGGTAAGGCTCGTGGAATATAAGAATCATCCGCGCCAAGGTAAGTGAGGATGGAGTCGTCATCCTGGCATTCAACAACATTAATCAAAGGCGAATCCTCTTCGATCATGTCTGGATAAAGAAGGGGCAAAGAAGATGGGTTGTCATTATCGCGTTGATAAGTGAGAGGACCTATGAAGATAGCATTTATGAAAAAAAAAAGTTAGGAGGGATGGATTCAGGGTCTATAGATTCTGCGGGTGATGATGGCAAAGTGGGTGATGATGGTTTGGTAGGGGCGACGTCTTCTTCTTCCAGGATACAGCTGACAGGAGGTGTCTCCTGTGTAGGTGTTTCGGGAAAACCGAGACCACTGCGATCATTATGTTTACTGGTAGTCACAGGAATGAGTGTATGTCGGCCTTGTTCGTAAAGGCCAAAACCAAAGCCTTTCCACGCACAGTGAGTCAAGAGGGTGAGGGTGAAACGACAATTTGTCAAGTATTGAAAATCGGATTGGAAAGGAACCACACCAAGAGGAGGTTCAGGGGTAATGGAGGATGCATCAACACCCCCATACGTTAGGTTAGTGTGGCAATGGGGTGGTCCGTAAGAGATTATCTCCCCCACACGACGGTCGTAGGTGGGATGTGCATGTAATTGTCCGTACTCCTGCGGGGTAGGGAAAGAACTAACGTTATATAGGCGGTACTCCCCCAGCGTAAGGCGCTGAAAAACATCTACTAAGGGGTCGGAGGCTGGAATGTTAGCTGCGGGAAGGGAAGTGGTTTTTGCGATGGTGGTTTCATCAATTGAAGGCGTAGGCGCGGTTGAGGTAGATGGTTGAGGTACATTTGAGGAGGATGGTTGGGTTGAATGTATGGGTGTCTTGATTGGTATAAGCACATCGTTAGGGCGGTATAACATATTGCAGGTTTTAAAGGGGGGAGGGTTAGCTTTTACGGTGTAAGACTTCCCCTCGTACTCAAATTTTATGCATCTATGTAATGTTGAGGGAACGCATCCCATGGCTCGGATCCAAGGACGACCCAGCAATATATTATATTGGAACTCTCCCTCAAGGACATAGAAGAGTTCGGGTAAAGTACGTGGTCCTACGCGAATGTTGAGGATCACGGTGCCTAAGGTAGAAGTAATAGCGTCATTGAATGACCGCAACATGATGGGGTTGGCACACATGCAACTAGAAGGGATGTTCATATGTTAGAAGGCTTTTGAAGAGATGATGTTTAGGCTAGTGCCCCCGTCAATCATAACCCGACATACTCGAATGTCCCGGACGTAAGCGGAGATGAAAAGGGAAGGGTCAGGGTCTTCTGTACCAAAGTCGACAATTTCATCTTCAAAGAAACTGACTGCAGCAGCTTGTTGTACAGAGACAGAAGTGGTTGGGGCAGTGGGTTGTTTGGTGAGAGAAGCAACGTGATTGGGTGTTAGAATGGAGGTGACAGGAAAGGTTTCATTAGGTAAAACCTCTATCCCTTGAAGGATCTCAATGAGAGCTTGTCGATGAGATTCAGAAGTCTGAATGAGATCATACAGTGTCATTTTTACGGGTGATTGGTGAAGCTGTTTAATCATATTTCGGTGGGCAATGCCATTAGAGACAGGATAGGCGGGGTCCGCGAATGACCACTTTAGGTGGTGGTGCAATCGGGATGTTTGACGGAGAAAGAGATGCCGCAGGTGTGTTTTCTTTTGCTTTCCCATTGTTTTTCTACCCTCGAGTAGCGACACTAATCATATTAATCTCGTATACATGAGATGAGGAAGATGGTTGGGATAACTCATGGTCTTCAAGAGGTGGGGTTGTAATAATGATAGATCTTGGTGAGGTGGGGACAGATGGTATAGGAGAGGGAATGGAAACTAAAGGTCTCTCCCTTCGTAAGTTGTCTTTCTTAATCTTTCTATCCGGGAGAGGTGACTGGCGAAGGATGGTTTTTAGAGCTTTACATCCCTCCACATCATGTCCTGGTGTGCGGTGATAAGCGCAGATTTTAGACTCATCGTAACCCATAGGTCGGGGCTTAGACGGGTCATAAGGTCTAAGTGGAGGTAGAGAAATGGTCGCATTCTCCACCAACATAGCAAGGATTTTGGCGTAAGATCCTTTGAGAGGGTCAAAATCAGGAGAGGATGAGGGTATTGATTGCGCGGGTTTTGGTAATGTTTGGGCGTAGTTAGTTCGTATGGGTGGTGGTTTAGCCGAGGGGTGTTGATACATGGTTTTTACTAAACGTGATTTCTTTGGCACAGAAGCTATGTTGGATGATGAGGCCGCAGATGACGTGGTATCAGAAAACAACCACGGGGAAATAGGAGTGACTGAAAACAAATCTTTTGATGATGGAATTTGTTTAGGGTTGATAGGTGGACAGGATACGCGGAGTGACGGTGTTGCTATACCCTGGAATTTCTGTATAGGTGCGGAAGGCGTAGGTTGTTCTGAAGAAAACATAGGAGGTATGATATATTGATGTAAGGTAGAGGGATGGGGTCCCAATATGGAAGGTAGGTATGACGATGATGGTTTTGATTGTGATAGGGGCACGGATTGAGTTTGTCTCCTAGGTGGCAGAGCGGATTTATTTTTGGATAGATCGAGTCGCTTAGGCGGGTGCGTTAGACTGCGAATTGGTGAGGTCCCAAGTGTAGGGGAAGATCTGGTTAAGTTGATAAAAGTGGACGGGGCATTTGGTAGAGGTGAGGGGGGTGAAGGTGAGAACAGGGGCATTTTAAGCTTCTGTAAGCACTTTGGGTATATGGTGGAGACATCAGGATCAGTCATTTGCATTTGAGTAGAAAAAGGGGTACTCAAACGTTCCCATAGGGCCTGTCTATCTTCTGTGGAATGACAGTCTCCAGGTGTGATTTGTAATTTTTGTACAGAAGAAAGGTGGGTTGTAATTCCAGTCCACTGCGGGTGTGACACAGGAGGTAGATGAGGCACTGTATCAATAGATGTTAAGAGGTCAACTGGTTGTTGAAAAGATTTAGGCGATGAGGGACTAATAGGTAGGAGGGCGTGTTCGAGGGGATCTGTCACGTTTAAAGAATGTGGTGATGTTAGTGTAAGAGATTTCTCGTCTAAGGATGTCAAAAGGAGTGGCGAGCCTTCCTCTTGTGTAGCAAGAGTGGTAGAAGGGGACGTTTGGGAAATAGATAAATTAGATAGCATCTACTCACAGTCTTGTAGGGATGTGGTGTAAGAAGACTCGTCGATGAGAAGAGAAGTCCGGGCAGTTAACTCTTCTATGGGTAAAGGAATGATTTCACTTTGGCTTGATGGTGGTGAAGGAGGTTCAAACTCCTGTGTTGGTGGAGAGGCTTGATTTAAAAAAATTTCAATAGAGGCTTTTGGCTGAGAATCGAAGACTGCATGGATCTCATGAACACTATCCTCGGCTAAGATATCTTGGTTCACGTTACTGTTGGACGAGTGATTCGGGAATGGCTTGTTGAAAATTTTCAGATTTCGGTTAGCAGGGGCGTTAGGATTATCGAGGGTTATATCCCCTGCTTCAACCATTTCCTGTACTATGTTTTTCAACATCTTGCAGTTTTCATGACTATGTCCTTTTACGCGGTGAAAGTTACAAAAGTCATTTTCCTTGTACCAGGAAGGTATTGCGCGGGTGGAGTCAAACCCAGAGTGAGGTTTAACAGGGGGCAAGGTGATAGCCCCAGCTTTGAGCAATTTCTCCAGGATGACGCCATAAGTTTTCTCCCAAGGGAGTGTAATTGGTGGGCTCGGCTTTATACTTATAAGTGGTTTTCGGCGGAGTATTGGACGGTGTTTGAGATTTGACCATTACCGCGTGGACAGCTCCTTTTGATTTAGAAGAAGTGGACGCGTGAGGAGTGGTGGTGTTTGGCTTGTTGGTAGAATCAAGAGTTCAGAAATTGGGGTTTTTGTTACGCAACCGCAATTTCTCTTCTTCTAAGGCTCAAATTTCAAGTTTCCGAGCCATGGTAAAGGCCTCGTCGAATGTGCGAAAAGTTTGAATTTGGAGGGTAGGGGAGATGTGCTTAGCGCACGCCCGCGTAAATAGTTCAATGAGTTCGGTTTGAGGCAAGGCATACGTAAGTTGGTTGATAAGGCCCCGCCATCGTCCAACGAAATCTGCGATAGATTCGTCTTCAAATTGTCAGATGGCATAGAGGTCAGTGATAGATACTTTCTTGGCAATGTTAATGGAGAAATGATCCAAGAAATATTGGGCTAGTTGGTTAAAAGAGAAGATCGAATGCTGGGTTAAAGCACTATAACACTCCAAGGCGGGTCCTGATAAGGACATGGGGAAGGTGCGGAGTAACAAGGCGTCATCATGGGCAATCAAATAACAAGCATGTCTAAATGATCGCAAGTGTTGTTGAGGATCCTCTTTACTGTTAAAACGAGTAAACTTTGGCAACTCCCATTAAGGAGGATATGAATGAAGGGGGACAGAAGGGTGAATGGGCTCCCGACAAACTTGCTCGTATGTCAAGGCGCTACGACTTCCTGAAACAGAAGCCTCCAGGTTTTGCATTTTGTCCATCATTTGTTTGATGAAATCTGTGGTTGGATGAGATGATGGTGCCACAGAATAGGGATGTCCCATATAAGGTGTTGAGGTTACTGGATACGTGTATGGGAATGAAAAGGTAGGCGGAGCTTGAGAAGGAAAGCTCGTGTGAATAGGTGGCAGAGAGTAAGGCATGAATGGAGTGGTCTGAAAGAGAGATGAGATAGGGGCAGTTGGTGGTAACGATACGTGGGGTCCAAGGTTAACCAAAGGAAAGCTAATCGGGGTCGTATGAACCTCTGAAGCTGTCAGATTGGGAGACGGGGCTAGAGATGCAGGAAGTAAGGCATTTTTATCAGGAGGAGTGGGAGCTAAATGAGCAGCTATACTAATAGGCATGCCAATAAGGAGCTGACCATCAGGTGTATGGTCGGGGGCATGAGACAAATAGTATTGTACAGCGCTGGGATTAGCATCCAGAAATTTGGCAAAGTCCTTGTCTCCTACAGGAATTTGGGAGATCTCACTGGTGTCCGTAGGGTTCCCTATAGAATGTGAAGGGGGTGATTCAGGCAAAGACACAGAGCAGGCATGTGAAACCATGGCGGCGGCTTGCTTCTGAGTGATGACAACCATAGACAAGAACACACAGGAAATTTTTAATCTATCAAGAACAAAACAACCTCAGAATGATGAATTTGGCAAGTTGTTGGTTTGTCAGGGGCTGATGAAGACAGTAACCGATATCGGTTTAGTAACCGGTGTCGGTCACAGAGAAAACGACGTCGGTCCCTTAACCGATGCCGGTGTCAAAAGTCTAGGATAAGAAGATATAAAAGGTTGCTAATTTGATTTTTAGCAACGTTGAGTATATTTATCAACTTATTGATCACAGAAGACAAAGTATGACAGAGAAAATAGAATTTGAAAACAAGCAAGAGGCACACACAAATCTAGAGATTAATCCTAGGGTTAATTTTAGTTATCGTGGGCTTATGCCTTCAGACATAAGATGATGTCAGAATCCTAAACAACAAGACCTAGGGGAAATGTCAAGTTTGTTTTGGCTTATAAGGTTACCTCAATCAGGTGGAGGAATACCGCGGAAAAGGG
Source organism: Taxus chinensis (assembly GCA_019776745.2). Lineage (NCBI taxonomy): Eukaryota > Viridiplantae > Streptophyta > Pinopsida > Cupressales > Taxaceae > Taxus > Taxus chinensis. Next base: position 39,149,943 of record CM034148.1, on the reverse strand, counting down.
GGGATGTTTGAGCTGTTGTGTTAATTGTGAAGTGATTCGTTATGTGTTTTGCAGTGAAACTAAGGTTAATTTCCTATCAATACCGTGGATATCACCCCCACGTGTACGACCTGTTACTTAATCTATGTTCACTAGAATTGAAGAACAACAAGCAGGAATGCAATGCACATGTTTTAAACCCAAATCAAAAATTATATTCTATGAAGCAAGAGAGATGACTTTCATTAATGCGAAACTAGGAAAGCAAGACAAATTCTTTACGAAATATATAACAAAAGCATCAACAGCAAATATGCTTCCTAAAATGAAAATAAGCAAGAGAAAGAAACCCAAAATGGGTCCCACCGGGCGTGCCAAAATGTTTTGCTCGGAATGTTTCGGCTTATGAGAATAGAGTTGCTTCTATCCTTTCATTCCTTTTAGAAACAGATGAGGTTAGGGTTAGGAGGAATACCTGTTGAATGTCGAGATGGTGTGCGCGTACCGTAGAGAAAGATCAGGCTAACTGCGAAGAACTCCTTTTTGTCTTGGAAGGACTACCTGCAAATAAGAACACAAGACCACAAGATTTTGATTAAACAATAAATGAGGAAACTGCCTTGGGCCCAGGAAATATAAAACTTCCTTTCGAAGGTGGTCAGTTCCCCTGCTAATATGAATTAACACAAAAGACTTGCAAAATATCAATTAAATTGTTTTGTTAAACTGGGTAGGGGGAAAGGCTGGTTTTCTGGTTTTGATCAGAGGAACCGATGCCGGTTACTGATAACCGATACCGGTGGGTTCTAGGATCTTCTTGGTAGCTATGGTGTTTGTAATGGCTGGTTTTTGGATGGTATTAGGAAATGGGATGATTAGAAGCAAAAGAATGACGGTTAGATGCAATGGCACATTGGGTAGTGGATTCAGAAACGGATTTAGGAGGACTAAGATTCAAGAAGCATAAGCAATGTTATAACAAAGGACATGCAATATGTGACTTACTGGTTTTGACCAAGATGCAAGTTGATCTCCTTGGTTGTAAACACTTCTGGTTTCTTTACTCATCTCTGCTCTGTCAAGTGAAGATCCGGACTCTGTTCCTCGCTCGCAATGCTCTCTGTTGATCCAGAAATCCTTTGACTGATCTCCAAAATGAAATTCCAATCCGTTGCTTTGGTTTGGGGAGCCCATTTACAGGGAACCGATGGTGGTTACGTAACCGACGGCGGTCGAGTAGGAACCGGCATCGGTAAGGAAAAAGTAGGCTATTTTTAGTAAAATAGCCCACCTTCCCTGCTTTTCTCTCGAGAGATCAGTTGCGGGCTTGGTCAAGTGGCTAGAAGGTTGGTTTTGGGTGCGAGTAAGGAGGCATTAGTTATGGATGTGAGTCTAGACCAAGCCATAAGTCTTAATTAGGTTAGTTTAGGGTTAGGGCTAGGTCATGATGAGGTGGCAAAGTGAGGTGGCGGGTAAGGTGATGTGGATTTATCAATTACAAGGTAATTAATAAATAATTGTGTAAAGTTTAGGTAATGAGGTTAGGTTGCGAAATGGGATGCGGGTCACAAGGGGTCGTAAGACACGAATTTGGTGTCTACAGACATACCTGATCACCTTATATAAAAAGGACTTTACGTCCTCATTTGATATATTTGGGAAATATATCAAAGGTGTGTAAATAAAGTGATTTGGTTATACCCTTGGTAAATAGGGTTTCAGAGGAGGAGGTGATCTTACTAGAGGTAAATTAAGTTCTCTAAAGTAAAAGGTTAGTTTCAAAGTGTTTTTTACCCTATTTGGGTTCTACACTATAATATTGTGTCACCTATGTTATTTATTTCCTGTAAGTATTTCTTTATTTATTTATGTTATGATGTAATTTTTATTTAAATATTTATTGTAACATTATATAATATGTAAGTTGATTAAATCCGTATTTATTAGAATCCTCAAATTCTAATAGTTTATTTCTTATCTCTTATCATGATGGTCCATTGACTTTTTTTTAAAGCTTTGGGGCTTCTTAAGTGTTCTTTCCTCATTTCATATCTTTTGCAACTTTTCCTTGTTCACAGATAACTAGGTAGATTGTGGGGATGAAGTACCCATTAGAAGAAAATATAACAACAAATTACCCTTAGACGAGGTAATAACTTTTAATCTCGTTGATGTTCCTTAAGGTGTAGTTGATGATGGAAACATCTTGGACTGTATGTATGATAAAATGGATGGTGAAAACATGGTATTTCCTCCCATCAATTGGTCTATTAAGGAATTTATTTCTATCGAGGATATATTTTCTCAAATCTTCCTAACCAATACTTAGTTGTATTCATGGAATATTCAGCCTAAAGATACCCAATTCCCAAAATTATCACTCACTTTTGTGTCAGAAGTGGGCCCCTCTCATGAGGAAAAGGATAAAGGTGAAGTTGAATAGGAAATAAGTTCAAGTTCAAGTTCTACAGTACTGGAACCAAGACTCGTCCTTCTTCATACGATGTTCCTACTTCATCGGTTGTTTTGGTTGATTCTCCTTCTCCTCATCATACACATGAGACATCAAGTGGCATTATGGTTACTCAGCATATTCCATATTCTTCCCTCATCACTCATGTGGTCCCTATTGTTACCTTGCACCCTCATGTAACTCTTTTTGTCCCATCTCCTCCTCGTAGTGTTTCTCCTCACCTTTCTTCTTTCCCACCATATTCTTCCTCTCAAATATCATATGTCTCTACATTTTTGTCACCCTCTTCTCTTCCATTGCCCTCATCTCATCCATGTCACTCATGGTAATTGTTTCGCACAGAAATGCTTCCGTTCCCGGGATAGAGTTGCTTCTATCCTTTCATTCCTTTGAGAAACAGATGAGGGTTAGGGGCTAGGAGGAATACCTGTTGAATGTTGAGATGGTGTGCACGTACCATAGAGAGAGATCAGATCGATTACAAAGAACTCCTTTTTGTCTGGGAAGGACTACCTGCAAGTAAGAATACAAGACCACCAAATTCTAATTAGATAATAAGTGAGGGAACTGCCTTGGGCCCAGGAAATATGAGACTTCCTTTCGAAGGTGGTCAGTTCCCCTACTAATATGAATTAACACAAATTCTAACAAATAAACTATTGTGCATTTACAATTTATCTACCTTGTTAGAACAATAGAGAAAAGGTTGGTCTTGATTTTGAATCACAGTGACCGATGTCGGTCAGTGTCACCGGTACCGGTTGATGATAACCGATATCGGTAGGGGTAGTGATTTAAGGGGTTTGGTGAAGGTTGGCTATAAGATGGCTATATGATAGCTATGGTGTTTTATAAGGCTGGTAAAATGACTGGGGATAGGTAATGAGGTGATGGAGAAGACTCAGCGAGTATGGGGGCTGTTCTTGGGGCAATGTAGGGGTAGAGGAATGTAATTTCAGATGGAGAGTGTTACCGGGTAGTGGATCTGGGAGTAGACTTGTAATTACCGTGATTCAGAAATCCAAGAAATATTATTAAAAGAATGTATAAGACTTACTTACTAGTTCCTGATGAAAAATGGTGGTTCCAGGACTGTGATGACGAAGGCAGGGGTCAAGTAGGATGATCTGACAATCCAAGATGAGCTATCTCCTCTCTTGATGCTTGGATGAGTGTCACTAGGCTCTGGTTATTCAGTTGCAGTCTTGGGCTTGATGTCCTTCTCTGCAAACTCTTCTCTTTCCTTCACTTGTCTCTGCTCAGCCAAGTAAAATTTCAGATTCTCCCAATGGCTTCTCCTTCAGATCAATGAAAAATTCAACCCTTTGTTTTTGGTTGGGAGAGGTCATTTACAGGGAACTGATGGCGATTACGTAACCGATGCCGGTTGAGTAGGAACCGGTATCGGTCGGGTCAAAGTGGGCTATTTTTAGTAAAATAGCCAACTTTCCCTCCTGTTTTTCTCCCGAGGGATTAGTTATGGGCTTGGTCAAGTCATTATGAGGTTGGTTTTAGGTGCGGATGAGGAGTCATTAGTCATGGGTGTGGATGTAGACCAAGTTATAGGCCTTAATTAGGTTATTTTAGGGTTAGGACTAGGTCATGATGAGGTGTAAAAATGAGGTGGCAGGTATGGCGATGTGGATTTATTAATTATAAGGTAATTAATAAATAATTGTGTAAGGTTTAGGTGATGAGGTTAGGTTGCGAAATGAGATGCGGGGCACAGGGGGTCCTAAGACACAAATTTGGTGTCTACATTAGCCCCTTGTTGTCGTGTAGCTTGTCTTGTTAAAGCTGCACGGACAATAATACGAAGTGGTTACCCCTGTTAAGGGTATAGGTAATCCCCCTCAAATCTATCACAGATTGAGGTAGCATGAAATCAGGGATAAGGTTGATAAAGGGTAAATGGTGTTTAGATAATGGTAAGATGGTGGGGTAGATCCAAGGAAGCAGACGCATGTTGACATGCAGTAGTGCGACCAAGGGTACATGATTTGAAGAGTAAACAAGTAATTCATAGGCAAAGGTTGATAGTTTATCCAAACAAGGGTGATATAATCCTGGTATCCAAGGCATAGGAAGTAGCTCCAGGGGATATAACGGGTAAGGTACAGGAACGTTTAGGCATGTTCGGCAGTACCAAATGGTTGGTTTGGTTGAGATAAACGTCACGATCTTGGTCTAGGCAAAGTTTGTTGACTGATCAAGTCAAGGACCCTAATCATGCTAAAACATGAACAGGTGAGCGCAATTGAACAAAAAGCTAGATGATGGGTGGATAAAATTGTAATTGTGTTGAGGTTTGGGCGAGGTATTTAATTGGTGCGGCCTTAGGTCGAGCCGATTGATTAGTGAGGGCCATGGGTTGGGCCTGATTGGTTGGTTGCAACCTTGGGTCGGGCCAAATGGTTGGGTACAACCTTTGGTCGGGCCAGATTGGTTGATTGCGGCCTTGGGTCAGGCCAGATTGGTTGGTTGCGGCCTTGGGTCGGGCCAAATGGTTGGTTGCGGCCATGGGTTGGGCCAAATGGTTGGTTGAGGCCTTGGGTCAGGCCAAATGGTTGGTTGCGGCCTTGGGTCGGGCCAAATGGTTGGTTGCGGCCTTGGGTCGGGCCAGATGAGTTGGTTGCGGCCTTGGGTCGGGCCAGATGGTTGGTTACGGCCTTGGGTTGGGCCAAATGGTCGGTTGTGGCCTTGGGTCGGGCCAGATGAGTTAGTTGCGGTCTTAGGTCAGTCTTGATTGGTTAGTTGCGGCCTTGGGTTGGGCCAGATTGGTTGGTTATGACCTTGGGTCGGGCCTAAATTGGTTGGTTGCGGCCTTGGGTCGGGCCAGATTATTGGTTGCGGCCGTGAAGTGGGCCAATGAAGTCAACAAAGGCTTTTCAGCCAAGGTGGATATAGGCGATGTTGTGAGAAAGGGCGATTAGTAAATAAGGGCAGGCAGAAATTGGGGAAGAGGTGGGATAAAAACTGATATCGATTGTCTATGACCGATATCGGTTAGATGACCGATACCGGTTCCTGTAGGGCACAATATAACCGATATCGGTTATAGGTCGAAAAAACCTATAAAAAGAAAAAGAAAATACAGCCTGTCATTGTCGCATTGTCAATTTGAAAACCAATTTTAGTTGTCTGAGGTGTTTTAGTGAGATTGTTGAATTTATCGGCTGAGGTGGCACTATTTGAGTGGAGAAGTGAGGGATTAGTAGGCCTTAGCGAGGAGGAGGCAGCATTTGATTGGTGGAGGACCCAGCAGAGGAGAGTTTATATCCATGGCACAGCCAGGAGGGAGCTGGAGGTGCTGGACCAGCTGGACCACCACCACCCATCCCACCACGACGATGTGTCGTCGTACCGATAGGTTCGAAACCTCTCATGGTGTGAATTTGATGTTGTTAAGCTATTTTTGGGGGTTTGGGTAGGAATCCATGTTTTGAATAAAATAATGAATAAATTGAAGTTATTTGGAAAAATGAAGAGGATAGATGGGGTGAAGTTAGGGGCTAAGGCGGCAGGGTGGGTAGATTTTTAGGGTGTTTGGGTGGGTAAATAGGGGAGTATATAATAAGCAAAAAAGGATTTGGGGGGGCCACGTCGGGTTCGGCTGCATGATTTTTCAGTGACCGATGCCGGTCACTAAGTGACCGGCATCGGTCAAGAAATTTCGGGCAGGGTGGGTTTGTGGGTGACCGGTGTTGGTCGTACGTCGACCGGCGTTGGTGGAGAGGGGACTGGTGGCGGTCATGGGTGACCGGTGCCGGTCCCTAGTTAGGAATATTTATTTTGTTGGTTTGGTTTTGCTATGGTTTTGGGGTGTTTGGTGGTTATTGGGGCTGTTGTTTGAGTGTTTGGGTATTAGTGGTTTGGGTTTTGTGGTTTGTGGGGTGAAGAGGGAAGGGGTAGAGGTTAATAGGAAGGGTTGATTGGTTAGTGGGGGGGGCCGGAAATGGGGTGATTGTGTGGTTGGTGCGGTTCGGATAGAGTAGGTGTTTGGCATGAATGGGGAGGTGTTAAATTGGTAGGGGCATAGGTAAATGGTGAGAGTAGAGCTGAGTAAATGGTAGGGTGCGAGATAAGGCAAGGGGATGTCGAAAAGTTTTTAGGGTAAAATAGGTGGGTGTAGGTGTGTGTGATAGAGTCGGGGGTTGTGGTCGGGTGGGTAAAAGGGGGTATAGAAGGGTTAAAGTAGTTGTTGTTTGAAAGGGTAGGTCTAATGAAGTGGGTAATTTGTGCAGGCACGTCAGCAGTTGACTATGCGGGATAGGATGCCCCCGTTGTTGAGACGAGATGCGGCCACACGTGTCCGTGGCAGTGCACTGGGCCATCATGCGTGAGGTGGGGACTCGGCGGAGTCCAGCATGGTATAGGGCTGATAGGAGAGGGGATCACAGTCTTATGGTCGCCCTCATCGAGAGATGGGATCCGGCATTCAATGTGTTCCATCTCCCGACTGGAGAGATGACCATTACATTGGAGGATGTGTATCGCATCCTTAGATTACCGATCGATGGAGATGCAGTTTTCCAGGTGGATGCAGAGACAGCCATGGACAGTATTCTTACAGGTATTCGGGGATGCAGCCGCGCTATTGACTTATCACAGCGCGCGCATTACCTATGGGGATATGTATTGTGCCCACCGACATGAGACATGGCTTGCCGTGTTGATGATGATCGGCATTACATGCTTCGCCCTCCCAGACTCAGAGGGAGGCCGCTTTCCACGGGCGCTGATGGGGGTATTACACGAGATGGTGGAGGAGCATGAGGTATCCTTGTAGAGGAGATAGTTTTTTGTTTTTAGATATTGGATAGAGACAGCGATCTACGAACCGGTTATGTATAGAGAGGCCTGTGTGCCCACATATGATTCTTTTATTCATTTTTGTTGTATATACCGGCCTGCGAGCCGAGTACAGGTTGTATAGTTCATACCGGCCTGTGAGCTAGGTATATTTTTGATATGAGAGACCGGCCTGCGAGCCAAGTCGAGATTTTGACAGTTATTGTGGCCTGCGTGTCGGCTGTTTATTGTTTTGAGATCACTGAGGCCCTATGTAAGGCAAGTTGTATATTTGAAACCTTTGATATATATATATGATGATTTGGACCCACATGGTGTATATGAAATGTTTTATGTGTTTTGTCGATGGTTTGTGAAATTTAATGTATGCCATGAGTTTGTTCCACATGGTGTATTTGATATGTTGTATGTGTTTTGTCGATGGTTTGTTTTATTGTAGATAGATGACGTTGATGAAATTGTGATGAGATATTGATGTGATTTTGATGAAAAATTATAGATAATGGTGTTGTTTATGTAGGAAAGAAAGGACGGGCGCCATAAAAAATTTGCAAAAATGAAGAAACAGCTTAGGTTTAAGCAACAAGGGGGTACATGACCGATATCGGTTATATAACTGACGTCGGTATCTATATGACTGATATCAGTTATGTAACCGATATCGGTTATGCCAAGAATTATATTTCCTAAAAATAGATAGAACTGCTTGGTTGGCATCTTAAGTTCGTATTTTTAGCATTCTTATTTTTAGAAGTCATGCAACAAGTTAAATATGTGAATGCGACACTGTTTGACAACTGCTACAGGTAATTGCATGAAAGAATTTGAGTGATAAGGAGGAAAGAGACAGGTGAAGTGAGCGTGGGCTGAGATTCAGAAGGCAGAAAGACAAGTTATATTTGAAGAGGGTGGTGAACATGGCTGAACGAGGAGAAGCATCCAGCAGGCAGGGACGAGGGGGAAGACATGTTCTGCCCCAAGCTGCTGCATCCTGAGAGGTAAACTGTTTGGTTGTAATTTGATTCTTGCATGTTTTGTGAATAGGAGGAGAGAAGTATAAGTGGGTACAGATGAGAAAGAAAAGGTGATAGGCAAGGGTTTGGGATGGGGTGCGTGCTATGGGGTAGGTAAGCAGGGTGTTCTCGTGTGTTTTTAGGTATAGAGAGGAGTAAACGGGCAAAATAATTATTGTAGGTGTATGTTTTTAAGCAGGGTGTATATTTTTGACAGTGACCGGTATCGTTTACAGATAACCGGTATCGGTTACTAAAACAGTATCGGTTATCTATAACCGGTATCGGTTACTGTAGGAGTTTCCAGAATTTGAGAAAAAACCTGTGGAGATTTGTTTTATTGAATAATTATGTGTCATTTTGATGTATGCAGGTGGAAGCAGGGTTAAGGATGAATGATACTGTGCCAGCGTTGTTGTCACGAATCCAAGCGGATGTAACACCAGCTGAATGGGCATTGATAATCATTTGGGGTTAAGTGGAATCCGCTATTATTCATGAATCACACGTAACCATGCTATGTTGCAGGCGTTGATTGAGAGATGGAATCCAGAAAAGAATACCTTCTATCTGCCAATAGGGGAGATGACAGTGACGTTGGAAGATGTGTTCCGTATTTTGAGACTCCCAATTACAGGAAGACCAGTATATCAGGCATTGCCTAGCGCGTGGCGGGGAGCGATAACAGCAGTATTTGGTCCAGCTGCACTAATGAGATTTGACACAGCGAGGTTTGACATTCACTTATGGTATAATGTATGCAACACACCCTGAGGCAACAAGGTTGGCAGTAGTATTAATGATAGCGGTGGGGTATTATGCATTACCGAGGGTGGATGGGGAAGATTTTCAAAAGCATTGATGAGTGTTATTTGGGAAATGATAGAAATGAGCGTGACTTTCGCATGGGCACCCGCATATCTGGCAGAGTTATATACAGGTTTTTATGGGCCTGCAGGCACAAACACAGGATGACACTGGATTGTTCGTACTTATTACATTGTTGGGCCTATGAGCACATAGTTTGTGTGCGCCCAATAGGCCGACCCATCGAGTCGAGAGAGACAGGAGTGCAGAGGTTGGGATTCAGACGATGGGTCCAGACAGAACAAGAGGCGAGATCCCAGGCCGTGATAGATGACATCGAGTATTATAGACAGGTATGGGAGATGGTGATGATTGCGGATATTTGTTGGAGGCCTTACGGGAACTATATGGTGACAGAGAACATAGCTGAGGATTTAAGGGGTGTAGAGCGATTGAGGTGGATCACGGGGCACAGGCCAGGTGAGTATGAGAGGATTCCTCTAGATCACGTGCGGCGACAATTTGGATTTCGTTCAGGATATACCTATGGCATATAGACCATACATGAGGATCGATGCCAGAGGCATCATTCTCACCTCCCTGGCCGACACCCCAGAAGGGCCAGAAGAGATATAGCAGCCGATCGCAGGGTAATGGATGCGGGGAAGTGACAGAGGCTTATAGATTATGGTGGGTAGCAGAGCTGCGAGGTGCACGTGAGCGCCCTGACATAGCTGTGATTACAGCGGAGAGAGATCGTCTGCAGGATTTGGTTCACCAGCTTCAAAACAGGTGAATGAGACAACGGGATTGTTAGAGGTTTCACAGTTACGAGTGGAGAGACTAGAGGCAAGATTCCTCCACGCGAGAGGACGTATTCGTATGTTACAGGAGATGTTGGCGATCAGTGGGAGGAAACAATAGCAGTGGCACCTTTGAGGATGGAGAGGCCAAGTGAGGGCGTCGACGATCACGATCACCACCTGATTCGGGAGGAGGCGCAAGGGTCTAAGTGAATTTCATAGGAGGTATAAGAATAAATAAGGATGCCGACCTGCGCGTCGATGATAGAGAAGATGTATTTGTTTAACATCTAAATAAAACTAAATATGTGTATGTTTGATTTTGAGTTTATATAATAATAAGAATGGTTTGTGTTTTGAATGTTTTTTTTGTTTGTTTTTTGAAAAAAGGATAAAGATGAATGTTGTCAAAATAGAAATACACAAAAATATTTATATTTACAACACATGATAGGTTATGGTAGGGGATGGTCGAGCTAACCTTGGGAGACCCCATGTCTCCTAAGTGCTGCCTACATAGCCCATTGCACACAAAGCAAGGAGGGGCCTCAGACCGATGTAGTTCTCCCTTAGGACCAGGGAGAGGTGAATTCAGGCAATTTGGTATGGTTAGGCAATTTGTTGGTTGGTAAAAAATATTGATATGGTAGGGTAATGTTGTTGGTGTTGGTAAGGAATTGGCGATGTTGGTATAGGTATAGGTGAAGCGAAAGTTAGCCTACCCAAGTGGTAGGGAACCGTGTCCTGATTAAGGTCAACACAATCCTAGATTCGAGTAAAAGAGGGAAAAGTGTCCGTAGTTGAAAGAGCTAAACAAACCACATATAACGTAGGATGAGCTTGAATCCCTAGGTACCCTTGCATAGACGAGAAGTCGATAGGTGAAAAGAGTTGTATAATCACAATATATCGGGTATACGTCACGTCCCTTGAGTTTTTTGTTGTTTTGAAAATGGTGAGGTGAGGTGGATGATATAGCTGGGGCGCAGAGAACTTGTTATAAGGTGAGATTATTCTGACGAAAGAGAACCAAACCTAAATAGACAAGTCCATGACTCAAAAGTGCTTTTGAATGCGGCTTTTTATTTTGCTGAATATAGACTGATCGATGCGGGAAGTCTACAAGGGATATGTATTTTGTTACTCTTGAGGTCTTCACGAAGCTGATCAATGCGAGAAGCTTCTGATAAAGGCTGACTGTGTATAGCTGTCCTTCAAGGGAGCAGTCTATTTATAGTAGCAGATGATGGGAGTTTGTGTATAGCTGTCCTTGGGGGGAGCAGTCTATATATAATAGCAGCAATAGTTTGGCATATAGCTGTCCTTCGAGGGAGCAGTCTATGTATAATTTAGAGGTCTAGATGTCCGTTGGGTTGATAAAGCATCTAGTTTTGTAGGAAGTTTGACTCAAGAAAATCCCATAAGTGTTTAATTAAGAATGTGTCATTTTGATACTTTGAAGTCATGGACTAGACTAAAAAGGGGAAGGCATCTTTAAGGGGAGGTGATAATCAAACCATGTGAGCTTGATTTGATTTTGAGATGTAGGAAAAAAAAGTGTATGCGGTGGTAAATGAGCTCAAGGGACGAGCGCAGGTAGATAAGAAGTGATATAGCACTAAATTCAACAGTAGAATGGTCGAAGATGCAAGGCATTAAGGGGCTCAGGCTCAGGTTTACCATTAAGCAAAGCTAAACGATAAGTGCCTGATCCATAAGTGTGAGTGATAATGTAAGGCCCAATCCAATTAGGAGCAAATTTTCCACGTTTGCTCTTTTCTAGTTTGGTTACATGTTGATTCTCTTTGAGGACAAGATCACCAACCTTAAAGGTACGCTCATGAAGTCGCTTATCATAAGCACGCTTGATGCGTTTTTGATAGATTTGAAGGTGGTCAAGAGCCGTAAGACGACGCTCGTCAAGAAGCTCTAATTGGGCTAACCGCTCTTGGCGGAAATCATCGTTGGTGAGAATATCCTGAAGAGATATTCTGAGGGAGGGTATTTGTATTTCGAGAGGCAAGACAGCCTCGGTACCATATACCAAAGAAAATGGTGTGGCATTAGTGGAGGTACGAATGCTAGTACGATAAGCCCAAAGGGCAAAGGGGATGTGATCATGCCAATTTCTTCCAGAATCATTAACAACTTTCATGAGGATTTTGGTTAGGGTTTTATTAGAAGATTCGGCTTGACCATTTGCCTTGTGGATAGTAAGGTGATGAGAGAAGCTAAGTTTGATACCAAAGTTGTCACAAAGGTCTTGTAACACTTATTTTTGAAAGATTTTCCATTATCTGTTATCAGGCGATGAGGAACACCAAAACGACAGATAAATGTGATGGTTAATGAATTCGACGATTTTTTCTTTTTTGGTTGAAATGAGTGGAATGGCCTCCACCCATTTTGTGTAATATTCAGTTGCTGTGATTATCCAACGGTGACGTTGCGAAGAGGGCGGGTGAATCTCACCAATAAGGTCTAAACCCCATTGTGAGAAAGGCCAAAGATCTCGTGCGACCTGTAGCGGATGGCTGGCTAGGAGTATGTTGAAGGTTGGCATGTTGTTGACACATAACACAACGCTTAACATATTCGTAGCAGTCGTTATTAAGAGTAGGCCAATAATAGCCTAGGCGAAGGATTCGTTTGGCCATGGCAAGGCCACTAAAATGTCCACCACAAAATACCGTCATTGTTGGATGGTATAGGTGACCTCCGCACCGGTTAGACATCGAAGGAGGATGCCATCAAAGCCACGTTTATAAAGGAGTCCCCCCATGACGACATAACGAGAAAACACTTTTAAGAAAAGCACGTTTTCCGTACTAGTAAGGTCAGGTGGGAGAACAGAGGTTGTAAGGTAGTCGTGAAATTGGTGATACCAGGTATCCTGCGAATTAGCAGACACATTATTTATCATACAAACAACCGGGGCTGAGTAAGATGGGGCAAAGAGTTGTTGGACCAAGACGAATATGTCAGAGTCAGTTGGTGAGGGCAGGAATTTGCGAGGCTAAGCAAGCCATAGTATCGCAAATTTGTTAGTGGAGCGGGGAATGGTTTGGATAGAATAATGAGTAAATAAGGTCAAAAGTGAATCCACGTAATGTTTGTACTTTTGAAGTTCCTCATTTTTACATTGGTAGATGCCCATAACTTGATTGACTACCAATTGAGAGTCACCAAAAAATATTGATAGATTTGATACCTAAGTGTAACACAACCTGGAGACCCAAAACAAGGGCCTCGTATTCCGCTGTATTATTAGTGCAAGGGAAATCGAGTCGAAATGAAAGAGGCATAGGCTCAGCGTCAAGAGGAATGAGAACAACGCCGGCTCCCTCCACCGCGCTGGCATTTGGATCCATCGAAGAAGAGGGTCATTGGATACGACTCCTCCCTGAGTGAAAGAGTGGCGATGAGTTTCGTCGGGGAAATTAAAATTGGTAAATTGTTCCCAGGTAAAGGGGCTTCCGCGAGTTGGTCTGCAATAGTTTGTCCTTTGATTGACTTCTGGTGTATAAATTCAAGGTCGAGGTCAGCGAGGAGCATAAGCCATCGGGTGATGCGTTGGTTTAGATGTGGTTTGGCGTACATATAATGAATGGGGTCCGTGTTGGTGATGACAAAAAGTTTTATGATTCAGGAGGTAGTGTCGGAGTTTGGTGGCTACGAATGATAGGGCTAGGCACAATTTTTCTACATGTGTATACCTAGTCTCGTAATCCACGAGAGTACGACTTATATAATAAACGGCTTGTTCTCGATGCTCGAGTCACGATGTGCGAGCATGGCTCCTACAGCATGGTCAGTGGGAAAGAAAGGTAAAGGTAGAAAGGGCGATCGTCCTGAGGTGGGATAAGCACGGGTGGCTGCAAGAGATAGGCTTTGGAGCTTCAAAGGCTTGGTGGCACTCTTCGCTCCATTGAAAGGCAATGTCCTTTTTAAGAAGGTGATGGAAAGGTTGACATCGATCCGAGAGTTGGGAGATGAAACGCCGGATAGATTGGAGTTTACCTTGCAAACTACGCAATTGTTTGAGGTTTTTGGGTGGGGGCATTTCTAGGATAGCTTTGACTTTAGATGGATCGACCTCAATGCCCACGCAAAGAGACGATAAAACCAAGAAGTTTTCCCGAAAGGACACCAAAGACACATTTCTTTGGTTGAAGACGGACAGAATATTGTAACAGGCGATCGAAAATAATGGTTTAAAACATCGAGATGTTCACTGCGATGTTTAGATTTGCCAAGAAGATCATCGACATAATCCTCAAGGATAGTGTGCATAATGTCATGAAAAATGTAAGTCATAGCCCGCTGATAGGTCGCACCAGCATTCTTAAGGCCAAACGGCATGACACGATAACAGAAGGTTCCCCAAGGAGTTATGAAGGTAGTTTTATGTTGATCGGCCGGGGCTACCAAAATTTGATTGTATCCCGAAAAGCCATCCATGAGAGAAAGCATCTCATGCCCGCAGTGAGATCAACAAGTTGATCAATACTTGGGAGGGGGAAGTCATCCTTGGGGCAAGCGAGGTTAAGGTCCGAAAATCGTACATATCGAAGTCCCCCCGTTGCTTTAGTGACAGGTACGATGTTAGAAATCCATTGAGGATAGTCAATAGGTAAAATGATGAAGGAAAACAAAAGGAGTCGTTGAAGCTCTTCTTTGACCAAGAGGGCAATGCGTGGATGCATTTTTTTTTTCTCAGTTTCTGTTTAACTGGTTTGGAATCGGGTTTAGGGTAATGTTATGGACAGCAATGTCAGGATCAATTCCTGGCATGTCAGCGTAGGACCAAGCGAAAGCTTGGTTTGGGTACGGAGAAAGGTAGTAAAGGTGGCTTGTTCTGATGCGCGTTAAGGGATTGTCTGATCTTCACAATGTGAGGATCCTCCTCTGTGTGGATGTTGATTTCTATAGTCGACTCATTCAACATGGTTTGAGTTGTTGGATGATGAGGCCGCAGATGACTGGTAATCAGAAAACAACCACGTTGAAATCGTGAGTGACTGAAAACAAATCTTTTGATGATGGAATTTGTTTAGGTGGTTGAATAGGTTGGACAGGATAACGCGGAGGTGACTGTGTGCTATACCCTGGAATTTCTGTATAGGGTGCGTAAGGCTTAGGTTGTTTCTGAGAAAACTATGAGGTATTATATAATTGATTAGGTAAGGGATGGGGTCCCCAAATATGGAAGTAGTATACGATGATGGTTTTGATTGTGAAATAGGGGCAACTGATGATTTGTCTCCTATGTGGCAGAGCGAATTTATTGTGGATAATCGAGTCGCTTAGGCGGGTGCGTTAGACGGCGAATTGTGAGGTCCCAGTTTAGGGAAGATCTGGTTAAGTGGAGAAAAGTGGACGGGGCATTTGGTAAGGTGATTGGTTTGAATGGTGATAACAGGGGCATTTTAAGCTTCTTTAAGTCACTTTGGGTATTGTTGGGACATCAGGATCAGTCATTTGTCATTGAGTATAAAAGGGGTACTCAAACGTTCCCATAGGGCCATGTCTAGCTCCTGTGGAATGACAGTCTCCAGTTGTGCTTTGTTAAATTTTGGTACAGAAGAAAGGTGGGTGTGTAATTCCAGTCCACTGCGTTGTGACACAGGAGGTAGATGAGCAACTGTATCATAGATGTTAAGAGGTCAACTGGTTGTTGAAAGATTTAGGCGATGAGGGACTATAGGTAGGAGGGCGTGGGTCGAGGGGATCTGTCACGTTTAAAGAATGTGGTGATTTAGTGTAAAGATTTCTCGTCTAAGGATGTCAAAAGGATTGGCGAGCCTTCCGCTTGTGTGAGCAAGAGTGGTAGAAGGGGACGTTTGGGGAAATAGATAAATTAGATAGCATCTACTCACAGTCTTGTAGGGATGTGGTGTAAGAAGACCTTCGTCGATGAAAAGAAGTCCGGGCAGTTTAACCTCTTCTATGGGTAAAGGAATTATTGTCACTTTGGCCTTGATTTTGGTGAAGGGATGTTCAAACTCCTGTTGTTGGGGAAGAGTCTTGATTTAAAAAAATTTCAATAGAGGCTTTGGGCTGAGAATCGAAGACTGCATGGATCTCATGAACACTATCCTCGGCTAAGAGCTCTTGTTCACGTTACTGTGGGCGAGTGATTCGGGAATGGCTTGGTGTTGAAAATTTTCAGATTTCGGTTACAGGGGCGTTCTTATTCTCGAGGGGTTATTCCCCTTCTTCCAACCATTTCCTGTACTATGTTTTGTTCAACATCTTGCAGGTTTTCATGACAGGTCTTTTACCGCTTTAAAGTTACAAAAGTCTTTTCCTTTACCAGGAAGGTATTGCCGTGGAGTCAAACCCAGAGTGGGTTTAACAGGGTCAAGGTGAGAGCCCCCAGCTTGACAATTTCTCCAGGATGACGCCATAAAGTTTCTCCCAAGGGAGTGTAATTGTGGGCTCGGCTTTAATACTTATAATTGGTTTTTCGGGCGGAGTATGACGGTGTTTGAGATTGGACCATTACCGCGTGGACAGCTCCTTTTGATTTTAAGAAGTGGAACCTGCGTGAGGATTGGTGGTTTTTGGCTTTTTTGGTAGAATCAAGAAGAGTTCAGAAATTGGGTTTTTGTTACGCAACCTCAATTTCTCTTCTCTAGGCTCAAATTTCAAGTTTCCGAGCCATGGTAAAGGCCCTCGTCGAATGTGCCCCGAACAGTTTGAATTTGGAGGTAGGGGAGATGTGCTTAGCGCACGCCCGCGTAAATAGTTCAATGAGTTCGGTTTGAGGCAAGTCAAACTTAAGTTGGTTGATAAGTAGGCCCGCCATCGTCCACGAAATCTGTCGATAGATTCGTCGTCAAATTGTAGGATGGCATAGCGGTCGTGATGGATAATTTCTTGCATGTTAATGGAGAAATGATCCAAGAAATTTGGGCTAGTTGGTTAAAGAGAAGGATCGGAATGCTTGGTTCAGCACTATAACACTCCAAAGGCGGTCTGATAGGACATGGGGAAGGTGCGGAGTAACAATGCGTCCATCATGGGCAAATCAAATAACAAGCATGTCTAAATGAATCGCAAGTGTTGTTGAGGATCCTCTTACTGTTAAAACGAGTAACTTTGGCAACATCCCATTAAGGAGGATATGAATGAAGGGGGACGAAGGGTGAATGGGCTCCTCCCGACAAACTTGCTCGTATGTCAAGGCGCTACGACTTCCTGAACCAGAAGCCTCGGTTTTGCATTTTTGTCCATCATTTGTTTGTAGTGAAATATGTGGTGGTGAGATGATGGTGCCACAGAATAGGGATGGTCCCATATAAGGTGTTTTGAGGTACTGATACGTGTATGGGATGAAAAGGTAGGCGGAGCTTGAGAAGGAAAGCTCGTGTGAATAGTTGTCATAGAGTAAGTCAGTGATGGAGTGGTAGAAAGAGAGATGAGAAGGGGCAGTTGGTGGGTAACGGATAGTGGGGTTCCAAGGTAACCAAAGGAAAGCTAATCGGGGTCGTATGAACCTCTGAAGCTGTCAGATTGGGAGACGGGGCTAGAGATGCAGGAAGTAAGGCATTTTTATCAGGAGGAGTGGGAGCTAAATGAGCAGCTATACTAATAGGCATGCCAATAAGGAGCTGACCATCAGGTGTATGGTCGGGGGCATGAGACAAATAGTATTGTACAGCGCTGGGGATTAGCATCCAGAAATTTGGCAAAGTCCTTGTCTCCTACAGGAATTTGGGAGATCTCACTGGTGTCCGTAGGGTTCCCCTATAGAATGTGAAGGGGGTGATTCAGGCAAAGACACAGAGCAGGCATGTGAAACCATGGCGGCGGCTTGCTTCTGAGTGATGACACCCATAGACAAGAACACACAGGAAATTTTTAATCTATCAAGAACAAAACAACCTCAGAATGATGAATTTGGCAAGTTGTTGGTTTGTCAGGGGCTGATGAAGACAGTAACCGATATCGGTTTAGTAACCGGTGTCGGTCACAGAGAAAACGACGTCGGTCCCTTAACCGATGCCGGTGTCAAAAGTCTAGGATAAGAAGATATAAAAGGTTGCTAATTTGATTTTTAGCAACGTTGAGTATATTTATCAACTTATTGATCACAGAAGACAAAGTATGACAGAGAAAATAGAATTTGAAAACAAGCAAGAGGCCACACACAAATCTAGAGATTAATCCTAGGGTTAATTTTAGTTATCGTGGGCTTATGCCTTCAGACATAAGATGATGTCAGAATCCTAAACAACAAGACCTAGGGGAAATGTCAAGTTTGTTTTGGCTTATAAGGTTACCTCAATCAGGTGGAGGAATACCGCGGAAAAGGGGGGATGTTTGAGCTGTTGTGTTAATTGTGAAGTGATTCGTTATGTGTTTTGCAGTGAAACTAAGGTTAATTTCCTATCAATACCGTGGATATCACCCCCCGTGTACGACCTGTTACTTAATCTATGTCACTAGAATTGAAGAACAACAAGCAGGAATGCATATGCACATGTTTTAAACCCAAATCAAACATTATATTCTATGAAGCAAGAGAGATGACTTTCATTAATGCGAAACTAGGAAAGCAAGACAAATTCTTTACGAAATATATAACAAAAGCATCAACAAGCAAATATGCTTCCTAAAATGAAAATAAGCAAGAGAAAGAAACCCAAAATGGGTCCCAACCCCGGGCGTGCCAAAATGTTTTGCTCGGAATGTTTCGGCTTATGAGAATAGAGTTGCTTCTATCCTTTCATTCCTTTAGAAACAGATTGAGGTTAGGGTTAGGATGAATACCTGTTGAATGTCGGAGGATGGTGTGCGCGTACCGTAGAGAAGATCAGGCTAACTGCGAAGAACTCCTTTTGTCTTGGAAGGACCTACCTGCAAATAAGAACACAGACCACAAGATTTTGATTAAACAATAAATGAGGAAACTGCCTTGGGCCCAGGAAATATAAAACTTCCTTTTCGAAGGTGGGTCAGTTCCCCTGCTAATATGAATTAACACAAAAGACTCTTGCAAAATATCAATTACATTGTTTGTTAAACTGGTAGGGTGGAAAGGCTGGTTTTCTGGTTTGATCAAGGAACCGATGCCGGTTACTATAACCGATAACCGGTTGGTTCTAGGATCTCTTGGTAGCTATGGTGTTTGTAGATGGCTGGTTTTTGGATGGTATTAGGAAATGGGATGATTAGAAGCACAAGAATGACGGTTAGATGCAATGGCACATTGGGTAGGGGATTCAGAAACGATTTAGGACAGGACTAGAGATTCAAGAAGCATAAGCAATGTTATAACAAAGGACATGCAATATGTGACTTACTGTTTTGACCAAGATGCAAGTTGATCTCCTTGGTTTAAACACTTCTGGTTTCTTTACTCATCTCTGCTCTGTCAAGTGAAGATCCGGACTCTGTTCCTCGCTCGCATGCTCTCTGTTGATCCAGAAATCCTTTGACTGATCTCCAAAATGAAATTCCAATCCGTTGCTTTGGTTTGGGGAGGCCCATTTACAGGGAACCGATGGTGGTTACGTAACCGACGGCGGTCGAGTAGGAACCGGCATCGGTAAGGAAAAAGTAAGGCTATTTTTAGTAAAATAGCCCACCTTCCCTGCTTTTCTCTCGAGAGATCAGTTGCTGGCTTGGTCAAGTGGCCTAGAAGGTTGGTTTGGGTGCGAGTAAGGAGGCATTAGTTATGGATGTGAGTCTAGACCAAGCCATAAGTCTTAATTAGGTTAGTTTAGGGTTAGGGCTAGGTCATGATGAGGTGGCAAAGTGAGGTGGCGGGTAAGGTGATGTGGATTTATCATTACAAGGTAATTAATAAATAATTGTGTAAAGTTTAGGTAATGAGGTTAGGTTGCGAAATGGGATGCGGGTCACAAGGGGTCGTAAGACACGAATTTGGTGTCTACAGACATACCTGATCACCTTATATAAAAAGGACTTTACGTCCTCATTTGATATATTTGGGAAATATATCAAAGGTGTGTAAATAAAGTGATTTGGGTATACCCTTGGTAAATAGGGTTTCAGAGGCAGGAGGTGATCTTACTAGAGGTAAATTAAGTTCTCTAAAGTAAAAGGTTGTTTCAAAGTGTTTTTTACCCTATTTGGGTTCTACACTATAATATTGTGTCAACCTATGTTATTTATGTCCTGTAAGTATTTCTTTATTTATTTATGTTATGATGTATTTTTATTTAAATATTTATTGTACATTATATAATATGTAGTTGATTAATAATCCGTATTTATTAGAATCCTCAAATTCTAATAGTTTTTAATTTCTTATCTCTTATCTGATGGTCATTGACTTTTTTTTAAAGCTTTGGGGCTTCTTAAGTGTTTCTTTTCCTCATTTCATATCTTTGCAACTTTTCCTTGGTCACAGATAACTAGGTAGATTGTGGGGGATGAAGGTAACCCATTAGAAGAAAATATAAACAACAATTACCCTTAGACGAGGTAATAGACTTTTAATCTCGTTGATGTTCCTTAAGGTGTAGTTGATGATGGAAACATCTTGGACTGATGTATGATAAAATGGATGGTGAAAACATGGTATTTCCCTCCCATCAATTGGTCTATTAAGGAATTTATTCTATCGAGGATATATTTTCTCAAATCTTCCTACACAATTACTTAGTGTATTCATGGAATATTCAGCCTAAAGATACCCAATTCCCAAAATTATCACTCACTTTTGTGTCAGAAAGTGGGCCCCTCTCCTGAGGAAAAGGATAAAGGTGAAGTTGAATATGACATAAGTTCAAGTTCAAGTTCTACAGTACTGGAAACCAAGACTCCGTCCTTCTTCATACGATGGTCCTACTTCATCGGTTGTTTTGGTTTTGATTCTCCTTCTCCTCATCATATACACATGAGGACATCAGTGGCATTATGGTTACTTCCGCACTATTCCATATTTCTTCCCTCATCACTCATGTGGTCCCATTGTTACCTTGCAACCCTCATGTAACTCTTTTGTCCCATCTCCTCCTCGTAGTGTTGTCTCCTCACCTTTCTTCTTTCCCACCATATTCTTCCTCTCAAATATCATATGTCTCTACATTTTTGTCACCCTCTTCTCTTCCATTGCCCCTCATCTCATCCATGTCACTCATCGGTAATTGTTTCGCACAGAAATTCTTCCGTTCCTGGGATAGACTTGCTTCTATCCTTTCATTCCTTTGAGAAACAGATAAGGGTTAGGGCTAGGAGGAATACCTGTTGAATGTTGAGAGGGTGTGCACGTACCGTAGAGAGAGATTAGATTGATTGCAAAGAACTCCTTTTTGTCTGGGAAGGACTACCTGCAAGTAAGAATACAAGACCACCAGATTCTAATTAGATAATAAGTGAGGGAACTGCCTTGGGCCCAGGAAATATGAGACTTCCTTTCGAAGGTGGTCAGTTCCCCTGCTAATATGAATTAACACAAATTCTAACAAATAAGACTATTGTCCAATTACAATTTGTTTACCTTGTTAGAACAATAGAGAAAAGGTTGGTTTGGTTTTGAATCATAGTGACCGATGCCGGTCAGTGTCACCGGTACCGGTTGATGATAACCGATATCGGTAGGGGTAGTGATTTAAGGGGTTTGGTGAAGGTTGGCTATAAGATGGCTATATGATAGCTATGGTGTTTATAAGGCTGGTAAAAATGACTGGGGATAGGTAATGAGGTGATGGAGAAGACTCAGAGGGTATGGGGGCTGTTCTTGGGGCAATGTAGGGGTAGTGAGGAATGTAAGTTAGATGGGGGGTATTACCGGGTAGTGGATCTGGGAGTAGACTTGTAATTACTGTGATTTAGAAATCTAAGAAATATTATTAAAAGAACGTATAAGACTTACTTACTAGTTCCTGATGAAAAATACAGGTTCAAGGACTGTGATGATGAAGGCAGGGGGTCAAGTAGGATGATCTGACAATCCAAGATGAGCTATCTCCTCTCTGTGATGCTTCGATGAGTGTCACTGGGCTCTGGTTATTCAGTTGCAGTCTTGGGCTTGATGTCCTTCTCTGCAAACTCTTCTCTTTCCTTCACTTGTCTCTGCTCAGCCAAGTAAATTCTGGATCCTTTCAATGACTTCTCCTTCAGATCAATGAAAAATTCAACCCTTTGTTTTTGGTTGGGAGAGGTCATTTACAGGGAACCGATGGCGGTTACGTAACCGACGCCGGTCGAGTAGGAACCGGTATCGGTCAGGGTCAAAGTGGGCTATTTTTAGTAAAATAGCCAACTTTCCCTCCTTTTCTCCTCGAGGGATTAGTTGCGGGCTTGGTCAAGTCATTATGAGGTTGGTTTTAGGTGCGGGTGAGGAGTCATTAGTCATGGGTGTGGATGTAGACCAAGTTATAGGTCTTAATTAGGTTAGTTTAGGGTTAGGACTAGGTCATGATGAGGTGGTAAAAATGAGGGTGGCAGGGTATGGCGATGTGGATTTATTAATTATAAGGTAATTAATAAATAATTGTGTAAGGTTTAGGTGATGAGGTTAGGTTGCGAAATGAGATGCGGGGCACAGGGGGTCCTAAGACACAAATTTGGTGTCTACATTAGCCCCTTGTTGTCGTGTAGCTTGTCTTGTAAAGCTGCACGGACAATAATAAGAAGTGGTTACCCCCTGTTAAGGGTATAGGTAATCCCCCTCAAATCTATCACAGATTGAGGTAGCGTGAAATCAGGGATAGGGTTGATAAAGGGTAAATGGTGTTGAGATGATGGTAAGATGGTGGGGTAGGTCCAAGGAAGCAGATGCACATTGAAATGCAGTAGTGCGACCAAGGTACATGATTTGAAGAGCAAACAAGCAATTCATAGGCAAAGGTCGATAGTTTATCCAAACAAGGGTGATATAATCCTGGTATCCAAGGCATAGGAAGTAGCTCCAGGGGATATAACGGGTAAGGTACAGGAACGTTTAGGCATGTTTCAGCAGTACCAAATGGTTGGTTTGGTTGGAGATAAACGTCACGGTCTAGGTCTAGGCAAAGTTGGTCAACTGATCAAGTCAAGTACCCTAATCATGCTAAAACACGAACAGGTGAGCTCGATTGAACAAAAAGCTACATGATGGGTGGATAAAATTGTAATTTGTTGGTTTTGGGTGAGGTATTTGAGTGGTGCGGCCTTGGGTCGGGCCGATTGATTAGTGAGGGCCATGGGTTGGGCTTGATTGGTTTGTTGCGGCTTTGGGTCAGGCCAAATGGTTGGTTACAGCCTTGGGTCGGGCCAGATTGGTTGGTTGCGGCCTTGGGTCAAGCCAGATTGGTTGGTTGCGGCCTTGGGTCGGGCCAAATGGTTGGTTGCGGCCATGGGTTGGGCCAAATGATTGGTTGTGGCCTTGGGTCAGGCCAAATTGGTTGGTTACGGACTTGGGTCAGGTCAAATGATTGGTTGCGGCCTTGGGTCAGGCCAAATTAGTTGGTTACGGCCTTGGGTCAGGCCAGATTGGTTGGTTGTGGCCTTGGGTCAGGCCAAATGGTTGGTTACAGCCTTGGGTCAAGCCAGATTGGTTGGTTGCGGTCTTAGGTCAGTCTTGATTGGTTGGTTGCGGCCTTGGGTTGGGCCTGATTGGTTGGTTCTGGCCTTGGGTCTGGCCTAATTGGTTGGTTGCGGCCTTCGGTCGGGCCAGATTATTGGTTGCGGCCGTGAAGTGGGCCAATGAAGTCAACAAAGGCTTTTCAGCAAAGGAGGGTATAGGCGATGTGGTGAAAAAGGGAGATTAGTAAATAAGGGCAGAAATTGGGGAAAAGGTGGGATTAAACCGATATCGATTCTCTATGACCGGTATCGGTTAGATGACCGATACCGGTTCTGTAGGGCATAATATAACCGATATCGGTTATAGGTCGAAAACCTATAAAAAGAAAAATACGGCCTATCATTGTCATATTGTCAATTTGAAAACCAATTTTAGTTGTCTGAGGTGTATTAGTGAGATTGTTGAATTTGTCGGCTGAGGTGGCACTATTTGAGTGGAGAAGTGAGTGGTTGGTAGGCCCTAGCGAGTAGGAGGCAGCATTTGATTGGTGGAGGACCCAACAGAGGAGTTTTAGAGCCATGGCACAGCCAGGAGGAGCAGGAGGTGTTGGACCCCGCATGGACCGCCACCACCTATCCCTCCACGACAACGTGTCGTCGTACCGGTAGGTTCAAAACCTCTCATTATGTGAATTTAATGTTTTTAAGCTAGATTTGGGTTTTGGGTAGGAATCCAAGTTTTGAATAAAATAATTAATAAATGGAAGTTGTTTGGAAAATGGAGAGGGTAGGTAGGTTAGTTAGGCTAAAACGGTAGGGTGGGTAGGTTTTTAGGGTTTTTCAATGGGTAAAAGGGGAGTAATAGGCAAAAAAATGGGTTTGGGGGGACCGCGTCGGGTTCGGCTCCGCGATTGTACAGTGACCGATGTCGGTCACTAAGCGACCGGCATCGGTCACGAATTCTTCGGGCAAGGTGGGTTTTTGGTTGACTGGTGTCGGTCGTATGTCGACTGGCGGTGGTAGAGAGATTCTAGGGAGGGGGACCGGTGGTGGTCATGGGTGACCGGTACCGGTCCTTAGTTAGGATTAGTTATTTTGTTGGTTTGGTTTTGTTGTGGTTTTGGGTTTTTGGTTGTTGTTTAGGTTGTTGTTTGGGTGTTGTGTTTATCAGTTGGGTTTTGTGTGGTTTGGGGGGTGAAGAGGGAAGGGGTAGAGGTTGATAGGAAGGGTGATTGGTGGTGGGGGGGGCCGGAAATGGGGCGGTTGTGGGGTTGGTACAGTTAGGATAGATTAGGTGTTGGGTATGAATGGGGAGGTATTAAATTGGTAGGGGCATAGGTAAATGGCAAGAGTAGATCTGGGTGATTGGTAGGGTGCAAGATAAGGAAAGGGATATCGTAAATGTTTTAGGGTAAAATAGGTGGGTGTAGGTGTGTGTTATAGAGTCGGGGTGTGGTCGGGTGGGTAAAAGGGGGGATAGGGGGTTAAAGTAGTTGTTGTTTGAAAGGGTAGGTCTAATGAAGTGGGTTATTTATGTAGGCATGTCAGCAGCTGACTATGCGGGATCGGATGCCCCCGTTATTGAGACGAATGCGGCCACATGTGTCTGCAGTGCACTGGGCCATTATGCGCGAGGTGGGACTCGGTGGAGTCCAATGGTATAGGGCTGTGGAGAGGGACCACAGTCTTATGGTTGCCCTCATCGAGAGATGGGATCCGACAACCAATGTTTTCCATCTCCCGACTGGAGAGATGACTATTACCCTGGAGGATGTATATCGCATCCTGAGACTGCCGATCATAGGAGAGGCAGTATTCCAGGTAGATGCAGAGATGAGCTATGGACAGCATTCTTCATGTATTTGGGGATGCAACCGCGTTATTGACCTACCACAGCGCGAGTATTGCTTATGGCGATATGTATCAGGCCCACAGACATGAGACACGGCTTGTCGTGTTGATGATGATAGGCATCACATGCTTCGCCCTCCCAGACTCAGAGGGAGGCCGCTTTCCATGGGCATTGATGGGGGTGCTACACGAGATGGTGGAGAGAGCATGAGGTATCCTTGTAGAGGAGATAGTTTGTTTGTTTTTAGATATTGGATAGAGAGACACCGGTCTACGAACCCGGTTATGTATAGAGAGGCCTGCATGCCCACATATGATTCTTTCATTCATTTATTCATCTTGTTGTATATACCGGCCTGCGAGCCGAGTACGGGTTGTATAGTTGATACCGGTCTGCGAGCTGAGTATATTTTTGATATGAGAGACCGGCCTGCGAGCCGAGTCGAGATTTTGACAGTTATTGTGGCCTACGTGCCGGCTGTTGTATTATTTTGAGATCACAGAGGCCCTATGCAGGGCAAGTTGTATATTTGAAACCTTTGATATATATATATGATGATTTGGACCCACATGGTGTATATGAAATGTTTTATGTGTTTTGTCGATGGTTTGTGAAATTTAATGTATGATGAGTTTGTTCCACATGGTGTATATGAAATGTTGTATGTGTTTTGTCGATGGTTTGTTTTATTGTAGATAGATGATGTTGATGAAATAGCGATAATATATTGATGTGATTTTGATGACAAATATTGGTAATGGTGTTGTGATGCAGGAAAAAAGAGAGGGCGCCACAAAAATTTGTAAAAACAAAGAAACGGCCTAGGTTTAAGCAAAACGGGGCACATGACCGATATCGGTTATGTAACCGATGTCGGTAGCTATATGACCGATAGCGGTTATGTAACCGATATCGGTTATGCCAAAATTATATTTCCTAAAAATAGAACTGCTTGGTTGGCAACTTAAGTTCTTATTTTTAGCGTTCTTATTTTTAGAGTCATGCAACAAGTTAAATACGAGAATGCGACACTGTTTGACGACTGATATAGGTAATTGCATGAAAGAATTGAGTGATAAGGAGGAAAGAGACAGGTAAAGTGAGTGTGGGATGAGATTCAGAAGGCAGAAAGACAAGTTATATTTGAAGAGGGTGGTGAACATGGCTGAACGAGGAGAAGCATCCAGTAGGCAGAGACGAGAGGGAAGACAGGTTCCACCTCAAGCTGCTGCATCCCAAGAGGTAAACTGTTTGGTTGTAATTTGATTCTCGCATGTTTTATGAATAGGATGAGAGAGAGTAAGTGGGTAAAGATGAGAAAGAAAAGGTGATAGGCAAGGGTTTGGGATGGGGTGAGTGCTATGGGGTAGGTAAGCAGGGTGTTCACGTATGTTTTTAGGTATAGAGAGGAGTAAACGGGCAAAATAATTATCGTAGGTGTATGTTTTTAAGCAGGCTGTATATTTTTGACAATGACCGGTATCGTTTAGAGATAACCAGTATCGGT
Organism: Taxus chinensis; assembly: GCA_019776745.2. Taxonomy (NCBI): domain Eukaryota; kingdom Viridiplantae; phylum Streptophyta; class Pinopsida; order Cupressales; family Taxaceae; genus Taxus; species Taxus chinensis. The sequence goes on along the minus strand of CM034148.1, from coordinate 39,123,212 downwards.
TAGTAAAAAGTTAATGGTTATCTATAACCGATATCGGTTGCTGTAGGAGTTTCCAGAATTTGAGAAAAAACCTGTGGAGATTTGTTTTATTGAATAATTATGTGTCATTTTTATGTATGCAGGCGGAAGCAGGGTTAAGGATGAATGATATTGTGCCAGCGTTGTTGTCACGAATCCGAGTGGATGTAACACCAGCTGAATAGGCATTGATAAATCATTTGGGGTTAAGTGGAATCCGCTATTATTCATGAATCACACGTAACCATGCTATGTTGCAGGCGTTGATTGAGAGATGGAATCCAGAAAAGAATACCTTCTATCTGCCAATAGGGGAGATGACAGTGACGTTGGAAGATGTGTTCCGTATTTTGAGACTCCCAATTACAGGAAGACCAGTATATCAGGCATTGCCTAGCGTGGTGCGGGGAGCGATAACAGCAGTATTTGGTCCATACGCACGAGAGTTGACACAGCGAGGTTTGACATTCACTTATGGTATAATGTATGTATCACACCCTGAGGCAACAAGGTTGGAAGTAGTATTAATGATAGCGGTGGGGTATTATGCATTACCGAGGGTGGATGGTAGAAGATTTCTAAAAGCATTGATGAGTGTTATTTGGGAAATGATATAAATGAGCGTGACTTTTGCATGGGCACCCGCATATCTGGCAGAGTTATACAGGGGTTTATGAGCCTGCAGGCGAAAACACAGGACGACACTGGATTGTTCGTACTTATTACATTGTTGGGCCTATGAGCACATTGTTTGTGTGCGCCCAATAGGTTGACCCATCGAGTCGAGAGAGACAGGAGTGCAGAAGTTAGGATTCAGACGATGGGTCCAGACAGAACAAGAGGTGAGATCCCAAGCCGTGATAGATGACATCGAGTATTATAGACAGGTATGGGAAATGGTGATGATTGCGGATATTTGTTGGAGGCCTTATGGGAAATATATGGTAACAGAGAACATAGCTGAGGAGTTGAGGGGTGTAAAGTGATTGAGGTGGATCACGGGGCATAGGCCAGGTGAGTATGAGAGGATTCCTCTAGATCACATGCGGCGACAATTTGGATTCGTTCAGGATATACCCCTGGCTTATAGACCATACATGAGGATTAACGCAGAGGCATCATTCTCACCTCCCTGGCCGACACCTCTAGAAGGACCAGAAGAGATAGTAGCTGATCGCAGGGTAATGGATGCAGGAGTGACAGAGGCTTATAGATTATGGTTGGTAGCAGAGTTGCAAGGTGCACGTGAGCGCCCTGACATAGCTGTGATTACAGCGGAGAGAGATCGTCTGCAGGATTTGGTTCACCAGCTTCAAACACAGGTGAATGAGACAACGGGATTGTTAGAGGTTTCACAGTTACGAGTGGAGAGACTAAAGGCAAGATTCCTCCACGCGAGAGGATGTATTCATATGTTACAGGAGATGTTGGCTGATCAGTGGGAGGAACCAATAGCAGTGGCACCTTTGAGGATGGAGAGGCCAAGTGAGGGGCGTCGACGATCACGATCACCACCTGATTCGAGAGGAGGCGTAAGGGTCTAAGTGAATTTCATAGGAATATAAGAATAAATAAGGATGCCGACCTACGCGTCGATAATAGAGAAGATGTATTTGTTGAACATCTAAATAAAACTGAAGATGTATGTTGATCTGAGTTATAATAATAAGAATGGTTGTGTTTTGAATGTTTGTTTTGAAAAATGATAAAGATGAATGTTGGAAAAAAAAAGAAATACACAAAAATATGTATATTTACAACACATGATAGGTTATGGTAGGGGATGGTCGAGATAACCTTGGGAGAGCCCATGTCTCCTAAGTGTTGCCTACATAGCCCATTGCACAAAGCAAGGAGGGGCCTCAGACCAATGTAGTTCTCCCTTAGGACTAGGGAGATGTGAATTCATGCAATTTAGGTATGGTTAGGAAATTTGTTGGTTGGTAAAAATATTGATATTGGTAGGGTAATGTTGTTGGTGTTGGTAAGGAATTGGCGATGTTGGTATAGGTATAGGTGAAGCGAAAGTTAGCCTACCCAATTGGTAGGGAACCATATCTTGATTAAGGTCAACACATAATCATAGATTCTGGTAAAAGAGGGAAAAGTGTTCCGTAGTTGAAAAGAGCCAAACAAACCACATAATAACGTAGAATGAGCTTGAACCCCTAGGTACCTTGCATAGACGAGAAGTCGATAGGTGAAAAGAGTTGTATAATCACAATATATCGGGTATTACGTCACATCACTTGAGTTTTGTTGTTTAAAAAAATGGTGAGGTGATGTGGATGGTGTAGCTGAGGAGCAGAGAACTTGTTATAAAGTGAGTATCCTGATGAAAGAGAACCAAACCTAAATAGACAAGTCCATGACTCAAAAGTGCTTTTGAATGCGGCTTTAATTTTGCTGAATATAGACTAATCGATGTGGGAAGTCTACAAGGGATATGTATTTTGTTACTCTTGAGGTCTTCACGAAGCTGATCAATGCGAGAAGCTTCTGATAAAGGTTGACTGTGTATAGTTTTCCTTGAAGGGAGCAGTCTATTAATAGTAGCAGATGCGGAGTTTGTGTATAGCTGTCCTTCAGGGGAGCAGTCTATATATAATAGCAGCAATAGTTTGGCATATAGTTGTCCTTCGAGGGATCAGTCTATGTATAATTTCGAGTTCTAAATGTTTGTTGGGCATAAAGCATCTAGTTTTGTAGGAAGTTTGACTCAAGAAAATCCCATAAGTGTTTAATTAAGAATGTGTCATTTTGATACTTTGAAGTCATGGACTAGACTAAAAAGGGGAAGGCATCTTTAAGGGGGGGTGATAATCAAACCATGTGATCTTGATTTGATTTTGAGATGTAGGAAAAAAAGTGTATGCGGTGGTAAATGAGCTCAAGGGACGAGCGCAAGGTAGATAAGAAGTGACATAACACTAAATTCAAAAAGTAGAATGGTCAAAGATGCAAGGAATTAAGGGGTTCAGGCTCAGGTTTACCATTAAGCAAAGCTAAACGATAAGTGCCTGATCCATAAGTGTGCGTGATAATGTAAGGCCCAATCCAATTAGGAGGAAATTTTTCACATTTGCTCTTTTCTAGTTTGGTTACATGTTGATTCTCTTTGAGGACAAGATCACCAACCTTAAAGGTACGCTCATGAAGTCGCTTATCATAAGCACACTTGATGCGTTTTTGATAGATTTGAAGGTGGTCAAGAGCCGTAAGACGACGCTCGTCAAGAAACTCTAATTGGGCTAACCGCTCTTGGCGGAAATCATCGTTGGTGAGAATATCCTGAAGAGATATTCTGAGGGAGGGTATTTGTATTTCGAGAGGCAAGACAGCCTCGGTACCATTTACCAAAGAAAATGGTGTGGCATTAGTGGAGGTACAAATGCTAGTACGATAAGCCCAAAGGGCAAAGGGGATGTGATCATGCCAATTTCTTCCAGAATCCTTAACAACTTTCATGAGGATTTTGGTTAGGCTTTTATTAGAAGATTCGGCTTGGCCATTTTCTTGTGGATAGTACGGTGACGAGAAGCTAAGTTTGATACTGAAGTTGTTACAAAGGTCTTGTAACAACTTATTTTTGAAAGATTTTCCATTATCTGTTATCAGACAATGAGGAACACCAAAACAACAGATAATGTGATAGTTAATGAACTCTATGATTTTTTCTTTTTTGGTTGAAATGAGTGGAATGGCCTCCACCCATTTTGTGTAATATTCAGTTGCTATGATTATCCATCGGTGACGTTGCGAAGAGGGCAGATGAATCTCACCAATAAGGTCTAAACCCCATTGTGAGAAAGGCCAAAGATCTCGTGTGATCTGTAGCAGATGGCTAGGAGTATGTTGAAGGTTGGCATGTTGCTGACACATAACATAACACTTAACATATTCATAGCAGTCATTATTAAGAGTAGGCCAATAATATCCTAGGCGAAGGATCTGCTTGGCCATGGCAAGGCCACTAAAATGTCCACCACGAATACCGTCGTGGATTTGCTGGATGGTATAGGTGACCTCCGCACCGGTTAGACATTGAAGGAGGATGCCATCAAAGCCACGTTTATAAAGGAGTCCCCCCATGATGACATAACGAGAAACACTTTTAAGAAAAGCACGTTTTCCAGTACTCGTTAGGTCAGGTGGGAGAACAGAGGTTGTGATGTAGTCATGAAATTGGTGATACCAGATATCCTGCAAATTAGTAGACACAGTATTTATCATACAAACATCTGGGGCGGAGTAAGATGGGGCAAAGAGTTGTTGGACCAAGACGAATATGTCAGAGTCAGTTGGTGAGGCAGGAATTTGCGAGGCTAAGCAAGCCATAGTATCCACAAATTTGTTAGTGGAGCGGGGAATGGTTTGGATAGAATAATGAGTAAATAAGGTCAAAAGTGAATCTATGTAGTGTTTGTACTTTTGAAGTTCCTCATTTTTACATTGGTAGATGCCCATAACTTGGTTGACTACCAATTGAGAGTCACCAAAAATATTGATAGATTTGACACCTAAGTGTAACGCAACCTGGAGACCCAAAACAAGGGCCTCGTATTCTGCTGTATTATTAGTGTAGGGGAAATTGAGCCGGAATGAAAGAGGCATAGGCTCAGTGTCAAGAGGAATGAGAACAATGCCAGCTCCTCCACCGCGCTGGCATTTGGATCCATCGAAGAAGAGGATCATTGGATACGACTCCTCCCTGAGTGAAAGAGTGGCGATGAGTTCATCGGGGAAATTAAAATTGGTAAATTTTTCCCCAGGTAAAGGGGCCTCCGTGATTTGGTCTGCAATAGTTTGTCCTTTGATTGACTTCTGGTGTATAAATTCAAGGTCGAGGTCAGCCAAGAGCATAAGTCATCGGGTGATGCGTTGGTTTAGATGTGGTTTGGCGTACATATAATGAATGGGGTCGGCGTTGGTGATGACAAAATTTTTGTGATTCAGGAGGTAGTGTCAGAGTTTGGTGGCTACGAATGATAGGGCTAGGCACAATTTTTCTACATGTGTATACCTAGTCTTGTAATCCACGAGAGTATGAATTATATAATAAACGGCTTGTTCTGAATATTCAGAGTCACGATGTGCGAGCATGGCTCCTACAGCATGGTCAGTGGCAGAAAGGTAAAGGTAGAAAGGGCGATCGTCCTGAGGTGGGATAAGCACCGGTGGCTGCAAGAGATAGGCTTTGAGAGCTTAAAGGCTTGGTGGCACTCTTCACTCCATTTAAAAGCAATGTCCTTTTTAAGAAGGTGATGGAAAGGTTGACATCGATCCGAGAGTTGGGAGATGAAATGCCAGATAGATTGGAGTTTACCTTGCAAACTACGCAATTGTTTGAGGTTTTTGGGTGGGGGCATTTCTAGGATAGCTTTGACTTTAGATGGATCAACCTCGATGCCACACAAAGAGACGATAAAACCAAGAAGTTTTCCCGAAAGGACACCAAAGACACATTTCTTTGGTTGAAGACGGACAGAATATTGTAACAGGCGATCGAAAATAATGGTTAAAACATCGAGATGTTCACTGCGATGTTTAGATTTGCCAAGAAGATCATCAACATAATCTTCAAGGATAGTGTGCATAATGTCATGAAAAATGTAAGCCATAGGTCGCACCAGCATTCTTAAGGCCAAATAGCATGACACGATAATATAAGGTTCCCCAAGGATTTATGAAGGCAATTTTATGTTGATCGGCCGAGGCTACCAAAATTTGATTGTATCCCGAGAAGCCATCCATGAGAGAAAGCATCTCATGACCGGCAGTGAGATCAACAAGTTGATCAATACTTGGTAGGGGGAAGTCATCCTTTGGGCAAGCGAGATTAAGGTCCCGAAAATCCATACATATCCCAAGTCCCCCTGTTGCTTTAGTGACAGGTACGATGTTAGAAATCCATTGAGGATAGTCAATAGGTAAAATGAAGGAAACAGAAAGGAGTCATTCAAGTTCTTCTTTGACCAAGAGGGTAATGCATGAATGGATTTTTCTCAATTTCTATTTAACTGGTTTGGAATCGGGTTTCAGGGTAATTTTATGGACAGCAATGTCAGGATCGATTCCTGGCATGTCAGTGTAGGACCAGGTGAAAGCTTGGTTATGGGTACGGAGAAAGGTAGTAAAGGTGGCTTGTTCTGATGCGTTAAGGGATAGTCTGATCTTCACAATGTGAGGATCATCCTCTGTGTGGATGTTGATTTCTATAGTCGACTCATTCAACATGGTTTGAGTTTCAGACGGTAAGGTGCGTTGAATATAAGAGTCGTCTGCACCAAGGTAAGTGAGGATGGAGTCGTCATCCTAGCACTCAACAACATTAATTGAAGGCGAATCCTATTCGATCATGTTTGGATACAGAAGGGGAAGAGAAGATGGGTTCTCATTATCACGTTGATAAGTGAGAGGACCCAGGAAGATAGCATTTATGAAAAAAAAAAGTTAGGAGGGATAGATTCAGGGTCTATCAACTCTGTGGGTGACGATGGAAAAATGGGTGATGATGGTTCGATAGGGGTGACGTCCTCATCTTCCAGGATACAACTGACACGAGGTTCCTTTGGTGTAAGTGTTTCACGAAATCCAAGACCACTATGATCATTTTACTTACGTGTAGTCACGGGAATGATTGTATGTCGGCCTTGTTCATAAAGACCAAAACCAAAGCCTTTCCAAGCACAGCGAGTCAAGAAGGTGAGGGAAAAAACGACGATTTGTCAGGTATTGAAAATCAGATTGGAAGGGAACCACACCAAGGGGAGGTTCAGGGGGTAACGGAGGATGCGTTGACACCCCCATACGTTAGGTTGGTGTGGAAATTAGGTGGTCCATAAGAGATTACCATCCCCCACGTGACGGTCGTAGGTAGTATGCGCATGTAACTATCCGTACTCCTACGGGGTATGGAAAGAGCTAACATTATATAGGCGATACTCCCCCAGCGTAAGGCATTGAAAAACATCTACTAAGGGGTCTGAGGTTGGTATTTTGTCTGCAGGAAAGGAAGTGGTATTTGCAACGGTGGTTTCCTTGGTTGAAGGTGTAGGTGCGGTTGAGGTGGATGGTTGAGGTGTGGTTGAAGTGGATGGTTGGGTTGGATGAATGTGATGTCTTGACTGGTACAAGCACATCATTAGGGTGATATAACATATTGTAGGTTTTGAAGGGGGGGAGGATCAACTTTTACGATGTAGGGACTTCCCCTCGTACTTAAATTTTATGCATCTATGTAAGGTGGAGGGAATGACATCCCATAGCCCGGATCTAAGGGCAGCCTAACAACATATTGTATTAGAACTTTCCTCAAGGACATAGAAGATTTCGGGTAAAGTACGTGGTCCTACATGAATGTTAAGGATCACGGTGCCTAAGGTAGAAGTAATAGCATCATTGAATGACCGCAATATGATGGGGATGGAACACATGCAGCTAGAAGGGATAATCATTTGTTGGAAGGATTTTGAAGAGATGATGTTTAGGCTAGTGCAACCCCATCAATCATAACACGACGTACTCGGATGTCCAGGATGTAAGCTGAGATGAAAAGAGCAGGGTCAGGCTCTTCTGCACCAAAGTCAACAATTTCATCTTCAGAGAAAACTGATAGCAGTGGCTTGTTGTACAGAGACAGAAGTGGTTGGAGTGCAGTAGGTTGTTTGGTGAGGGAAGCAACATGATTGGGTGTTAAAATGGAGGCAACGGACAAGGTTTCATTGGGTAGGACCTTTATCCCTTGAAGGATCTCAACGAGAGCTTGTCGATGAGATTCAAAAGTTTGAATGAGATCGTACAGTGTCATTTTTACATGTGATTGGTGAAGCTGTTTGATCATGGTACGGTGTGGCAACTCCATCAGAGAGATGGGGTAGGCAGGTCCACGAATGACCACTTTAGGTGGTGGTGCGATCGGGATGGCGGACGGAGAAAGAGAGGCCGCAGGTGTGCTTCCTTTAGCTTTCTCGTTGTTTTTCTTCCCTCGAGTGGAAACACTAATCATGTTGATCTCATGAACACGAGAGGAGGAAGATGGTAGGGATAAGTCATGGTCTTCGAGAGGTGGGGTTGTAATAATGATAGATCTTGGTGAAGCGAGGACAGGTGGTATAGGAGAGGAAATTAAAGCTAAAAGGTATCTCCCTTCGTAAGTTGTCTTTCTTAACTTTTCTATCTGAGAGGGGTGACTGACAAAGTATGGCTTTTAACAGCTTTGCATCCTTCTACATCATGTCCTGGTGTGCGGTGGTAAGTGCATAGATTTTAGACTCATCATAGCCTATAGGTTGAGGTTTAGATGGATCATACGGTCTAAGTGGGGGTAGGGAAATGGTCGCATTCTCCACCAACATAGCAAGGATTTTGGCGTAAGACCCTTTGAGTAGGTCAAAGTCAGAGGAAGATGAGGCTATTGACTGGGTAGTTTTTGGTAATGATGGGGTATGGTTGATTTGTATGGGTGGCAATTTAGCCAAGGGGTTTTGATAATAAGATTTAACTAAACGTGGCTTCTTTGGCGCAAAAGCTATGTTTAGCTGGTTAGATGATGAGGCCATAGATGATGTGGTATCAGAAAACAACCACGGAGCAATAGGAGTGACAGCAAACAAATATTTTGATGATGGAATTTGTTTAGGGTTGATAGGCGGATAGGATACGCGGGGTGACGGTGTTGATATACCCTTGGATCTCTGTACGGGGTGCAGAAGGCGTAGGTCGTTTTAAAGAAAATGCAGGACAAGGTATGATATATTGAGGCAAGGTGGAGGGATGAGGTCCCAATATGGAAGGTAGGTGTGACGACAGATGGTTTTAGTTGTGATAGAGGCATAGGTTGAGGAGATTGAGTCTGTCTCTTAAGTGGATGGACGACTTTATTTTTGGATAAATCTAGCCGTTTAGGTGGATGTGTTAGATTGGGTATTGGTGAGGGTCCCAAGCGTAAGGGAAGATTTGGTTAGGCTAATAGCGGTGGATGAGCTATTTGGTAGAGATGAGGGGGGTGAAGATGACGACATAGGCATTTTAAGCTTCTGTAAACACTTCGGGTATATAGTAGAGGCGTTTGGATCGGTCATCTGCATTTGAGTAGAATATGGGGTACTCAAATGTTCCCATAGGACTCGTCTATCTTCTGAGGGATGACAATCCTCACGTGTGAATAGGAACTTTTGTATGGAAGAAAGGTGGGTTGTGATTCTGGTCCACTGTGGGTGTGATATAGGGGGTAGATGAGGCACTGTATCAATGGGCGTTAAGAGGTCAACCGGTCACTGAAAAGATTTAGGCGATGAAGAACTAATAGGTAGGAGGGTATGTTTAAGGGGATCCGTCATGATTAAAGAATGTGGTGATGTTGATTTGCAAGAGGTTTCTCATCCTAAGGATGACAGAAGACAGGGGTGAGTCTTCTTCTTCGTATAGTAAGAGCGATGGAAGGAGATGTTTGGGAAATAGATAAGTTAGATAACATCCGCTCACAGTCTTGCAAGGGATGTGGTGTAAGAAGGCTCATCTGTGAGAAAAGAACTCTGGACGGTTGATTCCTTTATGGGTAAAGGAATGGTAAGGCTATTGTCTTGTCTTGATGGCGGTGAAGGGGATTCGGGTCCCTGCGTTAGTGAAGAGGTTTGATTCAGAATTTCCTCAATAGAGGCTTTTGGTTGAGAGTCGAAAACTACATGGATTTCATGAACACTCTCTTCGGCTAAGATATCTTCGGTTTACATTACTATTATATGAGTGGTTCGGGAATGGTTTGTTGAAGATTTTCAAATTTCTGTTAGCAGGGGCATTAGGATTATCGAGGGTTATATCCCCTGGATCAACCATTTCCTACACTATGTTTTTCAACATCTTGCAGTTTTCATGACTGTGTCCCTTTACGCGGTGAAAGTTACAGAAGTCATTTTCTTTGTACCAAGAAGGTATAGCACGGGTGGAGTCAAACCCGGAGTGAGGTTTAACATGAGGCAAGGTGATGAGCTCCAGCTTTGAGCAATTTTTCCAAGATGACACCATAAGTTTCTCCCAAGGGAGTGTAATTGATGGGCTCCGCTTTATACTTATAGGTGGTTTTTGGTGGGGTATTAGACGGTGCTTGAGATTTGACCATCACCGCGTGCACAGATCCTTTTGATTTTGAAGCAGTCGATGTGTGAGGATTGGTGGTGTTGGGTTTGTTGGTGGGGTCTTGGGTCTAGAAATTAGGGTTTTTGTTGCGCAACCGCAATTTCTCTTCCTCTAAGGCTTAAATCTCTAGTTTTCGAGCCATAGTAAAGGCCTCATCAAATGTGCAGAAAGTTTGAATTTGGAGGGTAGGAGAGATGTGCTTAGTGCAGGCCCGCGTAAAAATTTCGATAAGTTTGGCCTGAGGCAAGGCATACGTAAGTTGGTTGATAAGGCCCCGCCATCGTCCAACGAAATCTGTGATAGATTCGTCTTCAAATTGTTCGGATGGCATAGAGGTCAGTGATAGATACTTTCTTGGCAATGTTAATGGAGAAATGATCCAAGAAATATTGGGCTAGTTGGTTAAAAGAGAAGATTGAGTGCTGGGTTAAAGCACTGTACCACTCCAAGGCGGGTCCTGATAAGGACATGGGAAAGGTGCGGAGTAGTAAGGCATCGTCATGAGCAATTAGATAGCAGGCATGTCTAAATGAGCGCAAGTGTTGTTGAGGATCCTCTTTACTATTAAAACGAGTGAATTTTGGTAATTCCCATTGAGGAGGATATGAATGAAGAGGGAACAGAAGGGTGGATAGTTTCCTGACAAACTTGCTCGTATGTCAGGGCGCTACGACTTCCTAAAATAGAAGCCTCTAGATTTTGCATTTTGTCCATCATTTGTTTGATGAAATCCGTGGCTGGATGAGATGATGGTGTGGTTGTTGTAAAAGGTGGAGGATTGGGCCAAGGGCCTCCACTAGACAATGGTGGGGTTAAATGTTGATAAGGTATTGAGGACGAATGTGTTGAGGTGACCGAATAGGGATGTCCTATATAAGATGTTGAGGTCACCGGATACGTGTGTGGAAATGAAAAGGTGGGCGGAGCTTGAGAAGGAAAGCTCGTGTGGATAGGTGGCAGAGAGCAAGTCATAAAAGGAGCAGTCTGCAAGAGAGATGAGGTAGGAGTGGTCGGCGGTAATGATATGTGGGGCCCAAGATTAACCAAAGGAAAGCCAATTTGTGCCGTATGAACCCCTGAAGCCGCTGGATTGGGAGACGGGGCTAAGGATGCAGAAGGCAAAGCGGAGTTATCAGGTAGAGAAGGAGCTAAATGAGCAGCTATACTAATAGGCATGCCAACAAGGAGTTGACCATCGGGCGTATGGTCAGGGGCATGAGACAAATAGTATTGTACAGTGCTAGGATTAGCGTCCAAAAATTTTGTAAATTCCTTATCTCCTACAGGGATTTTGGGAACCTCACTGGTGTCCATAGGGTTCCCCATAGAATGTGAAGGGGGTGATTCAAGCAAAGGCACAGAGCAGGCATGTGAAACCATGGTGTCGGCTTGCTTCCGAGTGATAACAACCATGGATAAGAGTACACAGTAGGGTTTCAATCTATCAGGAACAGAAACAACCCCAGAATGTTGAAATTGGTAGGTTGCTGGTTTTTCAGGGACTGTAAAAGACTGTAACCGATGTTGGTTATACTGTATCTGGCGTCGGTCACTTAACCGATGTCGGTATAATAGGACTGGTATAAGAAACTGTAAGAAGCTCTTGATTTGAGTTTTTAACAATGCTTAGTACATCTATCAAACTGTTCTGAAGCGATCACTGACAGTATAGGACAGAGAAACAAAGCTAAAAACAAGCAAGATGCACACGACAAATCCAGAGACTAACCCTAGGATTAGTTTTAATTATTATGGGATTATGCCTTAGATGCAAGGTGATGTCAATCCTAGACAAAAGACTTAGGGGAAATGTCAAGTTTGTTTTGGCTTATAAGGTTACCTCAATCGGGCGGAGGAATACCGCAGAAAAGGGGGGATGTTTTGAGCTGTTGTGTTGATTATGTCGTGATTCGGTATGTGTTGTGCAGTGAAAGTAAGATTAATTTCTTGTCAATACCGTGGATATCACCCCCACGTGTACGACCTGTTACTTAATCTACGTTCACTAGAATTGAAAACAAGCACGCAAAAATGGGATGCACGTGTTTTAAACCCAAATCGAAAATGGTATTCGATGAAGCAAAGAAGATGACTTTCACTAATGCAAAGCTGGGAAAGCAAGACAAATTCTTTTACCAAATATAACAAAATATCGTGTGAAATTTTTAGAAGAAGAAAACAGCAAGTATGCTCCCTATATGAAAGCAAGCAAGAAAGAAAGAAACCCGAAATGGGTCCCACCGGGCGTGCCAAAATGTTTCGCACAGAAATACTTCCGTTCCCGGGATAGAGTTGCTTCTATCCTTTCATTCCTTTGAGAAACAGATAAGGGTTAGGGCTAGGAGGAATACCTATTGAATGTTGAGATGGTGTGCGCGTACCGTAGAGAGAGATCAGATCGATTGCAAAGAACTCCTTTTTGTCTGGGAAGGACTACCTGCAAGTAAGAATACAAGACCACCAGATTCTAATTAGATAATAAGTGAGGGAACTACCTTGGGCCCAGGAAATATGAGGACTTCCTTTCGAAGGTGGTCAGTTCCCCTGCTAATATGAATTAACACAAATTCTAACAAATAAACTATTGTCCATTTACAATTTATCTACCTTGTTAGAACAATAGAGAAAAGGTTGGTCTTGATTTTGAATCACAGTGACCGATGCCGGTCAGTGTCACCGGTACCAGTTGATGATAACCGATATCGGTAGGGGTAGTGATTTAAGGGGTTTGGTGAAGGTTGGCTATAAGATGGCTATATGATAGCTATGGTGTTTATAAGGCTGGTAAAATGACTGGGGATAGGTAATGAGGTGATGGAGAAGACTCAGAGAGTATGGGGGCTATTCTTGGGGCAATGTAGGGGTAGAGGAATGTAAGTTAGATGGAGAGTGTTACCGGGTAGTGGATCTGGGAGTAGACTTGTAATTACTGTGATTCAGAAATCCAAGAAATATTATTAAAAGAATGTATAAGACTTACTTAGTAGTTCCTGATGAAAAATGGCGGTTCCGGGACTGTGATGATGAAGATAGGGCTTCAAGTAGGATGATCTGACAATCCAAGATGAGCTATCTCCTCTCCTGATGCTTGGATGAGTGTCACTGGGCTCTGGTTATTCAGTTGCAGTCTTGGGCTTGATGTCCTTCTCTGCAAACTCCTCTCTTTCCTTCACTTGTCTCTGCTCAGCCAAGTAAAATTCCAGATTCTCCCAATGGCTTCTCCTTCATATCAATGAAAAATCCAACCCTTTGTTTTTGGTTTGAAGAGGTCATTTATAGGGAACCGATGGCAGTTACGTAACCGACGGCCGGTCGAGTAGGAACCGGTATCGGTCAGGTCAAAGTGGGCTATTTTTAGTAAAATAGCCAACTTTCCCTCCTTTTCTCCCGAGGGATTAGTTGTGGACTTGGTCAAGTCATTATGAGGTTGGTTTTAGGTGCGGGTGAGGAGTCATTAGTCATGGGTGTGGATGTAGACCAAGTTATAGGTCTTTATTAAGTTAGTTTAGGGTTAAGACTAGGTCATGATGAGGTGGCGAAATGAGGGTGGCAGGTATGGTGATGTGGATTTATTAATTATAAGGTAATTAATAAATAATTGTGTAAGGTTTAGGTGATGAGGTTAGGTTGTGAAATGAGATGCGGGGTGTAGGGGGTCGTAAGACACAAATTTGGTGTCTACACCTCCCTTTCAAAAATTGACCAAAACACCATCATAACCTACTCTACCCTACCCAAACCTACCCTAACTTCATTCCCACCCCTATTTACACTATACCTGGTCTCCACCTCCCTCATCTTCATTCTTTTTTCACCTATAAATGAAAAATTCCACTTCTCCATCCTTGGTAACCAATTTTCCCACTTCCAAACCAATTTAAAACATTATTTTTAACTTAAGGACATTATCGTAGATTGAATCCTACCTCATCTTAGTGTCATCGACATGGTGGTATGTCTGGTAGCTACGCCAGTGATCCACCCAAACCCTCTCCCGAGAGCCTCCACCATCACCAAATTCACTTCTCACCTCGCAACCAATCAAATGGCTTTGATCAATCTTGTGGACCTACCTACTAAACACCAATAACACACTAGTCACTCACCAGCTCAACTCAAACACCTTGTACCATCACTATCTGATGAATCAATAAAAGGTTTACTAAGATTTTCCCACTGATAGTCTGATAGCATTGCTAAAGAACTTCCATAAAAATATTTATGGAGCAATCTGATTTTTAGGAATAACCCTACCCAACATGAAAAGAGAGGTACAAATAAAGGTACACAGTGAAGATAGTTTGATAGCATTGGACAAGTAGTCTTCAGAGAAGCTTATCCAAAGTACCCCATTTTTCAAGAAGATGAGCTAAATGATAATTTAGAGAACCCACACTTGTTTTGCTGCAAACTACCTACAAACCCAAACTTTTGGATACATTATCCATTCATCCTGTCTCAAGGATTTGTTCTTTGACCTATACTCATTGTGCCTTAAATGGAAAAGACCTAGTTACCTGGACCTGAGGAAGAGAGTTGATCATTGGATACAATGTACTCGCTTATTTCAAGATAAGAAGGTGATAATCTAAAGGATTTTGTGCTTACAGAAACTATAACATGAGCACAATTAGATTACAAAGTCAAGTTTCCATCCTTGAGGATGATCTTTGATGTATGGAGCATCTATGAAAGATTCTGGAAGCTAGGAGTTACATTGGAAGTTCCAAACCATATCCTAAGAAGGATACCTTAATTGATTCACCAATTAATGTATTGGATAGGGAACTCTATGAGCCTTGGATAATGTAGAGTTTGGAAGCTCATAAGTCATGCCACTTACTAGCATGGAGAAAAGATTTAATGTGCATGAAGCTTTGACTACAATGCCTTCAACCAAATACATAGACCCTAAAAGAGGTATACTTATTTTCTCAATTGATGCTTTTGAATTGACCATTGGGTGGATGAATTAGGTTTCAAAGCTACCTTCATAATTCTACCAACTGGATTAAAGATATATTCACTATCACTGAATGACCTACTTACATGGTAAAATTTTGTAGGGACTTGGTTGAAAAATAATTCTTCAGCCTGACTAAGTTTTGTTTAACTTGGGACTTCCAAAGCATGCAAAGGTACTAGGCCCCTTTTAGGTTGCTATTTTCAATAAGTAACTTGTGCATTGATGAAGACTTAATGCATTAAGTCTTCCATAGAAACATGGGAAACATGGTTCACAGAGCATGTATATGATTTGAATCGATCTTCTGTTGTAATAGATTTAAATGATGAACCATGATATGATGGGTAAAAGGTTCTAGGCACCAATTGATACATCAAGAAGGCAATACTCTGAAGAGGAACCAATAGATCAATTATATTAAACATGATTTGTACACATAAGGTCATTTTCAATTCGATTCATGTTTCCATATGACTTAGATGCGTAAGATAATCAAGATTTTGGCCAGTTTTAAAAGTTTTCACTAGGTAATTTAGTTCTCACACCGTCCCTCGATGGATCTATACAATGTGCTATTACGTTATTTAATCTAGTTGCCAAAGTGTTATCCCAAAAAATTTCCCCTTTGATTAATTTGCCCTAACTCCATTTAAATGTATGGTGTTAATGCATTTAAAAGGGTTCAATAAGCGTTTAAATGGCAATCAAATATTTACAGATGACAAGTGAAGGTAAAAATAGAGAGGCACTCATGTGTTGCAATATCAACTTTGATGGTAAGGAATATAAGAGATATGTCTTACCCACACTGGCACAGTGTCTGTAGTAGATGTTTTCTTCCATTTAAACGTAAAGTTCTGCAATTCTTGGATTATAAGGGTCTTTATTCTGCAATATCTGTGTAGCTCTACACAGGCTATAGTCTAAATAATTATCGTACTATGTGAAAGCATGCTAAGTCCTGGGATCTTACATTGAGGATGAGGAGAAAAAACACTTCCCTACTCATTCTGGAAAAGATTCCTTGCACTGTACCATGTCTCTGCATGTGTCAAATTCTTGTGCTCCTTCTACATGCAAATTCAAATAACCATAACTTCTCTAGCTCTAAATTTGACTAAACTATACCGTTGGATGATATCCTCAAGACCTAGTAAATATTATATTAGTGATATGGGATTGAATAAATAGTATTTGGAATGTTGATAGAAAAAGTAAATACAGTATAGGGTGCCTCCCATATAACATAATTTCAAGTATTTACTTTGCACCATCCTACTACATTCAACCTGAGATAATTAGTCTCTGACAAATTCCTTCTTCTACATGGTATGCAACTCTAAGGAATTCCACTTATGTAAGCACAGCCTCTACATTCTTGGCACATCATTCTATCTTCATTAGACTGCCAATTCATCCTTGGATGGTTGTACGAGGACCCTCTTTATGGGATTGTCACTAATGCTAATATAATGTTCATTTCATGAATATTATCCCTCTCTATTCCAGATCCATCTATCTGTGCTTATATAAGTTTCCACAAGTATCATCCATATCTTGATCTTAGGGGGAATCCCTGGCTCAATTAAACAATAGGCACCATGTAATAAGCATTTTCCTGTACAAGAAAATATGTTACAATCATCTTCCAACATTTATCCATCCAATGTGTTTCCTTGCCTCCATTAATTTCATTGTAATAAGACAGTGCATATTCTTCTACCATTAAATCTGTTATCATCTTAATTCTCTGCCCGTAGCTCAGATTTATACAACATAACTCTCAATGCTTGACTCCACGTGTCTTTAGCTATATCTCCACACATGTTCAATTAATAGTGTTATAAGATGAAAA
Source organism: Taxus chinensis (assembly GCA_019776745.2). Taxonomy (NCBI): domain Eukaryota; kingdom Viridiplantae; phylum Streptophyta; class Pinopsida; order Cupressales; family Taxaceae; genus Taxus; species Taxus chinensis. The sequence continues at coordinate 39,106,236 of CM034148.1, read as the reverse complement.
TTTCAAATGCTATCATGGATCACCTGACACGCTTCTCTTCCCTCTCTTCTCAGGGTCCATTTGCCTTCTAGCATCCAAACTATTCCCTCATGCAAGTGTTTCACTAGATCAACTAAGGTGTTATCACCTATAGTTATATCTGGAAGGGTAATTCCCTTTTATTATATCTGAACTCATGCCTGGCTCTCTAGTGTAGATGCTCATTCTTAGGAGAACATAGATTTTTGTGTCATGCAAGTATCCATCTTCCAATGCTAATAAGGAGTCCATTCTTCTTATTCTCTTAGAAATAGGTTAATCTCGACCTTCCATGAAAATGGTCTAGGTCTTGATATTTAGCAAGTCCTTTTCAACTTGGAGATACTTCCTTTTCCTCAACACTTCTGATACCTTCAAATTTTTCTATGTTCCATTGCATGAATCCAATGTTTGTAGACTCTTTAATAACATTTATTTCTTCTCAACATGGTCATTATCCTACATAATAGTGGAAATTACAGTTCGTATGTCTTGGCAATGAGGTTCCTTATTTAACCTATCTTAACATACCAAATCCTTATGCATACGAATCAAAGTTTGGCTAGTCCATATAAGAATGCATTGTACAAAAGATAGTGGGATCTTGTGCACGTGGTGAGATGATCCTCATCTCATCTCTCAACCAATAGGATCCTTAGATCATGGATCAAGACAATTTTAAAATAAGTCCTCCAGCATAGTCTCCAAATCAGAATAGCAAACTGGTCCACTTGTTATTTTACTTCTTTAGCAATGTAGGAGCTTATTGCATGCCGAACTTGTCCTGAGCTAGTAACCTCAGCATTGGGTAGTATATTCTTGCATGTCTCTTAAATTTCCTTCTACCCCTTATCCTTCATTCACATCTTTCTTTCATTTCTTCATCTTTCATCGTCTAAAACCACGTTTTTTGGTTGTCTGGGATCTTCTAGGTACGTACTGGGGTTCCAAAAATCCTCTACCTCCTTGCATGCAAGTTTCAACTTTATCCTTATCTTCTTCTCAGGGTATCTCAACTTCTCAAGGAGAGAGTCTATGGTGATACCTCTTAAATAGGATGTCGGGAGTAGCACCTTGACATCATAAAGTTTTTCTGAACAACCCTCTCAAAGAATTATTTTCTTTAGGGAATTTATCTCTAGTACTACTCCAAATCTTCATCCCCTTCTTGTGTCTCCTAGGTGGAATTACTTTCATGATCATCCCACTCTAAGGACTTGGTCTGATGGGTTGCCTTCGGGATCCTTATGCATCCAAGCCTACCACTATCTTTTTGTTATTTCCTGATTCCTCATCTACCTCTATGGCTACAGTGGGTTTTGGACACGCTGGCCACATTCTCCACTATATTCTTTCCCTTAGGAGGCCCTAGGATCATGAACTCATTCTCCACATACTTATTATTCTCCAGCTCTAGGCTTGAGCTATTTTAAGATAGATAAGTTTTCTTGTGTCATCCACTGTCCTCCAATATCCAAACTCATAAGTGACTTTCAATATTTATTTACGTCTAAAATTATCCTCTCTGGTGTAGGCATTGCTACTGAACTCAACCTATACATAGGGTTTTCCTTTTATGCAGTGTGGTGGTCGCTTTATCCCTTGTGAGTAAATTGAATTTCACATGGCTAAGTATTAGTAAATCTTATGAACTCAGGTGGAAGTAGTGATAACCCTTGTTACAAGGAATCAGGGCAGTTTACCTCTGGAAAAGGTTGCAACATTTGATAGCATCTAAGTACAAGAAGGACATCCCGTGCGCATGTTGACGTAGTGGAAGAAGGGTGCAAGGGTTATAAAGGATCACTAGCTTTTTTTCAAATTTATGTGCCAATTTTTGGAAGACATGGTGCATGTTCTCATAGGGTAAAACAGGTTTTGTACTTGTTTCACATTCACAATCATGGCACACGAGAAAATCATGTTTATGGATAAGGTGCCAGCTTGGTGACAACAGCCTCTTGAGGAAGGGAATATTCTAGGCATGCAATAGAAGGTTCCAAAAGACATCATTGTAAAGAATGGAGAGCTCGGATCTAGAAAGGCATGCTTCCATGGAGGACCACTTCAGACACTTGGCAACCGATCTGTAACTTCTGGAAGGCATGGAGGTGGTTGCTAAGGATATATATACAAGCGCGTAGTAAAGAAACAAAAGGAGTTATAGTTGAAGAGGATGCAAGCTCTACAGAAAATATTATGGAGAATGTTATGGGTTAGGGATTAGGAGAGCTCTGTGAGCAATTAGCACATAGAAGGGGATAGGGTTCTCATTTTTCTTTGTAATATGATGAACTACATTAGTTTAGTTCTAATGCATGACTTGGCTCTGCATCATCTATATGAGGATTGGTGTAATGACCTCAAGGGATGTAATGTGGTTACTGAATTTACATATAATATAAATATAATGCTCTATTATAAATCATCTGTGTTTAATACTTATGCATTTCTTTCATTGTATGAATCATCTCCATATGCTTGCTTGTTATTTCTCTTACCTATTATACAATGAGTATGATAACTACTTTCCTAAGTTCACAAGGATCTAGAGGTTGTTCTAAGCTCTATGGTTCTTGTATGTCTTAACTCATTTTAAATCTCCTAAGCATAAATCATATATGATGATGTTTCCCACTAAACTCACATAAAAGAGAGACTCGACACCCATGTGTGCCTCAGGTGAGAACCTAGCCTCCTCTGGGTGATAGGCTAGTGTGCATGGGGTTCCTTTCTTTTGTGATAGAGGTAAAAATGACTACATCTTGGTTCCACTTCCAGGACTTATTTTCAAAGTAGTAGTGGGAAATAGCATACATCATTGATCCTTTTGATGTGTTATGATCAGAGCGGTCTGACCTTAAAAAGTGTTGAAACATGGTTCAAGAGCACGAAGGATGAGTTTTCTCAAATATTCAGCATTGGACCTGAGTTCGATGTGTGTAGATGGGTAGAAGAGAACCTATACCATGAGTTATATGAGACATTCTTTTGTTGCTTTCCAGTAGAACTATATGAATGGCTTTCATCATACGCATCCAGATCAATCTGGTACTATAGATCACGCATGTGAACCCAAGATGACTATAAAAGGCTGCAAGATGAATATCTGACTTGGACGTGTGCTATTAATCACTAGTGGAAGGAAATGCTGGCTAGTTATACTTTGGAATATGCCATTTTGACGTATTCTTTCCCAGAAGTTGTTGAGTTCAAGTTTCTAAGGGATCCTAGAGGATCATTTTTTAATGTTATTCCTTTGGCTATGAAGATATTGGTCATTACTTTGAGTTTAGAAGTATTTCCCATGGCCGTCTAAAGCTTCTCTGAGCACTGGGAGAGGAATCTAGGGTGGAGGAAGATGGCATACATTGTGGTTGAAAAGGAAAGGGAGGAGAGATGAAACAAGTATATCAAAGCTCATGAAAGGGAGATGACTAGACAACATGAGGTTACAAGTGTGATGGATCTATCGAGGCAGATGTTGTGGGAAGGAGTTGTTGTTCACGTGGAGGACGTGGAGCCTGAGTAGTCTATGTTACCCCATCTTGGCAAGCATGGAAGTGAGGTCCCTTCAGCTTATGATGAGATTTCATCACATGGAGAAAGAAGAGGCGTTTGTACACATCTGAACCCACCTGGTGACCAACCCCTAGTGCTTGGTTTTCCAAATCAAGAGAGAAATATTGTTAACCTAGTTGGTATCGGTGAGAGTGATCAATCGGTGCCCAAGAGATATAATTTTTTGTTTGCAACATCCATGGTTACAGAATCCATTCTTTTATTTGGGGGAATCTTTGGACAAGGTTCAAGTATACAATCTTTCGGTATCACATATGGGAGTGGCATGGGGCATACAACTGGTAGTGGGAAAATATCACAAACCATCAGTGCGTAGTTCAGTGGGACGCTGAGAACACTAGGTTTGACCACTTCTAGTCCTTTTCTGACTAGATGGGGTGGGTCTGGTGGGTGATGAGGAATAGGACCTGGTGGATCCATTCGATCTGGTGGGTCAGGAGGAAACACTCAAGGGAACCAAGGCTCTAGATTAGGAGGACAAGGCCCCAGCTACCGACCCATGTGTTTTTCTAGATGTCTTTTCACTTACCAGACTATAGGGGTATTGAAGATGTTATAGAGCATGTGCAAAAGTGTGAGTTACTATGGCGCGTGAAGGGGATTACTACCCTAGAGTGGAAGGAAATTCAATTTTTAACAACGTTGCAAGGGCATGCGCATAGTTGGTATAGGAAGTACGACCCCCATCATATGTTAGTAGACTACACTGCATTGAAGAATTATTTCCTTGCAAATTTCCATATCCTAAAGTTTGAGCAGAAGAGCATCAGCACTATGAAGGAGATTGAGTAGGGAATGGCAGAGAGTGTGCGGGAGTAGGATGCACATTTTAAGACTCTCTTGTCAAAGTTATCCTATGACATTCATCCTTCTCATCATGCTTAATGGTTTGTCAGAGGATTGATAACACAATTTATAAGGGCTATGTCACACAATACTTTCACATACCCGTGCAAGGCATTAGAAGTTGCCTTGCACACAGAAACTGTTAGGATCATTGACACTGGTGTTATCCTTTTTCTGGAGGCTAAAATTACTGCAATGGCTAAGCAGTTGGAAAAGCTATCTGTAAATTTAGTGCATGAGGTTTCTAGTGGGCTTTGGTGTACATACTATGAAGTGGAAGGGCATGTAAAGGGTAGTTTCCCTTGGAATTTAGTGTGTGTTATGGTGGTAGATAGTGATATTTTCCATGGGGATCATGATGCAAGTAGATGCCCTCTAGTCCAGCATGTAATCCGTAAGAATGTTTACTGCTATTACAAGATCTGTACCTCTACGACCCATGATACCAAGGATTACACATTGATTAATCAAATCCATGATGTTATTAATCTGGGTGTGTGCTAGACCATCCTTATAAGAAGTTCAAAGGATGATGATTTTTGTTATGAGGTGTGTGTAGATGGAGGGATGCATGGAATATGTTTCCACGAAGGACTTCATGGTCACAATAACCACGGTGGAGGACAAAGTGAGTTCTCATGAGGAACTTATTATAATTGTGGATCTACAAAGCATTACAAATGTGAGTGCCCTAATCTGCTACAATGCTCATTGTGTGAAAAGAAGCACAAGTATGAAGAGTGTCCAAAACTTTATGAGCATATGAACTAGTAGCACTAAGAGGATAAAGGTGATGGGATGGTGAGCATTAAGAAGACAGATTCATAGTGGATGCCATGAGTGGCACATGAGTTAGGGCTAGAACCTATACTAGTGATGATGCAGGAAACTTTTGTGCATGTCAGGGAGATGCCAAGACCAAGGACACTAGTTTCAAGGGAGGAAGTTGTACATAGAATGTACCCAGACCCTGCTAGTCAGAAAGAAGTATATCATGAGACTATGGATGTCATTCGAAGTTTACAAGGAGAGATCCAGTGTCTAAAGGATTAGTCTAGGAAGTAGGAGCAAAGACGGAATGTTGAGGCTCCGCCAAAGGACTTGGATGAATTCAAGGAAGTATGCAAAATGTTAAGGCAAGAGGATATAATTCCCTTGCTATGAGAGTGGTTGAGAGAGAAGGTACCATGGGCCGGAGTAGAGCACGAAAGGTAGGTTTTACATGCAAACCTTCCTCCTCATAGCCTTGAATATGAAAAGGATATTACTTTGAATGTGGTTGTTGATGGGTGGCTTCTGAGTAATATTCTCATCAACACAGTAGAAGAGGTCAATGTTCTTACTTTAGATGTCTGGCATCAAATGAGAAGTCCCTCACTACAGCCATCTTCGAATGTGTTGTATATGGAAAATAAGACTAGGGCAATGCCCATTGGAGTCATAAAAGATGTAGTCATCACTATTTAAGGAGCCAAGTTCACTAGAGACTTTGAAGTCTTGGCACTCACCAAGGCAGACAACTTTCCAGTGTTTCTTAGGTGCCCATGGTGTTATAAAACTAATGTTGACCTATAGTTTAACAAAGGATATATCAGTTTTGAGAATAAGGAGGAAAGGGTGGTCAATCCTTTCACAAATGGGAAGTGAGCTCCCTATACTGAGACCTTAGGAGAAGAATTCATTGATAGAATCCATTTGTGCTCCATGTTTCACCATTTTCTTTACGTTTTTGAATGACGAAACAAACAAGGTTATGGGCTAAGAGGAATACCTATTAAATGGGTTGGTTGGAGGTTGATGCATGCATTCTAACTTCTTGACCCAATGTTAATTGTGAGAGCTTCTTTTTATCTAGGAGGAACTACCTGTAATAGAAAACAAGACCAAAAAAGAGAAGTTAAATGATATATGATAGTGGACTGCCTAGTGTATGCTAGTTTTGAGAAGTGTGATACTTCCTAGATGGTTGTCAATCCATTGTTTTAAAACAAATGAATGTGAGAAATAAGTAAAGTCCTACTGTAGTTGATATGATTTAGGTATCTCATTCAAGTACAATAAGCAAATCTAATCACAACAGGCTAGGCTATAGTTGGATCTAAAGGACGAGGTGGCTGCCAAGGTATTAGGACTAGTCTGGGTCTAATTTTGGGTTTTTTAGGTCAATTGGTAGGAGGTTGTTTGCTTATGCTCTTCGGCAGGGTATAAAACATAGAGACTGACATTGGTCTGGTATGACCGGTGATGGTTTATGTAGAACCAATGATAGTTATAGGTAACTAGCATCAGTAAGGTCAGGGTGTACAAAACTCAAAGAGATCTGATTACAAGGTTTGATCTAGGATTTGATAGAGATGGTAGGGTGGATAAGGAGGTTTATAGAAGTCTCAGGTGTATTCAAGGATAAATAGATAGCAAGGATGGGTGATTTGGTAGTGTGGGTAAGGAAATGGTTGGGTTACATGTTGGTAATGGATAGGAGAATGAGCATGCAAAGTGTAGATTAATAACAGGAATAACAAAAGCTACTAACTGAGATAACAATGTTGGTTAGGGATACACTTATTGTGATGTAGACTGGATGGCTGAATGGTAATGATAGTTGATCAGAAGGATGGTATTTGCGACCGTAGTAGTGAATCCCAAAATGCTTCCATAAGTGCAATGCTTCTGGATTTGTCCCGATGTTGGCTGTGAATGTCTGGATGCTTGAAAGGATGTTAGTTCTAATTGCATGCAGCTCTAATCTCTCTCTTCTAGTCCAGAATGTGCCAACCTCTCAAACAAGGTTGCTAAGGTGAATAAATGGTAACCAACGATGGTTCCATCTTGACTGGTGTCGTTTTAGGTCTGACCGGCATCAGTTAAGGTGGGATTCCCTAGGTTTACTAAAATGGGTAGATCTTTCTAATTTATTGGGCCAATTTGGTTTGTTGTCATGGATCAGAATGAAAGCTTCCCTTCTAATGAGCGGGAATGTGGTTAGAGAAATCTTAGGCATGTGCTTTTTAGGGTTACACCAAATCTTAGCTCATTATGGCAAGTAAGACTTATTTGTAGTTAGTTATGGGAACATTCCAAGAATAGGTATAGGGTGAGATGGCTAGGCTAGGTGGGAACTAGGTCAATTAAGACAATTAAATAATGGAAGTTGTGAGGATGAGGATTAATTTAATTAAAATAATTAAATTAATATTAATGTGGGGTGAAAGGGTCCATGGTTAGGTGCCCATTTTTAAGTTGGTTATTCGATCAGGGGCTAAGGGGAATGTGACCAAATTTAGGTGTCTACATTTTCCCCTTTTTGTCACGTAGCTTGTATTGGTAAGCGATGCTGACAAAAATAAGAAGTGGGTGCCCCATGTGTGGGTGAAGGTGATCCCCCTCAAACCATGAACTGATGAGTTGGAAGATGGAAGTGGTGAGTGGTTTGATAAAATATGGATGTGGTGAGAAGAAGCATAGATGTGGGCAAATGTGGGAAAGGGTAGAGGTCAAAAATAGGTAAATAGGCTAGGGTCAAAGGTAGTGGTAGTCAAACGTACACACATGTTATAAACTACAACATGGTTCCAAGTTGAAGAGATTTCAAACTCTACATCATCCAAGGTCGATAGGTTTATCCAAACAAGGTTGAAGTGATTCTGGTATCCAAGGCATAGGATATGGTACAGAAAAACAATGTAGGTCAGGTACAAGAATGTTTAGGTATGTTTTGGTACACCAAAGGTAGGGTCAAGATAAACGTCATGACATTAGGAAAAGTAAGTTCATTATGAAAAACAACAGGGAACAACACCATAAGGTATAGTGAGCACAGGGGTTCAAAGGTCACGAGCAGTGTTCTGGGTCCATGCATATAGGTCATGGCATAGGGAAGGCCGATGTATGGTTAAAATAATAGGTCCCTAAACGCAAGTAAGGACAGGCTAGGTAATTTGGATTTGTAGGTATGTGGCTATAAGGATGGGTAAGATCAACAAGGGGGTGGGAAGGGTCAATATGGTTCAAAAATGGGCAAAACATACTAAAAGGAGTCTAATAGGTAACCGATGTCGGTTAAGTAATGACCGACATCGGTTAGCTAGGGCACTACTTGACTAACGTCGGTCATGTCAATTTGGGTATAAAAGATAAAAATTTGTATAATACGGATTCATTTTTACAATTTGAATTTTGGGAAAATGATAGAGCATTGAACGAGTTGTGCTTTGTTAAGAGGAAAGGACGAGCGATGATATCCTACTAAGGTGGAGATATCCGATTGGCTAGAGGATCCAGGTATACGGCTTCATGAGATTAGGAAGAGTGAGGTGATTGCTAGAGAGGAGTCAGGTAGATATTTGACATGGCAGAGGTAGGAGAAGGTTTGGGTGGACCACTAGCATAGCGGCCATACGTGCCACCATGGAGGTGACATCGAGATGAGGTAAGGTCGAATCCATTTGTTGTTTTGGTTATATGTAGAAGGGAACATGGGTTGGGAGGTTTAGGTAGGGTAGAGAATTTGAAATTTTGTGGGGAAAAGGGACTTAATGAAGTATGAAAGGGGAAAAGGAAGAGTAAAGAAGGTTGGAGAGGGATTTATATTAGGTGTGGGTAGGGGTAGGTGGGTAGGTAGGTGGATTGGAAAGAATTGAGAAAATTAAAATTGGGGTTTTCGGGTGTGGGCGTGGCAACAGTGATCAACATCAGTCAAGGTATGGCCAATGTTGGTCTTTATATACCAACATCAGTTATGTATGGGGGAACCGATGTCAGTTATATTAGACAGGTGTCGGTGATGGGTGACTGATGCCGATTAGAGGTAAAGGGATAGAGTTATAGGAAGGATAAAGGATAAGGATGGGTAAAGTGGGTCAAATAGGTAGCGGGAGAGGGGTCAGTAAGAAGGGAGGGTTAAGGTCAATGTTGGGTAAAATCAAGCTTGAATAATGGTTGTGTTTTGTTAAATGCAGGCCAGAGAGCAACTATGGATGAGAGACCAAGTACCGTCCCTTTTTCTATTGGTACGATCGAGTGTCACTGCCGATGAGTGGGGGAACATGATGGATGATGGCTTGATATGAGTGAGATGTTACAAGCACATAGTCTGGGAGCTATGTTTGATGATCACCCTCATCGACAGATGGGACTCAGCGACCAATACCTTCTATCTACTGATGGGTGAGATCACAGTCACCCTAGAGGATGCGTACAAGATCTTGTGGTTATCGATAGTGGGGACGTAGGTGTATTCAATCTCCTCAGAGGCATCTAAGAAGTTGGTTTTGACTGTGTTTGGTGAGGGTATGATAGAGATGAGGTTCCATAGTGTGATTCTGAGCTATAATGAGATGTATGCAGCCCATCCTGAAGAGATGGGGCTAATTGTTCTTATTATAGAGGCAGTGTGTTGTTTTAAACTACCAGATGTAGAGGGTGGGTGATTCCCATGGGCACTGATGGGGGTCCTCCATGACATGATGGAGGAGAGGACCCACTTTTCTTGGGCACCAGCATACTTGGTGTAGTTGTACAGGGAGTTGTGGGCATATAGGAGATTATGGTGGTTCAGCCTATGATGCACCTTTCTTCTCCACTACTAGGCATATGAGCACATTGTATGTGTGAAGCCACTAGGTATGCCCTAGCCTGATGCATTTGACGCCAACTTGGTTCGTGTGTGTTATAGGCACTGGGTTCCGATTTTTGGAGCACGCAGAGTTATTAGGGCTACACATGATATAGCCTATTACAGGTGCATATTAGAGGGCTTATTTGAAGTAGACATTATGTGGAGGCCATATGTAGGCTTCCCCTCATATAGGAACATGGTTGCGGAGTTAAATGAGTTGCAGCTAGTTCTATGGATAGAGGGGCGTCACACGGTAAATTATGAGATGATATTTTTGGACAGGGTTAGATGACATTTTGGGATACTTCAGGATATACCATTGCCTTTCCCATAGTATAGGAGGGATGATGTGGAGAGACGTATGACTCCACCATGACCTACCAGGACGACTGGGTAGGAGGAGACACCAGTGGACTGATAGATTGATGATTTTTGTTGCACAAATAGATACAGATAGTGGTGGGAAGCATAGTTATGAGCAGCACCACCCAAGCCAAGGAAGCCAGATGTGGTGACCCTCGCAGTCTAGAGGGAGAGTTTACAAGGATAGGTGGCCACAATACAGGCCCCAGTTACCGGTCTACAAGGACAGGTGACAGGGTCACATGCTAAGGTGGACACATTATAGGTGCAGGTGGTGACCCTTTAGGCCTAGATCATAGGTTTATAGGGGTGGGTACCCACAAAGTGTGGAGCCAGAGATGGGGGGAAAGTAGCCACCCTACAGGCATAAGTCATATGGTTATAGATCCAATTGGTGACTACTCAAGCATAGGTTGTGGCCTTACAGGCTCAGATTGTAGAACAGGACTAACACAGGCACTAGTATAGGCTCAAGCACAGGATCCCATGGTACATGTACAAGCACAGAGGCCACTATTTTAAGGGATGAGCATACATGTCACGGTGAGACCTATGGAGCCTCCTCAAACAGTGCATATGCCAAGATTCAGGGACGCCCTAAGTGAGCCGAGGTATTAGTAGGGTCATTTGGTAGCGGAAGGGATAGATGTCCCTTTATATGCAAAGTACTGAGCACAGCAAGCCTTGAGTGAGAGGACCCGATCCCGCACTCACAGTGTGGAGAGCACAGGGGGTCGGCGAGCCCATAGACAGGAGCAAGGTGATGCTACCAATATATGAAGACCAACTCCAAGTGAGGGGAAATTGGTTATTAGACTGAGGCCCATAGCAACAGGGGAGGTGGTTGGTGGCCACCACATAGGAGTGGCAGAGGAGTCAGGAGATACTGACTCAGATATCTGAGGGGCAGATGAGGGATATCATCATTTTGGAAAGTATTGTGATTTTTTTTAATACATACTATCCTGCGTGCCGATGATAGTGAGGTTGTTTATGAGATATTTTTTTATTTTTTGTAAACATGATACTAGCCTGCGTGCCGAATATTTTGAGACCTTTGTATTTTTATATGGTAGATGAGAGATATTTATATAGATTTTGTAGTCAAGTATATATATATGGACAATCAGATTTGGATGATATATAGATAGAGATGATGATGTTTTATGGTATGATGTGTATGAGTATATGTAACTTCAATGATGATTTTGTACATGTGATGGAAACTAGGTAAGTTAGGCATGATAGAGTCAAGTTATAGGCATGGATTGAGTCAGGTTAGTTTAGAAATGGATTGAGTCAGGTCATAGGTATGGATTGAGTTAGGTCATAGGCATGGATTGAGTCAGGTCAGTTTAGGCATGCTGGAGTTAGGTTGGTTTAGGCATGGATTGAGTCAGGTCATAGGTATGGATTGAGTCAAGTCATAGGCATGGATTGAGTCAGGTCATAGGTTTTGATTTAAGTTCCAAAGTATTAGGAACAACGGAAAAAAATGGTGATGTAAATGTATGTGATGGTTGAAATTTCCAAATATTTGTTATTTATGGAAATGTGAAATAGTAAAGTGGTGAATGTTATGATGATGTGTGCAAAAAGTGTAGTAGTTATGCTTGTGAATGGATGTATGTGTGGTTTGTTTTATTTCTAGTTGTTGGTATAAATGGGAAACCAAAGTAGAATGGGAAATAGGAAAAATGGGGGGAAATTGGTTAGGGTAAGGAGTGCCTGAGCTAACCTTTGAGGGCCCCATGCCCTCAAAGTGTTGCCTACATAGTCCTGGCGAAAAGGGACCTCAAGTCGATGTAGTTCTCCCCTAAGCTAGGGAATATTAGGATGAAGTAGAAGAATGGGTTGGTAAGTGTTAGGCATTGTTGAATTTAGGTCATAGGCATGATTGAGTGTAGGTCACAGGTATGGTTGAGTTTAGGTCACAGGCATGGTTGAGTTTAGGTCATAAACATGGTTGAGTGGTTTGTAAATATAAGTGTCTTTAATTTGGTCATGTATAGGATAATCAATAAGTAATGAGGAAGGTGAATGGTAAGAGGTGGTAAAAGAGTCACTTAATTAATAAGAACCCTAATGAGTCAACCATACCTAAGAGGGTCTTATGAACATAAGACCCTAAAGGTGTTGCATAATGGACCATTCTAAGGGTGAAGAAAGTTACATAATCACCAAATGTCATGTTCGGGGCAAGTCCCTTGAGTAATGAGGGAATTAGGCTAAAAATGCAAGGAAGTGAGAATAGGTGGTTTAGCGTAACTTAGTGTACGACAGTGTGTCTTTCAGAACAAGAAACCTAGGATCAAGAATAGGTAATTCCATGACAAAAATTTCATCTTTTTCTTCATTTGTTTGTTTTTAATAGACTGGTCGATGCGGGAAGTCTATATGGGATGAGTATATTATCTCCTTGAGGTCTTCGTGAAGCTGATCGATGCAGGAAGCTTTTGGATATTTTTATTGAATTTGTGAAATAACTATGATATAGTTTTCCTTCAAGGGAGAATTCTATCTATAGCAGTGGGATTAGAATGAAGAGATGTCCCTTTTGAGGGAATCATCTTTTGCTGGAATTTTGACTCAAGGAGTTGTATCCCTTTTTGTTTTTGGATGTTTAAGTCATGGACAAGACTATAGAGGAAGGGTAGGCTTTTGTTCGGATGACAAAACCATAGTACATAGGAGTTAATTATGAAAGGGGGTGGTTTTGAGTGATGAACGACCATGGGATTCCATCTAGGAAAAGACGAAAAGTATCTATGAGAATCATGCTATGAGTAGATCCATGGTACTCTTATTGAATACAAGGCTAAAATGGTGATGGGTAATCATATGATTCTTGTTTAGTCATGGATCTTCAAAAATGGGTATTATGGAAGGTGAACAGCACTCAAGGGATGAGTGATCAACTAATAGAGAGTGATATAGGACTTGATATTAACAATAAAAATGGTCGAAGATGCAAGGCATTCAGGGGCTGAGATTCAGGTTTACCTTCAAGTGAAGACAAATGATAAGCACCTGATCCATAGGCATGGGTAACGATATAGGGTCCAAGCCAATTAGGAGCAAATTTTTCCCATTTAATTTTCTCCTCTTTGGTTACATGTTCATTTTCCTTTAGGATGAGGTCGCTGACCTAAAAATTTTCTTCATGAACATGTTTTTCATAGGCACGTTTGATACGTTTTTTGTAGATTTGGAGATGGTCAAGAGCATTGAGACAGCGTTCATCTAATAACTCAAGTTTTGTCAAACAATCTTGGCAAAATTCATCATCATTGAGAATGTTTTATAGTGAGATGTAGAGAGATGGAATCTAGACTTTGAGAGGTAAGATAGCCTCGATACCATAGATGAGAGAAAAGGGTGTGGTAGCAATCAAATTGTGATAACTAGTGCAATAAGCCCACAAGGCAAAAGGAATGTGTGTATGCCAATATTTCCCATTATCATTGACTACTTTCATAAGAATTTTGTTCAAGGTTTTATTGGTTCATTCAGCTTGACTATTATTTTGTGGGTAATAAGGTGATCAGAAACTGAGTTGGATGCCAAAAGTGTCACATATCTTGCGTAGGGTTTTATTTTTGAATTGTTTTCCATTATCAGTGATGAGGTGGTGAGGAACACCAAAATGACAAATGATGTGATGGTTGATGAATTCACATATTTTCTCAACTTTTGTAGAAATGTGGGGAATGGCCTCTACCCATTTAGTGTAATATTCGGTAGCGGTTATGATCCATTGGTGGCGTTGTGAAGAATGGGGGTTGATCTCACCGACAAGATCCAAACCCCATTGAGAGAAAGGCCAAAGGTCTCGTGTAACCTGTAAGGCATGACTAGGTGTGTGATGGAGATTAACATGTTGTTGGCATTTCATGCAATGTTTGACATACTCACAACAGTCGCGGTTTAGGGTTGGCCAATAATAGCCTAGGTGAAGAATGTGTTTTGTGAAAGCTAAACCACTAAAGTGACCTCCAAAAATTCCATTATGGACTTCCTTAATGGTGTAGGGAATTTCAGAACTTATAAGGCATCGTAAGAGAATTCCATCAAAGTCATGCTTGTAAAGGAGACCACCCATGAGGACATAATGGGAGAAACTTTTAAGAAATGCCCCTAGTCCATTACGAGTGAGATCAATGGGTAGAATGGAAAGGGAAAGATAGTTTGCATATTGCTTATACCAAAGGTCACATGGGTCAGGGGAAACGGTTGCAAAGGAGTAAACTTCACGATGTAAATAAGAAGGTGATTGTAGCCTTTGTATGGTGACAAATATTTTAGAGTCAGTGGGCTAAGAAGGTATCTAAGAAGCCAAGTAGGCCATGGTATCCACAAATTTATTCGTAGAACGTGGAGTGGTTTGAAGTGTATAACGGTCAAAGGTGGTCAAAAGTATGTCTACATGTTGATTATACTTTTGAAGGATCTCATTACGACACTGGTATATACCATTGACTTGGTTTATGACCAACTGAGAATCACCAAAGATATTGATTGTCGTAACATCTAAGGCATAGGCATCCTGGAGACCCAATACGAGTGCCTCGTATTCAGCAATATTGTTTGTATAATCAAAATCAAGTTTGAAAGACAAAGGCATAGGTTCACCATCAAGAGGAATGAGGATAACACCAGCCCCACCCCCATGCTAACACTTGGAACCATCGAAGAAGAGTGTCATCTGGTAAGCTGGTTCATCCAAGGAAAGGGTAGTTATAGACTTGTTTGGGAAGTAAGAGTTGGATGGTTAATCCCTAGAAATAGGTGCATTAGACAGTTGGTCAGCGATAGCCTGGCCCTTAATGGACTTTTGATGAATGAATTCGAGGTCAAGGTCGGTAAGAATCATAAGCCAACGTGCAACACATTGATGTTGATAGGGTTTGGCATACATATAGTGCAATGGGTCAGTATTAGTAATGACAAAAAAAATTTGATTGAGAAGGTAATGGCGGAGTTTGGTGGTGATGACTAAGGCTAAGTAGAGTTTTTTGGCATGGGTATATCTAGTTTTGTAGTCAAGAAGGGTACGGCTTATGTAATAAATAGATTTCTCTATGTGTTTCTCATCGCGATGAGCGAACATGGCACCTAAAGAATGGTCATTGGTGGAAATATATAGGTAAAAGGGTTGGTCATCCTTAGGAGGAATGAGCACTGGTGGTTGAAGGAGGTATTGTTTTAATGCCTCAAAGGCTTTATGGCATTCATCATCCCATTTGAATGAAACATCTTTCTTGAGAAGATGATGAAATGGTTGACAGTGGTCAGAAAGCTGCGAGATAAAATGACAAATAGATTGCAACTTTCATTATAGGCTTTTAATTTGATGGAGATTAGTGGATGGAGGCATTTCTAGAATATCCTTAACTTTAGTAGGATTGATTTCTATGCCACGCAAAGAAATGATAAAACCTAGGAGTTTTCCAAAAAGTACTACAAATATGCACTTCTTTGGTTGAAGACACACACAATACTTGATGAGATGGTCAAATATGACTTTAAGGACTGGCAGGTGTTTGGTTCAATGTTTGGATTTGGCAAGCAGATCATCTACGTAATCTTCCAATATGTGATGCATGATGTCATGGAAGATGTAAATAATGGCTCGCTGAT
The DNA here is from genome assembly GCA_019776745.2 of Taxus chinensis. NCBI lineage: Eukaryota > Viridiplantae > Streptophyta > Pinopsida > Cupressales > Taxaceae > Taxus > Taxus chinensis. The sequence goes on along the minus strand of CM034148.1, from coordinate 39,090,170 downwards.
ATGTCGCACCAACATTTTTGAGGTGAAAAGGCATGACCCAATAGTAGAATGTCCCTTAAGGGGTGATGATTATAGTCTTGTGTTGATCCTCTGGAGCTAGTAATATTTTATTGTAGCTTGAGAAACCATCCATGACCAATATCATTTCATGGTTAGTGGTGAGATCAACTAGTTGGTCAATGCCTGGTAAGGAGAATTGTCTTTAGGACAAGCTAGGTTAAGGTCATGGAATTCCATGAAAATTTAGAGTCCCCCTATCACCTTTGTGATAGAAACGATGTTAGAAAGCCATTGGGGATAGTCAATGGGTAGAATGAAGGAAACCGAGAGAAGTCACTAAAGCTCTTCTTTGACCAGAAGAGCAATATGAGGATGCATTTTCCGTAGCTTTTGTTTGATGGGTTTGGCATTAGGAATGGTTACGATATTTTGAACCACAATTTTTGGGTCAATACCAAGCATATCGGCATAGGACTAGGAAAACACATTGTTATGGTCCTTAAGAAAAGAGGTGAATGCCTCTTGTTTAGTAGCATCTAAGGATTGGCTGATCTTTAGAATGTGTGGGTCATCCTGAGTGTTAATGTTGATTTCGATCATCGATTCGTTCAACATGGTTTGTGTCTCAGAAGGTAATGACTGATGAATATAAGAATCTTCTGCACCAAGGTAGGTGAGGATGGATTCATCATCCTGACATTAAATGATGTTAATAGAAGGCATATCCTCATCGACCATGTCAGGATATAGGAATGGGAGTGAAGAGGGAGCTTTTCCATCACGTTGATAGGTCATCAGTCCCAGGGAAATGGTGTTTATGAAAAAAAAAGTTAGGAGGAATAGATTCGAGATCTATGGACTCGATGGGTGAAGATGGTAATGTGGGTGAATGAGGTGGGGAAGTTTTTCCATCCTAGATGAGGTTGACGCAAACCTTCTTGGAAGGTGGTGCATCAAAACCAATTCCACTACGGTCATTGTGTTTATGAGAGGTACAAGAAATGACATTATGGTGGCCTTGTTCCTAAAATCCAAAGCCAAATCCTTTCCATGTGCACCAGTGGAGGAAAGTGTGAGTGAAGTGGTGGTTAGTGAGGGAGTGTAGGTTGGATGAAAATGGTTGGGTTTAGGATGGAGGTTCAGGTTTATAGGTGGAAATATCTAGTCCTCATACACCAGATTAGTGTGAATGTGGGGGGGTGATAAGGAAAACTTCACCGATGTGGATTTCATAGCTGGGGTGTTAGCACAAGTTCCCATACTCTTACGGGGTGATGAAGGTGTTGATATTGTATAGGTAGTATTCCTCAAGAGTGAGGCATTGAAAAACACCTTCTAAGGGATCAGTAGTTGGTATGTGGGTAGCAGGGATGGATGGCTCGCTAGATGATGGGGAAATAGGTGAGTCAGTGGTAGAGGCTATAGCTATAGTGGGGATAGCAAGGTTAGATGTAGTAGAGGTAGTGGCAGTCTTTGGTGGATTGGCTTATAGGCGAAGGTGAAGTAGGGATAGTGGCAGATGCCTTGACTTGTACAAGCACATCATTGGGCCGGTATAACATGTTACATGTCTTGAAAGGTGAAGGGTCGGAAGGGATTGTGTAATTATGTCCCTTGTGTTCAAATTTGAGGCAGCAGTGTAAAGTCGAAGGGACACAACCCATAGTGTGGATCTAAGGTCGTCCAAGCAAAAAATTATATTGGAACTCCCCTTCTAGGACATAGAAAAGTTCTGGGACAGTGCGGGGACCCACGTGGACATGGAGAAAAATGGTACCTAGGGTAGAGGTCATGGCATCATTGAAGGAGCACAGCATAACTAGGTTACCATGCATGTAATTGGCAGGTATTCACATTTGGTCATATGCATGGGAGGAGATGATGTTAATACTAGCACCACCATCAATCATAATGTGTCATATGTGTATATTATCGATAAAGACATGGAGATGAAAAGAGTGGGGTCGAGATCATCAGACTAGAAGGGAGTGATCTCTTCATCTAAAAAGTTGAGGGTGGATACTCAGCAAGTAGGTGGAGGCATAGAGGAAGGTGATGACCTAGTGAGAGAGGCTACGTGGTGAGGGGTAATGATGGAAGCTACAGGTGTGGGGTCATTTGGTAAGACTTCAATAGATTTAAGGACCTCCATGAGGGCTTGATGATGTGACTCAGAGGTTTAGATGAGGTCATATAAAGACATTTTGAGAGGGAATTGATGCAGTTGTTTAAGCATTGTGTGATGTATGACCCCATCAAAAATAGGATATGTAGGACCTCGAATGGTGAGTTTGGGTATGGGTTTAGATGGCATGTTGGGTACAGGGTTGGTTGATGCTCCAATTTCCTTTTCTTTGCCCTTTTCATTTTGAGAACGGGTGGTAACATGAACCATGGTAATTTGAGGGGAGGTGGAGGAAGAGGGTGTGTCATGGAAGGTATAGCGGCATGAGGGACAAAACCCTAGTGGGGGATACGATCCTTGTGAAATGAGTAGGGTGCATTGGCATTTGGGTGGTGGTTTGGCCAACTCTCTTATACAGACCATGTTAATCTCAAATCTCGGGGGTGGATCAAAAAGTTTCAGGGGTGGAGATATTGGTCACTGAGTAGGTAATGGAAGAGGCTCTAGGGAAATTGGTGAAGGTGAAATGGGGTCCTCATCAAGAAGATCATCATCGTCAAAATTTTCTTCAGGAGGACATAATTGGACAAGAGCAGTTTTTAAATCCTTACAGTTCTCTACATCATGTCCTGGCACACATGATGGTAGGCACATATTTTAGTTTTGTCAAACCCTTTTGGTTTGGGTTTGAGTGGTTCATAAGGTCTAATAGGTGGTAATGTGATGACACAAGTTTCGAGGAGGTTGGTTAAGATTTTGGCATAGGATCCTACCAGTGGGTCACAATGGGAGGTGAATGTGGGTTTGGGTATAGGTATGGCTGATTGTGGAGGAAGAGGATTTACATGAGGGGGAATTATTTGGTCTACTAGTTTGGTGTGTGGAGTGGTCTTAGGTCTTGTGGGCATCTGCTTAGGTACGGGCATGGTAGAAGAGCTAGCGGCAAAGGGTTTGGTTGGTTTAACTACCTTATTGGAGGGTAGCATATTTTTAGCTTTAGGTTGCACCTTTTTGGGAAAAAATGACATGGGTGTATGAGATGTGGAAGGAAAAGTAGATGGTGGAAGAGGACGGGTTACCCATGGGGGTAACCGAGGTGTTGTGGAGGTGGGTGGTGTAGGTTGGGTAGAAGGCATGAGTGAAAGAGAAGAAAGTGTCATGGGTAGTGAAGAAGTTATGGATGGTAGTGGAGGTATGGGTGGTAAGAAGGTTACGGGTGAGGGGAAGTTGTGTGGGTCGCTTGGGTATATTAGAAGTTTGTGATGAGGAAATGGGTTGCTGCATTCTTGGTTTACCGGTGGAAGGGGGTTGCTTGGCCAGGGTCGAGGGGTGAGGTCCTAGGATGGATGGAAGAGTTGAAGGTGATAATGGTGTGGTAGGTGAGGTTGGCGTATGAGGCCTAGGAGGTTGGGTCTTCTTTTTAGGGGCCAAGGTAAGTTTAGTGTTAGTTTTGGAAGATGTGGCTAAATCTAATTTGATGGGTGGGTGAGTAAGGCTAGTTGTCGGTATGACCCCTAAGGTAGTAATAGGTTTAGGTAAGGGAGATGATATAGGTGTGGGTAGGTGTTTGGGTGTAGATGTATGTTGGGTTATGGGCAGAGGTGTGAGTTGGGTTATGGGTGGTGACATGGAAGGTGTTGCAATAGTCATGGTTGTGTTTGGTTTTGGTTTCTCGAAACACTTTTGGATAGATAGTGGAGGTATCGGTGAGTGACAGTTGCATTTGGGTTGAAACAGGAAGTAGAAGGCGTCCCCAAAGTAAGGCTCTATCAACATAGTCCAAGCAAGTGGCCAAGCGTGAAAATGGTATTTTCATAAGTGGGGCCAACATGGATTGAGTAGTAATCCCCGTAAAATGTGTTTGAGATATAGGGAAATGGCTAGCCTCTGACTCTTTGGGTAAGAGAGCCGAAAGAAGATCAGTGGGCTCTTGAAGGTCTGATGGTGAATGGTCATATAAAGGCAATGGTATTCCTACAAGATCCTCTATGGGTAGAGGAGAGGATGGGCCATACAAGGTTGACTCTCCTTGTGATGGTGTAGGTTGTGGACATGTATCTCCTATGAGTAGGAGAGGTGTCACTGACAACTGCTCAAAAATTTGAGGGGTCAATGGTGGCGTGCTGATTATAGGCTCTTCCACAGGTGAAGGAGAAAATGAAGGGGGTTCCTCTATGGGTGGAGGAGTAGATGAAATAGGTTCTTGTGTAGGTAGGGGAGCTCAGGCTAAGATTTTATCTATGGAAGGAACATGAGGCAATTGGGAAGCAACTGGTATGTCATCAAAAATAGCATGGACCTCGCAGACATTGTTATCATTGTTTGAAGTGTCACCAGCTTGGTTGGAAGATGGGGCATGATTAGGAAATGGCTTCTTGAAGATATGTAGGTTTTGGTTAGCGGGTGCATTCGGGCTATCTAATACTAGATCTCCATTGTCTAACATTTCTTGGATGATATTCTTGAAGGTGATGCAGTTATTGTCGCTATGACCTTTGACATGATGATAGTTGCAAAATTCATGTTCCTTATACCATGCGGGCATGGGTCACTCAGGGTCAAAACCAGTATGTGGTTTTATAGGTGGAAGGGTAATGACACCAGCCTTAACAAGATTTTCCAAAATAGAAGAATAAGATTCTCCTATCGAAGTGTACTTTCATTGTTCTCATCTGAACTGGAAAGCTTGGATGGGAGAGAGATTAGAAGGAGGTTTGGCTGGGTTTGATTGATGAGGGGGACTAGCCTTGAGAACTATGGCATTGGCAGATCCTTTGGGTTTTGAATAGTTGTTTTGGGGTTTCGAAGATGAAGAAGCATCATTTGATTTGAACATGATGTTCTTGTTATGAAGTTGAATTTTCTTCTCTTCGATAGCACGAATTTCCAATTTCTGTGCCATGGTGAATGCCTCGTCAAAAGTGTGAAAGGTCTACACCTGCAGGGTTGGTGAGATGTGTCTTGCACAATCCCGAGTAAACAACTCTATGAGTTTAGTTTGAGGTAATTGAAATGTGAGCTAGTTAATTAGGCTGCGCTAACAAGAGACAAAGTTAGCAATAGACTCATTGTCATACTGTCGTGTGGAATAAAGATCAGTCATGGTAACCTTCTTAACAATGTTGATGGAGAAGTGATCTAAGAAGGCTTGGGCTACTTGATTAAATGAGTAGATGGAGTGTCTTGGTAGCCCACTGTACTAGTCCAATGCAGGTCCTGTCAGGGACATTGGGAAGGTCCGTAGGAGTAAAGCATCATCATGGGTGATCAGGTAACACCCATGTTTGAAAGACCGCAAATGTTGTTGTGGGTCTTCTTTACTATTGAAATGGTTGAATTTTGGCATTTCCCAATGTACAGGGTATGGGTGATTAGGGATGGATGGATGAATGGGCTCATTACAGATTTCATCATAGGTGAGAGAATTACGTGAGCCGAAACCGATGCTTCTAGTGTCTGCATCCTTTCCATCATTAATTTGATGAGGTCATTGGTAGGTTGTGGTGGAAGGGTTCCTCCTGTGGCATAAGGGGGCTAGTATTGAACCTGTGATGTGGGTGGAATTCCATTGTATGGTGATGCCGAATAGGGAGGTTGAGAATAGGGGACTGACATAGAGGGCATGTATCTAGAATGGGTGACAGACGAGATAGGGGGTTGTTGATAGTATGTGTATGTAGGTGGGATGGTCATAGTGACTCTAGTAGTGATTGGGGGTAGTGTTTGTGGGATGGAGAGGACAAGATTCTGGAATGGAGTAGGGGTCACCAACACCACAGGTGGTTGTGTTGCAATGGGTATTTGTGAGACAATGGGTGCAGACGAGGTTATGGTCTGGTTGGTCAATGAGGGGACAACAGATACTACAGGTGTGACTGATACTGCAGAATCAGCAGTTATAGCGGGTATGGGTCCTAGCTGTGAAACCACTGGGGTGAAGTAGGTGAAGGTAACACCACATTATTAGGGGCTGATGCAGAAGTGGGAATAAGGGTAGGAGAGATGGATATAGGCATGCCATATATCAACTGACCTGAGGAGTCCCGGGTGGAAGAGTGGGAAAGGTAGAAATATAAGGCCATGGGATTCTGATCAAGGAGTCATGCAAATTCCTCGTCACCTGTGGAAATGGTGGTAGGTAGGGTTGGATCCATGGGTGATAGGATAGAGGGTGGTGAAGGACTAGGTGGGAGTGGTTGACGACTTGCATGAAATGTAAGAGCGTTAACTTGATTGCAAGTCAACACCATGTGAATGAATGTATATCAGGTGATGTTGTATCCTGCAAGTGACAGCAGGATAAGTGAGAATGAAGAAAATAGGTGTCTATAGGTGGATTTGGGTAATATATCAGTTGATATTTAGTACAGGGTAACCGATGCCAGTTAAGGATGGCCGATGCCGGTTCAGGGGTAACCGAGGTCTGTTACTGTGAGACAGGAACAGTTTTACCAAATGAGGTAAAGACTGGTGACGGTTAGATGAACAAGTTGTATGATGACTATTTATCAAATCCTAGAGAGTACAGAGACTCACAAGAACTCTGACAGCAAAGAAAATGAAATAAGGGTTCTTTAGGCAATTTAACCCAAAAGAACAGAAAACTGATGCCGGTTAAGCAAAACCGATGTTGGTCAGGGGTAACCGATGTCGGTTACTGTGAAAATTGGAAAATGTAGAAAAATGGATTGTTGTGAATTTTAGTGAGATAAATAATCAACCCAGAGGTCTGGAGATGATGCAATGAAGTCCTGACACACTCAAAAGAAGTCAGAATACTCCAACTGTGATTGTGGAGTGTGTAAGGCAACAAAATGGAAAAATGGAGAAGCGTATCCTCACACCTCAAAACGCACGTCAATCAAACACTAAAAACACGTACCTAACAAGTGATTTTTAATGTGTTGAGCTTATGCTATTTAGAAGACTGACTCATGAATTTAGAATAGATTTTTTGTGAGGAAGGCTTCCTACAAAGAAGGATATCTAAAAGGAGAGGTTTCAGGTATGTTATGGCGGGGGCGGGCCGTCTTCTGAGGTAATGACTCGATAGAAGTAACGAGATGGGGAGTACCTACCTATCTGATCATGTGTGATCATAGACAAGTGTTCCCAAGTAAGATGTTATTTAAGAAATATGTGTATATTTCAATTTTGTGCAGTTTGGTAAGATGCAGAGAGAGAGAGAGAGATAATGTGCTTTCTACGATTCTTTATGTCAACCGTTATTTGGGCATGACTTCCAGCATATAGGTTGCCCTCATTTTAATGTGAGCTAAATGCAGCAAATCAGAATGTAATGCAACCAATTTTAAGCCCAAATCGAAAATATTACGTTCGATGAAGCAAATGATGAATAGGAGAGGGTATGCTCTTTCACTAAATGCAGAAAGCAAGAAAGAAGAATGATTCCTTTTAAAATGCACCAAGAGAAATGTTTCTTTTAGAGAAATTAGAAAGAAGAGAGGATTACTAGGGAAGAAAATTACTATGTAAGCCTTTTAAAGGGAAACAAACACACAACTTTCACCTAGAAATGAAGAAAATGCAATAGAACCCCTGATGGGTCCCACCAGGCATGCCAAAATGTTTCACCATTTTCTTTACATTTTTGAATGAAAAAACAGATAAGGTTATGGGCTAGGAGGAATACCTGTTAAATGGGTTGGTTGGAGGTTGATGCGTGTGTTCTGACTTCTTGACCCAATGCCGATTGTGAGAGCTTCCTTTTGGCTAGGAGGAACTACCTGTAATAGAAAAAAAGACCACAAAAGAGAAGTTAAATGATATATGACAGTGGACTACCTAGCATATGCTAGTTCTGGGAAGTGTGATACTTCCTAGATGGTTGTCAATCCACTGTTTAAAACAAATTAATGTGAGAAATAAGTAAATTCCTACTGTAGTTGATATGATTTAGGTATCTCATTCAAGTACAATAAGAAAATCCAATCACAACAGGCTAGGCTATAGTTGGATCTAAAGGATGAGGTGACTGTCAAGGTACTGGGACTGGTCAGGGTCTGATTCTAGGTTGTTTAGGTCAATTGGTAGGAGGTTGTTTGGCTTTGTTCTTGGGTAGGGTATAAAACATAGAGACCAACGTCAGTCTGGTATGACCGGTGATGGTTTATGCAGAACCGACAATGGTTATGGGTAACCGGCGTCGGTAAGGTCAGGGTGTATGAAACTCAAAGAGATCTAATTGCAAGGTTTGATCTGGGATTTGATAGAGATGGTAGGGTGGATAAGGAGGTTTATAGAAGTCTCAGGTGTATTCAGGGATGAACAGTAGGTGAGGATGGGTGATTTGGCAGTGTGGGTAAGGAAATGGTTGGGTTAAGGTTGGTAAGGGATAGAAGAATGAGCATGCAAAGTGTAGATTAATAACAGGAGTAACAAAAGCTACTAACTGAAATAACAATGTTGGTTAGGGATACACTTACTGTGATGCAAACTGGATGGCTGAATGGTAATGGTAGTTGATCAGAAGGATGGTATTTGGTACCATAGCAGTGAATCCTAGAATGCTTCCGTGAGTGTAATGCTTCTGGATTTGTCTGGTGTTGGCTGTGAATGTCTGGATGCGTGAAAGGATCTTGGTTTTTCTTGCATGCAACTTTGATCTCTCTCCTCTGGTCCAGAATGTGCCAACCTCTCAAAAAAATTTGCTAAGGTGAATAAATGGTAACCGACGATGGTTCTATCTTGACCAGTATTGGTTTAGGTTTGACCGGCATCAGTTTAGGTCTGACTGCCGTCAGTTAAGGTAGGATTCCCTACGTTTACTAAAATGGGCAGATCTTTCTAATTTATTGGGCCAAGTTGGTTTTTTGTCATGGATCAGAATGGAAGCTTCCCTTCTAATGAACAAGAATGTGGTTAGAGAATTCTTAGGCATGTGATTTTTTAGGGTTACACTAAATCTTAGCTCATTAAGGCAAGTAAGACTTGGTTGTAGTTAGTTATGGGAACATGCCAAGAATAGGTCTAGGGTGAGATGGCTGGGTGAGGTGGTAACTAGGTCAATTAAGACAATTAAATAATGAAATTTGTGAGGATGAGGATTAATTTAATTAAAATAATTAAATTAATATTAATGTGGGGTGAAAGGGGCCATGGTTAGGTTCCCATGTTTAAGTTGGTTATCCAATCAGGGGCTAAGGGGAATGTGACCAAATTTAGGTGTCTACATTCCATCAAAGCTCCCGAGATGATTCACCCTGTGGAGGGAGTTATTCAATTTGAAGATGCTCATTCCATGAGTGATACCACTAGTGTGGCATGCGACAATTGGGTGCATGGGACTTATGAGTTAATTGGGAAATAGTTAAGCGGATATGAAAAAGGGTGACAAAGGCATGCTCGGTCAAGCACCTAAAAGAAAAGAAGTTTCCAAGTTACTCAGGAGGGGTATATCCTAAAATTTTCTTGCGGGAGATGGAAGCTCAATGGAAAAATGAGGATGAGAGAAGGGGAATTCTCAGTTACAACCTACTCAAAATAATAGCACACTGGTGGGCTTCACATCGGGAAGACCTCCTGGAATGGTGTAAGGTAAGAATTGTGTATTCTTTAAGGTTTTCCAAGAGCAACGCACCCACGGCTATACAAGACTACCATGGTAAAGAGACCACTTCATTTCATATCCAAGCATGTGAGAAGGCCTGGATGGGAAGTGCAGAAGCATTACCACCTTCTTTATGGGTGCATAATTTTTATTCCACCTTACAAGGTTGTGTGTGTGTTTGGTACGTTCATTCAGAGATGCGTCATCAAATGGGTAATTGGCAAGATTTGGCAGCTGATCTCATTCAAACTTTCAAATTTTTGAGTACCAAGCCATCATTAGATAAGGCATTGCAAATGATCAAGCACCTTACAATAGGACATAGTGCTATGGCAGAGGATAGGCTACTAGAATTGCTAGGTGAGCCTTCTATGGAGAAATTTTGATATGGGAAGAAAAATCCGAAGATTGTAATTAGTTTTAGCATGCTTTCATGGACCAAATTTGGTTATTATTTATTACAAATACCATATGCTATAGATAACCAAGAGATGTTATCCTTTAGATGTGAACCATTTAGAGGGTACACATGAGGTCATAGATAACACTGATGAGCAAGCACGCTCCTACCACGAGCCCTTAAAAATAAATAAGGTTAACATTAGGATGGAGGGAAAACCTAAAGAAGCTATCATCAGTGACTATTAGTTTGAAAAGGAGGTTTCAAAGATCATTGATCTATTGTGCGAGTTCCAATATTTCTTTCCTCATGGGTACCATGAACTCAAATGCGCTCACCATTCCTTGGGGAGATGAATATCAAGTTGAAGTAAAGTGTGCACTTGATTCAGAAGTGTCATTATCATATGAATCCAAATTTATGCATATGGGTGAAGGAGGAAATAGACAAAATGATAGTATTTGTTATCATTGAGGTAGTAGAAGAATTAGAATGGATAAGCCTAATGGTCATCAGTATCAAGAAGGATGGGAGGATAAGAATTTTCATTGACTATAGGGATCTGAATGCATTGTGTGTCATTAATCCCTTCCCAACCCCCTTTATTGAAGAAATATTAGGAGTAGCTGGGCATGAAGTCTACTCTTTCACGGATGGGTTCTCAAGGTACCACCAAGTCAGGATTGCAAAGGAAGACCAAAGAAAGAAAAATTTTGCCATTGAATGGGGAAGTTTTTCCTACACGGTTATGCCTTTTGGATTAAACAATGTGTCTATTGTGTTCTCGCGCATTGTGGTACAAGAATTTCAGGACTTCATGCATAAGTTTCTTCAAGTTTACTTAGATGAATGGGCTATGTATGGATTAGTGAAAGACCATTTTGATAACTTAAGGCTGATGTTTGAGAGATGTCAGAAATTGAGGATATCCCTCAATATTAAGAAATGTGTCTTTGTTATTCCATTTGGAGCCCTGTTAGGACACATTATATGCAAAGAGAGTTTGCTAGTAGATCCCGCTAAAGTTGTAGTTATTGTGGGGTTAGGGGAGCCCACTAATCAAAGTGCAGTGTGTGGATTTCTTGGGCATATAGGGTATTACAGGAAGTTCTTCAAGGGATATACCAAGATCTTTGTGCCCTTAGAAGAATTATTAAAACACAAGTGTGCCTTTCATTGGGGACAGACGCAGTAGAAGGCATTTGACACTCTGAAGGATAGGCTTGTCACGGCACCTATCTTACATTTTCCTTCTTGGGATAAGTCTTTCCATGTACATGTTGATGCCTCAGGAACAGTTATGGGAGCAGTACTAGAAGAACCTAGAGAGGGAATTGTTGAACATCCCTTATGCTTTGATAGTAGGAAGTTGACACCAATAGAGTAGAATTACACAACTACTAAGCGTGAAGCATTTTCTATTATCTACGCACTGCACAAGTTTAGGTAGTATCTATTGGTAATGCCCTTCATATTCTACATAGACCACATGGAATTGAAATACTTAGTCAAAAAACCTGTTCTTGAAGGGCGCATATGTCGTTGGGTCTTTTTATTTCAAGAAGTCAAGTTCACCATGGTCATGAAACTAGGAAAAATAATTTAGGACCTACCACTTATCAATGATTAACTTAGGGGAGGATGTGTAAAGCATTGAGGATACCATGCCATATGTGTAACTATTTAGGTTACGGCACATGCCCTCGGACTTGGAAGATATCGCAGTGTTCTTAAAAATAGGTATGGCACCAGAAGGAATGAAGGCCCTGGAGATAAATTAGATAGCAATATGTGTCACACCCTACATGTTGATTAGTGGGGATTTGTATAATTTAGATCATGCTGAGGTTCTGCATCAATGTGTATTGGAACATGAGCACATAGCCATTATGGAACAAGTGTATGGTGGGATTGCAGGAGGACACTATATAGGAAATGATACTACGTGGAAGATTTTATTAGCTAGGATTTGGTGGGAAACCATCTACAAAGATTAGATTGAGTTTTGTAAGTCCTATGACCATTACCAGTTCATTGGGAAACCTGGAAAGAGAGATGAAGTTCCTTTGTGACTAATAGCTAGTGTTGAACTGTTTGAGAAATGGGCAATCGACTTTGTACGACCAATTGTGCCGACTGCGTGAAGGACTGGTTTGTGGTATATCATCACTTTCATTGATTACTTGACACAGTGGGCAAAGGAATCACCTACAAAGGATTGCACCATGGCAATAGCTGCTAGAGTTTTATGGGAGAACATAACCAACATGTATGGTTTCCCTTTAAGTTTAACAAGTGATAGGGGTACACACTTTCTCAATGAAATAGTCAAGATTCTATTATCAGAATTTATGGTGCCCCATCATAAGACTACCCCATATCACCCTCAATAAAATGGGACTACTGAGGCATTTAAAAAAATACTAAGTCACACATTAACTAAGATCTATGATGTTAGAAGACAGGATTGGGATGATAAGTTATCAGTCATTCTATGGGCATACAGGACAACCTACAAAAGGTTGAACAAGGCCACACCATTTCATTTAGTGTTTGGAGTGAAGGCTATTTGACCATGGAATTCATGTTACCTTTGTTGCGTATAGCGCGCGCAGGAGGGATAGCTGATGAGTAAGCGTTGGAAGAAAGAATTTATAAGTTGATGTAGTTAGATGAAATTAAATCACATACTAGATGGAGTCATAAGACATAAAAATCAAGACAAAAATCATGGCATGATCATCATATCAAGAACAAGAAGTTTTAGGTTGTGTAGTTGGTGTTTTTGTATGATTCAAAGTATTTGCGCCATCTTAGGAAGTTTAAAGTCCATTGGTTAGGACCTTATATCATCTCGTACATTCTTGATTTTGGTGCTTGCCAGTTACAAGCGTTGGATGGGATGAGGTTACCAGGTCACTTCAATGGGACTACGCTAAAGCCCTACTACGAATAAGGCTTCTTGGTATTTGTAATAAGGTAGTATTTCTAGTTATCTTATAATTTTCCTTTATGCCTTTTCTTTCCTTGTGTTTCCCTTTCACGTTGCTTGTTCATTTCATTTTGTTTCATTTTCACCTTGTGCATTGTTAACCACATTATCTCTCTAAATTTGTGTATGTGCATAAGACCACGCATCTTTTTTAGTGTGGGGTGGAGTGATACAAAGTATAGGCCTATAACACAAGTTTGAGCTGGCAATAGAAGTTGTGGTGAATAGCCCAGTTGAAGGATAAAAAGCACGTAGAAGAGAAGGTGGATGAGAATGGTTGTGTCTAAAAGCCTTTGTAGAAACCACATAAAAAGGATGAAGAGTACATGAGCAACATGAGGTAAGCAAGGGAAAAAATTGGGTAAAGGACAAAAGAAGTGCCTTCAGCATTGTGGACATGCACGTAAGAGTCTTCGATCAGGTTGGATTTTTGCGCTCCAGAAGGATGTAAAAAGGTTTTTCGCGTAGGATGTGGTGCATCGATAAAAGTGCTAAAGACATATTAGTGGGAAAATCCACATTTAATGTTAAAGTACGTTGGTAGGTGGTATAGCATTTAATGCTAGAAATAAGAAAAAACTATAAATACAAGGTCGGGTTAATCATTTGTTACCTTACATTTACGAAGAAGAAAAATCTCTTGTGAACTAGGAAAATCCAGAGAGATTTTTGTGAAGAAAGGAGAATCCAAGAGATCTAAAGTGTGTGACTAGGGTATATCCACAAACTAGTGTGGAAGGAGTACATGGGTGTGGGAAATTTTGTTGAGGAAGTGTCGTCTTGTGGAAGGATTTTTCCAGTTAGGTTTTGTAGCTAGGGCACAAAGTTAAAAGGGTTTCTTCATAAGTTTAAGCTGTGGGATTGGACAGAGTGATAGAGAAGAGCAAGGGGAAGAGGATTTAAGTGTTATCACTAACCAAAAGAATGGAACCAAGGAAACCAACCATTTCACCAAAGTAAACAAAGGGCAAGGGAAAGGAAAATCATATCGTTGTTGTCGCAAGCACCAATGAAGAATGGTACGCGGAATGCAATACCCATATGGGGTATTGGTAGGAAAATAATGGGAGTTGCACCTACGAAAGATGGTCATAAGTGATTATAATCATTGCATAAGCACAATGGAGAAGGAGATGGATTTGGAGTTGGTTTAACTAACCAACAAGAGGATGTCGGAAGGAATGTCAATTTACAACGACAAACTAAAGGTCGAATTGGAGAAGGTAGGGTTGTTGTAGCTTTCTAATTTACCTTACTTCAGAAAACCTGAGCACCTTTATCAATGGTTGATGTTACGCATACAAGAAGAAAACTTTTACTTAGCAGGGTGCAAGATGCACATCACACCACAATTGATATCTAATTTCATAGGCCTCAATTGTGAAGGAGATAGCATTGATGATGATCTGAGTGAAAAGGAAGCTATCAAGAAGACCATAGCCACGTATGACTACAAGAAGGGTTCGAGATACTTTGACATCTCAGAGATACCAGTCCTAATGATGAGGATGGTCATACACTTGGTAACCAAGCTCAATGATAAAGAAATATGGACACAAGTAAACAAGGTATGGTTGAATGTGTGCCGGAAGATATCAGAAGGGACCATCTACAGCTTGTCTTCTTTCATCGCGGGTGAAATTATAAGTAGCGTATAGGAGGGAGAGAAGATACTCTTTGGTAATGTAACCCTTACTCTTGTGTTCTTGAAGATTGGAGTACCAGACGGGCCAAAGAAATTTATTTTATAATATTTAGAAGAGGATCCTTCGCTTGTAAAGAGGTTTGCAAAGTATACTTGTGAAACCATGACAGCCACTCACAAGGTGTGCCTGGAGAAATGGTATAAATGAATGTGTGATGTATTCATGGCTGAGTGAAGGATCCCAAAATATTTTCTTGCATTCGTAAGTGGAGAGGTAGAATTTGTAGTGTACCAACACTTCTACGTTGGTAGATTTAGGTTAACAAATGAGAACATGATTCTGTGGTGCAAACTACCCTTCTCCTTCACCGCATTATACTTCCAAACTGAATTTAATTAGTTCAAGGAGGCCAAGAGATTAAGGTTTGAACCTTAGTGAAGTGGATGTAGACCACCATGAGCTGCATTGGAATCTATTCTACCCTAAGAAGCGTGCATACGTGGAGAGATATGTCTCCCATGAGATCCAAATGATGAATCCTTTGACGATGCCTATTGTAGGAAGGACCTCAGCAAGGGTGTGCCTACGCATCAGGCCAAAGTTTGGAAAAGCCACTTACTTGGATAATGATGTCTCCATCCCTAAAGACCCTACAAAAAGGAAGAAGGCCGTGCCTAGAAAGAGAGAAAGAGAATAACTACAGAAGTCACCAATTGTTCAAACTACTCAGACAGTAAGTGTGCCAGAGACAAACACTAAGCCTACTACTTACGCGTGGAGGAAGAAGTCCCTAGTGAAAGCAAAGACTCTAGAAGAAGAAGCATCGGAGCACGAAGAGCCCCTCACTTAGGAGAAATTTCTAAGGAAGACATCACCTGTCAAAGAAAAAGAAAGAAGAGAATCCCCTGTACTAAAATCCCTAGTAAGGAAGAAGCAGAAGGTGACGGATGAGGCTGACCTCAGAAGAGATAGAAGACCTAGATGCCTACATCGGTGATAGATATGATGATGAAGATGAACTAGGAGGAAAATCCATCTCATCTATGAGATACATGATTATAAAGAAAAAGGAGATGAGTATAATGAAGGAGATGAGGAAAAGGAGGGTGAAGAAGAGGCTAAGACCCAAGGCAAATGGGTAGGCAGGGAAGAATTTACAAAAGAAAAAAGGACCCCGAACCTCAAAAAGGAATAGGTAGACAAGGCTGTGGATAAATAAGTAGCAAAAATAATCAAGGACATGGTAGAACAAGAAGTGGAATGCAGTGTGGATGTGGTGATGAAGGAAGCTAAGAAGGATATCGTAGAAAATGAATATGGCAGCATGGGAGGATATCCTATTTGGATGTAAGTTTTCCAAAGGCCACACGCATAGGGAGGAAGAGCGTAGAAGCATCACAAGTCCAAGGGATGGGCTACATTGATGATCTAAACAAGGTGTTGCGCAAGCGCTTCTAGAGCACCGTTCCAATAGAACAAATTTTAGCTATGACTTCATTTGATGAGGAAGGTGCATACCCTTGGACAAGGAAAATGTTGTCATGGGAATTTCAGTCCCACATTGATGAGATGGAATTTGAAGTAAACCAAGAGGAATTTATGCAAGTGCCAAAAACAAAAGGGATAAACCCCTTGGTGAATGCTCAGAGGTTTTCATATGAGCGGATTTACAACACGCTTGATAAAGTCTCAATTGAGGTTGAAGCTATAATATTTGGGAGAAATGATAGGGTAAAGTTCCTAGAGGCAAAGCTGGGGAAAAAGGAAGAAGAGCTCATTGAAAAGACCAAGGACTTGAAGTAGGAAGAGCTAATCAGTGCTCAATTAAGACAAGAGTTGGAAGATGAAAAGGCAAGAGTATGTGAGGCATACAAGAAGATAGAGATGATCACAGATGCCATTGTCCTAAAACATCCAGACTTAACGTTGCCCATGTAAAATTATGGGTCATCCTTATAATTCCTGGAGGACTTGACCCAAATACCCACTATGGAGAGGTGACCACTTTCCCTAGAATCAGCAGAGGAGTCATTGGCATGCCAAGAGAAAGAAATAAGATGAAGTTGGAGGAGATTGTTGACCAGTAAAACAAGATCCTTGCTGATGTAAAGGCCGTCACACAAACTACTGAGATTACCTATGATAACTGTGTGGAAAGAGATAGAGTGGCAATCATCCTAGTTTCCACCCATGAAGTGGAACTTAAGGAGTTCTAAGAAAAGAATAAAGGGAATAGGGTGGAGTGACAAAAGATCCTAACTAAGGTAGAAAAGAAATCAAAAGCCATTGAGACCTTATGAGGCTCAATCAAGAAACCAACTAAAGGAATTGTACCCTCAAATTACTCAAAGGATGGATATGCTTGAGGATTTGGGAAAACAGCTAGAGGAGATTATGGAGATAATGAGTGATAAGGGAGAGGAGCTTAGTTTTGAAGAATTGAGCATTCTAGTGGGTGATAACTTTCAATAAGCACAGAACGAGATCGACACTTGGGAAAAATTAGAAGATAATTTAAGAAAGGATTTCCCTCTCCTTCTCCAAAAGTAAATTAAGTTCCCCATTCTTTCATTATTTTTCCCATTTATTCATTCCTTCATTCTTCAATTCCAACCATTTGTAAGGATCCGTCATTCTTTAAATTCTTTAATTGAAGAGTGTTTTTGGGGATGGAGAACAGGTGTAGTGTGGGGTGATGTTGGGCCCCAAAATATCAGCTAAGTACAAGAATGGGTGTGGGCATGTGAGACCTAGTGAAAGAATGACATGTGAGTTGAAGACACATAGGGAAAGAGTTCTAGCAGGCTTTTGTAGAACACACGGTGCATGCGTGTAGGGTAAAATGGGTTTTGTATTTAGCCACATTCGGCATCCCCGGAAGCACATGATAAAAGCATGACCCTTATGTATAAGGTGCCATCCTGGCGACTGTGGATCAAAAAGGTGATATTCCATGAATGTGATGGAATTTTCAAGAAGACATCATTATAAATAATGCAGATCTCAGATCGCAAAATGCATGCTTCCATGGAGGACCACTTCGATACTTGGCAACTGATCTGTAACTTCTGGAAGGCATGGCAGAGGGTGCTAAGGCTATATATACAAGTGCTCAGTAGAAGAAAAAGATATCGAGTTATAGTTTAAGAGAGGTGAAGATCTGCAGAAAATAGAATGGAGGGAATTATGGGTAGAGATTAGGAGAGCTATGGGAGTAATAGCACATAGAAGGGGATGGGTTCTCATTTTTCTTTCTAATATGATGAACCTAGTATAGTTCTAATGCATGACTTGGCTATGTATAATTATATTAGGATCTTTTATGACCTCAAGGTATGTAATTTGGGTTATTAACTTTAATATTATGAATATAATGCTCTGTTATAAATCATTTGTGTTTAGTACTTATGAATTTCCTTTCTATATGAATCATTTGCATGTGTTGCTTGTTATTTATCTTACCTGTATATAATGAGGTGATAACTATTCCTAAGTTCATAAGAATGTGGTTTAGTTAATTTCTATCCTACATTTGATTATCTATTCTAAAATGATGCATTCTCACAAGACTCGTATAAAGGAGAGACTCGGCGCCCATGCATGCCTCGGGTGAGTTCCCAGCACCCACTGGGTGATAGGCCAAGGTGCATGGGATTTTCCTATTATATGAAGGGTATAAAAATGACTACATGCACCATGGACTCCATGTCCCATCCTTCATGGAAAACTACATGATGTAAAAATGCTAATACACTACAAACTGTATTACCTTGGCTACTACCATGGGTAGCTCCTTTGAAATAATCCACTCCTCCTCAAGTGTCTTCCAAAGTTGGTTAAACCACATTTCTACCCTTTGTGTGAAAGGGACACTCATGTTGGTCCCATTATTGAGTTTGCATAATGTGCCTTATTTTTCATGACCAAATGTACTCACAAATGTTTCATTTTTGGTCTCGTGGTCTGCAGTTCACATTTTCCAATTGAATGCCTTTGATATGCTCATAATGTTGTTATTCTGCCCTATTTTGAAACAAGATCCAAGTTTCCCCCCATTTGTGCCCTAATTTATTCATTTTTACGGGTTGTGCCATTTTTTCCATTGCCAAATCATGAAAAAACTTGAAATTGATCAAATCCTGAATTCATGCAAGTGTTTCCCCAATCCCAAGGTCGCAAATGATGTCAAAAAATGATTCAGTTGGTTTAAAATGAAGAATTCTGCCTTCCCTGTCAAAAAATTGGTTTCTAGGGCATTCCCTGTATTTTTCACATTTTGACGGGCTCTCGGCTGTCAAATTTATCATTACAATCTTTATGATAACGTGGCAGGCTCTCATTGGTCGGGGATGTGGTCAGAAAAAATTATTAACTTGTCATTTTTGAAATTTTGGTGAAAGGAAAATTCTTGACCACGGCCCTGCAGTGCTATGGTGATGTGCCTACGTGGCACGATGTGATTAGTTGATGGACCGGTGGGTGGCAGGGGTCACTTAACATTTTCTCTCATTTTGGAAAATTCCTCGAAGTCACTTTTTGGCCCGCGAGCCTGTGCCCAATGAGAAGGTGACATGTGGCATGGGAGGATCAAGCGGGCGGCGGTGGAGTTGAAATTTTTTCAAATTTTTTGGCTCAAAACGTCATGGAAAATTTTGACCTAGAGGCCCGTACCCAATGGAAGGGCGACACGTGTCTAAGGAGGTTGACTGGAAAAGCAGGGACTTAGAAGAGTTTGAAATTTTTGGCTTCAAAATGCTAGAGGAAAAATTCGGCCTGAAAGCCCGTGCCCAATGGGATGGCGACACGCGTCCAAGAGAGTCAGCATGGAGAGGTGAATAGTTGGAAATTTTTTGAAGTTTTTTGACTTCAAAATGCCAAAGAAAATTTTTGATCTGGAGGCCCGTATCGAATAGGAAAGTGACACATATGCAGGGGATGAAATGGAGGGGCGGAGGTTTGGAGAAATTTGAAGTTTTAAACTTCACAGGGTAAAAAGAAAATTTTGGGGCCAAGCCCACACCAATGAAAAGTGGACACGTGTCCCAGACTTGGCAGGGGATTTTGAGCGCAAGGAGAAATAGTGAAAAATTTACCAAACTTTGGCAAAAATCCCAAGGTACCAGAAAGTTGATCCGTGGCCCCGAAAATAGTTGAAGGTGTCCCCCCGCATCAAATCAGGGGGAGACACGTGGCACATTTCAAAAGTGGAGATGGAGAGTGCAGGCCTGCAATGGTTTTTGTGCTTCCGGAGGTTTAAAGGCAATTTTGGAGGGTCGGCTTTGCATCCAATGAGATGGAGACACGTGGTAGAAGAGGCAGTGGGTGTTCGGGCCCATGGAGATTGTTGAGAAAAATTTCCTTTCTCAAAAAAGGAGCAAAGTCATCATTTTGGCCCGCGGTTTTTAGTAGGGCCCACAGGAGGACACGTGGCGCATTCAGGGGGCAAGCAGGGAAAATTTTCAAAATTTTCCCGAGGTCCAAAAAAGGGTTTACAAATGCAAATTTTAAAAGGCAAAGGCCCAGTCCAATGGTATTTGGACACGTGTCCCACCTCATCCAAAGGGAAAAAAGGGTATTTTCAAGGGAATATTCAAGATTTGATCTGACACGTGGAGGGCAGAGATTTAAAGTTGATTTTAATCAACGGTTATTGTGCATTTTCATTTTTGGGCACCATTGGGGCTCCAAGATGCTTGGAATCATCATTTTTGCACCAATTCACATGAAATTTTATATGAATCTGCATCCCCTCAGCCTTCTGAGAACAATGGCACCATTCTTTTGAGCTGATTTGATGTCCTATGATCTTTTTCATGAAATATTTTTCTCAGCCTGTAAAAAACATGTGAATGGTAAAAAATGAAAAGTTGCAAAGTTAAAATGATGAAGTAAAAGGTGAAAAATGATTGCAAATGCATGCTGGCATGGTGGAATGCCAAAAATGTGACCCTGGGATGGATAAGGATCTGAGTTCATGCAATATTTTAAAATATTTGTGCATCTCTGGCATTTGGCAAGCTGTTTTATAGTTTTATATCATTTTTCATCAAATGGATAGGGTTTTGTAACAAATTTGATCCCTTTGGCATATTCTTTGCTTGGGATGCAAGGATCCAAGCTGGTAGAGGGTATATGATGTAATTTGGAGGCATTTTAAAAAAAAAAAATTGAGAATTTTGGAGGAGGAGAGAAGAATTTTCATGTGAAAAACTGGAAGAGGTCCATTTTCTTTTGGAGAAACTACCTGAGGGCCATTTTTTATTCCTGTTTGCATCAAATGTTCATCATGTTGAGTTGGTTTCAGCTGTAAAGCCATCAAAAGCTTTGAGATTGTCTAAATAACATTCCCTTGCTGATACATTTGATCAAATTCTTGGATCAACTGGTTTTATCTCTTGGCAAAGCTTGCATACACTTATATTTCAGTATGTTTTCAATTTGTGTTTCATGCTCATGTTGCAATCTTGTGTTTAGGATCTCTCTGATCATACAGGGTCTCATTTCTAGTTGATGGTTTAATGGCATTTGTAATCTTGTATTCAGAAGAGCTTTCATCTGATAGAAGATAAACAGATTTAAAATCATCTTATTGTCCTTGATTAATGAGACTATCTGTAAACCTTTGGGTGCACCTTAGGTCATGATTAAATAGGGATTCCTGGATGCTTCATTGGTATTTTTCTTCAAGCCTTTGTGGTAGGTTATCAAAGTTTGTATGGAATAGTGTAGATTTGGGCATCCATGTGTGCACACATCCTGGTTGAAAGAGCACTTCAGATTCATTGAAACATCTCTGTTGTTTAGGTGTTGTAATTCATTTGCAAAGTTTCCCAAAGAAGGTGATGACTCCTAACTACTCTTGTTCCAACATCTCTCATCAGAATTTCATTTTAAACTAACTCATCCTACCTACAATACCCCTGCATTTGCATTGTGTGTCCACAAAAGAATTCAATCCTTTCACTAAAATGTACAAAGTTGATCAGGGTCTTATCATGTCTTTAGCAGCTCTAGCTTTGTTTTGAGAACATTTCCATCATTTAGTAGTGACAACTCCTTTGAGTTTGGATAATGGATACTTGATCATGTTTTCACAAAGCCTCTTCCATATCATATGCAAAACACAAGGACATCTCCATCTCCTTACCATATAGGGGCTGCAATACAGGTTCTCTTGCCTTGGTTGATAGGCACAACCTAAAATAGTGAGGGTTAGATCAAAACCCTCTTGAAGGTGCTATCCACTCCCTCAATTCTTGAATGCAAACAAGTAGATAGGTGTGCTTCCCCGGCTACAAATGACATACAAAACATCTATCTATCCTTGAGTGTCTTGTGAAAATTCATGATGTTGTTCAAGTTGTGAAGGAGATTAAATCTGGATACCAACACCCGAGTGGCACCATTGCCAGGGAATTCTTGGAATTTCTTGGTGGTTTTGAAGTATTTGAAAGGTTTGAGCATTTGTGTGATTAAGTATTTGAGCTGTTACATTCTTGAGATATCATTTCATACTTCAGATCTGCATGTTTTGGGTAAAAAGGATTTCAAACTCAGCCTGCTCTTATCATTTACCAGCAATTTATATGATTTGGATGCACTGTTCTTGGTTGAATTAAGAAGAAGAAGATCTGATTTGTAAACCCTTGCAAATTTTTCATAGCATACATTTGACAGAATATTTTAGTGCTTTCTTGCACAACTAAGGTGGAAATCCTTAGTGGCGACTCCATGCTGTCTGAATCTTGAAATACCAGTTGTCTAACACATTTCTGTCATTTGAAATTTGTTGTTTAAATCTGTCAAGATGGAGGGAAGGAGATCCCTCTTCACCAAGGACTCTTCTAAGAATTTGCTCACCGAATCAAGAAGCTCAGAACTAGAGGGAAGAAGAGTGTGGAAAGTGGTTGGTGATTTGGTTGCAAGAAAAGAAATCCCCATAGTTGAATTTGAAGGAGAGCATCCTGTTATTGAAGATTATAATTCTTCTTCAAGTAGATCTGATTTAGGCAATCTTCTTGCTGATTTTCATTCTCCATCAGGTGAGGGACCTTCTTGTGTATTTAAAAAACTTGCTCCTAAATCTGCTCCTGTGGTTTCTAAGTTTGCTAAATTTTATCAAGAGAGAGAGCCTTTGGGGGGTTGTCATTTTAGAGATCATTCATCTATTCCAATCAGACCCATTACTACTCCTCATCAACTTGTTTCACCTCCAAGATCACCCCCACCAAACAATATGGCTCAGCCTAGACCTCCATTTGTTGTTAACACCTTTGGTCCTATAAATTTTGGAGGAATGGATGGTTATCCAAATGCTGTCCCACAAGATGTGAGAAATAGGTTACCAAAATTCCAAGGTAACAATGCCATAACTGGAGATCAACATCTCAAACTCTTTGTTAACATGATGGAAGATTTTGAAATAGAATTTGAGGATGTGTATATTAAGTTGTTTATCCATACACTTGAGGAAGATGCAAGAGATTGGTACAAAGCTCTGCCTGATAACTCTATTGATTCATGGACTGAGATGAGTAATGCATTCAGATTACAATATGGAGACAAAACAGATCCAAGGTTCCTTCTATCCGAGTTTGAGAACATCAAGAAGAACCCTAATGAGACCATTCATGACTTTAATACAAGATTTAATAAAACATTGAGAAGGTTTCCTGTCATTTTGAGGCCTTGTGATGAATCTTGCTTGATCAAATATACATATGCATTTGATAAAAAGGCAGCCTATTACTTGAGAGACAAAAATCCTACAAACTTGAGACAAGCTTTCACCATGGCACTTCAAATAGAAAATAATATCAAGGCTGTTGGTAAACCACTTAAGAGGGATGGTGTGAAGCTGATAAACCCTGAGAAGCCTCAAGCTAGCAAGGGTGCTGATTTAGAAGATGTTGTCAAGACTTTGGCAGGGGCTGTTAAAGAAATTTCTTACAAGTTAGCCCGGGCTGAGAAAGGAATTGGGAAAAGTTCACAAGGACAGAAAAGAACTCAAAACCATGATAGATTTGGCAATCATCCTAGGGGTGATCAAAGACAAGATGATAGAGGTAAAGGGCTGTTGGATCTACAAGTAGACAACCCCAAGCACATGAAAATAGAGTGGTGCCTGACCCTTTGATTGCAAGAGTTGCTGCTATTCAAGAAATTGCTGATATGGATTGGTGTGACAGATGTTTTCTTCCTCATCCACCATGTGAAATGGACCAACAAGATGTTGATGATGATAATGAGAATGAAATGGATGATAATATTTGTATGATGGGCAGCTCTTCAGGCTCACAACAAGCAACAACATCAACAGATGTGATAAGTGCAAGGACTGCTGCAACCTTTTGGGATTGCATAAAGAGGGTACCATTTCTTTCTCTTCCTCAAGTTCATGATGTAGATGTAGTTCAGGCTTTTGAAATTCCTAATAATGACTTTGAATATCTAAGGGCTTTAATGATCAAGAAGTATGATGGTGGTATTCCTTCAGAGGAAGATAGACAATTGTTAATGAATGTTGTGGTTGGTCAAGAAAAGGAGTACAATACTAGAAGTAAAGTTGTTAGGGGAGCTGGTCCTCAAGCCAAACCAAAGACACCCTTGCTCACAAGTATTCCCAAAGATAATCCTAGAAGGGAAACAATTTCCAAGAACCCTGTTGTCCCATGCAAAAATATCAGTCCTCTTCATGCCCAGGCTGCCAAGAATACTTCTCCATCTGATGAACCTTCTTGTTTCCCTTCCAATGTTGTTTTGCCAAAGAATGTTCCATATGATATAGCCCAGGTATTGAGCCAAATTAAAGTGAGTGTTCCCATTATTGAATTGCTTAGAATTCCTGAACATAAGAAAAGAGCTTTTGAATACTTGGGATTGAAGGAAGAAAAGAGTATACCAAGCAGAAATGTAAATGTTGTTGAGAATCCTCTTCAAAGCATTGCTGGCCCTGAAACACCACCACCAATGGAAGATCTTGGAGAGGCACCTGAAGTGTATTTGGGGACATCCTTGGTTGATTCCCAATTGAATGTTGATCCATTCTTCACAACTTTTCTCATAAAAGGTAGGTTGCTTCACAATTGCATGTTTGATTCCGGTGCATCATGTAATGTCATGCCTCTAGAAGTCATGAATGAGTTGGATATCAAAGTGACAGCAGCATATGGGAAGTGTACAGCCATGGATTCAAGGGAAGTGCCAGTTGTTGGTTGTGTGAAGGGGTTGGTAGTGCAACTTGCAGCCTATCCGGGTAAGAATTTAAAACTTGATGTTGTAATTGTTGACTGCCTACCAAATGGGGTATGCTTTTGTCAAGAAAATGGGCTGCAAGTGTTGGTGGTAGTGTTCAAATGGACATGTCTTTTTCCACCATTCCCATTGAGGGAAGCCTTGTCAAACTCTATGGTGAAAAGAAGATGTTACACTTGATTGAAGATCCCAACAATGCTTCTTATGAAGTGTTGTTTGCTGATGTAGATGTTGACAACTTCATTGGTTTTGCTGATGGAAAAGAGAATAAGATGGAAAAATCAGAGTGCCTTGGTATGGTAGGTTCTCCATGGACATTACTATTTGATGGAGCTTGCTCCAAATTTGGCAATGGTGCTGGTATAGTGTTGGTTTCTCCTAGTTTAGAAAAGTTTCCTTTTTCCTTCAAGCTCAATTTTGAGTGCACTAACAACATTGCTGAGTATGAGGCATTATTATTGGGATTAAGGATTGCATGGAAATATGGAGTGAAGGATATTGTTGCCAAGGGGGATTCAGAGCTGGTTGTCAAGCAAGTAAGAAAGTTGTATGCTACAAAAAATCAGCGTATGAAACAATATAAGCATGTTGTTTGGGACTTGATTGAAATGTTTGAATCCTTTAACATTGTTTACCATGATAGAAGTCTTAATGCTGCTGCTGATAAGCTGGCTATTCTGGGTTCTAGATTCGACAATTGCACCATTTCACCTTTTTGTGAATATGATATTGAAGTGCTAACAAGGCCAGCTGTCCCAGATAATGTGAAGCATTGGCAGATTTTTGATGATGATGCACAAGTGTTGAGATTCTTACAATGCCAAGGAGAGTTTTCTTGTCAGAATATTGATTGGGAACCATTGGTATGCATGAATGAAGGTAGAGAAACTTTGTTTGACAAGGATATTATACAATTGAAGACAAATACCATTCCTAAAGGTCTTGTTGCACTTGAATCCAACTTTAGCAATGTTGATTGTATCATTAATAGAAAGATGTCTGCTTCAAGGGATGTGGAAGAGCACAACTTGGGAACTAAAGACAAACCAAGGAAGATCTGGTTGGGCAGCCATCTCAGCAAAGAAGAGAAATAGTCCTATGCCCAACTTTTAAAGAAATATCAAGACTGCCTTGCTTGGTCTTATTCAGAGCTGAAGGCATATAGAGAAGATTTATTTCAGCATGAGATCCCTCTTGAAGCCAAAACCAAGCCATTTAGACAAAAACAAAGGCCTATTAACCCACTAATTTCCATGAAAATGCAAGAAGAGTTGAAGAAATTGAGAGATGGTGGCATCATTCAGCCTACTAGATACTCTTCTTGGGTTGCCAACCTTGTGCCAGTTAGAAAGAAGAACGGAGATATCAGACTTTGTGTGGATTTTAGGAATCTAAACAAAGCATCTATGAAGGACAACTATCCTTTTCCAAACATGGAGAATATGTTGCAGCTTGTAACAGGGTCAGAAATGCTTTCTACTTTGGATGGTTTCTCCGGATATAATCAAGTAGTTGTCAAAGAATCAGAAAGACTTAAGACAACCTTCACTACTCCTTGGGGGACTTATGTTTTTGTAAGGATGCCTTTTGGATTGATGAATGTTGGTGCTACTTTTCAAAGGGTGATGGATGTTTCCTTTTCTAGTTATATCAATGAATTTATTGTAGTTTACCAAGATGATGTGACTGTTTTTTCAAGGCAGCGAGCAGACCATTTGCAACACCTAGAGAAGATGCTGATCAGATGTAGAGAGTATGGCATTTCACTTAATCCAAAGAAGTGTCATTTTGGTGTGCCAAAGGCCAAATTTTTGGGACATATTGTGTCCAAAGGTGTTATGATAGACCCTGAGAGAGTGGAAGCAATCAGCAAGGTGCCTATTCCAAGAACCAAGAAAGGTATCCAATCTTTCTTTGGCCAAATCAATTTCATTAGAAGGTTTGTCTCCAATTTTGCTGAGTTAACTCTTCCAATCACAAGCATGCTAAGAAAGGATCAAGTTATTAAGTGGGAAGAGGCTGCCATCCAAGCTTTTGAAGGAATAAAGGATGCACTCAAGCATGCACCTATTTTGGCAGCTCCAAACTATAAGATGCCTTTCCAAATCTTCTCTTTTGCATCTGAATTTACTATTGCTTCAGTTTTGTTACAAAAGGATGAGAATGGAGCTGAGAGGCCTATTGCTTTCTTTAGCAAGGCTTTACAAGCAGCTGAACTGAAGTACACAATTATGGAGAAACAAGCATTTGCATTGGTAAAAGCAACAAAGATTTTCAGGCCCTACATTTTGAGTTCAAAGGTTGTTGCTTATGTTCCCCACACCATGGTTAAAGACATCTTATCTGACATGGAGATATCAAGCAAGAGATGTAGATGGGTCAAAAAATTACAAGAGTATGATATGGATATCCAAACTACAAAGCTGGTAAGAGGTTTGGGTCTTGCCAAGCTCATGGCTGAGAGTAATTTGCAAAATGTAGAAGTGAATCAGCTAGAGGAAGAAAGGGCAGATCTTCTTGACAAATTGATGAATTCTGAATGGTACAAGGATGTGGTCTTCTACCTCAAGCACCTATGCTGTCCTAGTCACTTGAATAAAAATTAGAAAAGAGCCCTTAAGCTGGCTTCTCAAAAATATATCATAACAGACCTTGGGCTGGCTTGGAAGAACCCTGAGGGTGTCCTCTTGAAATGCATAACTGAAGATGAAGCTCCCAAGTTGATTGCTGATTTCCATGGGGGAGTTTGTGGAGGACATTTTTCTGGGAGAGTGACAGCACATAAGATTTTAAGAGCTGGTTATTGGTGGCCAACTCTTTTCAAAGATGCAAACCGGCTAGTTAGAAGATGTGATAGTTGTCAACACTTCTCAGGAAGATTGAAAGCTTCAGGCTCCCTTCCTTTGCAGCCTGTATCAATTGAAGCTCCTTTCAAACAATGGGGAATGGATTTTATTGGTGAGATTTCAGATCCTTCTAGTGCTGGTTACAAATGGATCCTTGTAGCAACTGATTATTTTACAAAATGGGTTGAGGCAATTCCATCTAGAAAGGAAACACACCAAGTGGTAATGGATTTCTTGCTGAATCATATCATATGTAGGTTTGGAGTTCTAGTTAAGATTGTATCTGATAATGCTATGTGTTTTAGAGCCAAGCCTTTGATGGCAATGTGCAATGAATATGGGATAAATCTGACTTATTCTTCAAACTACAATCCACAAGGGAATGGGCAAGCTGAATCAAGTAACAAGAACTTGCTCAAGATCATTAGAAGAACCTTGGAAATCAACAAGAAGAAGTGGGGAGAACAGTTGAAATTTGCAGTATGGGCTAATAGAATAACTCCAAAAAGAGCAACTGGTAAAAGTCCATTTGAACTGGTGTATGGAACTTAGGCTTTTCTGCCATTACACCTACAATTATCCACTTTTCAGTTTTCCCAGCAGTTGGAAGATCAAGAACATGGCCCATATGAATCAAGAATCAATCAGATCATTGAGTTGGATGAAGAAAGGAGAGCTTCTCATCAAAGGCATGTCAGGTTTAGGGAGAAATTGAAGAAGTTGTTTGATAAGAAAGTCACCCCTAGAGCCTTCAGTGTTGGAGATCTGGTTTTGCTGTGGGATAGTAGGCATGAAGACAAGGGCAAGCATGGCAAGTTTGATGCTCTATGGATGGGCCCTTATGCCATTGATATCAGGATTGGAGAAAATACATTTTTTCTCAAGGATTTGGATGGGGATTTGCTGGAGCTTCCTATTAATGGCAGACATTTAAAACATTTCTTGGATTGAATCCCCATGTGAGGTATGCACAAGTTGTACATTTTGTATAGCCCTTGTTTTTGTTTTGTCTTTTCCTTGTTCTTGTTGTTGTTGGCTTGTGGTTTGCCCTTTTGTCCTTGGCAACCATTTTTGGTCTAGTTTTCTTGGTCCTGTTTTTGGTGAAAATTCTAGTTTTTGGGCTGCTCTGCATGTTTTGACTCCTTGCCCAATGGATTTTTGGCACTTGGTCTATGTTGTGATCTTGTGGCACTCGCTGGGAGTGCCCATCCCCAAGCAGGAGCCAATGTTGGTCCCATTATTGAGTTTGCATAATGTGCCTTATTTTTCATGACCAAATGTACTCACAAATGTTTCATTTTTTGGTCTCGTGGTCTGCAGTTCACATTTTCCAATTGAATGCCTTTGATATGCTCATAATGTTGTTATTCTGCCCTATTTTGAAACAAGATCCAAGTTTCCCCCCATTTGTGCCCTAATTTATTCATTTTTACGGGTTGTGCCATTTTTTCCATTGCCAAATCGTGTAAAAACTCAAAATTGATCAAATCCTGAATTCGTGCAAGTGTTTCCCCAATCCCAAGGTCGCAAATGATGTCAAAAAATGATTCAGTTGGTTTAAAATGAAGAATTCTACCTTCCCTGTCAAAAAATTTGGTTTCTAGGGCATTCCCTATATTTTTCACGTTTTGACGGGCTCTCGGGCCGTCAAATTTATCATTGCAATCTTTATGCTAATGTGGCAGGCTCCTATTGGTCAGGGATGTGTGGGAAAACATTATTAACTTGTCATTTTTGAAATTTTGGTGAAAGGAAAATTCTTGACTGCGGACCCGTAGTGCTACAGTGATGTGCCTACGTGGCACGCTGTGATTAGTTGATGGACCAGCGGGTGGCGGGGGTCACTTAACATTTTCTCTCATTTTGGAAAATTCCTTGAAGTCACTTTTTGGCCCATGAGCCCACGCCCAATGAGAAGGTGACACGTGGCATGGGAGGATCAAGTGGGCGGTGGTGGAGTTGAAATTTTTTCAAATTTTTTGGCTCAAAACGTCATGGAAAATTTTGACCTGGAGGCCCGCGCCTAATGGAAGGGTGACACATGTCCAGGGAGGTCGACTGGAAAAGTGGGGACTTAGAAGAGTTTGAAAATTTTGGCTTCAAAATGCTAGAGGAAAAATTCAGCCTGAAATCTTGTGCCCAGTGGGATGGCGACACACATCCAGGAGAGTCAGCATGGAGAGGCGAATAGTTGGAAATTTTTTGAAGTTTTTTGACTTCAAAATGCCAAAGAAAAATTTCAATCAAGAAGCCCACATCAAATAGGAAAGTGACACGTATGCAGGGGATGAAATGGAGGGGTGAGGTTTGGAGAAATTTGAAGTTTTAAATTTCACAGGGTAAAAAGAAAATTTTGGCTCGGAAGCCCATGATGAATGAAAAGTGGACACATGTCCCAAACTTGGCGGGGATTTTGAGTGCGGGAGAAATGTTGTCAAATTTACAAATTTTGGTGAAAAATCCTAAAACCAGAAAGCTTGTCCATGGCCCTAACGGGAAAATTTGAATGTGCCCCCCCACATCGAATCATGGGGCGACACGTGGCACATTTCAAAAGCGGAGATGGAGAGCGTAGGCCCGCAACAGTTTTTGTGCTTCCGGAGGTTTAAAGGTAATTTTGGAGGGTTGGCTCCGCCTCCAATGTGATGGAGACATGTGGCAGAAGAGGCAGCGGGTGTTCGATCCCACGGAGATTGTTGAGAAAAATTTCCTTTCTCAAAAAAGGAGCAAATTCATCATTTTGGCCCGTGGTTTTGGTGGAGGGCCCACAGGAGGACACGTGGCGCATTCAGGGGCTCAGGGAAAATATTCAAAATTTTCCCGAGGTCAAAAAAAGGTTTGAAATGCAAATTTTAAAAGGGAGGCCCTGTCCAATGGTATTTGGACACATGTCCCACCTCATCCAAAGGGAAAAAAGGTATTTTCAAGGGAATATTCAAGATTTGATCTGACACATGGAGGGAAGATATTTAAAGTTGATTTTAATCAATGGTTGCTATGTATTTTCATTTTTTGGGTGCCATTGGGGCTCCAAGATGTTTAGAATCGTCATTTTTGCACCTATTCACATGAAATTTTATATGAATCTACATCCCCTCAGCCTTCTGAGAACAATGGCACCATTATTTTAAGTTGATTTGATGTCTTATGATGTTTTTCATGAAATATTTTTCTCAACCCGTGAAAAACACGTGAAGGGTAAAAAATGAAAGTTGCAGAGTTAAAAATGATGAAGTAAAAGGTGAAAAATGATTGCAAATGCATGCTGGCATGGTGGAATGCCAAAAACGTGACCTTGGGATGGATAAGGATCCGAGTTCATGTAATATTTTAAAATATTTGTGCATCTCTGGCATTTGGCGAGCTTGTTTTACAGTTTTATATCATTTTTCATCAAATGGATAGGGTTTTGTAACAAATTTGATCCCTTTGGAATATTCTTTGCTTGGGATGCAAGGATCTAAGCTAGCAGAGGGTATATGATGTAATTTGGAGGAATTTTGGAGGAGGAGAGAAGAATTTTCATGTGGAAAACTGGAAGAAGTCCATTTCTTTTTGGAGAACTGCCTGAGGGCCATTTTTTATTCCTGTTTGCATCAAATGTTCATCATGTTGAGTTGGTTTCATCTGTAAATCCATCAACAAGCTTTGAGATTGTCTAAATAACATTCCCTTGCTGATACATTTGATCAAATTCTTGGATCAACTGGTTTTATCTCTTGGCAAAGCTTGCATACACTTATATTTCAGTATGTTTTCAATTTGTGTTTCATGCTCATGTTGCAATCTTGTGTTTAGGATCTCTCTGATCATACAGGGTCTCATTTCTGGTTGATGGTTTAATGGCATTTGCAATCTTGTATTCAGAAGAGCTTTCATCTGATAGAAGATAAACAGATTTAAAATCATCTTACTGTCCTTGATTAATGAGACTGTCTGTAAACCTTTGGGTGCACCTTAGGTCATGATTAAATAGGGATTCCTGGATGCTTCATTGGTATTTTTCTTCAAGCCTTTGTGGTAGGTTATCAAATTTTGTATGGAATAGTGCAGATTTGGGCATCCATGTGTGCACACATCCTGGTTGAAAGAGCACTTCAGATTCATTGAAACATCTCTGTTGTTTAGGTGTTGTAATTCATTTGCAAAGTTTCCCAAAGAAGGTGATGACTCCTAACTACTCTTGTTCCAACATCTCTCATCATAATTTCATTTTAAACTAACTCATCCTACCTCCAATACCCCTGCATTTGCATTGTGTGTCCACAAAAGAATTCAATCCTTTCACTAAAATGCACAAAGTTGATCAGGGTCTTATCATGTCTTTAGCAGCTCTAGCTTTGTTTTGAGAACATTTCCATCATTTAGTAGTGACAACTCCTTTGAGTTTGGATAATGGATACTTGATCATGTTTTCACAAAGCCTCTTCCATATCATATGCAAAACACAAGGACATCTCCATCTCCTTACCATATAGGGGCTGCAATATAGGTTCTCTTGCCTTGGTTGATAGGCACAACCTAAAATAGTGAGGGTTAGATCAAAACCCTCTTGAAGGTGCTATCCACTCCCTCAATTCTTGAATGCAAACAAGCAGATAGGTGTGCTTCCTTGGCTACAAACGACATACAAAACATCTATCTATCCTTGAGTGTCTTGTGAAAATTCATGATGTTGTTCAAGTTGTGAAGGAGATTAAATCTGGATACCAACACTAATCCATTGGTATAAATGTTCATATTTTCCAAAATATGGGAACTCATACAGTTGATAAACTCCTACCTGCTTAAGAAACTTTTCCCTAGCATCGTCATACACCGACATATCTTCCACCGTGCACTTGTTGGTCTTCTTATTCAAAAAAGTGTTTAACTCTCCCTTGTTATCAGTGATGTGGTAGTTATATTCACTCACTTTGCATCTGTAGATATGGGAATCCTAATATTTTCTGACTATTACTCTATCTGGGTATTGCATTTCTGAAAAATTGCTTTCGGGAGCAATTTCAACCTTAACTTCCACCTTTTTCTTTCCGTTTATACATGTTGCAAGTGCTTTCTTTGGTGCCATCATAAAAATCCCACCTTTTATCTTTTGTGTCGAGTAAGTTCAAACCCTAGCTCAAATCATGTGCGCTAACTCGAATCGTGTGCCCTAGCTCAAAACTGCATGTCCTAGCTCCTTAATGCTTCGGATTCACTCAAACCACTCACCAACGGGGATCTAAGCCTTTTCCATGCACAAATATGCTCTCTGCATCTAGTTTTGCAACTCTCCACACCTCAATACAATTCTCCTAGCTCGTTTGAACTTAGTTTTCTTGAATAATTGTGATTGCAAAGGAAAAAATTAACCCGCATCACATCCTTATATATATTTTTAAAAATTTAGTGCATTTATTTCTCCTTCAGCTACCAATAATCTTCTCATTAATTGACCATTTTCAAAATTTTCAATGTGGTACAATTTTGTGCCCCAACTATAACCTTCTAGCGTGCCTTCCTACCCTCTAGCTACAGACTTCTCTTTTTTGCACGCTTCCATGCACCGAGTACCCTAGGGATAGAGAGGTAATTGGACCTGAAATCCTTACAGAAATGGAACAACATGTTAAGTTGATTCATGAATGCTTGAAAGAAGCAGAAGATAGAAAAAAGAGTTACGCTGACTTGAAGAGGGTTGCTAAGAAATTTAAACTTGGTGAGAAAGTCTTTCTTCAGGTTAAACCAAAAAAGAGTTCTATAACTTTTGGCAAGGCTGTCAAGTTATCACCTCGTTATGTGGGACCTTTTGAGATAGTTTAAGTAATCAACCCTGTAGCTTATCGTTTAGCATTACCTCCTGCTTTGTCATGAATGCATGATGTTTTCCATATTTCTTTACTTAAGAAATATGTTTCAGATTTATCACACATGTTAAATTGGAATTCCTTGCAAGTCCAAGACCCAAGAATAATCATGGTTAAACCCATTCAAGTGTTGGAAACTCACCAGTTACATTTAAGAAATCGAGAAATAAATCAATGTAAAGTCCAGTGGGACCATTTTAACGAAGAGAGTGCAACTTGGGAAAATCTAGAGGATATGAAAACTAATTTTCCATATCTATTTGAACAGAATTGATTTTGTTGATTGATAAATTAAAAAATTACGATTTTATCTTTCTATGACAATAAGTATGTCAGTTTTGGGTAGATATTTATTTGATTTGGATAAACAGCTATTTAATGTTGATTTCTTGAACTATAAGATTCTAATATATTTTGATTTATGGTAAGAGAAGTGAATGAAGTGATTTTCCTGAGGTATATTGTTAAAAAAAAGGGTAATCATCAAGACAATGATTATTTTAAGGAGGGGAGCATGTAACACCCTTGACAGTTGTTATTTTCCTCCTTTACATTTCAAGTGTTAACATGTGATTTCCTTATAAAGATATGTTCTTTTGATTTTTGGAGATCATGCTTGATATGGATAAATCATATTTTGTTCTTAAGATCCTTTGACTGAATTGGAATGGCTTCCTTGAATCCATTTTTCACTTCTTGTAGGTGAGTTGCAATCTGGTTTAAGAATTGTAAAATTATCTATTAATCTGACTCATCCTTTGATCAATTTTAGTGATCCAAGGAATTTTTTAAATCTGCTCTGTTGAACAAATGGTAAATCGACATTCCATGAATTAAAATGCATATGATTGAACTTTGTTGGTTACAATTTCTTTGATTTTTGTGTGAAAATGTTCTATTCAGTCATATGTTGTACTTGGATCTTTGGAGATCAATCGTGATAGGAAAATTCTGACGCAAACGAACTATAGCCTGTTCACGGCATAGGAAATATTTTGGTTCCTAAAACTAAAGGGACTGTCTTACAGAATCCTAAGCTAGGTAAGAATATATATATATATATATATATATATATTCTTACCTAGCTATGTTAATTAATTGAATTTTATCCTAACCTAAGCTTTGTGCTACAGGATTATGGAGAGGTTACTAGGTTACCTAAAAACTATTATGTTGGAATTAATCTAACCTATGTGGAAACTACCTAAGGTGGTAATTTATTGATTGGGTTATATCCTAAGGTTACCTATCCTAAGCAAACCTAAGATCTAACCTAAGCAATTATGTCTACCCTAAACTAATGGGCATGAAGGGGGAATTGGTGCTCACATGTATCATAGGTGATGGTTCCAAGGCATTTAAGTTGTTGATAAGGTTTTTAAAAGCATACGTTCCGCTAGTTGTGGTAGGGGCTAGTTGACTTGGCAGAAGCTTATGTGGAAACTTCACTAAAAATGGAGTTGCATGTTAATTTTGATTTGGCATTCACTAAAATTGGAAGGTGGTAGCAAGGAAGGATAGGTGGGAAAATAGGAATTAATGGAATTTATTGTTTTTAATTTTTGTGCTCAAACCATTTTGGTAGGCATGCAAATAGGGTTGTATGGGGTCATTTCACTTTGCATGTTTCACGATTTTCACTCTACATGCTCTCTAGTTTTTCGAACCAACAGATTGAACTACACTTAACGGCTATTTTTGAGGTTTTAGACCTATTTTCGGTTCGTGGAATATATAAGAGGCATAGTGGAAAAATAATAATATTATTTGATCTTTCATGGAGAAGAGGAGAAGTTGTGAGCTTGGCTGGAGGTTCCCTTCGATTTGGCAGAAGCGATATCAGGCATGATAGGCTCTAACCTTTAAGAACTCTTGCTTTCTTATAAATGTTTCATTAAAACAAGTTTGCTCTTTTAAGATTATTGGATTGCATATTTTATCTGGTTATTTGCTTGTTGGGTTTATTAAATCTTGTGATGTTGGTTATGAATCCCTGGTAAATGGTGTTATTTATGGAAACTTACCATGTGTTTGTTCTAAAAAAAATGCATGCAAAAACGTATTTCTGTAACTTGGCTTTTCATTCTGTAACGGGTAATGGAAGTGTTCTGTTTAAATAATATTCGTTGCTACTTAAATATGATTCAGAGTTTTTGAGAACCTTGGGTTCTGTCTGATCTTGTTGGAGTTTGTGTTTTGTCTGATCATGTGCTTGTGTTGAGCTTGTGTTTTAGTAGAGCTTATATTCAAGCTCGTATTTGGTTTGGAACTTGGTTTTGGTTTTATGGTTGTTGAGAATTGTTGATGGAGGTTCTTGTTGTTCTAAACTGGTGTTTGGAATCTTGGATAATCCTGGACTGTTGTTGAAGTCCGTATGTATCTCGGTGCTTGTGTTTTATTTCCTTATGATAACTTGGACTGTTAACGTCAGTTCATAATGTTCATGGTACTTGTATTTTATTACTCGTTTTTGGGGTTCAAAATTTGGTGAGAAACTTGAGTTCTGTTGGTGATAATATTTGGCTTCGCGTTTTGATATGAATTTGTGTTGGAGCCTCTAGTTGTTCTAAACCAGTGTTGAAATCTTGGGTAACTTGGGACTATTGTTGAAGCCGTATGTGGCTCTATACTCGTGATTTAATCTTGTGGTATTTTTGACTGTTAATGGAATTTCATGATTTCACCACACTCTTATCTTGTTATTTGTTTGATTCTAAACTCTCGTTGGAAATTCATGTTTCGTTTGAGATAGGAATAAGAATCCTTGTTTTTAATATGAACTGTTAATGGATATTTGTATCTTTCATTGCCTCATACTAAGATACTCTGCATATCTGAGCTCATGTTGAGTTTTTTGTAATTCGAAACTGTACATGAAATTTAGTACTTAGTGTTTGAAAATAGTAGCAGGAACGATGTGTCGGTTTTTTTCTGGTATGTTGAGTTTTCTTTATTAATGATTTAAAATTGGATGGGAACTTGTTGTTTCCCTGAACTGTGAATAATTACTTCGGTAGTCTTGTACCTTTGTGAGAAGCTTGTGTTCATCATTATGCTCAGATTTTGTACTTTCGAGCTCTGAGCTAGTAGTATTATCGACATGTTCGATTTGGTTTTGGTATTTGAATTGGGTTTTCTTAACTTCTTAAAGAGTTTAAAGCTCAGAAATTTTCTAATCGAACTACTTACTCAAGGAAATCTGGGAGAGTCGATTAATTCGAGCTGTTTAAATATCCTTGGGATTTAACTGGAAACATTTTCTAAGGATAATGAGATTTCAGTGTGAGTTTGTTGATACTTCTGATCATGTTAACTTATTGATTGGTTATTTTTCTATCTCTTATTGGATAAAGTAAATACACCTCGTGTCTTTATAAAAGAAAGGCATGTGATTCATTTAGAACTGACTCTTTTTTAGGACTGTTACTTGTATTTCATTCTGGGTATGGAATTGAAACATGTGTTCATTGAAAGTAAAGAAGTGTAAGGAATATGGCAGTGTGCTTTCTTATTACTGGATAGATCATTGGTTGAACTTTTCTATTTTTGATTCTCTTTTTTTTTATTTAGAGATTTCTTTATGAGTTTTTTGGTCTTCCTTTACCCAATCATTTGTAGAAATGATGTTGGAAGAGATTATATTATTTGGTTTTATTGAGTTGGAAATGCCAACTTTTTTGGCAGACTGTTGTTTGACAAGACTTTACTTGTTTGGTTTGGGATGAGTAAGTTTTTCTCTTGCACTCTATCTTTTTAAGAATTCTCCTTGGATGAACTCGAGTAGAGATTAACCCCTATATGATTCTACCTTGATTTTTGAACGTTGTTTCAGATCTTTAAAAGTTAACTTCTATATGTGGAAGTAGATTTAAACTTGTAGGTAGACCGATTGATTCTCTATTACTTCTTGGATTTAATTGAAATTCTGTTCTGATGAATATCTTAAATGTTAAATTTTAAGGTAGTTGTCTTTTAAAAGAAACAGTTAAATCATGTTTTGAATCTGTTATGTTTCTCGGATGTTTTGTGTTTTGGCATAGTTTTTAATGGTTCTTCTTCTTCTTTTGTTTAGGAGTTAGATGAGTTATCCTAATAAGAACCATGCTTTAAACCCTTCTTTTGGCTTGAAGTAAAGATAAATGTTGTATTCTTTTATGAAATATTGGGAACAATGAGATGTTATGATTTGTTGTTTGACTAATGATAATTGATGGAATCAATTAAAATATATTTTGTAAGGCTGATATGGTGGCTTATATTCTGTCCTTTTCTTGGAAGTGAATTCAATTGGTTAACTTTCCGTTGCTTTTGATGTATTGATTTTATGATGTAATAATTGTCTCATTAAAACAAAGTTCTTTTAATGGAACAATTATGGTAATGCACTTCTTTTTAAGGCTTAGTGCTTATCATGCTCAGTTCATTGAATTGACCCGTGCTAGCAATTTTTGCAGATGGAATTCGTAAGTGAAAAGGAAGGAAAAAACTTATGTGATGCATTGGCTGATTTAAGTCTAATTGTTGTGAAGAACTCTGAATCATTCTTGAGATTGTATTGAAAAAGAAAAATTAGTATTCTTTTGTAATGAAGGCAGTTGTCTTATAACACACCTAAATGTATAAGTTTTAGAGATGAATTAAATGTTGAGAATTTATTTACAGTGGGTGTGTAAATTATCTTGTACTTTCATTGCATAGATGGAATCTTATCTTGTTGTTATACTCCATATTATGTATATGCTTAATGGGGTATTCTTAGATAAGTTTGACAGTGGGAATTGGAATAATCTCCCTAGATAGGATGCAACTTCTTAAGTTGTAGAATTTGATGTCATAACTAAACAATTCAATATATTAATATGATATGGAATGAACATTCAGTAATAACTATTGAATTTGTAAATGATTTACAGGGGTGCTAGGCCCCAACACTTAATCATGTAAAGGAAGATTATTCCTCTATCTTAAGAATGCAAATAAAATAGAAGACGTGATTCCTAATCATTAGAATTTGTTTAATAAAGTCTACTTAGTTATAACCTAGATGGTTGTTACACTTCCTTGAATGGTTAAGTCACAATAAATGGAACTTATGATGTTGATATCCTGTTATGGTTGACGGCTTGTTAAGTCCATTAAATAACATTAAAGGAAATATTAAGCTAAGAAAGTTATTTAACAACCAATTGAATCTGTTATAGAGAAGACCTTGAGAATAGTGCAATTAGGGTTAGGCAAGGTTTCTGAAATCTGTTTTGAAGGATCCAAATTAATTAAATTTATAATAAACTCCTTGGGGTATGTACATATTGATGAGGTTGTTCTATAGGATGGTGGCACATGCCAACTATAGAGCTGTACCTTTGATAAGATTAGGATCTTCTCAAGGATACAGCGATGCAGTTGACATGTGGTAACACCCTTCTACATTGATCATCTAGATCTACACACATTGGACTTGACCTTAGTTTCTCTCTAAATCTGGTTAGTAACATGTTTAAGATAAAGGTTAGACCTGTAACACTTAGGATACCTTGGCACATGGGGTTGACTTAGGTTGACCCAGTATGCCAACTTACCCTAAGTCTTAGTCAGCCTCCCCATATCATAACATATGTTGTTAAATCGAAATAGGGTTAACCTTGGACAAGTGGACTGACGGAAGTTAGTAAAGGACATTCTGGATAACAATAGAGTGGGGTGAAGGATGTATTCTGGATTGACGAGTATGCCGTCAAGGAATAGTAATACAAACAGTATGTTAGAAATCTTTGGCCAAAGTATTGTAAGCT
Source organism: Taxus chinensis (assembly GCA_019776745.2). Lineage (NCBI taxonomy): Eukaryota > Viridiplantae > Streptophyta > Pinopsida > Cupressales > Taxaceae > Taxus > Taxus chinensis. The sequence continues at coordinate 39,050,696 of CM034148.1, read as the reverse complement.
GCTATTTGTGTTGTCCTATGTCACCTAGTCTAAGGTTTATGATGCAAATGAATATTGTTAAAAAATATTCAGATAGGTTCCTTAGACAGATTACTCAATACCATGAACAAGGAAAGAGAACCAAGTATACGTACTATACGAAAAAGTATTCAATACTTAATGTTAAACATGAATAGATTGGTAGTTTACTGAGTCATGAAATGAATAGATCAGTAGCACACTAAGTCATTACAACTGCATATGGTTATCTTTTATATGAATGGTTGATATAGAATGTGTGTTCTAAATTATGAATTTAGAACAGAGAACATTATTTATTAAAAAAAAAATCCCTTGTTTCTAAAGTCTTAAAATGGGAATGTTGCATGTCAAGGATCAATGAGTGGCCCATTCAAGAAAGGTAAGAATTGTGTTATTACTGACTTTGCACAGCATTTGAGGAGGAGTGGCACATTTTGAAGGAGTTACCTACGGTAGTAGGTAAGGTAGTACAGTTCGCGGTGTATCAGAATTTTTACATCACATGGTTTGCCATGAAGGATGGGACATGGAGTCCATGGTGAAAATTTCCCTATGCTTTCACAGCGCCCGACTTCTAGGCCTCAATTCACAGATTTACTGATGCACATTATCTGAACTTAAACGCAGCAAGGTAGATTGTAACTACCACACTCTCAAGAAAACATATGTATATCCAGGTCGGTCTACCTACATTGAGAGGCTCATTTCAGATGTCATAAATATGAATCTAGTAAGTTTGGCTATTGGGGATAGTGGAGCCGCACTCATATATCTTTAGATCAAGCCTAGGATGGAGAATATTAAGTATGTGGAGAATTATTTCATGCTCCCAATGCCGCCCAAGTGCTAACATACAATGGAGAATGTGCCAACTCTAAAACCTTCTACGACCATACAGATAGATGAGGAAGATGATGAACACAAAGATAGTGGAGGCTTGGATCACATATGTTAGAGGAAGCCCACAAACAAAGTGGAGAGTGAGCATACAGAAACTCCACCATAAGTGCAAGAAGGAGAAGAGGACTTGGACATGGATGCAATCCCCAAAGAGGTCCAGTTTAAGAGGGTATTTAGAAGAACTAGGACCCAAGGCATGGGAACACCACAACCTGTAAGAAGATCACCTAGACTCTCCCCTCAAAAAGAGGCACTTGAGAATAAAATAAGGAGAAAGTTGAATCTTAATGAGAAGGTAGAGGATTCTGAAGAGAGCATTCTTGGAACCCCAGTACAACCAAAAGATATGGAGGAACCCAAAGATGAAGAAATGAAATATGAAGAGGAAGGTGTGAAGAAAGCATAAGAGATAGTACAAGAGGAAGCCAGCATGAACGTTACTACTCAAGATGAAGAAGGGCCAACTCCAAACGTTGGCGTACAGGTTCTTAAAGGGCCAATAACAAAGAGAACAAGTGAAGAATATGTTGTGCCAAGTATGGTCTATGTTGAGGACACAAGAAAAATTATTCGTGCCCAATTTTAGAGTATAGTGGGCCTTAAGGAATTATATGGATTAGATTTGATGGATCTAGACATGGCCACCATGTACACAAGGAAATAGTTATTCTAGTCCGTGTAGACCCATATAGATGAGCTAGATTTTTATGTGTGTGAGGAATCTTGTGTAACAAGGAGAGTGAAGAAGGTACCCCAAATTAGACACGTGACGGTAAAGTCTACTCTAATATTTGATGAACATGTGAGAAATATCTTGGCTAAGGTATCTACAGAGGTGGTGCGGAGGAACATTTATAAGGCTACCACCATTAAAGTGCTAATTTAAGATAACAAGGCTAAAACTGTAGAAATAGCACATTTAAAAGGAGAAAAGGACCTAGAACAAAAAATGAATGAGGCCTTCATTAGCATGGTAGAAGAAATTGGATATTACATTCTGAAATCAAGACCTCATCTTGAGTCTAAGGTACTGGATAATTTTCCTTGGGCTATGCATTATGTGTGCACATTGGTTGATTTGTTGCTAGAAGATGGACCAATTTGAATGCCAACACCAAAGGATCCTGAACAAGAAGCAGAAAGAGCAAAGGCCTCCATGGTTAGGAAAATTTCAAATTATGAGGCATTGCTCCAAAATCTAAAGGATGAACTGAAGAAATTTGACCAAGCTATGAATATTTGTGCGGCACCAAAAGCAATGATAAGGATCATAAATCTAGTTGAAGATAATGATGTTCTGAAGGCCATGAAAGATGAGACACTGGGACATGTAAAAATATTTGCACTAGTAAAACAAAAGTGTAAATCCTTTGCAATAGCCCAAGACCCACATAAGGAGAGAATAGCTGAGATAAAGAATCTGATAGCGCAGCAGATGGATCTTCTTGAGGGAATGATCTTTGATATGGCCAATGGTGTCCATGTTTTGCATAATGAGATGGAACAGATTACTCAGGATGAGTTGGATGCCATCACTACAGACATTCCAAATAAGACAAGGACCTCACTAGGTGATTGGAAAACTTCGAAGGCTGAGATTAAAAGTGAATATCTAGAGTTGATCCTTTTGGTTGAAGAAGAGGAAGCTGCAAAGTAAAGATCCATTCTTTTGTCTAGTGATTCTTTACATGTTTTCCATTCTTATTCTTTATTATTTGGAAACATCAAAAATAATTCCCATTTCTGGGATGGAAATGTACTTTAGTGTGGGGTAACGTTGAGAAGACAATATTTTTCTAAGGAGAAGACACACATAGGATTCGTGCATGGGAACAAGGCACATTTGAAGGCGTAGAATGATAGGAAAGGAAACATGTGCTAGGATAGGTTGATTTGGGACTTAGCCATTTTCATAGATGCAGGATATTTTTTAAGATAGCATGTCGAGCACACATCGGGATGGAGACTTGAACAAAACACAAATACTATTTTGGGAACGAGCGTCTGATAAGCCTCATGCATGAGTTGAAGATAATAATAGGATTACTTCTTCCTATTAACTATAGGATGTCTATTATTAGTGCACTTACATGTGTGCATGTTATTGTAAAGGCACATGGATATTATCAGCATGTGACCTATTTTTAGAAGTGTGTAGGTGGTGAAGGGAAAGTCCCCACCCCTATTAATATGTATTGAATTATGTAGTTTAGAGAGAGACGAGGAGTGAATTATCATAGAGTTATGTTGTTGGATCTGATACGCGTATGACTTATAATGACAATTTATAATATAAGAAGCTTCGATGTATTACATTGTTAATATAATGGAGTATATTGGATGGACAATGGTGTTAAACATGACCATAATTGGTTCTTTTATGGTTAATCTTATTATAGTTATTGTTTAATTCATGATTCACTAAGATCTAGATCTGGAATATACTCTATGGAATGTTTATGGTTATTTATGGTTATGAATATGTTGTATCTTCATCACACTAACTTCCTGCACAACCAAATATAAAGAGGGTCTTAGTACCTTTTTTTTATTTGTGTTCTTTGTGTTCTTAGGACGCCTGGGTTTATATAGTGGGTTCTAGGCTGCATCACATATCATCAATCCATTTATCGTAATCATCATATATGTTTCATCTTATCAAAAATTTTGAATAACAATGGTCCATATTCAATGATGCAATTCTACATATAATCAAAAAATTCACATCATTCAAAACATGCACTTATAATTCACTTATCATTTTATAATTTGTTATTGATAATTAAATTTACTCACTCGTGTTTTTCCAACATTCAAATTAGTTTAAATTCTACCAATAATTCAAAATCATTATTCTAAAATCAAGATGTCGAAAATAATTAACTCACTTTATTTTACAATACTTAAAAATTATATTGTCAAACAATTTAAATCCATATCACACTCATAGTGATAGTACCAATTGTTTCTAATATTTACTTAGCCTTGCAATTGCCATTTTTTTCCTTGTATTCATCCCCTAATTATTTTGATTTGAGCAATTGCTTGATTCATATTTTTAACCACAAAATTAACATGTATTCTTGTCCCAATCAACGACACCAAAAGGTTTTTAAAATATATCATTATACACTCAACATTAAAGTTTGCCTCCAGTGAAATAATCATATATATATATATATATATAATACCAATAGAGTTTTACATCTCCAAGTATTTTTTGAATTTAAAAATAGTTACGAACCTTATATCAAATGAAACATGATTACTAGAGTAAAAAAAGTTTCTACTAATATCCTATAGTTCTAACAATATCACAAGAAAATGGGCATTACAAAGTGCAGCCCACTTCTTTTTGTAGGTACAGGTTCTTCAAGATGACCACCTTTTCAACATCCTACACTTGTTTATAGATTCTCAGACATATAGTACATGATTACACATTTATTCTTTTGATTCATGTGCTAAAATGATTTATTACATGTGCCTAAAAAGATGAGGCATTCATTTGGGTATATTCTACACCTAAAATAGACACATGTAGAATTATGGGCTAGTATTTAGATACACACAAGGTACAAGTACTAATAAACAACATCAAATTTAAAAATATAGAAAATTGTACATAGGTTCATTAATGTACAATCTGGTTAGGACCGTATGGATGGTTTTGACCTTTTAACATGGTTTTTCCCAAGGGTAATTACATCAACTTTCTCAACAATTTCATACTTTCACTTACATGAATGGGTTCTTGACACAATTTCAAATCCATTGCACTTACTTCATATCAGTTACATGGGTATGAAGTACTTCACTCCTTCACCACAACACTAGTTACAGTTTTAGGGATGTTGGGGGCATGGGTCTCCTTTCTTCATCTATATTCCAATACATTACATTTTCTACTCAGTTTCTATTCATTTTTGCAGCACATGTGAAGGACATGGGGGAACTCATTTTCTTTTCTATTGTGTGTTTTTATCTACAAAATTGGGCCTATAGCCATCTACATTGGTGTGGTCCGTGGGGTTACAAAATTATTAAAGCAACTAATTCCTTTGTAGGGCGCCCTTCCTTTCCCCTTACATCAAAGGATAGGATATCAAGTTTGTTGAATGATTTTGATACACGGTCTTCTTTCTTCGTGGGTTGCTTTGGTACCTCACTCTTCTTCTCTATCCTCCATTTTTGCGTAGGGTTACATGTACTTAACACTTTGGTTTTTTCCTAACACAATTGGGGACTGATAAGCCCCAATCCTTCAACAAGATCAACAAATTGAATCTTCAAGTACAAATAAAAAAGGAGAATTTCTCCCTCCATAAAACAAATAGGTGTATTCCCTCCATGTTTTACATCTCTTTTATATTATGCAAATGTAAATCTTACATATTACATGTTACATTTGAGTTAAAGTTAAATTATTTACCATGGACATTGACTACACTTTTTGTTATAGGTTTCATCATATAACATGTCAACATCAACACAACAAGACTCTATAAAACAAACTCTAAGTGTAGACGTTCACTCGGTCCAACTCTATGTCAATCCGAGCCTTTGCGAGATCTTTTTTGAGTTCTTCTTACCGATATCCCCCTGAACCAAGCTCTAACCTGACCGCACTGCTTAGCCATGACTTGGCTGACCAACCCTATCTCATTAGCTTGTTTGTCAACTCACAACCGACTTGGTTCTATCTAAAATGGCTCGGCTGAGTCACTTAAACTCCTTGGTTTGCATCACTATGAACAACCTTATTTCATATATGATTCATCTCACAATTATTTTGAGATCCTTGAATTGCTCTAACTTTGTGTGATTTACATTTTACTGGCCCATTCATTTCCAATGACTCGATGCCAATCTCAAACCGATCTACCCATCTCATGGCTTGACTCCATGAGCTTCGAGCTTCAACATATTATTTCTTTCTAGATAAGCTTTACTTTCCCCTTCATGAGCTACTCAAACTGACCTCCTGTAATGTTGAGCTAAAATGTAACATCCTCAATTTAAAACACCAGAACAAGGGAAAAAAAAATTATTTATTTTTTTTTATATAACGTTCTCTGTTATGAATTATAAAATTCAAACACACGTTCAAGATTTAATAATTGTTCTCTGCCCAAACAACACAGTTTGGATCATACAATTTCTTTTTAAAACGAATGTTACCTGTTCACATATTTACAATATGGAACACACATTCAATGCCATTCAATCTTATAACAGATTCTATATGCTGCTGTAAATGACTCGATGAACTACCAATCCTTCCATTTTCATGGCTCGGAGTTTCAACGATCCTTCATTTCATGACTCGGCAACAACCGATCCTTCATGTTTGTTTATGCATATTATATTTTATATACTTGTTCTCATAACCTTCCCCGGTTATCGAAGTGATCCATTTAAGAAGCCTATCTGAATATCTGTTACTGATATTCATCTGACATCCTGCATCTTAAATTAAGTGATAAGGACAACGCAACCAACAATTGCGATACTTTGGCCAAAGATTTTCACATGCTTTGCATGATCATATTCCTGGATGTGATACACATCTACGGAATACGTCCTTCACTTCACTTCACCTGTTATCTAGAATGGTCTTTCCTGGTTCCTACCAGTCCTCAACGTTTAAGTTCAGTTTTAAACTTTCAGTTCCAGTTAGTAATATGAACGGGTATAGGAAGGCACTCCTGGTAACTAAAGATACGTAGACATACGGTGTCGTTACCCCATGACTCCGTGTGTCTGATTATCTTTAGTATTCCGGAGTCACTCCGTATACCAGATCATACCCTATCTCCACCCCAGCTAAGATCTACACATTCAGCCTATGTATTCTAAATGTTTTAATTCGGGAGGGCATTGCTATATGTCAGCTGCAACATTGTGTCGTCATGAAGACCCCATCTTCATGAAGACACCTTGCTGTAGCTGGCGTATGCCAATGTCCTGCAGAATCCACCCATCGAGAATACACATCCTGCTCAAGTGATTTAGCCACGAGTAAATAGTTAAAGCAATTTTCAGCATCCACGTTGATCCCTTGATCCTCGTTTCCGTTGCAGTTGTATATATCTAAGAGGGACTAAACTGTCCATTAGTTTGCTATGTATCGTCTCCTTCGTATCGAAGGGCTACATTTCCTTACTTGGTTTATTTCTTAATCATTAGATTAAGCAGCCCGTACCAACGGACGTAATAAGTTTAACCTATTAAACTTAGCCAAGATGTTTCCAACTGCAACTAATTTCAGAATATTAACTTATTAGACGTCATTCAAACGAGGTCTAATCTTCGAGAAATGAATTCATTTGTTCCCCTTAACGTTATATAGTTAAGGATCATTAGTTATGGATATATTTATCCTATATCCTTTATTCTGAATTTTATCAAACAGGATCATTAATGGGGTTCGAAAATGAAGTTCGAATACTCCCAATTTAAATTGATATTCCTTAGCTCCTAAGCTAATCCTGAATACCCTCTGATTATGAAATCATATTCTTCTTAATCCTTTTTAATGTCAATTAAAAATTCATCTTTACCCAAGTATGAACTAATTGCATTGTTCAACTTAAAAGTTGTATTTAAGTAAGAACAGATATCAGTTTCAATTCAACATCCATCCAAGGATAATGAAACAATTCCAACTCAAGAAATAACATCATATTTCCAATTTAAACAACAATATCAACTGATATAATTATTGAAAATATCACACTTGTAACTATATTCAATATTGTAAGTCATAATTTGTACATTTGCCAATCCAGCTGATTGGGTATAGCTTTTACAAAGCATCCATACAGCTCATGGACAGAAGAATACATTTTCTTCATTCACAATTCCTCAAAGAGGAATGAAAGCAACAATTACAAGTTATTTTACATCTAATCAAGAGGCATCAGAAGATAGCCAAGTCTTCATTCTAATCAAATTCCATCTACAAAATGAATTGCACGAGTCAGTTCAATGAACTGAGCACATTAAGCACTTATCCTTAAAATAAGATGCTTCAACAAATTGTTTCAATAAAAGAACCCTGCTTTTATGAAACAACAGCAAAACATCAATCTCGAAAGGCACAAAAGAAAGATCAGCATAACCACTGAACTATCAAAAATATCATCACAATCAGCCAAGGGACTGCTGTCCCGTTTCCACATAATCAATGCAAATATCAATTTACAATATTTGTCAAGTTAGGAATACAAGTAGTTTGCTGCCTATATAGCATACAGTTATCCTTTCCACGCCTCTCATTAATAACCAATGCAAAGGATGAAACTAACTGAATATAAATCCATTACTTTCCCTTCCATTCATGAAGCATGTTAAATTTAAAGCATTCAAGTCCAAACAAGAAAGTGAACAGCAATGCATATAGTAGCTCCCGTCCAAACACTATAAAATTCATCATTCACGAATTCCAGATTTCCAACTGAATGAAAGAAGAAAGATCATTTTTCTACAACATTCATTCATATCTCTATTTCTTTCCACATGACTGTCCTAACAGTAAAATCCATACGAAAGACAAATCAAAATAACAGTTCAGAGTGAAACTTACAAAATCCACTCGGAATTCACCTTCTGGGAGCATGAATAATTTCATAAATAATCAGCTTTAAACAAAGACAGGAAAGAATTCACCATTCATATCCATACTTCATTGGAATCAGACTCCTTTAAGGATCCAAACATATTAGTACAACATTAGGTACATCCGAGATCAAACAATATAAGGTTACATACCATATAATTGCCATAATAAAGAAAATCGTATTTCTTTCGCTGCATACTTAAACAGAAACAGTATTTCAATCATGCAGTCAATTATTTACATAATGATCTAATTCTAGTAGCGTTCCCCGTTCAGAATAACATTTATTCATCACTATTACCTACAGCAATCCATTATTCTCATGATGATGAATTTCATCAGGATAAAACAGCAGCAAAGAAAATAATTCATTCCCTTTTCATTTCACTAAGAAACACCATTTGCTCAAAACGAAACCGAACACCTAATCCGTGTTCATCTCAAACAAGACAGCTCATTGTAAGGATTACAGAACAGTCGTTTGTATTAAAAACAACTCTCAAGCCCGTACCGTTCAATCCAATACCACAAACAACTCATATTCAACTGTCCATACCTCTATAAGAGCAAACCCGAACCAGGTGTTAATTGTATGAGCTCGGTACAGCCAGAGCAACTCAAAAGACAAATTAGATCCCAATTTATTTATTTTCCATATGTTTCCACAAAAATCAATTCAAGTTCGAATTCTCCAGATAGTTCAACCAGCAGACAGGCATCAACCATAGGACGCAATGAAATCCATTTTTTTTTCATTACAGTATATAGAAATACAATCATTTTTTTTTTGCATAGAATTCAATCAAGTGGAAACTGTGTCAACAGTCCTTATAAGAAGACCAACAGCAATCATATAATCACAGTGAAACCACCTTATTCTTTCAACAAGTAGAAACGAAATCCATAGATAACTTTAAGAAGGAAAAACAGTTATCTTATTCCCTATTTCACGAATACCCAATACGTATTCGCTTAGTTCCTACTCAAGAAAAGGTACAGCAATGATATTATTGCCTAAACTTCCTATGGTCCGAGTTCAATTACTCACAGTAACTCGAATGCCACTTCCATCCAAAATCCAAACAGTACAAGAAGAAGGGTCTACTTTCTTAAAGAAAATTTCAATAAGAACTACTCCATCAACCATTATTCCCTTCCTTTCAGTTTATTAACAATAAACAGTTGTTCATTAGTGGAAACAACTCATAAAAAGAAGTGTACAGTCACAAGATATATATATATATATATATATATATATATATATATTCAAGGGATTTCCCAATATGGTCAAACGTCCAGCACACAGGAAGATACATCATTCGAAATTTACAAGACAATAAAACTCAACAGTCAAGACAATATTTCCATATTGTTTTCAAATGACAGCAAGATCCAATGAAACCCATTTCATAGAAATATACATGGCTGTATCTTCATTTTTCCCTTTTTGTTTACATGCAAGGACAATTCCCCATATAGCAGCAAGAAAAGATTGCACTTAAAGAGATAATTTCGCCACAAGGGCGATTGCACAGCCTATTCCAATTTCGAACAACACGAACAGTGAAAGGAATATCCACATTCCAACCCATTTATACAATCAACAATCAAGACTGAAAATCATTTCCAACATGATTCGAGCAAGAACAAATCAAGGCAGAGCAACCAGAATCAAATCTCATTAACATTTCCCAAAGAAAAGAAGCAAGAACCAATAAAATCCATTTCCAAATCAACTCAACAACAATCATGTGATCCCAACCCAAGAGCAGGGTTGTTTTAATGAAACATTTAATCAAAGAAAAGATTTTAAAGAGAAGGGCTTAACGTGCCTGAGATATCTTCTCCAGAGCTCGAAGAAAACGTTGTTTGCCGCATTTTTCTTCCACAACGGCAACACAATATTCCCAGCACTCCCTTCCTTTCTTCAGGCTTATCAACAGCCTCAAAACTTCCAAGAAAATGTCAAATGCAAACCAAAGAAACCAAATGCAAAGCAACTTTACAAAAGGCTCGAACCAACAAAATGAAAACCAATTTTTCCTCATGCTGTTTCCAAGGCAAGCTGGTCACGAGGACCAAAAACCATTAATGTAATAAAGACTTGGCCGTTTTCCTTATTTTCCACGCCACCGCCACTTGGGTTGGCGAGTTTTAAATTTCAAAATTTCCATGCAAACTGAATTTAGCCATAACTCCAAATAGATACCTCTATTTCCTACCTGCCCCGCCAAAACTGGCGCCATCCACGAAGGAACAGTTCATTTAATACCAATGAATGCCTCCTTCCGATCCTTATCCCTTTTCTTCCCAAGGGTCTGCGTACCCCTTAGTTTAGGATTAGTTTAGGTTACATAACTCATTCGACCTAGGTCTTAGTTCAACCTTAGGTTTTAGAACTTAGGTTTATTTTCCCTTTTTTTTTTTGTAATTTAAAAATCCACTTAGGATAGTAGTGTAGGATGTATGTTAGGTCTTAGGGTTAGTTTAGGTTTAATTCACACTAACCATTAACACTAACAACTTCCTTCCAGCCCCTTACTAACATTCGCGTTAACGCAGAGCAGGACGTTCCGTCCTTTAGATTACATGCCAAGGTCACCCGTGTCCAGGCGTTTCTCGCCCCACGAGGTCCCAAATTCGACAGTACAGGGTTTAAGAATCGAACCCCTATCGTTGGCATTTTCGTGCTAGCTATTCACTCCTGTAATCAGGCGCTGCACGCTCATAATAATCCTAGTCCAGTTTAAGTGTGAATTAACATAGAAAACACAAGAGGACCCCAGCATACTTGAATCAATAGAATTGATTCAGGGTATGCTGTCAATCAGCAATAAGAGCAAGCAAGTATACGACAATCTGTCGTCACATCAGCAAACACACAAGTACAATATTTGTTGTCCCATGCAATAAATCACAGTATGCAAGAATCCAAATTAGCAACACATTATCTTAAGATCAAAACGTATCTTAACATGTTTGCTTTCATTCCAACAGCTATAACAGTATGTAAAACATTCACCAAGTTAACATACAAAATCAGAGTGTTACATAAAATGAATTAGTAGAGCTCGAGTTCAATCTCACGAACTATGTTTTGCATGCCAACCCACAAACCTTGTCAACTCGAATCGACCTCTCACATGTTTGAGTACTAAGCTCGGATTTACCTTGAATGACCGAGTTACATTCTTCTTTGTTTCTATATTAAACATGTCTCTCTTACTGACTCAATGAGCTCTCCTAAATGGATTTGTCTCTAATCTTGTTTTGATGATCCTTGTCTTTCCTTGGAGCTAAGTTGCTTGTTATGGGCCAAGCTACGTTCAAACACCAAGTTGGGCTTGTCTTTATTGGGCTCCACTCCACATCACACTCACTGCCGAGTTCACTGTGATCGAGCTCCATCTTATTTATACACATTGAACCCAAATCCTCTAATTTCACAACATCAATGTCAAATGACAAGTTCTTAGATCAATCCTCACCTTGGCATGATATCCTCCATGCTATGATGGTTTGTCGAGCTCCATTTTACACCAGGATTCAAAGATTAACTTTCCCAAACATTTTGTTTCTTTTCCACACTAAACTCCTCACAAGATGATCATCATACTCGATGCTAATGTATTCCAACCCACCTAAGTCATGAGCCATTACCGAGGTCATGCCCATCATGAGCCTTCTGAGGAATCACTGAAACCTTACAATTTGTCCCTAAAATTATCTCCTCGCCCAAGTGTGATTTCATTCAACTCACTCGGCCCCAACTCATTTTTCCACCTGTCAATCAATGCACAAATACTGACTTATCTTATCTTTAGAATGTTATGTTGAGCTTCGTCACAGCTCCATGGTGGCATGGTCCAAACCATATCTCTATGGTAGCAAGATAAATGAATCTTACAGATCTTCAAGATTGATCAAACAGGATTTTCATCCCAATCCCCACGTAGAATTGATCATCATATTGTCAAGCCTCCATCGTTCTTCCTTTTGCTTACTTGGTAAGCATTCAAGTTTCATCCTAATGCAACTACGGCTTGACCCAACTATACCTCCCTCAGTTAGCTTAGTGATGTTGATTTTAGGCTACTTGACTTAAAATTGCATGTTCATTGAATCAATCAATCTAAACTCAACTCCACTTGAGTCATCTCCTCTGGTTTTCTCGGTATCACCAACAATCTTCTGCATAATCTTGGTGAATGTCTCGATGTCTCATGTTAAACCACTCAATCATCCAAATGTTCTTTAACGCCCCTGATGACTCACCTAGTGAATATAAAATCAACTTGGAATCCTCCTCCATGAGGAACTTTTGTGTTGGGTTGCCATTTTGACATCCTTACATGGTGATTCTCTCCTAAATTTCCACGTTGAAGACTAGAGTGTGGGATTTCGGCACCATTTTACCCACTCAATTAGGATATGGATGCAAATTTTTTTGAAGCCCTCTTTTCACAACATCATGGTTTGGAGCTTGACCACCATTTTTCCATGCCCATCATGGCTTTTGCACTATGCAAGTCTGAAGTGGGGAATCCGAGGTTTCGAGGCCATTTCACTCGTGAACAAATCGGAACTTTGGCTCTTAACTCCCTCTTTCCCACCATCTTGTCATGGAATTTGTGAACTCACTACCGAGTTACCCAGAGCTTACTATTTCTGATAGATCAAACTCGGCTCACCATAATGCTCGACTCATTGACCTCCATCCTCCACCATGCGAATGCTAGTTTGTTCAATCTTCTCATTGTGTAACTGTATCCCACGAGCTCTCTGAAATTTCTTTCAAATAGGATTCCTCCTGCACTTTTCTTCATCGAATAATGCCAAGCCTGCAAAATATCTTCAAACGAGTTTGATTTTGATCTCTCCAAGCTGGTCCAATGACAACCCTAGCCGAGCTCATCCCACCACACATCATGCTTCTCTCACTGGGATGCAAAAACCCCTTGGTGTGTTGGGCTTGTGTCCTTGTCAACTCATGTCTCATTATTTTCGAGATCCTCCATGAACCTGAATGAGCTCGATCTAACTCACCTCGTCTAGCACATTTGATTCTCAACATGTTCAAACTCGAGATTTCCTACTGCCATGAATTAACATTTTGAGCTCAAACCCATTCTCTTCATCAAGTATTATCTATGTTTTCTACAAGAAACTTCAGATTTGACCAAGAAATTTTGTTTTCCATGCATTGATCTTCGTTTTCGAGTTCAACATTCTAGGAATTGATCCCCAATCTGCCAAATTCAAGCCAGACACCTCTAACTTTGAGCTATGAGTTTACTACATTTATCCTTCTATGCCTCGGGCCACCAAATTGTGTCCAATCTAACCTTCGGGCCCATCATTATGGTTCCTGCAAAACACCTCACTAATAAGCTTGATCGAGCCTATTTATTGCCCAAATTCACAAGCTCTATTTGAGCCAGTTTCAGCTCATGAAAGGATTGAGTTGCTAAAAAATGACTTAGCTCATAATCAACTCACCTTGGCCCATATTTGGAACTCAGTACTCCTCCACATACATGCCAACATTTTATTCGAAGAGGTTAGCACTGAATAGCTCATTGGTGGCCTCTATGAGCTCACCAATCTAGAAAAATAATTGTCCTCACATCCATTTAGCTTGAACGGGATATGTTGGGTGTTGATCCCTCATATGCATCATGTGAGCTCATCATGCATCTCACCGAGCTACTCGGTGAGCTGTTTTTAGCTCATAACCCCCTTGTTACCTTCTATTGATTTCTTTTGCCCTAATTTTAACTTCATGACCATTTCTATGAAAAATGGACCATGTAAGTGTGATAAGACACCTAAACATTTTTATGTCACTTTAAACTATGTTTTGCTCGAGTTGGGTAGGTATGGGCCCTCCACGGGTAATTTCTTTGTTTCAAGAAAAACTCAAGCTTTCAAGACTAGGGAAAGATAAGAACAGTCCAAGATGATCATAAACACCTCTTAAAGTTTGAAATTATCTCGATAACCCCAGAATCTTTACAGAACAATTTTTTGGTCTCCAGATATCATCCTATTGTCCATTTTTTCCCAGGGGCATAAATGGATAACATTTTTGGAAACCTCTCATGGATGTTTGCATGTTAAGCATGATTATAGTATCCTTAAGCCATCCATTGGGAATGGAGTCAATATTGGAATCTTGAAAGTGATTTTATCTTCTGTGATATATCCCAAAGTCCCCTTGAGCATTATCGATCTTGGACCTCCCTGGAATGCTAAGCATGAAGTATACTAAAACTGTTGAATGCTTGACATCTATGGAACACTGTAGAATTTTGAATGAGGTAGATCATGAAACTCTTATGGAAACCTTGAACATTCCTTCTCCTTTATACCTTCATATGATTAAACAGTGTGCAGAACAACACAGAACACAACAATGAGGAAAACAAAAGAACAACACACAACAACAATGTGCATAAGAACTTGGAGGAAAACACCTAACTAAACTATACATGGGGTGGAACACTTCTCAAAAATAAGCTTTGAGATGTATCCCTTTCACATGAATGGGAATTTCTTCTCCATTGAGCTTGGATAGAAGAAATGAATTCACCTCTTTGCAACTTGTGATGATGTATGGCCTACTCTAGAGGGCGTCAAACTTGGCATGCCTACCTGTTTTGGCCCTGTCTTCATCCCATTTGAGTACTTAATCTCCCTCTTGAAAACACCTTTCAAATGCATTCTTGTCAAAATATTTCTTAACCTGAGCTTGATGTTGCTCCAAAGTATTCATATCCTTGTTCTGTACTTCCTCTAACTCCATGAATTTAGCAAACCTTACTATCATAGGATCACTCTCCTTAACTTCAATTTGATGAGCTAACTCTAAAGAAGGTAACTCCAAGGAGAGCATAATTTTTTCTTCCCTTCCATATACAAGCACAAAAGTATAATTCCTTATGGCCCTTTTAGGTGTGATCTGATCTTCCTAGAAGGTTGTCTTAAGTTGTGAGTGCCAAGTCCTCTTGTTAGTTTCCATTGTGTGTTTAATAATCCTTATGATATTTGTGTTACTAGACTCATCCAATCTGTTTCCTTACAGATAGTAATTGGACAAAGTCTTGAGGTAGACCCCATTTTTAACAGCCCATTCACTCAGCTTCATACCAAGAAAATCCATCGCATTGTCTGAAATGACTATAAAAAGAACATTGAACCTTGTCATTATACCTTCCAAGAAATCCATAACTACTTTTTCATTGCTCTCTTTCAATGCTGCTACCTCTATCCATCGATTAAAATAGTTTGTTGTAGTAAGGACCCATTTATGTCCGTCACTGGATGGAGGATTAATCATTCCAATGAAGTCTAACCCCCATTAAACAAAGGGTTGATCAACTTGAATTGGATGTAGTGGAAGAGCTACCAAATTCTATTTGCCAGTGAAAAAGGCACATTCCTTACATTTCCTTACCTAGAGATGGACATCTTTGAAAAAATCTAGCCAATAGTAACCGGCTCGCATGATTTTGGTAGCAATTTTTTGTGCAGAATAATGTCCTCTAGATAGGCCATTGTGAAACTCTTCTAGTATCTTACTTACCCATTCCGGTCCTACGCACCAAAGGAGAACATCCTTTAAATCCTTTTGAAAGAGAACGTTATCTATCAAAACATATGGAATAGATTGAAGACGGAAATTCCATCTTTGGTTTTTATCCACGTTCATATGATATACTCTTGAGAAGAGGAAATTCTTCATTTTAGATAACCACCCAACTTGCTCATCACTCTCATTAGTGTTTAGGAGTGTCGTATCCTCTTCAATGTCTACAGCAAGTTGTTGACACAAACCTTTACCTATTACAAGTTTGGTTACCTTGATATGCACATCATACTCCGTCACCTTTGTGATCTATCCAGCGTGCTTC
Source organism: Taxus chinensis (assembly GCA_019776745.2). Lineage (NCBI taxonomy): Eukaryota > Viridiplantae > Streptophyta > Pinopsida > Cupressales > Taxaceae > Taxus > Taxus chinensis. Next base: position 39,034,241 of record CM034148.1, on the reverse strand, counting down.
TCATTCATCTATTTGTTCATCAAAAAATCCTTGGCACCTAGATGAGACACCATCAGATGAATTTTATTGTTTGACAACATGTGCTTGAATTTATTTAAAGCTCAAATAACCACAAATATTTTTTTTTTCAATAAATGAGTATTTTAGCTCATAATATTTGAGGGATTGACTAAAGAAAGCAATTGGCTACTCCATCAGATCATCATTTGGTTGGGTGAGGATCCCTGAAATGCTTTATTGACCTAAAAAAGCATAAAGGATAAAGTATTTATCAAACCAGGGGTTTACCAGTGTGGGATCTTGATAGATTGTTGTTTTGATGGCTTCAAACCTTTCTCTTCCTTCCTTTTTCCATGAGAATGGTATGTTTTTCTTCAGCATGGCTTTATGTGGCTTAGCCAATGTCACGAATTGAGGGATGAATCTCCACACAAAATTTATGGTTCCTAGAAAACTATAGAGGCCCTTCCTATGAATTGGGAGAGATAAGGACATAATCAAATGAATCCTGGCTGGATCGATTGATAATCCTTCTGCTGAAACAACATGCCCCAATAACTTTCCCTCATGCACTGCAAAAATACACTTCTTTGGATTAAGTGAAACCCCAAATTCCCTATACCTTCGGAAAACCTTCCTTAGATGTGTGGTGTGATCTTCTGCATGCATAGAATATACAGTTATGTCATCTAGGTAAACCAAGATGATATTTTTGATTAGCCCTTTAAACACCATGTCCATGGCTCTTTGGAAAGTAGCCCCAACATGGATAATTTGAATGGCATTTTGTTGTAGGCATACGTGCCCAACTTGGTAGTGAAATCCATTTTGAGTTGGTCAGATTCTTAGATGAGGATTTGATAGTAACCCAAATATCCATTGAGAAAATAAAATCTTTGAGCTCCTACCACTATTTGAAGAATTTGTTCCATTAATGAGAGAGGATAATCATCTTTCATCGAGGCACGACTCAAATCCCTAAAATCTACGCACAATCGAATCACTCCATTCTTCTTCCTTATGGGCACCAAATTGGCTACCCAAGAGGAGTTATTTATGGTAAAAATAATACATGCTTTGATGAGTTTGGTTAGCTCTTTTATCATTAGTGGTTCAATTTTGGGATTAATGGGCCTCTGTTTCTAGTGAACTGGCTTAGCATTAGGATCTAATTCGATGGTATGTTGTGCTAGGCCTAGATTAAAACCACACAGGTCTTTATAGCTCCATGAAAAAATGACTTGATACTCTTAACAAAGTTTGATGAAATATTTTTTCTCTTCGGAAGTACACACTTTCCAATCTTCAAAAACTTCTCATGCACTACCTTGACTTCTCAAAATCTTCTACTTTGACCACCATGTCAGAGCTTTGTCTTTTGGTTTGATCATCTAAATTGAAAATAGATTCCAGAGTGACTAATACTTTTGTTCATTTTTTTCTTTTCAATTATATAATTTGATCACCATATGACTCTTGTAGCTTATCTTGATTTTTTGCAACAAACTCTGCCTCTTTTTGTAGGAAAAGGAAAAAAAATTGGTCACTATCAAACACCTGTAGCTACTCACATTATCAGGGACTTCAGGTCAAACCACCATTTTGATATATTACTTCCATTCTTTCATGATATCAATAGGTATGTTGTATTGTGAGCCAATTGTAGTAAGCCCATTAGCATCTTGATTTTGATTTCTAGGAACCGCATGGATTCCAAAAGCTTTGAAATCTTCAATCAAGTCCCACACTCAATTCTTGTGTGATCTTAAAAGATCATTCTTTGATGCACTATGTGTCATCACTTGATAAAAAACTAACTCACTATCTCCAAAAACATTAAGGGCTTTGATTCCCTTCTTTTGGGCTAGTTTAATTCCTTACACAAGGGCCTCATATTCAACAACATTATTAGTGTAACTAAACTGCAACCAGAAAAATGAAAAGTACTTATCTCCCTCTAGAGAAATTAACATAACACCAGCACCAGATCCATTCTTACTTCTTGATCCATCAAAGAAAAATTGCCACAATCCTTTTGAATCGCTTAGTGTTTTGACAAGTTGTGGTATGATTGTATCTTCTTCATGAATGCAGTATGTACCCAATCCTATTTCTTCCAAAAGTAGCAAACCAGCTTCTTCTTTTGCCAACACATCAGCGTAGGGATTGTACTGATGATATCCACTTCGTCTAACATAGTATTGGGGACTTCTTCAACAAGAGTGGTTGGTTCATGATCAACATCTTCCTCTTCCAGATCTCCAATAGTGTAATTCCCATTTATAGGACTAGCAGTGTAGGGTTCTATATGATTATGGCAGATTTTTTCCACACTTATAGTCACTTTGGTTTTGTATCAAGTCCTGAGAATCATATGTGACCAATCGGCTAATAGATAAGTACCCTTCTTAGCAGTGAAATCTCATGATAGGCAGATGGCAAAGAGAGAAGGAAGATCAATGACTGATGTGTCTTGGGTGAATGAAAAACTTGGGCATGCATGGATGATAAGTTGAATTCCTTTTATAACTCCAACAGTATTAACAGTTGTACCATCTAGCTGAATAAATCCTCTTGTAACTGGTGCACATTGTATGCCTAGTACGTCTATAATTTTTTTGGACATGAGCTACTGGCACCAGAATTGATTATGCAATTATGTACCAGGTGGTTTCCAATGATCAATCGAATATAGAATGGTGGTGGTTTTTTGGCTTTAGGAATACTTTTCCCTTCCGATTGACACAAAATTGCAGTAACTTCTTCTCCATGACCTGACGATCCATCAGTTGTACCAAAACTATTTAGAGCCTCTTGCAACAAATTTCTTTGAGAAGGAATCGAGAGTGCATCCCACATAGAAATGCTCAAATTGGTTTTATTCATTTGTTCTATTATTTTGAATGGAATTACTCCAACTTTTCTGACACTTCTTTGGGCATTGATATCTTTCTTTAGAAAGTGCTTGTTGGGTATCGTGGTGCCTGAAAAACCTTCTTACTTTGCAGCTTGGCTAACAAGTATTTCTAGTGATTTCTTTCCCACATATTTATCAACTACTACTTGTGTCTGAGGCTATGAAGTGGATGCTTGATCAGATTTGGAAGTTTGAGGTTCCATTTCTCTCTTCTTAGAACGAGTGTTTTCTGCCACTACTGAGGAATTTGTATTCAACCCACAAAAATCTTTTGTTTTCCAGTTTAGCAGAGTGGTTTCTTCAGGTGCATGTGGTTGATCTTCTACTTCTTGCATATATGTGTTATTTTTTAGATCAGAAGGGGAATATATGCTTTGAACCATAAGGGTCTAGCCAAGAACTCCATTGGGACAAAGATTTTGATTCTGGGGTTGAGAACAAGGATAACACCATTCGTAGTCTTGAACTAGATTATTCTGGATAGGTCCTATAGCTCTAGATGAGGTAGCAAAAAGAGGGTTCTGAAATTTTAAAGGACTGACATTCGTAGCTTGATTTGTAGCTTGATTTTGAGGCTGATTGTTCCCTTGAAAAGGAGGAGAGTTAGCCTGATACTGCTGATTTTGTGGCTGATATGGACGATTGTATTGAAATTGTTACCTCTTGAGTGCAAAAATCTTGTTTCTAAAAGTTTATAGCAGTGACTTGAATTCAAATAGATCATTTGAAGAGGCAGGGGCAAACTATGCTAGTTGATTAGAGGTTGTTGGAATAGGATTGATGATAGGCTGATTATTCATAAGATCCAGAGACAACAGCATTGGCAGTTGTGGAGCTATCTTTCCAACCTGAATCAAGGAATTTTATACTCTTATGGCAACATCATAGGCATCAAGTAATTTATCCCCTCCCATGGACTGGATCATAACTGCTACATCACTATTCAAGGCTCACAAATAGTACAAGAATTCATTATATGGAGAAGGCTTTATGAGTTTTGAAATCCTATTCTAGGTTCTATGGAATTGGAAGTTGAAATCGCTCATGTATTCTTGGGGAGCTCTCTTCATGATAGTGACTTGTTCCAAAAGTTATAGGTGATCACACTTGTCTTCAAACTATTTATAGAGATTTTATCCTAACTCATCCCAAGTGGTTATACTTCTAACACTTAACCCTCAAAACCATTGAAGTGTTTTTCCCTTGAAAGAGGTAGCAAGAAGTCAAACCGCAACGTTTTCCTCTGTGATATTATGTATGGAAAAAATTTTGGCTACATCAAGAATATGTTCTAATGGAGTAACATGAGTTTCCCCTATGTAAAATGGTAAAATTTTGAGTGCCACAATAGGTATCAGGTCACATTGGGCCAACAGAAGAGGACTGTTTGCATTGAAAGGGCTAAAAACATGGTTTTGTGCCATAGTAGCAAGAGGTTAATTATTCCTTACTAGAGGAAACCTTTCGTATGGAGGAGTTGAATGACCCCTACGAGGTATAGCTGAAACTGGTGATGTTGAAATGTCTCTTTTTCTTCTCTTTGGAGGAGAAAAGGAAAGACCAATATGCTAATAATTTCCTTGCTTTGAAGAAGCTCTTGTCTGAATTCTTTGCATAAGTTAATGCATTGGGATTTGGAATCTAGAGATATAGAGTCGCCAGGTACTTTTACTTATGTAAGTGAGAAGAGAAGTACCAACTCAGTCCCTCCAGGCATGCCAAAAATTGTTGTCATAAAATCATTGTACCCTCTGAATGGCCAGAATGTGAACAAGATGTTTGGTATGATTGGGACACATGGGATCACCTCTCAAGTTGTGGGACTTGGGCTCAAGGTGAACCTCCGGAGAAGGCCAGCTTCCTCTTCCTAAACTAATTTTTGTACTACTCCTAGTGTAATAAAACTGGCTATCTAGTCCTATGCTAATATTTCATGGGTTTTAGGGAAAGAGATTTACATAAATGAAACTATACTACGGATGGTGATGCACCAAATAAAGGGTGTTTTCAGACTCATGAAGGGTTAATTTGAAGAGGGTGTGTACACCATAGGTCAACTTCACCTACTACAACTTAGAGAGGGTACAGAATACCACAAACTAGGAAGCAAGTGTTCCCTTTGTTAAACTCAATCAGACAAACAAGTTATCAATCTTCTAGTGAAGAAGGATGAACTTGAGAAGGGTGAAAAATCACCACATCTTAACTACATGCAATGCTCCACCACTTGATAAGCACATAACTCCAAGAACCTGAAATAGAAATGTGAACTTGCACAGTGTACCTACAAGCATGAGAAAAGGCACAAAGAAGTATAGAAGGATGAAAGGATTGAGATTAGTCATAAAACACACACTTTTATTGCTTCAATAACATGCAAAATGAATCATACATTCATAAGAGGCAATGGTTTCCATTACAGTATTGAAAAAGAGGCTTGAAAGTTCTCTCAACACACAAGGATAACTTACAGAAGAGAGAGGACTCTTGAAAAAATTGCACTTTCCTAAGATGTCTAAATTTTCAACCTATTTGACCTTTTGGAACCCCTTGGAATGAGCTTCCAACTTACATTTAGAGAAGAATGTGTGAGAGAGAAGAGAAAAGGTCATAATTACATTCCTAAATTGAAGGCACATGATGTACTTGTTACAATTGGTTGAACCACTTGAGAAGGTTCCATCATGTATCATTAATACCCAATTGACCTAGTCCTCCTTAATTAAAAGAATATTTAAATAAAATATTTAAATAATAATAATAAATATTATTATTAAAATATTTAAATAAAAATATCAAATTAATTCAAATATTGGTGGGACCCCCCATTGACCGTTTTGACTTGAAGAGTGAGGGGTCATGAAGAAAAGTCCAAAAATGAGTCCAACTTGGTGGTTGGCTCACTGAGCCAGCTCAACAAGTTGGTCTCAAACTCCTCCATTCTTCATCATACCAACCTCACTGTGTAACCGCATCGAGTTTCTTTGCAATAATCAAGCTCCTTTTCTCTACACGCATTGACTAAGATATGCTCACTCGGCCCAACTTGATGTCAATCTGAGCCTTTTGCGAGCTCTTTGCTAAGTTTTTCTTATCGATATCCCCCTGAACTGAGCTCTAACATGACCACACTACTCAGCTATGACATGGCTGAATGACCATGTCACCTTAGCTCATTTGTCAACTCACAACCGACTTAGTTCTATCTAAAATGGATCGGTCGAATCACTTCAACTCCTTGGTTTGCATCAATATGCACAACCACATTTCATATACGATTCATCTCACAATTATTTCAAGATCCTTGCCTCACTCTGACTCTGCGTGATTTTCATTTTACTAGCATGTTCATTTCAAACGACTTGATGCCAAGCTCAAACCAAGCTACCCATCTCTTGGATCAACTCCATGAGCTTCGAGCTTCAAAATATTCTTTCTTTCTAAATAAGCTTTACTTACCCATTCACGAGCTCATCAGACCTCGAGCTAAAATGAACCAGTATATCTCGAGCTTAATCTCATGAACTATGTTTTTCATGCCGACCCACGAACCCAATCAACTCGACTCAACCTCTCACATGTCTGAGTACTGAGCTCGGATTTACCTTGAATGGCCGAGTTACATTCTTCTTTGTTTCTGTATTGAACACATCGCTCTTACTGACTCAACAAGCTCTCCTACACGGATTTGTCTCTAATCTTGTTTTGATGAGCCTTGTCTGTCCTTGGAGCTGAGTTTCTCGCTATGGGCCAAGCTACGTTCAAACACTGAGTTAGGCTTGTATTTATTGGGCTCCACTCTACATTGCACTCGTTTCTAAGTTCACTGTGATCGACCTCCATCTTCTTTCTACAAATTGAACCCAAATCCTCTAATGCCAGCAACATCAATCTCAAATGAGGAGTTCTTAGATCAATCCTCACCTTGGATTGATCTCCTTCATGCTATGATGGTTCGTCGAGCTCCATCTTACACCAAGATTCAAATATTAACTTTCCCAAACGAGTTGTTTCCTTTGCACACTAAGCTCCTTACGATTTGATCATCATACTCAACGCCAATGTATTCCAACCCACCCAAGTCATGAACCATTACCGAGGTCGCACCCATCATGAGCCTTCTGAGGACTCACTGAAACCTTACATTTTTTCCCTAAAATTATCTCCTCACCCAAGCATGACTTCATTCAACTCACTCGACACCAACTCAATTTTCCATCAGTCGATCTATGCACAAATACCAACTTATCTTATCTTTGCAATGTTGTGTTGACCTTTGTCACATCCCCATGGTGGAGTGGTCCGAACCATATCTCTATGGTAGTGAGATAAAAAAATCTTATAGATCTTCAAGATTGATCACACAGGCTTGCCATCCCAATCCCCACATATAAATGATCATCATATTGCCAAGCCTCCATCGTTATTCCTTGTGCTTACTTGGTAATCATTCAAGTTTCACCCTAATGCAACTATAGCTCGACCCAACTGTAGCTCCCATGTTTAGCTCAATGATATTGAGTTCGGGCTACCTTACTTAAAAGTGCATGTTCATTGAATGACTCAATCTAAACTCGACTCCACCTGAGACATATCCTCCAGTTTTCTTGGTATCACCAACAATATTCTGTATAATCTTGGAAAATGTCTCGCCGTCTCGTGTGAAACCACTCAATCATCCAAATGTGCTTTAATGCCCCTGATGACTCACCTGGTGAATCAACTCAGACTCCTTTGTGTAGAAATTTTGTGTTGGGTTACCATTTCGACATCCCCACATGGCAATGCTATCCTAAATTTCCACGTTGAAGACTAGAGTGCAGGATTTAGGCACCATTTTTCTCACTCAACCGGGCTATGGACCCAAATTTTTCTGAAGCCCGCTTTCCACAACATCATGGTTTGGAGATCAACCATTGTTTTTCCATGTCCATCATGGTTTTTGTACTACATAAGTCCAAAGTGTGGAATCTACGGTTTCAAGGCCATTTCACCCGTGAAAAAATTGGCACATTGGCTCTTAACTCCCACTTTCCCACCAGCTTGTCATGCACTTTTTGAACTCTCTGTTGAGTTACCTAGATTTTACCATTTCTGATAGATCAAACTCGACTCACCAAAATTCTTGACTCATCGAGCTCCATCCTCCACCATGTAAATTCTAGTTCGTTCAATCTTCTCATTATGTAACTGTATCCCGCGAGCTCTCTGCAAGTTATTCCAAATAGGATTCCTCTTGCACTTTTCTTCATCAAATAATTCTAAGCCTTCAAGTTATCTTCAATCGAGTTTTATTACGATCTCTCTGAGCTAGTCCAATGACAACCCTAGCCGAGTTCATCCCGCCATGCATCATGCTTCTCTCATTGGTATGCAGAAACACCATGGTGTGTTGGGCCTATGTCCTTGTCAACTCGTGGCTTGCTATGTCTGAGATCCTCCATGAACCTGAATGAGCTTGATATAACTCACCTCGTCTAACACATTTGATTCTCAACACATTCAAACTTTGGATTTCCTACCACCTTGACTTAACATTTTGAGATCGGACCCATTCTCTTCATCAAGTCCTATCTATGTTTTCTATGAGCAACTTTGGATTCGACTAAGCATTTTTTTTCCATGCACCTATCTTCGTTTTCGAGTTCAACATTCTAGGAATTGATCCCCAGTCTACAGAATTTGAGTCAGACACCTCTAACTTTGAGTTGTGAGTTTAGCACATTTATCATTTTGTGCCTTAGCCATTGAATTGTGTCCAATCCAACCTATAGGCCCATCGTTATGGTTCCTACAAAACATCTCACTAATAAGCTCAATTGAGCCTATTTATTGCCCAAATTCATGAGCTTTATGTGAGCCAGTTTCAGCTCATGAAAGGTTTGAGTCACTACATAATGACTTGGCTCATAATTAACTCACCCCAAGACATATTTGAACTCAATATTCCTCCACATACATGCCAAAAATTCATTCGAAGAGGTTAGCATTGAATAGCTCATTGGTGGCCTCCATGAGCTCACTAAGGTAGAAAAATAGTTAGCCTCACATCCACTTATCTCGACCAGGATATTTTTGGGTTTGATCCCTCATATGTATCGTGTGAGCTAGTCGTGCATATCGCTAAGCTACTCGGTGAGATTTTTTTAGCTCATAACCCCCTTGTCACCTTCTATTGATTTCTTTTGCCCTGATTTTAACTTCATGACCCTTTCTATGAAAAGTGGACCATGTAAATTTGATAAGACACTTGAATATTTGTATGTCACTTTAAACTATGTTTTCTTGATTTGGGTAGGTGTGGGCCCTCCACAGGTAATTTCTTTGTTCTGAAAAAAAATTGAGCTTTCAAGACTAGGGAAAGATAAGAACAGTCCAAGATGATCATAAACACCTCTTAAAGTTTGAAATTATCCCAATAACCCCGAAATCTTTACGGAAGAATTTTTCAGTCTCTAGATATTATCCTATTATCCATTTTTTCTTGGGGGTAGAAATGGATAACAATATGTCAACAAATTTTGGAGAAGACCCAAATATGGGAGAATCACTAATGATGAATTGTATTTTGTTGAATCCAACAAAATAAGTTGTCCCAACATAAAGGAAGAATCTATTTAGAACCATACGTAAGTTTGAATGTGAGGTTTGTAAGTTGATAGTGGGTGGCAATAGCACAAACTTAGTAGCACAGGAGATGGTGGAAAAGTTGGGTTTAAAGATGATTATACATCTTATTGCCAAAACAAGCACCCTAATTCATTTTGGGCAACTCATTAGTTTTAACATGAAGGCTTTTAATCTTGGTTATTCATGCATTTTTGGCACCCTGATGTTTCAAAATTTGTCAAAATTTCTTACACATGCCATCTCTGAACCTCTACAACCTAAACCAAACAGAGTTAGGTGAAAATATTGTATTTTGGCCTCAAGATGGTCAAAAGAAATTTAAATTCTTTATTTCATTTAAGGTATATTTCATCAAATTTAATAGAGTTCATTAGGGATGCTTATCATCAAACAGTTCCTCTAAAATATTGGCTTGGTCATTTTTATGCCTTAAACTGATGGATGACCAATGGCATGCATAGGGCTTTAGAACTCCCACAACACATAAGTTTTTCTCTTGGCCAAAAGTTTTCTCAAATCTCTGATGTCTGATAAGTGTCTTGAGGGACATGTGGCAGCAATCAGTGAGTATTTTTCTTTCAAGCATCAATTAAACCCATGTACTCTACAAAACGTTGATTGGTGATAATTATCCTTTTTAACGCACATCAAGCATCAACTCTATGCACCCTTTCAAACTTGTGAACTCATTATTGTAAGTTATTATTTATCTTTTTATTTTTTTATCAAGATAATTCTTGCACTTGTGTTAGCTCTACACTTGTTGAGTTAGCTTGCTTAGGTATACTAATTGTGTGGAGTTATCTTGTTAGTTATGTGGAGTTAGCTTACTAGTCTTGTGGAGTTATCTTAACTACCAATATCAGTTAGTGAGAGTTCTTCACCACTGATCTAGGTAGTAGTTACGCTCCCCTCCTCCTATATGTACATCCTTATTATTGAGTTAATTACTGGCATTATGATGGATTTCCATATATGATATTCCAGCTCTTTGTTTGTAAATCCTTTTTTAAGGTCGTTCTAGTGAATTACTATGTTGGGCCCAGAATTTACTAAGTCCCAAGAAATAAGTTAGTGTGCATGGGAGGAAGTAAAGAAGGAAAGCACTCAGGAAAAAGTGTGCAAGGGAAAGGTGCATGGGAAAAGAGGTTGGTGCACATAGGAGCAGAGAGCTTTAGGGACTTAGCCATATTTTGAAGAAGTTTTCACATGAGAAACATGTGAAAATCCTGAGTAGGCATGATAAATGGATAAGGTACCAGCCTAGAGCCTTGGAGTTCAAGAAAATAATATTTCACATAAGTAATATTCCTAGGATGATTATTACATGTAGTGGAGGCATTTTCAAGCTTACTTAGGCATTTAACCATGAAGGACCACACTTCCACTTGGCATGTGATTTTTTCATGAAGGAAACCAATTTGGTGCATCCAGATCCTATTTAAAGGAGTGTTTGGGTCTGAAATAGAAGAGGAGGAGAGTAATAACAAAGTGCTGGGGAAATGGAGAGTTTAAGGAGGCAATGAAGCATTGTTAGAATGCTAGTAGGGTTAGAGAGGGTATTGAGTAGTAACAAGGCACTGCATAAATGTTTGCAAGGAGGGTTTTAAGCATATTAGGAATGGATTTGGGTATGAAAAAGGGTTGTAATGGGTAGAATAGCTAATAAATCTTTCTGCAGAGTATTTTTTTAGGGTTTAAGATAATATTCCTTGATGTATTTGGTATGAATTACCCTTATCATGTAATGAGGCCACTATAAATGTTTATAAATCAATATATGTGTGTTATTCTGGTTATTCATGTTCCTCAGTGTAAACCCTTGTGCTCTTCATATTATTCTAAGACAGATCTAGTTTCATTATTTATTTAAAATTCTCATTCCCATTTATGATACATTTTTGCACGGATCTGTTATTTGTATCTTCTATTTTTTAGTGAATGTTTATATTTTCATTCTAACAACTCATTCTCCATCAATAGTGGAACACTCTCGTAAGGATAACATAAAGGAGGGGCTCGATGCCCTGCGCGCCTCAGGTGAGTGCCCAGCACATGTTGGGTGATAAGCCGATGTGTTTGGGGTACAAAGAAGGTATATGAAGAAATGACTACATTTTGGCTCCATTACCAAGACCTCTTTTTGAAGTTGTTGTGAGAATGAGGTATGATGAAGCTGACCTTGGACAATGTTGAAGCATGGCTTAAAATCATAGAGGATGAGTTTTCAAAGAGATTTAACATTGGACCTGAGTTTGATGCACGTAAATGGGTAGAGGACCACCTGTATCATGAGCTTTATGAAACATTCTTTTGGTGTTTCCCAGTAGAGTTGTATGAATGGCTTTCAACATATGCATCTAGGTTGATTTGGTACTATAGACCTCATGTATGGACCCAAGATGAGTATCAGAGGCTGCATGATGTCGATCTAACCTGGACCCATGTTTTTTATCACTGGTGGAGTAGAGTGTCGACTAGTTATACCTTAGAATACGTTATTTCTACGTATTCTTTCCCAGAGATTATTGACTTTGAATTCTTAAGGGATCCTGGAGGATCATTCTTGTGTGTTATTCCACTGGCTATCAAGATCTTGGTTATTACTTTGAGTTTGGAATCATTTTCCATGGTTGGCTAAACTCCTTCTAGGTGCGGGGCGCAGATGTAGACACCAAAATTAGGTCACACTCCCCTTTGGTCCCTCGACAAATAAACACTTTCATCACATTCACCTAGCCATGGCCCCCTTCACCCCACTATAATATTAATTTAATTATTTAAATTAAATTAATTCATTATCCTCACCATATTTATTATTTAAATCTCCTAATTGGGATAATTCCCACATATCCACCTCACCTAGACACCTCATCAAGCCACCTCACCATAAGACCTATTCTTAGTAAGTTTCCATAACTAACTAAGACTTACCCAAACCCTAAAAATCAATGCCTACATTCCCTCTAACCACATTCCCGCATGCTTAAAAGAAGCTTCCATCCTAATCCATGGGGCCAACACACGAGATCCCAAAAAATCAAGGGGATCTGCCCAGTTTAGTAAACCTAGGAAATCCTGCCCTAACCGCTGCCGGTTACCCTTAACCACCACTGGTTAAGAACCACCGTTGGTCACCTTTTAACCCCCAAAACAACCTCATTTTTTAGGTTGGTAGATTCTTGAGAGATATCACATCTTTTGAGAGAAAGTTTCAGGGAGAATACGCATGCAAAGAAGGAGATCACGCATTTTCTCTTGCGCAGACAACCAACATTCACCCAGCACTCACCCCAGCACATATTTGATCCAATCAGGCAAGAAGGAGAGCACATGCAGCCCATGCAAGAGCTCCCCAATGTTTGGTGAGCCTCTGCAGCATTCAACCTCTTATCAACACCTTCATTCCTCACTCACAGACATCCAGAGCTAGATTCCAAGTAAGTAGAACATTTTACTCCTCTGGTTCACTCATTTCATCATTGTATTTTCATCCTTTGTTCTCCTAGCCACCCATTGACCTCCATTAATACTCACCCCTCTATATCCCTATTAAAACCTTTCCAAATCCCATCCAAATAACTTAATACCTCATTCCGACCAGCCTAGTCCTTGGTGCAATCATAAGGGAGATCTAAAGCTCGTTCTGTGACATTCCCAGTATCCCACAGTAACCAGCACTAGTTCTCCCAAACCAGCGTCGATCACCCTTAACCGGCATCGGTCTCTGTATTTACCAATACAACCCAAAACAGTAACCTACCCACCTATTCCCGCATCACCCTTAATCACATGTGACCTGCCTAAGACCTCTGTCAGACCTGCAGAGACCCAGAACTAGTTACTTGACCTTCAGATCTTATTTTAACCTAGCCTGTTAGATTAGATATTTCTTATTGTGTTTTAAATGAGATACCTAAATCATTTTAACTACAATAGGATTTACTTTATTACCAACATTAAATTGTTTTAAACAGTGGACTGACAGCCATCTAGGAAGTATCACACTTCCCGGATCTAGCACACACTAGGTAGTTCACTACATATATTGTTTAACTCTTTATGGTGGTCTTTTGTTCCATTTCAGGTAGTTCCTCCAAGCCAAAAGGAAGCTCTCACGATCAGCTGTGGATTCAGAAGTCATACGTGTGCAACAACCTATCAACCAGCATTTCAACAGGTATTCCTCCTACACCCGTTACCCTATATGTTTCATACTTTCAAAGAAATGTCTAAGAATCAGGTGAAACATTTTGGCATGCCTAGTGGGACCCATCCGGGGTTCCTTGCATTTTATTCATTCCTAGGAAAAGTTGTGTGTTTGTTTCCCTTCTGAAAAGCATACACATTAATTTTCTTCCTTGGTAACCTTGTTTTTTTCTTTCTATTTGCTCTAAAAGAAACCTTTCTTTTGGTGTACTTAAAAAGAACCATTTCTTCTTGTTTTCTGCATTTTAGTGAAAGAGCATCCCTCTCCCTCTTCATCTACTTGTGTCATCGAATTCCATATTTCGATTTGGGCTTAAAAATCATTGCATTTCATTCTGATTTTCTGCATTAGCTCACATTAATTGAGGGCAACCTATACGTTGGAAGTCATTCCAAGCTGATGGTTGACAAATGAATCATAGAAAGCACATCTCTCTCTCTCTGAGTCTTACCAAATTACACAAATTCAAAACAAATACATATTCTTAAACAACATCTTTCCTAGGAATGCCTGTCAACGATCGCACTGATCTGAGGATTGGCAGGTACTCCCAGCTCACTGCTCTGTCGAGTCATACTTCAGAGTGAAGCCCACCCCCACCATAACATACCTAAAACCTCACCTTTTAGATCTCCTTCTTCATAGGAAGCCATCCTCACCAAAAAACTCTATTCTACAGTTCATGAGTTAGTCCTTAAATAGCATAAGCTAAACAAACATAATAGAAAAGGCACTCTTAGGATCACATTTTTCTTAGTGTTTCTGCTTGGCTTACATTTTGAGGTGAGAGGTCACATTCTTCATTTTTCTGGTTTCTCCTTGCACACTCCTCATCACATTTGGTGTATTCTAGCTTCATCTGAGTGTGCCTGGACCATATTCTCAGCATTCTAGTTTTGATTCCACATCATATTTAAATTAACAACCACTTTTCTTTCATCACTGTTTTAATTTCACAGTGACCGGTGTCGATCCAGTGACTGTCATCGGTTACCCTCTGACCGTCATCAGTTATACCCAACCAGTGTTGATTCCCGGTCCTTTTGGTTAACCTACCCAAAAGGACATCTATTCATCTTCTTCGACTATTCAAAGTCTCTATCACTATCATCATTCTCATGGACCTGGTAAATCTCATCAGTATTTGGCATACCTAGAAAATTTGGCCTTATACCTTGTTTTTGACCAACTGTCCATTTTCCAAAGTGACCGACAGCGGTTACCAGTGACTGGCATCAATTTAGCCTAACCGGCATCAGTTATCCTATGTTATTTTCCAATTGACATTTTAACCCCAATTCACCTACCACCACCTATCTATCATGTCACTGTTGTATTTCTGTGTCACTTATAGAAAGTAGTCTTACCACGTTAGTACCTGTTCACATGGTACTGACGCGTCAACAAGCTAGTGCCCTTGTATTCCACGCCAGTTGTCAACCACTTCCACCTAGCCCTTCACCACCTTCCATTTTATCACCCACCATGGATCCTATCCAACCTATCACTATCGCTACTGGAGATGAGGAGTTCACACGACTCCTTGACCAAAACATTGTCACCTTGCAGTTTTATCTTTCCCACTCGTCCACTCGAGATTCCTCGGGTCAGTTGATATACGGCATGCCCGTATCTATCCCCCCGACTCTCGTTCCCACTCCTGCGTTAGCCCCATCTAGCTCCGCATTGCCCACATCTACCTTACCCCCAATCATTTTGCATAGCTAGATCCTATACCCGCTATAACTACCACGTCTGCTACATCCATTACACCTGCCACATCCACCACACCTTCAATAACCACCCAGAACACAACCTCATCTACTCCTGTTGTCTCGCATATACCCGTAGCTACATTACCACCTCCCGTATCGGTGACCCCTACCCCTTTTCAAAGCGTTGTCCTTTCTATTCCACAATCGTTAGCCCCCATTTCCACTAGGGTTACCACGACCCTTCCACCTCCATATATGTACTATCAGCAGCCTCTTGTTTCATCTGTTATTCACTCTGGGTACATACCCCCTATTTCACTACCTTCTTCTCAATCCACCTACATGGCACCACCATATACTGGAATGCCACCCTCATCATATGCCCAACACCAACCCTCTTACGCTACAGGAGGCACCCAGCCATCAAAACCTACCAATGACCTAATCAAATTAATGATGGACAAGATGCAGACATTGGAGGCATCGGTCTCTGGCTCTCACAACACTCTCACCAACGATGAGATTTATAACGAGCCTATCCACCCATCCATTCCTATCTGTCCATACCCCATGCATTAGGAAATGCCTAAATTCAACCGTTTCAATAGCAAGGAAGACTCACAACAACATTTGCGGTTCATTCAAACATGGGTGTTACCTAATCACCCACGATGATGCTTTGCTCTTGAGGACCTTTCCCATGTCTCTGACTGGACCTGCGTTAGATTGGTATAGTGGGTTACCTAGACACTCTATATTTTCATTTAATCAGATAGCCCAAGCCTTCTTGGATCACTTCTCCATCAATATTGTTAAGAAGGTTACCATGACTGACCTATACTCCACGCGTCAGTATGATGACAAATCTATAGTAGATTTTTTCACTCACTGGCGTAGCCTGATCAATCAACTCACATTCCAACTACCGTAAACCAAACTCATCGAGCTCTTCACATGGGCTTGTGCTAGACATATCTCGCCAACCCTGTAAGTCCAAACTTTCCAAACCTTCGACGAAGCATTCACCATGGCATGAAAGCTAGAGATTTAGGCCATCGAAGAGAAGAAAATCCAATTACGTAATAAGAATTCAGCATTCAAGTCGAATGATACCTCTTCTTCTTCCAAACCACAGAACAATTATTTAAAAGCTACGGGCACTGCTAACACAGTGGTACTCAAATCTAGCCCAACTCATCCATCAAATCAGGCTAGCCCCTCATCTAATCTCTCACTTATCTATACTTTTCAATTCAGATGAGAACAACAAAAATACACCCCAATTGGGGAGCCTTACTCTTCTGTCTTAGAAAAGCTCATCAAAGCTGGGGCCATCACCCTTCCACCTATAAAACCACACACTGGTTTTGACCTTGCTCGCCCCATGCCCGCATGGTATAAAGAACATGACTTCTGTAACTATCATCGAGTAAAGGGTCATAGTGATGGCAATTGCATCACTTTCAAAAACATTGTCCAAGAAATGCTCGAGAAAGGTGAGTTAACCGTGGATAATCCTAATGCACCTTCCAATAAAAACCTACATATCTTCAAGAAACCCTTTCCCAATCATACCCCTTTGTCTGATCAAACCGGTGAGACCTCAACTCATGATAGCCATACCCACGAGGTCCATGCTATTTTCAATGACGCACCCATTACTTCCCAATTACCTCATATTCCTTCCATAGAGGAAATTCACCTCCTTCCTCAAGGATCCTTCCACTAATATCGAGACCATTTCACCTTTGTCTTCTCCACCTACGCCATCACCCACAGTACTTCTTTAGTCTATGGAGGAGCACCCATCATCTCCTCCACCTCATCTCCTCCACCTACGAATTCCTCCTTCTGCACCCACCTCCTTCCTCCACCCATAGAGGAAAACCTTTCACCTCCTTCCTCACCCGTGGAGGATCCCTCCACTAATATCAATGACTATTTCACCTTTGGCTTCTCCACCTAGGAAACCGACACCCACATTACTTCTTCAATCCAGGGAGGATACTTTTTAATCCCTCCACCCACAGAGGAATACCCATCATTTCCTCCACCTACAGAGGAACACCCATTTTCTCCTCCACCTATCATAGATCCAGTAGAGATACCTTTTCCTCTAGGCGAACATTCTCCATCAGCTACCCAAGATCCTGCAATGACCTACTTTCAACTCTCTTACCCACAGAAGCCAAAGCCAGCAAATTCCCCATCTCTAAGACACATTTTATGGGAATAGCCATTAGGTCCTCATCAACTTCACCTACAGACGTGTCATTCTCATGCTTGGCTGATCACTTAGATTATGTGGATAGAGCCTTACTTTGGGGGTGCCTTCTGCTTCCTGTCTCAACGCAAATGCAGATGTCACTTGCTGATACTTCCACCATCTACCCAAAAATATTTCGACCAATCAAACCAAACACAACCACCTCTATCAAAACTTCTTCCACCATACCTATCACATCTCAACATACACCCTCACCCATAACCCAACATACATCTAAATCCAAACCCGCACCTACATCATCTTCATCGACTAACCCTATCACTCCCTTAGGGGTCACCCCAACCACCAGCCTTACTCATCCACCTATCAAACTAGATTTATCTACATCCTCCAAAGTCAACACCAAACCTACTCTGACACCCAAATAGAAGAACCAAAACCATAGAAACTCATACCCCAGCTTGCCAATCATACCTACATCACCTTCACCCTTTCCATCCGTTTTAGGACCTCAACCTCCCAACACGGTCAAGAAACCTCCACCCGTCAAAAAATCAAAAACACAACAGTCCATTCCTTCCTCACACACCTCTAACATACCCAGGTGCACCCGACATGACTTACACCCACACCTGTAGCATCTTTACCACCCATACCTCTAATACCCTCAGCAACTTCTTCACTACCCACTACACTTCAGTCTCTGTCCCTCACACCCCCTACATGACCCACATCATCTACCTTCACAGCACCTCCATTATCCCCTGGGTAACTCACCCTCTTCCCCCATCCACTTTTCCCTCTAGATCTTGTACACCCATATCACCTTTACCCAAGAAGGTGTAACCCAAAGAAAAAAATATGCTACCCTCCAATAAGGTAGTCAAAACAACCATACACCCTCCTGCCCATTCATCTACCATACCCCTACCCAAGAAAACATGAACAACACCCAAGACCACTCCAGCACCCAAAACCATGGCTTGACCCACTCCCCCTCCTACAAGGACCATTCCTCAATAATCAGCCACACCTACACCCAAACCCACTTTCACTTCCCATTGCAATCCACTAGCAGGGTCCTATGCCAAAATCTTAACCAACCTCCTTGAGAATTCTGTCATCACATTACCACCGCTCAAACCTTATGACCCCCTCAAACCCAAGCCAAAAGGGTTTGATGACACTAAAATTTGTGCCTACCATCGTGTGCCAGGGCACGATGTGGAGAACTACAAGGCTTTGAAAACCATCCTTATCTAGTTGTGTCCTCTTGAAGCCAACTTTGACGATGATGACCTTCTTGATGAGGACCCTACTTCACCAACATCCATTCCCACAGTCCTTCCCTCACTACCTACTCAACAACCATGACCTCCACCCCCACAACTCTTAGAGCCACCCCTAAGATTCAAAATTAACATGGTTCGCATTAGAGAACTTGCCACACCATTACCTAAATGTCATTGCGCCCAGCTCACCTCACAAGGCTTTTCTCCCCCGGTAGGTTTTTTCCCATCATGTCATTATACCACTCACCCTACACCTTCTCCATTTTCCAACTCCCCTCAGATCAACATGATCCACGTTACTACCCATGCTCAGAAGGACAAAGGCAAGGAAAAGGCAACTGACCCACCAACCAATCCTATACCCAACATACCATCTACACCCACACCTAAAATCACTATCTGCGGCCCCACATACCCTATTTCTAATGGGGTCACACATCGCACCATGCTCAAACAATTACACCAATCTCCCCTCAAAATGTCCCTATATGACCTCATCCAAACCTCAGAATCCCATCGTCAAGCTCTCATGGAAGTCCTGCAATCTATTGAGGTTTTACCCAATGACCCTACACCCGTAGCCTCCATTATCACACCCCATCATGTAGCCTCTCTCACCAAATTACCACCTTTATCCACACCACACCCTACTCACCAAGTAGCCTCCCTTAGCTTCTTAGAGGAAGAGATCACACCACACACAAACAGATGACCCAGACCCAGCCCTCTTCATCTCTATCCACATCGATGATATACATGTATGACATGTAATGATCGATGGGGGTGCTAGCATTAATATCATTTCATCCCATGCATTCACTCAAATGTGCATACCTGATAATTACATGCATAAACATCCTGTCATGTTGCGTTCATTCAATGACGCTATCACCTCTACACTAGGCACCGTCATCCTCCACGTTCACATGGGCCCCCGCACTGTTCTAGAGTTATTTTACATCTTGGAGGGGGAATTTCAATATAACCCGTTGCTTGGTAGACCTTGGATTCATGTCATGGGTTGTGTTCCTTCCACTTTGCATCATTGTGTAAAGTTTGAGCATGAAGGGCACACCTATACTATTCCAGCTGATCCATCACCTTTCAAAACATGCAACATGCTTTACCGACCCAATGACGTGCTCATACCCATTAAAGCTACCTTATAACCACTACCTTTTCACCTACACCTCCACTCTCCAGTGCCGCCACTACCTCAACCGCACCTACATCCTCCATTCCTACCACTGCCACAACCTCCACGGCTGACCCATCAGCCTCCCAATCCGTTAGCTCTACCTCCGCATCGACCACTGACACATCATCTATTCCAGCTACCCACATACCAACCACCGATCCCTTGGAAGGCATTTTTCAATGCCTCACTCTGGGAGAATATCACTTATATAGTGTCAACACATTCCTTACTCCACAAGAGTATGGAAGTCTTCACCAACATCCTCACTATGATCACCGCATAGGAGAACACCTCCTTTATGGTCCTCCTCACCTTTGTATCAGTCTCACCTATGGGGGACTTGACTTGATACTACCACTTACACACCCAAACCACCATCACAAACCCGCCCATTTTCCACTGACTTCCAGTCACTCACCAATCACCGTTTCACCCACACCTTCCTGCACTGATGTGCATGGAAGGGTTTTGGTTTTGGATTTTACGAGCAAGGCTGCCATACTGTCATTCCATGTACCACCCACAAACATAATGACCGTAGTGGTATCAGCTTTGCTGAACCACCTACTAAGCAAGCCCGCATTGAACCCATCGAGAACATCAGCCCTTCTCCACCCTCTTCACCCGCTCCGCCTTCATCACCACCTTCGCCGATGGAGTCGATGGATCCTGAATCTATCCCTCCTAACTTTTTTTTTCATAAACACCATTTCCTTGGGGCCTTTGACTTATCAACGTGAGGGCGAGGCCCCTTCCTCTCTTCCCTTCCTGTATCCTGAAATGATCGATGACGATACACCTTCAATTAACATCGTTCAATGTCAGGATGATGAATCTATACTCACCTACCTTGGTGCAGAAGACTCATATATTCATCGGTCATTACCTTTTGAGACACAAACCATGTTGAATGAATCGACTATCGAGATCAACATTCATACTCAGGATGACCCGCACATCCTAAAGATTGGTCAATCTTTAGATGCTGCTGAACAGGAAGCCATCACTTCTTTTCTCAAAGATCATAACCATGCTTTCACTTGGTCTTATGCAGACATGCCCAGTATTGACCCCACCATAGTGGTCCACAATATCGTAACCATTCCCGATGCCAAACCCATCAAACAAAAGCTGAGGAAAATGCACCCTCACATTGCCCTTCTCGTCAAAGAAGAACTTCAGTGCCTTCTTTCCGTTTCCTTCATATTACCCATTGATTATCCTCATTGGATTTCTAACATTGTCCCTGTCACTAAGGCGATAGGGGGACTCCACATTTGCACGGACTTCCATGACCTCAACCTTACCTGCCCAAAAGATGACTTCCCTCTACCTGGTATTGACCAACTGGTTGACCTTACCACTGGTCACGAGATGCTATCACTCATGGATGGCTTCTTGGGTTATAACCAAATCTTGCTTGCCCCAGAGGATCAACACAAAACCTCGTTCATCACCCCTTGGGGGACCTTCTGCTACTGAGTCATGCCTTTTGGCCTTAAAAATGCTGGTGCCACATATTAGTGAGCTATGACTTATATCTTCCATGACATCATGCATCGTATATTGGAAGATTACATGGATGATCTCCTGGCCAAATCTAAACACCGCTCCGAGCACCTTGCCATCCTCAAAACCATTTTTGACCGGCTCATTAAATATTGCATTCGCCTTCAGCCCAAGAAGTGTGTCTTCACGGTTCTCTCAGGAAAGCTCCTGGGATTTATCATTTCCTTACGTGGTATAGAAGTTGACCCTACTAAAGTCAAGGCCATTCTGGAAATGCCTCCACCCACTAACCTTAGACAACTCCATAGCCTGCAAGGTAAGTTGCAGTCTATTCACCATTTCATTTCACAATTATCTGATCGGTGTCAACCATTTCATCATCTGCTCAAGAAGGATGTCTCCTTTAAATGGGATGATGACTACCACAAAGCTTTTGAGGCCTTAAAACAATACCTTCTCCAACCACCCGTACTTATTCCACCTAAAGATGATCAACCTTTCTACCTATACATCTCAGCTACCGATCATTCCTTGGGAGCCATGCTCGCTCATCGCGATGAACAACACAGAGAGCAGGTGGTTTATTACATAAGCCGTACTCTTTTGGACTATGAAACCCGATACACCCATCCCAAAAAACTTTGCTTAGCCTTAGTTTTCATTGCCACAAAACTCCGCCATTACCTACTCAACCACAAAACCTATGTTGTGACCAACACCGACCCCTTACACTTCATGTATGCCAAACCTTATCAAAATCAGCGTGTCGCACGATGGCTTATGCTTTTAGCTGACCTCAACCTCAAATTCATTCATCAAAATTCCATCAAGGGCCAAGCCATCACTGACCAATTGGCCGACGCACCTATTTCCGGGGATCAACCCTCTAATTTTGACTTTCCAGATGAGTCAATTGCTACCCTTTCCTTGGATGAACCCGCTTACCAAATGACACTCTTCTTCGATGGTTCCAAGTGTCAGTGTGGGGGTGGGGCTGGTGTTATCCTCATTCCTCTTGATGGTGAACCCATGCCTTTGTCTTTCAAACTTGATTTTGATTGTACAAACAATATTTCCGAATACGAAGCACTCGTATTAGGTCTCCAAGCTGCCTATGCCCTAGATGTCAAATCAATCAACATCTTTGGTGATTCTCAATTGGTTATAAACCAAGTCAATGGTATATACCAATGTCATAATGAGATACTTCAAAAGTATAAACATCATGTAGACATACTTTTGACCACCTTTGACCGTTACGCCCTTCAAACCATCCCCCGTTCAACCAACAAATTTGTAGATACCATGGCCTGCTTGGCTTCTCAAATACCCGCTTCGCCCACTAATTCTAAAATCTTTGTCACTGTACAAAAAATCTAATCACCCTCTTATTTACCTCATGACGTTTACTCCATCCAAACCGCTACCCCTGACCCGAGTGACCTTTGGTATAAACAATACTCTGACTATCTTTCTCTCTCCATCTTACCTCCTGATCTCACCCGTAATGGACAACGCACCTTCCTTAAAAAGGTCTCTCATTACATCATCATGGGGGGCCTCCTCTATAAGCATGACTTTGATGGTATTCTCTTACGATGCCTCACGAGTTCTGAAATTCCTTATACCATTAAGGAAGTTCATGATGGCATATGTGGAGGTCACTTCAGTGGCCTTGCTATTGCTAAGTGTATTCTTCACCTAGGCTATTACTGGCCGACCCTTAACCATGATTGTTGTGACTACGTCAAACATTGTGTAAAATTCCAACAACATGCCAACCTTCATCATACACCCAGTCATGCCTTACAGGTCACCTGTGACCTTTGGCCCTTCTCTCAATGGGGTTTGGATCTTGTCAGAGAGATCAACCCCCATTCTTCCCAATGACATCAATGGATCATTACCGCTACCGAATACTACACAAAATGGGTGGAGGCCATACCACTCATCTCCATGAAAGCTGAGAAAATATGTGAGTTCATCAATCATCACATCATTTTTCACTTTGGTGTTCCTCATCGCCTCATCACTGATAATGGAAAACAATTCAAAAATAAAACATTGCAAAAACTTTGCGATGCCTTCGGCATTCAGCTAAGTTTCTCATCACCTTATTACCCACAGACCAATGGCCAAGCCAAATCCACTAACAAAACCTTAAACAAAATTCTCATGAAAGTGGTTAACGATACTGGGAAGGATTGGCATACACACATTCCTTTTTCCCTATGGGCATACCGCACTAGTATCCATACTTCCACTACTGCCACACCATTTTCTCTGGTCTATGGTACAGAGGCTATTCTACCTCTCAAAGTCCAGATTCCCTCACTCCACATTTCTCTCCATGACATGCTCAATGATGATGAATTTCATCAAGACCATTTAGCACAACTTGAGTTATTAGATGAACGTCATCTTAACACTCTTGACCACCTTCAAGTTTACCAAAAATGTATCAAACGTGCCTACGACAAATGTGTCCATGAACAAACCTTCCAAGTCGGTGACCTTGTCCTGAAAGAAAATCAACATGTAACCAAAGCAGAAAAAAGTAAACGGGGAAAATTTTCTCCTAATTGGCTTGGACCATACATCGTGACTCATACTTATGGATCAGGTGCTTATCGTTTATCTTCACTCGATGGTAAACCCAAACCTGAGCCCCTTAATGCCTTGCATCTTCGACCATTCTATTGTTGAATTTTAGTCCTACATCACTTTTTGTCTCTTTCCATGCTCATCCCTTGAGTGCTCTCCACTTCTTACACCTCACCAATGATTAAACAAGAATCATGTGAGTACCCATCACTTGTTATCTTCTCTTGAATATGTGTACCACGGTGCTGCACATAGCATGATTCTCATGGATACTTTTCATCTACCTTTAGATGAGATCCCATGGTCATTTCACCCTGCTTTCTGAACAAGAATCCTTTTCCTCACCTTGGTCTTGTCCATGACTTCAAAGCCCTCACATGGGACCCAACTCCTTGAGTCAAACTTCTAATAAAAAGATGACTCCCTCAAAAGGACATCTTCCTCTTGGCAATCACTGCTATAAATAGACTGCTCCCTCGAAGGACAGCTATGTAAAGCTCTTTCAAAAAAAAGGCGAGAGAATTTGAAGCTTCCCGCATCGATCAGCTTCATGAAGACCTCAAGGAGTTAATTTCCTCATCCCATATAGACTTCCCGCATCGATCAGTCTATCTCAAATACAAGTCAAAACAGAAGACTTTTAGTCATGGACTTGCCCATTGTGACCTCAGATCTCTTACCCAAAGAGCATGCTACCTCATATCATATAAAATTAACCACCTTTCACCCCTCTCACCATTCATACTCCCATTTCCTACTGCCTCAAGGGACCTCTTGGAACTATGACATTTGGTGATCATGTGACTACTTTTCACCCTTAGAACAATCAATCATGCAATGTCTTTAGGGTCTTACGTTCATCACCATCTCCAAGGTATGACCTACTCTCTATGATCCTAACCAATCAGGTGGATTTATCGCCCCGTCTTATCTTTTAACCTTCTTTATTTACATATTGATTACCTTATATAGGAATTAGTCCTCGACGCTTACCCTTGGGGTAATCTTCTTCTTTTGTCACCATCGACATCACCTATACCATTTTTCCTATAACCCACTCACACCTAACAAACCTAAACCCATCATGCCTAAAACCTACCAACTCATTTTCATACCTCCTCATATTCTTCCCTAGCTTATGGGAGAACTACATTGGCCTGAGGTCCCTTTTCGCCGGACTATGTAGGCAGCACTCCAAGGGCATGGGGTCCTTGGAGGTTATCTCGGCCACTCTCTACCCTAACCAATTCATCTTTCATCTTCTTAAATCACATTTTTCCCCTACGTAGTTTCCTTTTTATATCACAGAATTGGAAATTAAACCAAACAAACAACAAGTTGCTTAACATTTTTATCATCATCACAACATACATTTATTACGACTTCCATTTCTCTACCATCATCATGCATGTATTATAAAACATCTTAAACATGACCCATATCATCATTCATTGTACAAATTAATGAATCACAACTTCAACTAATTTAAACACAACCATGCCTAAACCAACCTGACTCAACCATGCCTATGACCTGACTCAACCATGCCTAAACCAACTTGACTCAATCCATGCCTATGACCTAACTCAACCATGCCTAAACCAACTTGACTCAATCCATGCCTAAACCAACCTGACTCAATCCATGCCTATAACTTGACTCGATCCATGCCTAAACCAATCTGACTCCATCATGCCTAACTCACCTAGTTTCCATCCATATCACAACAAAAAATTAAAAGTCTCATCAAAACACCAACAAATCAAGCATCTCATGTATCTCATCATATAAATAAATATGTGTGTCTCAATACAATATGCATGAATATCCCATCATGTCTATCTCAAAAAATCATTGGCACACAGGCTGATACTCAATACAAAATGTCATCGGCACGCAGGATAGTCTCATATATAATAAAATAATAAAAAAATACAAAATCTCTTTGGCACGCAGGCTGGTATATGCTCAAAATATACAAAAACTCTCATACATCCTCACTCTCTTCAGCACACAGGCCGGTATGTGATCAAAAATCTATAACAATCTCTCAGCACGTAGGCCGGTATATATCAAAAACTCAAAACTATGTCAAAAATTAGGAGCCATATATCAGGCACCCTCTCGGTGGACATCCTCCATATCGGTATCGCCTATCCCCTCCACCTCCTCGGCCCCTATCTGGTGACCTGCTAACATCTCCCCACCCATCATAGGTGGTGGCTGGGTCCCTACTGGCACATCACCTGGAGCTGGTCTCCATGAGCTGGTGGCCTCTCCCTGATCCTGTCTCAGAGCTCGATGGCCCCCTGTGCTCTCTACACTATGAGTGTGGGATCTCATCCTCTCACTCGAGGCCTGTTGTGCCCTGTACTCTCCATAGGATAGAAAGTCTATCCCGACTGCCATCAACTGATCCTGGTAGTATCTGGCCTCACCTAGGGCATCCCGTAACCTAGATATGGGCATGGTATGTGGTGGCTCCATAGGCCTCGGCCCCTGTACCTGTCCTACTGGGGACCCTATCCCACCCCTACCTATGAACTGGGACCCTGTCCCAGTGCCTGTGGTGGTGCCATCAGCCCCTGCCCCTGTGCCTGTATCTGGGCCTGTAAGGCCCCAATCTGTGCCTGTGTTGTGGCCAACTAGCCCTGTAACCCTGTCACTTGTGCCTGCAGGGCAGCCACCCGACCATCATCTCCATCTCCATCTCCATCCCCACCCTGGGCCATCTGGGCCTGAAGACTGGCCACCTGTACATGTAACTCAGCCACCTCCACCTCTGAGCTGGCAAGCTGTGTCTGCACCATACCCAACTGGGTAATCAGAGTCACCACCTGCCCCTGTAGGGCATCCCTCTACACCGTGATGGTGGCTAGATCTGGTTGCCCTGGCCTGGGTGGTACTACTCATAAATGAGCCACCCACCACTATCTATATCTGTCTGTGACCCCAACATCATCAATCCACCAGTCTACTGCCTGCTCCTCCTACCCTGTGGGCACTGTCGGCTGTGGTAGAGGTAAGGGCCTCTCCACGTCGTCTCTCCTGTACTACGGGAAGGGCAGAGGTATGTCCTGTAGCAGCCCAAACTACCACCTAACTCTGTCAACCGGGATCATCTTGTGTTCCCCAGCACGGAAACCCTATATCCATCTCAATAGTTGGAGCTCCATCTAGCTCATCACGCATATGCCTATATGATGGGAAGCCCACATATGGCCTCCAAATGATGTCCACTTCGGACAACCCCTCCAATAAATCACCTGTAATAGGCCACATCATGTGTGGGCCTGTCTGATCTCCACTCTCCAATAGCAGGCACCCATCGCCTATACCCCACTCATACAAAGCCTGGTGGAAAGGCATCGGCCCGGGGCATACCCACTAGATGCACACAGACAATGTGCTCATATGCCCAGTAGTGAAGTAGAAAGGTACAACACAGGCTGAACCTGCATAGACGCCCATATGCCCATAACTCCCTATATAACTACACCAGGAATGCTGGTGCCAAGGAAAAGTGAGTCTGATCTATCATCATGTCGTGTAATACCCCCATCAACGATTGGGGAAAACACCCACCCTCTGCATCTGGCAGTGCAAAGCAACACACTACCTCCATCAATAGAACTACTAGCCTCGTCTCCTCTGGACGGGCTAGGTACATCTCTCCATAGCTCAAGCTGGCACTATGGAATGTCAGCTCGGCCATCCCCTCTCCAAACACCATCAGCATCAACTCCTCCGAGGCCTCAGAGGAGATCAAATAGACCTGTGTACCCAATATGGGTAGCCATAGAATCCTGAACACATCCTCCAGGGTGACTGTAATCTCACCCATCGGTAGGTGGAACGTGTTGGTCATGGAATCCCATCTATCGATGAGAGCGACCATCAGACTCAGCTTCCAGACTACATGTCAGTAGCGTCAGACCCCACTCAGGCCCACCTCCTCCACATGCCACAACTCCTCAGGGGTCACTGCACCATGAACTATCACGAGCAGGGGTGGAACCCTATCCCGCATGCGTAGCTGATCTCTCCCCTGCATCCAATACAAACAACAAATTAATCTACATTTATCATACCCATACTCACCCACTATCATTTTCCCACACCCTATTTTACCCCTACCCATCTCAACCACCCAACCTGTGGCACTTTTGGCCCCTTGCTCTCCAAAACCCAACCAGTGTTGGTTCTCTCTAACTGACCCCGGTCACCCCTAAACCGGCATCGGTCACCTATTTCATGACCGATACCAGTTTAACCCTACCGAGCACGGCTAAACCCGACCGACGCCGGTCACTGTCGTGGTGAAAACCCACGACCCCCAAACTCTCCCTTCTTAAAAACTTACCACCCCTGACACTTCTACCCACCCAACATCACCTACAACTCCCCTACACCTCATCCCCTCCCCTCTTCTCCCACTTATCTCTCTCCCCACTCCTATTTTACCCAATTTACCCTCCCATTTCCAAATTTTATTTTCCCCCACCCAAAACAAAAAACAAAAACCCAATTTAACAAATCACCTAATCTATCTAACAAAATACAACAAGAGTTGGATGCTTACCTCATCATGCTACCATCATCATGGTGGCATGTCTGGCCATTGCACCGGTGGCCCACCTGATCCCTCTCTAGCCTCTTACCATCACCAAATCGCTACCCACGACTCCAACCAATCAAATCACACACACCGATCCCATGGACCCACCTCTCACCAACCAATCACCCACCATTTGGCTCACCAACTCAACTCTCCATTCCATCTAGACACTTTTCCCTTTTTCTCTCTCTCTTGTGTCATTTTCTCAATTCGCTAAATGACAAATGAATAACAAAAAACATGGATTTTTTGTTTTTATAATAAACCTGACCTAACCGACACCAGTTTTACCTTCACCAGCATCGGTCTTGTGCCCTACCTTACCGTGGTCAGTTACACTCTACCGGCATCGGTTACCCTTGACCGGCATCAGTCACCCTCTCTTACACATTGCCCTAAATTTTA
Source organism: Taxus chinensis (assembly GCA_019776745.2). Lineage (NCBI taxonomy): Eukaryota > Viridiplantae > Streptophyta > Pinopsida > Cupressales > Taxaceae > Taxus > Taxus chinensis. The sequence continues at coordinate 39,004,916 of CM034148.1, read as the reverse complement.
CCCTATTACCCTGCCCATCACTCTTTTTTCCACACCTAACCTTTACCCTGACCATTTACCCCACCCCACTTTACCTGACCTCACCCTCCTTCATCATTTACTGCCTAACCTCATCCTCCTTTGGGGACTCATTATTTTACCCATACCTCAGCCCTACTCGTGTCATGACCTAGATTCTTGGACCTGGAACATCACTAGTGACCTTTGACCTCATGTGTTTGCTATACCTTGTGGCACTGTTACCTGTGTTGATTGACCTAATGACCTTACCTTGCCTCTTTCCATGACCATTTATCTTGACCCTACCTTTGGTGTACCAGAACACACCTAAACATTCCTGCACCTGACCTACATTGTGTTTCCTGACCATATCCTATACCTTGGATACCAGAATCACTTCAACCTTGTTTGGATAAACCTATCGACCTTAGACAATGTAGAGTTTTCCTACTCTTCAACCTAGTAGCATGTGCTGCAGTTTATACATGTGTGTGCGTTTGACTGTTACTACCTTTGACCCTGACCCATTACCTAGATTACCCAAGTAGACCTTGCTCCTTTTTTCCCTATTACCCACCTTCCTTTTCATCACATTTACCTTTTATCAAACCACTCATTGATTCTGCCTTCTACCTCGTCAGTTCCTGGTTTGAGGGGGATCACCTCCACCCACACATGGGGCAACCACATCTTATTTTTGTCAGCGTCGCTTACCAATACAAGCTATGCAACAAAAAGGGGCAAAATGTAGACACCAAAATTACATCACACTCCCCTTTGGTCCCTCGACAAATAAACACCTTGATCACATTCACCTAGCCATGGCCCCCTTCACCCCACTATAATATTAATTTAATTATTTAAATTAAATTAATTCATTATCCTCACCATATTTATTATTTAAATATCCTAATTGGGATAATGCCCACATATCCACCTCACCTAGACACCTCATCAAGCCACCTCACCCTAAGACCTATTCTTAGTAAGTTGCCATAACTAACTAAGACTTACCCAAACCCTAAAAATCAATGCCTACATTCCCTCTAACCACATTCCTGCATGCTTAAAAGAAGCTTCCATCCTAATCCGTGGGGCCAACACACGAGATCCCAGAAAATCAAGGGGATCTGCCTAGTTTAGTAAACCTAGAAAATCCCACCCTAACCGACGTTGGTTACCCTTAACCACCACCAGTTAAGCCAGAACCACGGTCAGTCACCTTTTAACCCCCAAAACAACCTTATTTTCGAGGTTGGAAAAATTTAGGAGATTCCTGAGAGATATCACATCTTTTGAGAACAAGTTTCAGCGAGAACATGCATGCAAGGAAGGAGATCAAGCATTTTCTCTTGCACAGACATCCAACATTCACCCAGCAACCATCCAGCACTCACCCCAGCACAGATTTGATCCAATCAGGCAAGAAGGAGAGCACATGCAGCCCATGCAAGAGCTCCCCAATGTTTGGTGATCCTCTGCAGCATTCAACCTCTTATCAACACCTTCATTCCTCACTCACAGACATCCAAAGCCAGATTTCAAGTAAGTAGAACATTTTACTCCTCTGGTTCACTCATTTCATCATTGTATTTTCATCCTTTGTTCTCCTAGCCACCCATTGACCTCCATTAATACTCACCCCTCCATATCCCTATTAAAACCTCACCAAATCCCATCCAAACAACTTAATACCTCATTCTGACCAGCCTAGTCCTTGGTGCAATCATAAGGGAGATCTAAAGCTCATTCTGTGACATTCCCAGTATCCCACAGTAACTGGCACCGGTTCTCCCAAACCGGCGTCGGTCACCCTTAACCGGCATTGGTCTCTGTATTTACCAATACAACCCAGAATAGTGACCTACCTACCTATTCCCACATCACCCTTAATCACCTGTGACCTGCCTAAGACCTCTGTCAGACCTGCAGAGACCTAGAACCAGTTACTTGACCTTCGGATCTTATTTTAACCTAGCCTGTTAGATTAGATCTTTCTTATTGTGTTTTAAATGAGATACCTAAATCATTTTAACTACAATAGGATTTACTTTATTACCAACATTAAATTGTTTTAAACAGTGGACTGATAGCCATCTAGGAAGTATCACACTTCCCGAATCTAGCACACGCTAGGTAGTTCACTACATATACTGTTTAACTCTTTCTGGTGGTCTTGTGTTCCATTTCAGGTAGTTCCTCCTAGCCAAAAGGAAGCTCTCACAATCAGCTGTGGATTCAGAAGTCATACGTGCACAACAACCTATCAACCAACATTTCAATAGGTATTCCTCCTACACCCATTACCCTATCTGTTTCATCACTTTCAAAGAAACATCTAAGAATCAGGTGAAACAACAGAAGCTAGTGTAGTGAAATATGGTGGATCATACGGCAGAGAAGGAGAGAGAAGAGAGGTGACTCAAGTATGATGAAGCATGAGAGAGGGAGTTGAGGAGATAGTGCGAGGTTGTTGGACTGATGGAAATATGGAGGCAAATGTTGCGGGAAGGATTTGAGGTCTTCACAGAAGGAATGTGACCTGAGTAGTCTATTCTACCCCATCTTGGAAATCATAGTAGAGTTACCCCCTTGGCTTCTGGTGAGATTTCATCGTGTGAAGAAAGGAAAGTCATAAGCATGCCTCTTAGCCCACCTGGTGACTAGACCCTAGCACTTAGCCTTCCTGTTTATGGGGAAAACTTTTCTTATTCAGTTTTTAGTGGTGTTGATATTGGAGCTCGAGTGACACTTAGGAGGTATAATTTTTCATTCGGTACATATATGGCGACACAATTATTTTCTATATTCGGAGATAACCTGTCTAGTATGAAATTTAAGTAAGTTGTGGGTTCATAAAGTTATGGTATCACATCTAGAAGTGGTGTGGGAAACACATATGGGAGTGGGTCAACTTCACAGACTGTTGGCGCGCAGTTTAGCATGACAGTGGGATCATAGGGCACAACTTTGTTAGGCCCCTTACCTGCAACAGGAGGAGGATCTGGTGGATCTAGAGGAGTTGACACTAGTGGTGCTGGAGGTGGTGGAAATATTAAAGGAGACCAAGGTTCTGGATCTGGTGGACAAGGGGCCCGACAACCTTAGCAGTTATTTTTTTTATATGTATTTACATTTTCCTTATTACAAGGGTTTAGAAGATGCTACAGAGCATGTGCAAAAATGTGAGTTTTTATGGTGTGTGAAGGGTATCACTACCTCAGAGTGGAAGGTGATTCATTTTTCAACCACATTGTAAGGGAACACACATAACTAGTATAGGAAGTATGATCCACACTAGATAGTGGTGGATTACATTGTGTTGTGTGATGTGTTTTTGGCAGAGTTCCACATTCCTAAGTTTGAATAGAAGAGCATCAGCGTGTTGAAGGAGATTCGGCAAGGAATGGTGGAGAGTGTGTGGGAGTATGACGTATGCTTCAAAACTATCATGTCTAAATTGTCTTATGATATTCACCCATCTCAGCATGCTCAATGGTTCATCAGAGTGCTAATCACTCTGTTTAGGAGGGCACTTTCACATAAGACCTTCACAGAACTACGCGAGGCCATAGAGGTTGCCTTACACATTGAGGCTGTGGGAAGCATTGATACTTGCGTTAGTCCATTTCTTGAAGCCTATATTGTTGATATGGTAAAGCATCTAGAGAAACTACCTACGAACTCGGCTCATGAGACTCACAGTGGGCTATGGTGCATGGAATCTGAAGTAGAGGGGCACACCAAGGATATTTTCCTGCAAAGATTGATACATGACATATTGGTGGACTGTGATATTTTCCATGAATATCATGATGCAAGTAGATTTTTGTTGCTACAGCGCGTGATCCGTAACAATGTGCCTTGCTATTGCAAAATTTGCACCTCTACTACTTATGATACCAAGGATTGTAGATTCATTGACCAAATACATGATGCCATTAATATTGGTGTGCACCAGACCAGCATTGTCATTAGTTCCAAGGATGATGGTCATCATTATGAGAGGTGCATCGATGGAGGAGGTAGTAGAAGAGGCTTTCGGGGTGGATTCTGAGGCCATGGAAATCACAGAGGGGGGAGAAGTGAATTTACCTATGGAACCTATTATAATTGTGGGTCTACATAACATTACAAGTGGGAGTGTCCCGATTTGTTACAGTTATCTTGGTGTGGGAAGAAGTAAAAGTATGAAGAGTGCCTAGAGTTATATGAGCATATGATATAGAAGCAGTAGAAGGATAAGAGTGTTGGGATGGTGAACGTAAATCATGTTGATCAACAGTGAATGCCAAGGGTGGCGAGTGAGTCAGCGTTAAAACCTGTACTGATGACGACATGAGCTGAGGTTGCATGTGCCATGGAGATACCAAAGTGGAGACCACTTGTTACAAGGGAAGAGGTGATACATGGGAAGTATTCAGACCCTACACATCAGAAGGAAGTTTATTAGGAAACCATGGATGTTATTCGAAGCCTACAAGGAGAAATCTAGTGCCTGAAGGAGCAGTCACAGAAGCTAAAGTAGAAGATGAGTGTTGAGGCTCCACAAAAGGATCTGGATGAAGTCAGGGAGGTATGCAAGATGATGAGACAAGAATATCATCTGTCTATTAGGAGAATGGATGAGAGGAAAAGGACCAAGTGGCGGAGGAGAGCGTGAGAGGAAGAATTTTCATGCTAATCTACCTCCTCACAGTCTTGACTATGATAATGAGATTTACCTTGAATGCAGATTTTAATGGATGGCTCCTTATTAATATTCTTATTGACACAGGTGCGGAAGTTAATATTCTCACCTTGGACATATGGAATCAAATAGGAAGACCTCCATTACACACATATTCAAATGTGTTGTATATGGCTAACAAGACAAAGGTGATGCCCATTGGTGTTTTAAAAGATGTTGTTATAGCTATCCAAGGGGTGAAATTCACTGGAGACTTTGAGGTCTTGGTGCTTGCTGAGGTGGATAACTTTCCAGTGTTACTTAAGCACCCCTGGTGCTACAAGAACAATGTTGACTTACATTTCAATAAGGGTTATATAAGTTTTGAGAACAATGAGGAATGTGTTATCATTCCTTTAACAGATGGAAATTTAGTGCCCTATAATGAGCCCTTGGGATAAGAATATCTAGACAGAATCTATGTGTGCACTATCAAGGACCCTAAAGTTGTGCAACCAACAAAAGAAGGTGTTATTCAGTGGGAAGATGCTCAGTCTGTAAGTGATACAACTAGTGTGTCATGTGAAAATTGGGCACATGGGACATATGAGTTAGTTGGAATGCACTTAAGAGGCTATCTGACAAGAGTGATAAAGGCACACTCAGTCAGGTGCCTGGGAGGAAAACAATTATTGAGTTACACTTGGGGAGGCAACTCCGTTATTTTCCTATGGGAAATGGAGACCCAGTGGAGATGTGAGATCAAAAAGAGAAGTATGCTTAACTATAATTTTCTTGGGACCGTAACACGTTGGTGGGTAACCCATTAAGATAACCTTTTAGAGTGGCACGAGGTGAGAATCACATTCTCTATTAGGTTTCTCCAAAGCAATGCACCTACTACTATACAAGACTATCATGGGAAGGAACCCACCTCATTTTACGTCCAAGCATGTGAGAATTCTTGGATGGAAGGAACGGAAGCCTTTCCTCCATCACTATGGGTGCATAAGCTTTACTCAACTTTCAAGGTTTCATGCGCACATGGTACATTCATTTAGAGTTGTGTCTTCAGACAGAAAACTGGTAGGAGTTGACGGTTGATCTCATTCAAGCTTTTGAGTATCAGAGTACTAAGCCATCGGTGGATAAGGCATTGCAGGTTGTTATGCGCCTACCTATGGGAGATAATTCCATGGTGGAGGATAGAATACTGGAGTTGTTGGGAGAACCTAACTTAGAAGAGCACTTCGATGAGGAAGAATCAGAGGAATTACAGCTTGAGCGTGCTTGCCTATAAAAAGAGGAAAGTTGGTCTATGTGATAGATGGTGAAGAGATGGAAAAATTGGATGCTAACCATACTATCAATACACGTGAGGTTATGGATAGTGCTGATGAGCAAGCACGCACCTATCATGAACCCCTGAAAACAAAGAAGGTTAACATTGGCTCAGGGATGGAACCTAAAGAAGCTATTAATAGAGATTACTGGACAGAAAGGGAGGTTCGAAATATTATTGATCTGTTGCGTGAGTTCCAAGATTTATTCTCACGCGGGTACCATGAGCTTAAAGGATTTCACTACTCCTTGGGAGAAATTAAGATCAAGCTAAAGAAAGGTGCACGCCTAATTCAGAAGAGACCTTATCGAATGAATCTGAATTTGTGAGTCAAGGTCAATGCGGATATTGAGAAGATGCTCGCATTAGGAATCATTGAGGCTGTTGAGGAATCAGAGTGGCTAAGTCTGATGGTCATCATTATTAAGAAGCATGGGAGGATAAGGATTTGTGTTGATTAAATTAATTTGAATGTGGTGTTTTTCATTGATTCTTTTCCAATCCACTTCACTAAGGAGATCTTGGAAGGAGTAGCCGGGCATGAAATCTATTCATTTACAGATGGATTTTTGGGGTAACATCAGGTTAGAATTGTAAAGGAAGACCAAGAGAAGATAGCTTTCACCACTAAATGGGGAATTTTTTCCTATACGGTCATGCCTTTTGGACTGAAGAATGCACCTGTTGTGTTTTCGCTCATCATGGTTCAGGTGTTTCAGGACTTCATCCATAAGTTTCTTCAAGTCTACCTAGATGATTGGACAGTTTGTGGACTAGTAAAGGACCATTGTAACAATCTGATGTTGATGTTTGAGAGATGCTAGTAGTTGAGTATATCTCTCTACATTAAGAAATGTGTTTTCTCTACTCCATTTGGAACCCTGTTGGGACATATCATATGTAAAGAAGGCTTCATAGTGGATCCTACCAAAGTTTTCATTATTTTGGGTTTTAGGGAGCCTACCAACCCAAGCATGGTGTGTGGATTCCTTGGGCATATGAGGTATTACTGGAAATTGATTAATGCATATGCCAAGATCATCATGTCGTTGGACAATTTGTTGAAGCACAAAATTAATTTTTTTTTGGGAGATGCCTAGCTGATGGTGTTTAACACATCAAAGAATAGGCTTATCATTGTGTGCATATTACGCTTTCCTTCTTGGGATAAGACATTCCATATACATGTTGATGCTTCAGGGATGGCAATTGGATTAATCTTAGCACAACATGGAGAGGTAAGTGTTTACCATCCCTTGTGTTTTGCTAGTAAGAAGCTAACCCCAACATAACAGAATTATACTACCATGGAGCGCGAGGCATTGTCGATGATTTAGGTGCTACACAAATTTAGGTAGTATTTGTTGGCAACACCCTTTATATTATACACAGACCACATGACATTAAATTACTTGGTGAATAAGCTCATCTTGCAAGGGCACATATGCAGGTGGGTCCTATTGTTTTAGAAGTTTTAGTTTACGGTTGTTGTAAAACTGAGTAAGAGTAATTTGAGACCTGACCATTTATCAAGGATTGACTCAGGAGAGGATGCATAGAGCATTGAGGATACAAAGCTAGATGCACAACTGTTTAGATTGTAGTGCATGCCATCTGACTTGGAAGATATTGTTGTGTTTTTCAAAACAGGTGTGGCACCAGAGGAAATGAAGACTTTGGAAAGGAAGTAGTTAGTCATATGCGTCGTGCCCTACATGTTAATTAGTGGAGACTTATACAAGCTAGGTCGTGATGAATTTTTACGATGGTCTTTGCTTGAGCATGAGCACACTGCAATCATGGAAGAGGCTCATGGTGGAATTGTAGGAGGAAACTATGTAGGGAATGCGACTACATGCAACATCCTCATAGCTGGCCTTTAGTGGGAGATGATTTACAAGCATTGTATTGAATATTACAAGGCATGTGATCATTTTCAGTGCCTTGGTAAGCTAGGAAAAAGGGATGAAATTCCATTAATACCAATAGATAGTTTTGAACCATTCAAGAAATGGGCAATTGACTTTGTAGGCCCTATTTAACCTGTCGCATGAAGGACAGGTTCACATTATATCATTACTTACACTGATTATCAAACACGATGGGTGGAGGCATCGTCTACGAGGGATTACATGGTGGCCAAATCAGCAAGATTCTTGTGGGAAAATATAATCAGCAGCTATGGGTGCCATTTGAGTTTGACTATTGACGGGGGTACTCATTTTTTGAATGAGACCGTCAGGATTTTGTTGGAAGAGTTTATGGTGGCTCATCACAAGACTACTCCTTATCACCCTCAAGCTAATGGGACTCCTGAGGCATTTAACAAGATATTGATTCATACATTTACCAATATTTGTGATGTTTGGAGGAAGGATTGGGATGACAAGGTCTCAGCTATGCTATAATGGTATAGAATAATTTACAAGAGATTGAACAAAGCCAAACCATTCCAATTGGTGTTTGGCACGGAATCTATTTTTCTAGTAGATTTTATGCTACCCTCTCTACATATTGTGCACGCAGGAGGATTAGTCGATAAATAAACATTACAAGAGTAAATTGACAAGCTAATGATGTTAGACAAAATCCTATCACTTGCTAAGTGGATTCAAAAACTGAGAAGGTGAGATAAAAGGCCTGACATGATCATCACATAAAGAATAAACAATTTGAGGTTGGTCAGATGGTTTTACTTTATGATTCTAAGTATTGTGCCATCCTAGGAAGCTCAAGGTCCATTGGTTGGGACCGTATTATATCACCCATATACTTGATTCAGGTGCTTTCCAGCCACATGTGCTGGATGAAACGTGAATTCCCAGGTATTTCAATGGAAGTAGGCTGAATCCCTACTATAAATAAGGCTTCTGGATGTTTGTAAATAAGGTAGTTTTTCCAGTTAGCTTAGGATTTCCCTTAATCCATTTTCATTTATTTTTGTTCCATTTCTTCATTTCTTTACTTTTTATTTTGGCTTATTTTGTGATGGTTACATTTGTGCGTCGATAACCACTTGTTTTTCAAGGGTTTTATATGCGTACAGGACCGTACATCTATTTAGTAAGGGGTGGAGTGTAAAATATGGTAAATACTAGAAAGAATGGTTGTTGGTGGCCCAGATTGTAAATTCAAAGGCACATGGGATCAGAAGAGCACGCGTAAAAGAGGTGAAAATGAGAGAAGATTGGTGTCAAAAATCTTTAAACAAACCATGTATGAGGAAAAACGTAAGAGCAACATTAGGTAAGCAACAAAAAGAAATTGGTCCAAGACATAGAGGAAGATTGAATTCAATGTGGGAGAAAGCGCAAAGAGTTCTATGGTCGAGACATTTTTACGTACCAGAAGGTTGCGGCAGTGTTCGCGTAGGTTTGCGCATGGAGGAAAATCATTGGATACAACATGCGGAAGGATGGCATTGGAAAAATATGAATTTAATGTGTTTGTACATTAGTAGGTGGCATTGGGGTTTGTGTCAAAGTATTATTTTATAGCAAAAATCTATAAATTTAAGGTCAAGTGTGAAGTATTCTTTTACCTTGCATTTTAATTTATCAAAGAGCTCTCAAAAAGTAGGGCATCCTTGCAAAAGAAGAGTTGTGCGAAGAGAATTTGAGAAGATTTTCATGCAAAATATTCAATGGGATTTGATCTATGAACTAGGGTGGAAAGGGAGTACACAGGCATGAGTGGAGGATTTTGTTTTTAGGATTCCACAGGTGTTACATCGTCTTGGGGAAGAAGGGTTTTCCAGGTTAGGGTTACAGAGTTAGGGCATAGGATTTGAAGGAATTTTTACAGAGGATTGAAGCCATAGTTCTTTATCAAAGCTAGGGAAAGGAGGAAAGAAAGAAGTTATAAGAACCCAATGGAAATATATGGCACCAAGGTAGGGATCAAATGTTCCACCAAAGAAAGGCAAGGGAAAAGGAAAATCAGTCGTTTCGACCAGTTTCAATGAAGAATGGTACGTAGAGATGCAGTACCCAAATGGCATATTGTTAGGAAAGGAATGGGTGTCTCATATACGAAAGATGGTCCGTAAGTGATTATAACCATTGAATGAGCACCACAGAAAAGGAGATGATGTTAGAAGTGGTTCACCCTATCGAAAAGAGGACACCGGATGGAAGCCCATTTATGATGAAAAAGTAAAGGTTAAGATGGAAAATGTTGGGCTTTTGCAACTCTACGAGTTGCCATATTTTTGTAAACTTGAGCTACTATACCAATGGTTAATGTCATGCATGCATGAGGATCACTTATATTCTGTAGGATGAAGAATGTGCATAGCTCCTAAAAATGATTTCAAAGTACACTGGCATTATCTGCGAGGGAGATCCACTAGATGAGGATGTGTGCGACAAGGAGGCCATTAAGAAAATAGTTGAGGCATATGATTACAAGAAGGGTTCATGTTAGTTTTATATCTCTACAATCACTGACCCTATTATGTGGATGGTAAGGCATTTGGTTACAAAGATAAATGGGCAGGAGAGATGGACTTCAATAAACAAGGGTTGGTTGAATTTTTGTCGCAGAATCTCGGAAGGGACAGTATACAACCTTTCAGCCTTTCTTGTAGAGGAGATTATAGATGTCATGCGTGACAGAGAGAAAAATATGTTTGGTAACATCCTCCTCACCATTGTCTTTTCAGAAATTGGGGTGCCCCATGGGCCGGATAAGTTTTTTTGGGAGTACCCGAATGAGGACCCCTCCCTTGCCAAGAGATTTTAGGCTTACACTTGTGACACCATGGTGGTCGCTAATAAGGCACTCTTGGAGAAATGATATAAATAGATATGTGACACATTCGAGGAAGAATGGAGGATACCTAAGCAATTGCTAGCATTAGTGAATGGAGAGGCTGAATTTTTCGTATACCAGCACTTCTGTATTAGAAATTTTACCTTGAGAGATGGCACTAAGAGTCCTTGGTGTAAATTTCCATTCTCCTTCACAGCACAATACTTTAAAAGCATGGTTAATAGGTTCAAGGAAGCCAAAAATATTCATTTTGATCTAAGTGTAGTTGATCAAGAATACCGCGAGATGCTCCAGACATTGGTGTATCCTAAGAAGTGTGCATATGTAGAAAAGTACGTATCTCATGACGTGCACATGGTGAAGCCAGTGACATTACCTATTGTGGGTGGGATAGCAACAAGGGTATATGTGCGACTAAGACCCACATTTGAGAAGGGTTCTTACATTGAGGATGATGTATCAATCATAGAAGACCCCACCGAGAGGAATAAAGTTGTAATAAAGAAGAGAGAACGAGAAGAGACTCCGACAACCAAGGTGCCAAGCACATATACAGTGCAGACTATAGGGTCACAAGATTTAGGTACTAGCACAAGCACTTATGTTTGCCAAAATAATTCCCTTGTGTAGGAGAAGGAGAAGTCACTGAGAAAGAGGAGTCACCCGGAAGGGATTCATCCCCAGAGTTAGAGGGATATTCAATTAAGAAGAAGTAAAAGGTGGACGAGAGCTCATATTTGGAGGAAACAAAGAGCATGGAAGGTCATGAGACTGAAGAATAAAATGAGGAGTGTGAAGGAGCTCAAAATCCACCTGTGTACGATGTACATGAGTCTGATGAAGGAGGGGATGAAGAGAGGAATGAGTATGAAGAGGGTGTGCATGACGAAGGAGGAAGTGAGGAGGTAAACATACGTGATTAGAAGACCTCAACTCCCACAACGGAAAAAAATTAATGACATGGTAGAGATGGAGGTGGTGGGTATTATCCAACAATTAGTGGAGCATGAAGTAGAGTAAAGCACCGATGAAGTGTTGAAGGAAACATAAGGTAGCACGAGTGTACAAAATGGGGATGGGAGCATGGGAGGAGACCCCAGTTTATCAAAAAGCTTCCCAACGGCAGCGCTCACATGTGGAAAGGGAATAGTAGTGATGCAGGAGCATGCCATGACTTATATTAATTATCCAAGCAAGGTACTGTGTGCGCACTTCCAAAGTACAGTGCCCATAGATCAACTCCTCGCTTGGTCATCTTTTGATGAAGAGAGTGCGTACCCTCACATAAGAAAGATGATGTTTTGGGATTTTGAGTCCCACATCAATAATCCCAAGTTCAAGGTAAATAATGACGCGTTGATGAAGGCACCAGGTGTCAAGGGAATAAACCCTCACATGAATGCCCAGCAGCTATCAAATGAGTAAGCTTGCAACGCGCTCAACAAGGTGTCAGTAGAAGTGGAGGCAAGACTTTTTGGGAGAAATGACATAATAAGAGCCTTGGAGGAGGAACTTGAGAAGAATAATGAGGAGATCATTGAGAGGGACAGAGAGATAAAGAAAAAAGAGTTAATCAATGTGCAGTTAAGGCATGAGCTAAGGGATGAAAAGGAGAAGGTGCGTGAAGTACACAAGAAGTTAGAGGCCATTTTAGATTTCATTATCTTGAAGCACCCAGACCTTTCCCCTCCTGAACAAAAATATGAATCAACCTTGCATTGCTTGGAAGAATTAACGTGTATACTCACCATGGAAAGGTAGTCACTTGCATTAGAATCAACAGAAGAAGTAATGGCACACTAGAAGAAGGAAGAGAAGTTTAAGACTGGGGAGATACTAACTCGGTACTCTGAGCTCCTTGCCTTAGTGAAGACTGCAATGTAAATGGCAGAAGTTGTATATGACAATTGTGGCAACAGGGACAGAGTAACAAGCATATTAGTTTCCAGCCATGAAGCAGATCTGGAATAATTTCAAGAGAAAAATAAGGGCAATAGGGTGGAGTGGGACAAGATCTTGGCTAAGGTAGAGAAGAAATCAGAGGCAATTGAAACCTTAAGGGTTTTGATTAAAAATAAACTAAAATATTTGTACCCCCAAGTCACTCACAGGATGGATGCACTGGGAGACCTTAGCAAGTAGATGGAAAGCATTAAAGATACACTAAAGGCTAAGGGGGATGAGATGAGTTTTAATGAGGTTAGCGCAATGGTGGGTAACTTAATTCAACAAGCACGGAATGAGGTGGATGCTTGGGTTAAGATTAAATCCCCTGTGAAGAAATATTTCCCACTTCTCATGCAACAGTAGTAGGATTCTTCCATTCTTTATTCAATCACAGATTCTTTCATTTCCTCTATTCTTTATTCTTTGGTGGAATGGAAGAGTGTTTCCGAGGATGGAAAACATGCATAGTGTGGGGTAATGTTGGGCCCTGAATTGACCAAGTCCCAAGGAAGAAGTCAGCATGCGCAAGAGGCAATAAAGAAGGAAGGTGCTCAAGAAAAATCACGCAAGGGAAAGGTACGCGGGAGAAGAGGTTGGCACGTGAGGCGAGCAAGGAGGTTAGGGGACTTAGTCATATTTTGAAGAATATTTCACAAGAGAAACATGTGAAAATCCCAAGTAGGCATGAAAAATGGATAAGGTGCTAGCCTGGAGCCTTCGAGGTCAAGAAAATAATATTCCACGTAAGGAATATTCCCAGGATGATCATTACATAAGTAGTGGAGGAATTTGCAAGCTGACATAGGCATTTGACCATGGAGGACCACACTTCCACTTGGCATACAATCTGTGTATGAAGGAAACCAAGATGGTGCATCCAAATCCTATTTAAATGAGTGTTTGGGTCCAAAAGAGAGGAGGAGAGTAATAATGAAGTGCTCAGGACATGGAGAATTGAAGGAGGCAACAAAGTGTTGTTAGAATGCTAGTAGGGTTAGAGAGGGTATTGAGTAGTAACAAGGCACTGCAGAAATGCTTGCAAGAAGGGTTTTAAGCATATTAGGCATGGATTTGGGTATGAAAAAGGGTTGTAATGGGTAGAATAGCTAAGAACTCTCTCTGTAGAGTATTTTTGTAGGGTTTAAGATAATATTCCTTGATGTATTCGGTCTATATGACCCTTATGATGTAATGAGGCCATTGTAAATGTTTATAAATCAATATATGTGTGTGATTCTGGTTATTCATGTTCTTAAGTGTAAACCCTTGTGTTCTTCATATTATTATAAGTCAGATCTAGTTTCATTATTCTTATTTACAATGATCATTCCCATTTATGATGCATTTTTACACGGGTCTATTATTTGTATCTTTTGTTTTTGAGTGAATGTCTATATTTCCATTCTTGCAAGTCATTCTCCATCAATGGTGGAACAATCTCACAAGGCTCACATAAATGAGGGGCTCGGCATCCTGTGCACCTCAGGTGAGTGCTCAAGGTATGCTACGTGAAACACACCTCCAAACTAGGTTCAACCAACAACTCCAATACTCTGTCCTCCGTCTTGGCACTATCTTTCATAGTTAGGTGCTTAACAACCTGTAGCGCCTCATTCACTGATGGGTTATTACTCCGATACTCAAAAGTTTGAATGAGATCAACCGTCAATTCCTTCCAATTTCCGGTCTAACGGTGCAGCTCTAAATGAATGTACCACGCGTGCATAGCCTTGTAAGGTGGAGTAAATCTTATGCACCCATATAAATGGTGGCAGGGCTTCCGCATCTTCCATCCAAGCCTTCTCACATGTCTAGACATGAAACAATTTGGATTCCTTCCAATGATAGTCTTGTATAGTAGTAGGTGCATTGCTTTAGAGGAACCTAACAGAGAAAATGATTCTCACCTCACACCATTCTAGAAGGCTATCTCAATGGATCACCCACCAACGTGTTGTGTTCCCACAAAAATTATAGATAAGCATACTTCTCCTTTCGATCTCACATCTCCACTGGATCTCCATTTCTCATAGGAAAACATCAGGGTTGCCTTCCCTAGTGTAACTCGATAATTGTTTTCCTCTCAGGCACCTAATTGAGCGTGTCTTTATCACTCTTGTCACAGATCATCTTAACTACCTTTTAACACATATACCTTCTTTCTACCTCAAGTGTGTCGGCCTATCACCCGGCATGCGATGGGCACTCACCTAAGGTGCGCAGGGCATCAAGCCCCTCCTTTATGTGAGTCTTGCGAGAGTGTTCCACCATTGATGCAGAATGAGTTGCAAGAATGGAAATATAGACATTCACTCAAAAACAAAAGATACAGATAACAGATCCGTGCAAAGATGCATCATAAATGGGAATGAGTAGTATAAATAAGCATAATGAAACTAGATTTGACTTAGAATAATATGAAAAACACAAGATTTTACACTTAAGAACATGAATAACCAGAATCACACACATATATTGATTTATAAACATTTATAGTGGCCTCATTACATCATAAGGGTCATACATACTGAATACATCAAGGAATATTATCTTAAACCCTACAAAAATACTCTGTAGAGAGAGTTCTTATCTATTCTACCCATTATAACCCTTTTTCATACCCAAATCCATGCCTAATATGTTTAAAACCCTTCTTACAAGCATTTGTGCAACGCCTTATTACTACTCAATACCCTCTTTAACCCTACTCGCATTCTAACAATGCTTCGTTACCTCCTTCAACTCACCATTTCCCCAACAATTCGTTATTACTCTCCTCCTCTATTTCAAACCCAAGCACTCCTTTAAATATGATCTGGATGCACCACCTTGGTTTCCTTCATACACAGATCGCATGCCAAGTGGAAGTGTGGTCCTCTATGGTCAAATGCCTATGTCAGCTTACAAATTCCTCCACTACCTATGATGATCATCCTGGGAATATTCCTTACGTGGAATATTATTTTCTTGACCTCTAAGGCTCCAGGATGGCACCTTATCCATTTTTCATGCCTACTCAGGATTTTCACATGTTTCTCTTGCAAAAACTTCTTCAAAATATGGCTAAGTCCCCAAACCTCCATGCTCCCTCGTGCACCAACCTCTTCTCCCGCGCGCCTTTCCCTTGTGTTCTTTTTCTTGAGAACCTTCCTTCTATACTACCTCCCGCACGCATTGACTCCTTTCGGTGGACTTGGTCAATTCAAGGCCCAACATTACCCCACACTATTCGTGTTGTCTATCCTCAGAAACACTCTGCCCTTCCACCAAAGAATAAATAATAGAGGAAATGAGAGAATCTGTGATTGAATAAAGAATGAAAGAATGGAAGAATCCTACTACTGTTTCATGAGAAGTGGGAAATATTTCTTCACAGGGGCTTCAATCTTAACCCAAGCATCCACCTCATTTTGCACTTGTTAAATTAATTTATGCACCATTACGCTAACCTCATTAAAACTCGTCTCTTCCCCTTTAGCCTTTGGTGTATCTTCAATGCTTTCCATCTGCTTGCTAAGGCCTCCCAGTGCATCCATCCTGTGAGTGACTTGGGGGTACAAATTTTTTAATTTATTTTTTATTGAAACCCTTAATTTTTTTATCACCTCTGATTTCTTCTCTACCTCAACCAAGATCTTGTCCTGCTCCGCCCTATTACCCTTATTTTTCTCTTGAAATTCTTCCATATCCACTTTATGGCTGGAAACTAATATACTTATTACTTTGTCCCTGTCACCACATTTGTCATATACAAATTCTGCCATTTACATCGCAGTCTTTACTAAGGCAAGAATCTCAGAGTACTGAGTTAGTATCTCCCCAATCTTCTACTTCTCTTCCTTATTTTGGTGTGCCATTACTTCTTCTGATGACTCTAATGTAAGTGGCTACCTTTCAATGGTGAGTATACGCGTTAATTCTTCCAAGCAATGCAAGTTTGACTTGTATTTTTGTTCAGGAGGGGTGAGGTATGGGTGCTTCAAGATAATGGCATTTGAAATGGCCTCTAACTTCTTGTGTACTTCGCACACATTCTCATTTTCATCTCTCAGCTCACGCCTTAACTGCGCATTGATTAACTCTTTTTTCTTTATCTCTCTATCCCTCTTAATGATCTCCTCATTCTTCTTCTCAAGTTCCTCCTATAAGGCTCTTATTCTGTCATTTTTCCCTAAAATTATTGCCTCCACTTCAATTAACACCTTGTTGAGCACATTACAAACTTACTCATCCGATAGCTGTTGGGCATTCACGAGAGCATTTATTCCCTTAATACCTAGTGAACTTGGGCTCATCTACATGGGACTCAAAATCCAAAGACAACATATTTCTTATGTGAGGGTACGTAATCTCTTCATAAAAAAATGACCAACTGAGGATTTGGTCTGTGGGCACTGTACTTTAGAATCACACGCACAGTACCTTGCTTGGATCATTAATATAAGTCATGGTGTTCTCCTGCACCGCTAATATTCCCTTTCCACCTATGTCCACTTCCATTGGGAAGCTTACTACTAAACTGGGGTCTCTGCCCATGCTCACATACTCATTTTGCACATTCATGATGCCTTTTGTTTCCTTCAGCACTTCATCGTGCTTCACTCTACTTTTTGCTCCACTAATTGTTTGATAATACCCACCACCTCCTTCTCTACCGTGTTATTAATATGTTCCTTGGTCGAGGTTGGTGTCTTTTGATCATGCATGTTTACCTCCTCACTTCCTCCTTTATCATGTGCACCTTCTTCATACGCATTCCTCTCTTTATCCCCTCCTTCATCAGACTTGTGTACATCGTACACAAGTGGATTCTTAGCTCCTTCACTCTCCTCATTTTCTTCTTCAGTATCGTGACCTTCCACGCTCTCTATTTCCTCTAAATCTGAGCTCTCACCCACCTTCTGCTTCTTCTTAACTGGATGTCCCTCTAACTCTATGGATGACTCCCTTCCGAGCATGTTGTCACCCTCAAAATCCCCCTCATTTTTCAAGTCAAGTTTCAAAAAAATTGAGTTGGTGCCTTTGAGATATGTTTGAGCAGAGTGAGAAGTTTTGAGAGATAGAAAAATTGTTTCCTCTATTCGAATGAAATTTTCAAATCCTTTTTCTATGACCGTGGATTACATCGAGCATGGTATTGTTTATAGTTCTTCTTTCCACGAGGAAAAATTTGTTTTTCGGGTCTGAAGGGTGGAGTTTTTACCCTCCTCTGTAAGTTTTTCTACAGTTGTGAATGATGGGCATATCTTCCCTATCAATTTATTTTCCAAACATCCACAGATACGTGGAAATTTTTGATTAGATACGGGAAGGCAAGTTGTCGGAGCACTTTTGGAATTTTGGTTTTGTTGTAGAAAGGCAGTGTTCAAACGAGGCCCAAATCGGCTAAGTATGAAGAGCCAGCGGAAGCCTCCACACGTCCCTATGGTGCACCTCCAAAGGCAAAATTCAAAACAGGATCTTGAGTGAGTGCAAACTCTCCACGTGCCTCATTGGTGCAAATTCAAAAGGCACGGCCCAAAGAGAGACCCCAAACTTACGCCAGCGCACCACGTGTTCCAGGTCTGAGAAAGAGACAGAACCTCAAAAACTTGAATCGGCTAAGTATAAGAGGATCAATGGATGGAACCACATGTCTCATCTATGCACCTTTAAGGGACGAAGCAAAAGGTGGTTCCCTAAACTAGCGCCAGACCTCCACGTGTCTAGAATCCAACATAGTCACTCCAAAATAAGCAGAAGGGACACAGCCAAAAAAATGGAGAAAGAGGAGAAGGCCCAAATCGGTTAAGTATAAGAAGGTCGGCGGACAATACCACATGTCTCATTGGTGCACCTTTGAGGGTTGAAGCCAAATGCGGTTCCCCAAACTATCGTCATCCCTCCACGTGTCTAGAACCCAACATAGTCACTCCTAAATAAGCAGAAAGGACCCAACCAAAAAATGGAGAAAGAGGAGGGGGCCCAAATCGGTTAAGTATAAGAGGGTCCCCAAACAATGCGCGAAGCTGTCTCATCGTGCACCTTCAAGGTTTGAAGCCTAAGGCATATTCACTCAAACTAAGCGAGAAGGGACATGTCTAGCCAAAAAAAAGGGAGAAATAGGCAGTAGGCCCAAATTGGTTAAGTATAAAAGAACGGTCGGTGGATGTCTGCCATGTGTCTCAACGGCACACCTTCAAGGGTTGAAGCCAAAGGTAGTACCCCAAATGAGCACCAGCTTTCCATGTGTCTTAGAGTCAAAGAAGGGGCAAAGTCAGTCGTTGAATCGGCTAAGTATAGAAGGGTTTGCGGAAGCCTCCACGTGTCAGCTCGGCGCAACTTCAAAGGCAAAAATCCAGAGGTAAGTTCCAAATGTGTGTTAAGCCTCCACGTGTCCAAGGTCAGACATATGACCCCACCAAACAAAAGGGACTTAGTCAAAACACAAAAATATAGAATGCCTAAGGCCTGCAAAAGGACACGTGGCTGTTTTTAAGTTCGAAGCGAGAAGGTGGGTCGTTGGAGCCTTTTGGGAATTTTGGCTTTATTGCCAAAAGGAGTAAAGTTACAAAATGAACTGCGGCCCAGCTCATGCCAAGGGATAAAGTCAAATGTTGAGCCCACATCGAAAGTCAAAGTGGAGAGGCGGGTTGTCAGGACACTTTGAGATTTTGAGCCTTGTTTCCATAAAAGGTGTAAAGTGATAAAGTGAACCGCAGCCTCGTTCATGCCACGGAAAAAAATCAAATCTTGTGCCCGCATTGAAAAGTCAAAACTGGGAAGCGGGTCAGTGGAGAACTTTGAGATTTTGAGCCTTGTTTCCAAAAGAAGTAAAATTATAAAGTGAGTCGCGACTCTGTTACCACTCAAGCAAAGCCACATGTTAGACCTATATCAAAAGTGAAGTTGTGGGCTTGCGGGGCTACGGGGAACTTTTGCACTTTGTATCTTTTGCACT
The DNA here is from genome assembly GCA_019776745.2 of Taxus chinensis. NCBI lineage: Eukaryota > Viridiplantae > Streptophyta > Pinopsida > Cupressales > Taxaceae > Taxus > Taxus chinensis. The sequence continues at coordinate 38,985,245 of CM034148.1, read as the reverse complement.
AAAGGTGCAATTTCAATTTCAGGCCCACGGATCCATTTTGCAAAAATTGCATTTTCGCCATTTTTGTACGGATTGGATTCAAATATTCAAATGAGCATAACTTTTGCTCCAATGCTCAAAATTTGACAAATTTTATACTATTGGAAAGATCTTGGTCTCCTCTATGCCATGGAAGCATAAAATATTGTTTTCAGTAGGATTTGATGGTTGGAAATCTAGAAAACATCTTTCAAGCCATTAATACAGGATCTGATTGCTTTAACTACCTAGATCTGATCCGATCTTCCATACTTCCTTCTCCAACACACCAAACAGACATGGAGAACTGATTGGATATCATGATTTGGGTGAAAATCTAGAAAACATCTTTTGTTCCATTAATATGTGATCGGACTGCTTCAACTAGATCAAATTTGATCTGATCTTCCATCCTTCCTTCTTCAGCACACCAAAGACATGCAGAACCATATTTGACAGATTGTAGGTAGATTTGTAGGGGCATTGATGGTTGGTGGTTGAGCTTCCAAATCAGATTTCTTTCTTTCTCTTCTTATCCTCTCTTCACTTCATCTATAAATGTAAGAGCTTGGCTCATTGCATATGTTGGACTCAGATACTTTTGAAGTATAATTATAGTCGAAAGTAAATCAATACAGAAGGATTTTCCCCTTTTCTCTATCTTCCTCTATTGTCCCATCTTGCTTACCTGAAATTCGTGGATCATTCATCTTCTGTGATAAGAAACGTTGTGTTCTTATTGATATGACTTCTCAAACTTTGTGTCTGTGGAATGATCTCTTATGTTATGAATGTGAATGATTTTTTGTTATGTATCACTCTTGCTCAGTACGTATAGGGTTATACTCTGCTATCTATATTTCCTGTAAGTACTGTTATATTCTACTCTTTCCTTTCTTCAATTCTTCCATTTGTTTGTATTGATAATCTATTTTGGTATAAAAGCATTTCAATATGTCAGAGGTCCAGCCTTAAGATGAAAGTTGTACATTTGTATATAAGCTTTGTTGTTTGCTTTCAATAAGGGAACCTCTCCCATAAAGAGGAGGGAGACTGTGGTTTTATCAAAGTGCCATTTTAAAACCCAAAAGTTTTTGGAAAATCTACTGGGGATTTTGTTTCAAACGTATACCTTTTAAACGAACAAATTCAAGATCATTTTTGATCTGGAAACTCTACGATATACATGCGGGAAGAAATCTCTCGGGGTTGTAGATTCTCATTTTCAACTTCTGGAGCAACAAAAATTCTCTCTTCTTCTAGCAATAAGGAATATAGGAACTTATTCTGCAAGCACACCTCCTGTTAAAGACTTAAATCCCAAGAATAGCATTCCTCCGGAACAACTCAGCCCTAATCTTCTTTCTCTGATACTTGTTGGTGTTTCATTTCCCCTTTAGGCAATATTCCCACATATGGCAGCACCTTTGCCTTGGGGACAATGGATTGGGCCTCTTGCTCTTCCTCAACCATTACATGAGCTACCTAGGAGTAGTAGGAAAGGTTTTCCTAAATTCTGAGGTGATGGGAAGGTACACCCAGATGAACACATTGCAGCCTTCAATGTTGCATGTGGGATTCTTGGGATTGAGCATGAAGATGTTTCTGTCAGGATCTTTGTGGAAACATTACAGGAAAATGTTGTTGATTGGTTCTATCATCTTCCTGTTGGGTTAATTACTAATTGGGCCACACTAACAACTCATTTTGAACGATGTTTCAAACCGACTGAAGATGTGCATGCTCTTTTAGATCAAATCTCTCATATCAAGAAGGAGTCGCATGAGCCCATGAGAGAGTTTGTGGATAAATTCAACAAGTTGATTCATAAAATTCCACAGAACACTCGTCATGTGGATTAAATCCAAAAGTTTTTCTTCCTCAATGCCCAGTGACCTGAAGTAATTTATGCACTAAGAAGAGCTAACCTTGCAACCCTGGATGTTGATCAGCATTTGGCTATCAGTGTTGAGGATGATTTAATCATGTCTAGTAAATTGAAAAGAGAACCCTCCAAGTCCAAAGCATCCTCCTCTTCCTCTCCTAGAGCCAATTCAGATCAGTTAGTGTATAAATTGGCAAATGATCTCATTTCCATCAAAAAGCAATTGGCTCAACATACTCCTTATCAAGATATTCCAAGAAGGAATTTTCAACCTAGGAACCGGTTACCTCCTTCTCAGAATAAATTGGCTATTGAAGGCCCGCCTATCAAGGTTCCAGTCAATGCAACTTGTGAAGTTCAAGAACCTGATGATGAGGAGTTTAATGAAGATTTTGAAGACCTAGAAGAAGAGGTTGATGAAGAACAGGAGGAACTTGGTGGATCTCAAGCTCATTTCCTCACCACCGAAGGCATGGATGATGAAGATGAATATGATGAAAGAGTGGCAGAGATGAATAGTGAGTCATATGTTGTTATGACTCAGGAGAAAACAAATAGAAAAGAAAAAGTGGTGCAGCCTGCTAAGAAATCCAAAGAGTATCCTATAACTATTCCAGTGGTTGCGAGAAGAGGAGCTCCTATTCCCATTGCCTCCACACAAGAGGTGAGTAATGATAATCCTTCTCCTTCTACTTTTGTTTCCAAAACTTCTTGTCCTTCAACTCCTAAAACTGATAAATCAAAAGTTTCTTCTATTCCTAGTAATGATGCCCCATCCACCTCTGGGTCTTTTGATATCATTGATCACCTTAAAAATACCAAAATCCATATTTCAGAGGCATAGTTTTACCAAACCCATCCAAAAGCCTTTGATAAAATGGTAAACTCTGTCAATTCCAAATCCAAAGCCTCATCCAATACTTCTAAAGGTTATGTTGTCCACTTCCTCTTCCTCGCCTCAACCATGCCTTGTGGTTGCAGTCACTTCCCCTAATGAGAAAATTGAACCATTCTATGTGACTCTCCTCATAGCTGGCCATAAACTTAGTAATTGTGTTATAGACTCAGGAGCATCAGACAATGTAATGCCTGCAAAATTAGCTCATGCTTTAGGCCTAACTCTAACACATACCTTTGGTTCCTGCTATTCCATGGAGAGTAGAGAAGTGCCTTTGGTTGGGAGGATTAAAGATGCACAAGTAGCCTTCGCTGATTTTCTAGAGAAAAGGGTTACAGCCATTATTTTGGTTGCTGATATTCCTCCCTCATATGGTATGTTGTTGAGTAGGAATTTCTGTAAAAAGGTAGGAGGTGAAATTTATATGGACTTGTCACATGCTTTGATCCCGGTCAATGGAAAAATAAGAAATTTTTCGCCAGCAAAACAAACTGAATACATTGTGCAAAAGACTGATGATCCAAAAGAACAAATACTCTATGAAGATATAGGGCATGGTAACTATATGATCATGTCAGAGGATGAGGCAAGTCTTCCTAAGGGAGTGATTCATGATCCCAATGGCATTTTGACTTTGGAGTTTGATGGAAGCTACTCTTCAGCTGGTGTGGTGTTAATCTCTCCAGAAGGGAAGATTCATCCATTTTCTTTCAAGCTTCATTTTTAAAATACAAATAATACAGCTGAGTATGATGCTCTCATCCTTGGGTTGAGCATGGAAAAATAAATAGGAGTAAAGAATATTTTTTCTCATGGTGATGCAGAGTTGATTGTGAAATAGGTAAGGGATCTTTACCAAGTCAAGAATAGGAGATTGAAACATTATAGAAATTTTGTTTGGGATTCCATTGAATTCCTTGATGCTTTCTCAATTGAAGTTGTGCCAAGAGAAAAGAATATTAGAGTTGATTCTCTAGCTATCTCAGGATCTTTGTTGATTCCTCATCCAAATTTCCCTCAAGAGAAATTTACCATTGAAATGATTCATAGGCCTAGTGTGCCAGATAATGCAAGAAACTGGTAGGTTTTCAATGATGATCAACACTTGCTCTCTTTCTTAGAGCTTAAAGATAACTTCAATCAGTTATATTTTGAAGGAAGTGAAACTCTTCCTAGAGAATATGTGCCCTCTAATGAGGAAGATATCAAGGAAGAGATGGATCAGGATGGTTGTATTAAGTTGAAGGGTAACAAGATTCCCAAAGGACTGGTGAGTCTAGAAGATCTATTTGAAAAACATGATAGGTTCATCGAATCTGAAGCTTCTCAAGGGACTCGACAATCTGTTGAGTATGAGAAGGTCAATATTGGAAGCAATGATGAACCCAGGGTGGTGAATATTGGAAAATGTTGCACTCAAGAAGAGAAAAAGAAAGCAGTAAACCTATTAAAAAAGTATGCCGATGTTCTTTCCTATTCATATGAAGATCTTAAGGCTTTTCAACCAAAGGAGATGTAGCACTATATCCCTCTGAAACCTGGGATCAAACCTTTCAAGTAGAAGCAAAGGCAGTACAATCCTAAGGTTGTTGATACTATTTTTCAAGAGATCTAGAAGTTACTAAAAGCCAAGATTATTTTCCCTATACATCATTCAACATGGATTGCCAACATTGTGCCTGTCGGAAAAAATAATGATGAGATTCGCATCTATGTGGATTTCAGGAATTTGAATCAGGCCTCTCTAAAAGACAACTATCCACTCCCCATGATGGATCAAGTTTTGCAAGTTGTCTCAGGCTCTGAGATGTTGTCTATGCTAGATGGATTCTCTGGATACAATCAAGTGGAATTCAGTACCCCAGATCAGCACAAGACTGCTTTTACTACCCCTTGGGGCACCTTTGCCTACAAGAGAATGTCATTTGGTCTTATCAATGTTGGTGCCACTTTCTCAAAGGCCAATGGATTTATCTTTTGGCAGTCTAAAGGGAAAGTGTATTGTTGTGTACCTTGATGATTTGACTATTTTTTCCAAAACAAGGGCAGATCATCTTCAGCATCTAGAAACAGTTCTTCAAAAATGTAGAGAACATGGAGTTTCTCTCAATCCTAAGAAGTTTGTATTTTGTGTTACTAAAGGCAAGTTGTTGGGGCATATTGTTTCCAAAGAAGGGATCAAGATAGATCTAGAAAGAGTTCAAGCAATCTAGCAGATTCCTCTTCCCACAAGCAAAAAGGGTGTTCACTCTTTCTTTGGCAAGATAAATTTCCTGAGGAGATTCATTCCAGATTTTGCAGAACTGACTATGAGCATTGCTCAAATGATGAAAGGAAAGAAAACCTTTGGTTGGTATTCTAAAGGTAAGGAAGCATTTGAAGATATCAAGAAATCCATTGCTAAAACTCCCATCTTAGCATGTCCTGATTTCAGAAAGGATTTTATTATCTATTTTTATGCTACAGAGAATACCTTGGTTGTTGTGCTAACTTAAGAAAATTTTGAGAATCATGAACTTCCAATTGCCTTCATGAGCTATGTTCTGAAAGCTCATGAATTGAAATATACTATGATGGAGAAACATGCTTTTGCAGTGGTCAAAGTTGTCAAGCAGTTTCATTTTTATATTCTTAATTCTCACTCTGTTGTGTTTGTACCTGATACAACCATCAAGTCTATTCTTACACAACATGAGTTTGGAACTAAGAGAGGCAATTGGGTAGCAAAATTCCAAGAATATGACCTTGATATCAAGCCAACTAAGCTAGTTTGGGGTAAAGGCTTGTGTGAGCTTATTGTTGAAGGGGCTGATGAAGAATTGTCCACAAAAGCAGCTGATGTTCCTATTGTTCTCTTCCTCAGTTCAACAGATGAGTGGTATGCTGATATTGCACATTTTCTTACTTATGGAGAGTGTCCATCCCATTTGAGTGCCAAGGAAAAGAGAGCTATTAAGCTAAGGTCTGCACAGTATGTATTATGGGAAAATGCTTTGTTCAAGTGAGGCATAGATGGAAGATTCCTTAAATGTGTGGACAAAGAGCAACAGAAGAAGTTGTTTTCAGCTTTTCATGATCAGGCTTGTGGAGGGAATTTCTCTTCTGCTGTCACTACCCATAAGATCCTTCGTGCAGGGTACTATTGGCCTACATTGTTTAGAGATGCATCAAAATGGGTAGGTAAGTGTGAAGCCTGTCAGACTTTTGTTGGGAGACCTAAGTTGGTTGCTTTACCACTCAAACCAGTAGTGATTGATGAGCCTTTTCAACAATGGGGATTGGATTTCATTGGAACTCTTAACCCACCTTCCAGTGCTGGACATACTCACGTACTAACTGCTACAGATTACTTCACAAAGTGGGTAGAGGCTATTCCAGTCAAAAGCACTACTTCTGAGGTGGTGTGTAATTTCATCAAGGAGAACATCTTGATAAGGTTTGGGGTACCAAACAAGATTGTGACTGATAATGCTTCCAATTTTTCTTCTTCTGAGATGATGGATTTCTGCTATGGCTATGGAATTTCCCTTGCTCATTCTTCAGATTATTATCCTCAAGGGATTGGACAAGTAGAATCAACAAATAAGAATTTGGTAACCATCATTCGGAAGCTTGTCAATGACTCTCAAAGGAATTGGCACAAGAAGCTCCTATGATGCTCTTTGGGTAGATAAAATTACACCCAAAAGAGCAATTGGGATGTCTCCATTTTAGGTGGTGTATGGTGTTGAAGCTCAGCTACTAGTAACAGTGGAATTTCCAGCCTTGCACTTAATGAAGGCTATTGAAGATACAAGTTTCACTAGTTCCTTGGACAAGAGGATCATGTATCTCTAGAAGTTGGATGAAGACAGGATGCAAGTTTTTGATAGGATCTCAGCTCATCAACTGAAGGTGAAAGCTTTGTTTGATAAGAAGGCTAGGCCCAAATATTTTCAAGTGGGAGACATTGTTCTGTTTTGGGATAAAAGACATGAACCTCGAGGAAGCCATGGTAAATTTGATTATCTTTGGCTTTGTCCTTTCAAAATCAGACACTTTGCTGGAAAAAATCCTTTCTACTTGGATTATATAGATAGATCCTCTTTCCCACTTCCTTATAGTGGGCAATATTTAAAGTTGTTCAAGTCCTAGGTGATTAGGCAGTCCTTTTGTATATATTGTGTGTTATGTTTTGTTTTTGTCTTTCCTTTTTTGGTTTGTTTCCCTTCCATGTGTGTTGTCTTTTGTATTGGTTTTACCTTTGACTCTATTTTCCCAATGGATAAGGCACTGGTCTACTTTCCTAGAGTTTTTCTATGGTTCTTGATCTTGCCTCATTCCTCTGTCCTAGCCAAGTCATCCCCAGAAAGAGCCAGTTGTTGTCACCCTCAAAATTCCCCTCATTTTTTCAAGTCAAGTTTTGAAAATTTTGAGTTGGTGCCTTTGAGAGATGTTTGAGCAGAGTGAGAAGTCTGGAGAGATATGCTTTGAAGAAATTGGTGCTCATTTGCAATCTCACCCTGTTAAAATCTTGCAGTCCACATTTCTGTTTCCCTCTGGATGCTTGAAAATTTTTTCCTTCATTCGAATGAAATTTTCAAATCCTTTTTCTATGGTCATGGATCGCATTGAGCCTGGTATTGTTTATAGTTCTTCTTTCCACGAGGAACAATTTGTTTTTCGGGCCTGAAGGGTGGAGTTTTTCCCCTCTGTATTTTTTTTCTACGGTCGTGAATGACGGGCGTATCTTCCATGTCAATTTATTTTCCAAGTACGTGGACATTCTGTAATTGGATACATGTGGCATGGCAGGTTTATTTGGTGAACTTATCATTTTTTGTTATTTTTGCAAAAGTGTCAAATTAGCTCCGTGGCCTTAAAGGATCCTGATTGGTCTAAGTATAGAAGGACCGGAAGGTGCCACATGTCTCTTCAGTGTAATTTTGGTATGGCGTGCTAAAATTGGAGACCCCAAGTGTGTAAGTGTTGGTCAAATTCTGAAAAGATAAAGCCAACCGATAATTGGCTAAGTATAAAGAGTTGGCGGAAGCCTCCACATGTCCCAATGGTGCACCTCCAAAGGCCAAGTTCAAAATAGGATCCTAAGTGAGCGCAGACTCTCCACGTGCCTCATCGGCACAAATTCAAAAGGGGCAGCCCAAAGAGAGACCCCAAACTTGCACCATCTCTCCACGTGTCCCAGGTCAAAAAGGGACAGAGCCATCCGTTTAATCGGCTAAGTATAAGAGGGGTCGGCGGAAGCCACCACGTGCCTCATCGGCGCACTTCAAGAGGTAAATGAGATCCAAGGAGTCCCAAACAAGCACAACCCTCCATGTGGTCAGAGCCAAAAATAGTCGACCTAAAAAGTTCTAAGGCCCAGCCAAAAAAATGGAGAAAGAGGAGCGTGGTCCAAATTGGTTAAATAAAAGGGTCGGCGGATGGTGCCACGTGTCTCATTGGCACACCTTCAAGGGTCGAAGCCAAAGGCGGTTCCTCAAACAAGCACTAGCTCTCCACATGTCCTCATCGAACCCAACATAGTTGCTCAAATAAGTTAAAGGTCAGCCCTCCAGTGTCAAAAAATAGGAGAAAGAGGAGTGGGCCCAAATCACTAAGTATAAAAGAACCAGTTGGCGGAACTCTCACATGTCTCATCGGCGCACCTTCAAGGGTCAAAGCCAAAGGCAGTTCCCCAAACTAGCGCAAGCCCTCCACATGTCTAGAGTCTGACAGAAGTCAAATGGGCAGTAGGCCCAAATCGGCTAAGTATAAAAGAACTGGTGGAAGTCTCCACGTGTCTCAATGGCGCACCTTCAAGGGTCGAAGCCAAAGGTGGTCCCCCAAATGAGCACTAGCTTTCCATGTGTCTCAGAGTCAAAGAAGGGGCAGAGTGGCCGTTAAATCGGTTAAGTATAGAAAGGTTTGCGAAAGCCTCCACGTGTCAGCTTGGCATAACTTCAAAGGAAAAAATCTGGAGGCAGGTCCCAAATGTGCGCTGAGCCTCCACGTGTCCAGGGTCAGACATATGGCCCTGCCAAACAAAAGGGACTTAGCCGGTAAAACACAAAGAATATAGAGCCATAAAAGCCAAAGCAAAAGGAGCCACGTGTCCTTTCAAATATCAAGTCTTTCGAAGAGGTCAATCCAAAGTAGGTCGGACCCTTTTGGTCAATTTTGAGCCTTGCTTCCAAGAGGGAAAAGGTCAAAAGGAGTCAAAGTTACAAAATGAACTTTGGCCCCACTCATGCCAAGGGAAAAGTCAAATATCAAGCCCGCATCAAAAGTCAAAGTGGAGAGGCGGGTTGTCAGGACACTTTGAGATTTTGAGCCTTGTTTCCATAAAAGGCATAAAGTGATAAAGTGAACCAGAGCCTCATTCAAGCCACGGGAAAAAATCAAATCTTGTGCCCAAAAATTCAAAGCAGGAAGGTGGGTCGGCGGAGAACTTTGAGATTTTGATCCCTGTTTCCAAAAGAAGTAAGATTATAAAGTGAGTCGTGACTCTGTTACCACTCAGGTAAAGCCACGTGTTAGACCTATATCAAAAGTGAAGTTGCAGGCTTGCGGGGCTGCGGGGAACTTTTGCACTTTGCATCTTTTGCGCTAAAGGTGCAATTTCAATTTCGGGCCCATGGATCCATTTTGCAAAAATTGCATTTTCGCCATTTTTGTACATATTCGATTCAAATATTCAAATGAGCATAACTTTTGCTCCAATGCTCGAAATTTGACAAATTTTATACTATTGGAAAGATCTTGGTCTCCTCTATGCCATGGAAGCATAAAATATTGTTTTCAGTAGGATTTGATGGTTGGAAATCTAGAAAACATCTTTCAAGCCATTAATACAAGATCTGATTGCTTCAACTACCTAGATCTGATCCGATCTTCCATACTTCCTTCTCCAACACACCAAACAGACATGGAGAACTGACTGGATATCTTGATTTGGGTGAAAATATGGAAAACATATTTTCATAAGCCATTAATATGTGATCTGACTGCTTCAACTAGATCAAATTTGATCTGATCTTCCATCCTTCCTTCTTCAGCACGCCAAAGACATACAAAACCAGATTTGACAGATTGTAGGTGGATTTGTAGGGGCATTGATGGTTGGTGGTTGAGCTTCCAAATCAGATTTCTTTCTTTCTCTTCTTCTTCTCTCTTCGCTTCATCTATAAATTTAAGAGCTTGGCTCATTTGAAAATGTTGGACTCTGATACTTTTGAAGTGTAATTATAGTCGAAAGTAAATCAATACAGAAGGATTTTCCCCTTTTCTCTATCTTCCTCTATTGTCCCTTCTTGCTTACCTGAAATTCGTGGATCATTCATCTTCTGTGATAAGAAACGTTGTGTTCTTATTGATATGACTTCTCAAACTTTGTGTCTGTGGAATGATATCTTATGTTATGAATGTGAATGATTTTGTTATGTATCACTCTTGCTCAGTACGTATAGGGTTATACTCTGCTATCTATATTTCCTGAAAGTACTGTTATATTCTGCTCTTTCCTTTCTTCAGTTCTTCCATTTGTTTGTATTGATAATCTATTTTGGTATAAAAGCATTTCAATATGTCAGAGGTCCAGCCTTAAGATGAAAGTTGTACATTTGTATATAAGCTTTGTTGTTTGCTTTCAATAAGGGAACCTCTCCCATAAAGAGGAGGGACTTGTTATCCCCTGACTGTGGTTTTATCAAAGTACCATTTTAAAACCCAACAGGGCGACTCCTCTTTCTCATGTGACTTCTCCTTCTCCTACGTAGGGGGCTTCTTTCAGTGAACATAAGTGCTTGTGTCCACGCCTGACTCTTGTGCCCCTATAGTCTGCACTGTATGCGTGCTTGGCGGCTTGGTTGTTGGAGTCTCTTCTCATTCTCTTTTCTTTATTACCACTTTCTTCCTCTCGGTGGGGTCTTTTGGGATTGATACATCATCCTCAACGTAATCTCCCTTCTCAAACTTGGGCCTTAGTCACACATATACCCTTGTTGATGTCCTACCTGTAATAGGCAATGTCATTGGTTTCACCATGTGCACGTCATGAGATACGTACTTTTCTACATATGCACTTTTCTTAAGATACACCAATGTTTGGCGCATCTCGCGGTAGTTCTGATCAACTACACTTATATCAAAATGAAGCTTTTTGTCTTCCTTGAAACTATTAACCACGTTTTGAAAGTATTGCGATGTGAATGAGAATGGAAATTTACACCAAAACTCTTGGTGCCATCTGTCAAGGTAAACCTGTCGATACAAATGTGTTTTGGTATACGGTGAAGTCATCTTCTCCATCCACTAGTGCAGGCAACTATTCAGGTATCCTACATTCTGCCCCGAATGCGTCACGCATCCGTTTATACCATTTCTCCAAGTGGCTGTCATGGTGTCACAAGTGTAAGCCTCAAGGAGATCTGCCCATTCATATGTGCATCTTCATGTCTTAAGGAGCTCTACCCCCTTTGTGTCACTAATGAATGACCCCCTTTGTGTCACTAATGAATGACAAGTGGTAGGCATAGGTTAAGCAAGACTCCTTTGAAGATTCCAACCTTGCTTCTTCTCTCCACACGACCTCAAGATGCCAATGAGGGACATGTAGCTTGATAAACACATGGTGAAGATCCATGAGATCTAGTATTCACTACAATATAAGTCTAATGAGCTTAAATTTGACAGTCTCATATAATGCAAAAAAAAACTTAAGGACATCATGGCCTAGGTGAATGGCTACATGAACAAGGTATTGTTTTTTGCTTGTATCTTTTGATTGAAGGCTCCAATCAACATGAGACTGGTGTCATTCGAAAAGTAATTCAAATGGCTTCATTTTAAGCTATAATTCATAAGAGATGGTGAAGGAATCCGAGAGATTTCGATGACAAAGTTTAGAGGCACTTTTAGCTATTTTCTCAATCCAATGGTGCCATATCTATTGAAGATGTTTTTATGTCATTTTGTTTTTTTCTAGAAAATGCCTTTATCACCTTTAGGTCCCACCAAAACGCGTGGAGGAGGTTAGACAAGTGATCATGGATGACCCATTACAATGGTCCAAAAGGTTATAATCATGACCAATTGAAGCAAATGACCGCGTAAACTTCATTTAATCCTTCTAATCTCACGGCCAAACCTTGATTTTTCCTAGAGTTTATCTTCAAGACAATATATCTTCTCGTTCTATCAAGTGACGGCATCTAATCAAATCAATTTGCTATTCCATAAGTGTTTTGATAGGGTTTCATGCCAAATAATATCTCTCTAGCTATGATTCATGGCATAGTATCATCATTATCCCTTGCAAAGATCCCTTAGAATATGCCTAGGAGTGGGTTTGGGTAGATCATTTCAATTGAACACTCTACAAACCTCTAAAAGTTTAAGTGGAAGTGGGAAATGTGGAAAAAGATATATTTTGAAGCATCTTTTTTATTCCTTTCTCTCTCCGCTCATTCTCTTCTATATAGGCCGCTGAGTCTAATTGTAAAGGGATTCGCTCATGAATGCAAGGTTACTCAACCCAATTGAGTGGCCAAACAATCTAAATTGCAGACCTCTTATTTAAGGGATGTGTAATGCACTCAATGCATTCTTAATTGTTGCAAGAGAATGTGCATACTTCCAGGCATTAATATGATGTCCTGTCATTTTATGTTATGTGTGAGTTATACTTGCAGAGTTATGTCTCACTACATTCCCATGGTAAGGTGTAAGAGTTTGATTTGAATGCAAAGTTGATTGTGATTCTATTCTACCTTTTTTGCATTGTGTTTATCATCTTGCTTTTATCTCAAGGAGAGATCCATTTCTATTTGGTGCAACGCCATGTTTGTTTTCATGCTTTCCTCTTTCACCTTGTCAAATTTTAGCTAGGTGTAAAGTAGTGATAGCATTAGGTAGTAGGTGAAAGAAGTTGGCCTTCTCCAAAGGTTTGTCTCAATGAGCCAATGTCCCACACCTTGGGGACATTCTTATGTTGATGTTGAGATATCTAAGCTTGCCAAACTTGGTGATCTATCACAAGCGCACACCTTTCGATGACTGCGCATCTTAACCACTACAAGGTTTCGTGGTTGCATAAGGGACATCAATTCCTAATGACTGAAAAATGTCTAGATAAGTTCTATATAAAAAGATATGAAGATAAGTTCATGTGTGATATAATGTCCATGGGCTCTTGCCTTGTGTTACATGTGAGGTTGTGATAGTTTGATCAAAAGATACAACATGGTGGTCACACAAACACCTACAAGGTAGTGAAGGATTTATAGGAGTACACTCTCAATCTTATTCAAGACTAGAATGAAGTGGAACAAAGTAGTCTAAAAACATTGAAGCTGACAAGAAATCAATTCTTGTTAGAAATTTGTCATTGAACACACATTATTGTCTATAAATAGATATATTATTGTGAGAAAATAATATTAAGAGATTACATGTAACATAGAGATTCTATGAGATAAATTTGGATAAGTGATATTAGGGATCATAAAGTTGTTACTAATAACCATTGACTCTTAATTTGTAAGAGCTTTTCAAGCTATAAATATATAATTTATCCATTTGAATAAGTCTTAAATTTATTTTTTTAATTGCATATTCAATTATAATTTGAACTAAATTCTTCAAATCCCAAGTGAAGTAGAAGCATGCATGTTTTGTGCTGGTAGTAAAACCCGCAAAAAAGGAGACTACATGGTGTCATAAAAGATTGGATTTCTTATACACGGGGTGAAAGATGTATCGGAAAAAATTGTAAAAATAGTATCCACCAACCTTCCAAACGGATAAACATCATAAGAGATATAAAGCACCACACGAATTCAACTCCAATGTCAATTTATCTAAATAAGGAGTCATCCCAAGATGCCGCAAAAGAATATGGATAAATGCCCCCTTCGAGCCCCAAGGAGGATGGGAAAAAGTCAAGCATAAGTCAGTAATTAACCATGAAACTTCCGTAGGTTGTGTTGCCCCGGTCAATAACGAGGGTTCTCATCCTTTCAAACCCTTGACTTGCCTTTCAGTTATAGGCCCTAGATGATCATCCTTCCTAGTGACAAAAAGCAAAAATTCGTGTTGAAGACTAAGACTAAGAAAAAAGATAAATCACTTACCTACTCGTTGCAAAACCAATTATTTTTATTTGGGTCTAATGTCTTGACCAGCCCAAGATGTAGCTTTATGCATATTTTAAGTTTATGTCAACTGCAAATTATGTAAGTATTAAAGTTGAATGAATCACTTAAGCCTTGTTCCGTCTGGTTAAACTTGATTTCACCCACTTTAATTTTTTTCAGTTTGTTTATTTAATCGTCATATCTTTTTGATTATTTGTAATGCATGTGAATCAAAAATAAATAAAATTAATCCTTCATTTTTCCTTAACATCAGCAGTTTATAATTAAATTTCCCTTACACTAACTTATTTTATGATTGAAAGTATTTCTTAACCCAATGCAGGTGCATGTAACCAGTATCATGTTTAGATTTTCTATTTTAACCTAAGATGGGATGGTTTCCATCATGTCAAGACACTTGCAACAATTTGGATCAATAAATAATGAAATGAAAAAAAAACAGTTGTGAAAAAATAGTTCTACTAAACCACATGTACTACCGAAAAAGTAATTCTACTTAACCACATGCACTCCTTGTTTACCTTACAATTTATTTGAACAAATAATTACCTGTCCACCCCATATCACATATGTTCCATTCTCCATCTCAATCAACAATTGAACGATGTTGGTTCTATCCATCCATAATAATATACATCATTAAAAAATATGGATAAAATCATAAATGGACCACTATTTCAATAACAAAACATATTGATTAGGCACATAATTTGTCGTCAAATTACAAAATATAAAAGAAATTGACATTCAACATGCCAAACCAATCAACTAAATAAGAAATAACATTACATATTTTCTAATTTAATATTATATCATACATTGATTACAACAGTACTCTCAGATTCCAAGAGCTAAAATGGAGATCTTAATTACTCTTAACTACTAAAGTTATGACCTGAGAAATAACAATTATAAGGTCAAAACCGTAATAGAAAAGAGAGGTCAAAAGTCGTTCCAACAAATAGTAAAATATTAGAGTAAGCAATATTTCATTATGTGAATCCTAATAGATACCCAATTTGAATACAATTAACTTGCCAAAACATGTCACCTCCATAATTTATGTGCAAAAACATGGTCCCAATTTGAGCGAGGAATAATAAGTTGTCCAAGAAAAATAAGTCAACGAAAAAAATGAAGGTGATTTTCCTTTATATAGGCAAGTGCCCACATTAAATGTTTATATGGTACCCTGTAATAAATTCATAAGAGACCTAACTTGATAAGTTTGTTCTTTATAAACATCAGCTGGCATATGTTACAAAAGAAGATCTATTTGAAATTTTCAGCGGAAAGTACATGCATGACCTTTGCAAAAAGACCTTTCGTACGGATAAATTACTAATACTATCATTAAGGAATAGGCGGAAATTCCAAACCAATATCAATAGTTTTGAAGATGGCTAGTGTGCATTTACAGTGGCAAGTATCTTCCTAGTTTACTGTAAGGATCCAGAAAAATCTCCTCTCCAGATTACTGAGGCTCTTAAAGTGATTTAAAATTTTAGCCAAAAAGAAATTTGTTCGCTTGAACTCCAGCCTTCCAATAAGACACATCAGTTTTCCTGTATCATTAATACACAATTAAATGTTATTCAAAATATCGTGCAAAAAAACATAGCTGGATGGCCATGAATGAACCAGGAAAGAAAAACCCAACTGTGCTAGTCTACTCCTTGCTGAATGGACATGAAAGAACCATGATACAAGAAAAACCAATGTGTGTTTGTATACTAAATGAAAACCACATTCCTAAATCAACACTGAATAATTCCTATTACTACAAAAATAATGACAATAATTAAAGCAAAACACAGCCTTTCTATTGATAACAATCAGACACTAGCCCCATGAATGCAACTTCAATAATGGTATCAGTCATTTATTTCCCTCCAGTTAGAGAAGTGAAAGTGAAAATACTAACAAACTAAAATAGATGACAGTGACAAGATTGGCATGCAATGTTTGCAAATTAATAGCCGTTGCAATGATAGTAGAACATTCTGTGCAGAAAGATGCATGTTTGTCATTTCGGAGACACTCTCCAAATAGTATGGTAACAAAACAATAGACGCCCGGCTGTTAATAGAATATTTTGCAACAACAAAAGATGACATAATTCTACTCATCCTCTCACTTTTGACACTTTTCATGGGATCAATCTCAAGCTAGAATGATTTCTTGGCCAAACAGGAAAAATTGACCTTGAATACATTTTATCTTTTCACAGGAGATAAATCTCAAGCTGGACTGGTCCCTTAGCCTTGCAAGTGAAATTAATCTTTGATTATTCTTATGCATATAAGTTCACAATGATGTATGAAATATAAGAAAACTCCAATGTCTTTTATATATACAAATCAAAAATGCAAAGAAGCTCACTTTGTAGCACAAGTCGCCAGGTAACCCTTTAGATGGGAAATCTCACCGTCAAGTAGGCAAACAAATCACAATGTTTGATTTTAAGAATCAATTCTCTCTCCCTTTGCCAATATATTAAGCTGACAAGAAAGCTATACGAGAGAAAATGGATCAAAAGAATTTAGACAGGAAAAGATAGGAGGAAGGATTACCATAATCAATTCGAAACATAGCGGTTAGTGGTTCCACTATAGTTTTCCTTATTTGCAATCCACACCACCCATGTCAACAATTCAATTGATGCAATAACTAACAAAGCTTTCCAACATATTAGCAATAAAAACTTTCAAACCAGTGTGAGTATATCCCAGCCTAATCTGTGATCACACCACCAAAGTAACTAGGGGGCCTACTGAGAAGACAAGCTGAATAACAGCCCAACAATCAGTAAAAACAGGCATCTGTAACAACCAAAAGTTAGTAAAACAAATACCCATCTAGCCAAGGTTGCATGGGTGCACATGTGTGGAGATACGCAATGTACAGATACAGAGCCCCCAGTAAGTTCGTGGGCAGGCAGATTTCAGGGGTGCATGTGTAAGAAATAAAATAAATTAAGTAAGCTGTATGCATAATCAAAAAACAAATATTTAGAAATTATAATAGTCATTTAAAGCACAAACAAAATATGATACTTAACATCAAGACACATCTATCATGATTAGAAGTATAGATTCATTAATGGTCAAACTTCAGCTTACATATGTGATATATCAAACTACATGTAAAATAACTTTGCTAGGGTTACAGACTCCGTATAATAATCATTTCTTCTTTTCACTCTTATTTTTGCATAGGGTGCATGGATTAAGCTAAATAGCTGATACAGTTCAAGGATGGGTACAGATACGATCATACGAAGAATCCGATTTGTGGATACAGCGAATTCTCCACCCCTCCCCCCCCCCCCAAGGATACACAGCTTTGGATATGGCAGTAGAAAACATATATATATATTAGCCTGATAAATAGGAATTAACCACATAGTATGCATATCAAAAACAAAACACTACTGATGATCTATATAATGCCAACCAAGCTCCAAATAAAACATCACAAATATCATGATAACTATTAAATTTTTTATTACATCAAAATAAGGGTATAATTTGTTTATGGGAGAATGCAGCATGGTCTGAATCTTTACATGACCATTAAACCAAAAGATGCGGGTACACCAAGTGCTCTTGATCTTATTTTCTGGTTTATAGTAGCACAAAACTAAAAATCGGATTTACGGTGGGATTCTTGATCTTATTTTCTGGTTTTATAGCAGCACAAAACTAAAAATCAAATTTACGGTGGGATTTAGATTTACTCTTACAATCGTTCCTTGTCCAGAATTGATCAGATAAGAAGTCTTTGTGTCGATTGTCCTTGTTCCCTCTTGGCCAGATTTGTTCCCAAGATGGATAGGATGACCACATAAAAAATCAGACCCTGCTAGACTTCAGGGTTTTAAACTTTTATAGTGTTTTCTAAAAATTAATGGGTCATTTTATATTTTAATGTTGAAAATTTTAGAAAAAGAACTTAAAAACATGTTTTTTGCCTCGGATACGCCCAAAACACAGCCTGGACTGTCTGGATACATCTGCAGACATATCCTGCCATATCCAGACTGTCCTGCAGCCATATCTGTATCCTGCCATCTTCTGCCGTATCAGTATCTTAGGGACTAAGTAATACACTTCAGGAATGGGAAATGCATCTTGGGATTGGGGTGCACAACAAATCTGCCTGGTGTCTGATTGAGCACACCAAATCTGATTGGTTGTCTGACTGAGCACATCTTAAGAGACGGTGCGCATGCAGTTAAAATTTAGCTCGGGGAGAGCACCCATGTAACTTTGCATATAGCATTTCATTAAAAAACACACATTCTTATGCAACAAAGAGAAGATGTAACACCTGCAGTTCTGCATATATTTTAAAGATATCAGCAGGTTGTCCATCCCCCACTAATTTCTTTTACCTTTGATGTACTTACAATTCAAACATTTTTAAAAGATGGGTCTTTTGGAGGATAATGACAATGCTTTGCAAGAAGTAATATATTATTGACACGATGGAGCCAAATTAGGAGCCAAATTCATTTCAGTTTATACAAAGGAGAAGAAAGTGCCATTGCACACTCAAGGAACCCATAATACAAGGAGAAATGTTAGCGAGGTAGGGACCTGAAAGATCTGATCTATTTTAACATTTACAACTCTCTAACAGAGATGTTTAGGTTTATTCCCAATTCAGTCACTACATAATGATTAGCATCCCTAAAAAGTGGACTTTCAACATTACTTCTAACATTTAAATTCTTTTTATGAAACATTTTCAGCATAAGAAAAGGATTATCCGCAATCCTACACAAGAGTCAATGCCTGGTGTATATATGCACTAATATGTATTATAACTGAACAGAAGATTATTAATATAACTACAACTGTGAAATGTAAAAATGTGAAGGAAAAAAACAGGACAACCACAAGCAGGATAATCTTTTCTATTTACAACCATATATTCCAAAAGCCTATTTCAAGCAGAAAATTCCCTCTTATATTTGAAAGTTAATGGCAGATTCAGAACAAACTTTGCATGTAGAGGAGAAGAATACTTCCACATACAGAGAACTAACCAAAGTATACGATTCAGAACAAACTTTGCATGTAGAGGAGAAGAATACTTCCACATACAGAGAACTAACCAAAGCATACCTGCTACCGAACTTCAGTCTGTATTGCATATCTAAATCCTTATCTAATAGTTGGAGCGCCCCCCATAACCGCTGGACCTGTCACAAGGAATATTTTGATTGCATTCAGTGCCCATGATAAGAGCATTAAACAGCCCTCAAATACACATTAAATATCCATAAAACTCATTTTCCATGATAAATAATAAACATTTATTTTGGTCGCCAGACCAGTCAGCAGTATGCTTCCATCAGATACCTAATCTCAATCATGCTTCTTGCCTAGGACAATGCAACTTTTCACCCATCAGAAAAAATTGGGCTTAAAATAAAGAAGAAAGACTGTGTAAAAACTTTAGTGTAACTGATATTGAGGGAACTCTAGACCATGGCTTACTAACAATTATATGGAATAGCTAGTGCACTGCACACTGAGGTAACTGCACAAATACTTTCAACTGGTGGAAGGACAAAGTTTTCTGATGTTCATAAAAGCCAAAAAGTTACCATATGCATTACTGTTTTGCAATTTGCACAGCTTCTCCTATGCACTTAATCATACGAAAAATAGTTATATGCACTTAGTAAACCTGGGCAAGTGTAGTAAATTAAAAAAAAGGGTACTAAAATGAAGGATAGCCATATTTGACATTCCACCACATCTGTATGCCACTGCTACACATAATCAGACTGTTCATAAGTTTTCCCAGATAAGACTTTTAGCCATACACACTCATTGTTCAGAGCAGAGTCCCCCTAACATGACCACAAATTTTCTTTTAAAGAAGTTCTTGAATCCCATTTTCCAAACACAAACTCCAACCCGCTTGTTGTGAACTGTATATGGAATAATTATTAGATCACTTTTTTTTTAATTCTTTGAAGAGAGAAGCAAATAATGGCTCTGGACAATGAATCTTTGGCTGAGAGCATAGGTGATTTGAAACAGAGCAAGCTCTTATTCATGATTAAGGTTTTTGGGAATTTACCATTCCTTAGACATTATTACATTGTTCTCAAAACTGTCCCGAGGATCCATTGACAGAGCTCGTGCATGGGTTATTTGTTGTTATTCCTCTTTGTAGTAAGAGCAGGATAGGCTTTTTAAGTGGAACCAAAGCTTTCTGGGGAAGAATTGATTAATTTGTTGGCTGTAATCTTCTGAAAGAAAACCCCTCAACAGAACGCAATCACGAAGAATAGAACATGATCAAGAAAACAAATTGCTTGTCTGAATCTAAATCTATTAGATATACTTTCAGAAACCTATCAGTACATTAAATTCTTTAGGACTCGACTTTAGATTGAATATGGCCTGTTCTGAGCATAGGCACATGGCAAGTGATTTGAAAGAATCAGGATGCATCTGCATCAACGTAAAAAACCACCTGCTTGAAGAGAATGAAGGAAAAGAAGATAAATTGTTAGATCCCAAACACCAAAAGTACAGTTGTGCAAAAGGGATAATCTTGCCAAGCAAAGGCTATACACCCATCAAACAAAGAAAATCACAATGTAACAGATTAATGTCCAGTTGATGGTGTCTTCTCAGACACCCCATACCACTATGAGTGAGTGATATATATAGCTTCTGCATCCTGTACTTCTATCCCTCCAACCTATGACAGTAGCTCCAGCCCCCATCCCTCTCCACCCTTCATTTAGAGAATTGAGTATTCTAGATAGGGCCTGAACTCTGGATAGGATAGGGGGTACGATGTGATAAGGCCCTGTCTTGTATCCAACTGACAAACCTATCTTATAATTTTCTTCGTTTTATGGTTTGTCAACTATCAGTTTGATCTCTACATGATCAAATATTAAATCTTCAATCGGTGTCATTGGTTTGACCAGGCTTTCTTGAGAAATTAATAATTATTGTAAATGGAATTGTTTTTTTGTCAAACTACAGGAGTTGCCTGCCTTGAATTTAATGAATTTCCATAAGATTCAATCTCAAGTTTTTGGTCGGAGGTTAGGTTTTTACCAAGGGAAAAAGGATTGGTCACATGTACAGCAGTATCTACAAGAAAACAATACCTTGCGGGAGAGGAAAAAGAGCTTATTGGCAAGCTCTCTTAAAAGGAACTCAAAGAAACAAATAGAGAAGCCAAAGAATCGGATGAACTAAAACCATTGAAAGACGATGAAGCATTCTCACCAAAAGAAAACTGAGAAGGTTGGAATAAATTCTTACATAAAAGATTAACTTAGATATAGACCCAAGAAACGTACGATAAAAAACCAAAGGATATTTCGAACTTAATGTGAGGGATGGCAACAAAAAAATAAAAGCAAAGACAAGACCCCAAACCATTAAACATTGCATGTCTCTTAAAACAATCAATTTAAATTGTCCGACAAAACTTTCAAACTATAGATCCAAAAGCTTTTGAGCTAGAAAAGTTATGACTATAAACTAAGTTGTGTTAAACATGTTTTCTGCGTGGGAAGTAGCTGTGCAGGCTTGAACAGTTTTATCCACAACTGTATCATTTGTAACCAGATGCTTGTGTGTCCCTAATTATCTTGTTTGGCTTCAGGGAGCAACTACAATTTCCATTTAAAACTGCCTTAATACAAAGAGTATCAACTAGTTACTTTTTTGGGACTGTTTGATTTTGGTGCATCAAACAAACTAACAGGTCTAGAATAGCCAATCTACTTGGTCTGTGTTTTACTGCAGAAATGTGACAGTGTTTTACTCCTTTCACGGCCTCTTGCTAGATCTTTGTCATGAGTTCCAAGTTTATTTGAAGGCTTCTTCCCTTACAGAGCTATTTATATTTTTACTATATTTTATGGCTCGGGGTTCAGCCACTTTAGGTTTACCCTGCATTTTTTTACTTTTCCCGCCATAGGCTTTTTCTGCCCTAGTTCATTTCATTTATAAATAAATGTACTTTCAGAGTCCAATTGACCTTATTTTGGTCATTTGTAGACATTAATATAATTTCTTTTTTTTCATAAAGATGCAAAAGTATGGTAATTCTTCCATATGCAGTCCAATATACAAATAGATATGTGCTCATTGAACCTTATCTGTAAACTCCTAACAAAAATAGCTTAATGGAATTGAAAGAATCACATGTCGTCCTACTCTAATTTTACTTCACAATGAAGTTTGGAAAGCCTTAGGAAATCAAAATTACGGCAGTATGTTGTTAGCAGTATAAACAAAACTTGCAGAACTGAAACATGAACAAAATCAACCATGAGCAACCAATGGCACAAGAACTTTGGCCTTAAAAAACTGAACACTGACTCTGTTACTTTCTTTCTTCTCTCTTCATCAGGATTTGTTCACTGTATGTCACAATTTGTGTTTAGTTACTTTCCTATCCAAGGGTGTTTCTACCCTAGTACATCTCTTTTATGACTGAATGTGCTTTCCAAGTCCCATTGACATATTTTGATCATTTGTAGACATTAATATAATTTCTTTCTTACTTTCTTTCATGAAAATTAAAATGTATAATCATGCTTCCGTAGGCAAAGAAATATAAAAACTTTATATAGATACCTGCTAGTGGAACCTGATCTGTAAATTACTAACATAATTTACTTAATGGAAATGACAGAATCATATGTTGACCTGTTTTGGTCTTTTGTAGACATTAATATACTTTCTTTCCTTCTTTCATATTGATGCAAATGGATAATCATGCTTCCATATGCAGTGAAATATACAAACAGATACCTGCTTGAGGAACTTAATCTGTGTACTCCTAACTCAAATTGCTTCAAGGAATTGACAGTTTGGACTGTTAGAAGTACGAACAAAACTTGCAGAGCTGAAACATGAACGAAATCAACCATGAACACTCAATGACACAGATTTTAGTCTGGAAAATCCCCAGGTGGGGAAAAACCAGTTGGAAGTGACAATTGCCCAGCTACCCAATCTTCTTACAGCCAAAGATGGATACAAGAAATCAACAGAGCAAATACAACATGCAGCATGCTATCTTGCTCTCTCAGCTCCTCTTTGCTCCTTATCCTTCTACAGCCAACTGAAGACCATCTTCACAGTCTTCTCCCTTCATCCAGATCCGTGCCTCTTTCTTAAAATCCTTGGGAATTACCTTTCGTGCACTAAAAGTCTCCCAACCGTCTCAGAAACTGATGAGACAACACTCTCTGTTGTTACTCCACCCATGCAATCAATTCGGGTGAGGCAACCGATTAATGCAGACAGGCAGTTTCAAAACCATGCCCCTGAAAACTATTGATCAGAATCACAACCTTCACTGTCAACTCAAATTGTTGAGACGAAATATCCTTGTGCAGTGAATTTCAATTGTAATATGATTTGTTGGGAATCAAATGCATAGTTTCAAGTATATCTTCATGATCAATATTTCGTGAGTACTGGTTCACAAAACCTCGTTTCTCATGAGAACAAACGGTCCACTTGGAACTCATTGGCTCTAGGTGATGCTCATCAGGTGAAGCATCAATACTTTCAGAAGGTCGCCCATCCCAGTACTAGTCAGACTGAAGTGCACTTAAACATGGAATTTTCCCGACAATCAGGCCCCCTTAGATTGCTACCCCATTTGCAAAATTTCAGCCAGTATTGCACCTAAAGATACATTCTTTGTAGAGCTCTTGATCTTTTCCATTTTTTCACACAATTGACGTTTCAACAGTGCATTTATCATGTAAGATAATTTTTCAAGAATCAAATGTGTAATTTCAAGACAATCTTCATGACCTGAGTCACAAGGTTCGAGGTCATGTTCAGTAAGGATAAAGTTCAGTTCAAGTTCACCAGAGGATAAAGTTTGGAAAAAAATAAAAACAATTTTAAGTTTGAACAAAAGGAGTTTTTTATCATTTTTATTTTCTAAAAAAATGCATAAACATGTGAGGGACAAAGTGGAGAGATTTCTATCCCCTGCTTTCAACAAGTATATATATATAAAAGCATGCCAAAAAACTCCAATGTAAATATAATGGATATAGTTTGAGTCCATATTCGAGGAGAATAAAATTCGGTGAAGTTCAAACTTTGTCAATAAAATTCAGCATACCTTGTGACAGAGTTCATGACCCATATTTCATGAGTGATTCAGAAGAACCCGTCTCATGACTATGAATGGTCCACTTGGCAATCATCGCATCTAATTAATGTTCGCGAGAAGAAGCACTCGAACTTCTTGGGAGGTCACCCATCCAAGCACTACTTCAGCTCAAGTGCACTTAACCATGGAGTGTTCCCACACTCAGGCATGTGTAAATTGCTAGTCCATTTGCAAAACCTTTGGCAAGCATTGTACCTTGTGAACTACTAATTGTGAAGCTTCATAGCTCGTTTCTTTTGTGTATACAAATGGAAAGCCGAAAGGCTTTCAAATAATTGCTAAAAGAGATAAGGCTATCGAGAAGTTCAGTTCGGTGCCAAATCTGAATGTCTCGACTCTTCAGTAATGCAAATTTGTGTTTCAGACCATGGTATTTCATCCTTGTCATAAATGTAATATCTTTGTAAATATACTGATTTTTTGACTGGTGAAAAAGCCAATTTATCCCATGAAGATGCAAATGCACAATCATGCTTCTATAAGAAGTAACATGTAAATAAAATTACCTGCTGGAATCCCTGGAATTTCTATTAAACTGGTCATAGTATGTCTAATTATTAGGACGGTCTCCATAATTATCAAACCTGCCGCGAGAAAATTAGCGTTCAGAACCACTAACAAAACAGTAAATGGATCCTAGAGGTCTTGCCTCATTTGGAAATAGCAAGAGACTGGCAAGATAAAAAAAACTGAGAAATAATACTACACAAAAATACCTATGTTTAAGAAAAAGGCAGTTGTTATAAATGATAATCTGCCTACATAAGCACAATACAATGAGCTTCATATATGCTAAAAAGCAGGTTAACAACTTGCAAGGCTCCTTCTGCACACTGAATTTGTGATCACAGATTGGCTTTCACCTTAAAATAAGCTAATCTTTATCCCCTTCAATGTTGAAGTGCGCCACATATAGGAATCTTTTCACATTACCTTAAAAATAAATGTTGAAGGTATAACGGCAAATCTCATGAACATAAGTTAACTGTAAATGTTTTAACTAGAAGTGCATTGCAAATCATCTGGTAATGTGATTTGAAAATGCGAATCCAGATACACTGTATTTATATATAACATCTCATACAACACAAAAACAATTATGAGGGAATTATTCTTCAAAAGCAACAGTGCAAGAGAACGGATTCTTTCAGATTGAACAAAAAACAAATCAACACTATATCATTTACTGAAATTCAACACCAAAAGCAACAGGCTAGAAACATAATTGTTGCAAATATAATAAGCATTTTTTAATCACTCCAGATCAAAGCACTTTAGGACAAAGGTGTCATTTAGTTGCCCTATAAAACAATCATTTTAAAGAACAAAGTGATGACAGTCCTAATTTAGCAGTTGGGTCCATTCAAGGACAGCCTAAAAGCAGACTTAGAAAGGAAATAGATATTAAAGTTCCTCATAGGTCTGCCATGAAAGGAGTTCAACCCCATTTCCTTTGTTTACATATTAATATGAAGAGTTGTATGGGTTTACTAAGTTTGGCAGGCAGTGGCAGAGTTGAGCTCAATAAATATAAGAAAACACTGCAGATTCCCTATCTAATGGAATCTACACGCGAGATACTGTGTGTAAACATCTAAGCAAAAATACCTTCCAGTCTGGGAACTTGACCGCCCACCATAGTCACTAAAACTGCCACCTCGGGAACTGCCATAACCACCTCTAGAACTGCCATAGCCGCCTCCTGAATTACCATAGCCACCACCAGAATTGCCATATCCACCTCCGGAATTGCCATATCCACCTCCAGAATTGCCATATCCTCCTCCCGAACTACCGTATCGACTCCCTCCTGAACTACCAAAATGACTTCCTCCTGAACTACCAAATCGGGTCATCCCACCACGTCCAGCAAAATTATTATCTATTTCCTCTTTCATCTTTGGAAGCTGCATAAAAATAAAATAAAATAAGAATAGAATAAGTCACCATCACAACAGATAACAAAATAGACAAATAAGTCAAAAGACAGTCCATATACTCAAGTTATTTCTTTATTTAATAGCTTCAACACTCTTTGGCCACTGTTATTTTATAAATGTAAAACAAACAAGTTTTTACCCTAGGTTATTATTTGTTATATAAAAATATTTCTGCGCTGCAATTAATGCATTCATCCACATGCCTGGTATTGGAAATTGAAGGAACTGAAAAATAAGTAAAAAATCTGGCAACTAAAAAACTACTGTCAAAAAACACTCCACATTAGTTATTACTACAATAAAAACATATTATATTCTTTGTTAAACAAATACAATGATTAAATGCAATTACTACAAAATAAAAACAATACATTAGGGTATGCAAAACGCAATGACAGAAGCCCTAAAGATTACATAAACAATAGGCTACTAAATGAGAGTAGTGAATTGATTCAACAAGCAACAAGGCCAAAATAATCTTGAAAGAGATTATCAAACTCATTGATGGCTGGTAGGAATTGACAGACAGTTGGTTAAAAAAAGACCAGCTATTATTCATTGGCTCAAACTAGACAATTAAGATGGTGTATGGTTGAAAGTTGAAACAAACAAAAGGATTTGCTGTATATTTATCAGGCTGAACCTCGGCATTGTTGAGGAACCTCATACATGATAGAATTAAATTTCCAGGCTCAGATTTCAAAGAAACGAGCTAAAGTATATCATACAATTAAGCATCCACAACGGCCATCAAATTACTTAAAGCTACTTCGAGGTTTTGAATAGCAACAATGACATAAATAAGAGGCTTTTAATGTGCTTTCAAAACACACAGTCTAACAAGCTAGTGTCATTTTGACAAGCCATCTGTTACCCATAGAGGAAATAACTTCTCTAAACTACTCTGCTATGGAATCTTTACCCATTCTACAATGGACTGATTCTAAACTTCTTTAAACATTAAGAAATAATTAAAGTATAAGAAGGGGGATTTGGGAAGCCTGAAAGGTACTAACACATGTGCAAAATTTATTGCAGTTACAATGAAAACAAATCAGAGGGCCAAAATGTAATGAACCATAATTTTTACTTTAAGAACAGCGCATACAATAGCAAAGCCACAGAAAGCCTATACCTGAAAGTTGTTCACTAGGCATTTCCAATGCCTGGGAGAGATGAAAATTAGGTGTTTGTCATGAGGTGCATTCCGTACAAGAATATATGTAAAATACAAAAAAAGAACCTACACCTTGTTCAATAATCCCGACTTACCTAGCCTATAGTTCAGCAAAGATAAGGATAGCGGTACCCTTCCTAGCCACACACCTAGCAGGCTAGCACCCCCAATCAGAAAAAAAATCAGACTAATATTCCTATCAGATAAACAGGCAATTAAGAGGATGTACAGATGAAACAAACAAAAGGATTTGCTGGGAAATTTTGCATCCAGACCCTCTGCCTGTTTGGTAATTAGCATGAAATCTAATAGATCTAAATCTCCAGGTAAATTTTATGGGAAACCAACGATAATGGTATCATGTGATAAAGAATGCACAATTGCCATAAAATTGCATAAAATAACTCCTTGCATCTTTGTTACAGTATTGACGTCAACCAAGATTTCTAGTGTCTTTTCAGAATATTCAGCAACAAGGCAATATAATTTCTACATTTCACCTCCAAACCCCTGGAAGAAACAACTAAATAAGTAATATGTTATCTTTACTCACTCGATTTTGTTTAGGGATGGCTTTGCCACTTCTTTGAAGTTTGAACATTCAAATCACAAGAAACTAAAAGAAGGGACAATTGTGGAATATCAGAAGTTGGTGATATATGGTAAAATCTATTGCAGGCACTAAGGCAACAAATTAGAGGGCCAATACCTCATAAATACAAAGACAACAAATTAGTGGGCCAAAACCTCAGAAATACAAAGACAACAAAATATAGTGTGCCCAAACGTCATAAATACAAAAAACAATTTAGTGGGCCAAAACCTCATAAATACAAAGACAGCAAATTAGTGGGCCAAAACCTCACAAATACAAAGAGACCAAAATAGTGTGCCAAAACCTAAAATCATGTAAGTACATATCTGCTTTTTCAAAGCCACAAAGAAACAATAATCTGAAAGACATTTGTCAAGATGTACCGGAGTATTAAGTCGCTTGTGAGATAGAGCCATACCTCTTTGAACTTGCAACCTACATCTTGTTCAATAGTCCTGACTGCCCTAGACTGATGATCTGTATAAATGAGAATGGCAGTGCCCTTCTTTCCAGCACGCCCAGTACGCCCAGATCTATGAACAAATATTTCTGAGGAGGTTGGTAGCTCATAATGAATAATCTGAACATACACAAATCAACTTTATGGTCATATAAACAACACAACATAAATAAGACACACAAATGTGTCCAACCATCAAAGTTAACATTCATTAAAAATTAATGCTTCCTTACTCCAAAAAAATAGTCACCGACTCACCCCATAGATTTATAAGACAAGAAGGGAAGAAAGTGAATTGAATATATGCTATTGCTTGAATTTGACAAATTGATAGCTAAAGTTTTACCTAAAAATTAAAACCTTGCATATGAATAACATAACTATACCAGATCAACATTAGGAACATCAAGCCCACGTGCAGCAACATCCGTAGCAATCAGCACATTAAACTGCCCTTGGCGAAAACCAGCAAGAGTCCTCTCTCGTTGACCCTGTGAAATATCCCCATGCAATGCTTTGCATCCAAGAGCCTGGCTCAATGACGTTGAAAGATAGTCTGCATCTCGCTTTGTTTGAGTGAAAACAATACATTTCCCCCCTTTGGCATGTTCCTGAAATATCCAGGACAGGTCTCATACAAAATCATAATGACATAATGTATGATGAACACCAAATTAAGAAGGCTATACTTCCAAGGGAATACCAACTACAAACAAAGTTTATTGTACTATTTAAAGAGTGCACAAACCAGAACATAAATGAAATTACAAAACCAACATCAGAAGCCAATATGGTCATTAAAAAAAATTAATTATGTCTCCATCCGGTTATGTGGATCTACACTGACAAAGCAATCCCTCATTCAAAAACATAGAAATCAAACATAAACAGAACAATAAGCT
This sequence comes from Taxus chinensis, assembly GCA_019776745.2. NCBI lineage: Eukaryota > Viridiplantae > Streptophyta > Pinopsida > Cupressales > Taxaceae > Taxus > Taxus chinensis. The sequence goes on along the minus strand of CM034148.1, from coordinate 38,956,038 downwards.
AAGAATAACATAACCAGCTCAAACAAGAGATATTGCCAGGGGTTTAGAGTGTGCCATTTTGTATATTAAAATCCTAAAGAGAGTCACATCCAATATATTTACTCCAATGCAGCTTTTCAGATGGGATTTTGTAAAAATACATATACAGCATATTGCTTTCTGCTGCAACTTCTACAGAAGAATATATATAATCCAGCCACAATAGACTGCAAATATCTAGATCCAAATCTTTCCAATGACCCCCCACACTCATCCAATTTTATAACTTGAATATGCCAATGGTAAAGTCAATGTGTCTGGATAACTAAAGAACGAGACTAATAATTTAGAACCAAATCACATTATAGGCATTTTCCCTTGTAAAGCTATAGAGAAAATAAGTAGAGAATGGTTGTAAAGCACTTTGGATGGCTTGTCACTGTCTACAGACTTATCACCACTAAGAACATTTCATTGAGGCACTCCTTATCGCAGGAAATGATTACATAGCTGGCATTTCAAATAGTAAAACATTGCCCACAACATTCCAATTCATCCTTGTCCAATTTAAAAAATTTAAGATCAACGGTAAGCTAATGTTTGTGGATCCTTTTTCATCCTACAGAGGGAGACCACTGTTAATTTGGAATCAAATCACATTACAGGTATATGCCTTCTTTACAGCTAAAATGTTTTAAAAAAATGATTATAAAGCACTTTGGATGGTTTGTCACTTTATACAACTTATCGCCACTAGAACATTTCATCGAGGCACTCATTACCACAGAAAATTAATGGTTAAGCTGACATTTCAAAATGTCAACAACTGTTCACAACATTCGTCATGTACATCCCCAACATTATAAACTAGCACTGGTCCATCTTGACGTGGTTCTTATGTGCCAAGATGTACTCAGAAGACGTGAGGTGCCAATACACCATGCTTTTTCTTTTATGTGGTACAGTACCCACAGATTGTACCCATGGTTGCAAATTGTGGATTGTGGGTGCAAATACCAGACATTGAGTACCTCGAGTCACCTGGATACTTGCAGCCTTTGGATAGTATGTAAGAATGTCAAGTATTGCCAATAGGCTCCAAAGGGTCGAGAGAGATGAATAGGACTTCATTTGGTTGACTTACTATTTGGGGGCTTTCCTGTTGCTACTCATGGGTCCTTTATTCTTAGTCAAATTGGAAGGCATGGGAACAAGTGAAGCACTTGGTGGTTGGGCAGCCTATCTTCTCTTCCTTTGATACTAGGTGCCAAGCCTACAAATCGATTTTGTCGAATCTGAAATATAATGACAAGATCCTTGCCCTGACAAGAGGCTGCTCTGCCCATCCTTTAGTTTGATCCAAAGGAATTAAAATATTTCATGACTTGTACAGATTTGGGAAGTGTATGGAATAGACAGACCTTAAAGCTTTTGGATAAGCTTTCTCAATCTCAGTTCAGAATGTATACAATGGCTCAGAAATGCTTTCACAGCTCCCTCTACTGGACTAATTATGGAGTACATGAAAATGACTAAATTTCAGCCTTCTAAATAGGAATTAAGAATGTATACCACATATTCATGAGTTTGTTGAAAAGCTCCCTCTACTGGACAATTATGGAAGCAGAATGACAATTGGCATAGTATAAAGTGGCCAAAGGGCTCCAGAGCCTCTCCAAGAGGCTACCTCCAAACAACTCTATGAAAAGATTGCCTTCTCCCCAAACCTTTCCCTGGGCATTAACAATAAGTGGAATGTTTGTGAGCCCATTAATAGATGGACTCATAGATTTAATGTTTTGTGGTCTTCTTGTATTCAGTCAAAAAAATCTTGCTTTAGATGTAACTTCTACCCTTCATAATAAGCTTGTTGTTAGCTTTAATATTTTATAGGTTGCTGAGACTATAAGCTTTGTTGTTTTCTTTAAATTTTTATATCTATTTATATTTTTTTCTTTTTAAAAATATATTGTACGAACGTACCTACAACGTATCGTGCCCGAAATTTCTTCAATAGTGAGGTCGTTTCAGCATTACCGTACCCATACCAAAACAGCTTTAGACTATGTACAGACGAATTTTAACTTCAAATCCACAGAAAACAGACGAACAGCTTGAATATGAAATTTGTATTGAGATACCCTAAGATATTTGAGTGCACAAAAACTGTAAATAGAATACTGTTTAACTAAATACTCAATTCGGATAATTTTTTTTGAGAATGCCAGGGTATCACAGTGCACCCTGGCCGCTCCCAAAAATCGCATACACCCCAAGATATACCGCTCCCGCTCCCGAAACGTTTTGCATATCCAGACTCCAGGTAAGGGGAGCCGTATCGGCTACTTCATGCCAAATAGTAAAATACAGATAGCTTCCAGGCTAGGATAGATGTTTCTGAAAACCTGATTATTGCTATATTACAATAACAATATAACGTGTAGTATTACATCACTATTGACAAGTATGTTTCATGTAAATCTATGTGTAGTTCAACAATAGGTTGTATGCATCCTTGATAATAATAATTTCACATATTCTAACTAAAATGGTTAAATGCAAAGGTTTATCTGTTGCAAGCTACAATTAAGATAGCTATGGATAAAGTCAAAACAAACACAAATCATTTGAAAATTACATCAATCACCAAATGCAAAACCAAATAATATCTCATGATAAGCCATGCACAACTATTGCATTTCAAACATTAGATATCTCATAAGCATGTATGCACAACAAGCAACATCAGCAAACTTAATTATTACTGTGTGATAGAAAGATTAATCAGAATTCAAAACATATAGATGCAACACCAAAAATTCTACATGATTCTTAATTTTCATATGAGTAAGCAAAACAGGCATACGTTTTATTCTAAGGGCAACCATATTTACAGCCACACTTGTAGTGTGCGAGCAAAAGAAATTTGTGATACGATAAATGTTACTCAACACATAAACAATTGTGTAATCAAAATCAACTTGAATGCTTTCATGAAATGAGCACCATACACTTATCAATGGGGACTTAGAATGGAGCGTTTGCCATAAGTAGATGCACCAATAGAATAAAGCGTAATTCCATCGGCCAACTTCTGAGTAGAGTCACCAACCTGTATCCAAACACTGTTAGTATTAGAGTCACCAACCTGTATTCAAACACTCTTAGCACAATATCTACGATATTAAAATTTCTCAGTTCACACAAACTAATTTCCACAATAGAATAACTTGACAACTAACAGTTTATGCATATAATAATCTTGAAAAAAGCATCACATGTCAACATAGGTACACACATGCTCAGGGCACAAATAAACAATCCATCAAACTATGATTTGATTAATAGGAAAATGCAGCTAGTTTATGACTTACAAGATCTACAAGCAGTGGATCAGTCAAATATTTCCTTGAAAGCTTATGAATCCATTGAGGCAATGTAGCAGAAAACAGCATGCTTTGTCGTTTTTTGGGCAGTCTCTCCATAATCACCTCAACATCCTCGTCAAAGCCCACAGCCAGCATCTGATCGGCCTCGTCCAACACAATAAACTGAACATCCGACAAAATTAATTCACCTCGATTGATTAGATCAATTATGCGACCAGGAGTTCCAACAATTACATCTATGCCCCTCCTAATTGCTTCGATTTGGTTACGGATAGGTACTCCACCATAGCAACAAAGTGTGTCTAGACAAGGGGCAGATGCCATGAACTCTTTTTCAACTTGTCGTGCAAGCTCGCGTGTTGGAGCCAAAACTAGAGCCAGAGGATTGAAGCCTCGCCTGTGGACACGTAATCATTTTCAAAGCAAAGCATAAGACATCAATAATGACTGAGAACATAATAAAAGGCTATCCTTTAGCAACATGTACCTACAAATCACCCTAGGAACCAATTCTTTAAGGCAGTGATTCTTTAAATTTTTATGTAAACGTTAAAAAGAAGAAATCAAATAAATCCACTATGAAGCAAGAACAAACCCATTTTTGCGTCCGTTCTGAATTATTTTATCCATAATAGGAATTCCAAAAGCTAGAGTCTTTCCAGTTCCTGTTCTGGCTCGGCCAATCATGTCACGACCTTGCATTGCTGGTTCCAATACCGCTTTCTAAATGCAAAATGAGCATGGTTAGAATAATTCATGAACTAAATACAAATATGTGCACACTCACATTATTAATATATTAAGATACTTAGCAAAGCAACATTCTATTTATTAATGCACAATCATGCCCTTGCTTTGTCAATGGAAATAGATATAAGGAAGTTTCAAATCCCAACTCAGAGAGGAAAAAAATTATCCGCTTAAGAGCACGAAATCAATCCCAATGGCAAATAGATGTAGCGAAACAATCAATAACTAGTGGCAGATTTGTCAATTTATACATTGTTCTTCACACATAAAAGGCACTTGGGATAGCATGCTATAAAATCTTTTATAAGAAAAGTAATCTTTGAATCCACAAATGCTCCTTGCTAAAATCTGCAGAAAAATTATAATTCTTTACACCTGAGTTGGCCTAACGGTGAAGAACTTGTCCTCTTAACAGGGTTACCCTGCAGACTGTAGGGATCACATGCCTTGTATTTGAAGCAAAGTTAAAGGGCTCCTGCATAATGAGAGTACAAGGTGGTCTCATATGATGTAAGCTACCATGCAGATCCAAAACATAGCACTAGGCATCCTATACCTTGAAATGACCTTTTCTTTCTTTTCCTATGTCATTTGATAAGAGATTGTATTCCACCTATGATGTCATTTAAACAAATGGGAGTCAAAAACGTGTATTTCAACATAGTTACAAATTGAAGAAATTTATTTTATAGATCTCAATAAGGGAATACATAATAAGTTCTGCCATTGATTTGATTTCAACAAAGTTTGACCTTGAAGAAATTTTAATGCAAATTGTCCTTCGCACATAAAAGCCACTTGCCATAGCATGCTATAAAATTGTTGATGATAAAAATAATCTTCAAATCCACAACTGCTTCTCATTACACTTAAATTCAGTGGCTTGACCTACTTAGGCTTTTTATTTGCACTTTTGTGCCATGCATGTTTTCCTCAAAGACAAAGTGCAAACAATCCATAGAAATCACCACAAGGACCACCAGAAAAATGCACTGATTGCAGATGTCAAAAATTTAAGCAAGCTCAAATATTCTGGAATATTTTACAATTGAGACAATGTAAGAGGAAAAAAAAAAAATCCAATAAATTATAACTCCTTTCTATGTCAAGCAATTCAAAATATATATATATATATATATACAAAAAATTAGACCTTAGTAAAGGTAATGCATAATATATTCCACCGTTGATGCTAATGCAAAAAATAATATTAATGACGTCAAATAAATAAAAATAAACCAATTCTGCTTGAACATGTGGTAAATTCCTATTCTTCCGATCTAAACCCCTTGACAAGAAAAAAATCCATGCACAGTGGAGCTTACTTCATCATAGGAAGAACGCACAGTAAACTATTTATTTTCTAATTTAGATCCTTTGAAAACATAGGAAAAAAAATTGCAATTCACCGGACCTGAATAGGAAATAGTTTAACAATCCCCTTCTTTGCAAGTGCATTAATAATTTCCGGATCAATGCCGAGCTTAGCAATCTCCAGTCCATCATCGGCCTCTGCAACACCATAGTCCTCCGCAACTGCAAACTCCGCTAGTGCCGGTGAGGCAGCCTTAGGACCAAACGCTCCAACAGAAGAATAAAACCTCGTAAATTCATAATCTGTGGACATAAGACAATTCATTCCAGATATATAAATAAAAAAGGTTACTTACAGAAAAAAAAAAAAATACCCAAAAATTTAATAAAATTATTACGCTTTACTGTGTAAATATTATATTGAATAAAACCGTGAAGTGGGATTTACAATCTAGCTTCAATTCTTCTACAAGACCTATCATGGGAGTTTGAATCAAGTTGAGGGCTTTAGAAATGTATTTGACAAACCCTTACTTAATTCTTTTTTTACTATACTCGTTAAATTCTAAAAGATATATTGTCAGGGTTAACAAGAATCGTCGTCGGGGTTTGAATGAGCCTGATGAACTAACCATGTTTTTTTAAACTACGCTTCAAGCCATACCTTACTGCATACCTTTTTTAGCATTGCACAGGCCTTCAATCTGAGGGCTGTGCTGCACCAAATTTCCAAATCCCCGCGAAGAATACGCCGACAAAGGGCTTAAGGGAGTTCGAAGATTTTCCAGAAAAATCGGCGACGAGACTCCATCCGCCAAACCTTTTCTCCTTTGAGTTATGGCACGCAGCGCAGCTACGGCTTTGTTAAGCTTGCCTGCCTGCATTTTTCCGTGTCGAAGAAAACCTCGACCCTCAAATCCCTTGTTATTGTATGTAAAATGAACGTGTGTTTTGTCTTAAACCCTAACCCCTACCGACGACCACAACTGAAAAATATCCGGTGCCGGGTCGTATTTACGCTTTTTTCCCGAAAAATACAACTAATTTTCTTTGTTAAGCATTTTAAAGGATCATACGAAATATATATGAAGTGAAATAGTTACGCGAGACTCATTTGCCAGTACTTAAGTGTTAAGCCTTTTCGGGAAGAAAGGTTTTTTTTTGGGCAAGAATTTGTGGGTATTTCTTTTCGAGAAGAAAATTTGTAGTGAATGTGGTAGAAGATATTTAACTAGCAATCGCACGCGAGGAGTGTAATGTGAACACTGAAAGGGGATGCGAGTGTGGCCAAAGTGAAAATGATATGAAACAAGGCTTGTAAAAGAAGGAGGACCAAAAAGAAGTGTGAAATTTTGAAAAATACACAGATGTAATGTATTAGAAGAGAAGGATAGAATTGTACAAGGACATGGAATGAGTGTCAGTACGGAAGATTTGGAACTTGCAGAGGGAGAGTGGCTTTGAAGGAGGGAAGGGATGGCAAGGGATATGTGAAGAGGATCAAGTGGGAGGTAAGATTTGAAGTGTTTATGGGTGGGTTTCCTCATTTCTGCAAGATTGAAGTAGAGGGGTTTTTGACATCTTGGAGTAACGTTCGAAAGAAGAAGGTGATGAAATACGAATGTCACTCAAGGAGGGAACTCTATATATTGCGGTGAATGTAAGGCATTGTCTTTTGTTGTTACCAATGTCAATAGTTGCTTTTTGCATATTCAATCCTTATGACTTGTGATAGAAAAAGCCCAAGCCATTTTAAGCAACAATTGTCTATGACTTCCTCTAGAAATTGGCGGGACTAGAATGGGAAGGATTGTTGGGATCCCACTAAGGGCCAATATATCGATCAAATTTGACGACAACAAATAAAGGCAAATGAGGTGGTGTTAAGGAAGTGTCATACACAATGTCCACACTATTGTCAGTTACATCATTTACAAGACATGTTTCAACCCATAAATTTGCAGAAAGCATGACTTTTTTATTTTTGCAAAGAAGAAATTTGTGTTGCAGTTGATCATCATCAAGATCAATGGAGTCATTGCACCTTATATTTTGAGCAATCGATATGACAACTGGAGAATTAAGTTCCTTCAACATCTGGAGGTTGTGGTTGTCGACTTGTTCATTTTTTGCAAACGAATGAGTGGCATTATGGAACTCAAGGATCTCTTGCTCGGAAAGGCAAGAATCAATGCGGGACATCATTAGTTCCTAGTCTTCAAATATAGGAATGTCATTATGAATGTTGAGCAGCATGTGGCAAAATGAAATTTGTGCTTGAGTGGAACCTTGTTACCTGAAGACTAATCTCAAGGATATTGAAGTAGGAAAATCTTTCCAAAGCTTAGCACCATAGGAATTACCGACATACAAAGGAATGTCCATGATAGGCAGTAGTTGGTTGAGGTATCCAACAAGAATAATGGATTTGTTGTCGAATTGTAATGTTTTGGAATGTGGAAAAGCCTCACAAAGATGATAGTCGATTTTGGCGAGCAACTTAGGTCCAATGAAACTCATTTCATCAATTAGAATATATTTGATATGTTTCAGGGAGTCTTGAAAAAGAGGCTAAAGTTTGGCTAATTCGTAAACAATTTTCACCCCCTGGGTATTGTTTTCAAAAAAAATTGAATTCTTAAAAAATCTTATTTATATTGATCAAGAGGTTGATATGGATTCACTTTTGGGTGTTTTAAAATACATTGTTTTCCAATGTTTCTCTTATTTGATTAATTTCCCTTTAATCTCAACTTTTCATGATTCAAGTGGATCAATTAAAAACCATTAAAATTTGATCTTAAACTTTCAAAAATTGATCACAAGTTTATTTAATAATGCATTTCAATCTTACTTGATGCTATCCAAAATTGATTTATGCATTCACATTTGTCTGATTTATGAAAACTTATATCAAAAATGCAACATTTAAAAGTGGATTTCTTATTAATTACCTTGCTTAATTCATCATAATTCCTCATGAAACTGAAATGTAAAATTGAAATAAAATAAGAAGAAATACTAAATCAAAGAACTCCACAAGTTGATAACGGAGTTCACCCAGTTTAGGCTACGTCTCCAGATTCAATCGTAAACATGAATATCGATCTATTAAAATATCACTTGAAGTACAAAATTTACCTTGTTCCAAATGAATATTATATCATTGTCGCCTGCATTTAGAGTTTTTTCATAGATTTGAAGATGCTGGTATCTTGTCATAAAACCTCATTCTCCAAGTTCATATATGGCTCTGCACCAGGCTTCCCAAAGTGCATTCTCTGTGAAACTAGATCCCGGAAAAACCCTTCCACCAGAGAAAATTACAACACTTCATGGAAAAATGAATGACATCATTTTCTTTGTCTCAGAATTTAGAACAACTCTTCCAGTTCTGGTCGAAGTCTCAAAATGACTCGAAGTGCCTCAAATTTAAGGATTTTTGCAAACTGGTCATTTTGCCTCTTCCATAGGCACATCAAAAGCTTCTTTAAATAAAAGCGAGCTCACTATATAGCTTGTTGAGCTATCTTAGTGTAGCGGCAGGGATAATTTTTGCTAACCCCGGTGGTTGGTCAAGGGTTTTATCCCCTTATCCCCATCCATCGGGCTTATCTCTTTATTTTCCCCAAGAGGGAAAGATCCCACATCCTTCGGGGATTTGCCAATCTGGGGGTTTAAATATAGATTGGCCGCTATATGGGTTTATGGTTGCAGTCATGCTTATGACTGTTTTGCTCCCATGTAGTGGCCTAGGCAACATATTGTTGGAACAACCAAGTGGTTGGGCTGAGTTGTAAGGTTCTATGTAGGTTGGCGGTCGGTTGGCCATGGCTAAGTTTAGTGCCCTATAGTGGGATGGCCAGTGCAGTGGTTTGTCAGAACATGCCGAGCATTTGTTGACATGCCACGTGGATATCTTCATCTGCTACGTAGGGGACTATGGCTATGTTTGAAGATAAGGTCGAGAAGTTGACTGGCCCACTGTTTGTTGGATACGATATATGGCCAAGCATAACATGTGTATGGTAGCTTGTGACCAGCTGGTCGAGTTGGTCATATTGACTCGGTCCATAACTCCAATGTATTATAATTACAAAGCCCTAGTAATAAAATCCCACATTCATCCCTGCAGATGCATATAGTGGCACATATATACAAAATCAATTACAATGATAATAATGAAGAAATGATGGAAAAGACACCCCTCCAATAAAAAAGTGTGTCGACCCTAGCTGAGGGCCCCCAACCACCAAATAGCAAGGCCCACCCGTCCAAACACGAGTGTCAAAGACTGGCATCCAAAACCAAATTTTTTGCTCAAATATTCATGTGCCACTTGTCATTCTATGATTGGTCCACTTAGCGGATGTGCATGCATCCATGTCAGCTCAGACCTAGGCGCAAAAACCCTATATTTTTTCCAGTTGGCTAAAAAAATCAGTGGACGATATCTTTTGTGTACAAGCTCCATTTTCAGAGTTCTTTATACCGACGAAAAGCTCTTGGAATACTCTTCCACGCTGTTATAGTTTAGGGAGAATTTGGGAACATCTGCACTTAAAATGTCCATCTGGATCACACCTCCTCTAATAAGACCCTTTTGGCCCCCAAAAGTAAACTCACCCAACTAAACTGTTAATAGGACCTCTACATAACATCAACATACATAACCCAGTTTATAGCACGATGAGTTTCAAAATTGCAATATATTGAAAAGCCATCATAGAAATGGATTAGTCCAAATAGACAAAAAATGTCAACACCAGAAAAGATATCCAACTAAATCCATGGCCAATATTGCAATTGATATGGCAACCAAAATGCCCACAATAATATGTTGTTCATTGATCCTGCACCATTATCAACCCTGCAAAATGTAACCTGCATAACATTTTGTTAGTGTAATGAATGTATATACTATTTACAACCATGTTTGAAATTTACAAATAATAAAATCCCAAATAAAGGACTTATAAAATGTGTAAAAATCATGCATGGCTACAAAAAGTTTGTATAATCATTACAATTACAAACAATGCTCGCCAAGGGTCTTATAAGCCACTGATACATTTGCACAACTTAAACAACAACATCATATTTTGAATACAATTTTCCCAAAATAGACATACTGATCAACTGACCAAGCCCCATAAGAAACACTTATATATGTTGTTGTCAAGATTCAAAAATAAAGTTTTCCAAAAACCCATAAACAAGAGAAAGTCATCCAAGTATGATAAACCTATGTCACCTAGATTTCCTCTTCAGGTTACTTCATCATAATCAAAGCTAATATGAAAATGGGAAGATATTTCCTTTTTTATCAATCAACAGGAATCCCAAAAATTACTTTGAAAATTTGCATGCTAATCAACTATTACAACTATGCAAACATATAACTAAGGAACTATTTTCCAATCCACTTAACCAAATTATCCTTTTTAGGTGGTTGAATTTCTTCAGTATTTATCTAAAACACTACATGGGTAATTTTTAAGTTTGTTGGTTTTTCAGTGCTTTCCTTGTTAATGATTTTCCAATTTTGTCTAGGATGAAGCTGTCAACATTTATCAATCTCATGACTTTTCTTGTTATAATGAGTACAAAATCTTTTGTCCATGTTTTTAGGAAACTTACCCAAACTGCCACTCTCTGAGCATTGTTTAGGAGAGTGGTCTCTCATAATCTTTCCCAACAAAGATTTTCATTTCCTACAATTGGCTACACAGTGGTTAGACATTCCACAAAAAGTGCATGGATAACTATACCACATTTTTCTGTGTATCATTGCCAAATTTCTTAAATGGAAATAGTGGATTGAAGAGTTTTACCATTTTCTTTATGTGTATGGTAAGAAAGAGGTAGAGGAATCTCAATACCTCATCTTCGTGATTTCTTACTAAATCATTCTTGGGTTGAAGAATCACCATATGCTAAGGGGGAAGTCACTTTGTTGTCAGAAGCTCATCTTCTTTCAACTGTTTTGGATCCTTCTCCAACTTCCATTTTCCCGTCATTAGCGTAACCTAAACCTGAAAAATGAGGACAATCCTCGAATTGTATTGGGTTAGATATACCTTGATTGTCCTTATCAAGGCCATTCCCATTAAATCTCATTTTAATTAGAAACAATTTAGATCCAATGCCCTTAGTGTGCTTTTCAAAATCGAACTTAGAACAATACCTGAATTTGAACTCTGAATGGGAAGAGGAAACACAAGGTGAAATACTTACAATGCACTCATTTGTCATTGTTCCTACATATGTAGTGGAAGGTACATCCTCCTTCGGTTCACCACATTGTAATACCATCAAGAGCTCATCCTTGGATTCAAGCTCTAATTTCAAACTGGCAATTTTTTTCTCAAGAGAAAATAGTTTTCACCTTAGGAATGCATTTTCTTCCTGAATTTGTCTATCTGTGCTTTCAAGATCTTCCATCCTCTTTCTTTTCAAGGCCTTCCCCATGGTTTCCTGCAACACATGTATTTCCCAAAATTATGCACACTACAAATGGAAAGATCAACAAGCCCAAATTGCAAAACCAAACTGGAATCAATTGCAACTGAAAGTAAATACTGAGCTAAATCATATTTGATACCAAAACATGATCTGTAAACAGTTTTCACCCTCTGGGTACTGCTTTCAAATTTTCCCAGATTCTTTAAAAATTTGATTTATATTGATCAAGAGGTTGATATGGATTCACTTTTAGGTGTTTTAAAATACGTTGTTTTCCAATTTTTCTCTTATTCGATCCACTTAAATTACAAAAAGTTGAGATTATAGGGAAATTGATCGAATAAGAGAAAAAATGGAAAACAATGTATTTTAAAACACCCAAAATTGAATCCATGTCAACCTCTTGATCAATATAAATCATATTTTTAAAGAATCTAGTAAAATTTGAAAACACTACCTAGGGGGTGAAAATTGTTTACGAATCATTGGCCTTCTAGGGGTTTAGTTCTCTAATAGGAATGCAGAGGTTGGCGTGAATGGTGGATGTGGAAATGTTAAAAGCGGAAACCTCGGTAGGGGCAAGTAAAAAGAGGGGTGAAATAGTAGTTTATGATGTGGAGGAGAAAGTGAACTTGAGAGAATGAATAAGGTAGGACTTTCATGTCCCTGCAGTACCATGAATAATAAGCTTCAATGGTGGAAGGTTGGTTTTGCAAGAAAAGTGATGTAGAATAGTATTGAAAGCCAATTGTTGGTCTTCAGACAACTATAATGAGGGGGATGTGGTAGATGTTGGCATGCTTGGAAAATAATTTTTGACCTTATTCACCTCGATAAAAGTAGGAGTCAGGTCATGTAACCGAAGGTGAACATTGTGAATGGTCCAATTGTAATAGGTATCAAATTCTTGGTGACCCAACATATGCAGGCTGTCAAGGCCTATTGTGTACCCGGGCCAAAGTTGAGATGAGAGTTATCATTCATTTATTTGTTGATGTGTATGCAAAGCCTCATTGTCGGAGTCAGATGTAATGTCTAAATTATTTGCAGGTACTAGTTCCATCTGGGTGGCATGTTATGGGTTGTAGTTATTCTTAAAAAGGTTCTAATTGAAAATGATATTCTGAGGGGTAGAACCAATATCTAATGGAATATTCCGGAAAGGCTTGTACAAAAGGAGTTTAGACCAACATAAAAGTTCAAAAGAACTTGAATCTTATGTAGGAATGATGAAAAATCTTAGATAGGCACGGAAAATTGTTGGGAAAGTCCAAAGTTTCCATTTATTTCCAAGGTGGTATTTACTATAACTCCAGCCCTGAGAAATTTCAAGAAGAGAAAGGGATTCCATAGTTAAAGGACACACTAGATACAAGTCGAAAAGAAGGGTTGTTTCTTGCGCTTGACATTCTATTTCAGCAACTTGTCTCAAAATAAATCCCCAACATTTCATGAAACAAATGGTCGGCTACACATAGCAAGTTGTAATTTCATAAGCATGCGGCAAGTCTTTTGTTCACTAATGTCATGTTCAACAACACTCTCTGTAAGCATCTTTTGTATGGCAAAAAATGATGGAAAATCAGGGTTGAAATTTGTTGATAGTCTGGAAAGCATTTGGTGGTATGTTTTTTAGTGTTTCTCTTCTTTAGAATCATACTTTACAATGTATTTAAGGAATGCATGTCAAGAAATCATGGGTCGATAGTCAATGTTGGCACTCCATATAGAAATAATAGCTTGGTTGTGGATGTTTAATCTATCATCATTCCTTGAAGGAAGGTATTTAATTACACCTTTGTCATCAACCAACAAGGAAGAATTGGGTCGAGTCTCCCAGGGTGCATTATATCAACATGTGAGGCAAGAATTTTTTTCCGCAAACACGTGTGTTTGAAACACTTTGTGTGATGTTGAGCATGATTAATAAGCTCCTCCAGGTCTTGTAGCGACAGGGAAGCTAGTACTTGCATTGATGATAACAAGCAAGGATTGTCTTCAAGTGATCTTTGTAGAAATTCTGCTCGACAGCTTATTGGACGAGGATTCCAAGCTGATATGTACCTATCAAAGTATTGCCTAGTTGCATCTATAAACATTATCTACCCAGTCAATTATATTGACGTTGGGAGCATCCTCTAGCCATAAGAAACCATGGACATATGTGGAACCTATGTGTATTCATTCATACCTACAAGAAAGAAATAGGTTTTAAAAGGTGAATTTGAAGAAAATGTAAGTAGGTAGTGCGCATCGAGGATCAGTAGAGCAAGCATAAGGTATGTAATTATAGAAATTTGACCATTTTGTGTCCGCAACACTTAGAGTAAAGAATAATGTTGGTGCGCCTACTATCTCAACCATGTTCGAGATCTCGCCTCTACTTTTAGACCAAAAGGATTGTGTGTCCCTTAGAGGTTATTTCCAAACCTCATCAAAGTGTTAGGCAGACAATCTTTGGGAAAGTCTTGAATTTTTTTCAGAGTTCTCCTCTAGTTGGAGGGATATCGTGCTCGATTTTCTGTTTTATGAAGATGATTATTGTAGGCTGACTCCTATGACACATAATAAGGTTAAGCAAATAGTAGTAAAACCTTAGATGACAGCCAAACCGTTCATCATGATAGTGCATCAAGTGGAGGGCATATTCGTCTATTTTAACCTCTTTTTGTGCGGTTGTTTAAACATTGCTTTACCTATTGGAAACAAAGTTGGAAAAACCACAGAGAAAAGACCCTCAGTAATACATATTCATTTATTGGGAAAAGACCAATGTCTGACCAGGGCATGGTGAAGGGTTTTGTTCATGTGAAAGTAGGAATTGTTCGATCACTTCTTCTTTCGTTCCTGTGTTGTGGATGGACAACATTAATGATGATGTTTGTGGAGTTGTTTCTCCTGAGAGTAAAGGAACATCATCAACATTATGCAGTGTATTATGAATTTGGAAGATCCATTGTAATTGTGTCAAGAGAGGAGACAATATTTATTAACTCTAAAGGCAGGGAGGTGAGGGCATCATTATCAATTAGAAAATTTATGTAGTAAGGATCGTGGGAAATTTTATATTGAAGGGCTTCCCACACACAAGATCTAATTACATAGAAGTCATATTTTGTTTGGTGTAATCCAATCTTTTGTACAAGTAGAAGATCCAAATCTCCAAGGCAGTGGGGCAAGTATTTGGTTATGGATGAAATTTTTTGTGGAAATATTATAGTGTGCCTAGAGTATTTATATTGTCCACCACGTGTTTGCTTTACTTGCAGAGTTGGATTTACTCGTGCTATCAACATTTCTTCAACTTGGGTTAAAGATTTCAGGATGAAAGATTGATTTTCTAGGTGCATATTGTTCCAGGATGAAAAGTGATGCCCTTGTTTTTTTGACTTGCATCTAGTGCAAGCGTACAATCCTCCATGGAAGCTTGTTTGCATTCCTGGGTAATTTTCTAAAAAAACAAAACAAGTGTTGATATCAGATAGAAAATCAATTATTTTGCGGAATGGTCATTGCATTTCAACAAAGGAGGCCAATGTTGGATAAAAGGGGTTGTGAGGCGAAGGGGAAACAAAAGTTTTTTCACCAAGTAGTGGACTTGCATTGCAACAAGGAATGCCTTGTTTTGTAAAATTTGAAGGTGTTGTTTACAAATGAAAAGTACATCCAAAGTTGCAAGGCCAATGAAAACATAGGGTTGAAGTGGAGGAACCAGATGAGGATGGCTCCATTCGCAAGGAAGGCTTGATTATGGGTTGACTAGGGTTGGTTAAGGGATAGTCGAAAATGGAACTCATTTGTGGAGGGTTGTAGAAATTAGAATGAAAAGATCTGACATTTGTCCCTGCAAGTGGGTAGCAATAGAAGTAGAAGGCAGGGGAGACAACCCAAGAGAGTGAAAGTTTGGCGAAGTTAAAGATGAAAGAGAAGCATTGGAGATCACGTGTTTTTGTGCATGGTAATGGCATCCTTACTCGACATTAATCTAAAATTTGTTCTAGGCATAGAGATCTCTTCTTCGGGCTCATTTTTGAGGATTAGACATGAGGAAGAAGACAATCTCCTACAAAATAACACCATGTTTGAGGCGGCATAAGAAAACACACATAATTGAATTGTCGTGCATATAACGACTGAAAAAGAAATATAATGTATTCTTCAATTCATGTGTGAATTTGCTTAGTGTTGTTTCTCATTATAGCAAAAACATAAACACCACAAAAAAACATTATTACTTCTAATACAACTATGAAGTAGTACAACAAAAAGAAGTACAAGATAAATTTTTTGTAAAATAAAATCTTAAGAAAAAGCATTACAACACGTTTATATAGTCAAAGTGGACGTTACAAATCTTTTATATTTAGGGAAAATGACATATACGTGAAACACATGGAGATTGAATCAAATCTCTATTAAGAACCAATATATGAAAATTTATAAGTTATATGTAAGCCTTTGCAACATGTTTACAAAACCATGTACAATGACCCTTGTAGAACCAAGTAAAGAGGAGGAAAGATTGGGGAAGACACCTCAAGGGAAAGGTATTTTAATTTTACAAAAACATAAGTCAAGGAGGAGAAGCCACAATTTTCAATTTATTTGAATTAAGAATCTCGCATTTCAATTGTATGTTTCCATGGTATGTTTGTTTTTTGATGGAGAGAATGAGTATGAGTTCATGGCCTATATTGTGGTTTGCAATATCAGTTGTTGCATCATCATCTATGTATAGAAAGTGGAGGTCTTTAGTTGTGACACCCATGATTTTTTCAGTAGTTTCATCAAATGTTGTAACTGATTGCAACTCCCTGTGGTAATGACATATCAATAAAATTGTGATTGTGTTTAACCATGATAAAGAGAATATCAAGATGTCAAGACTTAGATTGAGAATGATTGTGCTCAAGTTAGGATGTGGGTTTCCAAAACTCAAGACTTAGCTTTGATTGTAATTTGAAAGGTGGAGAGATAGAAAGTGTGTGATAAGAGTGTGGAATACGAACTCAATAACACATAATATAGACGAGAGTAGCGTTATTTAAGGAAGGCCTCTAATCTTAATTTGGCTTGGTCAAGTGGGGCTTCATATATAGATGGTTCTCTCCCTAAATGCCAAAAATTACTCGAGCGAGCTCAATACACTAAGAAAATGCCAACTTTACCCCTCTTGATACAATAAGAAAGGATTTTATTTTTCTCAAAGGATCAAAATCAGGTCACCACTAAGGATAATTTTGAAGTTAATCTCTCACAAAGTGCACTAGTCAAGTGGGTGGGGGTTCCTGTTTCATTGGCCAGTTCCCTCAAGGTGCCAACTACTTCGGGGTTCTTGTGGTACTCCTCACAATGAACTTTTGGCCCTTGTTCATAGACTTCCCAAAATTATAGTTGAAGGGGGAATAATCTCATCTTTAAAAAAATTAAGTTAAGCGAGTTTTTCTAACGTTTAATAAAAAAGGTGATTGATAAACTAAAATTGAACTAAACTAAAGTAATGCAAGATAGTTAATCTAATCTAGGAGGACATATAACGCGGTAGATAAATATACTAAAGCATCATGTAAACTAATAAAATTAAACCCTAATATGCAAGGAGGACGTAAGGAAAGAACTTAGCTGATAACTAGTGACTGTCGGACTGTGTTGTAGTGGTACACAGAAAATAAAAAAGCAGGAATGACTATTCCCCAGTGCTGGAAATGATAGATCTAGGTGATGTGGCTGGACAAAGGCACCTAGAATAGGACTGGGGCACCCACAAGCGCTCTAGTATGAATTCTGGGTGCCCTGGTCTGGAAAAGAAGTCTGAGAATGGTCTTCATAGGGTTAGAAGGTGATTTGAAACTCTACCTACCTGTCGCATCAATTATTATGTACTGCACCGAATGCTCTGAATATTCCAAGAGGAAGAAATGACATGTAATAAGACAAAAGGAAGTATCAAAACCCTAAAAAAAAAGATTTAGAATGAATGGGTCAGACTGACCTCAGCTGCCACAACAGTGGGCTTATTGACTGAGCATTGCACTACATTTCAGACCCGATTTTGTTTTGGTGTGTGTGTGGATGTTGTGCCCTAGGTGATCTTATATCAGTTTCACTTTGTGAAGTAGTGAGCAATAACTAAATGTAGAAAATGTAGTAGAATGTGTGCATGGAATAGAATAGAATCCCCTCCCATATAAAGTGTGATGTAGATGTCCTAGCTTGTGCCTTGATGATAGAGCTATGTGGATGCAAATGCAATATATGGATGCAACTCAAGATGGAGTGATAGTATATAGTGATGTTAGGTCCCTCATTATGGTTTCTTAACTTTATATGTATAGGGTTCTCTTGGTCTAATTTCGTAATTAACCTCGAAAAGGCCGACCACATAAAAGATAAGAATAAAAAACGGCTAGAAAAGACCCAAAAAATGGTGAGAAAGTGGAAACTAGACCAGGGTGCGCGTGGGTGCCCCAATATTACATCTGGGTGCCCCAATTAGGGTTAAGACGACGCAGGATCTTCTGAAATGACTGGGTAAATAGGTGCAATAAGCTGCAAAATATGAAATAAAATAAGTAAGATGGCCAAAAGGATGGGGGTTAATTAATATTTTCTTCCCTTGAGAACCTTCTAAATAGTAGTATGAGACCAGGATAAATAAATGTCTAAAGTGCATGATTTTGTGACTATAGTGATAAAGTTTGCTTGAATCCATGAAGAAAGCAACTTAAAGTTAGTAGTTTTGAGAACAATCTTCTTAAGGATAGTCCTACAAACAATGGGTTATAAGTTTTCTTAAGGTAAACACATGAGAGAAAACATTAAAAAACAAACCCACATTTTT
This sequence comes from Taxus chinensis, assembly GCA_019776745.2. NCBI lineage: Eukaryota > Viridiplantae > Streptophyta > Pinopsida > Cupressales > Taxaceae > Taxus > Taxus chinensis. Next base: position 38,937,300 of record CM034148.1, on the reverse strand, counting down.
TATTTTCAAGATCACTTATAAAAGTGCAAGAAAAGAGCATTTACATGAGCTTATCGAGATTAGTTTCACAAAAAAAACTTCCCAGAATACAAAATCAACCCCCAAAAAAGAGCTTAATACATTCACAATATCCCACGAAAGTGAGTTAATGGAAAAAAATGTTAAATAACCCCTAATCTAAAGTTTCACAATTAGCTTAATTAATCTAATTTGATCAAAAAATTAATTTAGGACCTAATTACTAACTAAACCTTAATTAATTAAAAAGTTGATTAAATTAATTAAACAAGAAAATAAACAAAGCTAATTAACTAAAGTTAACCTAAGTTTAAAATTTAATGTAATTAAAAAATTAAAAAAAGGGAAACCCTAAAAAATTTAGTGTTTTAGCAAAGGGAAGGATGCAAGGGGAATGACTCGGGCTCGAGCTCATCGATCCAAGTTATAAGTCTGCATAGAGGGACAAATTGACGAGTTGAGTTAGGAGGGGAACTTGGGAATTGAAGGGATAAGTTAGGCCTTGGATTTAATTAGAGATCATGATTTGGAGGTTAGCTCAGGTGTTGGATGGATGTAAAATGCGAGCTCTGGATCGACAGTGTGAGATGAGTTTGGTTGTTGCAACGCGATTTTGGATGACTCAACAATAAGGGGGAGTTAATTCCTCGTAATGGGTCAAGGTGAATCCGATGTGGGGAGAGGAGGTCGGTGCAGTAGGGTAGACAGGAGTCTGGGAAAACTCGGTAGGAGCTCGACAAGGTGGAGCTCGAAGGGTGGGAGGACATGACTTGCTCGAGTAGATGTGGAGTGAGGATGAGTTAGCTCAAAATGACAGGGCATGCAAATCTCAACTCAATAGGTTTTGAGGATAGTTTATTTAGGTTCGACAAGGTTATACAACTCGGGTAGAAGAGTTGGAAGCAGGGAGGACAAGGTTGATATGATTCAGCTCGGTGCATGAGCTCGATGACACCAGTTAACTCGGGAGCTCAACGAGGGGATCAGAGAGCTTGAGGAGATGGGTTATAAATGCAACTCGATTGTTGGAGAAGACTCAGCCGTAGGGGGTCTAACTTAGTAGGGGCGACAACCTAACTCATCTGGGAGGAAAATCAACTTGTCATCTCATCCAGTGGGGGTTAGTGCAACTCAACATGTGTGTAAGAAGCTCAGTAGGGGTAAGGTGGCTCAAATTCCTCTCAATTTGGAAAATATAGCTAAACTTAGTTGTAACTAAACATGCCTATATATTTAGAGGGAAAACCCCTAATTGGGAAAAAAATTGTTTGATTTTTTAAATCTCAGTTCCCATTCTGATGCTTCCAAAATGCAACAAACTTGCAACCTGCACAAATACCACCAAACAACAAAAAAAATAGCAAAACACACGTGCAAACAAAAATGTCAACTAGATAAAACCAAATTTACTCAAGGGTTAATATAGATAAAAATCTACACCAAGAGAAAATGAAATTTTTAAATCAAGAGTAAAATAGAGTGTGGGTATGTCCCACTGGGTGTGCTAGAATGTGAGCACAAAAAACTAGGCAAAAAGTGAAAGTTAAGCAAACAAAACAACAAACCTTTCCTCAAAGTTTCTCTTACGAACATCGAATAAGATTGTGAGAGTATTTGAACTTGTAGAATCTTTGAAAAATTGGATTGTGGATGCTCTTGAATTGATCTTTAAAATGAAGAAATGACAATGCTATGAGCAAATTTTGGACATAAGGAAAGCTTCCAATATGCATATATTGAATGATTAATTAATAGAAGTTGGCTACAAAAGCTTCCAAGGATTTCAAGAGATATTCCAAGAGGTCCCTAGGAGAGAGAGAGAGAGAGAGAGAGAGAGAGAGAGAGAGAGAGAGAGAGAGAGAGAGAGAGAGAGAGAGAGAGAGAGAGAGAGGATAAGGTATGCTTCTTATAGAGGCTATGGAGTAGTTGAAAGTGGTTAATGAAGTCAACAATGCATATGTTAAAATAACACTTGGAGGAAGTTAAAACAATTCAAGTGGATTAAATATCCATTGAGGGGCAGTGACTTTTCAGTTGGCAAAAGTTTACATATAGGAAGGTGGTTGTACGTGTAACTTTGTTGCCCCCGTATTTGTAGGATTCTATAAGTGGAGTGAGAGTGGAGTTGACTATGATAGTGAAGTGGAGTCCAAATGGGGTCCAAGTGGAGGTTGAATAGGAAAATAGTTTTATTTTCCAATTTTAATAAGTAATTTAATTAGTTATGAAGTGTGAGAGGATAATTAAGCATTTAATTAAATAAATGTTAATTAAACTAGCTAAAGGGGGTGGGAATTAATTTAATTAATTCCAAAGGGGTATGATATTTAAAGTATGAATTAATTAATTTAATTAATCAATTTTAAAGGGCATGCGAATAATTAAGGATGAGTTGGAAATAACGATGTTGATGACACCCTAAACTTTACAAAGCAAATTACATGACTAAACAAGGAAAGCTAACACCATTTCCATCCATCTAGCCAAGGTTCTAAGTCTAGGAATGTAACATTAAGATAGAAGCTTAAAAGAATGCTTAACTAGTATGAAAACAATACAAAATCTAACTAAACATGCCTACTAATATGCTTGAATTACCTAACATGGGCCTAAATAGACCTAAGAGGGAAATCAAATGGTTATGGTTGCTACTCCAAACAAGGTGAAATGGCCTCTCCAAATGACTACTTGGTCATTTTGGATATCCATCTACTAACCCCATTGAAGGCTTTAAGCAAGGATTGAACTTGGCTATATATCATATTTATTATATGAGATGCAAATCAAAGCATGGTGTAAAATATAAAGGAATGAGGTGCACCCTTTTTATAGTTTTCCTTTTGGGAGAAAATTGTATTTTGGTGCATGTGGGACTAAAAGCCCCAAATTAGATTAGAATTGCTAATCATGATTAGGCCTTGCTAATCACAATTAGTGAATTACCAAGTGATTAAGAGGTGTGAAGCCTTAATCAACCGCTTAGGGTCAACTAGGAGGCTAGGATAAGCTTTTGAAGCTTGCTGAGACATTGTGGAGGTGAATGGGGTGATTTTGAGTGGTTGGAAGAGGGGTTTGAGTCAATACTAGGGTATATTGACCAAAACAAGGGCAAAATAGGCTTAATTAGCTAATAAACGCTAATTGTCTATTTTGAAGAGGATTTTGACTTACGATTCATCGTAAAGTGGCATCCTAAATGTGAAAGGGGTTACGCAATCAACAAAGTGCTTGTTAATTGGCTAAAGTGGTAAGAAATGTTAGTTAATTAGTAAAGAGCACTAATTATAATGGAAGTGGGAGGAATAGGAGTGATTTGTGTGCGTTTTGGCAATAAGATTGCAAAAGTGAAATTTAGGTGTCTACATTTGCCCCTGTTTGAGGTGAAGTTAGTGACTTCACTTCAAACATAGTAGACAAGCATAAACAGGTGGATTTTTGAAGAAAAATTAGCAAGAATGAAGGATGCCCCCTCGAGTGTCGATGGGGTGATAGAAGAAGTCAATCGACAATCAAAAATATGATTTGAAATGGATAGAAGAAAATGAGGTCAGAACGGGCGCGAAACCCTTAGGTATTGAGAAGGAATAATGATAGGGATAAACATGGTTGTTTATTACCCCAAGTGATTTGGAAGAAAAATTAGTAGTGGTAATAAATGATAATGGAGAAGAAATGATTAATGGAGAAATATAGGACAAGCCCAATCTTTGCATCCAACCTTTCAATAAGCAACCTGTTTATATCATTTTTCCCCTAGGTCTACATCATCGGCCTTTATTTAAAATAAACAAAAGTGTAAGATAACATGAAAAGCTAAATTACTAACAATTGTTTACTGCTAAAAATACATAACTCCATGTAACATACATTATGCAATGCAATACGAGAAAGTAAAATGATATTTAGCTCCATGCAACATAAAAAATGCAATGCAATACGAGAAAGTAAACCAACTAACCTAATAAAGAAACTAGTACAATCACACGTACTTCAAACAAACAACGTTTAAGACAGTTGCACCAATGTTTTTGTTATCAAGCTGCAGTTCCCAAATGTTTGTGTTGTAACGACAAGGGTTAAAAATGATGCCCCAAGCAATAACACATGCGAGGGAAAAATAGAGGACACAAGTAGTCCCATGGAAAATATTTCGTGCACTATGACATGGTCCCTAGCAACTCACTGTTGCACGGGAGTACCGACATAGTATGCAACTGAGCTTTTGTTAATGGAGGTAGATCATGATGATCTGCAAGTCATTTGAGACCAGAACAAGCAAGAACCATACAAAGACGCTTTTGTAAGACATATTTCAACATTCGAGAATGATGCAATTGACATAGGATTTAGCTGTGTATATGTTGTTTACCAATTTTTGTAAAATTTAAAATTTTTACAACATTTTTTTGGAATTTTTTATGAAATTTTTAATGATTTTATCAATTTTGAATGTTATATGCTCTATATCACCTTGTTAGATTATGAGATAGCTTTCGCTGATATCATACCTGTATGTTTGACGAGATACCTTTGAGCAACATGTTTATATTTTTTATATTGGTGTGGGGGGGATAGATTTGTGATCATGCGCAACCCCTCTTGCCCCATTGGTGATACGGTATTTGATGATTAGCTTTTAGTATACATGCGTGATGTAGACTTAGCATATTTTTTGATATATGATGTATATATGTGATGGATATGTGTGATATGATGATGAAATTATAACACAATGTACAAGTAAAAATTAACAAGCACAAGTTTAAACAAATCTAATCAAAGCAACACATTTATTTACAAGTATGCAATACAAAATGGACTCAATGCAATACACTACAGACTAAAGTGATATTCAATCTAAGTAAGCAAGTGAATCCAATTTAAAGCATACGATATGAAAAAGTAATAAAACCAAAACCATACAAACCAACAACTAAAAGTAAGCGAACCACTACTTTGTTTTTGTGGGACAATTTTGGGTTGTTTTTTGTTGTTTTTGATTTTATTTCTAAGACAATTTTCTATTGTTTTGGAGTTTTCTAAGAAACATATTTGAATGTTTTGATTTTTCCAAAGGACATATTTGTATGTTTTTGGGATTTTCAAAAGTTATACGAATGTTTTTGACATTTTCTCAATAGTTTTCCAAAGCAAACGTGCAAGGAAATAAAGAAACGTGGATGCCCCCAGCATTAGATGGGATGTACAAGGGTAAATGCCATGTGGTATATGCCAGAAGTGACACTGCGAAGCTTCCCCCAGCGTGAGATGGGTTCATTCAATGTTAACTTCTTCGCACTTAGAAGGTTAGATTAGCCGGATTAGGGCAAAGAACGATAGGCTCACAAGGGGCTGAGACGAAGGTAAAGATTAACTTAGGGTAAAGTTGTCATACTCCTTAAACCTAGACTGCTTGTGAACAATGGACCCTCCCTTGGTGTCAGAAGCTGGTTTTCACCAAAGGACTTGTCCAAAGTGCCACCATTACGTGGTTTTCACTATTGGATGTACATGTTTATTTATCTTTTTATTTTTATATTTTTATACTTTTTTGTTTTACTTTTCTTGGTATTCTACAGAGACCCCATACTTAAGCATAGAAGCACTTAAGATGCATTGCATTCATGGGTTCTCGAAGCTCTTGGCCATCTGAATAGGCCAGAATTATATGCACCTGAACTGAACTTGGAAACCACAATGTATGGTCCTATCCAGTTGGGCTCAAATTTCCCTTTCTTTTCTCGATCTTTATTGGTGTTCTTCTGATTCTCTTTCAACACCATGTCCCCTACCTCAAACTAACGAGGTATGACCTTCTTGTTGTAGCTCCTTCACACTCGATCATGATATACTTTCAGGTGATTGAGGGCACGAAGGCATTTCTCATCTAATAGCTCAAACTCTTCCAGTTCAGGCTACTCTATAGTCCTCCTCTTCATTCAGGTAATCCCTTAGCTCGATACGCAAAGAAGGGATCTCGATCTCTAAAGGCAAGATGACTTCTAAACCAAATACTAAAGAATATGGAGTTGCACCTGTAGGGGTGTGGATAGAAGTTCTGAATGCCCAGAGGGTAGGGTGAATTTGTAGATGTCAGTTACAACTTGTGGTATTCACCATTTTCTCCATAATGTGAATTAAGGTTTTGTTGGAAGCTTCGGCTTGCCCATTACCTTGAGGGTAATAAGGGGTTGAAAACTTAAGGGAAATTTGAAAGTCGTTTGTAGAGTGCTTTCACATTTTTATTTTTGAACGACTTACCATTATCAGTGATAATAGAAGAAGGGATACCATATCTACAGATGATATGATTCATTATAAACTTTGAAATTTGGGGACCTTCTATATAAGTAAGAGGAACTACCTCTACCCATTTTGTAAAGTACTCAGTGGCCGTTATAATGAACTTGTGGCCATCTGAGGAGACAGGATTAAGTTTCCCTATTAGATCGAGACCCCACTTTGAGAACGACCAGGGTGTCGTGATTGGTTGTAAGGATTGTGCTGTGCACATGTATCAAATTGTCATACTTTTGAGAATCCACACACTTCTTTACATGTTGACAATAGTCATGCTCCATGGTAGGCCAATAGTAACCTACTCTGAGTATCTTCTTTGCAAGGACAATCCCATTAGTATGAGCTCCACAAATTCCCTCATGCACCTCCTTGATTTCTTGGATAGATTCGTCAGAATTTAAACAATGCAATAGATTCCCATCGTAGCCTCAGTGGAAGAGGGTGCCCCCAAGTAGGGTATAGAGGGCTATACGCTAGATGAGGTTACACTTTTCAGCACGAGGAAATGTTTATAGGGAATGTTCCTTCATGGAGATAATTAAATATTTCAGCGTACCAGGATGCAAAGGGACCAACAACTTCACACACTAAACAAGAGTCTGGTATGTTGTATGTCGTTGTTTTTAGATTTTCAACAAATAATGGCATATCATTGATCTCTGGAAAAATGCTCAACATAGATCCTACCATAGCCATGACATCTGTCGCTTTGTTATGAGCTCTTAGTATTTTCTCAAATGTTATTTGCTTAAAGAATTATTTCAAGGAATCGACCATTATTTTATATGGAAGTAACTTTTCATCTTTAACTTTATATTCATCTGTGACCTATTTGATAATAAGCATTGAATCACCAATGCATTTTACTTGTCTGATATCCCATTTGATGGCCAACTTCATTCCTACAATGAGAACTTCATATTCCACTATATTGTTCATGCAAGGGAATCCAATTCGAAATGCATGTGGAATCAAGTCTCCCATGGGAGTGATTAGCACAACTCTGGCACCTAAACCATGAAAGGTAAAAGAGCCATCGAAGTACATTTTCCAAACTATAGATTCTTCAAGGTACATAATGGATGCATCTGGTAGTTTGAGACTCAAGGGTTTAGTACCTAGTAACGGAGATTATTCCATTTGATCTGCTAACACCTGTCCTTTTACTGACTTTTGATGAATGTATTCAATGTCAAACTCACTTAATAAGATGATCCAATTAGCCATCTTTCCGGTTAGTGCTGGTTTGGACAATAAATATTTCAAAGGGTCAACCTTTGAAATAAGCTTGATTTTATTGTTAAGCATATAATGATGTAGCTTCTTGGAAAGAAAACACCATGGCTAGGAAATCCTTCTCGATTTGTGGATAATTGAGCTCATATGCTACCAATTTCCTTCTCAAATAGTATACAACCTTTTCTCTCTATTATTTTTCATACTGAGCCAACAGTGCTCCAATTGCAAAGTGTGTAACAAAGATATAAAGTAATAAGGGTTCTCCTTGTCATGGGTGGCATGAGAACAGGGGGTTTAGCCAAGTATTCTTTTAGCAAAGAAAATGCTTGATATTTGTTCTGGTCCCTCAGTTGAAATTAACATCCTTCTTAAGAAGATGTGTAAATGTATGACACTTATCTACTAGCTGTGAAATAAACCTTTTGATGGCCTGAATTTTCCCTTGTAAGCTACGCAGTTGTCTGATATTCTTAGGGGGAGGCATTTCTGTGATATTCATGACCTTTGCGGGTCCACTTCTATTCCTCTTCGTGGCACAATGAATCCTAGTAATTTCCCAGATAGCACACCGAAGACACACTTCTTTGGGTTAAGTTAGACTTTGTAATCCCTTAGACGCTAAAAGATACGCCGTAAAATTTATGGGTGTTCCTCGTGAGTTCTAGATTTATCCAATATATCATCTACATAATCTTTCATGACGTCACTTATCATATCATGAAAGATTACAATCATCACCCTTTTATATGTAGCGCTTGCATTTTTAAGGCCGAAAGGCATGACTTGGTAACAAAATGTCCCCCACGAGGTTGTGAAAGTCGTCTTGTAATTATCTTCTTCCACAATCTTTATCTGATTGTAACCTAAGAAGCCATCCATGAGTGAAAGCATCTCATAGCCTAGCAATAGAATCGACAATCATGTCGATGTTAGGGAAGAGGAAAATCGTCCTTATGACAAGCTTTGTTTATATCCCTGAAATCCGTACACACTCTAATAGTAATTGGCTTCTTTTGAACTGGGACCACATTGGATATCCACTATAAGTAGTCGATAGGCCTAATAAAGTCTACTTCTAGTAACCTTTCTAACTCTGCCTTTACCAGTAAGGCGACACGAGGATGTATATTTTGGAGATTTTGTTTGATGGGCTTGGCATCTGGGTGTACCACAAGATTATACACCACTAGTGTAGGATCAAGTCTTGACAAGTCAACATAAGACCAAGCGAAGAAGTCTGCATACTCTCTTAAGAGTCCTGTGAATGTTTTTTGTTCTTTTGCTGAGAGGGAAGCTCCCAACTTAACTATCCATGGCAGTTCCTTTGTGCCGATATTAACATCTATTATATCTTCCACTAATAACTTTGATTCATGCCCCATGCATGTAGGATCAAGAGGGAGATTAAGATCCTTATCTATCATTGTTTCATCGTTTTCTTTATGGATTTGATGAAACAGATAAGGGTACGGGCCAAGGAGGAATACCTGTTGTGATGGTCGGATTAAAGGTTATTGCGCACGTACTGACTTCTTGATCCAATGTTGACTATGAGAGCTTCCTTTTAGCTAGGAGGAACTACCTGAAATACAAAACAAGACCAAAAAAGAGAGTTAAATAGTATATGACAGTGGACTGCCTAGCGTATGCTAGATCCAAGAAGTGTGATACTTCCTAGAAGGCCGTCAATCCATTGTTTATAAATCAATATAAAATAACTTAAACATGTAAATAAAAGAATCTAGTGCTAGCATTCTGATTTGGGTGCCTCAGATTACTATCAACATTGATCCGATTAAATACTAAAATGCTATGCAGGTAAAGGTTTTGGGTTGGGTTATGGGTAGCGCAAGTGGTCTGCAAGTCACAGATAGAGTCTTGGTAAGGTTGGGTAAGATTTTGGGTTGTTTTGGGTGAGGTAATTAGGTTACTGGTCTAGAATAGTATTATCAGACACAAAGACCGATGTTGGTTTAGGTGTGACTGATACCGGTTTAGGTATGACCGATACCAGTTACTATGGAAAGTGGTAGGGAGTCAGGTGGAGGGTGTTTGGGCTCTCTTCTATCTTAGAACAAAGAGTTGGAAAGGTCTCTGTGGGGGAGGGTGAGGTGACAGGTCCAAAATAGGTGTGGTAAGGTTTTGAGTGAGGTTTGGGGTAGGCTAAGGGTTGAGTTGTTAGGTTGGGTTGATAGTCATAGTGACCGATATCGATTAAGGAGACCGATGTCGGTATAGGACGGACTGACCACGGTTAGGGTTAACCGGTGTCGGTGACTGTGGGGAACTGGAAGATGTTGTAGAATGAGTTTTGGGTCCTCTTTGTGATTGCACAAAGAATTTGGAGGGTGTTTGTGTGGTCTACGTGAGGGAGGTGGTTTTGGGATAGGTTTTTGTGAAGTTTAAGTGGGGTGTGAGGGGGTGGTTGATAGAGAGAAAGATGAGGGATAGATCTAAGTAAGAAAAATGAATAGATGAAGGCAAATAGAGAATACAACTACAAGTGACAGAGGAGAAACCAACTTACTTGGAGTTCAAAAGGATTCTAAATGCCTGTAGAGGTAGAGAGGTGATTGAGGATGCTAGTGATGGTTGATTTGTGGAATGGTGCTCAATGTTATGACAGTGCTTCCCAAAATACTACCATGAATGCAAATACCTCTTGATCAGTCTTGGTGTTGGCTATGGCTGTCTGGACATGTGAAAGGGATTTGGTTCTTGCTTGCATGTAGATCTCCTTCATTCCAAAACTTGAGAATGTGGCCAACCTCTCAAACAAGGTTACCAAAAAGAATATAAGGTAACTAACTGTGGTTTAGGGTGACCAACATCGGTTTAGGGTTGACCGACATCAGTTAAGGTGGGAAATCCTAGGTTTACTAAAAATTCCAGATCTTGGCAATATTTTTTGGGCCAGCTCAGTCTATTCTCTCAGATCAAAACAAAATGTTACATTTTAATGAGTGGGAATGTGGTTAGAGGGAGAATAGGCATATGATTTTAGGGTTGCACTAAGTCTTAGTTCATTAAGGTAGGTATGACTAAGCCTTAGTTAGTTATGGTGAGTGAATGTTGAGTCCTAGTAAAGGGGAAATATGCTAAAAATAGGTTTGTGGTGAGGTGTCTAGGTGAGGTGAGGTGGAAATTAGTTTTAATTAAGGTATTTAAATAATGAATGAAGTGAGGATGAGTATTAATTTAATTGTAAATAATTAAATTAATATTAATGTGGGGTAGAAGGGTCATGGTTAGGTGAATATGTTTAAGTTGGTTATTTGAAAAGGGACCAAGGGGAGTGTGACCCAATTTTGGTGTCTACATTTTGCCCCTTTTTGTTGTGTAGCTTGTATTGGTAAGTGATGCTGACAAACACCAGGAAGTGATTGCCCCATGTGAGGGTGAAGGTGATCCCCCTCAAACCAGGCACCGATGAGATGAAATACGAAATCAGGGAGTGGTTTGATAAATGTGTAGGTGGGGGAAGGGTTTTGAGTATTATGGGAAAGGGTGATGGTACTATGGGACAGGTAATGGTCAATAGGTAATGGGGTCAAAATCTGGGTCATGGGTAATGGCAATCAAATGCACACACACGTATAGATTGTAACACGGTACTAGGTTGAAGAGCTTATAAACTCTACATCGTCCAAGGTCGATAGGTTTATCCAAACAAGGGTGAAGTGATTCAGGTATCCAAGGTATAGGATATGGTCCGGAAACACAACGTAGGTCAGGTGCAGGAACATTTAGGTATGTTTCGGTACACTAAAGGTTTGGTCAGGATAAACGACACGACAATAGGCAAGGTATGGTTGATAGGCTAAAATAACATAGGTAACAACATCACAAGGTATAACGAGTACATGAAGGTCAAGTGGTCACATAATCAATGGTTGGTTGGGTAGGGTTGGGTAGGGTAGGTTGTGGGAAGTACAGGTAAGAGCAAAGGTCAAAGTGATCAGGCAAATGCACACACATATATTGTGGTAAGGTAGCTAGGTGGGAGAGCGCACACACTCCACATTGTCGAAAAATCGGTACAGTTAGCCAAACAAGGGTTGTTGAGGTCTGGTATCCAGGGTAGAGGATACGGTCCTGACACAACTAGGTAAGATGCAAGAACGTGTAGGTGTAGTTCTGGTACATCCAAAAGGTCAAGGCGTTGTTTGGGTAGACCACTTGATAGGTAGGAAAGGCAAGGTCATTGGGTTCACCAAAATGGGTAACAATGATGTAAGGTGTGGTGTGTATACAACATCGGGAGGTACAAGAGGGTGCTGGTAGGTGGGATAGGGTTGTTTAGAGGCAGATATGAGGATGGGAGGGACAAAAGGATGCCTCAAGGGTCAAGGGAAGGAATATAAGGTTGCTTGGGTAATTGGTGGGGGTGAGGGAGGGTGATAAGTAATAAGGTCATGAGGGTGATGTGTAAGGTCAGGGTCAACGTTTGGGTTAGGTGGAAAAAGGTTACAGGCAAGTAGATGTGGTGCAATGTGGGGCAATGGGGTCAAAAAAGGATAACTGACACCGATTATGACAAGCCGATGCCAGTTCAGCTAAACCGACCATGGTTGACTAGGGCACACGACCAATGTCAGTCACGTTAAACCGATTTTGGTCAGGTCGAGGGTAGGGTAAAAAGTAAAAATCTGGGTGAAATGTTATTCATTTGTGCATTTGACGTGGTGGAAAATGACTTGTGAGGAGGGTGAAGTTTTTGACATGGATAAGTGGATGAAGTGAGTGGATGTGGCTGAGGTGGTGGTAGTTGGTTGGTTGGTGGAGCGAGACAGACAAGTCCATGAGGGCAGGTGGAACGAGGTGATTCATCATAGGCTCGGGAGGATGATTAGAGACATGGAAGCAATGGGTGGAGGTGTGGGAGGATCCAGCAAGTGGGGAGACCAGACATCCTGGTGAGGAGGTGCCTACCTGTAGAGGTAGGATTTGATCCATTTGTAGTTTTGAATTAAATTGTTTAGGTAAAAATGGGGGGGTTTCAAAATTTTGAAAATGTGAGTAAAATGAATGGATTTGGGTATGGGGAGAGGCCATAGAGGTCATTTAGGTAGTAAAAATGATTTTGGGTGGGTTGGTTGGGTGTTTGGGTAGGTTTTAGGGCCTGTTTTCAAATTTTAGAAAAGTTGGGGGTGTGGGGTGTCGACTGTGGAGCCGAAATAGAGACCGACGTCAGTCAGACTAAGCTGACATCGGTCACAATTAGGTGACTGATGTCGATCATGTGTGACCGATAGCGGTCAATAATGACTAATATCGGTCAGAATAAATGGGGCAAGGCTAGATTGGGAGGGCAAATATTGGGTGGAAATAGAAATGGGTAAAAATTGGGTAGAATATGGATGAAGAATGAGGTAGGAGGAAGGGGGTTAGGTAATCGATGTCCCAGGTAAGGTAATATGGGGTTGGGGTAAACTGGTGCAGGGTAGATGATAGGTTAGGGAAGTAGGTATGAAATAGATAGGTGTGTGTCATTTTTGACATGGTTGAGTTGTATGGGTGTAGGCACAACATCTGTTAACGATGAGGGATAGATTCCCACCACTTCTAGAGGAGATACAACCTCGCATCACCGCGGAGGAGTGGGGACACATTCAAGTGGTTGGCCTATTTGGCATCATACAATATAGGTGGATCTGATGGGATCATAGCCTCATGGTTGCGCTCATCGATAGATGGGATGTCGCGACCAACACTTTCTACTTACTTATTGGCGAGATGATGATCATGCTGGAGGATGTCTATCAGTTATTGCGATTGTTGATTGTTGGTGAGACGGTGTATAAAGTGTCGACCGATGTGGCCTTTGAGGAGATGATCACAGTGTTCAGGGAGATGGCAATTGAGTTGACTGAGCACAATGCTAGCCTTGTATATGGGGTGATGTACACAACACACCCAGAGGAGATGTGATTGGCGGTACTGATGATGGTTGCGGTGGGGTGGTATGCTCTACCCGATTAAGAGGGTGGCCGATTTCCCTTAGGTTTGATGGGGGTTTTGTGGGAGATGGTGGAGGATCGGGTTCACTTTGCTTGGGCACCTTCCTATTTGGTGCAGTTGTATAGAGAGCTTTGGGGTTACCAGAGGATGCGCCTCTACGTCCTATGTTGTACATTCATGTTGCATATTTGGGCATATGAGCACATTGTGATAGTGCGGCCGAGGATTGTCTAGTAGTAGATTGGCATAGAGGTGGACAAAAAGCAAGTTATACGAGGTGGGTGGTAGCTCGGGATCGTCAACGAGGTGAGGAGGTGACCTATGATGTCATGCAATATAGGTAGAGGTTGCAGGGGATTTATGAGATAGATATTATATGGCGGCCCTATATGGGCTACCCATCATTTAGGGGTATGAGGCGGGAGCTGCGGGGGTTACCGTTATTTTGGTGGATATAGGGTAGACGTGCCGATGAGCACAGGATGATTCCAGTGGATAGAGTCTGATGACAGTTTAGACTAGTCCAGGATGTACCCCCGTCGGTTGTATGGTATCACTGAGAGGATGTGGAGAGGCCTTTGCCTCTACCTCTCCCTATAGATCCAGCAGGTTAGGTGAAGATGCCGATGGATGGCCGAATTGATGATGCAGGGGTGACTGATGGGTACAGATGATGGTGGGCTGCAAAGTTACAGGCGACACCTCCATGACCGGGGCACCTGGATTTGGCTTCAGTGATAGTGCAAATAGATGCACTATATGGACATGTGACAACATTGGGAGTTTAGTTGGTTGTTGCATAGGCACAGGTAGTTACCTTGATGGGGCAGGTGACTATTTTATAGGGACAACTAGCACAAGTACAGGCACATGGTCTAGGATAGGATGGGGAACAAATTTCCACTCTATAGGCAGAGGTCACGGGTTTGTAGAGCCATCTAGCGACATCACAGGCACATGTAGCCTTCTTACAGGGCCAAGTGACTACATTATAGGGGTAGTTGGCTACTACCCAGGGATAGGTGGTGGTACATGTACCTGCATAGGGTCAAGGACAGGAGTTATAGGCACAGGGACCAACGCCAACAACAATAGGTCTTGTTAGTACAAAATCACAGCACTACCGAATGGCCCGGCACAACATGGGACCATATCTCAAGCTATGGGACTTGCAAAACTTGAGATGGACATCCGGAGAAAGGTGGTTCTTGCTTCCTAATCTAATTGCCACTAGCTAATCTAGTGCAGGCAGAATCTAATCTATCCTAATCTAACCATTCCAAGGGGATAGGGAGAGAGAGAGAGAGAGAGAGAGAGAGTTGAAAGAGCCTAAACTAAGTGGTGATACACCAGAAAAGGAAGTGGATGATCACAGACCTGAATGCCTGAAGTGGAGAGAGGTGAGAAGAGGAGAGGGTGGATGAGATGCACCACGGACCAGAGATAGATTTCACATAGACACCACTTCAAAACCCATTAAACATGGCTCCCAGGACCTGCAACAAACATCAGAATATGCACAGTATACCCTGCAATGACGAGAGGTAAGAAGAGACAATAAAATGAGCCAAGGATGGACAGATGCATCACGAAACAGATTTTATTGCTCCAAAAGTTACACAGTACATCGTTAGTGGGAAAGAGGCAAGAAAATTCCATTACAGAGCCATGGGAGGAGGTTTAGACTCCACATTCAACCCTAAGGAAGAAAGAGAGAGAGGGCAGAAGAGAAAGGATGAACAACCATTTGAATGTGCCCCTCCTTTACAATATATAGGAAGAATAAGAGAGAGAGGAGGGAAAAAATTTGAATCCTACTCCAACCACCATGAGATATGCATTGAATCCTATTCTGAAAGCTCAACCACTGTCAATCAATGCCGCTCTCAAATCCACCCACAATCTGTCGATTCTGGTTCCCTCTGTCTGCTCGGCGTGCCAAGGAAGAAGAATGATGAATTGAATCAACCTGATCCGGTTGTTGGAGAAAAATAGATTTTGTAATAATGGCTTGGAAGACATTTCTTCATTTTCCCCCACCTAACCTCTCCAAAATTAAAGTTTCAGATCTCCATGGTATAGACGAGGCCGAGATCTTTCCAATGGTGCCAGATTTGTCAGATTTCGAGCACTGAGTCAAAAGATATGCCCATTTGAAATTTGAATCGGGTCCGTACAAAATGGCAGGAACCAGCTACCAAAATGGGCCCCTTTTTTGAAACTGGACACGTGGAGGGCTGGCACATGTCTGAGGGAAGCCTTTGTATTTTTCTTTTGAAGTTGCATCAGGATGACACGTGGATTTTTCCGCTGCTCACTTAGTTTCTTCATGTTTTGGCTAAGTCTTTTGCTCGGCGGGGTCATATATCTAACCGGGACACACGGAGGCCTGGTGCTTGTTTGGAAACCTTCCCCCAATTTTACTCTTGAATTAGCATCATGTTGACACTTGGCACCCTCCACTGGCCTATCTCTGCTTTGACTATTCAACCTCGACCCTTTCCCTTTATGAAACCAGACGCATGGAGGCTCCGCGCTCATTTAGAAACCCGCTCAGGATTTTACCTTTGAAGGAGCATCGGGTTGACATGTGGAAGCCTCCGCAGGCTCTTGGAATTTTCAACGGCCTCTCTTACCTTTTTGGACCCTGAACACACATGGCGAGATGGCGCTCGCTCTCCATACTTAGTCGATTTTGGACCCGCTCTGTCCCATTTTTCAACTTGGACTATGTGGCGAGCCTGCACTCATTTGGGCCTCCGCTTTTGGATTTACCTTTGGAGATGCACCAAGCTGACGCATGGTAGCTTCCGCTAGCACCTTTATACTTAGTCTTTTTTTTAGGCCCGCCCCATCCACCTTTTTGACTTTTAGCTGTTGACTCTGCCCCTCTTTGGGCCTGGGACACATGGGGGCCTGACGCTTGTTCGAGCCTCCCCTTTTGGATTCAATCTTTGGAGGTGTTTCATTTGGACACTTGGCAGCGTCTACTATCTCCTCCATACTTAGTTGTTTTTGGGCTCATTCTGAACTATTTCAGAGCCCGATGACTTCGAGCTTTTGCCATTTCTTTTCTTTGAGCCTCTGGCTTCTTTTGACACTGTCTTCTCCTTCCCCGACCCTGCTATTCCATTTTAGAGCCCGCCTGCAATCTGTTTGTTGGATTTGAAGCACAGGGTCGCTCGATAGAGTCGTTTCTTGAATTTCTTCTTGCACGAGGTCGTTTGATCTTTCCAGGCCTTGCACTCCATTGTAGAGTCCTTCTGTTGCCTGATTGTAGGATTTGAATGTGAATTCTCTTTCTTCTTGTGTGGGGTCAAATCTAATTTTACCCGACAAAATATGGATAACAATTTGGTGACTCATAGGGGCATCTTTTCCTACTAGATGAAGGGACCAGTAGCCTTGAAGCATCCATTGGGCATGGAGTCACAATTAATGGCCTGGTACTGACCCTTCTTTCAAAATGGACTCTCTGATTGCCCACTTTTCACTTTTTCCTGACCCTGAGCCTGCCCGCGCATCCGCACTCTCAATTTTCATAAGAAATCTTGAAACAAGGCTTCTGAGAGTAGAAAATTGTTTTGACCTGGGGCTTTCATCTGTCCCTGAATGGACTATCTTGAAAACGTTCTTTAGTTTCTCTGCATTTGTTTTATTTTGAAATTTGCAACTGTTACAGGAAACTATGAGTCTTCTGCCATGAATAGTGAAGGGCCTGGCCTCAGTAGCTCTGGAGCAATATGAACAAAACTTATGTACAAAGACAAAATCATACATGCCTCAAATGAGACATGCAAAGTGTGTACAAGCACTTCTTCTGCTGGAAACAAAGTCTACTCCTACTCCTAAACTAACCAGAGAGAAAAGGGGCTAAACAAAGCCTGCTACAGGAAGGGAGAAGTAGCTTCCCTTTCTCAAGAGAGGCAGCCATGCAAATGATTTGACACTAAATATGGCTGCCTATATGAGTGAAAAACTGACTTTAAGTCTGATCCTCCACCCATATCAGCAAGGTATCAACATTAATGGAAAATACCTCCTCAAGTTGATTTGCATTGGACTCCTGGAGGTGTTGATGGTGACCCTTGGTGCTTTGATACTCATCCTCATGCCCTGAAGTAGGCATGACTGGTTTTGGCTTCTCCCTTGGCTCCAATGAAGCCAAGTATCTGATTGGGCAAGGTCTGGTCCTTTGAATTTGCCCATGGTTCTGAACTTTAACTCCAAGAATGGAGCCTTCTTGCTGACCCTCATGGATGGATGGTGTGGGAGGAATGATAGCCTCATACTCTTTCTCTTCCTCTGCAGCAGGTGTGACTTTTGGAAGATCAAAATCTTCCAACTTTGATTCAGGAGGCATGTTGCAAACTGTAGGTTGTGCTTGCACATTCTCTTCCATGGCAGCAGGTTATTGTGATTGAAGAATGAATGATGGGGAAGAAAAGATTGCAATTTCAACTGGCTCCTTCTTATCAAAACATTCTTTTGAGTCTGATAGGAAATCAAACCCTTTACTGTCCTGCTATAACAAGGTCTCTCCCTTTTGCATGGTGATCTTAAAATCTTCATTATTTTCACCGTATGAAGCCTCATCTTCAAATATGAAGCTAGTGAGTTCAGGCTCTTCCAAAAAATCAGACTTTTGGAGAAGTTGCAAGGGAGAGGGGTCTGTACTTTCTTGTGTAACCAGCTCATGATTCAGTGCCTTTGAATCCGTCTTGGTCACCTCCATATGATCCTCCTTAACTGAACTTGGAGCTAGTTGTTCTTCTTCCTTCTTTTGTGAAGAACATGGAAGACTCATATCTTCCAACCTTGGTCTCAGAGAGCTGTTATGAAGTGCAGGTTGTTGTCCTTGAATGTCCTCCTTCATGGAAGTAGGCTTATATGCTTGGAAGATGGATGGGAGAGGAGGAAAATGATGCGATCTCCTCAGGCTCCTCTTCACCAAAGTAATCTTTTGAGTCTGACAGACAGTCTACCTCCTTGTTGTCCTGCTGTAGGTGCTCTACCTCCTCCATGGTGTCCTCCTGATCTGAAAATTTCTCACCATGGTTCCCCTCTTCCTCAAACATGAAGTTTGAAAGTTCAAACTCCTCTTCAACATTAGAGCTTGAAGGGGATGAAGTGGGAGGAAGAACTAAAGGTTCTTCTGTAGCATGCTTTATGCTTGGAGCCTCTGAAACTGTATGGTCCTCCTCCATCATGGGTTCATCAATCAAATCAGGCCCTTGAAATGAAAGCAAAGAATCTTCAATGATGCTTTCTTCATTGAGTGGCTTCAACACTGATTTGATCTCTCCCAGCTGCTCCTCTTCAATGGGACTTGGAGCTGATTGTTCTTCCTCCTCAACTGGTTGTGCAGCTTGGACCAGATCAACATCCCCTTCAGACAAAGTGCCATTAGGGACATTGTATTCAAAGAAAACAAGATGTTGATCTTCTTCCTTTTGTTTTTGTTCTTTCTCTACTGCAAACTCAGCCTCAGCCACCACTGGCTCTTCAACCCTGACCTCCTCTATTGGCTTGACCATCAAGGGGATCTTTGTAAACCCAAATTTAGCAGCCCAACTCTTCAGATTGTCTGTCATTTCTTCTCTGTTGGGCTCCACTTCTTATTGTTTTCCTTGACTGGATTCTTGAGTCTCTTCCCAACATGGACTTGGGAAAGCAAGAGGAGTGACAGGTTGGGGCTCAACCAACTTTGTAATTGTTTGTGGTGGGGAGGGAGGTGGAACTTCTTGTTTCTTTGGAGGGAATGACTGCTTGGGAAAGGAAAGGGGAGAAGAATTGAAATGGGATGGAAGACCAGGAGATGGAGGAATGAAATCAACACTTGAGGCAGAAAGTGAGGGGCTTGACTCTTGATCATGCTGAAATGATAAAGATTGAGAAAGAGAAAATGAAGGACAAGGAGCTGGTGATTGACTTACCCATTGAAAAGGTTGTCTTGTGTCAACTCATAAGCCTCAATCTCCTCAATCCACTGTGTAAGTTGAGGCAACATTTCAACCATGAAGTCAAGCTTCTCCTGAGGGCTGTAATGTCTTGGAAAAGGGTCGGCCCATGGACAAGGTGCCCTGTAATCAATATTGAATTCCTTTATTTGTGATATAGCCCTTGACTGCACCATGCTAGCCTCCATTTTTTGAATCTTCTCCAAACAAACCAACATTCTCCACATAGTTGTCACCATTGTATGTTCTTGACTCATATGGGTAAGCATAGTGGTCTTGGATCTTGATAAGCTCCCATGATGGCCAAAAAAAAATGGGAGATATAGAAAGAAAAGTGAATGAAGGTGGGTGGAAATGGATGGAAAAGGTCTCTAACTTTAGATATTCTCCAGCAAACCAGCATTCTCCACATAGTTTTCCCTTGTTCATGATAAGCTGCATAAACTGGACCCTAAGCATAATGGTCCTGGATCAGATTATCATGCTGATTCTGGAGGAGTTGGGAAATGCATTGGAGGTGATTGCATTGCTGTTGTAAGTGTGAATTCCACTGAAGAGAATGAACATGATTGCACAACTTCATGGAATGGGAAGAAAATGAAAGAGATGGAAGAAGAAAAGTGCTTCATGAAAATGGGTGAAAATGGATGGAAAAGGTCTGTAACTTTTGAGATGAGGTTGCTGACCAGATGGAGTCACCAGATGTGCTTTGCATGTGCCTCAAAAGGTTGAATCTTAACAAGAACACCAACCTGCTAAGATGAAGTGGTAAGGTATCTTCAGACCTGTCCCACTGGGCGTGCCAAAACTATTAGTGCAGAATCACAACACCCTGAATGGCCTCATTGTGAAGTGGGGAATTCAGTGTGATTGCACAACATGGGACCATCTCTCAAGCTGTGGGACTTGCAAAACTTGAGATGGACCTCCAGAGAAAGTCTGGTTCTTGCTTCTTAATCTACCTGCCACAAGATTCTCCAGTGCAGGTAGAACCTAACTATCCTAATCTAACCATTCCAAGGGGAGAGAGAGAGAGAGAGAGAGAGAGAGAGGGAGAGAGAGAGCCTACACTAAGTGGTGATACACCAGAAAAGGAAGTGGCTGATCACAGACCCAACTTCCTGAAGTGGAGAGAGGTGAGCAGAGGAGAGGGTGGACGAGATGCACCACGGACCAGAGATAGAATTCACACATACACCACTTCAAAACCCATTAAACGTGGCTCCTAGGACCTACAACAAACATCAGAGTATGCACACTATACCCTGCGAAGACAAGAGGTAAGAAGAGACGATAAAATGAGCCAAGGATGGAAAGATGCATCACAAAACAGATTCTATTGCTCCAAAAGTTACACGGTACATCGTTAGTGGGCAAAGAGGCAAGAAATTCCATTACAAAGCCATGGAAGGAGGTTTATACTCCACATTCGACCCTAAGGAAGAAAGAGAGAGAGGGCAGAGAAAGGATGAATAACCATTTGAATGTACCCCTCCTTTACAATATATAGGAAGAATAAGAGAGAGAGGAGGGAAAAAAATTCGTATCCTGCTCCAACCACCATGGGATATGCATTGAATCCTGTTATGAAAGCTCAACCACCGTCAATCAATGTGGCTCTCAAATCCGCCCACAATCTATCAATTTTGGTTCCCTATGTCTACTCGGCATGCCAAGGAAGAAGAATGATGGATCGAATCAAACCCGATCCAGTTGTTGGAGAAAAATAGATTTTGTAATAATGGCCTGGAAGATATTTCTTTATTTTTTACCCCACCTAACCTCTCCAAAATTAAAGTTTCAGATCTCCATGGCGTAGATGAGGCCGAGATCTTTCCAATGGTGGTGCCAGATTTGTCAGATTTCGAGCATTGAGTCAAAAGATATGCCCATTTGAAATTTGAATCAGGTCTCATACAAAATGGTGGGAACCAGCTACCAAAATGGGCCCCTTTTTTGAAACCAGACACGTGGAGGGTTGGCGCATGTCTGAGGGAAGGCTTTGTATTTTGCTTTTGAAGTTGCATCAGGATGACACGTGGATTTCTTCCACTGCTCACTCAGTTTCTTCATGTTTTGGCTAAGTCTTTTGCTCGGTGGGGTCATATATCTGACCGGGACACGTGGAGGCCTTGACTCTTGTTTGGAAACCTTCCCCCAATTTTACTCTTGAATTAGCACCGTGTTGACACTTGGCACCCTCCGCTGGCCTATCTCTACTTTGACTATTCAACCCCAACCCTGTCCCTTTATGAAACCAGACATGTGGAGGCTCAACGCTCATTTAGAAACCTGCTCAGGATTTTACCTTTGAAGGAGCATTGGGTTGACACGTGGAAGCCTCCACAGGCTCTTGGACTTTTCAACGGCCTCTCTTACCTTTTTGGACCTTGAACATGTGGTGAGCTGGCACTCGCTCTCCATACTTAGTCAATTTTGGAACCACTCTGTCCATTTCTTAACTTGGACTACGTGGTGAGCCCGCACTCATTTGGGCCTCCGCTTTTGGATTTACTTTTGGAAATGCGCCAAGCTGACACATGGTAGCTTCTGCTAGCACCTTTATACTTAGTCTATTTTTTAGGCCTGCCCCGTCCACCTTTTGACTTTTAGTTGTTGACTCTGCCCCTCTTTGGGCCTGGGACACATGGTGGCTTGGCACTTGTTCGAGTGTCCCCTTTTGGATGCAATCTTTGGAGGTGCGCCATTTGGACACTTGGCAGCGTCCGCTGTCTCCTCCATATGTAGTCATTTTTGGGATCGTTCTGAACTATTTCAGATCCCGATGACTTCGAGCTTTCACCGTTTCTTTTCTTTGAGCCTCTGGCTTCTTTTGACATTGTCTGCTCCTTCCCTGACCATGCTATTCCATTTTAGAGCCTGCCTACAATCTGTTTTCTGGATTTGAAGCACAGATTTGCTCGACAGAGCCATTTCTTGAATTTCTTCTTGCACGGGGTCGTTTGATCTTTCGCAGGCCTTGCCACTCCATTGTAGAGTCCTTCTGTTGCCTGATTGTAGGATTTGAATGTGAATTCTCTGGCTTCTTCTTGTGCGGGGTCGTGGCTGATCCAATTTTACCCAGGGGAAAAATATGGATAATAGGTCTTAGTACATAGGTGACAACGAGGCCCATGGCGCCTCCACAGATAGTATCGATGGTGCAGTTTAGGGATGCCTTGAATGAGGTGTTGTATTATCATGATCATTTTATTGTCCCCTCCTATGCAGAGCATAGGGTACAATAGGCCTCGAGTGAGAGAAAAAGGTCCTACACAAATAATACGGAAAGAGTACAAGGGTCTGACGAGCTTATAGACATAGGTCAAGGTGAGGCCACTAGCTTCACAGAGGCTTAACCCATCTATAGATCTGGTAGGGGGTGAGACCTACACCTATGACATGTGGAGAGATGTTAGTAGGGAACCAGACTGGACTAGAGGAGACAGGTGAGATGGACCTAGATATTATAGGGGTTGATGATTGATGTTGGTATTTTGATTATTATTTTTGATAGATAATGAAGATAGTGAGGTTTTATATGAGAGTTTTTAGATTTTTTGATCATATGTGTACGTTGAAGATAGTGAGGTTGTATATGAGAGTTTTGAGATTTTTTTGATCATATACCAACCTTGCATGCCAAAGATAGTGAGGTTATATATGTGATTTTTGAGATTTTTTGATCATATACCAGCCTGTGTGCCGAATATGGTGAGGCTGTATATGAGAGTTTTGAGAGATTGATATTATTTTGTATCAGTGTATATTGGATGGATACACATACTTTTATGATGAGATCGATGATTGTGGATGATGTACTTGTGTTGAAATTTTTTGATTGTTAGTTGTACATGGATGGAAACTAGGTGTTTTACGCATAGTGGAGTTCAGGTCATAGGAATGGTTGAGTTAGGTCATAGGCATGGTTGAGTCAGGTCTCTAGGCATGGTTGAGTTATGGTCATTTAGGCATGGTTGAGTTGGGTCATTTTTAGACATAGTGGAGTTAGGTCATGTTCAGGCATGGTGGAGTCAGGTATAGGTATTATGGAGTCTTGTTTTAATTTTTATTGAATGTCCAAGTTATTTGTAACATGGGAAATAAATGATGAATTTTATGTATGTTATGGTGTAGATTTCCAAAATCTTTGATATTATGGAAATGTGAAATGATTGATTGGTTATTTTGTATGATGTGAATCATGGTAGATATATATGTTTGTATTTAATTTCCAAGTGTTGATAGAAAATAAAAACTAATATAGAATACAAATAGGAAAATGGGAAAAAATAGGTTAGGGTAAAGAGTGACCTGAGCTAACATCCAAGGGCCCCATGCCCTAAGAGTGTTGCCTACATAGCATCGGTGAAAAGGGGCCTCAGGCCAATGTAGTTCTCCCATAAGCTAGGGAATAATATGATGAATTAGAGGAATGGGTTGGTAGATTTTAGGCATGATTGAATGTAGGTCATAGGCATGATTGAGTCTTAGGTGAAAGGCATGGTTAGGTGGTGAACATGTAGGTGTCGATGGTCTAGTCTAGTATAGGATAATCAATAAGTAATTAGGAAGGTGAATGGTAAGAGGTGGTAAAAGAGCCACTTAATTGATAAGAACCCTAATGAGTCTACCATACCTAAGATGGGATTATGAACATAAGACCCTAAAGGCATTACATAATGGACTATTCTAAGGGTGAAGAAAGTCACATGATCATGAAATGTCACAGTTATGGAGAGTTACTTGAGTAAAGATAAAATTAGGGTGAAAAGGAAATGAGGTGAAAGTGGGTGGTTTAGCGTAACTTAGTGTATGACAATATGTTTACCTAACAAGAAACCTGGGATCAAAAATAGGCAAGTCCATGACGAAAAAATTATCATTTTCTTCATTTGTTTGTTTTTAATAGACTGATCGATGTGGGAAGTCTATATGGGATGAGTATATTATCTCCTTGAGGTCTTCATGAAGGTGATCGATGCGGGAAGCTTTTGAACATTTTATTTTATTTTTGCAATGACTTTATATAGTTGTCCTTCGAGGGAGCAGTCTATTTATATTGGTGAGGTAGAGAGAAGAGTTGTCCTTTTTGAAGGATTCATATTTTTATGCTGGAAGTTTTACTCAAGGAGTTGAATCCCTTTTTTTGGACGTTTTAATTCATGGACAAGACTATAGAGGAAGATTATGTTCTTGTTTAGAAGACAAAACCATAGCACACAGAGGTTAACTATGAAAGAGGTGGTTTCGAGTGATGAACAACCATGGGATTCCATCTTTAAAAAGATGAAAAGTATCCATGAGAATCATGTTGTGAGTAGATCCATGGTACTCATATTGAAGATAAGGCTGAAAGGTGATGGGTAATCACATGATTCTTGTTGAGTTGTTGATCCTAAACAATGGGTAATATGGAAGGTGAACAGTGCTCAAGGGACGAGTGGTAAATTGATAGAAAGTGATATAGGACTTGATGTCAACAATAAAATGGTCAAAGATGCAAGGAATTGAGGGGATCAGGTTCGAGGTTTACCTTCAGTGAAGACAAACAATAATCACCTGATCCATAGGTATGGGTAATGATATAGGGTCCAAGCCAATTAGGAGAAAATTTTCCCCGTTTACTTTTCTCTTCTTTAGTTACGTGTTGATTTTCCTTCAGGACGAGGTCACCGACCTGAAAGGTTCTTTCATGGACACATTTTTTGTAGGCACGTTTGATACGTTTTTGGTAGATTTGGAGATGGTCAAGAGCATTGAGATGATGTTCATCTAATAACTCAAGTTGCACCAAACAATCCTGGCAAAAGTCATTGTCGTTGAGCATGTCTTGTAGTGAGATGCAGAGAGATGGAATCTGGACTTCGAGAGGCAAGACAGCCTCAGTACCATAGACCAAAGAAAAAGGTGTGGTGGTAGTTGAAGTGTGAATACTAGTGCAGTAAGCCCACAAGGTGAAGGGGATGTGTGTATGCCAATCCTTCCCAGTATCGTCAACTACTTTCATAAGAATTTTTTCAAGGTTTTATTGGTTGATTCTGCTTGGCCATTGGTTTGTGGGTAATAAGGTGAAGAGAAACTTGAGTTGAATGCCAAAAGTGTCACAAAACTTACATAGGGTTTTGTTTTTGAATTTCTTTCCATTATCAGTGATGAGATGGTGAGGGACACCAAAGTGACAAATGATGTGATGGTTGATGAATTCACATATTTTCTCAGCTTTTGTAGAAATGAGGGGGATGGCTTCTACCCATTTAGTGTAATATTCAGTAGCGGTTATAATCCATTGATGGCATTGTGAAGAATGGGGATTGATCTCTCCAACAAGATCCAAGCCCCATTGAGAGAAAGGCCAAAGGTCTCATGCAACCTGTAAGGCATGACTAGGTGTGTGATGAAGATTAGCATGTTGCTGGAATTTCACACAACATTTGACATAGTCACAACAGTCATGGTTTAGGGTTGGCCAATAATAGCCAAGGTGAAGAATGTGTTTAGTGACAGCTAAACCACTAAAGTGGCCTCCATAAATTCCATCGTGAACTTCCTTGATGGTGTAGGGAATTTCAGAACTTGTAAGGCATCATAAGAGAATACCGTCAAAGCCACACTTATAAAGGAGACCACCCATGATGACATAGTGAGAGACACTTTTAAGAAAGGCATGTTGTCCATTACAAGTGAGATCAGAAGGTAGAATGGAAAGGGAAAGATAGTCTGCAAACTATCTTATACCAAAGGTCACGTGGGTCAGGTGCAATAGTTCCAACAGAGTAGACCTCATGAGGTAAATAAGAGGGTGATTGTAACCTTTGTATTGTGACAAAGATTTTAGAGTCAGTAGGTGAAGTAGGTATCTGAGAAGCCAAGAAGGCCATGGTATCCGCAAACTTATTGGTAGAACAGGGGGTGGTTTAAATTACATAACAGTCAAAGGTAGTCAAAAGTATGTCTATGTGATGTTTATACTTTTGAAGTATTTCATTACGACACTGGTATATACCATTGACTTGGTTTACGACCAGCTGGAATCACCAAAGATATTGATTGACTTAACATCTAAGGCATAAGCAGCCTGGAGACCCAATACAAGTGCTTCGTATTCAGAGATATTGTTTGTACAATCAAAATCTAGTTTGAAAGATAAAGGCATAGGTTCACCATCAAGAGGAATGAGGATAACACCAGCCCCACCCCCACACTGACACTTGGAGCCATCAAAGAAGAGTGTCATTTGGTAAGTGGTATCATCTAAGGAGAGGGTAGCTATGGATTCATCTAGGAAATCAAAGTTAGAGGGTTGATTCCTAGAAAGAGGTGCATCTGCTTGTTGGTCAGCGATGATTTGGCATTTGATGGATTTTTGATGAATGAATTCGAGGTCAAGGTCTGCGAGAAGCATGAGCCAACATGTCATGCATTGATGTTGATAGGGTTTGGCATACATGTAATGTAAGGGGTCAGTATTGGTGACAATGAAGGTTTTGTGGTTGAGTAGGTAATGGTGAAGTTTGGTGGTGACAAAAACTAAGGCTAAGAAGAGTTTTTTTCAGCATGGGTGTATCTAGTTTCGTAGTCCAAAAGGGTACGGCTTATGTAATAAACCGCTTGCTCTCTATGTTTCTCGTTTCGATGAGAGAGCATGACACCTAAAGAATGGTCACTAGCAGAGATGAATAGGTAAAAGGGTTGGTCATCCTTAGGAGGAATGAGCACTAGTGGTTGAAGAAGGTATTGTTTTAAGATGTCAAAGGCTTTACGACATTCATCATCCCATTTGAATGACACTTCCTTCTTGAGGAGATGATGAAATGATTGACAGTGGTCAGAAAGTTGTGAGATAAAATGATGAATTGATTGCAACTTACCTTGCAAGCTTCAAATTTGTTAGAGATTAGTAGGCGAAGACATTTCTAGAATAACCTTTACTTTAGCAGGATCAACTTCTATGCCACGCAAAGAAATGATGAAACCAAGGAGTTTTACTTGAAAGTACCGCAAAGACGCACTTCTTCGGTTGAAGGTGAACACAATACTTGATGAGGTGGTCAAAGATGACCTTAAGGACTGTCAGGTGTTTGGCCTAATGTTTGGATTTGGAAAGAATGTCATCTACGTAATCTTCCAATATGTGATGCATGATGTCATGGAAGATATAAGTCATGGCTTGCTGATATGTAGCACCAACATTTTTAAGGCCAAAAGGCATGAATCGATAGCAGAAGGTCCCCCAAGGAGTGATGAAGGCAATTTTGTGTTGATCTTCTGGAGCAAGTAATATTTGATTATAACCTGAGAAACCATCCATGAGTGATAGCATTTCATGGCTGACAGTGAGATCAACTAGTTGGTCAATTCCTGGTAGGGGAAAATCATCTTTGGGACAAGCTAGGTTGAGGTCACAGAAGTTCATGCAAATGTGGAGTCCCCCTGTTGCTTTTGTGACAAGAACAATGTTAGAAATCCATTGGGGATAGTCAATGGGTAGGATGAAGGAAACTGAGAGAAGGCACTGAAGTTCTTCTTTGACAAGAAGAGCAATGCGAGGATGCATTTTTAGTAGCTTTTGTTTTATGGGTTTGGCATCAGGAATGGTTACGATATTGTGGACCACAATTTTTGGGTCAATACTAGGGCATATCGGCATATGACCAAGAAAAAACATTGCTATGGTCTTGAGGAAAGAGGTAAAAGCTTCTTGTTCAGCAACATCTAAAGACTGGCCTATCTTTAGAATGTGCGGGTCATCCTGAGTATTAATGTTGATTTTGATAGTTGATTCATTCAACATGGTTTGCATCTCAGAGGGTAATGACCAGTGAATATAAGAATCTTCCACACCAAGGTAGGTGAGGATGGACTCATCATCCTGACATTAAAAAACGTTAATAGAAGGTGTATCATCATTGATCATGTCAGGATACAGGAAGGGAATAGAAGAGGGAGCCTCGCCATCGCGTTGATAAGTTAGAGGTCCCAGGGAAATTGTGTTTATGAAAAAAAAGTTAGGAGGGATAGATTCGGGATCTATGGACTCCGTGGGTGAAGGTGGTGACATTGGTGAATGGGGTGAAGAAGGTTTGTCTTCCTCAATGAGGTCAACGCAGGCCTTCTTGGAAGGTGGTGAGGAAAAGCCAATGCCACTATGGTCATTGTGTTTACGGGTGGTACAAGAAATGACAGTATGGAGGCCTTGTTCATAAAAACCAAAGCCAAATCCTTTCCATGCACAATGGTGAAGGAAAGTGTGGGCGAAGTGGCGGTTAGTAAGGGATTGGAGGTCAGATGAAAATGGTCATGTTTGGGATGGAGGTTTGGGTGAATAGGTGGCAGTGTCAAGTCCCCCATACGTTAGGTTAGTGCGAAGGTGGGGAGGACCATAAGGGAAAACCTCACCTATGTGGTAGTCATAACAAGGGTGCTGACACAGGTTTCCATACTCTTGTGGAGTGAGGAATGTGTCGATATTGTATAGGTGGTACTCCCCCAGAGTGAGGCATTGAAAAATACCTTCTAAGGGATCAGTAGTAGATATGTGGGTAGCAGAGATAGATGATTCACTAGATGATTGGATAGGAGGGGTATTGATTGGTTGGGAAGCAGAGTGGTCAGCTGTGGAAGCTAGAACGGTAGTAGGAATAGAAGAATTAGATGTGGGAGAGGTGGTGGCAGCATTGGTGGATGGGCTTGTGGGTGAAGGAGAAGTGGGGGTAGTGGCAGATGCTTTTACTGGTACAAGTACATCATTGGGTCGGTACAACATGTTACAAGTTTTGAATGGTGATGGGTCAGTGGGGATGGTGTAGTTATGTCCTTCATGCTCAAATTTTACACAGCGGTGTAAAGTTGAAGGAACACAACCCATGACGTGAATCCAGGGTCTGTCGAGCAATAGGTTATACTGGAACTCTCCTTCTAAGACGTAGAATAGTTTCAGGACAGTGTGAGGGCCTACGCGAACGTGAAGGATAATGGTGCCAAGGGTGGAGGTGATGGCATCATTGAAGGAGTGCAACATAACTGGGTTATTATGCATATAGTTAGAAGGGATACACATTTGATTGTATGCGTGGGAGGAGATGATGTTAATGCTAGCACCACCATCAATCATGATGCATCATACACATATGTTATTGATATAGACATAAATGAATAGGGCGGGATAAGGGTCATCTGACTGGAGAGGTACAATCTCCTCATCAGAGAAGCTGAGGGTGGCGGATTGAGGAGTGGGCATGGGGGTAGAAATAGGAGATGATTTGGTTAGCAAGGCCACATGGTGAGGGGTAATAATGGAGGCCACTGGTGTGGGGTCATTGGGTAAAACTTCAATGGATTGTAAAACCTCAATAAAGGCTTGTCTATGAGATTCAGAAGTTTGGACAAGATCATACAATGACATCTTTAGAGGGGACTAATGTAATTGTTTTATCATTGCGCGATGGGTGACCCCATCAGAGATAGGGTATGTAGGTCTGCGAATGGTGATTTTGGGTGCGGGTGCAGATGGTATATTGGGCACAAGGTTGGTTGATGGGTTGGTCACTTTTTCTTTACCCTTGTCTTTCTGAGCATGGGTGGCAATGTGAACCATGTTAATCTGAGGGGAGGGGAAAATGGAGAAGGTGTGGATGAGTGGTGTAATGACATGATGGGAAAAAACCTACTGGGTGATAAAATCCTTGAGAAGTGAGTAGGGCACAATGACATTTGGGTGGTGATTTGGCTAATTCTCTAATACGGACCATGTTGATCTCAAATTTTGGAGGTGGATAAAATGGTTGTGGGGGTGGAGATATTGATCACTGAATGGGTAAAGGAATGATGATGTGTGGTGACAGGTGAAGGTGGAGCATGGGCATCATCAAGAAGGTCGTCATCGTCAAAATTTTGTTAAGGAGGACAAAGTTGGAGAAGAATGGTCTTTAGAGCCTTACAATTTTTGACATCATGTCCTAACACACGATGATAGGCACAAATCTTGGTTTCATCAAACCCTTTTGGTTTGGGTTTGAGAGGATCGTAAGGTCGAAGTGGTGGTAATGTGATGATGGAAGTCTCTAAGAGATTGGTTAAAATGTTGGCGTAGGACCCCGCTAACGGATCACAATGGGAAGTGAGTGTGGGTTTGGGTACAGGTGTGGATGATCATGAGGGAAGAGGCTTTATAGGAGGGGGAATGGGTTGGTCTACTGGTTTGATAAGTGGTATGGTCTTATGTTTTGTTGGCATTTTCTTGGGTAAAGGTGGGGTAGAAGAGCTGGCGATGGAAGGTTTTGTTGGTTTGACTACCTTATTGGAGGGTAGTGGATTCTTATCTTTGGGTTGCACCTTCTTGGGTAAAGGTGACATGGGAGTATGGGATGTAGAAGGGAAAGCAGATGGTGGAAGAGGATGGGTTACCCATGGGGAAAAATGAGTTATGGTGGAAGTGGTTGGTAGAGGTTGGGTAGATGGCATGGGTTGAAGTCGTATAGGCAAGGTTGGGGTTATAGTAACTGGTGGAGGTATAGGTGGTAAGAAGTGCATGGGTGAGGGTGAGGGAGTTTGGTTTTTGGGTGAATGAGGTGTAACAAAGGCTCATGATGCAGTAGTAGGTTGTTCAGCTTTTGACTAGCCTTGGGTATGAGACTGTTTGATCAAGGTTGATGGATGGGGCCCTAGGATGGACAAAAGGGGGGAAGGTGACAAAGGTGTGGTAGGTGAGACCAGTGTATGTGGCCTAGAAGGTTGGGTTTTCCTTTTAGGTGGGGGATAATGTTGGTGAGGGCTTTGGAAGATGCGGCTAAGTCCAATTTGACAGGTGGGTGAGTAAGGCTTGATGTTGGCATGACACCCAAGGTAGTGATGGGTCTAGATACAGGTGAGGAGATAGGTGTGGGTAGGTTTTGAGGTTTGGGAATGGTTTTAGTTGTGGGTAGAGGTTTGGATGTAGGTAGGGATGATGAAGAAGAAGTCATTTCAATAGGCATGGTCAATGTTGATTTGGTTGCTGAAAATATCTTTGGGTAGATCGTGGAAGTATCTTCAGGAAACATTTGCATTTGGGTCGAAAAGGGGAGCCGAAGACATCCCCAGAGCATGGAATGATCAACATAATCCAACCGATCAACCAACCATGAAAATGGGACTACTGAAGAAGAGGATGGAATTGGTTAGGTGGAAATCCCTGTGAAATATGTCTATGAGATAGGGAATTGGCTAGCCTCAGACTCTGTAGGTAAAATAGCCAAGATCATGTCAATGGGGTCTTAGGATGTTGAGGGATAACTTCCCCCAATAGGCAGTGACATGTCTAACGAGTCTCCCATGGGTAGGAGAGATAATAGGTGGGGTGATGTAGACTTTGTCCTTGGTGGAGGAGAAGGCGATGATGATTCTTCTGTGGATGGGAGAATTAAAAGTGTTGAC
This sequence comes from Taxus chinensis, assembly GCA_019776745.2. Classification (NCBI taxonomy): domain Eukaryota; kingdom Viridiplantae; phylum Streptophyta; class Pinopsida; order Cupressales; family Taxaceae; genus Taxus; species Taxus chinensis. The sequence goes on along the minus strand of CM034148.1, from coordinate 38,905,408 downwards.
TGTTTGGTAGGTTGTGAGGTAGATGGTGAAATGGCATTGGTAGAAGGTGTGGGTTCCTCCATGAGAGCAGGGGGAGATGAGGGGGACTCCTCTGTGGGTGAAGGAGTAGAAGTGGTATGCTCCTCTGTGGGTAGAGGAGCTCGTGCCAAAATTTCCTCAATAGATGAAGTAGGTAGGTTTTGAGGAATGGTTGGTACGATATCAAAAACCGTGTGGACTTCATGGACATTGTTGTCGCTGGATGAAGGTTCACTATTTTGATTAGATGATGGTTTATGATTAGGGAATGAATTTTTAAAGATGTGCAAATTTTGATTTGCTGGAGTGTTCAGGTTGTCCATGACAAGGTCTCCATTATCTATCATCTCTTGGACAATGTTCTTAAAAGTTATGCAGTTACCGTCACTATGGCCTTTAACACAATGGTAATTATAGTAGTCATGTTCTTTATACCATGCAGGCATAGGAAAGGTAGGATCAAAACACGTATGAAGTTTTATGGGAGGATGTGTAATGACTCCAACGTTAAGAAGCTTTTCCAAGACTGAAGAATAGGGCTCTCCAATCGAAGTGTACTTCCGTTGCTCCCGCCAGAGTTGAAAGGCTTGGATGGGAGAAAGATTGGAAGAAGGTTGGGCTTGATTAGAAGGATGAGGTGGTCCTGCCTTGAGGACTACCATGTTGGTAGATCCTTTGGGCTTTGAATAGTTACTTTGGGGTTTTGAAGATGAAGAAGAGTCATTTGATTTGAACGGGGCATTCTTGTTTCGTAATTGGATTTTCTTTTCTTCAATGGCACAAATTTCCATTTTTTGTGCCATGGTGAACGCTTCATCAAAGGTTCGGAAGGTTTGTACTTGCAGAGTTGGTGAGATGTGTCTGGCACAAGCTCTAGTGAACAACTCAATAAGTTCAGTCTGAGGTAGCTAGAACGTCAATTGGTTAATAAGACTCTGCCAGCGGGCAACGAAATCTGTGATAGATTCGTCTTCATACTGTCGGTTGAATAGAGATCGGTCATGGTGACTTTCTTGGTAACATTGATTGAAAAATGGTCTAAGAAAGCTTGGGCTACTTGATTAAAGGAATAAATGGAATGTTGAGGTAGTCCACTATACCAATCCAATGTTGGTCCTGTCAAGGACATTGGGAAAGTTCGTAGGAGCAAAGCGTCATCGTGGGTGATTAGGTAGCACCCATGTTTGAATGACCGCAAGTGTTGCTGCGGGTCTTCTTTACTATTGAAGTGATTGAATTTAGGCATTTCCCAATGCACAGGGTAGGGGTGAATGGGAATAGATGGATGGATAGGCTCATTACAGATTTCATCATAAGTTAAAGAATTACGGGAGCCAGAAACAGATGCTTCTAAGGTCTGCATCTTTTCCATCATCATTTTAATGAGGTCGTTAGTAGGTTGTGATGAATGGGTACCCCCTGAAAAAAAAATGGGGTTGATGCTGAATGTATGAGGTGGGTGGTATGCTAGTGTATGGTGGTGCTGAGTATGAGAACTATGCAGGAGGAATAGATGTAGGTGGCACATAGCCAGAATAAGTGATAGATGAGGTCGGGGGTTGTTGGTAGTATGTGTAAGTGGGTGGGGTAGTCGTAACAACTCTAGTGGTGATTGGGGGTAAGGACTGTGGGATAGAAAGGATGAGGGTTTGAAAAGGGGTGTAAGTTGCCGACACCAAAGGTGGTTGTGATGTAATGGGTATATGTGAAGTGGTGGGTGCAGATGGGGCTATACTTAAGGTAGTTGTTGGAGGGAAAACTGATATTATGAGTGTGATAGATGACATAGATGCTGCAGTTATAATGGCTGTGGGACCTAGCTGAGACACCACAGGTGGTAAAGTGGATGACGGTAGTGCCGAGCTGGTGCTAGCTGATGCAGAGGTGGGGGCAAGAGCTATAGGGATAGATACAGGCATGTCATATATTAACTGTCCTAAGGAATCCTGGGTGGAAGAATGAGCAAGGTAGTACTAGAGGGCAGCGGATTCTGGTCGAGGAGTCTTGTGAACTCCTCGTCACTCGGTAGCGATGGGGATAAGCTGAGTTAGATCCATAGGTGACAGGATGGATGGCAGTGATGGACTAGGTGGGAGTGGCTGACGGATGGTGTGAAATACAAGGGCGTTAGTTTGGCTGCAAGTCAACACCATGTGAATCAATGTATATCAGGTGAACTGTACTCTGTAAATGACACAGGGAACAACAGAGATGGGACAAAATAAATTTTGAGAGGGAAAGTTGGTAAATGTTTTGATTAAAATCAAAACAGAGTGACCGACACCGGTTGCACTAACTGATGACGGTTAAGGGGTGACCGATGATGGTGGTCAAGGGTGACTAATGATGGTTACAGGAACCGATACTGGTTACTATGAGAAAACAACAGTTTCAGCAAATGAGGTAGAAACTGATGACTGTCAGACAGGAAAGTTGTATTTGATGACTGTTATCAGAGTACAAAGAGTACAATGATACACAGAGACTCTAAACAGAAGAGAAGATGAGATAAGTGTCCTTTGGGTAAACTAACCAAAAGAACAAGGAACTGACACCGGTTAGGTAAACCGATGACGGTCAGATGTAAACTGACGACGGTCATTGGACCGATGCCGGTTACTATGAAATCTGAAGAATGAAGAAAAATGGATTTTTGTGAATTTAGATTGGATGAATAATCAACCCAGAAGTCTGGGGATGATAAGATGAGGTCCTGACACACTCAGATAAAGTTAGAATACTCCAACTATGATGGTAGATTGTGAAAGGTAAAAGAAAAATGAAGAATCGTATCCTCACACCTCAAAACGCAAGTCAAGAACAAAGATAAGAAAACACGTAATCCTAAAAGTGAATTTTATGTTGGTGTTTAGATTATGCTATTTAAAAGACTGACATGTGAATTTAGAGTAGAGTTTTTGGTTGGGAAGGCTTCCTATGAAGAAGGAAATTCTAAAGGTGAGGTTTCAGGTTATGTTATGGCGGGGTGGGCCGTTCTCTGATGGGGTACTGGACAGAGATAACCAGTTGGGTGCCCACTGTCAATCCTTTGATCATGTGATCATTGACAACTTCTTCCGGGTGGGATGTTGTTTAAGAAGATGTATATATTCCAATTTGTGTAGTTTGGAAAAAGAGAGAGAAGAAAGAATGTGCTTTCTATGATTTCAATTGTGTCAACCATCAGCTGGGCATGACTTCCAACGTATAGGTTGCCCTCATTTTTAATGTGAGCTATAATGCAACAAATCAAAATGTTATGCAAGTGTTTTAAACCCAAATCGAAATGTGATATTCGATGTAACAAGTAATGAATAGGAAGAGGGATGCTCTTTCACTAATGCAATACTAATGAAAGAAAAGAAGTATTCTTTTTATAGCACCAAATGACAAATTGCTTTTAGACAATTAGAAGAAAGGAAGATTACCAGGGAGAAGAAAATTAATGTGGAAGCTTTTCAAAAGAAAGAAACACACAAGAAATTTTCACCTAGGAATGAAGAAAATGCAATGAACCCAAGATGGGTCCCACCGGGCGTGCCAAAATGTTTCACCATTTTCTTTAAGGATTTGACGAAATAGATAAGGGTATGGGCCAAGGAGGAATACCTATTGTGATGGTCAGTTTAAAGGTCGTTGCGTGCATTCTGACTTCTTGATCCAATGTTGACTGTGAGAGCTTCCTTTTGGCTAGGAGGAACTACCTGAAATACAAAACAAGACCACAAAAGAGAGTTAAATAGTATATGACAGTGGACTGCCTAGCGTATGCTAGATCCAGGAAGTGTGATACTTCCTAGAAGGCTGTCAATCCACTGTTTATAAATCAATATAAAATAACTTAAACATGTAAATAAAAGAATCTAGTGCTAGCGTTCTAATTTGGGTGCCTCAGATTACTATCAGCGTCGATCCGATTAAATACTAAAATGTTATGCAGGTAAAGGTTTTGGGTTGGGTTGTGGGTAGCGCAGGTGGTCTGCAGGTCACAGACAGAGTCTTGGTAAGGTTGGGTAAGATTTTGGGTTGTTTTGGGTGAGGTAATTAGGTTGTTGGTCTGGAACAGTATTATCAGACACAGAGACTGACGCCGGTCAGGGTGACCGATGTCGGTTTAGGTATGACCGATACCAGCTTAGGGTGACCGATATCATTCATTGTGGAAAGTGGCAGGGAGTCAGGTGGAGGGTGTTTGGGCTCTCTTCTGTCTTGGAACAGAGAGTTGGAAAGGTCTCTATGGGGGAGGGTGAGGTGACAGGTCTAAAATAGGTGTGGTAAGGTTTTGAGTGAGGTTTGGGGTAGGCTAAGGGTTGAGTTGTTAGGTTGGGTTGATAGTCACAGTGACCGATATCGATTAAGGAGACCGATGTTGGTATAAGATGGACCGACCATGGTTAGGGTTAACCGGTGTCAGTGACTGTGGGGAACTGGAAGATGTTGTAGAACGAGTTTTGGGTCCTCTCTGTGATTGCACAAAGAGTTTGGAGGGTGTTTGTAAGGTCTACGTGAGGGAGGTGGTTTTGGGATAGGTTTTTGTGAAGTTTAGGTGGGGTGTGAGGGGGTGGTTGATAGAGAGAAAGTTGAGGGATAGATCTAAGTAAGAACAATGAATAGATGAAGGCAAATAGAGAATACAACTGCAAGTGACAGAGGAGAAACCAACTTACTTGGAGTTCAGAAGGGTTCTAAATGCCTGTAGTGGTGGAGAGGTGGTTGGAGATGCTGGTGACAGTTGATCTATGGAATGGTGCTTAGTGATATGACAGTGCTTCCCAGAATGCTACCGTGAATGCAAATACCTTCTGATCAGTCTTGGTGCTGGCTATGGCTGTCTGGATGTGCGAAAGGGCTCTGGTTCTTGCTTGCATGCAGATCTCCTTCATTCCAAAACTTGAGAATGTGGCCAACCTCTCAAACAAGGTTACCAAAAATGAATATAAGGTAACCGACGATGGTTTAGGGTGACCGGCGTCGGTTTAGGGTTGACCGACGCCGATTAAGGCGGGAAATCCTAGGTTTACTAAAAATGCCAGATCTTGGCAATCTTTTTGGGCCAGCTCTATCTATTCTCGTGGATCAAAATGGAATGTTACGTTTTAATGAGTGGGAATGTGGTTAGAGGGAGAATAGGCATATGATTTTAGGGTTGCACTAAGTCTTAGTTCATTAAGGTAGGTATGACTAAGCCTTAGTTAGTTATGGTGAGTGAATGTTGAGTCCTAGTAAAGGGGAAATATGCTAAAAATAGGTTTGTGGTGAGGTGGTGGGGTGAGGTGAGGTGGTAGGTGAGGTGGAAATTAGTTTTAATTAAGGTAATTAAATAATGAATGAAGTGAGGATGAGTATTAATTTAATTATAAATAATTAAATTAATATTAATGTGGGGTAAAAGAGTCATGGTTAGGTGAATATGTTTAAGTTGTCTCATCATTCTGAAACACATCAATAGGTATGTGTTGTTGTTGATCCTAATTCATGAGTGATGGGTAGGTGAGGGTTAATGGTTGAGTTATATGGGATATGGTGGGTATAACAAGGGTTATAGAAAGGATATCCCTATTGAAAAATAGGTTTGTAGAGGCAAGGTCTTTGTAAAGACTACATCAGGAATTTGTTTCACTTTCATTTATGGAAAAACTATCCTCACTCTCAGAAGAAGCATACTCATCATCTAAAGAGTGAGAATCATATAAATGGATTCCTATACCATTTTACCTACTATACACCAAGGTATTGTAAGAGCTTCTAATGGGCCTTATTCTTGGCGGCCATAGCCGCATCCTTTTATACCCCATGGCAAGCATTATTCGATTAAGAATGGGATACTTAGGTGATTTATAGCATGAAGCCATGTCATCATCATCTGAATGGAATATAATGTCCATAAGAAACCTTTCATCTTCTAGTAAGCCGCCAGGAGTAAAATTCTTAAAAGGGCAAGCCTCTCTTGATCTCTAAATTTTGAAACATGGCCTACCACGTGCTTGGGTTAATAGAGGACCATTGTGAACCATTAGGGCTTGTTGTAGGTCATACTCTCCACAACCGCTTGGTTTGACCTTCATCTCCCATGTAGAAAAAGGAGTTTCTGAGGTGGAAGCACCATTGTCATTGACAGACAGGGTATTTGGATACACTCGTGAAGCGAGGGCCTATGAATAGATAGGAATAGCGATCTCCATAGATAGACACTCATATATTGTAGGGAAAATCCTAACAATGCTCTACAATGAGAAAAAGGTTTAGGGTCCCCTTGTATGGTGAGTGTTTGTCCCTCATAATGCAACTTTAAACACTAATGATATGTTGATGGCATGACCTGCATGGCATGAATCCATGGGCGACTGAGAAAGATATTGTAAGGGTGTTCTAGGTCCAAGACGTGGAACTTTGTATCATGTGTTATGGGACCCACTTTTAATGAGAAAGTGATCATTCCAGCTGATTGTTGTTCTTCATCGTCATATGCCTTAATAGTGATAACCTTTATTTCCAGATTAACTTTTGTGTAGCCTAGTTAGCGGACTAGTTTGAGAGTACATATGTTAAGATCCGATCCGCCATCCACAAACAATCTCTTAACCTTCTTACATTTGATGATAAAATTAATATGCAATGGCAGGTTATGTGAAGGATCTTCAACTAAGGCTTTTGTAGTGCTGAAGGTTATGTGCTCCAAAGCAACAAGTTGTGCTAACATGGCTTGCAAATGTGTTGGGTCAACATCAATTGATATTCTTGATCCCTGTAAGGTTTTGTAAAGTATATCCTTATGGACGCTATAGATCTTTAGAAGGTCTAAGATGGAAATCTTAGCTGTAGTTTTTTCTAGTTGATCTGACACATCATAGTGACTCTCTTGAGGAGGAGGGGGAGTAGGTTCAGAATTTATAATGAGGCAAGCCTGCCGTGTTTCCAGAATACACTCTCTTGTCTTGATTCTAATTGTATTGATTTTCTCAATGAGTGGGTCAACACAACATATCAAGACATCGAAATGGTATTTGTTTGACATATAGTTAGCATTCTTATTATGAGATGATTGTCCCTGGTCTGAATTTTTATTTTCATCGTGATTGGGAAAAGGATTTTTTAAGATACCTAATTTTTCATTTGGAGATTTTTCAGCTATAACATAATCTACTTCAATATCACCACTATTGACTAGGTCTTGAATATGGTGTTTTAATTTTAAGCACTTGTCCATTTTGTGACCTTTTACGTGGTGGAAATCACAAAATTCATTCTTCCTAAACCATGATGGTTTAGGTGTATCTTCCCCCTAGGGTTGTGTTTCAGGGTATTTTACCATGTGTTATGGCCTCTAACTGGTTTAGTATAGATGATATGGATTCAGATAGAAGAGTAAAAGTGCAACGTTTATACTCGGTAGGTGGATTACCCTTTGCAAGTTTCAAAGGTGTGTGGTTCTGCATGACTTGCACCCGTTTAGAGTCTACTATCCCATCACTAACGACATTTTTGTTTCTATTAGGAACAAACTTTGTTTTATTGTTAGATTTAGAATCATTGTGTTTGTAGGAGAAAGGTTTTAGAGTCCCCCTAGCTAAGAATGCCTTTTCAATTTGACTCCTATTTTCTATTACCTCTTCGAACTTGTTACCACAACGCATTTGCAAGTGGAATGTAATGTCTGGATGGAGGTTGGGAACAAATATTCCTATCAGTTACTTTTCGGGTAGGGAGCAAGGAAAGTGACTAGCTAACCCTCTCCATCTTTGTAAAAATGTAGTGAAGTTTTCTTTGTTTCATTGCTTGGCATTACATAGATCTAACATGGTAAAAAAAATTTCTATATTGAAGGAGAAGTGTCGTACGAAACTCTCTGCTAGTTCTGGCCATGTTTATATGGATCCCTTAGGGATATGCACAAACCATTCTAGCGTCATTGCTCCTAAACTTTGTGGAAACAAGTGCATAAGATAATTGTCACTGAATGACACCTCTTGACATGCCATATAGAAGTCCTTTATATGATCACGAGGGTCACCTTTTCCCTTATATTTATCAAATTTTGGAAAATCAAAATGTCTTGGGAAAGGTACCTGTAACATGGCTTTGTCAAATGGGTAAGGACATAACTCGTCAAACTAATAATTCTTGTTATTGCTACCGTTCTTCATTGTTGACCACTCTTGATTAAAAATTGGATCTTACGTGGGTGCTGACGTAGGTCTATACAAAGGGTTAAGCCTAGGTGTATGCCCACCTCGATTTTTTGCGATAATCTCTTCATAAGGATCTCTTTGTGCCTCATGTCGAGGAGTGTTTATTGGGAATTCGTAAAACGAAGCTTTAGGTTTTTCCTTTGGTATAGTTTGTTTCACAACTTTTGGTTGTTCTTTTTGCATATGCGAAGCAAAACTTACCAATTGATGAGTGAGGGCTTGGACTTGTTGTTCTAATGTAACCTCTTTAATAGGTATTTCATGATGATCTTTGTTAGGAGGAGGTTGTGCATGATGAACATGTTCTTCATGGTCTTCACAACGAATTTTAATAGGAGGAAAACGATAGTGTCCATCATTTTCAAACGATATCTCCTCATTATTCTACCATGCAGAAGTAGAGGCATGACTTGGATTTAAAATTTCATTAAGAGTGTGACGAAGGAGGTCTACTTCTTCTTGTCCCCAAACCATGCTAACGATAAGAGAAGGGTCTAAGTTGGAAGGTAATTTGGCTCCTAGTTCCACAGCGCGCATAAGAACTTCATGTTTGTTATGAAAAATATATTCATCAAATTGGGTGGAATGAAGCTTTGCATCTGTGTGAGGAGATCCTCCTTTCCACCACTATGGTCAACCACGAGATTATCCTCCAAAAGAGGGTTGTCACCTCCAAATATATTCGCTTCTAACTTTCATGAGCCTATTCTCGTAGTATGCATTACTTAGAATAAAAGGTACAATGCGAAATATTTCCACTAAGGTTTATTAACAAGGGACCCTAGTCAAATTTGTGCATCGTAATGACCCTAAGTTGTTAAAATAAGGTGACTCTAGAATAACCAAAAAAGTGATAGGTCAAAAAGAACATATGAACTAAAGAATAACGAACAAACTACTCTAGCAAGGTAATATATGACACACATTTTCCTTATAATAATATAGTGACATACAACACTCAAAATTTGGTTTATACAAAATAATTTATTTTCTAAGATTTCGTCTAGATAGGTTTGCAACCAAATAGTGACAACACAACATCACCAATTAGGTCGAGTTTGCAATAAACAAGGCCTAAATGATAAGAGAATGTTGACGCAATATTCTAACAAGATATACTAAAAACCAATTTCTAAACACTAACAAAGTCCAAGTCTCATAAAATGGATGATGACTATGTGAGCAACATAACGACACTATTTGGACATGTGAACCAAACTTCTAGGAAAGCAAGATTTCTAATGTCAAAATGATGTTATCGCAATGCTAACAATGTATCCTCAAGACTCACAAAACTCAAGACAAATTTAGGATGTAAAAACTACGTCTAAGTATAACAAGAAATTTCTATGCATGTGAACAACGTAACTCTACAATATAGAGATTTAGGCCTAATTTCACAATGGAAACAAGACATAAATATCTCAATTGTATGGCTACAATGTGGGCAGCGTAATAATTCAAAAAGAAGACAAGGATGAAATCACCTAACTACGATGATAATAAGTCTCAAATATGGGTTTTTGAGACAAGGGGGCCTACTAGATCGTGAATATGTACCATGCTCACTTTCAACACTTATGCTTCAGCATTGCAACCTAGTCACGCAAGTAGAATACAAAAAGTGGTGGACAATCGATATCTAGTGGTATCCATATATGTTGTTTCCTTTTGTCAAAAAATGGGCAATAAGAAAACACGGGTGTAGAATAAGTGATGTTGAAATAAACTTGGTGTTATTTTGGCAGAGTTTTACCTTGTCTTAGGACAAGTGAAAAACTAGGACAAAAATGCCATGAAGTAGATTTCATGATGAAATGTCATGTGGTTTCAACTTTACGAGATTCTTTCCCTTATTCAAAAAATAAGAGTTTGAATCTAACAAAGTTGTCACTTTGTGAGAGCTCTCAAGTATACTATCTAAGACAAAAACAATGGCTCCAAGCCGACAATCTTCCTAGGTGGTTCTCTCTCTAGGGGTCACAAGATATCTAGAGCGAGCTCAATTTACCCAAAAAGTCAAATTGATTAATTTGGGAGTATCTCAACTTTACTTTACCCCCTTTAGTATAATGAGCATCGAAGTGTGTTAAGTTATACTTTCACTGGGGTCATGATATGGATATCTTTAACGCTAATCTCACCAAGGCGTACTAGACAAGTCGGTAGTGTGGAGTAATTTCCTATTTCGTTCACAAGGTTCCCTCTTGCGTGAACTACTTTAGGGTTCCTAGGACCACCCCCATTGTTGTAGCTTAAGGCTTATGCCAAAGGGGTTATGTCCTAGTTGAGCGGATGAGCCATAGCTCTTAACCGAAACCTGCAAATACAATGTGATGATTGTGGTGTATTTTTTATCTTTTAGACTTAATGTGGTTTTTGACGTACTCCTTTTGGTAACCTATAATCACATGTGTAGTTAGAGAAAATTTTTAGCTCCTCCTTTCTTTGACAAGCGTTAGGTCCTTCACAAAATGGTTAGTAGTTTCAAAATAGATTCACAATATCATAAGAAAATAACCATGAAAAATGCTTGTAAATCAACTAACTACCATCAAATTTTGCAAAAAAAAGGTTTATTCCCAATTCATCTAAGTGATTTTTAATGAAAAGACTAAAATTTGTTTTGATTCCCAAGATCACACTAGGTGCAAGGGAAGAGACATACACAAATTCTAGCCTTGGTTATTTAGCAAGTGAAAAAGCATTTAAACTAAAAGATGATTAACAAAGTTTCCTACTTACTCTAATGATAGTAAAAGAAGGTTTAAGAGTGCTTTTGATTCTCTAGATCACATGAAGTGCAAGAGAAGAGCATATACACCTTAACCAAAACTCATTCAAAACATGTAAACAAGATTAATTCCATCAAACACAGTGATTTTATGAGAAAAATTACTCTAAATCTATGAAATTGACAAAAATGACATCTAAAAACATCTGAAAAGTAACAGAAATCCTATAAACCAAAAATGGAAATTTTGAGTTTGTAGAAAAAATTTATATAGACACACCTGCGCGCCCCTGTCAGCGTGTGCATGCCTATTTCAACACTTGTATGCCTCTATTAACGTGTGTGCTTCCCCTTTGTAAAATTGACTGATAGTTTAAAAAGATGAGCTAACGTGTGCACTTTCAGAGAAGTGGGTGCACACTTGTTTCAATGCCCGCGCTCCCCTGTCAACGTGTACACTCCCCCTTTGTAAAAATGACTGATAGTTGAAAACAAATGAGCTAACTTGTGAGCTTTTAGAGAAGTGGGTGTGTGCCCATTTCAATGCCTACACTCCCATGTCGACATGTGCACGCCTGTTTCAACGCTTGTGCTCTCGGTTCAACGCCTGCATACCCCTTCGCTAGAAGTGGTCAAAATTCAAGTTTTGACAAGAATTTCTTCAAAAAGGTCAAATCTTTGGTATTTTTTTAGCAATTTTGATAGGGCTTCACCTCCATAAATCCCGCAAAAATTAAGAAAACACAACTTCTACCACTAATCTAGTTAAAACAACTTTCAAAAATGGAAATTAATCTATAAACATTTGAAAATTACTCTAAAATTTTGAAATTAATCTAAAAATCTTGAGAAACTAATCTAAAAAGCTTGAAAGTACTCTAAAAATCTTGAAAGTAAACTAGAAAACTTGAAATTAATCTAGGAAACTTGAAACTAATCTAAAACTTGAAATGAAAAACTTTAAAACTAAGTTAAAAAGCTTTAAAAATTGAATGCAATGGGGTATTGTCCCACCGGGCGTGCCAAATGATGACACCCTAAAATTTACAAAGCAAATTACATGACTAAACAAGGAAATCTAACACCATTGCCATCCATCTAGCCAAGGTTCTAAGTCTAGGAATGTAACATTAAGATAAAAGCTTAAAATAATGCTTAACTAGTATGAAAACAATACAAAATCTAACTAAACATGCCTACTAATATGCTTGAATTACCTAACATGGGCCTAAATAGACCTAAGAGGGAAATCAAATGGTTATGGTTGCTACTCCAAACAAGGTGAAATGGCCTCTCCCAATGACTACTTGGTCATTTTGGATATCCATCTACTAACCCCATTGAAGGCTTTAAGCAAGGATTGAACTTGGCTATATATCATATTTATTATATGAGATGCAAATCAAAGCATGGTGTAAAGTATAAAGGAATGAGGTGCACCCTTTTTATAGTTTTCCTTTTGGGAGAAACTTGTATTTTGGTGCATGTGGGACTAAAATCCCCAAATTAGATTAGAATTTCTAATCATGATTAGGCCTTGCTAATCACAATTAGTGAATTACCAAGTGATTAAGAGGTGTGAAGCCTTAATCAAACACTTAGGGTCAACTAGGAGGCTAGGATAAGCTTTTGAAGCTTGCTAAGATGTTGTGGAGGTGAATGGGGTGATTTTGAGTGGTTGGAAGAGGGGTTTGAGTCAATACTAGGGTATATTGACCAAATCAAGGGAAAAATAGGCTTAATTAGCTAATAAATGCTAATTGTTTGTTTTGAAGAGGATTTTGACTTACGATTCACCGTAAAGTGGCATCTTGAATGCGAAAGATGTTATGTAATCAACAAAGTGCTGTTACTTGGCTAAAGTGGTAAGAAGCGTTAGTTAATTATCAAAGATCACTAATTATAACGGAATTCAGAAGAATAGGATAGTGATTTGCATGCATTTTGGCAATAATATTGCAAAAGCAGAATTTAGGTGTCTACATGAACAAGCATACAGGTAGAGATACATAGCATAAGCTACCAAGTACAATGTGTAAGCTAGGATGCATAGTAAACATGGAAGAAGCCAACATAGACCACAAATAAGTGGGTCATGTAAACATGTGACAGGCACTCACATAGTAGTCGCAAGGGCGGAGTCAATTTGACAACAATTAGATGGCTTGACAAACAAACAAGTGTGCACACAAGACACATGGAAAATACCATGAAACAAGGGTCGTTGCAATTTTGAACAAACTCTAGATATTGGACAAACCTGTATAGAAGAAAATATCCATTGCATGAAAACATGTGTGGGCACATGAAACACGTTGTTAGCATGTCCTAGAAAGATATAACATATGTCAAAGCATGTGTAAAATAATAAAGTTGTGTGTTATGAAAAATTACATGAAATAATATCACCTGTAGTGTACTAATGTGGATGCCCCTAGGAGACGTTGTGGGACTGGTATTTCTAGGTCCAAGAATCACATGCTGCGTGTAAGGAATTTGTATAGTCCTACAATCACAACTAGAAAAGTAAGTGAATTGATCACATGTGTGTATGGTAAAAGTAATGATATACAAGATATCTATCTAGCATGTGTAATAAAGTGAGCATGTACAAGTAAATTCTAAGCAAGAGTAAATACAATTATACAATGTGAGTATGTTGTGGACTGGGTGGAACCGGAACCTCAGAGTAGGATGATGGGAGCGTCAGGTGCTCCTCAACCAAATGGAAATGTATGCCCCTGAGGTTCATTTGTTGACTGCCCCCTCAACAGTCAAGAATGAGCCATAAACGAGAGTACAACATTAGGAAATGGTCAAAGTATGTGTTGGTGTGTAGGCCCTGTTCGTGGTGAATTATGTAATTCAAGCATGGTGAATGATATGCAACCTAGAGTTATGGTGACAATGAATAACATGTGATGATTAAGCACTAAACATGTAACTATCATGACCTGAGATTGCATCGAAAGGGGTGGTGATGTAGCCTTCATAACGTATGCCATCTAAGTGATGCACAGAAGAAGACATGAGGTAACCTATGACGTATATCACTGAACTAGGAATGTCAAATGATGGAAAGGATTGAATGATAAATGTGTACAGTGTGATAAGGTCCATCTTTTACATTTAGCTACTTACTCGCTATCAAGTAGTCACACGTATAAGAGCCACCTAGAGACTAGATTTATTCACATCATAGGGTAGTGAGCTGCAGTGTGTATGAAGTGATGCATGTAAAATGCTCAGTAGTAGGATGTATCACTTATGTGACATGCGAGATGCACAGATCTGACCCCTAAGATGTGTTAGATTCATAGTAGGATGTAAGATACAAGATGTGATGTAAGGTGTTACAGATGTAATTTATCTACGGACTATGATGTGACATGATAATGACAAGAAGTAACACGACAATATGCTACCTGGTGTACCCTCCGAGGTATGTGTAGAATGTGTATGTTGCATGTAGGCATCCAAAGCTATTCTATAGCCCCCGCAGGCACCCCAGTCTAGGTGTATGATGTGTGAAAATGCACAATATGTCAGTGTCTATGGTGTAGTGTGTGACACTTCATGTGTGTAAGATGACCTCAAAAATTCGTCAGTGTGAACCGAAGCACAAGATTGCATTTATCGGGTAATGATGAGTGTGTCAGAGTGTCCTCTTTGAAACTAGGTGTATGTTAGGACTCTTGATGTGGTAATACGAGTACAATAACATTCATGTATTTCATTACAGATAGGGGGTGATGTGACCTAATTATTATTAGCCCCCCATAGTTGTGTGAGGAAGGGTTTAGGATCATTTGGTGAACTCGTCTCATTTGAACATTCCTAGGATCCACATACTTCTAGATTTCTAATTCTCATGAGGTGCTCTCATCATGAAGATCTGATAAGCTATCAGTGTCAGGTTGGTCATGTACATGATCCTGAGTTTCAGGCACTAAAATTATTAATCATTTGGCCACTACTCATATTACTGCCACTACGGTGATCTAGGATGTTGTTTATGGACAATCCGTGCAATGCATTTTCTCAATGGGTGAGATTACTGTGTGTCCATCGGCTATAGCTAAGGAATCTTGTTACAAATGGATATATGATCCAAAGGGCTGTATACGGAATTCTGATATCAATATGACTCAAGGTCAGCAATGTACCCTCTAATCGATACTGTATTTGAGCTCAAGAATTGTCCTCTATCATGTGAGTGGAGAAGAGAGAGGAGTGCATGATAGATAGACTATTAAGATGGACATATCTATGTATTTGAGCATAAGCATTCAGTAATAATGATGAATCCATAATATAAACGAGGATGGTGACCTAGCCACTCATAGTTGGTCCTCAAGACTAGTGAAGTCACGATTTTTGTCGATATAGACCATCCGATTTGAACATATAATTGACATTTCAAGGTAGGCACTATCTCCAGTGAATGTAAGTATTGTTCCTCAATATGAATCCATTCAATGAAAATCATAGTCTTGTAAATGACAGGTATATTGAATATGAGATCGGTGCATGTGAAGGTGCAGGGGATAGAGCAATGCCCATAGACTGGATAGGCCCCCAATAAAGATCATCATATTGCATTACCTAGTCCCACTTCAGTATTGTGGAGGAAATGGCTGATAGAAGAAATAAACATCTATCACACAAATAACTTACCTTCAAGTCATGGCAAATGAGGAACCGTTCTTCCATAGGTTGAGGATCATATGTAGTATGAGTGTGTGGAGTAAGAAGAGTCCCCTCATTAGGACTCTCAATCATAATATTTGTAAGGGTCATGATCATGAAAAACAATATATTCAATACCTTCATGTATTAACTTGACTCAATGATGTATAGTAGAAGCAATGGCTTGTATGACATGGAACCATGGTCTACAAAGAAAACCGTTATTTGATCCTACTTTCTCCAATACTATGTGCACACATAATGGCTTGATTTGGCTTAGATTCACATTAGAGAATCTCATCCTTCCACCTCATTCTCCTCATCTTTATCATGGATATGTTCACATCACTGCTACTTATGGTATTCATGTATTCCATCTTTCAATCTTTCTTGTATGCACTCCACACATTTCTTAATTTACACTTGGGTGATCTTGGCTTGACTATATTGGGGGCACCTTAGATCCTGATCATATTGACATCTCATTTCCTATGCCTTTCAGCCATGTTTTCATTTACAATGATTCCTTTCTTGGCTATTCAAAAAATCTTACATGTTGGTATACACATGGTTTTCCACTACCTCCTTTCACTAATGAAGAATACTTAATGGGCATGTACAACCTTCGCAGAAATGTCTCTTTACATGATCAACTAGATACAATTACTTACCAAATCTTTGACAATTCTCCATTTGGATTTGACCATAATAACTATGACCTCCTAGATGATATTACACGAACTTGTGATTAACTAAATTTGACTCACTATGTAGTGTGGGGATAATTAATCTAAGCTATGAACAACTGCAATAATGTAAATAAATGCAACAAAGAAGTATGTAAATGAGATAAACAACTATGCAAAAGGAAATGCTAAACCTAATGTGAAAGAAAGAAGAGGAGATAACTCAACTGAATAACAGATGCTCGCGGGACTATGTCACAGAGGTGACTAGAAAATTAGGAAGCAAGAAAAACTATGTAGGATCCCCAAAAAGGATGGATCTGAGCAATATGGCTAGATTGGGGTGCTTGGAAAAGGATCGGGGCACTTGCAAGTGCTCTGGTCTGCAAACTAGGCACCATGGTCTGTGAAAAAGCTCTAAAACTGAATCTCATAGGGCTAGGAGGTAGCATGGAACCTTCGCTATCTGTTGCATCATATTTATTGTCTTTTAATGGATGTCACCAATAATCCAAGATGATGTAGAGACCTGCAAAATACCAAAAGAAGTATCAAAACCCTAAAAAAAGAAAGATGTAAATGAATGGGTCAAACTAACCTTCGTTGCCACAACAGTAGGCTTACTAATTGAGCGTTGCACTACATTTTGGGCCCAAATGTATTTTTGGTGAGTGTGTGCATAACGTGCCCTAGGTGCTCTTGTTCCAGTCACACTTTGTGAAGTAGCGAGTGTGTGCATGGTTTTGTTTAACTAAGTTAAGGAAATTAAAACTAATACCTAGTAGTCTTAATTAACAAAGTTAAATCAAAATTTAAACACCATCAAGTTAAGAGCTAAACAAAGTTAAATAACAACATTATCATAAAATTTGAAATGGAAATCAAACTAACATGTTAATTATCAAAACCTCTACTCTTTATACTACCAAAACAACTAAATTGAACCTAGGTAGATTCATGACAATCAAAGTTGATTGTTTGATTTTAAGGGATTAGAAATGGAAGCTCATCAAATCATGGCTACAAGACCACTTTGATTATTTCCATATGATCCAAAGACTTAAGTGGATGAAATGCAAGAATGAGGCTTAGATCTTCTAATGGTGAAATGCTTAAGGATGCCAAAAGGCTTATAGTGTATGTACTATATGCTTTCTTTTGTTTCTCAAGAATTAGGTGTAAATGTAAAGGTAGGAGGAGGGATCTTTATATAGCCCAATGGGTAAAGCAATCTCTACATCCCTTTTCATGTGGGATAATAGAGATGTTGAGTTAGTTGTGGATAAGGGGGGTTTAGAAAGGGTTGAGTTAACTTTAGGAGAGTTTAGCTTGTCCTTTAGTGACTCATGTGGATAAAGGGGGCTTATTAATTGATCAAGATGATTAATTAATAGATGTGCAAGCTTATACAAGTTTTTTAGAGGAATATTAACATGATTTAGACTATAGAAGGGGATTAAATCAATTAAATAATGATTTATTGGTTTAATGAAAGGGGAAACTAATTAATTAATAATAATAAATTAGTTTAGATATAGAAGGAATGATTAATTAACAGAAGGTCGTTAATTAGGGTATTTGTTAAATAGAAGACTTAATTAATTACTTATTGTAATTAATTAACGATGATAGAAGAGAAGATGAGCATTATTGACGATATGTTGTCAATTTGCGAGAAAAAGGATAATTAACACAATTTAAGTGTTTAAATTGTTCAGGCTAAATTATAGGTGTCTACATCAAGTAATAACTAAATGTAGAAAATGTAATAGCATGTGTGCATGGAATAGAATAGAATCCCACCCTATGAAGTGTAATGTAGATGTCCTATCCTTGTGCGTTGATTATGGAGCTATGTGGATGCAAGTGATCTCCAATGCAATAGATGGATGCAACTCTAGATGAGTGATAGTAATAAGTGATGCTAGGTCACTCATTATGGTCTCATAAATTTATATTTATAGGGTTCTCTTGATCTAATTTCATAATTAACCCCGAAAAGGTCGACCACAAGAAAGATAAAGATGTAAAATGGCTAGAAAGAACCCAAAAAGTGGTAAGAAAGTGCAAAAGGGACCGGGGCGCCCCTCATGGGACTAAGGCACCTGCGTGTACCCCAGTACTAAGTTGGACACCCTTATCGAGGACAAAATAACATAGGATGATAGAATTTGATTGTGCATATGGGTGTAAAAGGTCGGTAATGGAGAAATAAAATAAAACAAGATGTCTAAAAGATGAGGGTTAATTAGTACTTTCTTCACTCAAGAACCTTCTAAATAGTAGTATGAGATTAGGATAAATAATGTCTAAAGAGCATGCTTTTGTGACTACATTTACCCCCTGATGAGCCCCATTTTTGTCATGATAAACCTTGTGTAATTATGTTTAAGCCATGCCAGAACCTATTCTACTTTTGATATTATTATGCATGATGGACAAATACATACTTTATATTTACTACTTTACTATGTTTGTGGGAAATTGTTGTGTGTACTTATGATGTTTCACCTTGTTAATTCTTGTACATAAAAGGCTTGAATATGATATGGATAAATATTAATTATGTGTGCAAAAAGTGCATATGTTGAATTTTTATATGGAGCACAAGACTCTGGTTCATGTGTTGGCGCATGAATCTCATCCTCGGCGAATAAGCATCCAGCTCATCAAAACCCAATCCCTCAAAGATTGAGTGACACAAGCACGTATGCAAATAACTTAGATTCTGGAATTCCAGCTGGAAACATCATTTGCTACCAAGAATCATCACCATTTATCAATCAACATTCAAGCCACAAGAAGAGCGAAACAATAATGACCGAAGACTCACCATCACTTCAATTTCTTCAATCAGTTATGATTTGGAGAATCTTCTAGGGGTGATTTAATCCTTCAAGGAGTCAATCATGGATCCCCTCTTTAGTTATTGTAAACGCTTCAAGATCAAACACCTACAAACTGTTCCCGCCATTAATGTATTACCAAGAATCAAGGGAATTGTTTAGTTTAAACAATTAGTTAGATTTAGAATTAGTCATTCAGAATAGCTATGTCTCATGGAGAGACTAGGAATCTTTTTGTATAAAAGAGAGAATGTAATTAGAGTTAGAGGTTCCATATTTTCCAGTTGTAGCAACATATTTTGAATTTAATAAAGATCAAATTATGGAGTAAGTTTATTTGTCTCGAAGTTCAGTATAAACCTAATCAAGGGGTAGGAGCAAGGGCCACTCCTACCCAACGAGAGGGAGATTAATTCTTACTTTCTTGCTTTGTTCTTTAACAATTGTTATTACCAGTTTACTATTTATTTCTCAATACAATGTAGTCTATAATGTTAATGTTTTAGTTAAATTTCGTTTCTGCTTTCAATTCTAGTACTTTAATTTCATGCATTTCATTTGTAATCAAAATAAGTTCTTGATAAATTCCTAGTTTTAAGATGGAAACCCATGCTGAGACTGTGTTCCTACTATTCCCTTTGTTGCAAACAACCATTGAACGCTGCACTAGATTGATAGATTAAATTGATTAAAGTATAAGCCCTAATGACACTCGTCACCCCCATTTTATGTTGGTGCGAAGAAATATCAGTAACAAAAAGTAGATAGAGATGCGTCCCTGATTTCCATGAAGAGTGTAGTAGAAATGTGCCGAAGGACATAGACAAATCTTGGAATGATAAAAATAAAGAGGAGCGTGGAAACTAAAGATGAAAAATGTGCAAAGAAAAGTGATGAGAGTGAACCTAGGGCAGAATGTGTGTGTAGTTGTTGCCCTACATGGGGAAGGGAATGCGCTTGGTAGAAACCAAGGTACACATGAATGAGGATGGCTAGCCAAAACAAGTGTTAGTATGAAAACACATGCAAGTAAGAAGACATTGTGTAATCTACGCAAATAGTGTAAAAGCTACCAAGAAAAGTAGAGTAAAGACGCAAGAAGACAATTAAGCCACACAAAGAGGTTTGTAAACATGGGACATCACTCACGATGTCACAAGACATGCAAGGTCATCATGGCCATAAACAACAAAAAAGTGTGCACACCAAACATAGGGAAAATCCCACATATAAGAAGCAAACAATGACATACAAGTACAAATAAGCAAAATAAGTAGTCATGGAAACATATAATCTTGCAAAACAAGTGCTGCAAATGGAACACCCGTTAGCATGTTAAAGAAATAACCAATATGTCAAAGAGTGAATAAACAAGTGATGTAAAGTGTTAAGTACATAATGAAATAGTAGCACTTGAAAGAGACGAATGTGGATGCCCCCAATGACCAGTGTAGGGAGGGTAGAAGGCGAGCATCCATGCTACGTGTAAAATATCTATATCTACAATCACAACTAAACAAATATGTGAACGTGCATTTTTAGATGGTATAGATAATGACATAGAATAAATTAATCTAAAATGTGTAGTAAAGTGATCATGTAAGACACTAGTAAACAAGATTAAATGCCCCCAAGACAATGCAATATGCTGTGAATGGATGGAATGGAATGCAAGATGGAATGATAGGAGCCACATGCCCCCTGAGTGAATGGAAATGTATGTAATGAGGTTCATTTTGTCTCCCCCCTCAGAAATCAAGAATGAACCATAAATGAGAGTGTGTCATCGGGAAATGGTCGAGTAGTGTGTGTTGTGTTTAATGCGCAGTCATGAATGTGTATGTGTATTGATGAGATGTGACCTAGAAATAATGTGTGCATGAACCCTATAGCTGAAGCATATATCACGACTAGATGAATGTATAAGTGATGAGTTAGCCTAAGCGTATATCACTTTAAGATGAATGGATGAGTGATGATTTATACCTAAGCGTATATCACTATAAGATGAATGGATGAGTGATGATTTAGCCCTAAGCATATATCACTAGAAGATTAAATCAAAGAGTGGTGATGTACCCTAAGTTGTATACCACTAAAAAATGATAAAATAGGTGATGATTTAGCCTAAAGCATATGTCACTAGCTTAGGATTGTCACATGTGTGATGAGTGTAAGGTCCATTTGATTTGTATTGGCTAAGTATGAAGGCGCATGGGCACGCGGGATCCCAGTTATAAAAGGGCGCGCAAGGAAAAAGTGCACAGGAGGAAGAGTTAAGAAGGCACATGGTTCACGTGGCACATGAAAGGAGGTTCGGGACTTAGCCAATTTAAGCATCCAAGGTAGAACACGTGAAAAGTGTGATCGGTTGCATGCATGGATAAGATGCCAGCCTGGAAACAGGTGGCCCAGGAAAGAGCATGCCTAGCGATGGGATCTTCTAGAAGATCATCATGAGATGGAGTGGAGAGCTCAAGCCTGAAGGAACATGCTCACTTGGAGGACCACATTCGACACTTGGCGATGGATCTGAGGGCTCGGCAAGGTGAGTTGGCAGCGTGGGAAGATGATAAATACAAGTTCCTGCAACAGAAAAGAAGGACAGAGACCGAGATAACATACAGATGGGGATATAGAGATAGAGGAGGACATATACACAGAGAGAGATAACATGGGTGAAGCTCTGTAGGATTGTTGCGAGTGGAACTTTGATGTAGAAAGGAATGTACTAGGCTTAGTATTGTAATTTCTTTTTCTTTTGGCATAGTTATACAAGCCTAGTGATGTGCATGACTGCGGTCTACCCTCTATGGCTCTTTGTAATGAAACAATGAATACAATGAGGTTACCTGTTGTAAATAGACATGGATATCAGTAGCTTTAATGTATATTTCATTCATAGGAGTTCTCTTTCCTTGCATGCTATGAATGAATGATTGTATCTTTCTTTCTTCTTTCTATTATAATATATGTTATGGAGTCTGTTAAAACATCTAGTCTGAAGAAGCTATAAGGATCTGGAGGCCATTCTGAGCCCTATGATTCTTGTATGTCTAAACTTCTTTCCTGAATACTCTTACACTAATCATAGATAAATGCTTCCCACTAAAACTCACATAAAAGAGAGACTCGGCACTCGCGCGTGCCTTGGGTGAGCGCTCAGCTTCTACTGGGTGATAGGCCGGTGCGCATGGGATTCCTTCCTTTTATAGTGGGAGTAAAATTGACTACATCTTGGTTCCATTGCCAGGACCTCTTTTCAAAGTTGTAGTGGGATATAGCATGCATCATGATCTGTGTAAAGAGTAATGACAGATCGGTTAACATTGGAAAATGTTGAGTCATGGTTTAAGAGCACGGAAGATGAATTTTTCCAAAGATTCAGCACTGGACCTGAGTTCAATACACGTAGATGGGTAGAAGAGAATCTCTACCATGATCTGTATGAGACTTTTTTCTGCTGCTTCCCAGTAGAGTTATATGGATGGCTTTCAGCCTATGCATCTAGATCAAGTTGGTGTTATGGATCATGGATATGGACCGAAGAAGACTACCAGAGGTTGTAGGATGCAGATCTGACATGGACCCATGCTGTAGATCACTAGTGGGGAGGATTACTAGCTAGCTACACTCTGGAATATGCCATTTCCACGTATTCTTTCCTAGAGATTGTTGAGTTTGAGTTTCTACGAGAACCTAGAGGAACATTTCTATGTGTTATTCCTCTAGCTATGAAGATATTGATGGTTACCATGAGTTTAGAGGCACTCCCAATGGCCGGCTAAACCATTCTGAGCACTGGGTAAGGAAGCTCGGGTGGAGGAAGATGGCAGATGATACGATAGAAAAGGAGAGGGAAGAAAGATGGCTCAAGTATGGCAAAGCGCGTGAAAGGGAGATTACTAGGCAATGCGAGGCTGCTAGTGTGATGGATCTATGGAGATAGACGTTGCGGGAAGGAGTTGAGGTTCACGCGGAAGATGTGGAACCTGAGCAGTCTGTGCTACCCCATCTTGGAAAGCACATGAGGGAGACCCCTTCAGCTTCTGGTGAGAGTTCATCGCATGGAGAAAGGAGAGTCATTGGCACATATCTGAACCCACCCAGTGACCGAACCCTGGCGCTTGGTTTTCCTGATCCAGGAGGAAGTATTGACCCAATTGAAACCAGTGGAAGAGATAGATCCATGCCTAGGAGGTATAATTTTTTAGTTCCTTCTTCTATGGCTGCACATATTCCAGTATTTGGAGGAGTTTTTGGACAAGGGGCAAGTGTACAAGCTTTTGGTCTCGCATCAGGGAGTGGCATGGGACAAAGTAGCAGTAGTGGGGTGCTATCACAGACCATCAGCGCACAGTTCAGTGGGACCATGGGGGCACTTGGCACAGCTCCTACAGGCCCTATTGGACCCAGTGGTTCTGGTGGATCTAGTGGCTCTGAGGTATAGGACCCAGTGGACCTGGTGGATCAGGTGGTGGAGGAAACACCAGAGGGAACCAAGGCTCTGGTTCAGGACAAGGACCCCAGCCACCACCTCAGGTTTTCTTTGAGATGTCTCTACATTTACCAGATTACAGGGGCATTGAGGATGCTGCAGAACATGTTCACAAGTGTGAACTGCTATGGCGCGCGAAAGGTATCACAACCCCAGAATGAAAGGCTAGTCAATTTGTAACCACGTTGCAAGGGCACGCACATAGCTGGTATAGAAAGTATGACCCTCATCAAATGGTGGTGGATTACACTGCCTTAAAGAATGCATTCCTGGTAGAGTTCCACATTCCTGAGTTCAAGAAAAAAAGCATTAGCGCTTTAAAGGAGATACAACAAGGAATGGCTGAGAGTGTGCGGGAGTATGATGCGCTTTAAGACTCTCTTGTCTAAATTATCATATGATATACATCCTTCTCAGCATGCACAGTGGTTTGTTGGAGGATTGATCACCCCTTTTAGAAGGGCCTTGTCTCATAAGACTTTTACAGATCCGCGCGAAGCATTGGAGGCTGCCTTGCACGCGCCAAAGCTATTGGTAGTATTGATACTGGCATTAGCCCATTCTTGGAGGCTCAGATTGTTGCTATGGCTAAGCAGTTGGAAAAGCTATCTGTGAACTTGGTCCATGAGACTCGTAGTGGTTTGTGGTGCACAGATTGTGAGATAGAGGGGCACGCTAAGGACAATTTCCCCCAGAGGATGGTACGCACTGTGACATTAGACTGTGAAATCTGTCATGGGGACCATGATGCAAGTAGATGTCCCTTGCTGCAGCACACGATCAGGAAGAATGTATCTTGTTATTGCAAGATTTACACCTCCACAACCCATGATACTAAAGACTGTAGGCTCATTGATCAGATACATGAGGCCATTGATCATGGGGTGCACCAAACCAGCATTGCCAGTGGTTCTAAAAATGATGATCACCGTTATGAAGAGCACGCAGATGGAGGCACACATGGAAGAGGTTTTCAAGGAGGATTCCATGGATGAGGTAACCATGGAGGAAGGAGTGAGTTCCCATGAGGAACATGTTTTAACTATGGATCTATAGAACATTACAAGCATGAGTGCCCAGACTTGTTGCAGTGCTCATGGTGCGTAAGAAGCATAAGTATGAGGAGTTCCCAGAATTATTTGAGCATATGAATCAGCAGCACTGGAAGGAAAAAGGCACTGCAATGGTTAGCATCAAGAAGGTAGACATACAGTGGATGCCTCAGGTAACACGAGATGAAGGTTTGGAGCCTGTCTTGGTAACAACAAGGGCAGAAGCCACACGCGTAAGGGAGATACCAAGATAGAAGACCCTAGTTACAAGGGAGGAGGTCATTCATGGAAAGTATCCAGACCCCGCGCATCAAAAGGAGATATATCAGGACACCATGGATGTTATTTGAAGCTTGCAAGGGGAGATCCAGTGTCTAAAGGAGCAATCCAGGAGGGAGGAACAAGGAAGGAGAATCGAGGTGCAGAAAGATGACCTGGATGAGGTCAAGGAGGTGTGCAAAATGCTAAGGTAGGAGAACATCATTCCTTTGCTAGGATCTTGGTTGAGAGAGAAGGTACCATGCATGCTGGAGAAGAGCACGAGAGATAGGTCTTGCACGTGAACCTTCCCCCTCACAGCCTCGACTATGACAAGGAGATTACATTGAATGTAGTTGTGGATGGATGGCTCCTCAGCAATATACTCATTGACACTGGCGCGGAGGTTAATGTTTTGACTTTGGATGCATGGCATCAGATGGGGAGACCTACATTACAGCCATCTTCAAATGTGTTGTATATGGAAAACAAGACTAAGGCAATGCCCATCGGTGTCTTGAAGGATGCAGCTATTACTATTCAGGGAGCCAAGTTTACTGGGGACTTCGAAGTCTTGGCACTCACCGAGGCAGAAAATTTCCCAGCATTACTTGGGTGCCCTTGGTGTTACAAGAACAATGCAGACCTTCGGTTCAACAAAGGGTACATCAGTTTCGAGAACAAAGAGGAGTGGGTCATTATACCCCTGGTTGATGGGAAGTCAGCACCCTACATTGAACCGTTGGGAGAAGAAGTTCTGGACAAGATTTATGTGTGCTCAATCAGAGACCCTGAGATGGTACACCCTATTAACGAGGTTATCTAGTTTGAAGATGCTCAGTCAGTGAGTGATACCACCAGTCTGGCATGTGACAATTGGGCACATGGGACTTACAAATTAATGGGATGGCAGTTGAGAGGATCGGTGACCAAGGTAACAAAGGCATGCATGGTTCGGTGCCTTGGAGGAAAAGAACTACCCAAGTACTCCAGAGGAGCCTTCCCTGAGATCTTTCTGCAGGAGATAGAAGCTCAGTGGAAGAATGAGAAGGAATGGAGGGAGATGCTGAGTTACGTCTTGCTCAGCACAGCAGCTCATTGGTGGGCCACACATCAGGAAAGCCTTTTAGAGTGGCATGAGGTAAGAATTTCTCTCTCTGTCAGATTTTCTAGAAGTAATATACCCACCATCATCAAGGAGTACCATGGGAAGGAGCCCGCCTCTTTCCATATCCAGGAATGTGAACAGGTCTAGAGAGAAGGCATGGAAGCTTTGCCACCATCCCTCTGGGTGCACAAGTTGTATTCTACACTGTAGGGTTGTGCACGTGCATGGTACATTCATTCGGAGACACGCCGCTAGACAAGGAATTGGCAAGAGCTCACGGCTGATCTTATTCAAACCTTTGAGTATCGGAGTACCAAACCATCGGTTGATAAGGCCTTGCAAGGTATCAAGTGCCTTACCATGGGGGATAGTGCCAGAATGGAAGATAGGCTATTAGAACTACTAGGTGAACCAGGATTTGAGGTGTGTTTTGAAGAGATTGAAGAAACAGAAGAGTGACAGATTGAGCACGCGTGTTTGGAAAAGGAGAAGGGAAAGTTAGTATATGTGATTGATGGAGAGGAATCAGAAATTTTAGATGTTAGCCATTCTGTAGGGATGCATAAAGTAGTGGATAGTATAGATGCTCGTGTGTGCTTACCATGAGCCGTTAAAGACAAAGAAAGTTAACATCAGTTCAGGAGAAGAACCTAAGGAAGCTATTATTGGAGATTATTGGATGGAGAAGGAAGTATCAAAGATCATTGATCTGTTGCACGAATTTGAGGATTTATTCCCACACAGGTACCATGAGCTAAAAGGCGTTCACCATTCCTTGGGGGAGATGAGGATAAAACTGAAGGAGGGTGTGCACCTGATTAGGAAAAGACCCTATCGGATGAATCCCAACTTACGCATGAAGGTTA
Organism: Taxus chinensis; assembly: GCA_019776745.2. NCBI lineage: Eukaryota > Viridiplantae > Streptophyta > Pinopsida > Cupressales > Taxaceae > Taxus > Taxus chinensis. The sequence goes on along the minus strand of CM034148.1, from coordinate 38,878,464 downwards.
AGGAGGAGATAGACAAGATGATAGCTTCTGGGATCATTGAGGTAGTGGAAGAATCAGAATGGATAAGTCCAATGGTAATCAGCATCAAGAAGGATGGGTGGATTAGAATTTGTGTGGATTATAGGGAATTGAATGCAGTTTGTGTCATTGATCCATTTCCGACCCCCTTCACTGAAGAAATTTTGGAAGGAGTCATTGGGTGTGAAATCTATTCCTTTACGGATGGATTTTTAGGATACCACCAAGTCCAGATTGCAAAGGAGGACCAGGAGAAGACAACTTTCACCACCGAGTGGGGAAGTTTTACATATACGGTCATGCCCTTTGGGTTGAAGAATGTGCACTGTTGTCTTTTTGCACATAGTGGTGCAAGCATTCCAGGACTTCATTCATAAGTTTCTCCAGGTTTATTTGGATGATTGGACAGTATATGGTCTAGTTAAGGACCACTGTGACAACTTGAGATTAATGTTTGAAAGGTGTAGGCAGTTGAGGATATCCCTCAACATTAAGAAGTGTGTGTTTGCTACACCCTTTGGGACTTTATTGGGGCATATCATATGTAAGGAGGGCTTGCTGGTAGATCCCACTAAAGTTGTAGTTATTGTGGGGTTAAGGGAGCCTACTAGCCAGAGCGCAGTGCGTGGATTCCTTGGGCATACGGGGTATTACAGAAAATTCATTAAGGGGTATGCCAAGATCACCATGCCCTTAGAAGAGCTGCTTAGTCACAAAAGTACCTTCCATTGAGGAAAGGCGTAATAGAGGGCATTTGATACATTAAAATATAGGCTTATTACCGCACCTATTTTACGATTTCCCTCTTGGGACAAGCCCTTCCATGTCCATGTAGATGCCTCAGGAACCACCATTGGAGCAGTACTTGCACAACTAGGTGAGGGGATTGTTGATCATCCTCTCTGTTTTGTGAGTAGGAAGTTAACACCAGTAGAGTAGAATTATACCACAACTGAGCGTGAGGCATTGTCAATGATCTATGCACTTTTCAAATTTAGACAGTATCTGCTGGCGACACCCTTTGTATTCTACACCGACCATATGGCATTAAAGTATTTAGTGAACAAGCCCGTTCTTCAAGGGCACATATGTCGATGGGTGTTGTTGTTTCAAGAGTTTGAATTCACCATTGTAGTGAAGCCCAGAAAAAGCAATTGTGGACCTGATCATCTGTCAAGAATTGATTCAGGAGAGGACACGCAAAGTATTGAGGAAGCAATGCCAGACGCGCAACTGTTTAGATTACGGCGCGCGCCCTTAGATTTGGAAGAGATTGCTATATTTTTAAAAGAAGGTGTGGCACCGGATGGGATGAAGGCATTAGAAAAGAAGCAGTTGGCCATACGCACCACACCCTACATGTTGATTAGTGGAGACTTATACAAATTGGGATGTGATGAAGTTTTGCGCAGATGTGTGTTAGAGCATGAGCACCTGGCCATCATGGAGGAAGCACACGGAGGAAGTGTGGGTGGGCATTATGTAGGTGATGCCACCATGCACAAAATATTAATGGTAGGTTTATGGTGGGAAACCTTGTACAGAGATTGTAGGGATTATTGTAAAGCATGTGACCACTGTCAACACATTGGCAAACCAGGAAGGAGGGATGAAATGCCTTTGCATCCTATTCCTAGCACAGAGCCTTTTGAAAAGTGGGCGATAGAATTTGTAGGACCTATTGCACTGGTAACACGTAGGACTGGGGTCACGTTATGTCATCACTTGCATGGATTATCTCACAAGGTGGGCAGAAGCAACCCCAACTAAAGATTACATGGCAGCAACAATGGCAAGGTTCCTATGGGAGAACATTATCACAAGGTATGGATGCCCTTTGAGTTTGACCAGTGATAGGGGTACACATTTTCTGAATGAGACCATGAGGATCCTGCTATCTGAGTTCATGGTGGCTCATCATAAGACTACACCCTATCACCCACAAGCAAATGGAACCGCAGAAGCATTCAACAAAATACTGAGTCATACCTTGACCAAAATCTGTGATGTTGGAAGACAGGATTGGGATGACAAGGTATCAGCAGTTTTATGGGCTTACAGGACTACGTATAAAAGACTAAATAAAGCCACACCTTTTCAATTGGTGTTTGGCATGGAAGCTGTTTTTCCAGTTGAATTTATGTTACCTTCTCTGTGAATAGCGTGCGCAGGAGGATTAGCCGATGAACAAGCGCTGGAAGAAAGAATTGATGAACTAATGAAACTGGATGAGAGACGATCACTTGCCCATTGGAGCCAAATAGTGGAAAAGGCAAAGCAAAAGGCTTGGCATGATCACCATATTAGAAACAAGAAGTTTGAGGTTGGGCAGATGGTGTTACTATATGATTCTAAATTTCTATGCCATCCTGGAAAGTTGAAAGTCCATTGGTTAGGTCCCTACACAATCTCGTACATCCTTGATTCAGGTGCATGCCAGTTACAAGCACTGGATGGAACAAAGTTTCCTGGACACTTCAATGGCAGTAGGCTGAAGCCCTACTATAAATAAGTCTTCTTGGTGTTTGTAAATAAGGTAGTTTTTCCAGTTAGTTTAGAAATTTTCCTTTATGCATTTTCCTTCCCTTGTGTTTCCCTTTCGCGTTGTTGTTTTGTTTTGTGCCTTGGGCACCAGTAACCTTATTGCTATTTTTGGATAATTTATGAGTGCACAGAGGACCATGCATCATTTAAGTGTGGGGTGGAGAAAAGTGAAGGAGAAAAGTGAAGAAGTGCGTGATTAAAAGTACCAAGGAAGTTGTGTTGAAGAGCCTTGTTGAGTAGCCCAGTTGAAAGAGAGATGAAGAGAAAAGATAGAATGGTTGGTGCCAGGATAAAGCTACTTGTAGATCCCACGTACAAAGGAAAAGGAAGCATAGTTAAAGCAACACGAGGTAGGTGAAAGCAAGAATCTGGATAGAAGAAGTGCCTTCAGCACGTGTTGAGCACACGTAAGAGTCTCCTGTCAGGTTGGTTTACACGCCAGAAGGTTGGAGGCATTTTCACACAGGAAGGGTGCACGAGTTAAAGAGGGTTTTCATGTAGGAAGGGCGCATGAGTGAAGGTGCACTAAAGACGGGATTTGTTTTAAAAATCCACATTAAATGAACAAAGTACGGGGTAGGTAGAGTAGCATTTAATGACCAGAAAAAGGAAAAACTATAAATAGAGGGTCGGGGCACTCTCATTTTACTTTGCAAAAATGAAGAGTTGGAGATATAAGCGAGTGTTATCAGCTAGGGTTTTTCAGATTTGATCAAGTGGAAGATCTATGTGATTAAAAATGTGAAGAGCCAGTTTGAGATTGTGAACCAGAAGGAAGGAATTACACGGGCATGGAAAGAAGTGAAGAGACGTTGTCTTGTGAAGAACGTATCAAAGTTAGGGTTCAACAAACTAGGGCACGGGTTTAGAAGAATTGTATCACGGATCTGAGATCGAAGGTTGGGAGAAGGAAAGCAGAGTAACAAGGAGAGGATTGGAGTGATAAAATTACCTTGACCATGGCACCCAAGAAAGGAAAGGGAAAAGCTAAGGCTAAACAACCAGAACCCGAGGTAGATACAAACAAAGAATGGTATGCAGAAATGCAGTACCCAGACGGAGTGATGATGGGGAAGGAATGGGAATCCCATTTGAGAAGCATACCGGTCAGTGACTATAATCACCACACCAACACTATAGAGAAAGAAATGGCATTAGAATTGGTACGCCCAACCAACAAACAAACACCTGAAGGTTTTCCTATCTACAATGATGATGTAAAGGTCAAGCTGGCAAAGGCAGGGTTACTGCAACTCTATGAGTTGCCTTATTTTGGGAAGCCGGATCACTTGTACCAGTGGTTGATGTCTCAGGTGCATGAGGACTACTTCCACTTTGTTGGGCGTAAGATGCGCGTGACTCCCTAGTTGATTTCACAGTTTACAGGCCTCATATGCGAGGGAGATAGCCTGGAAGATGACCTTGGTGACAAGGAGGCTATTCAAGAGACCGTCACTAAGTATGCATGCAAGAAAGGGTCACGGTACTATGACATCTCAGACATCAAGGACCCCGTTATGAAGATGGTAGCACACCTGGTAAGGAAGTTGAATGGCCAAGAAAGATGGACGCAAGTCAACAAGCCATGGCTACATGTCTGTAGGAAGATTGCAGAGGGGACTATTTATAACTTATCCACATACATTGCCGAGGAAATAGTTAAGTGCACAAAGGAAGGGGACAGGATCCTCTTTGGAAATGTCCTACTCACCATAGTGTTTATAGAAATTGGAGTGTCGGATGCACCAGACAAGTTTGTGTGGGAGTACCCAGCTGAAGACCCTTCACCCGTGAAGAGGTTTGAAAAATATGCATGTGATACAATGACGGCTCCCCACAAAGCGCAGCTAGAAAAGTGGTATACGCACTTGAGAAATGCATTCGAGGTAGAATGGAGGATCCCTGAACAACTCCCAGTAACCACACAGGGAGAAGCTGAGTTTGTGGTGTACCAGCACTACTGCTTGGGAAGGTTCAAACTTATTGACGAATCATGGAGCCCTTGGTGCAAATTACCTTTCGCGTTCACTACCCAATACTTCCAAGTGGGCATAAACCAATTTAAAGAATCAAAGAAGCTAAGGCTGGAGCTAGGAAAGTTGGACCGGGAGCATAGGGATATGAGGAAGAAACTAAACTACCCCGGAGGTAAGCGCACATATGTGGAGAAGTACGTGTCACACGAAATCCATATGACTAGGCCAATAACACTTCCCATCGCTGGAGGATCCGCGGCATGCGTATACATGCGCATAAGGCCAAAGTTCGAGAATGGCACGTACTTGGTGGATGAGATCTCAATACCTGAGGACCCCTTGGGAAAGAAGAAGCCAACATCTAAGAAGAGAGGCAGAGGAGAGGAAGGAGCACCAAGTGTGTTGACTGCTCAGACAGTGAGCATGCCTTCTACAAGCACCAAGCCAAGCACCTATGTTTGGAGAAAGAAGTCTCCAGTAAAGGAGAAGATGCCAGAAGTAGAGGCACCTGAACAACCCACCACCATGGAGGAGTCACAAGAGGAAGAAGAGAAGGTAGAATCTCCTGACCAGAAGACACCTCTCAGGAAGAAGTAGAGGGTGGATGAAGAAGCTGACTCAGAGGTGACCGAAAACTTGGAGAGATATCTGGGAGAAGGAGAGGATGAGAGTGAAGGAGGTGGCGATGAGGAGGAAGAGCCAGAGAAAGATAAGGAACCTTTGGAACCTCATGTATTTAGTGTCTATGACTCAGAGGAAGAGAGTGGGGATGAAAAGAAAGAGTTCATATTCACGCGACGAAAAGGTGCACAAGGTGATGAAGGCACTGAAGATACAAAGACGGATGAGAAGGATGCCATGGAGAAGTAGGGAGACATAAGTTTTACCAAGGAGTAGATAACTGAAATAGCAGAGTGAGAAGTGAAGAAGATGCTCGAGGCCCTTGTAGACCAGGAGTTAGAGCATAGCACAGACATAGTACTTAAGGAAGGGAAGGAGGAGAGTGTTGAAAAGGGACATGACAACCTAGGAGGCCCCGCTCTGACAGTTAGCTTCCCCAAAGGCACGTGCTCTTAGGTAGAAGAAATCTGCATGCAGAACAGAGGTAGATAATGGGCTATGTGGATGATTCAAGGAAGGTGCTACAGGCACATTTCCAGAGCATGATACCCACTGAGAAACTTATAGCCATGGGATCATTTGAGAAGGAGGGCGTGTACCCCAGGACCAAGAAGATGCTTTCTTGGGCATTTGAGTCCCATGTTGACGAGCCAGACTTTGAGGTCTGCCAAAAGGTGCTTATCACGTTACCAGAGTCTAAGGGAGACAACCCCTTAGTAAATGCTCAGGAGCTCTCAGATGAGCAAGTGTGTAATGCTCTAAACAAGGTCACGGTTGAAACAGAGGTGAGGCTATTCACATGGAATGACAACATAAGGGATTTAGAGGGAAAATTGGCCAAGAAGGAAGAGGAGTTGGCTAAGGTGGCTAGAAACTTAAAACAGGAGGAATTAATCAGCGCACAGCTGAAGTGCGAGCTCAAGGAGGAAAAGGAAAAGGTGTAGGAGGTCTACAAGAAATTAGAATCGATAAAAAGTGCCATCATTTTAAAACACCCAGATCTAACACCAATCCCCCAGAGGTACGCATCGACGCTGGAATGCCTAGAATACTTAACACACATCCTCACCATGGAGAGATGACCCTTGGCATTGGAATCTATGGAGGAAGTGGCCGCATGTCTGAAGGAGGAGGATTGGTTAAAGGTGATAGCACTTTTTTGCGTGTACAACCAAGTACTCGTGGAGATCAAGGTCGCTACCCAGTCTGCAGAAGCCACATACGACACATGCACGGATCGAGATAAGGTGGCAAGCTCCTTGGTTGCCATGCTTGAAGCAGAGCTGAAGGAGTTCCAGGAAAAGAACAAGGGGAACAGGGAAGAGAGGGACAAGGTTCTGGCCGAGGTGGAAAAGAAATCAGAGGTGATTGAGGCTTTAAGAAGCTCAATTAAGGCCTGGCTGAAGGAACTATACCCCCAGATTACCAGAAGAATGGACAAGCTCGCGGACCTGGGTAAGGAAATGGAACAAATTGTGGACACTTTGGGTGCCTAGGGAGCTAGCCTAAGCTTTGATGAAGTGAGCACCCTGGTGGGTGACCTATGCCAGAAGGCGAAGGGTGAGGTCAAAGTGTGGAACAAGCTAGAGGTAGATCTGCGACAGGACTTCCCCAACCTTTTGAATTAATGTTCCCCCCCATTCTTCATTCTTTCCCCTATTCTTTCATTCCTTATTCATTTTGTAAGATATGTCTACATCTTGGTTCCATTGAACCAGCTTGCACCTTGGTCAAGTAAAATGTTTCTGAGGACAGAGAACAGGTGTAGTGTGGGGTGATGTTGGGCCCCTGGAAAATTGGCTAAGTATGAAGGCACGTGGGCGCATGGGATCCCAGTTATAAAAGGGCACGCAAGGAAAAAGTTGTAGGAGGAAGAGTTAAGAAGGCACATGGTTCGTGCAACACATGAAAGGAGGTTCGGGACTTAGCCGATTTAAGCATCCAAGGTAGAACATATGAAAATCATGATCAGTTGCACATGGATAAGATGCCATCCTGGCAACAGGTGGCCCAGGAAAGAGCATGCCAGTGATGGGATCTTCTAGAAGATCATCATGAGATGGAGTGGAGAGCTCAGGCCTGAAGGAACATGCTCTCTTAGAGGACCACATTCAACACTTGGTGATGGATCTGAGGGTGTGGCAAGGTGAGTTGGCAGTGCATGGAAGATGATAAATACAAGTGCCTGTGGAACAGAAAAAGATATACATATAGAGACCGAGATAACATACAGATGGGGATATAGAGATAGAGGAAGAGATATACACAGAGAGAGAGAGAGATAACATGGGTGAAGCTCTGTAGGATTGCTGCGAGTGGAACTTTGATGCAGAAAGGAATGTACTAGGCTTAGTATTGTAATTTCTTTTTCTTTTGGCATAGTTATATAAGCCTAGTGATGTGCATGACTGTGGTCTGCCCTCTATGGCTCTTTGTAATGAAACAATGAATACAATGAGGTTACCTGTTGCAAATAGACATGGATATCAGTAGCTTTAATGTATATTTCATTCATAGGAGTTCTCTTTCCTTGCATGCTATGAATGAATGATTGTATCTTTCTTTCTGTTATAATATATGTTATGGAGTCTATTAAAACATCCAGTCTGAAGAAGCTACAAGGATCTGGAGGCCGTTCTGAGCCCTATGATTCTTGTATGTCTAAACTTCTTTCCTGAATACTCTTACACTAATCATAGATAAATGCTTCCCACTAAAACTCACATAAAAGAGAGACTCGGCACCCGCGCATGCCTCGGGTGAGCGCTCAGCTTCTGCTGGGTGATAGGCCGGTGTGCATGGGATTCCTTCCTTTTATAGTGGGAGTAAAATTGACAAATTAAGCATATCCTACCTATGCATATCCCATAGTGCACATGTTAATTAAATTAATTAATATCCTCACTTAACCACCTCACCTAGCCACCTCACCCAACCACCTCACTTAATGACCTACTCAAACCTCATTAATGACCTAAGATCGAGTCTAAACCTATCATAACTAACTAGGAATTAGTCTAAAACCTATACTTAACTCCTATTAACAAACCTAAAAGGACTCCCACTTATCTGGCCATGATCTATCACTCAAGACTCGGTAGAAGGTTGGAGATCATGCCAAAAATAGCAATAATCTGGCTATTTTGGCCAACCTAGATTGATGAGTGCATTATTTGGCTCATTTATATCATTCCTATGATCAGTAAATTGCCACTTAGATATGATTTTCTAATGCATGGGGATGCTTTGTATAGTTATGTCATAGTGAGTTTGATGCATTTTCCTTGCTTTTTGTTCATGAAAAATGATTACCGTATAAACTTCCTATTAACTGTCTTTGTGAGGAAATTGTGATGATGTGTGCAGGGAAATGATGAACGTTTGTTGCTGATGTAATTACGAAGTCCGAGTTTAGAGCTAGAATATGGGAGCAGAAGACTTTTTCCACCAATCGCCCTATCAGTATGGGACTTGTTTCTAATTGTCCCATAGGAATTTATGAGTTTTAGTTAAAATTGATTAGTGGAAGATGTTAGTGCTGCCTATTATGGAAAATTTTATAACCATTTTTGTCTATATTAAGACACCTTCTTAAGAACATGGTTAATTGTTATTTTTTGGAGATACTTTACAATATATCATCTGTGGTATTCAAAACTTTCAACTTCATATGTTTTCTACGATATGGAACTTATTTAAATTAATATAAGTAAACGTCATTTTGGAGATATAAAGCTGCTGGTAATTCCTCTGTCCCAAGGGAGAGCAAGGGCCCACTCAACTGAGGAGACAAGAGGTTGTTTTATGTTCACATATGCATACAGTTTTCTAATAAGTCTTACCAAAATCCTTGTTTCAGTATATTTCATGCAATCTTTGGTTGAATTTATTTTTTTTCCTTACCAACACTTTTATTTGGAATATGTTATTTCTTTTATGTAAATTCTAATTAACATGCGATCTTACTTTTACTAAGTTATAGCTTCAATTGTGCAGTTGCAATTCCATTTGTATGAGTACTATGTGTGTGTATTTCAATTTCAATTAGAAGTGTAGCTTTTAGACTTCCTTTCATTGCAGTAGATGAATTCCATAGATTTACATTAGGTTTCCATAGATTAGTAACCAACTTAAAAGATCTCACAACACCCCCCAACAGAAATCCCAATAGGATCTGGTTATACATAAAGCTCCATTGCATATAGCCTAGGACACAACCCTGGTTTATAATGACACTAACAGGAGATCATGTTAGTTAAATGATTGGAGAACATATCCCCATCATAGATATTCTCACCTTGACTGATGTCAGTTATATCTCAACCAACGTCGGTCACCTAACCATTGCTGGTTAGGTTAAATACATTTCTAAAAGCCTTTGCCTAGGTTGGTCAATTCATTCAGGATCTAATTCTTACAGAGACTTGGAGCACTCAAATTTATTTAACACTCAGGAAAAAGAAGACACACGGGAGCACTACCAACATTGGTCACCATTCATCATTCTCTTCACGATCACATATTCACAACAGAGAGGCACGGATGTTCAAACTCCCACGACACGAATACAATGACTCTTCTCTCTGGATTTCTACTATCACCATCTTCATCACCTACGTTCTCTAATCTGATTTCTAGTAAGTATTCAAAATCTCTACACTGAATCTCTAGTTTCCTTGTGTATATTTATTTATTCATCTCTGTAGTCTATTTATCTCCACACCCTTATACTTCCTTCCTCCCATTAAACCATCACCTTATCATACCTGGACTTTTCACCCATTTCCACCCTCTCCTCATCATCTCTGAGTCTTCAAAACCATTTTACAACCCCACCCTCACCATTTCCAACCTCTGTGCAATCACATGGAGTCTGTAAAACTAATTCTAGCAACTTTATGATAATTTCCCCTACCAACACCAGTTAGCCAACCGACATACTTACTCTGCCTAACCGACATCGATTATTGTGTCTGTCAATATAGCTCAGAACATCGAGCTGATACCCACTTCCCAATAGCCCAGAACAATTTCTAATCCTTATCAGACCTTACCCAAAGCATGTACTAGACCTATAACTCAACACCAACCAATCAACCCTCCCGTTTTGACCTTAAACAACCTTTCTTATTGTTTTATACGAGATACCTAAATCGTTTCAATTCCAATATGATCTTTACTTCATGTATGATTTAATTAGCATTAATATTGTTATATAAAAGTGGATTGACAACCTGTTTAAGGAGTATCACACTTCTTGGATCTAGCTTCCGCTAGGTAGTCCACTCATTGTTTTGTTTAACTTTATTTGGTGGTATTGTTTTGCATTTACAGGTAGTTCCTCCTAGCCAAAAGGGAGATCTCGTAATCAGCTTGGATCAGGAAATTAGAACGTGCACACAACCTTCAACTGACATCACAAACATGTATTCCTCCTTGGTCTACTACCCTTATATGTTTCATTAATTTGCTAAGAATACGGTGAGACAATAATGTGTGGGGTTTAATGTAGTAATCCCTCAATAGTCACGTGTGAACTAAAGCACAAGAGTGTGTCATCGGGTAACGACGATGCTAAAACGTATGATGAAAAATGCCTATATAAATATACAAATATGATATACACTATGATGAAATGGGGGGGAAGGTGTATTAGGTGTTATGCCCCCTAAGTATATAGAAATGAGTAAACTAAACGATGAAAGTAAAGGATGAAAGTCCTCCACCCAATGCCTATGAGGATGAAAGCATAGGATGATGGTCTAATAGTGGTGGTATGGTAGACAAACGTTGTGGTGGTGAATGATGTCTATATGCGTGCGAAGGATGAATATAGGACAAAGGTCATGGAGTAGTAAAATGTGTCAGTGATGGAGATTGATGCGATGTTTAGTACGAGGGTGATAAATATCTATGCAGAATAAAATGAGGTGGCGATCGACACTGAGATGTAGTGACTGTCCTAAGAATGGGCCTATGCCAATGTGTAGGACTAACAGAGTGATGCTATCGTGTAGATGGTACTCGAGTAGGTGAGCTAGGAGTAGACTGTGCTTTGAACAACATATAATGATATGTGTTAGAAGAAGTAGATGACATGCAAACGACTGTACAAGGAGATGAAAAAAATGTAGAAGATGAAGGGACACTATTTATAGAAATGACTTGTTTATTATGGATAAAATTGAGTCGTAAGTGATTCATAGAATGATAGAGTGAGAGTGAAAAATCTAATTAACGCCAAGTAACATATCACATTCTTCAATTGTGTTTCCAATGAGGAAAGACACAAGTAATGTAAGAGGACCAACTGTAACATGTAGTTTGACAACGCCATAGGGTTTGTTGAAAGGATATTCAATTTGTGATGGAGGATAACCGATAGCCCTAAGAAGTGAGATAGAACATGCACTAATTGGCCATGATGGGCCAATCTTAGTATTTTTTATGGATTTCGAGCTAACAAATGCCTTGATATATAAATGATTGGATGTAAAATTCACATGATAATCGATGTCAGAAAAATAAATGATTGATGGAAAAATAATCGAGAGCTCTTGATCCCGGAGGTGATACCGCATGATACACATGATTAACAGAAGATTTTTCTGTCTTTTGGTCAAGTTTTTAATAGTCATTGTTAAAGATCTTGAGTTTACCCTTGTCGTTGGTTGGGGCAGAGCTAGTAGATTATGGGAACTCAAGTTTATTGTTATCAATTAGATCTTGGATGATTGTTCAAATTTTTAGGCATCTATTTGTAGAATGCCCTATTGATGATTATATTTGTGGATGAACCATCAGAGTCATTGTATACCTTAGGTTGGTGGGACATGCACCCTAAGGTAACCCCCATATTTTAAAGAAGCTGGCTCTTCTTTACATCAAGGATAAGGATATCAGAAATTGAGATGAAACTGCAAAAACTAACTAAGGTGATACACCAAAAGAAGATGCTTTAATCAAGAATCTAATTGCCCGAAATAGGTAAAGGTGAAAAATGAAAAGGGTGGACGAAATGCATCATATTCCAAAGATAGATTCACATAGAACACCACTTCAAACTACTAAGCACAAATTCAGAACTAGTAATAACATTATAAGTATGCACAATATACCAACATCAAAATAAAGGCTATACGAGAAGATACAAATGTGCAAAGGATGGAAAAAATGTACCACAGGGCATCTTATATTACTCCAAAATATGTGTACAGTACAACAACAAATAAGAGGTAAGCAGAGTGCTATTACAATTCTCATAGAGAAGGCTAGAGCTCCAGACCTCCTACCTTTTATAGAAGAGGAAATGAGATAGAAAAGAAGAATTGACTAACTCCTGATTTTTTTATGAAAAACCTTCCATTACAATATATAGGACGAGAAGAAGATAAGAAGATCATTCCAGAACTGCCTTCCAACTACTTGTAAGCTATGATAAATGGTGTGAAGTGACAGAAATATATTTTCAAGATCTATCTCACGCTTCCCCATGATTTGTTATTTAAGGTGTGAGAGCCATACCCATTTAACACATATTTAACTATTTTGCAACTAACTCCCTTGAAGTGTGTTGTCCACTCAAAATTCCCCTGCTTTTAAGAAGTTGAAAATTAAAATTTTGAGGTTAAGTGTCTTTTCTGTTGTCCTGGTAATGTGAAAAGTCAAGAAATTGGAAAAATCTATGTTTTTTGGGTCATTTTGTGTGTTTTTCGGGCCTGTCAGACATTTTTGTCCCGCGTGTCCCAAGTTCATACGGGCTCTCTGTTCCCCGATCGGCCGGTTTACCCGAAGTCTGTTCTTTTCGGGCCTGTCGGAACTTTTTGTCCCAAATGTCCCAAGTTCTTCCGGATCCGTTGTTCCCTTTTCGCCCGATTCGGCTGAGTCGCGTATTCCGCGTACTTTTGTCCCAAATGTTCCAAGTTCTTCCAGACCAGTTGTTCCATTTTCGCCCGATTCACGTATTCCGCGTACTTTCATTCCGTGTGTCCCAAAAGCATTTTTGCGTCTTTTCCCCGCATCGCCCGAATCGGCCGAATCGCGTACTTTGCGCTTTCGCGTCCCTCGTGTCCCAAATGAACCAAGTGCCATTCGTGCTAATTTTTCCCGCTCTACCCGAATATCTTGCTTTTCAATTTGGTAGATATGTATTTAATGCGCATTTATTACCTTTCTCTCTCCTAAACGGCTATATAATGAAACTGCCCCCTATGCGTTTTTGCACACTGCTTTCATGCTATCTATTGCTCGAACCCTTGCAACCAAAATTCCTGCGCGCGTATCCATTCCCCCTGCAATTCCATCCCAAGTCTAGCTTGCAGCTTTGCTCTCTGAGTTACTATCAACATGAAGATCAAATTCCAGGGGCAGGAACAAATTTCACCACTCGAGTCCGCCGTTCCCGATATCGGGGACAGTGAAGTTCACCACCTTGACTTTGGGGATTTTTGGACAAGGATGACAGACGCAAACCCTTCACCGATGGCACAGATGATTCATGACAGTGGTCTGGCTTTCGCTGGTGGTTTCCCTATCTCGGTGCAATGCGCAGACACAGTGCTCTCATGCGGGGCTCATTTCAACCCTGATTCGAGTGAGTTGACAAACGTGCACGGGGAGCTCATCGCCAAACTTAACATTGCCACCATTGGCACTACACTAAGGATTCTAGAAATGGACAATGCTGTAGTTATCTCTCAGAATCAGGCACAGGCCCTTTTCAATCAAGACAATGATAATTATAAGGCACGGGTGGCGAAGTCCTGGCTGAAAAACCCTAAGAAGGGGGCATCTCGTCTGTCCAAGACTCTTTTCCGTGCGGATTTCAACGAAGAACTATCAGATTTCATAATCCTACTGGCTCGGGTTATGGGCTTACCCTCTACTAATGAGTTCCATTTTTGGATGTGCCCGCTTATCAATATGGTGTGCGAGGGAACTCAGAATATCAACTGGGCAGAGATCATCAGTATGAACCTAGCGGAGCAGCTGTCTAATGTACAACAAACAAAGAAATTCTATATGACTTCATACCTGATGTATACTCTAGCAGCATCGAGGCAATGGTTTGGTTTTTCATACATCGATGCTCACAAGGATGACCCCGTGTATGCCTACTGCCCGCAGTTCACCCTAGAAACCAGCAATCACAATTTCTGAAGGGTGAATGATGCTTTCACCATGTACATGGTCAGGCTTCTTGAGAGTGACATAGCGAGAAGATTTTCTGATGAAGCCATGAGTCTGATATCGCACTACGGTGCTTATTTTATCCAATTCAGAAAATTTTCCTATATCAGGCTTGCTGGCTATGAGAGCACTCCTCTCAAGCTTCCTATGTTCTGCAATGACAAAATGGCCTTGATAGAAGTGTGCAGGCAATTGGAAAAATTGCATAGAACCTGCAGAGACAAGAAAATTACTGGTTTGCACTTCCCCATCTCTTTGGGAAATTACACCTGCAAAACAACCCTGGATGCACAAAATATAGAAAGGGCCCTAGCTCCCATTACTGTCCATTTCTTCAGGCCCAGAACTTGCTTTGACTTGAAAAATTTTATTGAGCAGAACATCAAGATAACCTATCATCATAGGGCAGACACAGAGGACTATTGGGCTGACTGTGCTGATGATTTTGAAGCCAGAAGGAGGCATTATGGCAGGTTTTCCCTACAGTTAATTCAAGAACTTGGCTTGTACCAAGTTCCTGAAGGGCTCCAAGATGACAATTCTGACCTGTACTCATATGAGTATGACAATGTGGTCAAACACACTCCCTTGGAGGACTTGGATTGGTTCAAAAAGGAGAAGGATGATTTGGCTGAAATCCTGGCTCCAGTCTTAGTCAGGACCAAGATCTGGTTTGATAGGAAAGTTCGTGAGCACAGGAGGCACTCAGGGGAATCCTCCTCCAAGGATGCTTCAACACCAAGGAGGGAAGCATCGACACCCAGATCAGAAGCACCTGTGCAAACCCCTCCTGCCTCGTCAACTCAAGGACCTGCAGTCTCTACTCCTTCCTCATCCACCCAGGTGTATCAGAAGAAATTCAAAGAAGTTAAGAAGGAGCCTGTGGAAAAAGATCCCCTGAGGAAGCATGCAGAATTGCCTTCAGGACCAGAGAACATTATTGTTCTCAGTGAAAGTGAAGAAAGTGAAGTGCCAACTCCTGCAAGTGCCCCTGAAGCCCCAATGGATAAGGATAAAGAAGTCCAGAGCACTGAACTTCCAAGCACTGTTGATTCCTCTGCACCAGGAGCCCCAAGCGCTCCACTCATATCTCAACTCGAGGCAACAGCAGTGCAAACCTTGGGCACCATGAGTTCTCTGTCTCTTGGTCCTCTTGCCCCACCTTCTTCCTCCTCTTCCTCTTTTGCATGGGTGCAGCCTCTTGTTGACAGTAGGAAGAGAAAGTCTTCCTCCCGGATCTCAGGACCAAATTTTGATGCTGTGGCGGCCTTGTTAGGCACTACTCCTCCTTCTCGCGCCAAAAAAGCCAGAATTACCTCCAGGATAGTGTCTGACGCTCAGGGCCAGCAATTCCTAGAGATAGCCAAGCCTAAGGCAGATAAGCCAGAGCAAGATTTGCAAGCGTCTGATCTTGAGCTCTCAAGGATTCCCATGGGAGAATCTACCCCTGAAGGTGAGATCCACAATCTTCAGGAAACAGTTACCAGAGTCATTGGGAGGGTAGAGAAAGGGCAGCAAACCATTGAACA
Source organism: Taxus chinensis (assembly GCA_019776745.2). Taxonomy (NCBI): domain Eukaryota; kingdom Viridiplantae; phylum Streptophyta; class Pinopsida; order Cupressales; family Taxaceae; genus Taxus; species Taxus chinensis. The sequence goes on along the minus strand of CM034148.1, from coordinate 38,862,587 downwards.
GTTGGAGGAACAAGCCCAGATTCTTACAAGTTTCATCAAGTCCCTGCTGTCCAAAGATAAAGTTTTGGATCCTACCCCATTGACTACCCTTCCACCACCTGTAATTCTGAGCCAGGATGAAGTACAGAGTATTAAAGACATGCACAAGTATTCTATATATGGAAGAGCTATGGAGGCCATGGTGGATGATATGCTGGTTGCAGGATTAAACTTCATTGATGAAGCTTTCAAACTCCACGGGAAGGTGAGTAATTTGCAACAGAAGCTCTCCTCCACTATTGGGAGCATTGATAAAGAACTTAAACTTTGGAGCAGTTGCATAGTAGACCTCCGCCTCATGGGACAAACAGATGAAAATATTTTGATGGCAAGCAAAGTCTTCGAGGATACAAAGGATAATTTGTCAAAGTCCTGGGTCTACAGCGTGGAATGGAAGATCAAGGTCCTGGAGGAGGCTTTGGGAGAATTAAGGAATAGCTGGCAGAAGGGTGAGGCCTTCAAAACACTAGTTATATCTGCCTTCAAAGATATACATTGCCATCTTCATGATGAGACTTCTGGTGTGCCTCTCTCCTTACAAGAAATCAAAGCTCAATTCAGAGCTTTTGTCAAAGGTGATCTATTCAAGGAAAGCTCCATTTCTAAGGAAAAAATGAAGGAGATCTGTTCTCTTCAATCTGCCATTGAAGAAGCAAATAAAGATTATCATACTCATGTCGAATTCGATAAGGAAATGGAGAAGTGCCTCAGATTTTGGACTCAGTCTACCACCAACACATCAGTCCCACGTGGCAGAGACATAGCCGAGGCGTTGAAGAGATTCAGACAGCGGATCTTAAAGTCGGTGGGTCCCTCCCAGTCATAAGCACCTGTCTTCTTCTCCTAATTCTTCTCTTCTCTTCCCCTTCTTTCTCTCGGATTTGTTGTAATTAGTTGGGGTATTGCGATTAGCAACCCTTTAACTAATCTTTAGTTAAAAGAAGTAGTTACCGAGAGTAACTGATTTGTAAACTATATAATGGCCTCTCCTCACCATTTTGAAGGAGGAAGAACTTGGCTTATTTCTGAAAGTGTAAATAAATCTTGAAGAAATCAATACAGAAGGACTTTTCATTCTTTGTCTATCTGATTTCCTTTATCCCTAAGCTATTCATTTAATCTTGTTAGATCATTTGTCTGTATTATGCTAAGAAGCTTTGTATTCTTGCAGATGTTATTTACAGAACTTTGTGTCTTTTCAAATTTCATCTTATTAATATGATACAAATGATCTTATTCCAATTCACTGTACCCTCGCATGCATAAGGAATTACTCTGTCATCTATAATTCTGAATGGTGCCTTTCTGCTCGTTCTCGCATTCTCATTCCTCAGTCCTTTTGTAATTGATGATCCTTATAGAAAACACTTTCATAATATCCAAGTTCCACAAGAAAATCATGTTTTGTATATGTGTAAATAGGTTCGTTTCTGAATAAGGGAACCTCTCCCATCAAAGAGGAGGGACTTCTTGTCCCCTGACTGTTGCTCTTCTTGAAGTCCTTTTTGACGACCAACAGTTTTTGGCGACTCTGCTGGGGAATCATATTCCAGTTCTATAATCATTTATTGATCATCTTTTGATCTGGCGACTCCACATTTTACTCGAGGGAGAAGGGCCCTTGGTATTGAAGATTCTCAGTTTCAGCTTTTGGAACAACAGGGTTTTCCTCTCCCTTCAATAAGGAGAAATAGAAAGGCTCGTTCAACAAGCACTCCTCCTGTCCAAGATAGAATCCCTACGGGTGGTATTCCTTCAGAGAAAATCAGTCCTAATCTTCGAGCTCTGATTCTTGCTGGTGTTTCAGTTCCTCTTCAAGCCATTTTTCCAAGAATGGTGGTACCATTGCCTTGGGGCCATCGTGTTGGGCCTCTTGCCCTTCCTCAGCCTTTGCATGAGTTACCCAGAGGTAACCGGAAGAACTTTCCTAAATTCAAAGGTGATGGTAAAGTACATCCTGATGAACACATCGCAGCCTTCATAGTTGCATGCGGAGTTCTGGGAGTTGAACATGAAGACGTCTCCGTAAGGCTTTTTGTTGAGACTTTACAAGATAATGCTGCTGATTGGTTCTATCACCTTCCGGCCGGAGCTATCACTAGCTGGGACACAATGAGAACTAGGTTTGAAAACCGTTTCAAACCGGCAGAAGACGTGCATGCTTTGCTAGCCCAAATTTCTCAAATAAAGAAGGAATCACAAGAGCCCATGAGAGAATTTGTGGCTCGATTCAACAGGTTGATTAACAAAATTCCACCAAATACTCAACCTGTAGATCAAATTCAAAAATGCTTCTTCCTAAATGCCCAATTGCCTGAAGTTAGTTATGCACTAAGAAGGGCTAATCTCGCAACATTGGCCGAGGATCAAACTCTTGCTGTTAGTGTTGAAGATGATTTAATCATGTCAGGGAAGTTGAGGAGAGACCCTTCTAAATCTAAGTCTGCTTCTTCCTCCTCTTCCACTCCTAAACCTAATACTGATCCATTGGTACAAAAACTTGCAAATGATCTCATTGCCCATTAAGAAACAATTGGCTCAGCATGCTCCCTATGCAGACGTTCCAAGGAGGAATTTTCAGCCCAGAAATCATTTGCCTGCTTCTCAAACAAGGCTAGCGCTTGAAGGACCTCCTATTAAAGTTCCTGTCAATGCAACCTGTGAAGTTGAGGAACCAGAGGATGAGGAGGTTAATGAAGATTGCGAGGAATTTGTTGAAGAGGTTGATGATGAAACAGATGAACTTGAGGGATCTCGAGTTAATTTCTTCACCACTGAAGGCATTGATGAAGGGGATGATTATGACGAAGTAGTAGCAGACATGAATAGCGAATCATACACTGTCATGACTCGAGAGCAGACAAATCAGAGGGAGAAAGTGATGCAGCCCACCAAGAAATCTAAGGAGCAGCCGACAACTATCCCTGTAATTGCAAAAAGAGGATCTCCTATCCCCATTTCATCTACACCAAAGGTGAGTCCTGTCAATTCTGCTACTAAAGTTACTTCTTTTTCCCCTAAAATTGATAAACCTAGGATCTCAAGCGATGATAACCCGTCCACTTCTAGGTCTTTTGATATTATTGACCACTTAAAAAAGACTAAGGTTCAAATCTCAGAGGCTGAATATTATCAAACCCATCCCAAGGCTTTTGCTAAAATGATTCACTTTGTCAATTCCCATTCTAAAACTACCTCTAAAGGCCTTTTACCCACTCCTTCTGCACCACAGCCTAATTTGGTAGCCGCTATCACCTCACCCAATGACAAAATCAAACCATTCTATGTGACACTCCTTATAGCTGGCCATAGGCTCAGTAATTACATCATAGACTCAGGAGCATCATACAATGTGATGCCTACTAAAGTAGCTCATGCCTTAGGCTTGACTCTCACACGCACTTACGGATCTTGTTATTCCATGGAGAGTAAGGAAGTGCCCTTGGTCGGAAGAATTAAGGACGCACAAGTGGCTTTTGCTACTTTGCCTGAGAAGAAAGTTTTGGCTACTATCCTAGTAGCAGATATTCCTCCTTCATATGGGATGTTGCTAAGTAGAAACTTCTGTAAGGATGTGGGTGGAGAAATTCAAATGGATTGGTCACATGCCCTCATACCTGTTAATGGGCAAATGAAGAAGCTGCTGCCTGAGAAGCAGTCTGAGTATATTGTACAAAAAACTGATGATCCCAAAGCACAAATACTCTATGAGGATATGGGGCATGGCAACTACATGATTATGTCTCCTGGAGAAATCCAACTCCCCAAAGTCTCACCTAAAGATCCTAATGGTGTTTGGATATTAGAGTTTGATGGAAGTTGTTCCTCAGCTGGTTCTGGAGCTGGTGTCATATTGGTGTCACCTGAAGGAAGCATTCATCCTTTCTCATTCAAGTTGCAGTTTGAAAATACCAATAATACAGCAGAGTATGAAGCTCTCATTCTTGGACTCCAGGTGGCAAAAGAACAAGGTGTGAAGAATCTTCTAGCTCGTGGGGATGCAGAATTGATTGTCAAGCAAGTTAGGAACCTCTTCCAGGTAAAGAATGGAAGGTTGAAACATTACCGGAATCAGGTTTGGGACTCCATTGAATTTCTTGATGCTTTCTCCATCGAAGCAATACCTAGGGAAGAAAATACCAGGGCTGATTCACTAGCAGTCTCAAGGTCACTGCTCATACCTCATCCTGACTTTTCTCAAGATAAGTTCACCATTGAGATGATCCATAGACCTAGTGTACCTGATAATACAAGTAACTGGAAAGTTTTCAATGATGATCAACACTTGCTTTCTTTCTTAGAACTCAAGGATAATTTTGAACAGTTGTACTTTGAAGGGAGTGATAATTTGCCTCGTGAAAGTGTGCCCTTTGACAAAGAAGCCACCCAAGAAGAAGAAGCGGATCAGGATGGATGTATCAAACTCAAAGGAAACAAGATTCCAAAAGGATTGGTGAGTTTAGAAAAACTGTTTGATAAACACGACAGGTATGTAAAGTCTAGAGCTTCTACTGGACCTCAACAATCAGCTGAATATGAAAAAATTAATATTGGGAGTTCTACTGACCCTAAACTCGTGAACATTGGAAAATGTTGCACACGAGATGAGAGAAAGAAGGTAATTGATCTTTTAAAGAAGTATAAGGATGTTCTTGCTTATTCCTATGAAGATTTAAAAGGACTTTCCAACCAAAGGAGATGCACACATTTTATATCCTCTCAGACCTGAGGGAACTCTAAGCCTTTCCTAAACCATAAGCAAAGGCAATACAATCCTAAGATAGCTGACACCATTTTTCAAGAAATACAGAAGTTATTGAAAGCCAAAATCATTTTTCCTATCCATCATTCAACATGGATTGCCAATATTGTGCCCGTTAGAAAGAAAAATGGTGAGATTCGTATCTGTGTTGACTTCAGGAATCTAAATCAAGCTTCCTTAAAAGATAATTACCCCTTACCTATGATGGATCAGGTCTTGCAAGTAGTTACGGGATTCGAAATGTTGTCTATGCTTGATGGATTCTCAGGATATAATTCAAGTAGAAGTTAATACCACAGACCAACACAAAATCTGGATTTCACTACTCCTTGGGGTACCTTTGCTTACAAAAGGATGCACTTTTGGGCTCATTAATGTCATGGTGCTGACTTTTCAGAGGGCTATGGACTTAACTACTTTGGAAGTTTGAAAGGGAAGCCTGTATTGAAATGTATACCTTGATGACTTGACTGTCAGTATTCTAAAACAAGGGCGGATCATTTCCAGCATCTGGAGACAGTTCTATGTCTAAGATGTAGAGAACATGGGATCTCTTTGAATCCTAAGAAATCTATTTTTTTGTGTCACAGAGGGGAAATTATTAGATAGGGCACGCTGTCTCCAAAGATGGTATAAAACACTCTCAGTAGTGCCTTGAGCGAGTTGATATCTTTGAGCACACTTAGACTCTTCTGCTCAAACTCAGGGATATGGAACTCTTTCAAGAAAGCATCTCTCAATGCTGCATAATCCATGCAAGTTTGTGTAGACACCTAAAATTGGTTATCCAATTTAGTGTCCCTCATGCGCATTTGCTCTCTCAGGTAACCTGGGGCACGTTTATATCACCACTATCCCCTTGGGGTATTATTCAATTTGTGATTTAAACACCTATCCTAAGTTTAAACACCTATCCTAAGTTTAATTCACCCCATTATGTTTTACCCGTGAGTAATTAAATATTAACTATTTAATTACACCTTTTTACATGTATCCTAACCACTTATCTACCCCATATCTATTCTATCCATATATCCCCCCTATTTCTCCTCCTCCCAAACCAAGCAGTGGGATATTTCCCATATTTGAGGTGGAGGGATCACTCTTATCTTTCCAGAAATCACTCCTTTTGGCCATCTCAAGAGTCTGTTCCATGATTGGCGCCGACTGGTACTTGGTCGACACTGATTTTTCGGAGCGGCGCCGATTACAAATAGAGGCCTAGAACTCAGTTATGGGGAGACACAGATTGTAAGAGAGAGAACAAGAGAGTTTTGAGCATCAAGTGTGAACATTATCTATCGAATGAGAGTGAATCTTGTCCAAATCAATCCCTGAGAGGAGCACCGTTACTCTGCTCTTATCACATCAACATCACACGTCTCCATTGATTTTCTGGTGACTCTGTTCCTGCATCCAGCATAGGTGGAGCCTTGCCAGTATCTCTTCGGCTTCTGCAGATCCAGCAGATGTTGACGATCTTGACTTCGTTTTCTGATTCCCAAATCTTCTCGCACTTTGTCTGGGATCGACGCCGATCTATATCAATCGACATCGATCTGAACTAGTTGACACCGATCTATATCAGTCGACACCGATATGAACCAGTCGACACCGATCTGAACCAGTCGACGCCAATTCTACATAATCGACATCGATCATCCTACAGACAGGTAAAAGGACACAGGTAACACAAATCCAGCTTTGTTTTCACAGTTCCTTGTTTTCTGTTGCTTTCTGTCTGCTGTTTAGATTCTGTTTATTACTTTGATCAGAAAATCTAGTCCTGTACGTACATCTTTTATCATGTATGCTTCTTTACTTAATTGAAAACGTGGACTGACATCCGCCGAGGGAGCTTATCGCTTCCCAGACCCGCTTCTCGGGCAGTCCACCTAAATATCTTTTAACGTGGTATTTTTCTGTCAAGCATCGGTGTCTCACAGGTTACTTGGATCTACTGTATAGGATCGCTCATGTGCGCCCGTCTTATCTACATCAGCTTCCTTATCCGTCTACATCTTCGGATCTTCTCCATCAGGTATCAATTTCATTTGAGTTTTTCAAGGTTTTTGTGTTTAGTTTGGTACATTAACTTGGACAGGTAACAAGCGCAAAATTCTTGATCAACATTCTGGCACGCCCGGTGGGACCCAACCAAAGTCCCTTATTGGTAAGTTCATCTCTTTTTTTTTGAGCTTTGTTCTTTTTCTTTAGTTTTGAGCTTTGTTCTTTTTCTTCACTGATTTTTATCAGTTCTTCTTAAGCATTTCCTTTCATTGTTTCAATCTTGCTCTTTATGTGAAATTGTTATTTCCTTGAAATTTTTCTAGTTCCTTAAAATAGAAATTTTCGTTTCACCATTATCTGGATATATCTTTCTGGATTTTGTTTGGTGTTTGCTTAACCTTTTCTTGCGGAGCACTTTGCTTGTTCATGGGATTGTTTGAGGGGAAGAGCTCAACAACGTGCTTTTTGAAGTCCACACACCTTGGAGAGATAAATCTACAGGTATTTCTCTTTTACGGTGTTTTCTCCTTTTTAGGAACTAAAAAAAAAAAACTTTCTTTGTTTGTGGTCTATCACATTCGAACATTTCAATTTTTGGTGCTTAAAAAGAATTTAATCGCATTTGGGAAAGAATCTGTTTGACTTGTCTTCATCGAAATCAAACACTTCATTTTTAAGTGCTTAAAAAAAAGAACTCTTTCTTTGTCATTTCTGCTGTATGTTTTTCATTTAGTTTTAATTAGGCTGGAAAATTGATCAAAATCGGTAGTGACACTATTTGATTTTTATTTTTCACCCTTGCACACAAAGCCAAAATCACTAGGTATAAAGCATTTAAACAAAAATTCTTTCCCTGACCTCACCTACTTGGAAGTGACATCCAAGAGGAAGAGCCTACACGGTACTCGGGCCATGCTATAAATTCACGGAAGTTCTGGTATATATTGGCAAAGCACCCGACTCCCTTATTGCAGCAGTGTGTGAAGTGCGGGGGTAGGCCCCTATATCAAGCCACGTACCGGTCTTTTACTGAAGTGCCTTCGGGACTCCTCACCAAAACATCCCCCAAACCATCCTTAGTTTGGCTATCTGAGTAGTTCCTGTTCTAAAAGGCCTTCCCTAATATTTTCTTTCTTAAAAGCATAAAAACTTAAAAGAGATAATCACCTACGCTGCTTGAATTATCTGTGCATTAGTTAGGTCAATCTTCTTTTCTGCTTGTTTATGACGGTCATCACTCGGTTACAATCTAGAAGAATGGCTCAACTAGCCCCTTCTTCCTCTGAGATCACCACTAGTGTGGATGTTTCGGCACCCCCCAGGTCTTCCTCGGGACCGCTGTTAGTTGGTTCCCCATCCTGGTCATATAATCCTTTCTATCAGGCCAAAGCAACCCCATCACGTCCAGCTTCCCCTAGTCCTTCAGAAATATCATCTGCTTCTGACTCAGAGTATGTTCCTCGTGGGGATCCTGAATTTCAGGCACTCCTTGATCGCAATCCGGTAGCCCTCATGGACTACCTAGTACACAAGTCTATTCAAATATCTGATCAGGGACCACCAATCCAGCAAGTGTACGATTATTCTCGTGAACCATCCCAGGCTTTTGTAGAACAGTTAGCATCATTTTTCTCACCGTCGAGCCATGGAGTAGGGTGGCGCACCTGTGCCTCCTTTTTCTCTTCCACCGACCATATCGACTAGTTCTCAAATAGTCTTACCTATTCCTAATGCCGCAGTTACCTCGACTATTCCACAACCTACTTCTGAGATGTCCTCTTCTCTGGCTATAATGAGTGCGTCTGTGCACCCGCATATTGCTGTTAATTCATCTATGCCGTCCATTGTGTCCTAGGGTCAGTACCCCTTTATGAGTCAACCCCCTTCGACTAGTCAGTTGGTTCCTGCTTCTCGTCCTCCAGTGGGTTTTTCTTCCAATGTTCCAGCAACAGTGACCTTCGCCCATCCTCTAGCATCGGCGCCCTTAATAACTAATCCGGCAGTAAAAAGCCTCTTTCAGGTCTTGTTCCCCACCATGTCCAATCAAATTGGCACCCATGTTCCTCAATCTGTTCCGATTCAGTCAACAAGCATAGGAGTCCACCAATCACAGGCTCCGTCCGTCATCCAACCTTCATTTTCTCAACCACTTATTATCTCACAGCCTGCCTATACACAGGCTCCTTCACAGCAAATACCCCACCAGGTGTCACCCAGAACGCCTGGTTACTCCTCTTATCATCCTATCAATCAACAGATGAATCCCCCGTTGACACCTCAACAACATCCACCATTTGCTTCTTATGTAGGACATGCCAGTGTGCCTCCTCCTCAATCTGACGTGGTTCAAATTCTTTTTTAAGAAAATCACAGACTTGGAAGCCTCCACCAAAGGGGCTCGTCCTTCATACTCTTTTGAAGAAGTGTGTAATGAACCCATTCACCCCTCAGTGGCTTTTAAGCCTTATCCTCCCCAATGGGAACTTCCTAAATTTTCAAAATTTCATAGTCAGGAGGACCCTCAACAGCATTTGCGAGCATTCAAACATGCTTGCTACCTCATAGTCCAGGATCAGGAGCTTATGCTCCGTACTTTTCCTATGTCTCTAGTAGGTCCTGCTTTAGACTGGTACAATAACATTCCTCAACATTCCTTGTTTTCTTTCTCTCAATTGGCCCAGATGTTTGTTGAAAACTTTTCAATAAATATCACGCATAAGATCTCGATTACAGATCTTTATAACATTCGTCAATTCGATGATGAGTCTATTGCAGACTTTGTCGCTCGTTGGAGAGGGATAATAAACCAATTGTCTTTCTCCCTTCCTCAATCCCAACAGATCGAGTTGTTTACTCGATCTTGTGCTAATCATATTTCTTCCACTTTAAGGATCCAGACCTTTCATACATTTGAAGAAGCCTTTACGATGGCACACAAACTTGAGTCTCGCGCCATTGAACAAGGGAAGTTAAAACTTCACTCTAAATCTAAACCATATTTTTCTCGGTTTACCAAATCAAATCCTTCCACTTCTAAAGACAAGAATCAGGGATCCACCAACGCTATCATATTAAAAACATCACGAGCCGATAACACTTCTAATCAAACACCACGAAGAGACTCCTCATCTTCTCGAAAAGGGTCCTCGTCATCTCAATATTTCACTTTGTTGGGGGAATCATATGCTTCTATCCTGGAAAAAATGTTGGAAGTCCACATGATCGAACTTCCCCCCATTAGGAATATTGATGAAAGCCAAGAACGTCCATTCTGGTATAGGGAAAATGACTTCTGTCATTATCATAGAACCAAAGGTCATGACATTGAACGATGTCAGACCTTCAAAAATCTTGTCCAGAAATTCATTGATAAAGGTGAGCTCATTCTGGATAACCCAAATGCTCCCCCAAATCAAGCGCTGGATGTCTTTAAAAAACCTTTTCCCAATCATTCCCCGAACCATGATGCTTCAGAGTCTCAAAAACCAAACACTCATACTATCAGCTTCATCTCTACTAAAGAATCTTCTTCTAAAACTAAGCCATCTACGAACACATCGACCGAATCAGAACCTCCTTCCACTTCATTAATCGTTGGGATTCCACCATCTTCAGATAGCCCGTCTTTGAATATTCCAACATTGTTAGATACGGATTCATCTCTCTCTGCTTCTTTGTCTGATCTTCCATCCATACCCGAGACAGTATCATCCTCATCTGTCTCATCGTCAGACATTCTTTCAATGCTCGAGGCAATTACATCCCTTCGAGTTTCCATCGCGGATACATCTACTTCTGTTTCTCCCATTTTTGCTGCGACTATGCCATTGGTGAACGTACCTATAATTGTGCCGACTTCGACGGAAGTGTCTTCGATTTTGACTCTTCTTGTTTCCTTTCCTACAGTAGTTTCACCCACAATTACTGTACCAGAAGTAGTTCCCTCGCAAGGAACTGCTTCTTCATCACTCACTTCTTCCATCACCAATGCTACTTTTCCTATTAAGGGAAAATCTAAAGAAGTAGCACCGACACCTATACGCTCGGTTCCTGAACTTAGACCGAGACAACCGAAATCTAACGTTGCGTCATCAGTACCTCCCCATTTGCTTCCCCTGAAAAGGTTACAATCACCTTATGCGGTTGAAATTGTCACCATCCCTGAAAAAGGAAAGCCCATATTTCGAACCATCAAGACTCTTGGTGCTTTCGTGCCTCATAAAAGATTGGATTTGTCTACTGAGAAGGTGTCTTCTTCTACAAACTTATCAAAACCATCATCTTCTTCTACAACATATTCTTCACCAGCACCTCGAAAAGTGGACTTACCTACTAAAAAGACACGTCACCTCTTTTATCAGAATCATCATCTTCGTTACCAAAAACTAGGGCACCCTCTGTTCCTCTGATTATACCTACTTTGGGAGCTTCTCCCTCATCTAAATTGACATCATCTAAATCATCATTAGTTTCGACCAAGCAGCCTCCCTTATCTCTGAAGACCACAACACTTGTCACATCTCCATCATCTTCAAAATCTATTTTAGGGGCTCCTCCTCCATTGAAATCAATCATGTCTCACTTACTTCCATCTCAAGTGCCCAAGGCTGCTCCTCCAGATGTCCAAAAAAATAAGATGATCCCTAAAAAGACTGTCAAACCTAACATGCAGGTTCTTTTACCTCGGTAGTCTGTTAAAGTAAAAGAGGCACCTTCATCATCTCTGTCCTCATCTTTGTCTACCGGGTTCTATACTGAAATCCTTCGCCAACTTATCCAATCTTCATCCATATCTCTTCCTCTGATTAAACCCTATAACCCTAAAGGAGTTAAACCTACCTGGTTTAACTCTGATTTGATTTGTGCTTACCACCGTACCCCGGGTCATGATACCGAGGGATGTAAAGCTCTTCAATCTGTCGTCAACAGCCTTTTGGAAGAAAGTGATCTTTTGCTGGAGGAGGAGGAACAAGTATCTCCTGTCATCTTAGCTCCATCTGAGCCCCAACGATCTACTCAGACCTCTACTTCTAGTGATTCCACTCCAAATGATCTTCCACCTTCTCAAATCGACACAATTCATATCGCCACTAGAACCCAACAATATGATAATCCATCCTCATCTACAGCATCTCGACCACGGGTTGTCATTTCTGCAGCCCCCGAAGGAGTTCCTCCTTCCTCATTAGCCCCGAGACCTTGGGTCTCTATTCATGCTGCACCTCGGGCTCAAATTCCTATGTCAGTTGAGGAGAGTGTTATGAAACAACTCACCCAGGCTCCGGTCAAAATGTCTCTTTTTGACCTCATTCAATCCTCTCCGCAACATCGCCAGGCTCTGATTGATAATCTGCATCGCATCGCAGTGAATTCAGATGATCCCCAGCCCTTCGAGATGGTTGTTGGATTGAATAGACCATCAACCACCATTTCTTTTGAAGATTCAGAAATTCCTTCCCTTTCTTCCGAGGATTTGGAGGCTCCCCTCTTTATCACAGTCCAAATCGACAACACTACATTAAAACGCATTATGATCGACAGTGGTGCTGCACTCAACGTCATCTCCTCACACACATTCGAGCAACTTAAGTTACCAAAGAACGTAGTGTCACCCCTGCCTTTCGCTCTTCGATCATTTAACGATCAGCTAGCAGTTACTTTAGGAACTGTGGTCCTACCCATTCGAGTAGGTAAGAAGCTGCTTCACGAACTCTTTTACATTGTTGAAGGGAAATTCCACTATAATATGATCCTCGGAACGCTCCTGGATTCGTGCAATGCATTGTGTCCCATCCACCCTCCATCGATGCTTAAAATATCAATATGAGGGCAAAATCTATACTCATCCAGGAGATCCTTTTCCTTCCGCACAATGCGACATGACCACAGGGTCTTCCCCTCTAAAGGAAAATGCTTGTTCTCCTGACGGGGCCTCATCTTCTTCCATACCTGTAACCAAACTACCGGATTTACAAAATTTAGAAGAGACATTGCAGCGTTTCTCACTGGGAGAGCTTCCTCTCCTTTCTTTTGACACCCATCTCAAACCTAGTGAGTATGGTAGACCAGACAAACAACCTGAATATCAGCCAAGTCTTGGTCGCATCGTCACCATTGGTCTACCCAATCAACAGACTAATTTCATTTACGGTGGTCTTGATATGCCTCACTATCGAGGACCAAACCTTATTTAACAGGGTTCGATTGTCTACAGAATCCCACGTTTGCAAAAACTTATTTATATCGATGCGCGTGGAAGGGCTTTGGCTTGGGTAAATATGAACAAGGTGTGCATGACCTCGCATCCATTCCAACTCTCAAGCCACATCAAAAATTTGGTTTAGGATTTAAACCTCTTTCAAAAGCCACCATCACTGTTCTTGATGAGCCTCTTCCTATTGAGGAACCATCTTCTCCCGCTAGGTCAGAAGCATCACTCGATGTGGATGACGCCATTTCCATCCCATCTAACTTTTTTTTTAGTCAATACCATTTCCTTAGGGCCACTAGCCTATAAGACTAATGACAGGTCCACTTCCATACCGTTAATTTTCCCTGAAATAGTTGGAGACGACTCTCCTACTATCAACACTATCCACTGTGCGGATGATGATTCTATCCTCACCTATCTGGGGGCAGAGGATTCCTATCTTCCTAAAACCATTCCTTCTGACACATCTACGCTTCTCAACGAAGCCACTGTCAACCTTAATATAGGGACTTCTAAAGACCCTCGCATCATTAAGGTCGGCCAATCCCTTAATCCACAGGAGTTAGGAGACTTTACCACTTTTCTTTCCAACCATCGTCAAGCCTTTGCTTGGGCATATGAGGATATGCCAGGACTCGATCCTGATATCGTGGTCCACAATATTGTTACTCTTCCCGACATCAAACCAGTTAAACAAAAATTGCGTAAAATGCACCCTAGAGTAGCCCTTCTTGTTAAAGAAGAATTGCAGTGCTTGCTCTCGGCTAACTTCATCCAACCCATTGATTATCCACAATGGGTTTCCAATGTAGTACCAGTAACTAAAGCTACTGGGAAAATTTTAATTTGTACCGACTTCCGGGATCTTAATCTTGCTTGTCCAAAAGATGATTTTCCTCTACCTAATATCGACCAACTCGTGGATTTAACTGCGGGTCATGAGATGCTTTCTCTTATGGATGGTTTCTCTGGGTATAATAAAATTCTCATTGCACCAGAAGACCAACATAAGACTTCTTTCATAACTCCTTGGGGGACCTTTTGTTATCGTGTCATGCCTTTCGGTCTTAAGAACACAGGAGCAACCTATCAGCGAGCAATGACCTACATCTTCCATGATCTCTTACACAAAACTGTGGAAGATTACGTCGACGATCTCCTCGGTAAATCCAAATGTCGTCAGGATCATCTTTTCATTCTTGTACCTCTCTTTGAGAGGCTTATTCACTTTTGTCTTCGTCTAAATCCATCTAAGTGCGTGTTTGGCGTTCTCACTGGTAAACTTTTAGGTTTTATCATTTCCATTAGGGGTATTGAAGTAGACCCCGCAAAAATAAAATCTATCCTTGAGATGCCTCCCCCTTCTAACTTAAAGCAACTCCACAGTCTCCAAGGACGTCTTCAATCAGTGCATCGTTTTATCTCACAATTGTCGGACCGTTGTCAACCTTTTCATCATCTCCTCCGTAAGAATGTTCATTTTGAATGGGATGAGCATTGCCAAAAGGCCTTTGATGATCTCAAAGCTTATCTTCTTTCTCCACCTGTGCTTACACCTCCACGTGAGGGGGAGCCTTTCTATCTTTATATCTCTATGATTGACCATGCTCTGGGAGCCATGATCTCGCATCGGGACGCTTGCGGTAAAGAACAAGCTGTCTATTACATCAGTCACACCCTCCATGAGTATGAAACACGTTATTCCGAAGCTGAAAAGCTGTGTTGTGCTCTCTTCTTCGACAACTTCTAAGCTTCGTCATTACCTCCTTAATCACAAAATTTACATTGTTACAAGTGTCAATCCACTCAAGACGATTCATGCGAAGCCTTATCACAATGATCTTATCACTCGTTGGCTCATGCTTATGACAGAATTTGATCTTGAGTTTATCCCGTAAAAGTCTATCAAGGGTCAGGTCATTGCAGATCAATTAGCTGATGCTCCTCTTCTGGACACTCAAGTCCCCCTTGCTCAATTCCCCGATGAATATATCCAACAAATTGATTTTGGTCTGTCTCCATTTAAAGTAAAGCTCTTCTTTGATGGATCCAAATGCCAGCAAGGGGGAGGTGTAGGTTTCGTGATGATTCCTCCTTGGGGTACGCCTATCCCAGTCGCACACAAATTGAACTTTGAGTGCACCAATAATATGGTTGAATATGAAGCTCTTGTTTTGGGTCTTCAAAATGCCATTAATCTCGGCACTTGTCATATTGACATCTTTGGTGATTTTGAACTCATCGTTAATCAAGTTACGGGTGTCTATCAATGCAAGAATGATATCCTTCAAAAATATCGTGATATCTTTCTCGTTCAACTCCAATCTTTCGATAAATTCACTATCCAAGCTATTCCTCGTACTCTGAATCGATTCACAGATATAATGGCTTCGTTAGCCTCACTTATCCCACCTTTTACCGAGGACTCACGAATTTATGTGGCTATGCAATGATTAGATCAACCATCTCATCTTAGGCAACTAACTTCAATCCATGCTGTCACAACCCATACTCAGGATGAGTGGTATCAACAGATCGTTGATTATCTATCTCATTCAGTGCTTCCTCTAGATCTGACTTCCAATGGTAGAAGATATTTTATCCTACGCGCTAATTGCTATACTATTCTAGGCGGGATCCTCTACAAACGCGGCTTTGATGGTATTTTGCTTCGGTGCCTCAAAACCCTTGAATCATCTAAAGCTATCCAGGAGGTCCATGATGGTATCTGTGGTGGACATTTTAGTGGCTTGGCCGTAGCTAAACGCATCTTACGTTTGGATATTATTGGCCTTCTCTTAATCGAGATTGTTGTGAATACACTAAGAAATGTGTCAAGTGTCAACAACATTCCAATCTCACACATATCCCTAGTCAAGCTTTACAACCTACAGTGGATTTGTGGCCTTTTTCGCAATGGGGTCTTGATCTCATTGGTCTCATCAATCCCCATTCTTCACAGCGTCATCATTCTATCATTACTGCCACTGAATACTTTACTAAGTGGGTGGAAGCTATCCCTCTTTCTTCAACAAAAGCTAAACCCATAGTTGATTTTGTCTATCAACACATCATTTGTCACTTTGGTGTTCCACACAAACTCATCACAGATAACGGTAAGTCTTTCAAGAACGTTGATTTGCAGAACCTCTGCGACGCTTTCAATATCAAACTCAACTTTTCTTCTCCATACTATCCTCAAGCTAATGGCCAGGCTGAAGCTTCCAATAAAACTTTGCGTAATATCCTCGCAAAGGTAACTAGTCGAGCTGGTAGGGATTGGCATTTACATATCCCTTTTGCTCTCTGGGCTTATCGGACTAGCATTCGTACTCCTACTGGTGCTACTCCCTTCTCTCTCGTCTATGGGTCTGAGGCTGTTCTTCCTTTGGAAGTCCAAATCCCATCTCTCCGTGTTTCTCTTAGAGAATTTGTCTCTGATGAGGGCTATCGTCAAAATCATCTAGCACAACTTGAATTATTAGATGAGCGGGCGTCTTAACGCTCTTGAACATCATCAAGTCTATCTTGAGCATGTCAAATGTGCTTATAACAAGCACTTGCAGCACCGTGACTTCAAAATTGGTGATCTTGTTCTTAAAGAAAACCAAAATGTCACTACACTCGAAAGGAGTCAGCGTGGTAAGTTTTCTCCCAACTGGATGGGTCCGTACGTTATCACTCATAAATATGGGTCTGGGGCTTATCGTCTATCTTCCATGGATGGTATACCTGAAGTGGAACCTCTTAATGCCTTGCATCTACAGCCCTTCTACTGTTAAAATCTATCTTACACAAATCTAGTCGCAAGACAGATCTTTCATCCATCTAACAACCAGTCATATACTTTCATGGTGATTCGAAACTATGTGGTTCTCTGCCTATTGTCTTTTTTACCTTAAATATGAGTATCGCGGCTCTACTCATAGCATTTTTCTTCTGGATATGTTTCTCCTCATGGTAGGAATACCTTAATCACCACTTCATTTGTCCTAAGTGATTATCTTAATCGTATCTACTTGGGGCATGAGTGCGTGCTCTTTGTATGTTTTCTTCCCCTCTATCTGATCTATCTAGGTCTAAACTCAGCTTCTTCCAAAAAGCTTTTCAAAAAAAAAGAGAAAAAGATGCTATCCAAAAAACATAGACTGATTCCTTAAAGGATAGCTATCCATACATTATCACATGAATCAAAAGATATAGACCATGCCCTCGAAGGATGGCTATCATTAAAATTCAAAATACGAACCGCTCCCTTGAAGGATGGCTGTTTCTCAAAGGAATTCTCAAGGCTTCTTGCATTGATCAGCCTTTCAGTCAGTTTATACACTTTTTAGCATCACTGAAAGACTTCCCGTATTGATCAGTCTTTCCATATCTAGCAAACTTCCCACATTGATCAGTTTGCTTTTCTGCCAGAAATCATGAAGCTAAGATATAAGACCTTTTGTCGATCATATGGAGAATCCTATTTTCCCAGTATGAACATGTATTCTGTCCCTTGTAAATTTTGACAAGATTCCTACTTACTACTCCTTCCGTTTCCCTCCTAAATCTGGTTTGCGGCTAGTTAGTGTGAGGTTTATTTTAACCTCATATAGGGCCTTGTATGCATGATCTTTTGGTTTCCTATCCAGATTCTATTTATGGTCGGTTAGGAGCCCAGCTTATCATTTTTCTTCTTATCTGGGTGTATTTCCTTTATTTCTAATCAAGGTCATTTTCATTACGTCCTTGAATCTCACAGAGAGTATTTCCAATTATTTCATCTAGTTAAATTAACATTTAACATGTTAATCTAATCAAACTCTATCATTTATCTAATTTCATCTTATCTACTTTGTCCAAAACACATCTCATCGCCTCTATTATAAACACATGTCTGTATGTCTATCTATTTTCATCAAAATTTAATTAAAAATCTCAAAAATATCAAATCCATTCCAACTATCGACTCCCACCTATCCATCACATCATCTAAACACTTGCCCATCAAAGTAACATTCCATCTATCTATATCTATTTTCTCATCCAAATTAAATCCACATATCACTCACATCAAATCACATCTATTTATATACTCTACATCTATTTCTATCCCATCACATCTATTCATCATCTATCGGTCTATGTCTATATCCATCATAATTACACTACATCTATCCATGTATATCAAAATTAAAAGCATGAGAACAATTATATGACAAAGGAAATGATGAATCTATATAAAAAACAATCGTGTCAGAAACACTAGCCTCCCACCAAACAAAATAAAAAAATAAAAAAATAAAAATAAAAATAATGACGGGTTGAAGAAGAACCACTTACCCCAGGTTGTGTCCTCCTCCACTTCTGACTGCTTCCAGAGGCTTCCATGGTGCTCAAATCCAATTTTTGATTCTCTTTGAATCAATCGTCACGGTGTAAATAAATCGTTCATGATTCCCTTTGGCATATTTATATATGTTGGGAATTGTCGGTGCTGATTTTTGTGGTCAGCGGCATTTTTTTCTGTCGACGCCGATTTATACTCATTTTTGCCTGTGGATTGTAGTATCGCTTCTCCAAATCATTTACTTCCATCTCCTAATCTTCTTGCCATGGTGTTGATGCTTGGCTTATCTATCTGGTCGTCATCCTGCCCTGAGTGTTACCTTTTGGTGCATACTTTTTCAATATTATCATTCATTTCGAGTTTGTTCCCTTTGCATGGGGCACTCACACTTTTTTGGCAAGCTTAGAGTTAATGGGTCTATAGGCACTAATGTCATCTACTTTGTAGACCATCTGGTTGTCCCTACCAATGTGTCTGCTCTTTAGATGCTGACTATTTTGCAGCCCTCCTTACACTCATGGGTCTGTAGGCACTAATGTCGTCTCATGAGGAGACCGTCTAGTCTACCCTACCAATGTGAGTTCCTTAGGTTGCTGCCTCTTTATTTATTTTTGTGCGTCATTAATGATCCGGTCTACTCCAGACATCTAGCTGGGGCTTCTTGCATTTTCATCTGCCTTTTTCAAACTTGGGATTGTTTATTCTATCACCCATCACATCCCTAGTTTGAGGGGGATCGCATAATCACTTTTTCTTCCTTTCTTCCACCTCCTTGTTTTTATCTCACAACCTTGCTTATCGCAAGTTACTTGACAAAAAGGGGCAAAATGTAGACACCTAAAATTGGTTATTCAATTTAGTGTCCCTTGTGCGCATTTTCTCCCTCAGGTAACTTGGGGCATGTTTATATCACCACTATCCCCTTGGAGTATTATTCAATTTGTGATTTAAACACCTATCCTAAATTTAATTCATCCCATTATGTTTTACCTGTGAGTAATTAAATATTAACTATTTAATTACACCTTTTTACATGTCTCCTAACCACTTATCTACCCCATATCTATTCTATCCATATATCCCCCCAATTTTTCCTCCTCCCAAACCAAACAACGGAATATTTCCCGTATTTGAGGTGGAGGGATCACTCTTAACTTTCCAGAAATCACTCTTTTTGGCCATCTTGGGAGTCTATTCCATGATCGGCGCCGACTGGTACTAGGTCGACGTCGATTTTTCGGAACGGCGCCGATTATAAATAGAGGCCCAAAACTCAGTTCTGGAGAGACAGATTATAAGAGAGAGAACGAGAGAGTTTTGAGCATCAAGTGTGAACATTATCTATCGAATGAGAGCGAATCTTGTCCAAATCAATCCCTGAGAGGAGCACCGTTACTCTGCTCTTATCACATCAACATCGCACGTCTCCATTGATTTTCTGGTGACTCTGTTCTTGCATCCAACACAGGTGGAGCCTTGCCAGTATCTCTTCAGCTTCTGCAGATCCAGCAGACGTTGATGATCTTGCCTTCGTTTTCTAATTCCCAAATATTCTCGCACCTTGTCTCGGATCGAGGCTGATCTATATCAGTCGACACCGATCTGAACCAGTCGACGCCGATCTATATCAGTCGACATCGATCTGAACCAGTCGACGCCGATCTATATCAGTTGACACTGATCTGAACCAGTCAACACCGATCTGAACCAGTCGACGCCGATTCTACATAATCGACGTCGATCATCCTGCAGACAGGTAAAAGGACACAGGTAACACAAATCCAGCTTTGCTTTCGCAGTTCCCTATTTTCTGTTGTTTTCTGTCTGCTGTTTAGATTCTGTTTATTACTTTGATCAGAAAATCTAGTCCTGTACGTACATCTTTTATCATGTATGCTTCTTTACTTAATTGAAAATTTGGACTGACATCCGCTGAGGGAGCTTATTACTTCCCGCACCCGCTTCTCGGGTAGTCCACCTAAATATCTTTTAACGTGGTCTTTTTCTGTCAAGCATCGATGTCTCGCTGTTACTTGTATCTACTGTGCAAAATTGCTCACATGCGCCCGTCTTATCTACATCGACTTCCTTATCCATCTACATCTTTGGATCTTGTCCATCAGGTATCAATTTCATTTGAGTTTTTCAAGGTTTTTGTGTTTAGTTTGGTACATTAACTTGGACAGGTAACAAGCACAAAATTCTTGATCAACAGGTTCATCCCTGATTTTGCAGAGCTAACTGTTAATATCTCCCAAATGATGAAAGGTAAACAAACGTTTGGTTGGTCTCCTGAAGGGAAAGAAGCCTTTGAAGGTATTAAAAGGGCCATTGCTAAAACTCCTGTTTTAGCATGTCCAGATTTCAGCAAAGATTTCATTATCTATTGCTACACCACAGATAATACCTTGGCTGCTGTTTTGACTCAGGAAGATTCTAATGAGCACGAACTCCCAATTGCATTTATGAGCTATATTCTAAAATATCATGAGTTAAAATACACCATAATGGAAAAAAATGCTTTTGCAGTGGTTAAAGCTGTCAAGCAGTTTCGTTTTTACATTCTTAACTCTCACTCCACGGTGTTGGTACTAGATACAACTATCAAGTCAATTCTCACACAACAGGAATTTGGATCCAAGAGAGGGAACTGGGTGGCCAAGGTTTAAGAATATGATATTGACATCAAACCAACCAAGCTCATCCGTGGAAAAGGCCTGTGTGAACTCATCGCTGAAGGAGCTAGACATGAGTTACTGGAGGATAAAGTTGGTCTTCCTACCGTTCTGTTTCTTAGCTCAGTTGATGAATGGTATGCTGATATAGCTCACTTTCTCACCTATGGAGAATGCTCCTCTCATTTGACTGCCAAAGAGAAGAGAGCCGTTAAACTGAGATCAACCCAATATGTGTTGTGGGAAAACACCTTGTTTATAAGTGGGTTAGATGGAAGGTTTTTGAAATGTGTGGACAAGGAACAACAAAAGAAGCTACTCTCAACTTTTCATGATCAGGCATGTGGAGGGCATTACTCATCAACTGTCACTGCTGAGAAAATACTTTGTGGAGGATATTATTGGCCTACCTTGTTCAAGGATGCATCAAAATGAGTTGATAAATGTGAGGCTTGTCAGACTTTCGTGGGTAGACCTAAGTTGGCCTCCTTGCCCCTTAAACCAGTTGTGATCAAAGAACATTTTCAACAATGGGGTTTATATTTCATTGGAACACTTAATCCCTCTTCTAGTGCTAGTCATACCCATGTATTAACTACCACAGATTATTTCACCAAATGGGTAGAAGCCATTCCAGTAAAGAGTACTACTTCAGAAGTAGTATGCAGTTTTATCAAAGAAAACATCTTGGTAAGGTATGGTGTGCCAAACAAGATCGTGATAGATAATGCTTCAAATTTTTCCTCAACTGAGATGATGGATTTTTGCTATGGATATGGCATCTCCTTGGCTCACTCCTCAGATTACTATCCTCAGGGAAATGGACAAGAAGAATCAACAAATAAAAATCTGGTGGCCATAATAAGGAAATTAGTCAATGAATCCCAACGGAATTGGCACAAGAAACTCTATGATGCTCTTTGGGAAGATAGGATCAAACCTAAGGGAGTCATTGGGATGTCTCCCTTTCAAGTAGTATATGGAGTAGAAGCTCAATTGCCAGTAACAGTGGAGCTACTAGCCTTGCATCTAATGAAGGCCATTGAAGATACCAGTTTCAATGATTCTTTGGATAAGAGAATCATGTATCTTCACAAATTGAATGAGGACAGATTGGAAGTTGCTGATAGGATATCTGCTCACCAACAGAAAGTAAAGGTCATGTTTGATAAGAAATCCAGGTTCAGAGATTTCCAAGTTGGAGACACTATTTTGTTGTGGGATAAAAGGCATGAACCTCGTGGCAGCCATGGCAAGTTTGATTCCCTTTGGCTCAGACCTTTCAAGATCAGGCACTTCGCTAGTAAGAATTCTTTTTACTTTGATTATATGGATGGTTCTTCTCTCCCACTTCCTTATAGTGGGAATTACCTAAAATTGTTTAAGTCATAGGTGATTAGGAAGTCCTTTTGTATATTCTGTATAGCGTTTTGTTTTTCTTTCCCTTTTTTTGGTGTGTTGTTCTCTGTATTGATTTGCTTTTTGAATCCGTGGCCCAATGGATAAGGTACTAGTCTACTTCCTCGAGTTTGTCTAAATTCTTGCCTTGTCTCATTCTTTGAATTTATGCCAAGTCATCCCCAGAAGGAGCAAGCTATTGTCCACTCAAAATTCCCCTGCTTTTAAGAAGTTGAAAATTAAAATTTTGAGGTTAGGTGTCTTTTCTGTTGTTCTGATAATGTGAAAAGTCAAGAAATTGGAAAAACTACGTTTTTTGGGTCATTTTGTGTGTTTTTCGGGCCTTTCAGACATTTTGTCCTATGTGTCCCAGGTTCATACGGGCTCTCTGTTCCCCGATCAGCCGGTTTACCTGAAGTCTGTTCTTTTCAGGCTCGTCGGAACTTTTTGTCCCAAATGTCCCAAGTTCTTTCAGACCCATTGTTCCCTTTTCGCCCGATTTGGCCAAGTCACGTATTCTGCGTAATTTTGTCCCAAATGTCCCAAGTTCTTCCGGACCAGTTGTTCCATTTTCACCCGATTCGCCCGATTCGCGTATTCCGCGTACTTTCGTCCTGCGTGTCCCAAAAGAATTTTTGCGTCTTTTCCCCGCATCGCCCGAATCGGACGAACCGCGTACTTCGAGCTTTCGCGTCCCTCGTGTCCCAAATGAACCAAGTGCCATTCGTGCTATTTTTTCCCACTCTACCCGAATATCTTTCTTTTCAATTTGGTGGATATGTATTTAATGCGCATTCATTGCCTTTCTCTCTCCTAAACGACTATATAACAAACTGCCCTCTATGCATTTTTGCACACTACTTTCATGTTATCTATTGCTCGAACCCTTGCAACCAAAATTCCTGCACACGTATCCATTCCCCCTGTAATTCCATCCCAATTATAGCTTGCAGCTTTGCTCTCCGAGTTACTATCAACATGAAGATAAAATTCTAGGGGCAGGAACAAATTTCACCACTCGAGTCCGCCGTTCCCGATATCGGGGACAGTGAAGTTCACCACCTTAACTTTGGGGATTTTTGGACAAGGATGACAGACACGAATCCTTACCGATGGCACAGATGATTCATGACAGTGGTCTGGCTTTCACTGGTAGTTTCCCTATCTCGGTGCAATGCACGGGGAGCTCATCACCAAACTTGACGTTGCCGCCATTGGCACTACACTAAGGATTCTGGAAATGGACAATGCTATAGTTATCTCTCAGAATCAGGCACATGCCCTTTTCAATCAAGACAGTGATAATTATAAGGCACGGGTGGCAAAGTCCTGACTGAAAAACCCTAAGAAGGGGGCATCTCGTCTGTCCAAGACTCTTTTCCGTGCGGATTTCAACGAAGAACTAGTAGATTTCATAATCCTACTAGCTTGGGTTATGGGCTTAACCTCTATTAATGAGTTCCATTTTTGGATGTGTCCGCTTATCAATATGGTGTGCGAGGGAACTCAGAATATCAACTGGGCAGAGATCATCAGTATGAACCTAGCGGAGCAGCTGTCTAATGTACAACAAACAAAGAAATTCTATATGACTTCATACCTGATGTATACTCTAGCAGCATCGAGGCAATGGTTTGGTTTTCATACATCGATGCTCACAAGGATGACCCCGTGTATGCCTACTGCCCGCAGTTCACCCTAGAAACCAGCAATCGCAATTTTTGAAGGGTGAATGATGCTTTCACCATGTACATGGTCAGGCTTCTTGAGAGTGACATAGTGAGAAGATTTTCTGATGAAGCCATGAGTCTGATATCGCACTACGGTGCTTATTTTATCCAATTCAGAAATTTTTCCTATATCAAGCTTGCTGGCTATGAGAGCACTCCTCTCAAGCTCCCTATATTATGTAATGACAAAATGACCTTGATAGAAGTGTGCAGGCAATTGGAAAAATTGCATAGAACCTGCAGAGACAAGAAAATTACTGGTTTGCACTTCCCCATCTCTTTGGGAAATTACACCTGCAAAACAACCCTGGATGCACAAAATACAGAAAGGGCCCTAGCTCCCATTACTGTCCATTTCTTCGGGCCCAAAACTTGCTTTGACTTGAAAATTTTATTGAGCAGAACATCAAGATAACCTATCATCATAGGGCAGACACAGAGGACTATTGGGCTGACTGTGCTGATGATTTTGAAGCCAGAAGGAGGCATTATGGCAGGTTTTCCCTACAGTTAATTCAAGAACTTGGCTTGTACCAAGTTCCTGAAGGGCTACAGGATGAAAATTCTGACCTGTACTCATATGAGTATGAAAATGTGGTCAAACACACTCCCTTGGAGGACTTGCATTGGTTCAAAAAGGAGAAGGATGATTTGGCTGAAATCCTAGCTCCAGTCTTAGTCAGGACCAAGATCTGGTTTGATAGCAAAGTTCGTGAGCACAGGAGGCACTCAGGGGAATCCTCCTCCAAGGATGCTTCAACACCAAGGAGGGAAGCATCACCACCTAGATCAGAAGCACCTGTATAAACCCCTCCAACCTCGTCAACTCAAGGACATGCAGTCTCTACTCCTTCCTCATCCACCTAGGTGTATCAGAAGAAATTCAAAGAGGTTAAAAAGGATCTTGTGGAAGAAGATCCCCTGAGGAAGCATGCAGAATTGCCTTTAGGACCAGAGAACATTATTGTTCTTAGTGAAAGTGAAGAAAGTGAAGTGCTAACTCCTGCAAGCGCCTCAGAAGCCCCAATGGATAAGGATAAAGAAGTCCAGAGCACTGAACTTCCAAGCACTGTTGATTCCTCTGCACCAGGAGCCCCAAGCACTCCACTCATATCTCAACTTGAGGCAACATCTGTGCAAACCTTTGGTGCCATGAGTTCTCTATCTTTTGGTCCTCTTGCCCCACCTACTTATTCCTCCTCCTTTTTTGCATGGGTGTAGCCTCTTGTCGACAGTAGGAAGAGAAAGTCTTCCTCCCAGATCTCAGGACCAAATTTTGATGTTGTGGAAGATTTGCTAGGCACTACTCCTCCTTCTCGCGCCAAAAAACCCAGAATTACCTCCAGGATAGTTTCTGACGCTCAGGGCCAGCAATTCCTAGAGATAGCCAAGCCTATGGTAGACAAGCCAGAACAAGATTTACAAGCGTCTGATCTTGAGCTCTCAAGAATTCCCATGGGAGAGTCTACCCCTGAAGGTGAGATCCACAATCTTCAGGAAACAGTCACTGGAGTGATTGGGAGGGTGGAGAAAGGGCAGCAAACCATAGAACAGTTGGAAGAACAAGCCCAGATTCTTACAGGTTTCATCAAATCTCTTTTGTCCAAGGACAAAGTTTTGGACCCCTACTCCATTGAATAATCTTCCACCACCTGTAATTTTGAGCCAAGATGAAGTACAAAGTATCAAAGATATGCACAAGTATTCCATCTATGGCAGAGCTATGGAGGCCATGGTGGATGATATACTTGTTGCACGATTGAACTTCATTGATGAAGCTTTCAAACTCCACGGGAAGGTGAACAACTTGCAACAGAAGCTCTCCTCCACTATTAGGAGCATTGATAAAGAACTTAAACTTTGGAGCATGTTGCATAGTAGAGCCTCCACCTCATGGGACAAACAGATGAAAATATTTTGATGGCAAGAAAAGTCATCGAGGATACACGAAGGATAATTTGTCAAAGTCCTGGGTCTACAGCATGGAATGGAAGATCAAGGTCCTAGAGGAGGCTTTGGGAGAATTAAGGAATAGCTGGCAAAAGGGTGAGGCTTTCAAAACACAAGTTGTATCTTCTTTCAAAGATATACATTGTCATCTTCAAGATGAGACTTCTGGTGTGCCTCTCTCCTTACAAGAAATCAAATCTCAGTTCAGAGCTTTTGTCAAGGGTGATCTGTTCAAGGAAAGCTCCATTTCTAAGGAAAAAATGAAGGATATCTGCTCTCTTCAATCTTCCATTGAAGAAGCAAATAAAGATTATCGTACTCATGTCGAGTTCGATAAGGAAATGGAGAAGTGCCTCGGATTTTGGACTCAGTCTACTGCCAACACATCAGTCCCACGTGGCAAAGACATAGCCGAGGTGTTGAAGTGATTCAGATAGTGGATCTTAAAGTCAGTGGGTCCATCCCAGTCATAAGCACCTGTCTTCTTCTCCTAATTCTTCTCTTCTCTTCCCCTTCTTTCTCTTGGATTTGTTGTAATTAGTTGGGATTTGTTGTCATAAATCATACATGTCTCAAGTGAGACATGCAAATTATACGAAATCTCTTTTTCTGTTGAAAGTAATCTACCCCTACTCCAACTCTAACTAGATTTGGGAAAAGCTAAACAAAACCTGAAACGGGTAGGAGAAATAGCTTCCCTTTCTTATAAGGTGCGGCCATGCAATTAATTTTCAACGGTTATGGCCTGTAACAAGAGTGAAAAATTACCTCCCAAATTCTACCCAAGGTTTCAATAAACACAAAGGATACCTCCTCAAGATGTTTATCATTTGTTGGAGGTGTTGCAGTTGACCCTTGGGCTTTGAAGATTATCCTCATGCTCTAAAGTGAGAATGACCGGCATTGGCTTCTCCTTTGGCTTTGATGAAGCTGAAATCTTGATGGGCATGTTGCAGACTCTTTAAAATGGAGCTGTTTGCATGATGATTCAGACCTTTTGCTCCTGCAATCAGTTAATCCTCTACTTTAATGACTAGTGTAGAGGTGGTGTCATCCTTATCTTCTTTCTCCTCCCCTTTTTAGCATCTTGGAAAATCTAGACTCTTTGATTGAAAGCAAAAATCTTTCAATGATATCTCTTTCTAGAACATATGAATTTAATTCAGTGGAACTATCATGAGTAGCATGATTCTTTTGTTGTAGGGTTGATGAAGTAGTAAAGGTTTTAATTTCCATGGGATTTTCTTCATTGAGACATCCCCCCAAATATGATAAGAAATCAAGCTTATCATCATCATGTTGTGCCAAGGTCTCCCCTCTTGTATGATGTTTTTGAGTCTGCAAATTCTACATCATGTACATCTCCATCTTGAAATATGAATCCCATTAGCCCAAACACTTCCAAAAACTCTAATTTATGGAGAGGATGAATGGGGAGGGTTCACAGTCCCTTGAGCACCTAACTCATGATTTGAACCCCTTGAATTAGATTCATTTATCACCATATGTTCCTCTTCTTTTAGATTTGGTGTTGTTCCTTGTTTGTATGGGGGTATAGCTATTCAAAGAAAAGGGGAGGGTGGGATGAATGACTTAGAGATGGAGAAGGAACTCAAAATTTGGAGTGGTATGATATGGTAAAACTTGGGGTGGGATGAGAGATGAACAAAGTGTTTGTGATTGACCCACCCATTGATAAGGCCACCTCATATTTTTCCCATATGTTTCAATACCTTCGATCCACTAGAAAAGTGAAGGAAATTTTTCTTCTAAGAGGCCAAGCTTCTCCTGCGAACTATAGTGTCTAGGAATAAGGCCTACCCATGGACAAAGTGCCCTGCATCCTATTCTGAATGCCTCCATTTGTGTTGTAGCCTAAGATTGAACCATGCTTGCCTCTACCTGGGTTATCTTCTCTAGTAGGTCAACATCCTCCAATTGTTCGTAGTCACCAAATACGTACCCAAGTCTCTATTTGGGTCGGCATAGTGACTTTGAAACTGGTTATGATGTTGGTTTGGAGAAGGCTTCAAGCTCATTGGATACTGATGATACTGCTGAAATAGTAAATTCCACTGTGGGAATGAAGTCGTGATTGCACAAATTCATAGAATGAAGGAAAATGAGATACGTGCAAAGAAATATGAATGGAGATGGATGAAAGAAAGTCTACAATCTGTCAAAGAAGGGGTCTTTTGGACTAAATGAAGTCTCCAGATGGTGCCTTGTATGTGCCTCCAAAGGCTGAATCTCACCAAGAACACACCGACTTGATGAAATGAAAAGATAGGATACTTCAAACCCTCCCACTTGGCGAGCCAAGAAAACTGTGGATGATTATCTTTGCGGATGAACTGTCAGATTCATTTGATACCTTAGGTTAGTGCGACGTGTGCCCTAAGGTAACTTCCAAATTTTAAAGAATTTGGCTCTTCTCTGCATCAAGGATAAGGATAGCATAAACTGAGATGAAACTGTAAAAACTAAGGCGATATGCCAAAAGAAGATGCAAGAATCAAGAATCTAATTTCCCAAAATAGGGAAAGGTGAACATTGAAAAGGGTGGATGAAATGTACCATATTACAAAGATAGATTCACGCAGAACACCACTCAAACTACTAAGAACAACTTCAGAACTAATAATAATGTTATAAATTTGCACAATATACCAACATTGAATAAAGGCTATTAGAGATGATAAAAATTTGCAGATGGAAAAAATGCACCACATGGCATATTATATTACTCCAAAATATGTGCACAGTACAAACAATAGATAAGAGGCAAGCAAAGTACTATTACAAAGCTAAGAGAGAAGGTTAAAGCTTCAAACTCCCTACATTTTACAGAGGATGAACTGAGACAGAAAAGAAGAATTGAATAACTCCCGATGTTTTTTAATGAAAAAACTTCCATTACAATAAATAGGATGATGAAGAAGATAAAAAGATCATTCCAGACATTGCCTTCCAACTACTTGTAAGCTATGATAAATGGTGTGAAGTGACATAAATAGATTTTGGAGATCTATCATGCTTCCCCATGATTTTTTATTTAAGGAGTGATAGCCATACCCATATAATACATCTTTAATTATTTTTGCAACTGACTCCCTTGAAGTGGACTCACTTTTTAAGGAACATCCTTTCAAATATTTATTACATATCTTCTCCATCATTATGCATTGAGCTCTAGGTCATGATTCTGACGGCACCTATTTTTATGTTGTTATGCTAAAATGACCCTTTGAGTGCAAGTGAACAAATTGAGTATTTGTAGGTTCGCGCTCTTTACACAGGACTGTGCATTAACTCTATTGCTGAAAAGACAAGTCAAATGATTTTTCTCCTTTTACCTTTTGAAAGATCTAAGCATTTAAAACTTCTAGATGGGTTTCATAATTTCCCATACGTGTTATTTTTCCTGTCGCCAATCTTTTGTAACCTGCTTCGAACTTGGGGTCCATTTGTCGTGAGATCCACATGGAAGCCCACAACATCTCTAGGGTCTCTGCTTTTCTTCATAGCTTTTGGAAGTGTGCCGAGCTGACATGTGACACCCTTTGCGAGCTCTCTAACATCTCTTGGGTAAGTAATGGAATTTCCGCATATTAATGCGAAGACCATTTTTTAGGTGGGACCCTTATAGCTAACTCCACGTGTAAGCCCCGTGATATTTTGAGGCTTCATTTCCCCTTTAATTTTTGGAATTGTGCCGGGTTAACACTTGGCACCATCTGCGAGCCCATTACTCATTCTTGAGTTGGATAGTCACGATTTAGTTTTTTAACGTTGATTTGGATAAGTCCTTTTCCCATATCACCGAAGGCTTGACCCCTGGTGCCCCTCGAATATGTAGAAATCTCATAATTTACTTGGTCAATCCAGCAGGAATCTGATTGTTATCTAATTTTAGCGGGCGGTGGAGGAAATTAGATAACATGCCCCACACATATATGATAATCACAATGAAAGTTTTCATTATAGTTCCTACCTTTTGGTTGTGATGGGTCTAATTCGAGTGGCGGGGGAAGGGTAATAAGATTGCTCTCAAGAATTTGTTTCAATATAAGATGCAGAGCCATGGGAAAGTTACTAAACGTGCACAGAGGTTGCTGTGACTGAACCTCCCTAATAGGAGTGACGATGTTGATAGTGACTTTAACATTTGTTAGTTTAGTTGTGGAAGGTTTAAATGGCATCTTGTTGGGAAAATGAGTGAGGAAGATTTCAAGGTTTTTTGTCTACATAATATAAGATTTCCTCTGGATTTACAGAGGGCAGATCATTTTGAAAGCTGTAAGACTATGACAATTTTGATCAAGATGTTCCCAGAGGTCTTTGAAGAGTTGCAGGTCTCAATTTTAGAGCATGGTAATATAAATATGAATAAATAAATCCTAAAGTTTCTACTTTGTAATGAATGTTTGTCATCTTTTTTAGCAATAAAATTCATGTTTTGTGGATTTTCCTCAAAACGTAGCTTGTGTTCTATTTGTGTCATCTTGACTTCCATTGGTTTGTAGCTGTGCTATTTTTCATGTTTAAGTTCTCCTTAGCAAGCCTCATATTTTTGGAGAATTGTGTCCAAGAAATGCATCAGCTAGATGTGTGAAAGTTGTTTTGGATTGTGGCAACATTGTCTGCCCTAGAACTCCCACTTTATTCATAATCCTATTTTCAGACTCACTCAGGAAATAACTTATCCACCCCTGTTCCTGGTGTTATAACCTCCTTTAGTTTAGCGATTTAAAATTCTTTATGGTATCTCTCTGTGGGTCACCATAGTCCATTGGAATTGGGAAGCTTAGTGTTAGATAGTTGCATTCCCCTTTTTAGGAGCAGTTTAGGATTAGAGATGACAGGCTGCAGAAGGAGTATGCAACCTTCTCTTGAGGTAGAATCTCAAAATGCTGAGGCATCCCACAGTGGCCTGATTGACAACTCCCGATTTTGACCTAAAAGATCACTGACTAAAGAGTCAGTCCATGGTCTTGATGACCATATCAGAGGGTGACTTGTTTTACATGATAAACTAAGGGTGATGATTCAACTACTTGCACATGCTTGGGCAATATCAATGGGAATACCTATACAATGGGAGGCCTAAGACTAGACCCCTAATAGGTGGTTGATTTGTTATCAAAAATGGGTACCTCGTTTTAGCTCAATGATTTTTTTGGCTAGGTCTTGGAGTTTCATCATAATGCAACATGATCACAGTCCATCTAGTTCATGGGGATGCATCAACAAGGTGATCATTGATGGCATGAAGGTGAGCTACAGTAACACACCATTGCTGCAGACGGCGATCCATTAAAATTCTACCGCATATAAACTCTAGAATGGTAAAGTAATATGCAAGATTCCTAGAATCATGATTATCTATTCCATATAACCAATATTGATTAACATATGATATTGACTAACTATCTAGTGCTGGGGATCACATTCTTCTTCCACTACTTATGAAGAACTCTATCTATTTCTACTCATACTATTTCCATGTTTTCAACAAATATTGTCTGATCCTAGGAAACGTTACTACTCCTACTGTGTTGAGAGAAGAGGAAAGAACTCAGCTGAATATAGATGCTCGTGGGAATATGTGTCGCAATTAGGTGAACTAGAAAATCAGTGAAGCACAAATGACTGTGCAAGAGTCCCTATGAAAGGATGGATCTAGAGGAACTATTGCTAGACCTTATGAGCACTAATGAAAAGGAATGGGGCATCTTAATGGGCGCTCTAGTAGATGAAAAATGAGGTGCATATCGTTACGTGTAAAATTTCTGAAACTAATCTCATATGGTGGGAGGTGGTTTGGGAAACCCTCACTTGTCTGTCGCATTAGATTTTATTGTCTTATAACGGACTTTGTCCAATGATCCAAGATGATTGTAAAGTTTCACCTGTAAAAGGACCAAAAGAAGTATCAAAAGACCTAAAAAAGATAAGATACAAATGAATGGGTCATGACTGACCTCAGTGGCCACAATTCTGGGATTACTAACTGAGTGCTACACTACATTTGAGACCCAAATGTAGTTCTTTGGTCACTGTGTGCATAATGTGCTCTTGGGTGCTCTTGTGTCACCCACACTCTCTGACCAGTAGCTGTGTCCATAACTATATGTAGACCTAATGGTATTATTATGTTTGCTATCTCACAATCTTTGAATACCACATAGAATCCCTCACATTTCTCCTATTGAAACTGTGAGGAAGATCTTGGATAGCCTTATGCCTTCGAGGATAGAGCTACGTGGACCCTAAGTGATCTCCAATGCA
The DNA here is from genome assembly GCA_019776745.2 of Taxus chinensis. NCBI lineage: Eukaryota > Viridiplantae > Streptophyta > Pinopsida > Cupressales > Taxaceae > Taxus > Taxus chinensis. The sequence goes on along the minus strand of CM034148.1, from coordinate 38,830,186 downwards.
TTAGATTTCATATGCAACTCTAGACTCAGTGATTCTATTTGCAAGTGATGTCAAATCCCTCAGTTATGGTCACAAAACCTCACTTGTTAGTATTTACATGGATGTCTCTTGACCAACACCTTTTATCAATTAACCTCGATATAGGTCGACACACATGTAAAGATTTATTCCACAGACCTCAAACGGCTAGATAGAGTCCAATAAAGTGACAAGACAATTTCCTACCATGGTTTCAGGGCGCCCACGAGCGCCCCATTACTAATCTAGGCGCCCCAGTCGAGGCTATTTATGACAATGGGACTTGATAGAAACTGAGTGGGCATCATGGGTGCACTTGATGTTAGCATCATGACAAAATCAAATAAAACAAGATGGCTGAAAGTATTCGGGGTTCACACATACTACACACTTTACATTTATTATTTCATGCTCATGATACACATCTTGATACACTCATATCAGCCTTACCCGATGATGCACTCTCATGCTATAAATCACATTTCACTATTGAGTGCATGATTATACATGATCAACACTACAGACTACACTACACACTACACTACATACTTTCCTCATGTATGCACGCATGTTATGCAGGCTTTCTACACAATATGTACTTTATGTGCAGTCACGAAATATGTTTTTGGCCACATTGGCTTTTACATGTTGTCTTACCTTACCCTCATGAATGCACTCTAGCTCCTACCATTGCATACCCATTTTTTTAGGGTCTATATGTGTCAAATGTACTTCACCATATTTACACATTCATTGCATTCCCTCACTCACGCTTACTAACATTGTCTTCTTGTGTGCTCTACACTTACATCGTATCATATATTACTTGCATAACATTCAAATGAGTACCTCATGATGCACTCTTGTTCCTACGGTTCATTTTTTGACTTGTATAAGCCTTGGCATGTCTACCAATGCACACTCCCTCCCCTTCTGTAGGGCATCAGTTTCAGTTCAACAGTCGGTCCTCCTTTGGGCACGTGACTCATATGTCTCCTCAGCATTGTATTCTATTCCATCCCATCCACAACATGAGGCGGCATATCATTGGGTGCATCAATCACCCTTTCTTACAATGGTACCCATATGATATATGGTGCTAATACCGATTTTAGCTCACATACACCATACGCCCATTATCGTTTCCATATACACATGCAAGTTCACTATCTTTGTAGTTGTGCCCCTTGCCCTTCCTACATATGCGATACACAGAGCACAGATGCTTGGCACAATTACTCTTAACATTTTTCACATCGGATCTTGGGGGCAATCACTTTCGGTACACTTACATAGTGGCTTTTGTTTAACTTTACATAACACACTCCTTTAGCATAATACACATACTTTGACATAATTTTTATCTTTCGAACATGCTAACGGGTGCTTCACGTACAACATTTGTATATACAGGTCTAATTTCTTCCATGTTTTTCTGATACATTGCTTATTACTGTTTGTCATTGTTTGTTGTCATTATATGTCTTGTATTGTTTGCGGGCTTTTCTCTATATCTCATGTGCACAACGTTCTTTTATTATCTCCACATTTTCAGACAATACACATGATTGATTTTCTTGTGAAATCGTGAGTGATGTCCCATGTTTAAAACTCACTTTTCACAGTCTATTTTGTATCTTCTTGCATCTTAGCTAACACATTGTCTTTTATGCGTTTTTATCTTATATACATTATCTTCTTATATGCGTGTTTATCATGTCTTGATTTTACTAACACTTGTCTCCTAGCCATTTTACTTGTGTGTTCCTTTGTTTCTACTAATGCACGCTCCCTTCCCACTTGTATGGCATCAATCTCATCACATTAGTTGGTCTTCCTTAGGGCCACGTATTCCTCAACAACATGTTAAATGAACTCCAAACAAGGGGGGCGTCATTTGGGAGAACCGGTCACCCTATACAACAGTTCACAATAAAAAAACAAAATAGTTCAGTACCGTTACAACACAATCATCAGTCACACCAATGGCCCACTTCCTAAGAAATTCCCTTAGCACAACACAGTAACAAGCACCCAATACCTAAACAATAGCATTATGGGAACACCCTAGACCCTTTCTAGACATCCTATGACCAGCGGAGCAGTTACACATCATTTTTTAGTTCAATGACAATTTTTCAACAGTTTTCACAGTCGGCTTTTATAGGACAGATAGTCTTTCAGCACTCAGACATGCATACACTCACACATCATTTTATACTTTAGCATGAGATCGGATATGTTCAAAATGGATCATGATTTTTACACACTATCTACAGATGGTGATATCACACTTATAGGAAGTAGTTAAAGGTTAGGAGAATGACAACCAAACTTATTCTCCCTAAAATTCTTCCATACTCAACATTCTTGGCGTGAGATCACCAAAAAAAAACTGTGCACACAACGTAATTGGTTTAAGATCACCCAAAAATGCTCATTCTTCTACATCGTCTTCAGGGTCCTTAAATAACTCTTTTACTCATCACGGATCAGGTGCACACATATGTTCCTTTTTCCACATTATTACAATACTTTTGCATACTCTGTACACATTTTTGAGTCATATTTCTGACATACACGATGTATTTGTCTTCTTGTTTAGTTCTTCTCATTTTGTAAGTTTGTCCTTGTGGGAAGTTGTAGTTACATCATTCATCAAATCAATCAATCAATCATCAATCACATTAGAATCGACATCAAACATCGACCAAAGGTATAATCATGCAACATCTACACAATATGTTCTCGTCTCTAGGGTCATCATTTATCATCATCGTTTTTACGCTTCCTCTTATTTAGCTTCAAAGATTTACATTTTTATCACTCCACGCTTTTTCCTTGTCTCTCGAAATGCTTCTCGCCATGGATGTACATGGTTAACTGGTACAAATCTCTGTATTTAATCTATGTTATCGAGCATATCACTCAACAACATAAAGTTGAGGAAAATGTAGACACTAAATCATGCACTTTGGGTATCTATATCTAGTCCTATATTTGTATACTACTATTCATATGATTCCTATGTAAGAAAAGTACTAATTGAGCCCAAGTCTTTGGCCACCTTTTCTTGCTTTCTATTTCCTCTGATGATCTTACACTCCTAGCCTAGTATGTCTTTTCATAGTTCATCATTTCTCACTCTAGACACCAGCACCTAACCAGGGAGCCAGCGCCAGGTGGCCCTATCCCCTTTGGGTGCCCCAAACCTCTTTGTACTTTTCTCATATCTTTTAGGTCCTTTCTAGCCGTTTGGGAATATTATCTTTTTGGCAGTCATCCTTTATGGGGTTAATTACAAAATTCAAGCAAGGGAATCATATAAATATAAAGTTATGTGACAATAATAAAGGACCAAACATTAAGCATTAGCTATCATCACCTAAGGTTGCATCCAAAGGAATTATCAAGATCATTCAAGAATCCATCTAACATCCACACAAGTGCAAAGGACTGCATTATTCTGCATTCACTTAATAGGAGGGGAAATTTATTCTTTCATGCACACATCTATTTACATCTTTTACATCTAGCTACTTGCTCGCTATCAAGTGTGACATGCACAAGAGCCACCTAGGGCACAATTCCTTCACACATACACATATAAGTACATTGGGTTTGAGATGTAGTGTAATGCTCGGTCGTAAGTTCACTTGTTTGACAACCAAGGACAATATGACCCCTCATTTGCATTATTTTCGTTTTGGGATTTGATGCAATTTTGAGGGTTTTATAGGTCATTTTATCATTGCAGGTTACATGTGACATCTGTAAAATTGAAGTGACGTACTAGCAACAGGAAGCGAAGAACATTGAATACCTCACAACCCTCTAAAGTTGGTTTTCTGATGGTCTGAGCAGACACAAACTCCTAGAACAGGTGAGCAGCGCCCGTGGGTGCCCCTGACCCATTCCAGGAACCCCAGTCTAGGCAGATCTTGTGGTCACATAATTTTTCGAACCTTTGTGTGACACTTATCCCGCTCTCTTCATCAATTCGTCACTTTGGCACAACCTAGGATTATTTGTGAATCAACTAAGTTCTCTTATCTCCTCTTTTCAACTAGGGTTTCATACTCTTTAGCTTATTTTGCTTGGGTCAAATTTCTATATTTCCTTGAATATATCTAGCGCTATTACATAATTAGTATTAGGCATCTATTTATTTCAATATTTGCTTAATCATTTACATGAGAGGAAATGTAGTGCCCACTTCCCTAGGAAACTATTTAGATATAGATTTCCTTTCGTATTATAGTTTTAATCATATGACTTATTGTATATGTTGTATCGGTATGGGGTACATGGAATTACAATTTACTTGGACTATGTTTCTTTGGTGACATTGAGTTGGCACAAGTTGTCAACCTTATATTATAATTAGCATGGTTATGACATTGACACATTGATATATTGTTGCTTTTGATAGATGTACATGGTTGATGTTTCAAGATTGTGTATTGATTATATTTGACTATGATGATGATGATGGTTATAATTGAGTATGTTTTAAATTATAATGAGATTATGAAATGTATGTGTGATTGGTGCATTTTTATCTTAAATTAAATAATTTTTATTTGGTTAATCTATTTGGGCATATATGATGCGTGCGTTGAGTGTGTAGATGATGAACAAGTACTGAAGACTACGTGTAAAGAACCAAATACACACGCACACACAAAAAAAAACATAAGAGGATGGAGGGGGACTAAATTCCACGAAGCTCCATAGCCAACACGAGTCACCCAAGACATAGATATTTGTGGGATGAGATTATGTGTAAGGTGATAAGTGCTTGTTTTATTATTTTTGTTTTCTTAGCTTGTTGATAACCCTTTTCATGATCTTAGCTAGTTTTAAGTTGCTTAATTAATCTCTTTTGTTGTTTAGTTTTAGTATGGTTCATGGGGGTGAATGTTTTTCATTTTTGGTTGATTTTTCTTTGGATGGGGTGGTTGAAATATTTCTTTTTTTTGGTAAATTTGAATTTTCCCTTTGGGGCCATTTTTGAGTGAAGTGTGGGACAAGTAAACCTTGTCCCACACTCACAAAAATCATCCTTACGCCTACCCATGGGGTAGGTGTACTTGTGATGAGTCATTTTCTTTCCTTTTTAAACATCTCATCTACTGTATTTTGTTTAATCAATTGTTCCCCTTAACTTGTATTTCCCAGTGATATTGCTGAATATTTCCATTATAAATTGAACTCGTGGCATATATATTAGTTAATATAATTATTTCTAAAGATTACTTTATTCTGTGGGTTATGAGTATGCATTTATTATTTTGATTGTAATATGATGTTAAATAGTGCTTTGCTTAAATGCCAACCTCGTTTGCAAAGAATTTGTTATATGCATAAACTAACATGCAACAAAGGATCCACATGTAGTAACCGACATACAACCAAAGGAACTCATTTATAACAAAGAGGTCATTCAGACAAACTGACATGCATCCAAAGGGACTTATCCACATCAAAGCATCCAAAGTCAAAGGAGGTCACACACATACATGAAACCATGATTCTGAGGAGCTTGCACAATGTGAACACTACACCTAAGCTCACACGTGTTGATAGAAGTAGTAGTTATGTAAAGAAGAAGAAGACACAATGCCATCACCTGATTATGTGTTGTAACTCAAACAAAGAACTAATTGGTTTAACTCATAGTTTAATAACTAGTTGATCAACTGATCGGTTAGTTAAGTTATGTGATTTTATGAGAACATCTACTGAATAGTTCTATTGCATGTATGCATTGCCTGATTATGCGTTGTAACTCAAACAAAGAATTAATCGATTTAACTCATAGTTTAATAACTGATTGATCAACTGATTGGTTAGTGAAGTTATGTGATTGTATGAGAACATTTACTGAATAGTTTTGTTGCATGCATGTAAGTTTCTAGATTGTTTGGTTAAGATATTTCACTTAATCCAACTAGAACTCCTAGTAGGAATCTATCTCTTCACACCTCTACTGTAATGAAAGATATAAAGAGAAAAGATTAATGTTATAGAAGGATATACAGAGATACATAGATAGATCAATCATTAGGTAGAGAATTTGTTGTATTCACTTGTAATCTTCATGTTGATGAAATAAAAATCTAAGTTATGTTAATTTACTATAGACACAAACCTTAGGAGGTATTAACACCCAAGGCAGGACCCACTTGTAGTTTACTACCCTCTCCTTCTATTTGTTGTTTTAATTCCTCGCATGATTATATTAGCAGCAATCCATTTCCTTATCTATGCTCTGTTTTTACATGATTTGTCATTAGCCATAATATTTAATTTTACTCATAGTCTACTTCATTTCCATCATTGTTATTTCCTAATTATAGTGAGAAAAACTTACCTTTACACCTCCCAAACATCTGTAACTGTGCATACAACATTGACAATATTGAAAGTTTACGTCCCTAGGTCTGATAATTAAATGACTATAGATTAATGAATAACATGTTAATTGATGCAAGTTAATTTACACCACCGTTTCCAGGGATACTCCCAAGTTATAAGGTTTTTTAGAGGTTTTTCTTTTCTTAGAGTAGTTTAGGTTTTAGGAAATTCAATTCCAGACCAACCCCCTAACTAATTTTCCATTGATTGAGTTGAGTTAGTTGATGCATGCACCGCCCAAGGGATGGCCATGGTAGATTTTTACCTAATCCAAAAGTAGCACATATCTCTTCATATAACTCTGAGGATTCTAAAGAAGACATCCTTGGTTTATTATTCAAAGATCATTCTCCAAGTGACAGTTTAGAAGCTGCTCCTAAGCAACCAGAGATGACAGAAGAAGTAGATCAAAATGTTTGAAATACGGAAACCACTTTTGAGTTCCCCATTACTGACAATAATGAAACTGCAGTTATGCAGAATATTTCTCCCTCAGCCTTGCCCAATTTCCATGGATCTATGACAGAAGACCCAAACACATTTCTGTTTGAGTTTGACGTTCTGTGTACGAATCATGATTATAATACCGATGCACATGAATTGAATCTATTTCCTGCTACACTCAAGGATGAAACCTTGAGATGGTTCATAGGATTGGGAATAAATGTTATAACCACATGGACATAAATGAAGGAGAAATTCCTCGATAAGTACCAGAATTATTGCAGACCAAACAACAGAGGAGGTGATGAAATCTACAAAATGGCACAAAAAGAGGATGAACCATTAGAAGACTTTTTGGAAAGGTTCCTGTTCTGTATTTAGAAGTCAAGGCACACCAGAATACCACCCGAATATCTCAAATTACTCTTTTTGAAGGGACTCAATGAGGAGGACATGGATGATTTGGATCAGGAGTAGGGGACATTTCAAAAGCTACTTTTACAAAAATTACTCAAGAGCTACTATGAAGATGGTAAGAAGTGTAAGATCAAGAGGTACATCAGTTACCAAAGAATATGATGTAGAATATTGTCAATGACATGACTTTAATCATTTATATGCTCTACATGTAAAAAAGAAAAGGAAGATGCAGAAGCAACACTCACAGAGTACTGACATGCATGCATAAGAAAGAAATCTGACTGTAGATGCATAGAATTGGTCAACATTGCTAAAAAAAGAGAGGCTTCACTTGAGTTCGATATGTTGAAGACAGAGGATGAGAAAGTTTTCTATGTTGCTCAAAGGAAATGATGGCCATCGAGGTAAGGATGTATGACACAAGACCCTATGCATTCATTTCAATATTGGTCTAATAATTCATATATGCAGCCCCCACCTTGGGCTAACCTTCAAGGTTGGGCCCCATATCCTAACCAATATCAACACAAGTGGCAACCTCAGTTCCAAGGCCACCCAAAACAATAATGGAAACAACCTCCTCAATAATGGCGACAGCCTTGGAGAGGAGGAAAAAAATGGAATGACCTACCTCTAAATTACCAACAATCTTATCAACAACCTCCTTATCCACAACACCAAACTCTGATGCCAAACCAAGCAAAATCTACCCAACTATTAGCCCAAACAACGCCTGACCCTAAAAATAAAGCTTCTCAACTAGCCTATTCCACTAAATCAACTCAATACCCTACTTATTATGTTGATGTCAACAATATCCATCTTTTCTCAGGAAGAGCACTTCCTCCACTAGCTAGACCCATAATTGCTAAAATTACAGAAGAACCATAGTTGCTACATACCAATCCGTAACAAAGCCAGAAGACATTGCATACTGATCCGTAATAACCTAAGAAAAATTCCAGTAAGGGTAAAACACAAGGTAATGAGCCACCATTTCTTGAAAGGTTGTAAGAAAATAATATTGACCTCAAATCAGAATCTGATTATTATTTTGTCAACCTGAAATACATTTGTGTCAAAATTTCATTAATTTAAGCTATTAAGGATGTGCCCATCTATAATAAATTGGTTAAAGACCTATGCATAAAGAAACCAAGTAGGAAGAGGAAAGATCCAAATATTGTACAGGTCATTGGACAACTAGTTGATATTATGCTTGCGAAGTCAATGTTTCCCAAATACATAGATCTAGACATTCCTTTGGTAAATGTCACAATAAATGGCATAATGATCAAGAACACTCTTATTGACTTGGGGGCAATAATAAATGTAATTGTAAAAAAAATCATGGATGATTTGAAGCTAGAGGGACTAAGACCTCTAGTCATAGTCATGTAGTTTGTAAACAGATCAACAATTAAGCCTGCAGGAGTCCTAAAGGACGTAGTAGTAATGGTAGACTCTTGGGAGGACCCTGCTGATTTTATTGCTCTCTACCAAAAACTAGGCTTGGGAGGATATCCTATTATCCTAGGAAGATCATGGTTAATAACTGTTGATGCATTCATACGATGCAGATTTGGTAATATGATTATCTCTAACAGAAGTGGCACAAAAAAGCTCATGTTTTACCCCCTGCACAACTGTTCAATGAAGAAGACCAAACCATTTAGGTTGAGGAGCAGAAGAATACCAAAGCTCAATTCAATAGCTCATGATGCTGGAGAAGTCATGCATAATTAAAGGGTAAGAATATGATGTTTTTCTTTCTAACGTCTTGGACAATAATTATGGAAGGAATGAAGAAGTAGATGGAAAATTATGGTTTATAAGCTATCCTGAGAATCAAATCGTACCACAATAAAGCACTATGAATGTTCCAGGTAAGAATTGCATCCTTTATAAATAGTAGTGTATGCTCTATGACTGATCTCTCTAAGCAAGAGAAAATTACTCTAAGTAAGCCACTTACTGTGAAAAAAATGCCGAGCATGCAACAAGAACAACTATTAATTTCCCTTCTGCAGAAACACAAGACAAATTTTACATGTGACTATGGAGATATGCATGGAATCCACCCTAAGCTCTGTAAACACAAGATATACATCAAAGACAACTGCAAGACAATAAGATAGCCATAAAGAAGAATGAACCCAATAGTGAGGGACATAGTGAAAGAAGAATTAAAAAATTATTATTAGATGCTGGATTCATATATACAAATTATGGATTATTAAGAAAAAATGCTCTGTAACTCTGGTGTAAAATTGGAGTAAGCTCTTCTAGGGTTTCCATTTTCTAACTGCCATATCGTGGCCTTTTCTGGCTCTATGGGAATTTATTTCTATAGTCTCTCCTAGGGTTTCTCACCCTCTAGGTGTCCCCTATATAATTTCCTCACCATCTGCAAACTCGGTTGTTTCAACTATGGCAGGAGATAGTGGAGCGAGAAATGGCACCGCTGACAAAGTGACCTAGGAAGTTTGTCTCAAAGGTTTTTCATGAGGTAATCTTTCTCCTCCTGATGTAGTTATTGATAAGATTTTTCTACTTCTTGTTTAGCTTAGTGTGCAAAAAATCAATAAACTCTAAATAACCTCGAATATGCAAGGGCTTAGTACCTTGGAGATAATGATGACTGATACGGACACAAAGTAGATGATGATCTCCTCGCTATGATCTCAACAAACCTACAACTTAAAGACACCAGAGAAAAATTGCTTAGATATTTTATGCGGGGGCTTCCTGAAAAAGTGGACCTGAGAAGTGTTCACTTCCTCGGTGGATGTAAACCCCCGTGTGATAAAGAAAAATGATAAAATGCAAGATAAATGAATAATATGCAAGCTAATGAACAAAGAAACCTGAAGAGGTTGGTATGTAGATGAGTTGCTGATCTGATCAAAACATAATATGCAACATGAACCAAGATAAGTGAACCACAAAATCATGAGAAGGGTACTGTGGGAATTTTAGTGGCATTACAAGGACATTATGAGGATGCTATGACAAATAAGTGGCTAAAAATTCAAAACAACATTTCCCAAATTTTCCAACTTCTTTGAACGAGAGGGGAAGGCCCATATTTATAGCCTAGGGGTGAGCTTAGATTGTGGGTTATTAGGTAATAAGGGTTGGGTAAAGTAACTATAGTTAAGGGACATGATTTGAGTAGTTAGGTTTGATTTGGATATGATGTGATCAAGCGGGGTAAGTGCAGCAAGTTGGGGGACAAAAAGGGGGTCATAAGTGGACGTCATATTGTAAATAACAACATAATATCAACTTGTAGGAATTATTAGCAATACATACACTCAAAATTAGAAAAACTTATATTAATATGAATCGTAGTATCCGGAATCTAGTTTCTAAAATATTAATTTTTTTTAAAAATGGACAAAATTAGCTATATTAAACTCTCAAAATTCAATGACTTGGTATTTTTTTTAAAAAACGCCTATAAAATTATAGTCCGTTTGCCCACGATTTGGATGACCAAAAATTGATATATATTTTTATCCTTTGGTGAGAAGTTAGATGCCACTATATATCTTGGGATGGATTTTATTTTTTATTTTTTTGAGTAATATTTTATTTTTTATGATTTTTTCCGTGAAAGTGGTATGAAAACATAAAGAAAACAGAGCACTTTCCGTTTTCCCGCCATAACTTCATCAAAAAATATTGAAATCAAATAATTTTTTTTTTGAACATGTATATAATTTCACCACAGTTGGGATGGTATAAGTTTTATCACATTCTGATAAGTGAAACAAAATTTACAGTCTTAAACCTAGACATAAACATTCACGGGAAAAAGTGTCTTAAAGACCTACTATTAGTAAAAAATTATAAAATGATATTTATCCTATTCTATTCACTTTAAAATCAGTATTTCTACAAAGCTAATAGTCTCCCCTACGCAATGGTACCATTTTTATGACATATTTTTTACTTTTCAGCATGGTTCAAGACTGTGGAAGACCAAATTTGATGTTTTTTTGGTTTTAATGTAAAATTCAGGATTTGATGTCCACTTAATTGTCCCCCAACTTGGTGCACTTACCCAGCGGGGATCATGATTTGAATTATTAGGTCAAAGAGATAAGGATGTGATATCAAGTGGGGAGCATGATTGACATGGTTAGGTGCAATAATGCATCCCATTTTTGAATTCAGGAGTGGGATGTTGGATGCGTGTATTATTTCCCATGAATTGAATAAATTTGGGATATGTGAGATAATGCCAAATTTTAATTATCAAATGGGTTTACATGGAGCCTGTTAATTAATTGATTAAAGGTGAGTAAATTGATATGTGTATAATGGAATTTACTCAAATTTAGGGAAAAAGAAAAGAAAGAGGGAAAGTTGAATGAAGGAGAATGAATGCGGGGTGAAGGAGAGGAGTTACACCAAAAACTAGTGTCTACTTTTTCCCCATTTTGTTGAGTGGTTTGAGATAGCAAGCCACGAAAAAAGAACAAAAAGTATTGGATGAAGTCATGTGTCTGAGGATGGATAAAAACATGACCAAAGGCAAGATACCCTAGGTGAAAAAGGATCACAATAATAATGAAAAAATATGGCGGTGACTCTAATATCACATCGATATAGAATAATTGCGGTCTCAACGGAGACAAGTGACCATGTTCTACGGACTAGTGAGTGGGTGAAGACCACTATAGTATGGATGTAGGTTGTGATGACCAATGGGACATAGGAAAACATCAAAGTATGTAAATATAAATGTAAAAGGTATACAAAATCCTTCATCTATGAGGAATCGAGTGAAAAAAATCATACATCTGCAAAAGAGATGAGGATGAAAATACTGATGCCCCAACATAGGACACGATATAAAAGATGGATATGTAAATAAAATTCCCCAGGGGGAATGAGTGTAATCATAAATGTGGACATGATGAGAAAATATGATAGAAGTGTAAGATAAAATGCCCTTAAAGGGTGATAAATATGGTGATAAACATGTTTCATAGGAAAGATTCATAAGTGACGGAAAATTAATAGGTGAAAAAGAGAAAGCAGTCCCACTTCTTCGACAAGTAGGATAAGAAGCCAAGATACTTTACAACTGATATAATAAACAACCTATTCATGTCCTTGGCCATCACGATGTGTTAACATGGCTCCTAGAACATGATCAGTTACAGAGGTATATAAATAAAAGGGCTCTCTCTCATGTGCATGTGTGAGTACTGGTGGAGATAAAATATATTGTTTAAGATCATCAACAACCTTTTGACAGTTTTGGTCCCAATCAAAATTTATATCTTTTTGAAGAAGGTGATGAAAGGGCTGACATCGATCAAAAAGTTTCGATATGAACCATCAAACAGATTAGAGGTGGCCATGAAGACTACGAAGTTGTTTGAGATTAGAAGGAGGGGGAATTTCAAGGATTGCTTTGATCTTTGTAGGGTCAACCTCAATGCACTTGATAGACACGATGAAGCCAAGGAGTTTCCTAGTAAGAACTCCAAAAACAAACTTTTCTGGATTGAGGCGAAGGAAGAAATGAATGATACGTTCAAAAAGGATTTCAAGGACCGAGAGGTGATTACATCAATGTTTGGATTTTTCCAAGATGTCATTAATATAGTCTTCTACAGTTTGATGTATGAGGTCATGAAAGATATACATCATGGCTTGTTGATACGTGACCCATACATTCTTCAAAATGAAGGCCATGACACTACCCCATGAGGTGATAAAGGATGTCTTGTGTTGATCTTTCAGTGTAATTAAAATCTGATTGTAGTTAGAAAAACCATCCATCAGAGAAAATATCTCATGTCCTATGGTAAGATCTACATGTTGATCAATATTTGGAAGTGAAAAATCATCTTTAGGGAAAACGAGGTTAAGATTTTGAAATTTTGTACATATATGAAGCTTTCCAGATGCTTTAGCAATAGGTACAATGTTAGAAACCCATTTGGGATAGTCAATGGGGATGATGAAGTTGGCAGAAAGAAGACGTTGCAATTCTTCTTTCACAAGAAGAGCAATTCGAGGATGCATTCGATGAAGCTTCTGCCTAACTGGTTTAGTTTTGGGAATGGTAACAATGTTATGAACAATGATGGAGGGATCAATACTTGACATGTCTAAGTATGACCATGCAAAAACTTGGCTATGTTTGGATAAGAATGAGGAGAATACTTCGAGTTCTTGAGGTTTCAAAGACTGGCCCACCTTAAGGATGTGGGGATCTTGAGGATCTTTAATATTAATGTTGATAGTGGATTCATTTAGGAGATTGGACATGTTAGGGGGAAGAGATTTCTAGATATGATAATCTTTGGCCCACATGTAAGAAAGAAAGGAATTATCATCATCACATTAAATAATTTCAATGATAGGGGAATCTTCCTCTACCATCCCTGGATGCTTAAGGGGAAAAGATCGGGTTTTGTTTTCAACTTGATAAGTAACTGGTCCAAGAAAATGGTGGAAACTAAAAAAAATGTTAGGGGGAATAGAGACAATGTCATCTAGATCGGGGCCCGTAAGATAGTTGGATGGAGAGAAGGTATCATCTGAATTGCTAAGATAGTCGGATGGAGATGAGATATTATACAAATTAGTAGGATAATCAGATGGATAAGAAGTGTCCTCTAAATTAGTAAGGTAGTTAGATGGAGAAGAAGTGGGTGAATCAAGGTGGATGGGAGAAGATGCATATGTGTCGGAAGGAGGGATATTTATATCGCAAGCCAAATTTTTGACATGATTTATGGTCTTGGGTGAATATATTTCCACGAGGGCCTTGTTCATAACATCCCAAGCCAAACCCCTTCCATGCACAATGATAGAGGTATGTATGAGTGAAGGATGGTTTACTAAGAAATCCAAAATTTCCTGTATATCATTTGGCGTGAAGGTGATATTCAGTATGAGAAGAAGGTTGATCAAGGCTTCCATAAAATAAGTTGATTATTAGAGAAGAAGGGCCAAATGAGATGATTTCCCCAACATTTGATTGATACATAGGGGCCTTATTAGGGCAGATAAGGTGGTTAGGAGAAGAAATAATATTAAGAGTGAGGAGTTAATACTATCCCAAGGCAAGATTTTGCATTATAGTATCAGAGGATCCATTATGGGGTAATGTGAATGGAGGTACAAAAGAATTGGTGGATGCATCGGAAGAAAAATTAGTTTTAGGGACAAGGACATCCTTAGGTCTATGAATCACGTGATATGTCTTGAAAGGAGGGGCCTTGACAGGAATAACATAAATGCTCCCTTCATGTTAATATTTGATACATTGATAGAGGGTAGATGGGACACAATGCATGGTGTGAATCCAAGGACGTCTAAGTAAAAGATTGTACTGGAATTCTCCTTCAATGATGTAGAAGAGCTCGTGGAAGAGTTTATGGACAACACATATGTGAAGGAAAACTGTTCCTAATGGGGGATTTATAACATTGTTAAAACCACAAAGGATGATAGGAGATAGGCAGTTTGAGGTGATTGAAGGTATGAGAAGAAATGACATTAATACTAGCACCATTGTAAATCATGGTTCATCGGATACATGTATCATTGATGTGGATTGTGATAAATAGAGGTAGATCATTTTAAGTGGGGATTGATTAGATGTGTGGGTTTTTGATTGTATATAGGAGATGGAATACTAATTTGAAGTTAGGGAAAGTTTAAATGCTTTGCCAAAAGTCTTCAAGTAATGACATGGCTATGGAAGAGGAAGACGACATAGATGTGTTTACAATAGTGGATGTAGTAGGTGTGGGTAAAAGTGTAGAAAGAGGTACTGTAAGTGATGGTAAGGATGGGATAATGGGTAAAGGTGGAATGATTGTAAATAAGGTAATCATATTTGATGAAGTAGGTATAATAGGTGACAAAGCAGAAGTAATATTTGTAAATGGGGAAAGTGTGATAGGTGTGGAAATGGGCATGGGTGTGGGAAGAGACGCTAAAGTGAATGTAGACATGACTGATGTTGGTATGGGGACAAGTGTTAACGAGCTTGTGGATGTAGGGAGATTGTCTAGGGGGATGGATATAATGGTTAATGAAGAAGGTAAATTTGTGGAGGAAGTTGGATATTTATCAACAACGTGGATAGTATTTTTGGTGTGGGTATTGGGAGTTGGAGATATAGAAGTAGTGGTGGTGTGACTCATTGATGTGGGTGTATGGTTTGGAAATGGTTGTTTTAAAATGTCTAATGGTTGATTAGGTGAAGCATTTGGATTATCGACTTGAAGATCTCCATGATCAATGAGTTTTTCGACCAAATACTTGAAAGTCTAACATCTCTCTATGTTATGTGCTCTGACTTGATGGTATTTGTAGTAATGGTCCTCACGATACCACATGGGTCTTGGCCTAGATTCGTCTATTGGTTAGATATGTGACAACGTGATCAAATGTACTATCATTAATTTTTCAAACATGGTGCTCTATGATTCCCCTATAGGAATATAATTGGGCGTTGGTCATGTAAATCGTATTTGGGATACTATAATAGATGTAGATGTAGGAGATGATTTAACGATGACACCATTGGTCGTTGTTTTTGACTTATCATTTGATGCAGATGGTTTGATAAATTTCGGTTTAGGCTTATTTGATTTTAATTTTAAATGGCCTTATTCAAGGGCACATGTCTCAAGCTTGTGAGCCATGGTGAAAGATTATTTAAAAGTTTGAAATGATTGAATTTTCAAAGTTGATGAAATATGCTTCGCACAAGAGCGTGTGAAGAGATTGATTAGGTCAGTTTGAGGAAGAGGAAAAGATACGTGATTTATAATATTGCGCCATCGTGTAATGAAATCCATGCTGGATTCATATTTGAATTATTAGATGGTGTACAAATCATTGATGGTTACTTTGCACGCAATATTAATTGAGAAATGTTCTAGAAATAATTGTGCAAGCTGAGAGAAAGAAAATATGGAATATTGGGGGATATTATTATACCAATCTAAGGCAGGGATAGCCAAAGACATGGGGAATGTATGGAGCATCAAATATTGGTCATGTGTGATAAGATAACACACATGTTTGAACGCTCAGAGATGTTGTTGTGTGTCCTCTTTATTGTTAAATTTGGAAAAATTTGGCAATTCCCACTGTAGAGGATAGGGTTTAATTGGAATAAATGGATGGATGGGTTCATTACATATTTTTGTAAGATAGTGTGACTTTGGATCCCATAGTAATGACCTCCAGGTTGGCTAACCAACTTACTAAGACCTGCATGGGATCATTAGGAATAAATTGTTGAGAAATGAGAGGTGATGGTTGAACTTGCGGGTGTGTGGGTGTCTGAGGAACTTGATATGGGCGGGTGTAAATCATGGGTTATGCCTGAGGTGGAGGTTGATATAATACTTGTTGCTGAGAAATGGAAACATGATACGATTTTTGGGACTGGGAAGATTGTTGTGGCAATTTCTGAGTGGGGATATGGGCTTAGATAGGTTGATAGACTGGAGGTGGTACTAAATACTACAAAGGGACCATCGAAGGAGGTTTAGAAGTAATGGCATAAACATGTGATGTGAGAGGCATTTGGTGTTCGAATAATGGATATAATAAATGGGGAGGTTGGAGGAGAGTACTAGTGATAGCTATGGCTACAGTGGTGTTGGGGATGATAGTTATAATGTTTGTGTTGATTTGGGGAAGATTAGGAGGAATGGGTGTGACTATCTGAGTAGTCTGGTGGGATGGTGGGTTGATAGAGGATGAAGAAACATTGTGTATGGCTATGGGTGTAGCAATTTCATAACTAGTATTATAAGGGTAAACTTGTTGAAGTGGTGGACCATCTAGAGGAATTTGCATTTATCTTTTTAGAAGATAGCCTTGAAGAGCTACAAGATTGGTGTCAATAAGTTGTTGGAATTCTAGATCATTGTGAGGGACAATGAGAGTATCAATAGGCTTTGATTTGACAGAGGGTGGACTGGGTGGCCTAGATGGGATTGAATGATGATCTAACACCGAAGTGTGACCAAAGGGTATTTTGTGAGGTATATTGGCAAGATAATAGGTGTCTATGAGGGATGTAGATAGAGGCATGGATGACGAAGTTGCTGAGATGGTTATTGGTTGGGATGAAGCACTATGTGAAGCAAGGTTGTGTTCCATCTTCTTAGTGGTGAATCGAGTGGTTACATGCATACAAAAAATAAAATTACTGTTATACTAACTAAACAAGTTTAGAAAACATTTTTTTTCTTGTTTTGATTAAGAACACATGTGTGAAGAAAAAGAAAATGGATGTAAGAGGACCTAAAAGAAGGTAAACTATGTTTGGTTTTAGGTGAGTTGTGGCTGGGAAATGTCTGAAACGGTTTCCTGTTGGGTGATCAAATCCCAATAAGTGAACCACGTGAGAGGAATGTTTGGGTGTGTTGATTAATTTGTGAGGTTTCAGGCATTGTGTGGTAAAATGTGTGATGCAGAGAGTTAAACCCCTATTTAAGCTATGTGAACAAGTAGGATGAAAAATGAAGGTTCTTTTTAACCCAAATCCAAATATTATGTTCGATGAGGACACACACACATAGAAGAAAAGAGAGTTGCGATGCAAAAGGAACAAATAGAGAAAATGAGGAATACATGTATAGATATTTTCCTTTTTATCTAGTAGAAAGTTGAGGCAAGCAAAGAGTATGCTCCAAACAACCCTGTCACAAGTAATTCCAGCAATGTAGACAATTTTCACAGTCAACACAATAAGAATACCAGAGATAATATGGAGATATCACTATGAAAAACTACTATGTGGTAATGATCCTATGCAAAAGAGGTTAATAGTCTCTAATATAACGAAATAAAATGATTTAGGATTCCATAGTTGTGTTTCTGATTCTCATGATCACTTTTGACAAGTGCAAGAGAAGAGCATACATGTGACAGGTTGCAATTAGCTTGAAAAGAAAATGACAAGAACACGTAGATGATAAGTAATAAAAAAGGGGGTTGGATGAAAATTTGTGTAAATAATAATGATGTGTTGTAAAGCGATATGTGGTATCGTTAAAAGAACACAAATGCTAAAGAATCATTAATAACGACTAGTGGTATTACTAAAGATCTAGGTGGGATGTAGTTGGGTTGTGTAAACATTATAAAAAAATATGAATTTGACAACGAAATGAGGTGGGTGCAGTCATGGAGTGGTCACCTGTGAAAGATAAGAAAATAATTAAGTAATATGATTATAAAAAGTATAATAGGTACAATTAAAAGATCTAGTATTTGCTAAAGAATAATTAAACTATATGCCAATGTTCGAATGGAATGATATGAAACAAAATATGAAAGCCAATGATAGATAAGAAAGTAAAAGAAAGAAAACAAACACGTTAAGGGAATGGAAAATTATATTTACACTATAGACTAATAATGTGTGATATATATAAAAGGTGACGGAAGTGCGAGATTTATAAAGACAATCAAATAATAGACAATATAAATAATATAAACTAGTATGTAGATTGATATAGACTAATGAAAAAGCTAGACCAAATTACAAAATAAATGCAAGATTTTCTAAATGAGAGACTATTATAGACAAACTAAGTGACATGGACTCGTATAAGCACAATAAATGACATAGACTGTTATTGAATTTCGAGATAAGTGGCTTCTTATAGACAAAATAGATGATGTGGAAATCAAAAATTAGAAATAATGTATTTGGAAGTTGGTGTTAAAATTCAATCGATTTGGTGAGTGGGTTAATCAGTTGACTCGGATGGAAAAGTGGTCGATTGGTTGGTCGATGTGAAGGGATGTGGGCTCGGTGGTGAGCCTATAGAAAATTAGTGACATGTGTGGGTGTCATGGTAAACTAGTAGTGATGGGGGTGTGTTTTAGTTGGTGTGAGCTGTGAGTGAGGTTGAATAGAAGTGGATGATGAAAAGATGTGAATGGATGGAGAGTCACAAGCACAGAGAGCTCGTCGGTCTGGTAGAGAGATCGACACAGGGGATATGAGCTCACGGGAGTCGAAGGGTAAAGTAGTCAAGTGGGGAGTTGAGATGAATAAAGTTTGTTGGTTGTTTGTTCACAGAGGAGAGGGAGATGACTCAGGGAGAGAAAAATAAGATGGCGTTCTAGGTAGTAGATTAAGAGTAGAGCGGTGAGGTGTGTGCGTGGAATGAGGCGAAGGAGTTAGAGTGATGTGGTGGACAAATTAGACTGAGTGGAGTTGGTTTTGAGGATGTGAGGGGACGGAGTGGAAGGTTTGGTTGTTGGGAAGTGAGGTGGAATGAGGATGGTTCGAGTAGGTTGTAGGACGAGTGTGTAGGGTGTAGACTGCAAGCAAAGTAGTGAGGTGTGCTAGACATGGATGGCTTGGCTAGGAAGGTAGGAGATCGGGAGGTCAATGAAAGGTCATGAATGAGAACGGAGTGAGGTGGGAGTGAATGAGGCCGAAAAGAGTTGTGTAAAAGTGAGCTGAGTGATGGGGGGAAGTCAGTTAGGAAGTGGAGGTAGGATGGATGCTCGAGGAGGTGAGTTGGTAGCTTATGGGTGAGAGAGTGGTGAGTGGTGGGAGGTAGCTTGATGGAGAGGGAATAACTCGGTGTGGGAGGATATGCATTCAAGTGGAGTAATGGGATGAATTAGTTGTGGGGAGGGAGATAGCTTGGTGCGGGTGAGGATGGCTTGGTCTTAGGATATGAGGGAACGAGTATGCATTGGTGAGTCCAAGTTGTGGGACGGGACGAGAGAGTCAATTTGGATGAGTGGTGAGGTGGTGGGGTGTTGAATAGAGAGTCAATTCAGTGGGAGTTGGTTGGGGATAGTTGAGTGGGAGATGGGTCAATTTGGTAGGGAGTAGCCAAGTGAGAATGGGGAAGGTGAGTTGTATATGTAGAGGGTTGAGGTGGAATGATATGTGGTAAGGGGGTTGGGAGTTCGCAGACTTGGGGATAAATACGTGGGAATTGGGATATGAGCTCAACATCGGGTGGGGAGTAGATGATGAAGTAGAGTTAAAAGGAGATGAGCTCAGGGAAAAGGGGATGGTAGCTTGGTTAAGGTGATGGGAGCTCAAGGAGGTAGAAACCGAGGGAGGAGGAAAAATAGCTCAGGGAAGGAAGGGATGTTGAGTTGGATAGGGATAGATGGGGTGGTTTAGGATGATAAAACTTAATTAAAGTTTTTTGGTTTAATATTATTTATTTAATTATATTTGACATTTATTTATTTATTTAATAACAACTCCAATAAAACTTTATATCAATTATAAACAAACTAAATAACAATCCTTTTCAAAACAATAAAACCACTTACCTCGAAGTGGAGAAAGACTACCAAATGCAGAAAACACACCTAACTAATGAAGATAATACTAAAACCTGTAAACAAGTGATCTGAAAAAATGAAACATTCACAAAATTGATCTAAATTGACAAGAACTATGAAACCGGATAACTGTTATACTTACAACACCGGCGCAAAATAAGTAAAGTAATAAAAATGACTAGATTTTGAGTCTGGTCCCACCGGTCATGCTACAATGTTGATAAGAGTTTTCTGCTTCTTGTTTAACTTAGTGTGCGAAAAATTAATAAACACCAAACAACCTCGAATATGCAAGGGCTTAGTACCTTGGAGATGATGATGACTGATACGAGCACAAAGTAGATAATGAGCTCCTCACCATGATCTCATCAAACCTGTAACTCAAAGACACTAGAGAAAAATTGCTTAGATATTTTATTCGAGGGTTGCTCGATAAAGCGGACTCGAGAAGCGTTCACTTCTTTGGTGGCTGTCAACCCCTATGTGATAAAGAAAAATGATAAAATGTAAGATAAACAGATAATATGCAAGCTAATGAACAAAGAAACCTAAAGATACTGGTATGTAGATGAGCTACTGATCTTATCCAAACATAGCATGCAACATGAACCAAGCTAAGTGAACCACCAAATCATGAGAAGGGTATTGTGGGTATTCGAGTGGCATTACAAGGACATTATGAGGATGCTATGACAAATAAGTGGCTAAAAATTCAAAACAACATTTCCCAAATTTTCCAACTTGTTTGAATGAGGGGTGAGGCCCATATTTATAGCCTAGGGGTGAGGTTAGATTGTGGGTTATTAGGTAACCAGGGTTGGGTAAAGTAACTCCAGTTAAGGGACATGATTTGAGTAGGTAGGTTTGATTTGGATATGATGTGATCAAGTTGGGCTCATGATTTGAATTATTAGGTCAAAGAGATAAGGATGTGATATGGAGTGGGGAATATGATTGACATGGTTAGGTGCAATAATGTATCCCATTTTTGAATTTAGGAGTGGGATGTCAGATGTGTGTATTATTTCTTATGAATTGAATAAATTTGGGATATATAAGATAATGCCAAATTTTAATTCTCAAATGGGTTTACATGGATCCCGTTAATTAATTAATTAAGGGTGAGTAAATTGATATGTGTATAATGGAATTTACTCAAATTTAGGGAAACATACAATCAAGAGGGAAAGTTGAATGAATGCGGGGTGAAGGAGAGGAGTTACACCAAAAAATGATGTCTACTTTTTCCCCTTTTTGTTGAGTGGTTTACGAGAACAAGCGATGAGAAAAAAAAGTATTGTATGAAATCATGTGTCCGAGAATGGATAAAAACATGGCCAAAGGAAATATGCCTCAGGTGAAAAAGGATCGCAATAATAATGAAAAATATGGCACTGACTCCAATATCACATCAGTAGAGGATAATTACGGTATCAATGGAGATAGGTGACCATTTTCTACAGACTAGTGAGTGGGTGAAGACCATTGCAATATGGATGCAGGCCATGATGACCAATGGGTCATAGGAAAACATCAAATTATGCACATCTAAATGTGAAAGGTATGCAAAATACTTTGTCTGCGAGGAATCGAGCGAAAAAAATCATGCATCCAAAAAAGGGACAAGGATGAAAATAGTTATGCCTCAACATAGGACACGATATAAAGGTGGATATGTAAATAAAATGCCCAAGGGAGAACAAGTGTAATGATAAATGTGGACATGATGAGCAGATAGGATTGAAGTCTGAGATAAAATGCCCTGAAAGGGTGATAAATATGGTGATAAACATATTTCATAGGAAAGATTCATAAGTGATGGAAAATTAATATGTGAAAAAGGGAAAGAAGTCCCACTTCTTTAGCAAGTAGGATAAGAAGTCAAGTTACTTTATGATTGATATAATAAACAACTTGTTCACATCCTTGGTCATCATGATATGCTAACATGGCTTCTAGAGCATGATCAATTTTAGAGATATATAAATAAAAGGGTTCCCCCTCGTGTGGAGGTGTGAGTACTGGTGGAGATAAAATATATCATTTAAGATCATCAAAATCCTTTTGACAATTATCATCCTAATAAAAATTTATGTCTTTTTAAAGAAGGTGATGAAAGGGCTGACATCGATTGGAAAGTTTCCATATGAAACGGGGAATAGATTGAAGGTGGCCTTGAAGATTGTGAAGTTGTTTGAGATTGGAAGGAGGGGGAATTTCAAGGATTACTTTGATCTTTGTGGGGTCAACCTCAATTCCCCTGATAGACATGATGAAGCCAAGGATTTTCCCAGTAAGAACTCTAAAAACACACTTTGCCAGATTGAGGCGAAGGAAGAAATGAATGATACATTCAAAAAGGATTTCAAGGACTGAAAGGTGATCACATTGATGTTTGGATTTTTCCAAGATGTCATCAACATAGTCTTCTTAATTTTTATGTATGAGGTCATGAAAGATATAAGTCATGGCCCGTTGTTACGTGGCCCCAACATTCTTCAAACCAAAGGGCATGGCACGATAACAAAAGGTACCCCATGGGGTGATAAAGGATGTCTTGTGTTGATATTCCAGTGTAATTAGAATCTTATTGTAGCTAGAAAAACCATCCATCAGAGAAAGAATCTTACATCTCATGGTAAGATCTACAAGTTTATCAATATTTGGAAGCGAAAAATTGTCTTTTGGGAAAGCGAGGTTCAGATTTTGAAATTCAATACATATACGAATCTTGCCGGATGCTTTAATGATGGGTATGATGTTAGAAACACATTTAGGATATTCAATGGGGATGATGAAGTTGGCAGAAAGAAGACGTTGCAGTTATTCTTTCAAAAGAAGAGTAATTCAAGGATGCATTCAATGAAGCTTCTACCTAATTGGTTTAGTGTTGGGAATGGTAACAATGTTATGAACAATGATGGAGGGATCAAGACCTGGCATGTCCAAGTATGCCCATGCAAAAGCCTGCCTTCTTTTTAGATAACAATGAGGTGAAGGCTTCAAGTTCTTGAGGTTTCAAAGACTGGCCCACCTTAAGGATGTGGGGCTCTTGAGGAGCTCCAATATTAATGTCGATAGTGGATTCATTTAGGAGATTAGACATGTCAGGGGGAAGGGATTTCTAGATATGATAATCTTCAGCCCTCATGTAAGAAAGAATGGAATTATCATCATCACATTAAAGAATGTAAATGATAGGTGAATCTTCCTATACCATCCCTAGATGCTTATGGGGAAAATACTGGGATTTTTTTTCAACTTGATAAGTAACTGGTCCAAGAAAAATGGTGGAAATTATAAAAAATGCTAGGGGGAATAGAGACAATTTCATCTAGATTTGGGTTCGTAAGATAGCTAGATGGAGAGAAGGTATCATCTGAATTGCTAGGATAGTCGGATGGAGATGTGATATTATCTAAATTAGTAGGATAAACAGATGGACAAGAAGCGTCCTTTGAATTAGTAAGGTAGCCAGATGGAGAAGAAGTGGGTGAATTAAGGTGGATTGGAGAAGATGCGTATGTGTCAGAAGGAGGGATGAAGGGATATTTATATCCCAAACCAAAATTTTGACATGATTTATGGGCTTGGGTGAAGATATTGCCATGAGGGCCTTGTTCATAACATCCTAAACCAAACCCCTTCCATGCACAATGATAGAGGTATGTATGAGCGAAGGATGGTTTACCAAGAAATCCAAAATTACCTGTATATCGTTTGGTGTGAAGGTAATATTCAGTATGAGAAGAAGGTTGATCAAGGCCGCCAGACTAAGTTGATTATTAGAGAAGAAGGTCCAAATGAGATGATTTCCCCAACATTTGATTGATACATAGGGGCCTTATCAGGGTGGCTAAGGCGGTTGGGAGAAGGAATAATATTAAGAGTGAGGAGTTGATATTCTCCCAAGGAAAGATTTTGCATTACAGTATTAGAGGATCCATTATGGGGTAATGTGGATGGAGGTACAAAAGAACTGGAGGATGTATCAGAAGAAAAATTAGTTTTAGGGATAAGGACATCCTTAGGTCTATAGATCATGCAACATGTATTGAAAGGAGGGGCCTCGACAAGAAGAGCATAAATGGTCCCTTCATGTTCATATTTGATACATCAATGGATGGTAGATGGGACACAATGCATGGCACAAATACAAGGATGTCTAAGTAAAATATTGTACTGGAATTCTCCTTTGATGATTTAGAAGAGCCCGTGGAGGAGTTTATGGCCAACATGGATGTGAAGGAAAACTATTCCTAATGGGGGAGTTACAACATCGTTAAAGCCACGAAGGATGGTAGGAGATTTAGCAACAATGGTGTTAGGTAGTTTGAGCTGATTGAAGGTATGAGAAGAAATGATATTGATACTAGCACCATTTTCAATCATGATTTTTCGGATACATGTATCATTGATGTGGAATGTGATGAATATAGGTAGATCATGCTCTTCTATGGTATCTTGGGGATTTATGAACTCTCAAAAGACATGGTAGTAGAAACTGCGAAGGCATGAGATAAAGTTGCGAAAGGTTGAGGCTCATCAGATGATACTAGAATGTGTTACATAATTTCCATAAGAGCCTGTTTGTGGTGTGGAGATCTTTGAATGAGCTCATAAAGAATTTTTTTTATCGGGGCTTGATGAAGTTGTTTAAAATGATTTGTTTGATGGAAGTAGGATTAAGAGCTATCAGAACAAATACCTTGGCCTTAGAGGAAGATGAAGATACTGGTGTGGGATGAGTGGTAGGAGCAGAGATAACAAACTTTGGTTGTGATGGGGTTGTGGAGGTAGTAAGTTCCTTAGGAGGAGGGATAACGATAAAAGTATTTGGAGTGGGTTGTGAGGTGGAGTCAGGATTATGCAATCTCAAATGGGTGGTTATCCAAACAGTGTTGATAAAAAAGGGAGGACCATCCTTGGGATCATCCTCTTTTGGTGGTAGGTTTGTGGTGTCATTGGATGTATCTTCTTTTGGTGGTGGAGTAGTGGTAGGAGTCCTTGATGAAAGGGGTGGTCTAGAGGTTTTAACAGATGCATGTTGGGATGAGGGGGTTGGTTGGGTTGGTGAAAGAGTTGGTTTTTCGTCATTAATATTTTCATTGAAAAAGTGGTGTACAATGGATTGGAGAGCTTTGCAGTGTTCAGTGTCATGTCCAGGGGCATGGTGAAATGTGTAAACAAGATTAGAGTTAAACCATGACGACCTTGGCACACTTGGGTCAAAATATTTAATTGGTGGTAAGGTGATTGCTGAGGCTTGGAGTAACTGATGAAACATGGTGGTATAATACCCTGGAGTCATTGATGGAGGATTTTGGGATGATTCCTAGACATGTGGTGGTGTAATGATAGCCATTGACATCATCTTAGATTTGGGAAGGGGAGATGAATGTGTTTGATGTGGGATATTGGTGGAGGATGTGGATGCCTTTGACTCATTTTTGAGGTGTTGTTTGGAAAAGGGTCATTGTGTTGCTCTATTAGTAGCATAGGTTTTTGATGAAGGGGATGCTCCCAAAATGGAAGAGGATGATGAAGGGTGTGGTCCTAAAATAGAGGAAGATGGTGTGACTTCAAGGGGATTGGTATTGGGGACAGTGAGGTCCACTTTTCTATGAGGATGTGAAGGAGGAAGTTTGGGAAATGGGGGTCTAAATCTTGTGAATAGGGATCTTTGGAAGGAATGAAAAGAATTTGTATAGGAGGAACTGAAGATGATATTGTCATAGATATGAGTGGGGATTGATTAGATGTGTGGGTGTCTGATTGTATAGAGGATATGGGAAAATAATTTGAAGTCAGGGAAAGTTGAAATGCTTGCCAAAAGTCTTCAAGTAATGACATGGCCATGGAAGATAAAGACGATATAGATGTGTTTACAATAGTGGATGTAGTAGGTGTGGGTAAAAGTGTAGAAAGAGGGACTGGAAGTGATGCTAAGGATGGGATAATGGGTAAAGGTGGAATGATTACAGATAAGGTAATCAGATTTGATGAAGTAGGTATAATAAGTGATGAAGCAGGAGTAATATTTGTAAATGGGGAAAGTGTGATAGGTGTGGAAATGGGTGTGGGTGTGGGAAGAGATGCCAAAGTGGACATAGACATGACTGATGTTGGTATGGGGATGAGTGTTGATGAGCTTGTGGATGTAGGGAGAGTGTCTAGGGGGATGGATATAATGGTTGATGAAGAAGGTAAATCTGTGGATGAAGCTGGATCTTTATCAACAACATGGATAGTATTTATGGTGTGGGTATTAGGAGTTTTATATATAGAAGTAGTGGTGGTTTGACTCGTTGATGTGGGTGTATGGTTTAGAAATGGTTATTTAAAAATGTCTAATGGTTGATTAGGTGAAGCATTTGGATTATCTACTTGAAGATCTCCCTGATCAATGAGTCTTTGGACCAAATCCTTGAAAGTATGACATCTCTCTATGTCATGTCCTCAGACTTGATGGTATTTGTAGTAATGGTCCTCACGATACCACATGGGTCTTGGCCTAGAATCGTCAACTGGTCAGATAGGTGGCAACGTGATCAAATGTACTATCATTAATTTTTCAAAGATGGTGTTGTATGATTCCCCTAGAGGAGTATAATTGGGCATTGGTCATGTGAATTTTTGTTGGGCTACTGTAGTAGATGTAGATGTAGGAGATGATTTAACAATGAAAATGTTGGCCGTTTCTTTTGACTTATCATTTGATGTAGATGGTCTGATAAATTTTGGTTTGGGCTTATTTGATTTTAATTTTAAATGGCCCTATTTTGAGGGCAAGTGTCTCAAGCTTGCGAGCCATGGTAAAAGATTCTTCAAAAGTTTGAAATGATTGAATTTGCAAAGTTGATGAAATATGCTTCGCACAAGAGAGCACAAAGAGCTCGATTAGGCTAGTTTGAGGAAGAGGAAAAGATAATTGATTTATAATATTGCACCATCATGTGAAAAAATCCATGATGGATTCATCTTTGAATTGTTGGATGGTGTACAGATCGTTGATGGTTACCTTGCACACAATATTAATTGAGAAATGTTCTAGAAATAATTGTGCAAGCTGAGAGAAAGAAAATATGGAATATTGGGGGATATTATTATACCAATCTAAGGCAGGGCCAGCCAAAGACATGGGGAATGTATGGAGCATCAAATCTTGGTCATGTGTGATAAGATAACATGCATGTTTGAATGCTCGGAGATGTTGTTGTGGGTCCTCTTTACTGTTAAATTTGGAAAAATTTGGCAATTCCCAGTGTAGAGGATAGGGTTTAATTGGCACAAATGGATGGATGGGTTTGTTACATATTTGTTCATAAGATAATGTGACTTTGGATCCCAAAGTAGTGACCTCTAGGTTGGCTAACTGACTTACTAAGACCTGCATGGGATCATTAGGAATAGCTTGTTGAGAAATGAGAGGTGGTGGTTGAACTTGCGGATGCGTGGGTGTCTGAGGAACTTGATATGGGTGGGTGTAAATCATGGGTTGTGGTTGAGGTGGAGGTTGATAGAATACTTGTTGATGAGAAATAGGAGCATGATATGATTGTTGGGACTGGGCAGATTGTTATGGCAATTTCTGAGTGGGGATATGGGCATAGATAGGTTGATAGACTGGAGGTGACACTGAATGCAAAGGGATCATCGAAGGAGGTTTGAGAAGTAATGGCATAGACATGTGATGTGAGAGGGATTTAGTGTTCAGATGAGGGATATGATAAATGAGGAGGTTGGAGGAGAGTACTAGTGATAGATGTGGCTACTATGATGATGGGGATGGTAGTTATAATGGTTGTGTTGATTTGGGGAAGATTAGGAGGAATGGGTGTGATTATCTGAGTAGTCTGGTGGGTTGATAGAGGATGAAGAAAAATCATGTAGGGATATGGATGGAACAATTTCAGAACTGGTATTGTAAGGGTAAACTTTCTGAAGTGGTGGGCCATCTAGAGGAATTTGTATGTATCTTTTTAGAAGATAGTCTTGAAGAGCTACAAGATTGGCGTCAAGAAGTTGTTGGAATTATGGATCTCTGAGAGGGACGATGAGAGTACCAACAGGCTCTGATCTGATAGAGGGTGGAGTGGCTGGCCTGGATGGGATGGAATGATGGTCTAACACCGAAGTGTGACCGAAGGGTATTTGGTGAGGTATATTGGCAAGAGAATGGGTGTCTATGAGGGAGGTAGGTAGAGGCATGGATGATGAAGTTTCTGAGATGGTTATTGGTTGGGATGAAGCACTATGTGAAGCAAGGTTGTGTTCCATCTTCTTAGTGGTGGATCGAGTGATTACAAGCATACAAAAAACAAAATTACCATTATACTAACCAAACAAGTTCAGATTTTTTTTTCATTTTGATTAAGAAAATGTGTGTGAAGAAAAATAAAATGGCTGTAAGAGGACCTAGAAGAAGGTAAACTATGTTTGGTTTCAGGTAAGTTGTGGCTGGGAAATGTCTGAAATGGTTTCCTGTTGGGTGATCAAATCCCAATCAGTGAACCAAGTGAGAGGAATGTTTGGGTGTGTTGATTAATTTGTGAGGTTTCAGGCAGTGTGTGGTAAAATGTGTGATGCAGAGATTTAAACCCCTATTTAAGCTATGTGAGCAAGCAGGATGAAAAATAAAGGTTATTTGCTAACCCAAATCCAAAAATTATGTTCGATGAGGACACACACAGAGGAAAAGGGAGTTGTGATGCAAAAGGAGAAAATAGAGAAAATGAGGAATACATGTATAGACTTTTCCCTTTTATCTGGTAAAAAAATGAGGCAAGCAAAGAGTATGCTCCAAACAACCCTGTCGCAAGTAATGCCAACAATGTATACTATTTTCACAGTTAGCGCAACAGAAATACTAGAGATAATATGGAGTTATCAATGTGACAAAATACTATGTGGAAATGATCCTGAACAAAAGAGGTTAATAGTCTTTAATATAATGAAAGAAAATGATTTAGGATTCTACAGTCGTGTTTTTGATTCTCAGGATCACTTTTGACAAGTGCAAGAGAAAATCCTACAAGCAACAGGTTGGAATTATCTTAAAAAGTAAATGACAAGAACACATAGATGACAACTACCATAAAAAGGGGGTTAGATGAAAATGTGCACAAATAATAATGATGTGTTGTAAAGTGATATGCGGTATCGTCAAATGAACACAGATACTAATGAAACACTGATCACTATAAGTGGTATTACTAAAGATCTCGGTGAGATGTAGTTGATTTGTGTAAACATTATAAAAAATATCTTTGAAAATGAAATGAGGTGGGCATAGCCACAGAGTGGTCACCTGTGAAAGAGAAGAGAATAATTAAGTAATACGATTATAAAAATTACAATAGATACAATTAAAAGATCCAATATTTTCTATAGAAAAATTAAACAGTACGCCAATGTTCAAATGGAATGATATGAAACAAACTATGAAAGTTGATGATAGATAAGAAAATACAAGAAAGAAAACAAATGCATTAAGGGAATGGAAAAACTATATATATACTATAGACCAATGATGTGTATATATATATATATATATATATATATATATATATATATATATACAATGAGATATATAGGCAACTGAAAGTGAAGTGCATTTATAAAGACAACCTTGAATAACGGACAATATAAATAATATAAACTAGTATGTAGATTGATATAGACTAATGAAAAATCTAGACTAAATTATGAAATAAATGCAAGATTTTCTAAATGAGAGACTATTATAGAAAAACTAAGTGACATGGACTTGTATAAGCACAATAAATGACATAGACTATTATTGAATTTCAAGATAAGTGGCTTATTATAGACAAAATAGATGATGTGGAAATTGAAAATTAGAAATAATGTATTCAGAAGTAGGTGTTAAAATTCAATCAATTTGGTGAGTGGGTTAATCAACTGATTCAGATGAAAATTTTATCAATTGGTTGGTCGATGTGAAGGGATGTGGGCTTGGTGGCGAGCCTATAGAAAATCAACAACAGGTGTGGGCATCATGGTAAATTATTAGTGATGGGGGTGTGTTCTTAGTTAGTGTGAGCCGTGATATGAGGTTGAATAGAGATGGAAGTTGAGCCGAGGTGGCAAGATGCGAGTGGATGGAGAGTCACGTGAAGAGAGAGCTTATTGGTGTGGTAGAGAGCTCGATGCAGGGGATATGATCTCATGAGAGTCACAGAGGTTGAGAGCGAGGCCCAGTGGGAAGCAGAGTGGATTTTGTCAGTTAGTTCATGAAAATCTTGTGGAGGGAAGTGGGGAAGATAAATGGAGGAGGTGGGGATATATTGGTAGTCTTAGACTGAGAGTAGAGTAATCACTGATGTCCTATAGAGTGCATGGAATGAGGCAAGGGAGTCTGTGAGAGGTGGTGGAAGATGGCTAGAAATGCCAGGAGTTGAGATGTGGGTTGTGAGTGGATGAAGGGAAGGTTTTTGGAGATTATTGGGAAGGTTGTAGATGAAATGTAAATGAGCTTCAAATAGAATATAAGACTAGATGTGTTTATAGGGGAAGGGGAATGAGTAGATAGTGGAATGTTACATGTTGGCTAGGGACTCATAAGTTTGTCAAGTCGAGTGGTTGATAAGAGCTCAGATAATTGAGGTAATGTCCAGGTGATAGGTGGGAGAATAGGTTATAGAGTTTGGTAAAAGAGAGTGTTAGTCCCATGATTGGGTGGGAAGTAAGGGAGTATGGGGAACTTGTGAGCCGTCGGAAATAGGAAGCATCAGGGGAGGTGAGAGTCAATTGTGGAATATGTGTCGGGAGTTGAGGAAGAGGTAGAATTATGGGAGAGGGGTGGTCGAATGGCATTGTTGGTTGATGGGTAGAAGTGGAGACTATGAGTGAAGTTAGGAGCTCATAGGGAGGGAGTAAAGGTGAGATGGATGGGTGAGTCAAGAGTATGAGATGAACAGGATGGAGTGGGTGGTAGGAAACTGTGGGTAGGATAGGGATCACAGTGGAGGGATGACAGTGGATGGCTGGAATGACCATGGACATAGAGAGTTGAGTCTGGTGGGAGTGGGATGGGTAGTCATCTCGGTGAGAGATGGGGTGAGTTGAGAGTGGAGTTGATGAGGGAGTAGCCAAGTGAGAATGGGGAATGTGAGTTGTATGGGTAATGAGTGGACGAGGTGGAATGGTAAAGCAGTGGAAGGGAGGATGGGAGCTCGGGAGTTGAGGGTGAAATGGGTTTGGGAGTTAGGATATGTTGCTCAGCATCGGATGGGAGATAGTGAAGTAGAGTTGAAGGAGATGGGAGATTTGGAGAGAAGGTTTTGGATGAGTAGGCTCGGTTAAGGTGATGGGAGCTCGAGGAGGTAGAGGGATAAGGAAAATAGCTTAGGGAAGGAAGGGATGAGCTATAGGGATAGGGTATAGGGGGGTGGGGTAGTTAGGATGAATAAACTTGATTTTATTTATTTATATATATTTAATCTTATTTATATTTATAATTATATTTGACATTTTGATTTATTTAATAATAATAACAAATAAACTTTATATCAATTATAAACAAACTAAATAACAATCCTTTTCATAACAAAAAAAAAACACTTACCTCGAAGCGGATAAAGACTATCAAATGCAGGAAACACACCTAACTGATGGAGATAATACTAAAACCTACAAAAAAGTGATCCAAAAAGACAAAAACATTCGTAAAATTGATCTGAAATTGACAAGAACTATTAAACCATATAACTATTATACTTATGACACCTATGCAAAATAAGTAAAGTAACAAAAAATGACCATTCTTGAGGTCTGGTCCCACCGGGCGTGCCAAATGTTGATTGGATTTTTCTACTTCTTGTTCAGCTTAGTGTGTGAGAAATCAATAAACACCAAACAACCTCGAATATGCAAGGGCTTAGTACCTTGGAGATGATGATGACTGATACAGGCGCAAAGTAGATGATGAGATCCTCACTGCGATCTCAACAAACCTGTAACTCAAAGACACTAGAGAAAAATTTCTTAGATATTTTATGCAGGGGCTTCTCGAAAAAGCGGACCCCAGAAGCGGTCCCTTCCTCAGTGGCTGTCAACCCCCATGTGATAAAGAAAAATGATAAAATGTAAGATAAATGGATAATATGCAAGTTGATGAACAAAGAAACTTGAAGATGTTGGTATGTAGATGAATTACTGATCTAATCCAAACACAACATGCAACATGAACCAAGCTAAGTGAACCACCAAATCATGAGAAGGGTATTGTGGGGATTCCAGTGGCATTACAAGGACATTATGAGGATGCTATGACAAACAAGCAGCTAAAAATTCAAAACAACATTTCCCAAATTTTCCAACTTGTTTAAACGAGGGGGGAAGGCCCATATTTATAGCCTAGGGGTGAGGTTAGATTGTGGGTTATTAGGTAATCAGGGTTGGGTAAAGTAACCCTAGTTAAGGGACATGATTTGAGTAGTTAGGTTTGATTTGGATATGATGTGATCAAGCGGGGCTCATGATTTGAATTATTAGGTCAAAGAGATAAGGATGTGATATGGAGTGGGGAGCATGATTGACATGGTTAGGTGTAATAATGCATCCCATTTTTGAATTTAGGAGTGGGATGTCAGATGTGTATATTATTGCCCATGAATTGAATAAATTTGGGATATTGATTATTAGGTGAGATAATGCCAAATTTTAATTATCAAATGGGTTTACATGGAGCCCATTAATTAATTAATTAAGGGTGAGTAAATAGATATGTGTATAATGGAATTTACTCAAATTTAGGGAAAAAGAAAAGTGAGAGGGAAAGTTGAATGAAGGAGAATGAATGCAAGGTGAAGGAGAGGAGCTACACCAAAAAATGGTGTCTACATTTTCCCCCTTTTGTTGAGTGGTTTGCAATATCAAGCCATAAGAAAAAACAAAAAGGATTGGATGAATTCATGTGTCTGCAAAAGGGATGAGGATGGGTAAAACATGACTAAAGGAAAGATGCCCCAGGTGAGAAAGCATCACAATAATAATGGAAAATATGGAGGTAACTCCAATATCACATCGGTAGAGGAAAATTACGGTCTCAACGAAGATAGGTGCAACAATGTTCTACATACCAGTGAGTGGGTGAAGACCAGTGCAGTATGGATGTAAACCATGATGACAAATGGGTCATAGGAAAATATCAAAAAATGTGCAATCTGAATGCGAAAGGTATGCAAAATCCTTCATCTGTGAGGAATCAAGAGAAAAAAATCATGCGTCCACAAAAGGGAAGAGGATGAAAATAATGATGCCCCATCATAGGGCACATGATGTAAAATGTGGATATAAAAATAAAATGCCCCAGGGAGAATGAGTGTAATCATAAATGTGTACATGATGAGAAAGATAGGCTAGAAGTGTGAGATAAAATGCACTGAAAAAGTGATAAATTATGGTGATGAAAACATGTTTCATAGGAAATATTCATAAGTGATGGAAATTTAATAGGTGAAAAAGATAAAGCAGTCCCACTTCTTCAGAAAGTAGGATAAGAAGTCAATCTACTTTTATGACGAAACAAAATTAGATCAAACATTCATGGAAGAGAACAAGATCAGATAGGTGATGGCCGTTACGGTATCCTCCAAGACAAAAATGCCATGGGAAGATGTGATGAGGGATATCTATGATGATGTCTCCTTGGGAGGGTTGACAAGAATGGAAGAGATGACACCAATCCTGAAAGGAGAAGAGATAAATATTATAAAGATGAGGAATATGAAATTGAATGGAGTAGAGTGGATGTGGGGGAGGAGAAAAAAAAGAAAGAGGGCAAAGGGGATGAGGTGTAATAGGACAAAGAAACCATCATCTGCTGATAATGAGGAGTGTGAATTGTGCTTGATTGTGATGGAAAGAAGAGGAAGAGAATAATAGAGAAGGATGATAAGAGAGGATACAATATAGATGAAATCATAAAAGAGGGAGAAAGATAAGTAATATGAAGGTAGTGGGAAAAGATAAGAGGAGAATAAATATAGAGGGTGTGATGGGCTTGGAGAAAAATAAAATAGAGAAAGAGGATAGGAGAAGAAGGGAAGGAGGAAGAACAAACAAGAAGAAGATGAGATGAGAAGAGGGAAGAGACTAGAGGAGAAAATAAAAGCATAGAAGAGAAACAAAGATGTGCCATAGTAAAGAAGCAACATATATAATAAAGAGGGGAGATGGTGGAAGAAATAAATGATGAAGGACAAAGAAGAAGAGGACATGGAAGCGATAGAGCAGATGGTGAAGGATCAAGGAAAATTAAAAGGGAAAGAGAAGAGAGAAGAGGACAAAGTAGATGGTGAAAATGGAAGAAATATGTGTAATATGAAAGTAATGGAAACCAAGAAATAGACAATATGATTATGAGAAGAACAAGAAAATTCAAGAGTAAAGGAGATAAAGGATGAAAGATGGAGTAGGATATAAGAGATAGGGATGATATGGGAAGAAAGAAAAAACAAGAAGAAGACAAGAAAATGACAGAAGAGAGGGCTAAAGGGAGATGGAGATCAAAAATGAAGGGAGAGAAAGAATGGAACAAAAAAGAGATGATAGAGCTGAGAAAAGGAAGAGGTGAAGAAGACATAAATAGGTAGAAAAATATTAGATAAAGGTGATAAAAGAGATGAACAAGAAGATGAGATGAGGGTAAGGGATAACATCAGGAAAAATGAAGAGAAGGATGGAAAGATGAAGGGGATGAAGAAGATGAAGAAGTTAAAGAAGATGAAAGAGGAAGTAGAATAAATAAGAGAAATAAAGAGACAATGAGGAACCAGGGGGCTGTATAGGGGATGAGAGAATGGAAACGAGATTGATATGTAACGATGAAATAAGGTAGGGGTGGTAGAGGAAAAAAGAGGTTTGGTAATGGGAAGGTGAAAATAATAGGGAAAGAAGAGATGATAGAGTAGAAATATGAAGAAAAATTAAACCAAGGTGTTAGAAGTAATACCTAGGTAAAGAATATGAAACATACCGCATGTAAATGCATGTGGAGAATGGGATGGTAAAAAAGATGGGACAACACTGGTGAGACAAGTTATCAATGGGTAAGTAAGATGAAAGTGCGAGGGGAAAAGGGGATGAAGATGATATAGAGGAAGTGAAAGAAAACTAGGAGTAGAAAGGAGGAGAGGACAATAGAGAAAATGATGCAAAAGGCATGAAACCAAAATGGGAGATATACAATGGAGAATGAGTAGTATAAGGAATGTAAAGAGGAGTTGGAAGGGAGGAATGGTATGGATTGGAAGAAATGCAGAGATGCATGAAATGAGGATAAGTTGATGACTAAAAAAAGAGAAAGGATGTATGAGGAAGACAATAGAGATATTGAAGAAGGTGAAGGGAAGATGGAAAAATAGTGAAGAAAAAGAGAGGGAAGAACATAAAAGGCATGCCAACGAATGGATCTTAAGAGAAGTATCTTGATAATGATTAGAGGGCATAGAGGAAGGAATGAATGAAGATAAAATGGAGGATGTCAAAGAGAAGGAACAAGGCCATGCAGAATGGGGATGAGTGTTTTTTAGGATAAGACCACCGATAATTATTTCCGCAAAAACAAAAGATGATGATGAAATAATGTTAGAGGAATACTAACAATATGACGGGTAAACAAGGTGGTAAATATGTCGGAGAACTCGAGAAGGTTGAGTGGAAAGAGTAAAGAAAGGAGGGATAATGATTTGTGTGAAGATGAAGGTAAGGAGAGGATGTGGATGAGGATGAACAAGGTAAAGATGAAGAAACGAAACATAGTAATAAATGGTATGAAGTGGTTAAGTGAAATTTCCAAACGAGGGATGATGGAGATGATATTTAGGGAAGTCGGAGATATTTGGTGCGAGGAAGAAAGAGGAGGTAAGATGATGTGTTTATGGGGAATGAAGAGAAAATGTGGACGGTGGGATTGTGGAGTGATGGGGAAAGGAAAGAAGATAGATCATCCCTAAGAGAGACTCTTAAGTAAGACTGCCATGCTGTATGAATGGTTAAGTAGGATCGCCAAGCTGAAGAAGAATAAGAATGATGAAAAGAAGTGGATGATTGGAAAGGTTGATGGAAAGAGTATATGAAAAGATGGACTGAAGGGGAACCCTCATGTACATTTTCCATACTACAAAAGTGCGTAAGTAAAGTGATCGAGGAGAAGATGGATACTAAGGCGATAATAAGGAAAGAAGGAAACAAATGAGTGTAACACAAATAGATGGAGGAATTTTTTTGGTGTAGGATGCAGAGTGTGAGGGGAATCCTTAATTGGGATGCCCATGTTATGAGAGTGATGATGCCAGAGTGTTAAATAAAAGATATGGTGCGGGAAGACATTTCTAGTGATGATTGTCGTTCGATGGAATGGAAAATGGTGGAGGATTTTCTACAACGGTAGGATCTTAGGAAAGGGATATATTTCAATTAAGAAGCCTACGTGAAATGGGTGATTAAGTAATATCATCAAGACGAAAGTTGAAAGAATGAAAGAGAAATGAAATGATAAAACAGATGCCAGTAAAAGAACATTAAACGAAAAACTCAACAATAATTATCTAGGTGGAGGACAGGTGAAGGATAGAAGAAACAATGGAGAAGGAGGAAATGGGTGAGAAGAGCAGCAAAGAATGAGATGGGATGACTTTTAGGAGAAAATTTGGTCGAAAAAGGAGACAAGGAGGAATGAATGGTCAATAGATGTGATTACGAATAAGACATTGTCCAGAATGACAGGTTTACTTCGAGTATGATTTTCGTGCTGCATGGGTAGTTATGTAGATGTGCCAAGCTGGGGATGAAAGGCATGGAATGGTGAAGAAGATGATGTCTGCGCTAAGTGATAGACATGAATAAGAATGATGAGAAGGTTAATGGGTGGATAATTGGAGA
Organism: Taxus chinensis; assembly: GCA_019776745.2. Taxonomy (NCBI): domain Eukaryota; kingdom Viridiplantae; phylum Streptophyta; class Pinopsida; order Cupressales; family Taxaceae; genus Taxus; species Taxus chinensis. The sequence continues at coordinate 38,792,641 of CM034148.1, read as the reverse complement.
GAAGAGAAGGACAATGTGAGAGGATGGATGGAGAAAGGTTATATTGGTCATGGTGGGGGATGAGGAGTTGTTGGATAAAGAATGCTACTTGAAAGATATCCTCAAGTATAATTCACAAACTACAACATAGATCAAGTAAAATTCCCAAACTGAATAGTGCATTAAAGAGAGTGTTTAGAAATAGTAAATGATTTCATGGATTTATGGATGACATTAATAGGGGACATCCTTAAGAGTAAATATATGGATGCAGATTTATGATTTGAAATTTGATTTCGAAGAATGCGATTGTGATAAAATATGACCTTAATGAGATGAGTGTCACATGACCATAACAAAGGGTATGAAAGAAAGTTTTTCTTTAAATTAGATAGGAGGTAAACAAGAAAAGGTACTACTTCAGGGCATTGCACTTGCAGCCAATAACAAGTGCTAGTACAAAACCCATGACAATTGATTATACCAAAAGACCCTGAGGGAGATATAAATGAAAGATTCTCATCAACCTAAGGTTGACATGAAAAGGGGGTTTAAGATGTAACTTTTATGCAAGAAGAGGGTTCTCCAAAGTTGGTGTTCATTAAGTCTATGCCCCAACTCTGGGAAAGGGGAATAACAATAATAGAAGAAAGTTGATCAATGCAGGAAGCTTTATGACAATGCTGATAAAAGGAAAGCTGATCAATGTGGGAAGCCTTACGAATGCCATAATAAATTATTAGCCATCCTTTAAGGGTATGGTCTAATTTATACATAACATGGATGGTAAGAATAATTTATATAATGGCCATCCTTCGAGGGATCGGTCTATTTCTTGCGATTTTATTTTGACTTTGATTTGCATGATTTTATTTTTATTTTCCTTTTCTTTCCTTTTATTCCTTTATTTTCCTTTATTTTCTTTTTTTTGCAGGATTTTTTGCAGCAAAATGATGCTCATTTCTTGCACAATCAATATGATTCCCTTGATGGCTTGGAGGATGGGGATATGGCTCTTGACCAACATTTCCCATGAATTGTTTATCTTGGAATGTTAAGGGTCTTACAGACTCATGTCATAAATATGTGGTGCGTGAGACTCAAAACCTTGACCTTGACCTTGTACTCATCATTGACTTGTTTGATGATCAGTTGTGAGTCATCAATGGCCTTAAGGTGGTGAATATTCCATTTTATAGCAAAATTCATCCCAGTGATGAGCGCCTCATATTCTACAATGTTATTTGTGTAAGGAAAGCCAAGACAGAAAGCTTGCGGTATGGGGTCTCCTGAAGGAGTAATTAGCACTACACCTGCCTCCAAACCGTGGAAAGTGAATGATCCATCAAAGTGTACTTGCCACATGATAGATTCCTCAATATACATCAATAATACGTCTGGTAGATCCAGACTTACAGGATTTGTTCTAGGTAAAGGTGCTTCTGCTAATTGATCGGAAAATACTTGTCCTTTAACTAGTTTCTGGTGTACATACTCAATGTCAAATTCACTAAGCAGAATGATCTAATTATCCATTCTACCCGTAAGGTTGGGCTTTGACAACAGGTACTTGAGTGGGTCAAATTTGGATATAAGCTTGGTTTTACTATTTAATAGGTAATGACGAAGTTTTTGGAAGGTAAAAATGAAAACCAGACAAGCTTTTTCAATTTGAGGATAGTTGAGCTCATAGGAAATTAGGGTAGGAATGAGATAGTATATGACTTTATCTTTTTGTCTTAGGTCATATTGTGCGAGAAAAGAGCCAATAGCAAATTGGGTAGCATAAATGTATAGTAAAAGTGGCTCACTGGGAGTTGGAGGCATGAGGACAGGAAGGTTGGCCAAGTATTGTTTAAGCAAGGTGAACACATGCTATTTCTCTGGTCCCCAAATAAAGTCAACATATTTCTTAAGCATATGGGTGAATGAATGAAATTTGTTAGAAAAATACGAAATGAAGTGACAGATGGCTTGTATCTTTCCTTGTAAGCTGCAAAAATATTTTATATTCTTGGGAGGAGGAATTTCAGTAATAACAGTGAAATTGGCTGGGTCTACCTCAATCCCTCTCCTTGATACAATGAAGCCTAGTAACTTGCATGATAATACTCTAAACACACATTTCTTTAGATTCAATATGGCCTTATATTCTCATAGGTGTTTGAAGATATTCCATAAAACTTTAGGGTGGTCTTCTCTTGTCTTGGACTTCCCTAGGACATTGTTTACATAGTCCTCCATGATGTCATGAATCATATCATGGAATATCACTGTCATCGCCCTTTGATAGGTTGCACCAATTCTTTTGAGGCTGAAAGGCATTACCTGATAGAAGAATGTTTCCCAAGGGGTTGTGAAGGCTATCTTGTGATGATCTTATTCTACTATCTTAATCTGATTATATCCAGAAAAGTCATCCATAAGAGTAAGCATTTCATAGCCCACAGTTGAGTCGATAATCATGTCAATATTGGGCAATGGGAAATCATCTTTTGGACATGATTTTTTGATGTCTCTAAGATCTGTGCAAATTCTGATGCCTAAAGGTTTCTTTTTTACCAGAACTAGGTTCGATATCCATTTTGAGTAGTCAATAAGTCTAATGAACCTTGCTACTAGCAATCTTTCGAACTCTTCATTAACTAGAAGAGCCACCTGTGGATGCATTTTTCTTAGTGATGCAACCTAGAATTTGCAAGATAACACCCTAGTCTTGTTGGAACATCACTCAACCTAGAATGAGCGCTCACCTGAAGCACACAAAGGTATCAGGCCCCACTTTAGGGTTGCTGTAAATAGATGTTAACATGATGAAGGAAGAAACATATAGATTCATAACTAATCCATCATTCTACAATGCATGCTACCCACAGATCTATGAAAGAACAAGCTTAAACAATAATCATGATTTTACCATTAATATGCATTGCTCAATTACACAGAATGACACTTAGATTCAGCCAATATCTTCCATCTATTAGTAAATACAAAAGCTCCTTACAATATTTTCAATCTAGATCAATTCGTGTATGGATCTGATACACACCTTTATACATCCAGAATCATACATACACCACTCTTTATGATACATACATCTACTATGCACCTAACATCATATATTTTGGGTGGGGACTTACCCTTCACTGCTTAACTATTCAAGAAATAGGTTGCATGCTATTGATAACCACACACCATTTATAATCATAGCCACACATGCAAGTGCACTATCTATAGTCCTCTTGTAGTTAACTAAAATGTCAATTCTATTCTTATCTTGTCTCTATACATAGATTCTTTGAACCGCTTCTAAATATAGACAATGCATGGCACGCATGTCTCTGCATCGTTGATGTGGTTTGCATGCCATCTTCCAAAAATAGATCCTTACGCTCAAAATCAGCTAAGTCATAAAATCTGAACTTACCTTCCGCGCACAGGTCCTTCCTATCCTTCCGCACCCTTGGTTCCGGGCCTTCTATCCCGTGCAGACTCCTCACATGATTTTAGACAAGTATTCTTTGATCAACATTACCCCACACTGATCTAATTATCGTCTCGACAATGGGTATCTCCAAAAATTTGAAGGAAAGAATAATAATGAAAGAATAAGAATGAAAGAATGTGGATAAATAAAGAATTTTTATGAGGTTATTTAAGCAACCTCCTCTGTATCAGTTTGTAGTATCAGCTCTGGGTACTCCTCTTTTATTGTGGCCTCTAAAACCTTCCATTCAGTGAGTGCCTGCTCTTCTTTCTCTGGGATGTCCACAAAAATGGATTCCAACTCATCCCTCATAACTTCTCCTTTCTCATTTTGCAGAACCAACAAAACATTAGACATGGATTTCATTCTCCTTTCCAAAAGGTCCATCTTCTGAGTAATCAGCTTTCCAAGCTCTTCTAACTAAGTCTTGTGTGGCTCTTGCACTGCTGCCAGGGCCTCACACTTCTATTTAACCATTGAAAACCTTTCTGTGTGGCCATATGTCTCATCTTTCATTGATTTCTGAACCTCATTATTCTCCTCAAAGGTCTTAATGTTGATGAGCACCTCTAGAGCTGTGCATATATTTAAATCCTGGTCCACTTTCTTCAATACTTCTTGTAATGCCTTCTCTCATTTGACATCTTGTTCTGATCTTTCTAGTGCTTACATACACAAAGTTTTATCTTCGAGCACCAAGTCCACCAAATTTCCCACATAGTGTATTGCTGAAGGAAATGTCTGTGGTACCTTGGGTTCCAAGTGTGGCCTTACTTTGATTACATTGTCCCCAATCTCCTCTGAGATGCTTATGAACACTTCATTCTTCTTCTACGTGAAGTCCCTTTCCTGTGCTATGCGCGCTATCTCTATGTCCTTTGTCTTCAAATATTCATGCAACACTTTGATTGTGGCAAATTTGTCCATGTTTCTCCTAGTCACCTTAGCAGAAACTTTCACCAGTACATTGCTGACCTACTCGTCTGACATGACAGTAGGTTTACTGTCATATGTCTAGCTTGAGGTGCCTTCTTCAGTCACCTCAAAATGCATGACTCCTTACACACATCAAAGTAAGGCTCATCCATGTGGGTATGCATCGACCATGATAGTTGCTTTCGTGTACGCATAGTTTCCATATCCTCATCCATCAAATCCTAGCCAAATAAATCTTTCTACGTGAGTGTGCTCTAGAAGTAGGCATAGATACTTTTTCCTGCATCCTCTACATACCATATGGCTGGTGGAATGTGCTCCCCACTTTTCCTTCTAGACCTTTACTGCTTAGTAACTCTAGCCTCCAAATTTGGGACTTGTGTCTCTATGTCCTGAATATCCTTTGCAGCTGTTTCCTCTGGTCTTTTCTCTTCTTCTTCATTTTCCTTTGATGCCTCACCCTATTCTTATATGTGCTCTGGAAGTGTAAGAGATGTAGGTGTGCTCTCATTTGAATCTTCCGCCTCCTCATTCAACTTCAGCTTCCTCCTTTGTGCGGTCACTTCCTTTTATGGGGAGATTTGGGGTGATTTGCGCACAGTGGTTGGAGTAGCACCCTGGGTCCTTGTTCTCCTGAATACTCTTTTAAACTTGTGCTCCCCTTTGACTGCATTTAAGTCCCCTTCATCCCCCTCTTGTGGATGAGGTGGATAACATCGTGACCAACTTCACTCTAACTTGTAGGATGTCTCCTACCCCTATGCTCTAAACCAGCACTATCTTCACGCTCCTCCTCGTCCTACACTTCAATTGGCTCTGTGGGCTTAGGCGCTGGGATGTTCTCCACTATATGCTCTCCCTTTGGTAGTGCTAGAAGTGTGAAATCACCTTCCACATATTTTTTATTCTCCATTTTTGGCTTCAGTTGGAGATACACCAATGCTGCCCCCACATCTACTAGAACCAAGCTTATTGGTTTGATATTTAGAACCTCTGAAATGATTCTCTCTGTATAAGCACTTCTACCAAGATGTACATACTTATTCCTCAATGTATGGTAGTCACACTCTACCTTATCTACATTGAAGATAAGTCGGCGCGTGTCTATAAATCTATGAAAAAATTCTTGAAAATACCTTGCAGTGAATGCATAAGGTAACTTGCACCAAGGGATCTAGACTCCATATTTCATTGGAAAATGCACGATGCAAAAATGCTGATATACAAAAAACTGAACTTGTTTCCCTACCACTATTGGTAGGTCCTTTGGGATGTGCCATTCTTCCCCAAATGTCGTGCGGAGCCTTTCATACCATTTCTCTGCCCTTTGTTTTACTTCATCTGTCATGGTCGCCTTGCATAAGTATTTGCTAAATATTTTAGCTAGGGACTTGTTCTCCATGGGGTATTCCCATATTTTCTCCTTTGGTCCATCTGGTAATCCAATCTCCATGAAGACCAGTGATAGTAGAACAGACCCAAAGCTGATCTTCCCTCTTGTGCACGCTTCTTTGACTATTTGCTCTGTAATATAGCCTTTAATGTTGTAGATTGTCCCTTCCGACATCTTACATGCCACATGCAACCACATAGTGTTTACCTACGACCACCACTCCTGATCATTTAACTTGGTAACAAGGTGTGCTGCAGCTTGTACAATTGGAAAATTCTTCAATTTATCTATTTCCATTCCGCGCGGACCCTTCAGGTATCCTAACTCCTATTTGGTCTTTACAATCACGACGTTATCTACAAGGTCACCTCTTATATCTTCTCCTGTGGCCTTCAAACCTGTAATTGATGAGACTAGCGTAGATGAAATTCTAACTCTGTGTCCTGCAAAGTAGAAGAAGTCTTTGTGTACCTTCCTCATGAGCCACTGATACAAGGGATCATACTTCCCAAAATATGGAAGCTCATACAACTGATAGACCCCAATTCTCTTTAAAATATTTTCATCTGCATCGTCATATACTGGCATGTCATCTGCTGTGCATTTGTTTGTTCTAGCCATGAGCCAGGAATTGAGCTCCTTCTTGTTCTCCGAAGTCCTTTGATTATATTCACTCAATTTGCTCTTTCTAATGGGTGAATCCCACTCTTGGCCGATAATGACTCCTTCTGGGTATTGCATTTCTAAAAAATGGCTTTTGGGTGCCATATCTTCTTCCTCAAGGACTAACTTCTTCTTTCCTTTTACCATTGCTATAGATGCCTTCTTTGGTGCCATTTCTACCTTGTAATTGTCTCCTCTTCAACCCTAAAACTTTGCGAATAAAACCCTAGCTTGATTCAATTATGCCCTAGGTGGAAACTTTGTAACCTAACTCTTTTCTGTCTCATAGCTTCTTGTCGCACAGATCTAGTTTTCACTCTTGGTTTCACACCCTTCGCACTCTAACTCAATCACTCGAATCTTTTCACTTAGCTCTTCTCTCGAATACTCTTAGTCGCAACGGTAAAAATGAATCCGCATCCCATCCTTATATAATTTTTTCAAATTTTGATGCATTTATTGCTCCTCACCTACCAAATATCCCTTCATTCATTGACCAAATCCATTCATTCCGCGTGGTACATCTTCATTCCCAACTATAACCTTCTAGCGCACCTTCCTACCCACTGGTCACATACTTCTCTTCAGCGCATGCTCCTGCACTTGAGTACCTTGTTACTGTACCTTCTCCTGGTAGCTATCATGGCCTCCGCTTACCTCGTGTTATACTATTATTTCATTCATATCCATCCTTGGTCACTTTTGAGAAATAATCTTCTTTTGACTTAAAGCACACCTGTAGCACCTTATTCCTTTCATCTTTCAATTCCCACAATATTTTTCTGTCTTTTTCTTGGATCACTACAACCACCCCACACTAAAAGTATGCGCAGTCCTCTGCGCATGAACATTATTCATACAATAATTAACTTCAGATGCACAAGCATGATTATTACACAAAAACAAAAACTAAATTGAAAAAGCATAAGGAAAATGAAGGAAATACATTAAGGAAATCCATGACTAAAAATATAAACTAAATGGCAATATTGCCTTATTACAAACACTAAGAAGACTTATTTATAGTAGGGCTTCAGGCTACTCCCGTTAAAGTAACTGGGTAGCTATGTTCCATCAAGTGCTTCTAACTGGAAAGCACTTGATTCAAGTATAGAAGTGATAACATACGGCCCCAACTAATGTACTTTGAGCTTGCCTGGATGGTGCAAGAACTTTGAGTCATAAAGAAGTACCATTTGTCCAATCACAAACTTCTTATCCCTTATGTTTCTATCATGCCATGCCTTCTACTTGGCCTTTCCTACTTCTGAATCCATCATGTTATGGCTCATCGCTCATCCAGTTGAATCATCTTTTCAATACGTTATTCTAAGGCCTGTTCATCAACTAGACCTCTAGCGCGCACAATGCGCAAAGAAGGTAACATAAATTATATAGGAAGAAAAACTTCTGTGCCAAACACCAACTAAAATAGTGTGGCCTTGTTCAATATCTTGTAAGTTGTTCTATATGCCCAAAGCATAGCTGACACTTTGTCCTCCCAATCCTTTCTTCCAACATCACATATTTTTGTCAAAGTTTGGCCAAATTTTTTGTTGAAAGCCTTAGCAGTTCCATTTTCCTGAGGATGGTAAGGTGTAGTTTTATGGTGTGCAACCATAAACTCATATAATAGGATCCTGATTGTCTCATTCAGAAAGTGTGTACCTCTATCACTTGTCAAGCTTAAAGGATACCCATATCATGTAAGAACATTCTCCCATAGAAACCTATCTGCTGTAGCTGTTGTACATTCTTTCGTAGGTGCTGCTTCTACCCACCGTGTGAGATAATATGTGAAAGTAATGATATAATGTGATCCAGTCCTACGTGCGGCTAATGAAATAGGTCCTACAAAATCAATGTCCCATTTCTCAAATGGTTCTACACTAATAATCGGTCTCAAAGGCATCTCATATATTTGCCTTAGTTTTCCTAGGCACTGACAATGATCACACACCTTACATTAATCTTTATACTCTTTATACAGTGTCTCCCACCATAATCCAACAATTAGGATCTTCCGTGAAATTGCATCACCTGCATAATGGCCTCCTGCAATACAATCATGAGCTTCTTCCATGATATCCTTGGGCTCATGCTCTAACACACAACGATGTAATACTTCATCTTTACCTAGATTGTAAAGGTCACCAATGACTAACATAAATGGTGCCATGCGTATAGAAAGTTACTTATTTTCTAATGATTTCATTCCTTTTGGTGGTATACCTGTTCGTAGAAAGACAACAATGTCTTATAATTCCATGGATGCGCGTTGTAACCTATATAACTGTGCATCCGACAATGTTTCTTCAATTGTCTATGCATCCTCTCCAGAATTGATTCTAGATAAATGGTCTGGTCCAGAATTTCTTTTTCTTGGCTTTACCACAACTGTGAAGTGAAACTCTTGAAATAGGAGTACCCATATGCAAATGCACCCTTGTAATATGGGCTTGTTTACCAAGTACTTCAATGCCATATAATCTATATAAAGCACAAATGGTGTTGCTAACAAGTACTATCAAAACTTGTATAATGCATAGATCATTGAAAAAGCTTCACACTCTGTAGTTGTATAATTATTTTAAGCAGGAGTCAGCTTCCTACTAGAAAAACAAATTGGATGATCTATAATACCTTCACAGGTTGAGCTAACAGAATTCCAATGGCCATACCAGAAGCATCCACATGTATATGAAATGGCTTATCCCACGAGGGACAGTGAAGAATGGGTGTGGTAGTAAGTTTCTCTTTCAATATCTCAAATGCGCGTCACTGCAGTTCTCCCCAATAAAATGTACCTTTCCCCTTTAGTAATTCTTCCAAGGGTGCAACAACTCTGGCATACCCTTTGATGAATTTTCTGTAATATCCTGTATGACCTAAAACTCCATGCACCTCACTTTGACTGGTAGGTGCTTCTAGGCCTAAAATGACTGCAACCTTGGCTGGATCAACTAACAAACCTTCCTTGCAGATTATATGTCCCAACAGTATCCCAAATGGCGTAGAAAATATACACTTCTTGATGTTCAAAGAGATACTCAATTGTATGCATCGTTCAAACACTAAGTGAAAATTGTCACAATGATCTTTCACAAGCCCATATACTGTCCAATCATCTAGGTAAACCTGTAAAAATTTATGAATAAAATCCTTGAATGCTTGAACAACTATGCATGAGAATACAACAGACACGTTTTTCAATCTAAAGGGCATCACAGTATATGCAAAACTACCCCATTCAGTAGTAAATTTTGTCTTTTCTTGATCCTCCTAAGTGATCCTAACCTGATGATACCAAGAAAATCCGTCTATGAAAGAATATATTTCACACCCTATAACTCCTTCTAGTATTTCCTCAGTGAATGGCGTAGGGAATGGATTGTGAAGCATGCAAAATTAAGATCCTTGTAGTTCTAACATATCCTAATTTGTCTGTCCTTCTTGATACTGATCACCATTGGGCTAACCCATTTTGACTCATTAAGGGGCTTGATAATTATAGATTTCAACATTTTATCAATTTCTTCTTTCACCTTTTCGTGCAAATTAGGATTCATTTTGTAAGGTCTCTTTCTAACTAGCTGTGCACCATCCTTAAGTTTGATCTTCATTTCCCCAATTGATTCATGCAAACCTTTAAGTTCATGATATCCTCGAGGGAATAAGTCTTGATAATCCCTAAGTAACTTGATTATCATTGCTACCTCCGAGTCTGACTATTAATCTCCAATTATGGCCTCCTTAGGCTCATTCTCCAAACCTATATTCACCTTTTTTGTCTTCATGGGTTCATAGTAGGCATGCACATCCTTTTCTGCACTATCCAAGACCTCGCACACCTCGTGTGAATGTTCAATATCCAGGTTCTCAACTTCCTTGTCGTCCACGATGTAGACCATCTTTCCTTTCTCTTTCTCAAGGAAAGCACACTCAAGTAGTTTGGAGTCCATTTCTTATTCCTTCTCAAAACATGCTCTGAACTCTGTCTCACTGAGTAATTTCTGAATATGTTCTTTTGCTTTTACACTGTCTCCCATAGTTAAGTGCTTGATAAATTTTAATGCCTCTGCTACATGAGGTTTAGTCAAGAAGTAGTCAAACATCTGGATCATACCTGCAGTCAAAACTTGCCAGTTCCTAGTTTCTCTATGTAGTTCTACATATACATACCAAGTGCGTGAGCATCCTTGGAGCGTGGAATACAATCTATGCACCTAGAGTGAAGGTGGTAATGCTTCATGTCATGCTATCTAGAGTCTCTCACACTACTGAAGGTGATGCTGAACAGGTTAATACAAATTATAAGGGTGGATTCACGTAGGTGCCTTATAAACCTAGCAGAAAAAGATATTCCAATCTCTTCCCACTGTATAAGGTTATCTCTATGGACCACCCACCAGTGTGCTGGTGTCCCACACAATGTATATAATAACATATCTCTCCTTGTAACTTGGTCTCCCACTGTGTTTCCATGGCCTTCAGAAAGACATGAAGATATTCTGTCACTGTATACCAAGTTACTGTGCTACCTATCCATAGAATTGAATGAAATCCATTCATGCACGCAACCATGCCTTTCACCTTGCGCCCGAATAATTCATATTTACCATGAGCCCAATTGTTGCAAGCAATACTCATATTATCACTAATAGAATGATAATCCTCTCACTGTAGAATGCCTTCTTTTGATGGCTCATTGACCTTTGGGTCCTGAATCATGCGTACATAGACTATGTTTAAATATTCCTCACTTAGAGGCTCAACATAGGGTGTATACTTCCCATCTGTCAAAGGTATCACAACCCTTTCCTCCTTGTTTTCAAAGCTGATATACTTCTTATTGAATTTCAAGTTAGCATTATTTACATAACACCAAGGGCATCCAAGCAAGGCTGGAAAATTATCTGCTTCTCTAAGTGCTAATACCTCAAAATATCTAATGAACTTGGCCCCTTGTATCATGATAGATGCATCTTTCAAAAATCCCATGGGCATGGCCTTAGTCTGGTTTTCCATGAATAACACATTAGATGATGGCTGTAATTGAGGCCTCCCCATTTGCACCCATACATCCAATGTTAGCACATTTACTTCTGCACTTGTATCAATCAATATGTTGCTTAACATCCACCCATCCATAACAACATTCAAAGTAATTTCTTTATCATAGTCAATGCTATCAGGGGGAATATTTGCATGCAAAATATACCATCTGGTCTCAAGACTTGCGCACAGAGTGTTCCATTTCAACCAACTTCCCAACAATGGAATAATGTTCTCCTAACGCAACATCTTGCACACCTCCCGCAGATCATCGATATCAGTTTGGACTATCTCTGATGCTTTCTTCTTCTCCTTTAGGTACATTATATCACCTTGAATATTCCTTAGTGCTTCCATGGTATCCTGGTAAACTTCCTTTTGATGAGCAGGATTTGGGTACCTCGCATGTAAAACCTCCTCCTTGGTAATTGTAGGCTTCTGGTGCAATGCCTCTCTTGCACGTGCTGCTTTAGCACGTGTAGTAATCTTCACTGTCAATGCCTCAGGGCCTTCTGTTATCTTGGGCATCCATTGGTCTTTTAACATGTGCTGGATTCTAACCATCCTGATGCCTTTATTTTCTTGCTTATGCTACTTACTTTGATGCTCATATAAGTCTGGGCACTCTTTATAGCTATGGCTCTTTTCATAGAAAGAACATGCAATATTTTGAGGAAATTCACACCTGTAGTGGTTAGGAGATCCACATGTATAACATGTTCAACGAGGGAACTCTCCTCTTCCTCCACCTCGGCCTCATCCTCCATATCAACCACGATATCCACGCCCCCTTCCACAACATCCTTTAAAACGCCCCTCATTCTTGTCATAGTGCGTTTGATTATGATGCCAATCTTGGTGCTCAATCCTACCCTTATAATTATCTGTTATACTCTAATGTATATTGCATCCTGGATTTGACCAATCAACCGAAAATCCTTAGTATCATCGGTCGTGGACCTGTAAATCTTGCAAAAGCAAGATACATTCTTCCTTATCGCGTGCTGTAACAAAGGATAGTGACTCACATCATGATTCAAATGGAAAATATCACAGTCCAATAGTAATGAGCATATAAATCTGTGAAGGCAATTATCCTTGGTGTGACCTTCCACTTCACAATCTGTACACCAAATTCCTAAGCACGTTTCATGGGCTAAATTTGTTGACAACTTCTCTAACTGCTTTGTCATAGCTGCAATCTATGCTTCTAGAAATGGGCTAATGCCAGTGTCAATGCTCCCAACTACCTAAGCACGCAATGCTACTTCCAGTGCTTTTCATGGATCCACGTATGTCTTATGTGACAGTGCCCTTATAAAATGTGTAATCAATCCTCCAATGAACCATTGTGCATGCTGGCTAGTGTGAATATCATAAGACAACTTAGATAGAAGTGTTTTAAAATGATCATCATACTCATGTACACTCTCAGTAGTACATTTCTTGATATCTTTGAGTGCACTTATATTCTTTTGCTCAAACTCAGGGATATGGAACTCTTTCAAGAAAGCATCCCTCAGTGCTGCATAATCCACGCAAGTTTGATAAGGGTCAAACTTTCTATACCAGCTGTGTGTGCGCCCCTGTAATGTAGTGGTGAATTAATTTTCCTTTCACTCCGTAGCTATAATCCCTTTAGTGTGCCATAATATTTCACACATATGCACATGTTCGATAGCATCCTCTATACCTCTATACTCTAGGAGACAAAGAGACATATCAATATAGATATTTTGTGGTTGCTGCGGACCTTGACCACCTGATCTGAAACCTCCTATGTTCCCTCTACCTCCAGAACCACCAAATCCACTAGAACTAGAACCACCTATACCTCTTAATCCACCAACTGTAGTTGGAATAGGGCCTATGGATGTACTCCCATGTGCTCAAATAGTAGTACTATACTGAAACCCTACAGTCTGTGAGGTAGCTCCACTTCCATAGGTGAATCCAACATTCTGTGCACTCACATTCTATGTGGATGATGCACATAAGAATGCTCCTCCATATAACTTTAAATCCGTATTTCTTGCCATTGATGCAATTGATCCCTAACTTACTCCTACTTTCCTACTTCCCAAGTTAATTTGCTGGTTACTTGTCATAATAGATACTGAAAAACCAAGCATAAAGGCTAGGTCACTAGGTGGATTAAGATGCATGCATGTGGCCCAAGTAGTCTCTGCTGGCACACTTCCGTGTGAGGCCAAGAAGGGATCTCTATCATGATTTCCAAGATGGGGAGTTCCTGATGCTCTGGCTCCACATCTTCTAAATGAGTTGTAAATCCTTCATGAGCCATCTCTCTCCTCCATGCCATCCTCTCTGTAATGGAACACTGCTTCTCTATCTCCCTCTCATGCACCTCATTATACTTAAGCCGCCTTTCCTCTCTCTGTTTCTCTTGCACTAGGTCTTCCATATTAAGCCAAACCTGTACTTTCCTTTGCGTGTGGTGAAGTTTAAGTTAGCCATCGATTTACTCTCTAGGTTCAAAGTTACCATTAAGATCTTGATTTCCAGTGGAATACCATGGAAATATTTTTCCTCTTGGATACCACAAACATTGGAATTCAACTACCTCTGGGAAAGAGTACATCAAAATTGAATATTCCATAATATAATTGTTTAGAACACTACGAAACCACATATCCACCATGCGAGTTCAGATCAGATCAGTATCATAGAGGGCCTGAAATTCTTCCTGTGTCCAGACAAGTGTGTGATACCTCCAATTCCGCTGGGATGCATAAGCAGTAAGCCACTCATATAGTTCTACTGGAAAGATAGTGAAAAATATCTCATATAAGTTGTCATATAGGTTCTGTTCTATTGAAGTGTGTGCATTAAACTCAGATCCACTGCTAAAATGTCGTGCATATTCTTCCTCCAGATCATGTATCCATTCCTCAATACTTTCTAGAGTAAATTGGTACGTCTTCATCACGAACCATCTTGAAAACAGCTGAAAACAAGGTCTCGGCAATGGAACCAATGATGTAGCCTAGAATTTGTAAGATAACACCCTAGTCGTGTTGACACATCACTCAGCCTAGACTGAGCACTCACACGAAGCACGTAAAGGTACCAAGTCCCTCTTTAGGGTTTTTGTAATAGGATGTTAACATGATGAAGGAAGAAACATATAGATTCATAACTAATCCATCATTCTACAATGCATGCTACGCACAAATCTATGAAAGACCAAGCTTAAATAGTAATTATGATTTTACCATTAACATGCACTGCTTGATTACATAGAATGGCACTTAGATTCAGCCAATATCTTCCATCTATTAGTAAATACAGAAGGTCCTTACAGTATTGTCAATCTATATCAAATAACATATGGATCTGATACACACCTTTGTACATCCAGAATCATACATACACCACTCTCTGTGATACATACATCTACTATGCACCTAACATCATATATATAGGGTGGGGACTTGCCCTTCACCGCTTAACTATTCAAGAAAGAGGTCGCATGCTATTAATAGCCACACTCCGTTTATAATCATAGCCACACATGTAAGTGAACTATCTATAGTCCTCTTGTAGTTAACTGAAATGTCAATTCTATTCTTAGCTTGTATCCATACATAGATACTTCGAACCACTTCTAAATATAGACAATGCATGATGCACGTGTCTCTACATCATTGATGTGGTTCACACGCCATCTTCCAAAAATAGATCCTTATGCTCAAAATTTGCTAAGTCCTAAAATCCAAACTTGCCTTCTGCGCGTAGGTCCTTCCTATCCTTCTGTGCCCTTGGTTATGGGCCTTCTATCCCGCGCAGACTCCTCACGTGATTTTAGACAAGTATTCTTTGATCAACACTTAGCTTCTGTTTGATGGGCTTTGCATTTGTGTGCAAGACTAAGTTGTGCACTACCAAAGTTGGATCTAAGCCTGACATATCTTTATAATACCATGAAAATATATCCATAAATTCTATGAGAAGAAAGGTGAATGCCTTTTTCTCTTGTGCTGAGAGCAAATCTCCCAACTTGACTATCTTTGGATCTTCTTCTGTTCCAATGTTCACGTCAATGGTTTCTTTTACCAAAATTTTTGACATATCCTCCATATGCATAGGATCAAGAGGAAGGTTGAGATCTTCTTCCAAGGGTGTCTCTACGAGATTTTCACCCTTGGCGTGGTCACTTTTCTTATCCGTTGATTTTTTTACTTTTTTTTTCAGCCAATGCCTCAAAGAGGTTTTCATTGTGTGACTTGGAATTTTTCCCTCACTTTTTTTTAAGTTTTGCTGACCATGAAGCTTAGCTTCCACTCTGAAATATGCGTAGGTATCTAGGTCAATGTAGAAACCTTTATTATGGTCTCCAATTAGAATTTTATCTTGTATGCCCATGAATTATGTAATGGCGTCATTATTCTCAAAGAGATCCAATGAAACATGGCATTGTTGGTACCAATTAATAAGGGAAGGATAGATAAGGTCAATTTTAGGTTCCATGGGGGTGAAGGTAAGGAAAAAACTATCCATGAATAGGTTCATGGAGGAAATATCCTCATATTGTCTCCAGTGGGAATCTGTGTCACTATCTAAATAATCATAGCTATCCTCGTGCTCATAATAAGTAGCATCTTGATCATTGGGTGCGATCCATAGGGTCGAATGCTGATACCATATATTTCCGTTTTGAAATATGGAAGTGGAACTAGATCCCTTGGTCCTTTCTCATTCTTTCCACATCCCAGGCCTTTGTAGCTCATAGAATACAACATTCGGCTAGACTTCTCATATTCAGGGATTTGGTAGCAAGTCAGCTGATTGTCCTCCGGGACCCAAGTTATAGGTGTGTCTAAAAAATTATCTTCTACAAGTAATCCACAAGGTAAGAATGTCCAAATGGTTTGTTCATCTCTAGGCTGTTTGAAATAATAGTTGGGTTGACCTCTTGTTTTAGGTGACAAAGATAGGTCTGAAACAAGGAGAGCTTGTTGCACATTGTATTCTCCACAACCATACTCCAAAAATTTCATCTTCCATGAATCAAAAGGAGAAGTAGATGTAGAATATTTTCAAGCACAAGTGCTGCGGGAATTTGAATCAACTCATGATTCAATAGCTTCTGATTGAAGGGGAACAACTATGTTAGTAGAAGGACATGCATATGTACCCTTATGAGAAAAGCTATTGAGAGATCTATAGTTAGCGAAAGGTTTTAAATCTCCTTGTATTGTAATAGTGTGTCCTTCATGTTTTAACTTGATACAATGATGGAATGTTGACAATATGGCCTGCATGGCATGAATCCATGGGGCGACCAAAAAGCATATTATATGGAATTTCCAAATCTAAGACGTGAAACTTGGTATTGTGACAAGTTGGTCCTACCTCCATTGGGAATGTGATTGTTCCAGATGAATCCTACACTGCATTTTCGTAAGATGTTATGGTAATAATATGGGACTCTAGGTCTTCCTATGTGTGTCCCACCTATTTAATTAGTTTCAATGTGCATATATTCAATTCCAAACCACTATCCACAAGCACCCGCTTTATCTTTTGGTGGGTAAAAAATACCTCTATATACATGGGAAGATTATGTGCGTGATCTTTTTTGGGGATTTCCTTATGGTTAAAGGAGATATGTTTAGTTGGTGCAATGTTTACCACCACATCTTGTAAATGTGAAGGGTCTACTTCCATTGGCACTCCTGACCCCTGGAGAGTTTTTTATAAGATGCCCTTATCTACATTTGATATCTTAAGAATATCTAAGATTGAAATCTTGGAAGATGTATTCTCAAGTTGTTCTAAGAGATTGTACTGACCATCTTGAGGGGTTGACAGAGAGGGTTCTAGGATCATGAGATGGGTGCACCTTGTTACCACAACAAAATCCTTTCCTTTGATCCTAATGGTACTCACATGTTCAGTATAAGAGTGGATACATCCAATGAGTGATTCATAATGATTATTGTCACTTTTGGTGTATAAATAGTTTATAGCTTTGTAGATTTGGGATGAATCTCCTTAATCCAAAATTTTCTCATCTGATTTTCCATGTTTAGGGAATGTTTCTTTGAATATCCCTATGTTTTCATTCGGTATTTGATTTCTCTGTGGGGTGTCAACTTCTATCTCTCCATTTTTAATGAGATCTTGGATATAGTGGTGAAGTCATAGGCACTTGTCTATCTTGTGTCCCTTTACACGATGAAAATCACAATATTCATGCTCTTTGTACCATGATGGTTTAGGAGCATTGTCATCAAAAGGTTGTGTCATGGGATAAGTCACCATGTGGAGTGCATCTAATTGTTCAATATTGCAGACAAAGACTCATTAAGAGGAGTGAATGTTCTATGCTTAGGTGGTGGTTGAATGGGTCCTTTGGTCAGTTTAAAAGGTTGACCAACCTGAACCATTTGTACTCACTTAGAATCTGTGATTCCGTCTCCCACCACGTTCTTTTTTTGTTAAAGATGTTTGGTTTTTCCATTGGTTTGGCATTTTGATTATCTTTAGAAGGTAATTTGACTGTTCCTTTTGTAATGAGGGCCTTTTCTATTTGTATGCCCTTTTCAACAAATTCTTCAAAGGTACAGACATAATACATTTGTAAATGAAAAGTGATGTCTGAGTTTAGATTAGGAACAAAGATTCTCACAAGATATTTTTCAGGAAATGCGCAAGGGAAGCGGATGGCTATCTGCCGCCATATTTGTAAAAAGCTCATGAATGTTTCATTAGGACATTGCTTAATATTACACAAGTCTGCTATAGTTATGCCACTTTCTATGTTGTATGAGAAATGTCGAATGAACCTCTCTACCAATTCGGGCCATGTGAATATGGATCTTGGGGGTATGCAAGTAAGCCATTCTAAGGATTTTCCTCCTAGGCTTTTTGGAAATAACCATAGGAGGTTATTATCACTATATGCCACTTCTTGGTATGCCATGTAGAAATATTTCACATGATCACGTGGGTTTCCTTTACCTCTATATTTATCAAACTTTGGCATGTCAAATTTATTGGGAAAAGGTTGAAGCAACATAGTTTTGTCAAATGGACGGGGACATAGTTCTTGATATTGATATCTCTTACTATGTCCTCCACTGTTTTATTGAAGGCTTGTAAGCATTGCTTTCATGGATTGTATTTCTTGTGTAAGTAATTGTTCCTTCATAGGAGAAGGTGGCATGTATACATGACTATAATTTGATGTTTCACCTTCTTGGTTTTCTATGTGAATTTCACTACTTTTTACCTTAGGCTTATCCTTATGTACATCTTTGTTTGTTTCCTTCTGTACATGAGATGTTAGTAAAGCTAATTATTGACTAAGGTTTTGTACTTTTTGTTGAATAATAACTTCTTCCTCTTCGTTGTGTGGAGGTTGTTCCACATTTTCATATTCTAGTCTAACTCTACTTGGAATCTTGATGAAGGGAATTTTATAACCCACCATATTATCATTTCCTACGTTGGATGTGGAAGCGTGTCCATGTGTTAGGATGTCTTCCATGTTAATGAGAGGTTATTATTCCTCATTAGCTTCATTCCTAGGTGGGATTGTCTCATGTTTTGTATGCATTATAGCTCCTAATTCCACCACTCTTGCTAGTACCCAATATTTGTTTCTAAAAAGGAATTCATCTAATAAGATGGGGTCAAAATCAAATTCCACACATGGCGACCCTAGCTAGTCACCATTATGATCTACCATCTTCTCCACTTCTTTCTCTATGGAGAATAGAGGTTTGAGATCATGACCAATAAAGGGATTTGAACCTTGTTGGTTTGAGGTTTCCCATGTTTGTGCTTTCTTCATTTCAAATGCTTTCCTTTTGGCTCCCAATCTTGTATTAAGAGCCATGATGAGTGAGAGTTTTCACTAAGGTGTTTTGAATTTGTTCAAAAAGTGTTGATCAAACCTATGTGAAAATCTACAAATGTTGATAAAATCTCAATAGTTTCAAGAGCAATGAATGTCAAAGGATTAATGTGTCAAAGTGATTGTCTCAAAAGAGTAAGTCAAAAGTGAAAATGAAGATACAAATCACACAGTGTTTAGTTCCAAAACCAATCACTCAAATGATGTAATTTCTAAGTCTATTTCTAAATGTTAGTTGGTGTTTTAAGATGATTAAAAAAATGTCACCACTTATGTCAAGTTAAAATAAATTAACAAGGCGTAAGTAATAACAAGAAGTTAATTTGATCCCCAAATAAAGTATAATAAAAGTGATATTGAATCCAATCAAGACATATATCCCAAAAAGTGGTCATTATGATTGTGAAGGACACAACAATACCACCAATATATGTTAACCAAAATTTATGAAAAATTAAAGTATTAATATCAAGATGATATTGATATAACACGCACAAATGGTAACACTTAACACTTTTCAAAATCAAGGTAGTAATTGAAATCAAACTATGGCTAGAGTATACCAAGGAATTGTTATAGTGTGTATAGGGTAACGTCACAATATAGATATTTAGGCCAAGTTTACGAGAAACAAGATGTAAATACAAAAATTGTAGTGACACGATATAAAGAAAATGAAAGTTCAAAGGAGAATCAAGGTGATGAACCAAACCTAATTATAATGATGATATTAAATTTGGTATCAAGATCCAAAAAGGCTACCAATGATATGAAAACATCTCCACACACTTTAGAAGTTTAAAAACTCAACCACAAACATGGATGAATGTAAACATACAAAAAAGTGGTGAATAAAATCAATTAACAACACAAGGGTAGTCACTCTTCTTCTAATAAAAAAAATATCAAAATAAAGTGAAGGAAGTAGATCAATTAAGGGTGAAAAATGTTGGCCTTACTTTGGAAAAGTTTCACCTTACCTTAGGGCGAGTGAAAAAATAAGAAAAATTAACGCATCACACGTTTCATGATGAATAATGGCTCTCAAATCAAATTGGTTTTGAAATGGTCAAAGTTGGCTCCTGGTCAAAGATAACTTCCTAGGTGGTTCACTCAACTAGGTGTCAAAAGTTATCTAAGAGTGAGCTCAGTTTGCCAATTTTTCCCAAGGATTATCCCAACTTTTCTTTACCCCCTTTAAGCATAGTGGGCAATAAATGCATCCATCACGTATTCTCACTGGGGTCACGATACAAATAACTTTGACGCTAAATATCACATGTATACTAGTCAAGTAGGTGTGTGGAGCACTTCCCATTTTTTCCACAAGGTTCCCTCTTGTGTGGAGTACTTTGGGGTTCCTAAGACCATCCCCATTGTTTTATCTTAAGGCTTATGCCAAATGGGTTATGTCCTAGTTTTAAGAAGATGAGGCGTACCCTTATCCGAACCTACAAATTAAGTGTCTTGAATATGGTGTTTTTTTAATCTTTTAGAATTAATGTGGTTTAATCGTTCACCATTTGACAACCTGCAACACACATGTAGTTAGAAAAGTTTGTTTGGAACTCCTTTCTTTGACAAGAGTTTTTAGGTCCTGTACTCAAGCATTAGTAGTTCTCCAAGAAAATCACATTATTTGAAAGAGGATTAAGACTTGATTTTGACTCTCAAGATAATTCAAGGATGCAAGAGAAGATCATACACAAAAAATAATCCAACTAAAAATTAAAGGAAATTTTTGTAGTTAATGAACTATACAAAAATCTTGATAAATGTTTATTCCCTTAAGCCAAAAATGAAAGATGAAGTTTCCAATTAACCAAATGTTAGAAAATGAAGACTAAAGTTTCTTTTGATTCTCAAGATCACCCTAAGGTGCAAGAGAAGAGCATAATTTTTTTTTACCCCAACTAGATAGAAATGGAAAACTTCAAATTAAAGGACCATAAAAAAATGCTTTGTAAAATGATCATTCCTTTAAGTAAAATGAATAATCAAATTTCCAAGTTAATTCAAATGTTAAAAAGATAGAGATCAAAGTTATTTTTATTCTCAAGATTACCAAAAGGTGCAAGAGGAGTATACACAAGATTTGGTATAAATCAAGTAAAACATGGAAATACAACTTTCATCAAAACATTAGACATGTTAGAAAATGACCAGTTTTACAATAAAGTGAAAACCTACAATTTTTGTAAGTATAAATCCCGAATTTATGTTTTCATTGCATAGTTCACTTCAATACCTTTCCAACGAAAAAAATGGAGTCATTTAGATTTCAGTAGCAAAATTTACGGCCTCCAGAAGATGGGTTACACATATGCTATTATGCTCATGGGTATGTACTTAATATGTACTCAAAAAAGTTTAAAAAACGTCCGTTAATCTAAAAAAAGGTCAAATTCTTTCAACCAAGATTCAATTTTGATAACAACCCATCACATTAATATATTAATAAAAGAGTCAATGTTATCAAACATTAACATTAATGATAAAAAAATTAATATTTTCAATAAATTGACAAAACTAGCATGTAAAATGATGAAAAAGTAAGCTCTAAAAATGAAAACGTGGAGAAATATTGAAATTTTCTCACCAAGATTTAATTTTGATAGCAACCCACCACATTAACATGTAAATAGAAGACTCAACACTATCAAGCACTAACCTACATGCTCAAGAATTTAAGATTTTAAAGAAATTGACAAAACTAACATGTAGAACGTTGAAAAATGAAGCTCTAAACATGAAAACATGGAGAAATCTTGAAAATTTCCCATTAAGATCCAATTTTGACAACACTTTGCCTCCTTTATACCTATAAAGAAGACTCAACACATGAAAACTCAACAAAACAAGTTAAGAAAAACAAGTTAGATCAACATGTGCAAAAGAGGGTTAGTAACCAAAAATGAAACTTAACTACAAAAATTTGAAATTAAGTGCAAAGGAAAATGGATTAACTCCCACCAGGCATGCCAAATATGTGCAATAATTAGTTAGTTCTACAAATAAAATCAAGAATAACATCTCAATATAATGCTAAAATAAAATCTATGCATGATCATGCTTAGAGCTTAAGCAAAGCTAATATATTAACATATTTGCATTAGAACATGAAATGAAGATTCAAACTAACATGCTAAACAAATTAACCTCTATCTCTAATTTAATTCTAATGAAATGATCCTATTTAGATCGTTAAAAATCAAAAGGGTTGATTGTATCCTTGAATCCCAAGGTTTTCAAGAATAGAGTCTTGTCAATCCATGGCTACAAGCCCATTTGACATATCTCCATATGAATTCAAAAATTGGATGGATGAATGCAAGCAATGAAGATAACTAGCTGCTATAATAGAAGAATGATCTAAGATGATAAAATGGCTATAGTATATACTCTATGCTCATTTAGGTGTAAGAATAAAGGTAGTAGGAGGGCTCTTTATATAGCCCAATGGATAAGAGAATCTTTACATCCCTTTACATGTGAGATAATAGAGAGGTTGGGTTAGTTGAGGATAAGCATGGTTTAGAAGTTGATGAGTTTACTTTAGGAGAATTTAGTTTTTCCTCTAGTGACTCATGGGGATTGAGGGGGTTTATTAATTAACAAAAGTGATTAATTAATAGGTGTGCAAGCTTATAGAAGATTTTTGGAGGAATAATTAGTACGATTTATGTTATAAGAGGATTTTAATCAAATAAATGACGATTTGTTGATTAAATAGAAGAGATAATTAATTAATTAAGAATAATTAATTAATTCAGTTAGAAAGGGGTATTAATTAATTAATCTAGATATAAACATGAGGTTAATTAATTAGAAATAATTAATTAATCTAGATAGAAAGGGGAGATTAATTAATTATAAATAAATAATTAATCTAGATAGAAAGGGGAGCTGATTAACGGAAGGTCGTTAATTGATGTCGTTATTGGATAGAAGAGTTAATTAACTAACATAATGTAATTAACTAACAATGATAATAGAGAAAATGTGTGGTATTGACGATACATCGTCAATTTACGAGAAATGGTATAATTAGCGCAATTTAAGTATTTAAATTGCTCGAGCTAAATTATAGGTGTCTATAGTTATTATTTAGCTAGAGAAAACATTCTTCATAGATGAACGTTTCATCCTAGATAACATCATCGCGGTGTAGGAAGGAATGGAATGGGCTTGCAGATCTCATTAGGCTGTCATGTTTATCAAGATTGATTTTGAGAAGGCTTATGATCGGATTGAATGGCCATTCATTCTTGCCATGCTTCACGAATTTAGATTTGGACCCATTTTAATTTAATCTATCAATATGGTTTTTACAGATGCTTATGCTCAAATTTATATTAATGACCTCAGCTCGGAGCCCTTTGGGATTTTCCAGTCTATCAGACAAGGCTGTCCTCTTGCCTCTGTACTGCATGTGCTGGTAGCTGATGGCTTTGGTTATATCTTAGCTCATGCCAAAGTGCAAGATCTTGTTCGTGGAATCTCGCTACCTGATAATCCCAATTCTCAACTTCTCAATGGGATTTTGTGGATGATTCCTTCCTTACGCTTAGCAAGGATGAGACCAACATTAGCAGTGATATGTAATGTTTGGATACTTTCTACCTAGCTTTTGGCTCATCCATTCAATGACGAAAAACCTAATGTTATCGGCAATATTTCCTTCCCACGCCTGATTGGCTTGCTACCTTTGATTGGAAAATTCTGCAACATGGTGAGATTTTATAATTTCTAGGTATTCCTGTTGTAAATATCTCCCCCCCGGGTATATATAGAAAAATAGAAGAATATGGAAATCAAAGAAACTCAGAGCTCAATTTTTATTGCGTCACCAACAGCCCTTGGCGCAGGTAAGAGGCGCACGATAGAAGGTGTTGACACAAAAATGGATGTGCCCTTGGTGTAGGTAAAAGGCACACAACATAAGGTGTCTACACAAAAATGGATGCGCCCTTGGCACAGGTAAGAGGCGCACGACAGAAGGTGTCGACACAAAAATGGATGCACCCTTGGCGCAGGTAAGAGGCGCATGACAGAAAGTGTTGACACAAAAATGGATGTGCCCTTAGCATAGGTAAGAGGTACACGACAGAAGGTGTCGACACAAAAATGGATGCGCCTATGGCGCACCTTCAGGAGGCATAACATTCTGAGTGCTGACAGGAAGCAGACCCTGACCCAGATATTCAGACGGCCATAACTTTTCACAGGGAGCTCAGATTCACGCAAGGTTGGACTTTTTGGAAAGCTTACGAGGTCCTCTGTCTAACTACGATGGGTGGGAACAAGTTCTTAAAAATTCAAAATATAGTTTACCACTTTTTGGGTTTGCTAGGGTTCTCACCTACCACCATAATGAGATGAATTAAATGAAATCTGGAGGTGGTTGGGGTAGATTTGGATTTCCTCTCTCTTCCCTCCTCTCATTCTTCCTATAAATTGTAAGGAGGGGGCTTCTTTCTAAAGGTTAGACATTCTTGTTTTGCCCCTCCCTTCTTCTCTTTGGCAGGTGAATTTGTGGAGTTCAAACCTCCCATTAAAAACTGTAATGCAACTTTGCCTCTTGGCATTTTATAGTGTGTTGTATCAATATTTGGAGAAAATAATGAATGTCTGTGGATGATTCTCAACCCTCCCTGTGTTCATTTGCATCCTCTTGATCTTTCACTACAAATCTGGTTATCTGTGCATGATCTTGCGTTGCATTTTTATGGTTTGTGTTTATTGGCAAGATAGGTGTTCTTCATTCCTCGGTGCATCACCTTTGTAGTTTAGGTTTTATTTTATGCATCTTCTTACCCTTTCTCCTTGGAAAGTTAGTTTAGGTTTTGAGTAAACTCTCTACATTTTTACGTGTGCATCTGAACAGAGGAATAGGAACCGGCCTTCATCCGGAGAGATTTTCTGTTTTTGCAAGGTCCCACACTTGGGAAAAGCTCCATGTTATGCAATCGCACTGAGAGTATTAACCCATCGAGTTGCAGACATTCAGGGTGTTGTGATTCACCATCAACAGTTCCTTTTGATTTTTCAAGCCTCCCCAAATGAACTATGGCATTATATCATTCAATGGGTGGTGAAAATATTGGAATATTGGATCTCCAGGCCTTTATATTTGGCTGGAAAATTCCAAATATTCTTTAAAGTTCTTATTGCCACCCATGTTTACTACTCATCTTGTTGGGTTCCTTCCAAATCCTCCATTCAGAATCTTTCAAAACTACTCAAAGATTTCTTATGGGCTAATGCTTTTATTGGAAAATGTTTTCATCGAGTAGCCTAGGATATATGTTTTCTACCTCACAATTCTAGAGGCCTCAGGCTTATTCGCATTTAACGCCAAGGGCAAGCTCTTTGTGCTAAGTGGATTATTAGAAGCATTAATGGACAAGAAGCTTGGAAAGTTATCATTCGACATAACATTGTGGAAGGCTCTCCTTATGGACGCCCTATGTGGAAAAAATTAGGGTTTGTCAATTTTCTCATCACTCCTGTGCCTGTCAAAATTGTCAGCACCTTTGTGCTTAAAAGTATTTGGAAAGCATGGGAATGTGTCAAACCCTGAGTTTTATGAAAAGGGGATGGATTTCGTAATGGGCTTTCTCTCAATCAACAATATCTCTAGTGGTCACTGATTTTTCAATCCTAGGATAAATGCTTAGCAGAGGTCCTGAGAATCTCTACGATCAAATTCTTCAAGCATGGAATTCGCACCATCGAGGACTTCTTATGCAAGAACACTCAATCCTAGTTATCTTGGCTGAATTTTAAAGCTTTGTTTCAAATTTCCAACTAAGATCAAGATACTTTAACTACTATGATATTTTCAGTTCTTGATCACATGTTGCATAAGATTTCTGTGCATTCCTCTCGCCCATGATAGACAGATTGGAAGTGGTATGCTAATACTCATTTCTGTAACTACAAAGACAACAAAGGCCATCGTTGGCTCTCTCTCCCCATTTTCCCATGGTGGAAAAAGTTAATACTCATTGGGGATGTTTCACCGAATTATTGTTGATAAACATATAAGGTAAAAGTTCAAGGAGGAATACCTATGATTATATTGGTCGAAGGTTGAGTATGCACATTACTGATTTTAACCAAGCTTCTTGTATAGAACTTCTTTTTTTCTAGGAAGGACTACCTGAAGATACAAAAAAATGCCACCAAATGATATTAAATAGCAAGGGTCAGAGGAATTCCTAACAAGGCTAGATCTAGGAAGCATGATGCTTCCTTGAATGAATTTCAATCCTTTGTTTTTATTAACTTAATGAAAGTAAATGTGAGAAATAAAGATCCTATTACTAACACTTTGATTTAGGTATTACAAAATGTTACTAACAA
Source organism: Taxus chinensis (assembly GCA_019776745.2). Lineage (NCBI taxonomy): Eukaryota > Viridiplantae > Streptophyta > Pinopsida > Cupressales > Taxaceae > Taxus > Taxus chinensis. The sequence goes on along the minus strand of CM034148.1, from coordinate 38,765,875 downwards.
ACTCGATTAAGAAAGGTATGTTTCTGGTTAGGATAAGTCACAGGGGTGTTAGGTAAGGTCACAAAGGTATCTGGTAAGGTTTGGGTGGAATTTAGGTGATGTTAGAGGTAATTTGGTGAAGGCTAGTAGAAAAAATAGTGACCAATGCCGGTAAAGAGGGGAGACTGATGGTGATTAAGGTGAAAGATGTCAGTAGGGGAAATTAGGTGGGAATTAAATAAAATCAGTTTCAGAATTCTCTGTGATTACACAGATAATGAAGGGAGAATGGATGGGTTAGTAATAATTCCAAGAAGACTCAAGAATGCATAAAGGTCAGGTATGGAGAGCCAAAAGGTTGGGGGTGATTGGATGGGTAGATTGGTAAGAAGGTGCATATAGAGGAATGTAGGAAGGAATGAGATGTAATACCAAAAGATAATGAACCTACACTTTAAGTAAGTACAAAATGATGAAAATAAAGTATACTTACTTGCATTTACAGGTTTGGTAGGTGAAGGAAGGCAGTAATCAATCCATGAAGAAATTTTGTGGTCAGTGTCATGCAAATACTTCTCAGAGTGTTCCCAAGAATATTCTAATGCATCAGGATGAGCATTAGATTCTTACTTGGGCCTGTGGTTGAGTATATCCCATCATTTGGATGCTAAGAAATATCCGATTCATGCTTGAATGCAATATAACTCTTCCAATTGAAAATGACCAACTCGGGTAAAGGATTGTGAAACTGTATATAAGGTAACTGATGACGGTTAAGGTGACTGGATTCGATTGAGGGATAACTAGCATTAGTTAGGGCGGGAAAGTCTAGGTTTACCAAAAATGGGAAGATATTTACTATTTTTGACATGATTTTGATTGAGTTCACTTAGGGAAGTTGAGTTCACGTGAGAGAAGGTAGAAAGGTCATAAAATAAGTCCAATTAGATTTTAGGAAGAAGTCTCAGTTAATTAGGTGAAGTGGTGACTCAACACTGAGAGTGATGACCTTGTCACTGTGAGTTAAATGCCCCTGGATTAGGTCTAGGGTTAGGTGTCTATGTGATTTGTAAATTAACTTAATTAAATTAATTAAATTAATTAATAATGTGAGGATGAGCATTAATTCACTTATAAGTAATTAAATTAATACGAATGTGGGGTAAAGGGGTCATGGTTAGGTGAACACGTTACGTTAATTGATTGAAAGGGGACCAAGGGACTATGACCCAAATTTGGTGTCTAAATTTTTCCCTTTTTGTTGCATAGCTTGTATTGATAACTGACGCTAAAAAAAATAGGAAGTCAGTGCTCTAGGTATGAGTGAAGGTTAGGCTACCCCAAGTAGGGTTTAAGGTGATCTCCCTCAAACTAAGAACCACCGAGGTTGATAAAGTAGTCGAGAAGTGGTATGATAAATAGGTGATTAATGAAAGTGAGGGTCAGTAGGTAAGGGTATGGTAATTTTTGGGAATGGGTAATGGTCATATTTGGTAATGGGTAATGGAAATAGAATGCAAACACACTTATAGATTAGGACATGGTATCGAGTAGAAGAGCTTGCAAAATCTACGTTCTCAAAAGGGTGATAGGTTTATCCAAACGAGGTTGAAGTGATTCAGGTATCCAAGGTATAGGATATGGTCCTGAAGCACAATAAGGTCAAGTGTAGGAATGGGTAACACGTTTTGTTCCATGACACTAAAGGTATGGTCGAGATAAATATCACATCATTAGGCAAGGTAAGGTCATTAGGCTAAACAACACATGTAACAACATCACAAGATATAACGAGTACACAAATTCAAATGTCATAAAAGGTGATTCAAGGTTAGTCGAGGTCATGCAGGCATGGTGTAGTCAAGATTATTTAGGCATGATGGAATTTAGGTGAGTTAGGCAGTCAAGGTCATGTAGGCATGATGGAGTCGGGTATAGACATGGTGGGGTCAAGTATATGCATGATTTGGTCATGGTTTTATGTTTGATTTAATTTCCAAGTTATTGTTATTATGGAAAATAAATGATGATGTATATGTATTTTGTGGTGTAAATGTCCAACTATTTGATATCATGGAAATGTGAAATGATTAATGTATGATATGGTGATGTTATAAAATGGTAAATATGTATATTTTTATGAGTGTTTAATTTCCAAGTTTAGTGTAAAATGAAAACTAACTAAGGTAGAATGTGAATATAAAGGGGAAAAATTGGTTAGGGGAAAGAGTGGCCGAGCTAACCTCCAAGGGCCCCATACCATGTAAGTTCTTCCTACATAGCCTCAATGAAAAGGGGCCTCAGGCCAATGTAGTTCTCCCATAAGCTAGGGAAGAATATGATGAGGTAGAGGAATGGGTTGGTTGGTTTTAGGCATGATTGAGACTAGGTCATTCAGGCGTGTTTGAGTTTAGGTCATTTAGGCATGGTTGAGTTTAGGTCATTTAGGCATGGTTGAATTTAGGTTGAATAGGCATGGGTGATCTTGGTGAAAGAGGAATTCCTAAATGTAGGTGGCGATGGTCTGGTCTTGTGTAGGAGAATTAATAAGTAAGAAAAGAGGTGAATGGTAAGAGGAGATAAAATCAACCTAATTGATAAGAACCATTACAAGTCTATCATACCAAAGATGGCATATGAACATAAAACCCTAAAGGCACGACATGATTGACTATTCTAAGGATGAAGATGGTCACATAATCATGAAATGTTGCATTTGCGGAACATCCCTGGAGTAGGTGGAACATTAGAAAGGAAAGGCGGTGAGGTGAAAAAAGTTGGTTGAGCATAACCTGGTGTGAGACAACATGCCTCTTTGGCAAGAGACCCAAGATCAAAATAGGCAAGTCCATGATGAAAAAGTCATCTTTTTCTTTCTTATTTTTCTTTATAGACTAATCGATGTGGGAAGTCTATGTGGGATGAATATAATATCTCCTTGAGGTATTTGTGAAGATGATCGATGTGGGAAGCTTCAGAATATGTGTATTTTATTTTTGCAAGAATAGTATTCTTTTGGTGATAGACTATGTATAGTATGGCTAGCTTTGTATAATTGTTCTTCGAGGGAGCAGTCTATTTATAACAATAAGATAGAAAGATGAGATGTCCTTTTTGAGGGAGCCATCTTTTTACAAGAAGTTTGTCTCAAAGAGTTTTGAATTTGAAAGTCCCATATATTGCTTTTAAATTATTTTTTGGAAATTTAGGTCATGGAAAAGACTATATAGAAGGATAGATTTATTTTATGAAGACAAAACCATAACACACAAGGGTTAGCTTATAAAGAGAGGTTTGAAGTAATGAACGAACATGGGATTCCATATTAAAAAGGACAAAAAGTATCGATGAGAATCATACCATGAGTAGAGCTGTGGTGCTCAAATTTGAGATAATGTTAAAATGTGACGGGTAAGCAACATGATTCTTGCTTGGTAGTTGATCCTTAACATAGGTAAGTGGAAGGTGAATGGTGCTCAAGGGACAAGCATTTAATAGACATAAGGTGACCTACGACTTGATTCAACAATAGAATTGTCGAAGATGCAAGGGGCTTAGGTTCAGGTTTACCTTTGAGTGAAGACAAATGATAAGCACATGATCCATATGTACGAGTAACAATATAAGGTCCAAACTAATTAGGATAAAACTTGCCCTGTTTACTTTTCTCCACTTTTGTTTTATGTTGATTTTCCTTCAAAACAAGGTCACCGACCTGGAATATTTTGGTAAAAGGAAACGTAGGATTAAAAAGGCATGGTTTTAGTGAAACATTCAATAAAATAAGGGGAAGTGACAAGCCCCCCACGGGTATAGGGAAGAATGAGATGGTGATAGGAAAGGTTGGGTAAGATTAGGCAATGGTGAGTATATTAGGTAAGGTAGATGGGGCAAGGTTGGGTAAAGTTAGGCCAGGTAGGATAAGGTAAATGAAGAAGGTCTGGTTGGGAAGGGAGGTATAACAAAATAAAAAGGAGTGTCAAGTCCCCCATAGGATAAGGGATAATAAGTTGATGATATATATCATTGTGCAAGATTGGGAAAGGTTGAGTGTGATGAGGCAGGTGGTGGGTAGATTAGGTAAGATAGATTGGCTGAGACAAATTGGGAAAAATTGGGCAAGGTCGATTGGGTAAGGTTAGGAAAGGTTTAGGAAAGGTTGAGGTGGGGTTGAGGTAGGTAGTGGGTAGATTAGGTAAGGTAGATGATGAAGTTTTGGTTTGGATGAGAGGTGCAAATAGAAGAAGAAGGAATGTTGAGTCCCCTATAGGGTGAAGTAGGATAAGATAATGATGGGTAAAATTGTGTAATATTGGGAAATTTTTTGGCAAGGTTTAGGTAGACGGGGTAGAAGCCTTGGTTGGGACAATGACATCATCGGGGAGATTTGATGAAGTTGTTGAAACATGGAGTGGTGTACGACTCCATCAGAAACATGATAGGTTGGCCCATAGAATGTTACATTGGGGGCATGTAGAGGTTGGATAATGGGAAAAGGTGAACTGGATGGGATACTAATTTTACCCATTCTTTTATCCTTTTGGGCTTGAGTGGTAATGTTTCTCAAATGTTGGAGGAAGATAAAAGGGTTATGGACAGGGAGATGAAGGTTGCTGAATAGGTAAGGGATGAGGGTGTGTGGTGATTGGATAAAGTGGACTAGGGTCCTCATCTAAAATATCATCATCGTCAAATTTTTCTTTAGGAGGACATAATTAGAGAAGAACAATATTAACAGCCTTACAATTTTCCACATCATTCCCTGACACATGATGGTAAGTGCAAATTTTGATATCGTCAAAACCTTCTGGTTTAGGTTTGAATGGGTCGTAAGGTCTAAGTGGTGGCAATGTGATGACAGAGGTTTCCAAAAGGTTAGATAAGATGTTGGCATAAGACCTTGCCAATGGATCACAATGCGAAGTAAGTGTGGGTTTGGATGGAGGTGTAGGTGAATTTGGTGGGATAGGCACCAATGGAGGTGGAATTAGAGGTTGAGTTAGTTTTACCATCTGTTTAGTAGGTAGTATGGTTTTAAGTTTGGATTGCACCTTTTTGGGAAAAGATGTAGCAGATGAGTTAGCGGTTGAAGGTGGCCTAGGTTTAACTACCTCTTTGGAGGCTAGTGGGTTTTTGGACTTTGGTTTCACCTTCTTGGGTAAACGTGAAGAAGAAGTTTGTGATGTAGAAGGGAAGGCAGATGGAGGAAGGGGATGGGTTAGCCAAGGTGATAATGGAGGTGTGATGAAGGCTGTGGGAAGATGTAAGGTGGAAGATACTGATTGAAGAGAAGGATATATCATAGGTAATGATGAGGATATAGCTAATGATGAGGATACTGAAATTGGTGTAGGCATAGGTGGTAGAAAGGACGCAGGTGACAATGAAGTCATAAGTTGTGTAGGTAATTTGGGTGTAATAGAGGATCATGACAAGGAGGTGAACTGTTGTGCTTTTGGTTTACCTTGGGTAGGAGGCTGCTTGGAGAAGGTTGATGGGTAAGGTCCTAAGATAGATGGAAGAGGTGAAGGTGACAAAGGGGTAGTGGGAAAATTCGGTGTATGTGGCCTAAGAGGTTGGGTATTACTTTTAGGTGGGGGAATAGTCTTTGCAATGGCTTATGAGGATGTGGCTAAATTCAGTTTAACAAGAGGATGGACTAGGCTTGATGTCGACATGACTCCCAATGTGGCAACAGGTTTGGATGTAGAGGAATATATAGATGTAGGTAAGGATTCAGGCATTGGAAAAAGTTCATTCGATGGTAAAGGTTTAGGTGCGGGCAAGGGTGATAAAGAAGGGGTCGCTGCAACTGACATGAGCATGGTTGGTTTGGTTTTCTGAAACACCTTTGGATAGATCGTGGAAGTGTCAGCAGACAAAATTTGCATCTGAGTTGATAAAGGTATCCAAAGGCATCCCCAAAGCATGGAATTGTCAACATAATCCAAGTGGTCAACTAGTCATGAAAATGAAACTGTTGTAGGAGGGGATGATGTTGATTTGGTAGTAATCCATGTAAAGAATGTCTTCAAGATAGGGAAATGGTTAGCTTCAGAATCTGTAGGTAAAATATCCGAGAGAAAATCAACAACATCCTTGAAAGCTAATGGAGAAGTGTCCCCAATAGGAAGGGGAATTGCTAATGGATCCCCTATGGGTAGGGGAGATGACAAGTAGGATGAGGTAGGTTCATCTTTTGGAAAAGAGGAAGGTAAGCATGACTCTCCCATGGGTAGGAGAGTTAATACTGCGGGTTGTTCATCAGTTTGAGGGGTGCGTGGGGAAATTGGATCGGTAGGTATAGTGGACTCCTCTGTGGGTGAAGGGGGAGATAAGGGAGACTCCTCTATGGGTAAAGGAACAAATGAAACACATTCCACTGTGGATGAAGGAGATCATGTAAGAATATCCTCGATAGATGGAGTAGGAGGAAATTGAGGAAGAGATGATATGATGTCAAAAACAACATGAACCTCACGAATGTTATTGTTATTGGTAGAAGGTTTTCTAGTTTGGTTAGATGACGGGGTGTGATTTTGGAATGAATTCTTGAAGATGTGAAGGTTCTGATTAGCCGGTGCATTAGGGTTATCCAAGATGATATCTCCACTATCTATCATTTCTTGAACGATGTTTTTGAAATTTATAGAGGATGCACTGGATCGCTGGTTTTCATTTATTTCGAAGAAAATGACAGTAATCATGTAATTGCCTCGTACGTCCAAATAGTCATAGTTGCAGCAAGATAACATGCCAGATCTTGCAGCTTATAGCTATCTCAACTTAAAATAGGTAATATGACTGGTTAGATCAACTTGTTACATAATTTAGGAAGATATACCTGTTATGCTAGGCTAGTAGACTAATCCTATTGATTGTTTGAAGAGGAAAGATGCATATAGTCTTCCTGCTATGCATGCCATAAAGTTGAAAGATAATGCTAGCTTCTGCTCTTGATAACCATGGCCAATGGTATCCTGAAGATGGTTTATCCGTAAACTGTAATATGATTCTCATTGATAGTTCCCATCCCCGCTCGTCTCAATGTTCATGTTTGTGTCATGAATAACAATGCCATCTTAGTCTGAGATCTCATTTGTAACAACAGTAAAAGCTTGTCAACTCCAGAAATTAGCTTTTATGGTACTATCTTAAGTAAGCTCGAGAACTTGAAGTTTTAGTTCCACAAGCTTACAATTTTACTTCTTGAACTTGCAGTTTTAGTTCTAGCACATACTGTAATCTTAGTAATTCTTGAATAATCTGAGATTATCGCAAGTAAGAACAAATGAGCACAGATTTTACGAGTTCATAGCAATATTTTTTTTATTAGAGACATTCATTCATATTTGCTACAGGTTTGAACAGTAAAGAGCAATTTAATGCTGTCTAGCGAGCTGTAGTCCAAGGACACCCAAAGTGACATCTTAAAATTGAGTCACTAATCAGTTCTTTATTCATGTATCCAATCTAGAAGTAAAATTGAACTACTGGTAAAATTGCCTATTATTGAATCTAGAAGTAATTCTTCTTTAAGAAACTCCTCCTTCCATTAAAGTAGGCTGAATCAAATAATTAGTGATTCTTGTTACGCATAACATCTAGGAGAATATTTACAGTTGTAAAGGGGGCTAGTGTAGCACAATAAGACTTTGAATCCAATAATATAGTCTCTCTCCATAACTTGTGGAGATGAAGATCTATGAGTTGGCAAGCTTTTAATACAAATTTGATCATATTGTATTTCCCATAATTACTGGAGAAAACATGGATGCATGCCATCATAGATGTCAACCTCACACACTTTGAGTTTGTACTGTTTAGCTTAGAAGTCACATAATAGTCATGACGAATCTCTGCCTGAAGCTGGAGAAAGTGAAATTGTTCATAGAAGTATTAAAGGTTAAAGGTTAACAAGCTATTACGTTAATTCCTTGAATAATACAAGGCACTAGAATTTGGCCACTCAGTTTCCAAGGAAGAAGGATAAATGTCTTTGTAATTTTCTTTCAATGATTTATGTTCCTTTATTTATCCTTATTTTGAATTTGTTCCAGAACTTCAGAAAATCAAAGAATTTTGTGATCTTGTAATTATGAAAACAAAGAGCCAAAGTTGTGAAGATAGTATGGAAAGTAAAATTCTGCATTTTTCTATTTGTTTTTACTTATCAATTTCACCTAGGGAGAGTGTGCCCTAGCCTTCATGCGAAAAAACAATTAAGAGTAAGTGGGCCTGTTAACCAAGTGTTCAGCAGATCCGCAAATGGAAAAACATTTTATGCAAGTTTGCAAATGTATAAAAAAAGAGAGAACGCATTCCAATGGATATTTTTTCTCTTAATCCATTTCAGCCACCTTTCACCAGCCATGGATTGACATTATTACTCGAGAGCGAGTTCAGATGACCCTCATCATCTCTGAATGCAATGCTTGGATGATCACACCATAAGGCACTTGCAAGAGATTCCTCAACATTACCGTGCTATGCCATGAATAATCTAGTGATCTGTAGAATGCCGTGTCGAGTCATACAATGTTGTTATCATGCAGTGTTTGGAGGTCCTCTGCTGTGTAAAATTTTAGTGTATGCAAATAGATTAAGGGGAACTGTATGCCAGCATGTGTGATGTGCCACTGCCAGATCTGTCAATTACCATAATCTTAGCTTGTACATATTTACCTTAGAACAAAGATAGACTATATGTCTATAAGAATAATGATCTGTATATGGTACTCTCCGTTGCTATTATACGTTTAATGGTAGGGACTCCCAAGCAATTCAGATCTGGAGACCAAAAATGCAAAAAACTACCTTAGACCCACATGACATTGAATCAATCACAATTACATATAGTCTCTCTGCGGCTCAAAAGGACACTGGCATTGTTGACAACTTAAGCGACCAGGGGAGAGCTGGTATCACCTGAAGCCTTAACTAAGTGATCTTATTGCACGTAACCTTAGTCAATAGCCATTGCATAACCAGTTCAAAATGGTATGAAAGTGGAAGCATTTATAATTAATTCCATCCTGGTATTGCAGCCATTGATCCAGCCTTTAAATCTAGTGGCGCATCCTTCCATGTAGAAGATAAGCCGTCCACAACACGTAGCTCAATATTGGCTTTGTTTAGATTTTAAGCCAACGTCATACAGCATTGGAATGCCTACCAATAGACTGATTTGAGTTAAGGTAGCCGAGACTCCATGTCGGCTATGCTCTCTTGACCACGGAAATCTAGACTTTTTCAACCCACAGTCTCATCAAATTGTGATTGGTGATTGTACTGCTGTCTAAGAATAGTAACGTCTAAAAATAGTATGTGCCGCAAAATTGATTCCCTTGTAAGTCTTGGAAGATCAAACACCTCGTTTTTACCTTGAGATTGTTGGCCTTCCACGTCTTAACGAGATTTCTGCTTTCTAGGAGCCATTTGGGAGGAGGTGATTATGGATACGTATGTAACTCGGAAGAAGGGATAGACATACTCTTGGCAGAGATAACTGATGTATATTTGAAATCTTTGAGTTTTACATCTCTTTTCAGAGATAGTTGTTTTGCAATTCATTTGGCACATTTGTTAATCTGTTCCTTAAGTCTGAAACCCCTCGGTTTTGGATCATTCAGGGTCTTCATTAGAGCTAAAATAAAAACCCACCCATAATAAATCCAGCCATCCAAATTATTTTTTCACCCCATAGTAAAATTCAATCCCTAAACCATATCCATTAGAAAAATTTGTTTTCATGTCTTTCAATTTCTTCATTTTTGTATATGTTTGTGTAACATTAAGAAAAAATTATTGTGAATATTAAGGAAAACACTTTTTTCATGCTAACATCCATAGGAATTTCCAGTGTTGTTCTTGATACCAACATGAATATTTTTGAGCACCAACAATATCAATCAAGGAGTAGTTTGGAGGGACCCATAAATACATATCACAATCCATCTTGTGAGATCACTAGTTTGAGCTTTGAAGATTACTAGTATAAGGGGGTAGATGATGAAGGTACGACATGGGTGGCATCCCAATATAGGGTGGTTCCGAGTATGAAAATTATGAGGAAGGAATAGATGTAGGTGGAAAGTATCCTGAATAAGTGATAGATGAGATAGGGGATTTTGGTGATAAGTATAGGTAGGTGTAGTGGATGTAACAACCCTCGTAGTAATTGGAGGAAGAGAATACAAGATGGAGAGGACAACATTTTGGAAGGGAGTATGGGCTGCCAACACCATGGGTGGATGAGATGCAATAATTATATGAGAGGTGGTGCGTGCAGATAGACATATACTTAAGGTGGTTGATAAAGGAATGGTTGATACTATAGGAGGAACTGACATCAAAGGCACAATAGATACTGTAGGTGCAACAAATATCAATGATGCAGGGTCAAGTTAGGACACCATAGGTGGTAAGGTGGAAGACGGTAATGCCGAGATAGTAGTAACTGATGCAGAAGTGGGTGTGAGGGTAGGAGGAATGGATACATGCATGCCATATACAAGCTACCATGATGAATCCTGAGTGGATGAATGGGCTAAATAATACTGTAGAGAAGTGGGGATTTGATCTAGGAGTCTTGCGAACTCCTCGTCACTAGTAATGATGATAATAGGCTAAATGGGATCCATAGGTGATAGGATAGAAGGCGATGATGGGCTAGGTGAAAGTGACTAAAGGATAACATGAAATACGAGGGTGTTGGATTGGCTACGAGTCAAAACCATGTGAGTTAGAGTAGACCTAGTAATTTGATCTCTGTAGATGACACAAAAGAATAAAAGGAATGGAGAAAATAATTCTGGAAGGTGAAATATGGTCACTATTTTAATTGAAAAATTAAGACACAGTAACCGAAAATATTCGGGTAACCAATGTCGGTGATAAGGGGTAACTGATGCCAGTTAGAGGAGCGATGCTGGTTACTATGGAAAATAAAAATATTTGTAAATGGCAACAAATGACGAAAATGGGGAAAAATATGGACTTTGATAGTGATTTCAAAGACAAAAAGCTATGGTGAAGTAACTGAGGAAACCCCAGAAAGAACATAACTGTGATGAATGCTACTTTGGTTAAAATGACCAAATTAGCAAGAAATTGAAAATGGTCAAATAAACCGATGACGGTCAAATAAGTAAATCGATGATAGTTTCTAGACCGACGTTGGTCACTGTGAAATTTTTGAAAAGATGAAAGAAAAAGTGAATTTGGTAATTTAGATCAAATAAAAGACCAACCCAGAAACCTGAGTATAGATATGATTGACCCTAACACACCCAGAAAGAGTCAAAAAACACAAAATATGATTATGGAGTGTGAAAGGAAAGAAGAATGGAGATTACGATCTCACACGTCAAAACATAGATCAAGAAAAAACTAGCAAACACGAAATCCTACGTGGTGGATTTTATGTTCCGGCTTATGCCATTTAGGATTGAATTGTGAATAGAGTAGAGTTTTTGGTTTGATAAAGGTGTCCTATGAAAATCCAACAACTAAGGATGGTTTCAAGTAAAGTTTTGGTGAGGGAGGTTCTTTATTTGAGATAATGTTTGGACAGAGAAACCAGTTTGGTGCCCACTGTCAATTCTCTGATTGTGTGATCATTGACAACTTCTTCCAGGTAGGATGTTGTTTAAGAAAATGAGTATTTTATTTTAGTGTGTTTTTGTGTAGAGAATAGAGTGTGCACTATGATTAAATTTTGTCAAGCATCAGTTGGGCATGACTTATAACATATAGGTTGCCTACAATTTTTAAATGAGCTACAAATACAACACATAGAAATGATATGCAAATATTTTAAATCCAAATCCAAAATGACATTCGATGAAAGAAATAATGAATAGGAAAGAGTATGTCTTTCATTAATGCAATAAAAAAATGAAAAGAATGGTTCTTTTTAGTCCAAAATACAAGTTTCAATGAGACAATCAAAAGAGAGAGAATGTTCTAGAGGAAGAAATTTAATGTGAACTGATTTCAAAAGGAAATAGACACATAATATTTCACAAGTTTAGAAATTGTAGCGTGGTTAGTGTCTAAACTTGTGAATTACCACCAAATTTCCCCTACCGACACTGGTTACCTTAACCATCGTTGATATCCCCTCTTTACTAGCATCATAGACTACCCACGCTACCCAGTGTAGGCAGTGGAATACTTGATCAACAAACCAGTTGTAAGCAACATAATAATTATATAGTTACTACTCTTGCAAGAGTTTAATGTCACCATTGTGGATAAGCCTGGTAAGGACAATGTTGTAGCTGAATTTCTTTCAAGAATGAATAATAATAATGAAGAACATGTAGTGGATGAATCCTTCCCAGATGAACACATTTTTCCGTTTCCACTAGAACACCCTAGTATGCTGATATAGCCAATTATTTGGTCTCAGGTAAAACAACTCCACACTATTTATATTCTGAAAAAGAAATACATTATTGAGAAAAGTGTGAATTTTTCTTGGATAGCTAGTTTTCTATTTCACACGAGGCAGGATTAAGTTATGAGGATATGCATAGATGATGAGGAAATTCATGAAGTCCTTAAAGCTTTCCATAGTGAACCATGTGGAGGACACTTTTCTGTAAAAATAACATCACAAAAAGTGTTGAAAATACGGTATTACTAGCCTACACTACATAAGGATGCAACATTATATACCAGGAGGTGTGATAAATGCAAAAGAATAGGTAAGCCTACCAAATCAAATGAGATGCCATTAAAACCTCATATAGTATTGGATCCATTTGAAAAATGGGGTTTGGACTTCATTGGTCCAATAGATCCTAAATCTCGACAGAAAGAGTACATTTTGTTGTACACATATTACCTCACTAAATGGACATAAGTGAAAGCATTGCCAAATCAGAAGAGTGAGAAAGTTTCCAAATTCTTGTACGACCACATCTTCACAAGGTATGGAGTACCAAGAGAAATTTTTACTTATCAAGGTACACATTTTACTACTAAAGTTATTTCTAATCTAGCTAAGGAATGTGAAATTAGACATAAGAAGTCTACATCTTATCATCAACAATCTAATGTCCAAGTTGATGTGACAAAAATGGAAATAAAATCCATCTTGACAAAAACTATTACACTCCACTGGAAAGATTGGGTAGATAGAATTCCAGAAGTAGTTTGGGAATTCAACACAACTTGGAAGACAAAAATAGGCTTCACACCATTTGAGATTTTATACAGTAAGACTATTGTTCTCCTTATTGATTTTGAGCATAAGACACTGAGAACTACACTTGAACTAGGTGTAGATTTGTCTAAAGGTCAAAAGAAAATGATTCTCAACCTCAATAAAACACATGAAATGAGGAGACAAGTTGTTCATAATACAAAGGTGACACATAAGAAAATGATCAAATGGCATGATAGATTCATCAAAATAAGGAAATTTTAAGAAGGTGTTTGGTTTCTCTTATTTGACTTTAAGTACAAAGACCACATGGGAAAACTTAGGACAAGGTAGATAAGTCTATATGAGATCGATAAAATATTTTCCAATGGAGATGCAAAACTCACCATAGATCCCGTGAGATTCAAATTACTGGTGAATGGTCGTAGGTTGAGGTTGTACAAAAATCCAACTGATAGGAGAACCTTCATGTAACATTTCAGAGGAGGTCAAAGCAGGATGGAGATGAGAACATCAGAATTAAGGTCAAAAGCTAAACCTTCTGGTTTATCTTCTAAAATTCCTAAGGAATGAGATGTTTAATGGCCTTGGTATATTCAACTTGCTGAATACTCCAAAGGTGAATAAAAGTGATGTGATCAACCCTCTTGGTGATCAATGCCACTAAATGAACATGTTTTGTTTTCTTAGAGTTTCTATTTTGTAGGATTTGGTGTATTTGTTGCAAGAAGTGCATGGTATATGAAAAAAGGAGATGGTGTAAAGACTAAATGTTCACTTGCAACAACATGCAAAAAATATCTACTTTATTTTCATGTTGGAAAAAAATTATGATTATATGAAGAAACTAAGGAAAAAATTACATGTATAAATAGTGACGAAGATGACTAGCACCGGAAAAAGTCAATATTCCTTATCCAAGAATTGATTGATTTCATTAAGGGGTTTCCAGCATGATGTTGCATTCACTTGTAGCACTATAAAAAACATCGTGACACATCAACATGCTGCATCATGATGGGTCTACATGCAACAAAAAGCACAAATCATGACAATGCACATGTCATCAGTAAGGAATGAGATTTTAATGGCCTTGGTATATATTCAACTTGCTGATACTCCACAGGGTAATAAAAGTGATGTGATAACCCTCTTGGTGATCAATGCCACTACTGCACATGTTTTTGTTTTCTTGAGTTTCTATTTGTATGGTGGATTGGTGTATTTGTTGCAAGAAGTGCATGGTATATGAAAAAGGAGATGGGTAAAGACTAACATGTTCACTTGCAACAACAATCAAAAAATAATCTACTTTATTTTCATGTTGGAAAAAATTATGATTATATGAAGAAACTAAGAAAAATTACATGTATAAATATGCGAAGATGACTATCACCGGAAAAAAGTCCATTATTCTCTATCCCAGAAGTGATTGATTTTCATTAAGGGGTTTCCCCCAGCCAGAGGTTGCATCACTTGGTAGCAACTATAAAAACATCGTGACACATCACTGCTGCATCATGATGGGTCTACATGCAACAAAAAGCACAAATCATGACAATGCACATGTCATCATCTAATGCATTTCTCAAGATAAGTGCACTCATTTAACTTTAATAAAGTATTGACAATATGATTATATTTAATTAATGTTTATTCCATGTCATGAATGCCTTTAAATTTTTATTATCACCACTACCTTTAAAACCTTTGAGATTTCTCTCCACGTCACCCCATTTCGTCACATTACTTCACATCACATGTGCGCGACACTCAAATTAATTTAATTCATTCCCTTATGCATTACATGTGAGTCGGTCACAAAATTCAAAAGCACAAGTACTCAAAAAATTCTCCTCACTCGAGTTCTTGCATAATTGCTACAAACTGTGAGAGTTTTCCTATCAAAGCTAAGGGAGTTTGAAAAATTCAACATGGGAGGGGATCTAATTTGCCATGAGGCTACAAACCATTCACAACTCTGTAACCAGCCACTGATACTTCAATATTTTCAAACCTACAGATGGATTAAATATATCAATAAGTTTCAGGGTTTCAATGAATCCACAATGACAAAATTTGCTACCACATTTAAGGACAAAGAGGCTACTATCAAGGGTTTAACAGTGAAAGTAGATGATGAAATTTTAGCTATAGTCATAGGGCTTCTTGCAGAAGGTGATATGTTCCCTAAGAAGGTAAACCCAAATGCAAATTGATGATAATTTGGTGATGTAAATGATAATTTCGTGACAGATTGACAAGGTAAAGTTTTCACTTCTCTAAAACCGTTTTGGGATGCTGTTGCCAATTACATTATCAAATAATTTACTTGTGAGGGTAGATACTCTAGGTTGAATACTATCAGTTTCAAGTTGATCAATCATTTAAAGAATTGTAGACATGTTAATATTCCTAATTTCTTAAATGAAATATTGAAAAGAATGAGTAGAGAGCCATAGAGGGGGAGGTCAGCTTTGTCTCACCATTTTCTTATCACTTTGATTGTAAAAAATACATTGGAAAGAGAACACCTTGCATTGAAATGGGAAGATTTTTCAAGGGACAAAAACATTGATGAGTTATTGCAAAAAGGGAAGAAAAGAAGAAGAATCAAAGATAGTTCCTCCACACCTTCATCTGAACCCATATCTTCCACCTCACAACCTGTAAAAACTCTTGTTTATGAGAAACTACCATCTCTAGAGAAAAACACTTAGCCCATTTCTCCTGAGAGGATTCTTGTTGCAGAAACCCTCCTTGGAATATCTACACCTGAATCATCTTCATCCAAGGAAAAAATAAAGTCTTCTAGCACAATCCCTAAGATGCCTAGATGATCACGTAGGCTATGGACAAAAAATCCCAAAACCTCAAAGTATAAGATACCTATCAAAATCACACTTGATAGTGAAGTAGAAGATGTTGAAATAGACATTGAAAAGGGTGGTGCTGAAGTTAAATGTGATAAACAAGACTTAGAGGCATCATGAAGGATATGGAGAAAAATAAGGGGCTAGAAGGCGGTGAGAGACATGTTCAAGAAGATCCTACTAAACAAACTGAAGTTTAACTAGAGGCAGTTGGTAACACCCTGAACTGTTGTTACTTTCTCTTGGACATACAAGTGTTGATATTTGATTTCTTGTATAAGGATGTGTTCCTCGATTTAGAAATCATGCTTGATATGTATTGTAATTTCCTTGTAGATTGCAGATCTTGACTGATTAAGAATATGATTAGACTCTTTTATTTATTTCATTTTGTATCTGAGTATTAATCTGATCTCGGAATGAATTATAGAATTATTCATCTATAATATCTAGTCTTGGATCAGTGGAATTGATCCAAGTAATGCTTTAAGTTTGTTTGTGATGAATTAGATCACAGACCTTGAACAGGTTGCAAGGTATGGAAGCATTGATTAAGCTGGTCAGGAGTATGACTCGGGCTGATCTTGTGAAATAAAATTGGTTCCCGATATGGAAGTATATCTGGAAGGTCTCGATTGTGGACCGGGTAATATTTCGTTACATACAATTTTGCAGCAGAACTGGAGCTAACTCTGTTCGAGAAGGTATGATACAGGTCTTTCTGAGTTTACAGGACGAAGACCTAACTGGAATTATTAATGGTTAGTAACCTAAAACTAAAACCTAACCTAGGGGTTAGATTATTGTTAATCTAACCTAGACCTAGGCTATGTGTTAATATCCTAAGTTAGTAACTACGTGTAAATTGGTTAGTATGGGTATTACCCTAAATTCTAACCTAAGTTACTAACCTAACTATTGAGGAGGATGTAAAGGGGCCTTTGGAGGGGTGCGAACCATGGGCGGCATTTTCTATGGCAATTAATGCTGGGGATAAGGATGAGGGACAGGTCATGGCGGAGGCTTAAGCGACAGCTAACCTGTGCAGACGTGGCAATTTGCTAAGTTTGGAAATGAACTTGAGTTTTAGTTGGACTGTCGCCAATTCTGGCGGTCGGTGGAAGTTGAGTTTAAGCGGGAAAGTTAGTTTAATGGCATTCAATATTCTCGGAAGTCGAGCTCGGAACTCACGAGAAGGCATGCAAATGGGAAATTTGTGGGTTTGTTTGGCTTGTCGCAATTTTTGGTCTTCTCTCTCTCTCTGCTTGTTTACTGGTTCTTCGCACCAGTTCTCTTTGTGTTGCATGGCAAGTATGAACTGCTCTAGCTCTTTTCTCTGTCATGGAGGATATATATGTGATGGAGATAGCAAAATTTTGTTGGTCGCTTTATCTTGGAAAAAGAGAAGGAAGTTTGAGCTCTTCCTGTGGTCTACTTCGGAAATTTGATCAAAAATCCAGGCATGTTAGGCCCTAACCTTTAAATAGCTTGCTGTCTTTCAAGTGATTTCATTAGAACAACTCTGTTCAAATGTTTTGAGAAAATGGATGATTTTCTATGGAGATCTTGTTTGATTTTGGTACTGTATCTCTTCTGGTTCGATTTTTCAATTTCCTCTAGATGGGTGTTTGTTAAATTCGAATTTCGGCTCTATTCCCTTGTGTATTCTTTCTGGTTTAAATATGTGAGATATTTATATATTTAAAGGTATGAATGCTCGGCCTGTTTGGCATGAACCCGTCGAATATACTTGTGTAGGGTATAGACCACTGTTTTGTTGTCGATTTTTGATCGCCAATACTGTTGTGAAACAGTAGGGAAGGATACTGGTGTACCTGTTTGATTGTTCAGTGTTTTAGGAAATTTTGGAAACTCTGTCGTGGTTTTGTTGACAGTGACTAATGATACTTTTGGGTTTCATTTGTTTTCTAATTTTTGGCTTGGGAACAGGCAACTGTTGTGTTACCGTAGTCTAAACGACCCAGTGGAAGTTGTTCTTCCTTGTTATTGTGGTAACGGGATTATTTGTTGACTGTGTACAATATTGATACATCTATACTTTATTTTTACGACTCAGTGGGGTCCATGATTGAATCGTATATTGCTATCTACTGCTGAGAATGTAGATTCATCTTAGAGTTTTATTATTTGATTTTCGTGGAAGCCTTGTAGAGAAAACAGGTCTTGAGGCCGCGGTTATTTGTAATAAATAATGAGTATAGATTTCCTGAGTATGCATTTGCATTCCTTTTGTGTAAGCTGTTCGAAAGCTTCGAAGCGGCTCAGTTGATTTCCTTGCTTTGAAATGGGTATTCGATGGCTTACACTTGTTTAATTCTGAATGATTACCATGGATGGCATTGAAGGATTTATCAACCAAGTTTATCTTAAGATGTTGTTGGGTTCAGCGGTTATGGGTATTAAAATCGATGAAAATGCACAGTGTGAATATACAAATTTATAATTGTTGCGATTTGAATGACTCTGTGGAGTTGATTGAATGATTACGTGTTTAAGTCACTGTTCATGGTTGAAATCAGAGATTAATTTTTTGTCTGATTCTTTTTATGCTTCGTTGATGAATATCAGTATGAATTCATATGCAACTGTTGAATTGTTACCTCTGTTTGAATCATTTGAATTCTGGAAAGGTAACTGGTACTTCTGTCTCTTTCTGAACTTGACATTTGGACACTGTCTTTGTCACTGTTTGAGATCCCTGAGCATGAATATTTGTCTCGTGTTCTAGCTTCTGCTGAAGTGAACCGTGAATATCAAACTTTAGATTTGCATGCGCCAAGGTAAGTATAGATTTGCTATATTCTATTCCATTCACTCCTGTCTGATTGAGACTGAGCATGTTCGGAAATTTTGAGTGATTGTCTTGGCATAGTTTTGGGAAACATCCAATTGCCTAAGGCAATATAGTCTATTGCTGACCGCATTACTGGATTTCTTGATTTCGAATTCGGGCCGTAAAGCCTTGTTGTGTTCAAATTTTATTATGACAGTGATTCTTCCTGTTGTTTGAATGACTTGTTCGTATGCTTACTGGATGAATGTATTTCATTTGAGTAGACGGTACAATAACGAACTTATGTGAAAGGAAGTATGATTGATTTGGTTCTTTCTCTTCTTTTGCTTATTAGATGATATTTGTCTAACAGTGGGAATTTGTTTGTAACATATTGGTGGAATTCCGAATTGTTATGTTATTCCCTTTTGGAAGAATGAAACAATCTGACCAATGTTGTGATTTTGGATTCAATGATTGTTTGGGTGCATTCGTTCCTTGTTTCTTATATTTGATGAAATATTAGAAAGTGATTAAGACTATTTTGTAACAATGACAGAGTTACATATTTGTAATCATTTTGTATTACAAGGGCATAGTCTGATTATGTTTACTTATGTGAATATTTGACCGCATTTAAACAGGGTGTTTAATGAAAACAATTGATGGATTGCAATTGTTTTAAAAGTTAGTCCTTATCATGCTCAGTTCATTGAACTGACTCATGTTGACTATTTTTGCAGATGGTTGCCATAAGAGGTAAAAGCAATGCAGATCTGACAAGCTGATCAGATTGTTTATTTGATTTATAATGAATTACAGCTTGATTTTATAGATGTACTATATGTGAAAAGATGTTTCTTTTCCGTTGAGCATTGTATCAAGTATGCTGTTGCATAAAATGTAATTGTATAGATTTGGAAGGAATGGAAATAAGTGTTTGATACTTATGTGTAGTATTCTATTTCTGAAAGTTGACCTTCTTCGGTTTATGTAACGAAGGGGCATTGTTATCATTGTATAATATGGATGCTTTTGTGATTGACAATGAAAGCTTGCAAGAAAATGAGATTGAATTCTTATGAGTGTTTAGTAGTTCTAATTTTTTGTAGCAAAAGCAATATTGGATTTAAATAATTGTCTTTCTAGAAGATAGGTTAAAAATGAGCCTAATTAGAACACTAAACAAGCTGGATTAAATTACTAATCCCTAGTCCTAAGTATGACAGGACAATATTAAATTGGATTCTTAATCATTTATATCTTTATACTAAAAAGTATGATATAATTTCAGTTAAGAGAACTGATATACAATCAAATGGAGTTCAGATGGCAATCTCAAGCAAAGGTTATGAGATATTGTCCCATTCTGTTGCTTTAGAATCAGGTGTATTCTAATGACTCCTTGATGAGAACTTGACCGTAATACCTCTACCATGTAATGGGTTTTATAGAGGAGGGTCGTCTTAAGACGAAGAATCCAGGGATCGGAAAGGCTAACCTTAGGGTAAGGTCTTTAAAGTAATTTAAACTAAAGTGTGTAACGCTTGTTATTGAGTAGATCTTTTCGAGGTGGATTTAAAGGTTGACGACATAAGTCAACTGCAAGGCTATATCTCCGAGAAGATTAGGATCTTCTCGAAGTTACAACAATGCAGATGACTTATGGCGACACCCTTTGCATTGATCGCTAAGATTTACACTTGATTTCGCACGAGTTACCCTGGGACCGATTAAGAACGTGGTCATGTTATAAGGCTGCCTAGGAGATTCGGGGTATCGTGACACACTGGTTGAACTGCAAGGTTGAACCAGTATGTCATCATATCCCTAATCCTCGTGGGCATCCATATAACATTATCACCTTGTTAATCTGCCTCCGAGTGATTCAGTTGTGAAAGGAAGGACTGACAGTAGTCAGTGTAAGACATTCTATATAACATATGAATGGGGTAAAGGATGTATTCCAGATTGACGAGTATGCCGTTAAGGAATACGAGACATAAGCAGTATGTTTCAAATATTTGGCCAAAGTATCGCAAGCTGCTGATTGCGTTGTCCTAATTCACCTAGTCTAAGGGATGAGATGCCGATGAATAATATTAACAATTATTCAGTTAGATTCCTTGGACAGAGCATTCTGAATCCCAGATTAGGGAAGAGAACCGCAAGAGTAATGTGTTAATTAAAAGCACCGACTCTTATTACACATGAATAGATCGGTAGATTGCCGAGTCATGGAATGAATAGATCGGAGGTACTCTGAGTCATTACAGCTGCATATGGTTGTCTGTTATATGAATGGTTATTTGAATTGTGAGTTCTAAATTATGTATTTAGAACCAGTATGCAATTATCAAAAAAAAAATAAAAAATTCACTTGTTCTAAAGTTTAAAATGAGGATGTTACACAGTTCATGCTCAGGAAACCCATAAAATTCAAGAAGGAGAAGGATTGATAGAGGAGACTAAAGATACAAACCATGACCATGTAGAGAAGATAGAGGCAACACATGACCATGCAATGCCTAAACCATAGATTGCTAAAATGGAAATTGGGGAAGATTTTCCCCACAATGTTGAAGATAATATAGAAAATATTGTTCATGAACTTGAAATGAAACTCCAAACTAAGTAGATTGGGAAGGTACAAGGGAATGCCCCTACAATTACTGAGAATATAGGTTAGACCATATTAAAACATGCTTCCCAATTGTTTCCACAAGCTAGCCTACATCCATAGGTTATCATCAGATAAGTTTTCAAAGAACCTCCAAAACCATATTTTAGAAACATAGGCACTCAGACAATCTTGTTAGATTAATGGGTGTTGTAATTTGAAAACTATGTTAATAGGTTGTAGGGAAGTTGGGAGAGGGATAAAGTAGAATTAATCTTCCAATATCAATAGGACATTGAGGAAAATGAAAAGGAAAAGGAAAAGGAGATTAAGGCTAAAGACAAGGAAATTTCTAGGCTCAAGAAAAAATAGGAAGATACAATTCAGGTGACCAATGAAATACTTAATGGAGGTCACCTTCTAACATCTATGACATTTTCTTAAAAGAACAGATGTTGTTGTTTCACCATTTTCTTTAAGTTTTTGGACGAAACAGATAAGGGTGTGGGCCAAGGAGGAATACCTGTTGTAATGTCGGTTGAAGTTTTTTGCATGCATTCTAACTTCTTGATCCAATGCTGGTTGTGAGAGCTTAATTTTGGCAAGGAGGAAATACCTGAAGTACACAACAAGACTGCAAAAAGAGGATTAAATAATATATGTTAGTGGGCTGCCTAGCGTGTGCTAGATACATGAAGCATGATACTTCCTCAGTGGTAGTCAACCCACTATTTAATACAATTTAATGCAAGAAATAACACAAGTAAATAGAATCCTACTGTGATTGATATGATTTAGGTATCTCATCCAAATACAATAAGAAAATCTAACATAACAGGCTAGGCTATGATCAAATCTGGAGGTGGGGTAGTTGTTCAGGGTTCTGGTATTGGTTAAGGTTAGGTTCTGGGTCACTTAGGTTGTTTGAGTGAATATTCTCAGGTTCTTTTATTAATAGGATGGCCAAAAGACAGAGACCGGTATCGATCAGATATAACCGATGACGGTTTAGAGATAACTGACGAAGGCCATAGGTAACCAACATCAGTATGGTCGAGATGATAGGAACTCAATAAGATCTGATTGTGGAAATTGTTCTGAGGTTAGATAGAGATAAAAAGGGGAATGGTGAGGTATGTGGGGATCTTAGGAACACTTGGAGATGTATAAATGTCCTGTATAGATGATCTAATGGTATGGTGGTGAAGGGTTGAGTTTACAGGAAAGTGAATGATGGGGGAATGGAGATGCTAGTAGAAAATGATAACAGAGATGATAAAACCTTTAAAACAACACAAGGATGGAGTAACACAGGTGATAAACGCACTTACTGATGTTGTAGGTCCAATGGTTGGGTGGTGGTGATGGTTGATCAGTGTAATGGTGATCAATGTCGTGGCAGTGCTTCCTAGAGTGCTTCTGTGAACGTAAAAACCTTTTGATCAATGGTTGTGCGGGTTATGGCTGCTTGAGTGTGTGAAAGAGCTCTGGTTCTTACTTGCATGCAGATCTCCTTTGATCCAAAAACTCGAGAATGTGTCTAACCTCAAAAAAATGTTACCAAAATGAATAAATGGTAACCGACGATGGTTTCGAGTTGACCGACATCTTTTTCAGAATGACCAACATCGGTTAAGGTGAGATTCCCTAGGTTTACTAAAATTGACAGATCTTGCCCATCATTTGGGCTAGGTCTATCCATTTATTATGGATAAAAAACTTATGTTATATTTTAATGAGTGGGAATGTGGTTAGAGGAAGAATAGGCATTGATTTTTAGGGTTGAACTAAGTCTTAGTTAGTTATGGTGAGTGGATAGATACTAAAAATAGGTTTATAATGAGGTGTCTAGGTGAGGTGGTAGGGTGAGGTATCTAGGTGAGGTGGAAATTTGTTTAATTAAGATAATTAAATAATGAATATTGTGAGGATGGGTATTAATTTAATTAAAGTGATTAAATTAATATTAATGTGTGATGTAAGGGTCATGGTTAGGTAAAAGTGTTTAAGTTAGCTGTTCGAAAGGGGACCAATGGGAGTGTGACCCAATTTTGGTGTCTATAGTTGCAGTTAAAGTATACCTATATCAACTTTGATATTCCATTTGATAATAGTGGAGCCAAACCTTTCTTTAGAATATATTTAAAAAAGTCTCATGAAATTCAACTGCTATTATGTGAGTTGTATATGTACAATTATGTCTTGGAAAATGACAAGGAGTGGATCATAGTACCTTATATAGGAGATGTTCTAATTAAGGCATTGTGTTCTTATTTTAGCAATGAATTGTATAGAGAAAAATAGATGGAGGAATACATGCACTTGTCAAAAGTGCATCCATTGATGATCAGAGGTGAAACTCCCAATATAGGGGCAATTATTGAACAATATGGAAAATACATGGAACATAGGAACATTAAACAACGAGTACACTAGATGATAAACGAAGGTCATGAAGAAGCCAAGGACCACATAAAATTTAATGCACAAGAGATAACATATGACTGTAGGATGCACTGACAAGAGATGTCCCCTAAGATGTAACAAAAATAAATGCACACCTATCATAATATCATTCCCACTTTTAGGAGGGTAAATGCATACATTTAATTTTCTAAAGGATGTGGAAAAACATGGTTTCCCATTGGTTATTATCTACCAATATTCCACTATCCTATACCACACTGGTCTGGTAACAAGGAACTAGATGAGGAAATAAAAGACAAAGTCATTGAAAGATATATAAGGAATGGAGGATACTTCTTCACTAATCCTGAAGGAACATCTACCTCAGTTGATTTTAGACATTTATCCAGTATCATACAGATGGA
Organism: Taxus chinensis; assembly: GCA_019776745.2. Classification (NCBI taxonomy): domain Eukaryota; kingdom Viridiplantae; phylum Streptophyta; class Pinopsida; order Cupressales; family Taxaceae; genus Taxus; species Taxus chinensis. The sequence continues at coordinate 38,741,604 of CM034148.1, read as the reverse complement.
GCCAAGGAAACCTAAGGAGGAGCCGAAAAAAATGAATGAGGACATTTAAGATGTTAAGTCTGGGGGTGTGATGAGTCTTTTATTTCCTTTTTAAACACCTCATCTACTGTATTCTGTTTAACCAATTGTACCCCTGAACTTGTATTTCTCGGTGATACTGTTGAACATTTCCATTATAAATTGAAATCATGGCATATATATTAGTTAATATAATTATTACTAAATCTTACTTTATTATGTCGGTTATGAGTATGCATTTATTCTTTTAATTGCAATATGATGTTAAATAGTGCTTTGTATAAATGTCAGCCTCATTTGTAAAGAAGTTGTTATATGCAATAACTAACATGCAACAAAGAATTCACATGCAACAACCGAGATGCAACCAAAGGAACTCTATCATAGTAAAGAGGTCATTCGCAACAACTTCCATGTAGCCAAAGGGATTCATCTGCATCAAAACATCTGCAACCAAAGGAGGTCACACACATACATGAAATCGTGATTCTGAGGAGCTTGCATAACGTGGACACTACATCTAAGATCGCATGTGTTGATAGAAGAAGTAGTTATGTGAAAAAGAAGAAGACTCAATGTTAGCACCTGAATATGTGTTACAACTCAAACACATAACTAATTGATTTAACTCATAATTTAATAATTGGTTGATCAACTGATTGGTTAGTTAAGTTATGTGATTGTATGAGAAAATCTATTGAATAGTTCTATTGCATATATGTATCACCTGATTATGCGTTGCAACTTAAACAAAGAACTAATTGATTCAACTCATAGTTTAATAACTGGTTGATCAACTAATCAGTTAAGTTATGTGATTGAATGAGAACATCTACTGAATAGTTCTATTGCATGCATGCAAGTTTCCAGATTATTTTCTTAACATATTTTACTTAATCCAACTGGAACTCCTAGTAGGACTCTATCTCTTCACACCTCTATTGTAATGAAATATATAAAGAGGAAAGATTACTGATGTAGAAGGATATACATATATACATAGATAGATCAATCCTTAGGTAGAAGATTTGCTATATTCACTTGTAATCTTCGTGTTGATGAAATAAGAATCTGAGTTATGTTAATTTGCTATAGAAACATGCCTTAGGAGGGATTAACACCTAAGGTAGGACCCACTTGCGGTTTTCTAACCCCATCCTTCTGTTTGTTGCTATAATTCCTCGCATGATTAGATTAGCAACAATCTGTTTCCTTATCTATGCTCTATTTTTACATGCTTTGTCATTAGCCATAATATTTACTTTCAGTCATAGTCTAGTTCATTTCCAACATTGTTATTTCCTAATTTTAGTGGCATCAATTTACCTTTACACCTCCTAAATATCTGTAACTATGCATACAACACTAACAATATTGAAAGTTTACATCCCTAGGTCTGATAATTAAATGACTGTAGATTAATGAACACCATATTAATTGCTAGAAGTTAATTTTCACCACCAGCTTGTTTTGAAGTTTTAAGTGTATCTGAGCTCATAATAATAAAAGGAACAATAATCAAATCATACAAAGCCAAGAACATAGATGCTAATCAAACACCATGATACATAAGATGAAAGAAATTTGCTAGAATAAATTTACATAAACCTTTGAAAACAAATGAGCAACAATATCATATATTATTATGGAACTCAATGAAATACAACGAGAATGGGCCTTGCTTATATAAGAAAGGAATAACAATCTAAAAACTAGTCAAGGTCATAGATCAAGCCATAAATTATGAAAAGAACTAGTTAAGTCCTTAGATTTATGAGAAAAATAGACATCAAGGATCTAGTCAATACCATAGATCAAGGAAAGAACTAGTCAATACCATAGATCAAGGAAAGAACTATACATAACAACTAGATAATATCCCCATAATATCTAAATAAATAAATAAAATATCCACACACATAAGTGGGTGAGGATAAATACAATAAAGGTAAATAAAGTACCTAGGTGAACATGAGCTAAGGTAAATACCTACTTTAACACCCCCCTCAAGTGAAGCTAGGGGTCAGAATAGAAGTGGCATGTCCAAAGTATGAGTCTCGACAACTAGGCCTAATGAGGTACTCATGTATAATATATCCATGAAGAAATATCGAACCAAAAGAAAGAAAGAATCTTGCTAAAAGGAAAGATAAAGAAGAAGAAGAAATAATATGTTCTCATGAACACCCCCCAAGAACAACTAATGAAACCCCAAGTATTCGACGTAACTCTAGGTAGTGAGGTGATGCAAAAGGCTTAATAAAGATGTTCGCAACCTGCAACTGAGTCGGAATGTACTCCAAGAAAAGAACTCCATCTTGAATGTGCTGGCGAATGAAGTGAATGCGTATCTCTATATGCTTGGTCCGCTGGTGCTCAACTGGATTGTGAGAAATGTGAATTACACTTTGGTTGTCACACTAAAGTACAGTCGGTGAATCCTGTGGGAATCCAAACTCTGTCAATAACTGTCGAAGCCAAAGAATCTGTTGGCTCGTTGTAACTACTGCCATGTACTCTACCTCTGAAGATGAAAGTGCAATAACATCTTGCTTTTTGCACTCCCAAGCAACTAGAGAAGAACTAAGACAAAAAATATAGCCAGAAGTGGAACGCCTGTCATCAATAAAACCTTCCCAATCTGAATATGTATACCCAACAATCTGAGTAGAACTCCTAGTGTAGTGTAGGCCAAAGTGGGAAGTGTCATGCAAATAACACAAAATACTGACTACTATGAGGATAATGTGCAAACTGAGATACAAGCCCTACTGCATTTGAAATATCAGGGAAAGTATGGGTCAAGTACATGAGACTCCCAACCAACTGCCTATATAATGTAGGATCACAAATTGGTGTGGTACATGTGGAAGTAAGAGTAACTCCAGATTGAAAAGGAGATGGAATTGGCTTGCAATCAGCCATATTAAAGCACCTAAGTAGATCATGGGTGTAATTTTGCTGACTTAAATGAATCCCTGAATCTGTCTGAGAAATTTGCAAACCAAGGAAATAATGCAATAGCTCAAGATTTTCCATGTCAAATTATGTAGAAAGAGCCCTCTGAATATTCTGAATGTGGGAAGAAGAGATGCCAGTAAGTAACAAATTATCAACATACAAGAAAAGTATCAAAAGATCCTCACCAACATGCTAGAGATACACTATATGATCGGAGTGACAACGAACAAAACTAGTAGATAGAAGAAAAGAATACATCTTCTCATACCAAGCCTGAGGGGCTTGTTGGAGACCGTAGAGAGACCTTCAGAGCCTAAAAACAAGGGAAGAATCCTGAACAAATCCAGTCAACTGCTCCATGTATATTTCCTCTTATATATCTCCATGTAATAAGGCAATCTTCATGTCCATCTGGTATACGAGCCACCCCTATGATGCAAAAATAACAAGTATAAGGTGTATATAATCCATCTTGGAAATATGTGTAAAAGTCTTAGAGTAATCAATACCTTCAACTTGTGAAAAACACTTTGCAACAAGACAAGCCTTATACTTGTCAATGGACCCATCATCTACGTATTTGGTTCGGTATAACCACTTACACCTAACCATCTTTCTTTCTTTAAGAAGAGATACCAAATCCCAAGTATGATTCTTCATCAAAGAGGAATACTCAGCTGCCATCACATCATCCCACTCATGTATCCCATGAGCCTTTGAAAAAGACTATGGATCCTTAGAAACTACCTGACACAAAAGTCTAGAACCTGTAGAATGTGTGTGATGATGCCTAGTGGGTGGAAGATTTTGTATGAAAGGTGTTGCCTCAGAAACTGTAGTACAAGACCACTTAGGCATAGTGACAACATCAGTGGGAAGAGGATCCTTAACGAAATCTATAACCTCCTCATCAATCTCCTCAAAGAAAGGATTCTCAAGATAAGATGAAGAAGGAGGCATGGAAGAAGATGAATAATCATGAGGAGTGAAGTGCTCATCAAACTGAACATGTGTTTGAAAAAGAACGTCATGTGTATCAGGATCTAAAAGACGATAAGCTCTCATGTCCTCACAATACCCTACAAAGGTCAAGGGTTTAATATTCTTATCCAAAGCTTTCCTTTTATTCTTTGGCACAAAGGCCTAAGCATGGCTCCCAAGGACTCGAAAAAATGAAACATCTATCTTAGTGTTGGACCAAGCTTCCTCTGGAGTCAAATGCTTAAGTGTTCTATGGGGTGTGTAATTCTGAATGTAGTTAGCATACTTAACTATTTCTACCTAGTAGATAGGAGGTAAATCTCTAGAATGCATCATACAATTAGCCATTTCCTTTAAAGTTCTATTATTCCTTTCTGCTAAGCCATTCTATTGTGGAGTATGAGGAACATAATGTTGGTGAACAATGCCTTGAGTTCCCAAAAATTCAGAAAATTCATTATTGAAGTACTCCCACCATTATCAGTATGAAGGTTCTTTATGCTACTAGAAGATTGTTTCTCGACCAAAGCTTTGAAGACTTTGAAGTGTGAAAAAACATCACTTTTGTACTTGAGAAAATAAACCCAAGTATGCCTCAAGAAATGATCGATAAATGTAAGTGCATACTTAGCTCCATTGAAAGATGGGGTAGGAAAAACCATCAAATCATTATGCACAAGCTCAAGTGGTGAAGAAACTCTCTTAGACAAATTCTTAGGAAAAGGATCTTGGTGTTATTTCCCTAATGCACAATCATGACAAAATCTCTCAAGAAAATAAACTCTAGGAAGAGCATCTACCATACCATGAGTGCTCAACTCTTTCAAATATCTGTAATTAAGATGTCCAAATCTTTCATGTCAAAGTTTACTCTCTGAATCTGCATGAGAAACCAATCCTATCCCTGTAGAAGAAGTGTCATCAAAACCCTCAAAGTGATATAGTCTAGAACTATGATAAAAAATACCCTGAGCAACTAGTGAATGAGGCTCCAACAAAGTTCGTACTTCTGCTCCATGTGGTGTAAAAGTCACTATTTTTCCTTGACCAGAATGATAAATTTGATATACAGAAAGAAAATTTGTAGTGATGTTAGGAACATATAGCGCATCTTGGATACTGCCACCATCAAGTTGTAAATCACCTTTTCCTTTAACAGAAATAAAGGAAGAATCTCCAACCTCAATTTTGGAAGTAGAACTCAAACCTAGAGAAACAAAAGACTCATTGGAAGAAGTCATGTGATGAGAAGCACTAGAATCTATAACCCAACTGTCTACAAGTGGTGAGTGAGATCTCCCAACAACATTAAGTGCTTTGCCATGTTGATTAGAAGGAGGTGGCATGGAGATAGATTTTTTTGTTTCTTGACTGTATTCTCTAAGAATTGCATTCGCTTATAACACCTATGTTCTTCATGATTGCTACCCCCACAAAAAGAGCATGAACGGCTAGACTTATTCTTGGATTTAGATGAATCCTTAGGTTTTGAGTTGTTTTCTTTGGGTTTAGGAGCATTTTTAGATGGAAAAGGTGTGGATTTGGTTTTACTATTTGGTTTTCCCTTTCCCTTAGGATTAGATGCAAACTAATTCCTTTTGAGAGGTGGAAGACTCAAGGTGAGACAATTTAGATTCTTCCCTAGTAAGTCTTTCACAAAATGTTTCTAAGGTAGACATTTTGAATGTGTCACTTAAGGCATCCATGCTAGAGAAAAATGTAGAAGCAAAAATTTGGAATGGTCCTCTCAACTTGGATAAAATCAAGTAAACACACTCTTCATCTTTCTTATCTCTTCCAATCCCCTTCAAATGTGTCAAAAAATACTTTAACTTGGTAAGATAGCATATAATTGTTGGAAAATCTTTAGGATTAAGAGAGGTGATCTCAATGTCAAGTTGCATGGCTCTCATATGATCCACCTTACCAAATAAATCCTCCAATTTCTCCCAAATTTTGAAAGGAGAGTCACATTTTTCCAAATGAAACAAAAGACTGTCACTTACATAAGTTCCTATCAAACCCATACACTCATCAAATTTGCACTAGTACTGAAATTTATCATATTCTCTAGTGAAGACTGATTGTTTTGAAGAAGTTAAAGCCCATAATCCTTTCCACTTAATTATTGCTTCCATTCTTGGTTTTCATGTGTGGTAATTATGTGTTGTTAATGGCTCAACATGATATAATGCAGAAGTAGATGCCATATTAAAAAAATCACCAAAAGAAATGCAAGAACCAAACAATACAAGACCCCCAAACAATGCAACAAGAGCCCCCCCAGATTTTGGCACTTTTATAACGAGTGTGTTACAATATGACACTTTATAATTATAGTGCGATTCTCAAAATAAATATTTCCAATGGAAAAAATACAAAAAAATAAGCACTTTTACAAAAAATGACACTCAAAACTGAGTTACTGATCAAAAGTTACAAGCTTTTCAATATTATACTCTACTATTTATTTTAGTTGCCACTAAAACAGAATAAAATGCTCTTGCCTTCACCACACAAATAAAATGAAAGGGGGCTGGAGTTAAGCAACTAATAATAGGAATCACAAGCTTTAATCCCTCATATGACCATACCATATGACCAGGGGCTATGACCTGAGTTGCCAAAAATAACAGGATACAAATTTACCCAAAATGGCAAAATCCGTGCACGACCGTCTTGGTACCCTGCTAAACGAGGAAAGAACCTAAATCCTTCTGCACTCAACCCAAAAATGCTTCTTTGCACTTGAAAAATACCCCAGTGTAGATCTCGAGAAATCCAACAAACCCATAAATCAATTTCATTGGTTTCTTTCCTATCTGGCGTGAATCTCGAGGTGAATTAGTGCATTTCTCTGCAACCACAAAAAAACTAAAAAAATGACTGCCTCTAGAAATGGCCAAGTTTGCAGTCAATCTTAGGGTTTTCATGCCTTTTAGATCCAATGGTGACCAATTTTTTGCATAAAAATGCATGCAAAAATAAAATACAGACAAATCCTGAATATATGAATATACAAAAAATGATTGCAAAACGAAAACTTACAGACGAATGTCAACAACAATCTTCTGCTTTGATACCATAAAAGGAACGATAACCAGATCGTACTAAGACAGGAAAACAGATGCTAATTAAACACCATGATTAATAAAATGAAAGTAATTTTCCAGAATAACTTTACGTAAACCTTTGCAAACAAATGAGTAGCAATATCATATATTATTATGGAACTCAATGAAATACAATGAGAATGTGCCTTGCTTATATAGGCAAGGAATACCAATCTAAGAACCAATCAAGGTCATAGATCAAGCCATAAATCATGGAAAGAACTATTCATAAAAGAACTAGTTAAGTCCATAGATTTATGAGAGAACTAGACATCAAGGATCTACTCAATACCATAGATCAAGGAAAGAACTATACCTAACAACTAGATAATATCCCCCTAATATCTAAATAAATTAAAAAAGGTAAATAAAGTACCTAGGTGAACATGAGCTAAGGTAAATACCTACTCTAACAAATAACCCCTTAAAGGTGCCTTAAAATACTTTTCATCTAACCTTATTTAATTTTGATGTGAGTTGATTTTGGAATGACTTGTTTATTAAAAGAAATTTATTTTGAGTTGTTGGAATTTTGTCCATGTTTTACTCTCATTGTCTTTTCCTTGTAAGAGCATTTATGTTTTGTGAGTGAAATTAGATTTTGAGTTGATTTGATCCATGTGGACACGGATTCTGATTTAATGTCATTTTTAGGATATTATTTGCCTTGGAAACTTATGATATTTTCACTTAGCATCATTCTAAGGGCGGTGATCTTTGAAACTTTTTCTATTTAAGTGGTTTGTTTTTCTATTTTGGGGATAAGACTTTATCTTGGATTGATGCTGCTGAATTGCATTTGGTATTGCTTTAGATTGATTTTGGATAGCTTGAAGCTTGGATTCGAAAGAGGACAAAATGAGTAATATGTGGGTACCTTCCACATTATTCTTTCATTTTATTGGTTTATTTTTTCATCTTTCAATGGAATGTCATGTTTTATATGCTCTCTTGATAAGTATGTGGCTTTACTATGTGTTGTGTCACTTAGTTTTACTCATTGTGGGGGCTACCAAATGTGATGTACATATGGGGAAGGTATGAGCATTTGAGAGGCATCAGTAGATGTAAAACCAAAGAAAATGTTTGTTTTTGTTTTTGGATGAACCAAGGGGGTTTGAGACTTGTCTTAGTGGAGAGATAAGTGGGTTTTTGTTGTAGTAAAACTAGGTGGAGGGATAAGTGGCATGCACCTTTCTTCTTTGGCAGATCCAAAAACTTGTACTGAACCCCTTAGTGGATCGATAAGTGGTATGGGAGTGACCCTAGTTCCTCTTACAAGATTTTAAAGATTGATAGTGTGTGATTGATTTGAATGTATCTCCTTTTACTCATGAGTCCTCTTGTGTTTTCATTTGTGAGATTGATTTGACATTATTGTGTGTTGGGTTGTTGGGGATAATTTGTTATCTTTGTCTTGGTGTTGGCTATGGAGTTCTTCTCAGGTGTTAAGAGTTTTGTGGGAAATGAGATGAGATTTTTACCATTGTGTGGCTAGGAGGTAAACATCACCTCCACCTCTATTTTGGTGTTTGGGACACATTGTTGTTGGTGGATGAAGTGTTGAAGAAAGGGGAAACTTGCTAATTGTTGTGCTTCATATTTGAAATCATGTGGTTTGTGAAACACATTGTATTCTAAATTTGGCTATGTATTCAAGTGTATTTGATCATATCTATGCATTCTAAATGTTAACAAAGGTTGCAAATATAATGAGTTGAGAAAATAGAGGTTATTGGGATGTATAAATGTAGACTTGGGTTCAAGAGAATGAAAGTTTTGCCTTATGGAATTAGTATAATGACTCTAAAAGTATTGCAAGTTGGGTTATGTTTCTCCTTTAATGGTTGTATTGTAAGTTGTTTGCTTGAAACATGTTGGAAACAATTTTTTTATCCTTTACTTGAGCATTTTGAAAGTTAATTTTAGATATGGAATATGACTTTAATAATGGAACGAATCGGTAAGTGAAACTCTATTTGGCTAGAATCTTTGTGCAACTAAAAGACTATAGGGAATTCATTTCTTTGTTGATTGTGACTTAAACTTGGAAATGTGTCTTAAATCTTACACCACCTTTGTTTGAAAGTTTTGTTATGGGATATATTTAGAATTAACAAAATAATAATGGTCAGCTCAACCTTATCGTGAACCAAGATCTTGATAACAAAGGAAAATAAGTCATTTGGGGTTATCAAAATTATTTTAAAGCTATCTCAATTTTTTTATTCAATTAACTTATCTTGCCAATTCATCTTGAACATATCCTCTTCAATTAAGTTAGTAGTTGGAAACCTATATGTATACTAATATCAAATTAATTTATCATAAAGGATGTTTTCTTTGTAAAACCCCATTTACTATATATATGCGATTAAAAAATATTTATTTTATAATACAATAATTACAATATATCATTGGAACATAAAATAATATAAAAATATTTGTTTATAATATATATATGAATGAATTGAATACTTTATAAAATAAAGTAATAATAAAACCAAACAATAATAAAACAAAATAAACATTAAAAAAGTAAAACAAAACAATTAGAAACCGTATCTTTTTAGAAAAGATTTTAAAAGTGAAACTAAATACATAAAAAAAATACACAAAGAAACTACGACTAAAAAAAAGAAAAGTTATGAAATAAGTTTTAAAATTTTAAAACAAAAAAAAATATATGGGAGCCCATGGCACAGCCGTAACCCCATTGAAATTTAGATTAAGGAAAGGGGTGGGCGGCCATGGCCGACCTGCTCCAATCTTGTTATTTAATGTTAAAACAGGAAATGCCCTTGCTTTTTTCGATTCATTCGGTTCCATGGCTCATTCACAGGAGAAGTGGCAGATGACTTAGAGTAATCAGGTAAGCAATATACTTATTTCTGTTAAGCAACTAAATAATAACACTAAAAACATCTTCTAAACTAAACTCAAGTTTTGCAATGACATATCTCGAATGTTGTGTTGAATTTCTAGCAGTATGAATAATAAAAGGCAATCAAACTATTCCAATATATAACACCACTCCCCGCCATGCCAATATATACTTGGGTTGAGGAACGCATTTGATTCCTATCGGGTTATCACTTTCCCTTTTTGAGGGAAACCTTTGATACCAGAAGTTATTATCTTCGAATGGAAACTAGTCGACTATTTCCCTGTCTCCTGACGTATATCCCCAAAAAATATGTTATTTCTTTCATTCAAATCAACTGCTTCAATTTAGAGTAACTACCTCCCACACAAATTTATGTTTGCAAAAAGTGAAAACATGCGATTTGTTCGACAAAATGACTGAAAGATATATGGTCTAACAGACTGCAAATTGCAATTATTGTGGGTTTAATACTCTGTTCATAATATATAATGTTCTTAGTAATGTTAATGCTCTCTTCGAAATATAAAATTGCAATGTAGGGTTTAGATGTTAGAATGAAGTTTTTTCATCAAATTTAATTGACAGGTGTGAAATCTGATTCACTAACAATGACAACTGCAATCTCTGGAAGAAGACAAACGACTTCATGATTATGTAATTAGAAATGGATTTGAGTTGGATGTATCTATGGAGAATTCCCTTATGACTATGTACTTAAAATGTGGGACTCTGAAACAAATGATTGTTGGGTATGCTTAAAATGATCATGTAAATGCATCCTTGAGATTATTTGATCAAATAGTAGTAGCTAATAATACCGATCATGAATTTGTTACCATTGTAAGCATTCTCCCAACATGTTTGCATTTAGGAGCTCTGCAACAAGGAAAATCAATCCATGAGTTTGTTATTAGAAGTGGGTTTATATCAAATGCTTGTGGCAACTTGTGTGATTAACATATATGTTAAATGTGGAAATGTTGTGGTTGTGTGGCAATTATTTGATAAAATGCCCAAAAGAGATGTTGTATGGAGTGCAATGATTTTCGGATTTCGAATACATGGGCATAGTAAAGATTCCCTAACATTGTATTTTCAAATGCAACGGACATGAATATACACTAATGATGTCATTTTCATTTTTGTTATGTCTTCTTGTAGTCGTGCATGCATGATAGAGGAGGGTTGGTGGTGTTTCAATTTTATGAATTAAGATAGCATTATTCCTGCATGGTTGACTTTCTTGGCCGTACAAGGTTTCTGGATGAAACAATTGACTTTATTAATAATATGTCAATTTAAGCTCATGTTAGTGTGTGGGGAGCTTTACTTAGTGCCTGTAGAATTTTCAACAATATTAAGTTGGGAGAAATCGCAACAAAATGCCTTATAGAGTTGGACCCTAAACATTCTGGACATTATATTCAGCTATTAAACATCTATATTGCTACAGGCAGGTGGGATGATGGGGAAAAATTAAGAAAAATGATGAGATAAGGGGTTTGGAAAAGACATCAGGATGTAGCTTCATTGAAGTAAATAACAAGATTTGTGCATTTCTTGTAGGAGACTGATCTCATTCCTTATTCAAGAAAATTTATTAAATGTCGGAGGCCTTGTTTAGGCAGAAGGAAGAAGCACGTTTTGGTGCCTGGCACAAACTTTGTGTTACATGATGTGGTGAAGGAACACAGGCTTGACACTCACAGTGAAAAACGTGCAATAAATTTTGGGTTTATAAGCACAAGTCCCAGAACCCTTGTTCACATTACAAAAAACCTCCATGTATGTGGCGAGTGCCCCAATGCTACTAATTTCATTTCAAAGATTGTCAACCGAGAAATAATTGTGAGGGATTTAAACAGTTTCCATCATTTTAAGGATGGATTTTGCTCTTGTAGTGGTTATTGGTGATACTAATCAAAACAAATAAAATTATTCATTGTATACAACTTCTTGTCTATAAGATTAGCTCAACCTATAACATTTATAGATTCAGAGTGAAATCATATGGTAAGAGAAGATATGTTGTTTATTGTGTAACATTCGAATAATGAAAGCTAAAATGAGGGAAATTCAGGAATTTTATGTGTGCTCTAATGTGTGAGTGAATGTCATTAGAGATTCTATTACATCTGATGCACCGTGTAGGATATTTTTTGTTAGACCATGTAGCTATTTTATTTGACAGTATGAGATAGCTGCATTAAATTACTAATATAATTTGTATTCATCTTAGACAAAAAAATATAGAGACAAAATCTGCCATTGCAAGGTTTGCAATTGCTATTCTACTGCCACTTTTTTCGGTGCTTTTAGACTTCATAAATCTGATTTTTTGGAGGGGTTATTCTTGCTGGAAATGGATCCTAATCAAATCTCCTTGGATAAATTCAGTATTTAGGTAAATGGAAAGATAAATTCAATTCTGCTGAATGGAAAAAATATGTTACAAACACGTTGGACAATCTCTGCCTTTATTTATGGGAGTGCTGTGAACAACAATTGTAGTTCTCTCCTGGACGACATGACCCACTCTATATTTTTGAAAGGGAAAGATAGAGACATCATTCTACCTATGGAAGGAGGCAATCCAAGTTCCATGCCAGTTTATATTTTATATTACAAGAGATAAATCCTATCAAAAGATGGAGGAATACTGTGTAGAGACTATTGAAGTGTTATTTTTTATGTCTTTCTTCGCACTGTACACATTCACTTTTCTATTTATTAACCACCATTAATTAGCACAGATTTGGCTGTAACCGCCTTGTACATAGCTTGTTGGGATGGGGTGAACATAAATAAAGAGAGCGCTTTTGATGTCCATAGAGAATGGAAAACCTTGTAAAGGGAGTTTTTAATGGCAGGCAGGGCACATCAAATTCTTAAGATCACATCTATCTTTCTTGCAGACTCATATACCAATTTTTAGTCAAGAACGAGCCGTCAACATAGCCTCTCTACCACCTATAATGAATCCTTAAACATGTTGGAATGCCCAGAAAGGAGACTCGATAATAGATCCAGAAACAACGTTGGAGGTCCCTATATTCCTCTTCTTGTGGGTGAGTAGAGTGACTTCCATTTTTCTGTGTTAGCGATTTGTGAGACAACATTTAGATCAAAATACTTGAAGTTTGAAACTTTTCCATTCATTTCTTCACAAATTACATGGCTAGAATCAACTAGAAATAATTTGCTTCAATTTAAAGTAAGTACATCCCTCACAAATATGTTTGCAAAATGTGGAAACATGTGACTTGTTCGAAAAAATGACAGAAAGATATATGGTCCAATAGATTGTAATTATTATGGGTTTCAATACTCTGTTCATAATATATAATGTTCTTGGTAATGTTAATGCTCTCTTCACAATATAAAATTGCAGTGTAGGGTTTAGATGTTAGATGCCTTTTCTTTTATAGCAGGGGTTGCCTACATAGTTTAATATTGTGACAATTGATTGTATTATTCCGTTATTATTGTAAATGCACATTAAAAAAGGGATATGAAGACAGTTATTTGTATGCAATTTTTATTCTAGAAGGAAATCCCTGTTGATTATCAAATTTTATTTTAGTATCTTCATTTAAAAGAATGAAAAGGTATTAATTCTAACAATTCGGCACGTTCTGTAATCAATATTTTCTAACTCTTGAATGGTCCAAGTCTAACAGGCGGACCTCTCGTGTAATAAGGACTTACAAAATCCTGCAATGGACATGGTTTCTAGGTAAGGTATTGATTTTATTGTTGCTTTTTGGTTACTGTAAGGTATAACATAGTTAAAGGGGTGAGCTTCTATTGAGTAGAATTGCAGTTCCATTTAACTGTATGAATCTGGAATCATAAAATGCTCTGTTATTATTGTACATGTTGTATGTAAAGTTTGTAGTACCATTTAAAAAATGATCTAGCAAATAAAGAAGTGTAAGGAGTTAGATGTTAGGAGTTGGGAGTTATATATACTGTTGTAAATGTATAGGGCTATTTAAACACTCACATAGCCTGAGTGTATTATATTGTATTCTGTTGGATGTAGTTCCCATGAAATCATTTTGTTTATAGGAAAATTTTCATAGTACTGTCACTTTATTTGCAAGACTCATATAATGATTCGGCCTTATTCCTTTCTTTAACTCTTTGGTATAGATTTTTTTTTGGTATATACTTGTTTATGGGTAATTGGGTTATAGGTAGCTTGACATAGTAATTTTGGTCTCTCCTAAGAAATTGTTAATGGTGTCCATATTTTGTCAATAGAAAAAATGGTTGTTATTTTTTTATTCTTCTTAAAATTTAATTTCATGTTTATGTTTTTTTTAATCTCTTCTAGTAATATGGGGAAGGTCACTATATTACCATTGGTAGGATCATCCGGTGCAGAACCATCACCTTCCATATGCATCATAGCATCCTCTTCCATTGGAGATATATGCGAGGAAAAAATAGGGATAGTCAGGGCCACAACAACCTCGTTTGTTGTGTCATGATTTACTGCTTCTATTGAATTTAATGTCTCGACATTTAAAAATAACTCACCATTCATGAAATTCAATCCATTTCTCGCAGGTGTTGTAACCTTATCCAAAAATACCTTTGAGGGATCCATCCAACATTTCCACAGAAGATGCGGTACTCTTGTTCTATTGGTGTCAGATTTTCTTGCTTTGACCTTGCCACCTACCCATTAGTTTTGCAAACATGTTTACAAACTGTAATAGGCCAATGTTGTGATTTGATCCTCTTTACAATATTATAAAATTCAGTGCTCAAAGTATACATCAGTAGACACAATTATCACGAAGATCTCTGACCAACAAATAATTGCACCATTTTCTTGGTTCGTCGAGATTATCACGGTTGTATCCATCTAAATCTTCAGTTTCAATAGTTTTCTATAGTTACTTTAGACTAATTAAGTCTCCCAAGAAGTGCTCCTTGTCTGCCAGAATTATTGGTGTTTCCTCCATCTATTTTTTCTTGGATTGTAATTTGAATTCACATAGTCTCTGCAATTTATAGTTGGTTATTACTTGCGTGGTAATTTGGTCAAAATATCTTGCGGAATTTTCTCTTAACTATATGATAAGTGGTTTCCTATACATCTACAATGACTAATATTTATAGATGGTTCATAAAAGGGTTATTTTTTCTGGTTGATTAGGTTGTAGACCTTTCTATTGTTAGTCTAAAATTAGCAAAGATTCTACAATGATTTATTCGTCCCAAAAAATGACATTACAATGGGTAAAATATTCCATGTACACATCATAATAAGACAATATCAACAAAAATTCAAACAGTGTACACTGATGTTAATTTGCTAGCTACTACCGAAGAAATAAAATTTGAAACACATGGCTTATTGTTAAAGGAATAACACTTGGAAAATCATTACTTACATTGTTGCTTCTGATTGTATTGACAATTCTAACAACACTCATTTATTGAACATAGATCCCTCGTCATGCCCACATATTGGCATTTCCATTGCACTTTTATGGTGCAATTGCTAGTGTAAGATAAGGGGGTGGGTTGGTGATGGCCGCTCACCCCCCAAAAAAATAAAACATCCAATCCTATATATATATATTACCCTTATTTTTAATATATATGTATGAGCCCATATGTCTTTTAAAATTTGCAACATATCATTGTATACAACAAATAAATATATAATGATAAACTTTTATGGTGTGTGTGCGTGCATGTGTGTGTGTATACACTCCTGTAATCTATATTTCAAGCCTCCTCTCTCTCAATCTTGAAGACCTTACATGAACCTGTACAAAAAATATAGAAGAAAAACAAAAAAAAAAGAGATTGAAATGAAATTGAGAGAGATAAAATAAGTTTTGGTTAGATGGGTTAGGGTTTTTAGGTGCCCTAGATCCAAGGGATGGGATATATCCAATCCTAAGGCTCACATTTCACCCTCCCACCTACCCTTTTTATTAGTTGACTTATTGACATGATAGGTGCCCTTTAATGTTATATGAGTTTTATTAAGTTAGTTATAATTTTGGATTGAAATATCCCCTAAATGGGACACTTCAAACCTTTAATGGATTCTAGGTAATTCCACACTCATGCTCAGATTAATAAAAGATACACAGACTTTAGTACAACAGATCAAAACCTTCAGTGTTGAAAAGTGACTCAACATATCATGAGAACCAACTCAGCTAGCAACTAATTTGATGATTTCTTATTCAAAAGTAGTAAGCATACAATAACAAGCCCTATGAATGAATCCCAAAACTGATGTAGATTTTTCCTAATAATGGCGGCTAAGTCTGATGATGGAAACTCAAATAAAACAATACCCAGCCGTATCTATCCTTGCCATATCAACTCAGAATTTATTATAGAGAACAAATATGAATTGTGAGTACATATATAAACTGTAACAGCACCCAGAAATCTGCAGACTTGAAGCATTGAAAAAGGTACCTTAGGCAGCGCCAAAAATACAGAATGGAGGTGATTTAAAGTTCTGAGGTACTGCTGAACAAAGGACAGTAGCATGCAGCCTCAAATATTACATCTGCAATACCAGTCAGCCTCCCTATATGTCGCTCCACATACAGAAAATGTCATGACACAGCTGCAATAATTCTTCAGTCCCTTTATAGCCCAAAAGCTCAATATCAACAATTGGAAAATACTGAAATTCCCTTGTAAGCACAATAAGATTCCTTGTGTGAAAATCTCTCTCTTTTTCTCAGAGGGTTTTCATCCTCTAGAGTTTTTCGATAAGCACAAAGCTTAGACAAAAATCAGAGTTTGATCAAATGAGTAAGTGATCTCCCTTCAAGTCGACCTCTCCCTTATATAGGAGAAATGGCCCCAAAGTAACCTCCCCAATCACCAATCACAATCAGTGATTATATCTAAACATAAGTCCCATTTTTAATCCCTAGGCTAGTCGCATTTTCCTTCTTTGGGCAAATTGGCACGTTTTCCCAAAAATGCCTCCCAAGGCAAGTCGCACTTTCTCTTTTACAAGTACTTTTGATTGTATTTTAATTTATTTAAACTTTATCACTTATTATATGTGCTTTTCATAATATTATTAGATATATATTTTTTTGAAACAATAGCACAATATAATAAAATAATAAAGTTATGTCACCCTAAAAACTCCCTCTTGGCTGTTGGGTAGACATAAAGGGCTAGAGGTCTTCGATTTGGAAGAGGGGACATTACAGTCCTCCCTTCCCGAGATTGCTTGCCCCCAAGCAATCATAAACTGCAACTCTGCATTCTACTCGTTCCAGGATCCCAGACCAGCCGAAGCTTTTTTAATAGCTTCATGTGCACTATACAATGCTGTTCAAACACTGCAGAAAAAAACTTATGCAACTTATTTGTCATTAGTGAAACCAGCGTCCTCATGTATGCTTCGAGCTTGTCGCGCTCTTCATTACCTCCTTGCTGGTTCGTGCTGATATGCAGTGAAAAATCTGCGTAGATGTCCTCGCGAGATGGTTCCTGGTCCCAAAATATCATAGACTTAGCTGTCATTTGATGGGGCCAGCGTGTATTTGAGTGCTCTCAATGTGACTTGTTTCCCTTTGTGTTGGAAACTCAGAGCCATAGCTTCCACATCTTGGGTGAATCTTCCCAACGAATGAAGCCATTGCATGTCAAGCACAACATTGTTATCTTTTAAATCCATGACATAGAAATCATCACAAAGTGTATACTCACCAAATAAAATGCTGACTTGGTTAACCTTCTTCTTGCATGGAAGAGTGAGACCTTCCTACTATAGCCACATCAAAGACTTCAAAGTTATCATATTGTAAACATTTTTTGGTCTACTAAACCTGCATCTAGGAAGTTATGTGTCGATCCACTATCCAGTAGTGCCATGATCCTACACCCCGAACATTGTGCCTTCAAACATGAATGGATTATACTTGGGTGCTCCTGAAAGATAGGCGAGTCTACCTTCATTTGTAATACCTGGTGTTGGCTGCTCCTGTTCATCCCTCGGACTCTTCATCCTCAACCTTTATGAGATGTATTTTGCCTTTCCCAAGACACCTATGCCCCGGCTCCCACGAATCATTGCAATGAAAGCATAAATTTTTCCGGCAAAGCTCACTCTTAGAAACAGTCTCCCTCTTGGGTGTAAACTCAACCTTCGAAGAAGTGGGCTGCTCTTGTTATTATGATTTTTCCTCCTTGATGTTCTTCCTTTGGGGCTGCACTGGAGTAATGTCTAAGTCCAAGGCTGTTCGAATGGCCTCATGCAAAGTAGTAGGCTTAAGAGCCTTGAACAATCCTCTCAGCGTATCATGAAGTCCTTCAATGAACAACATCACCACTCGTCTTTCAGGCATCTCTGGCACCATCACTACTATACGCTGAAATTCATTGATGTATGCATCAACGTGTCCACTCTGTCGAAGTTGTGCCAAGTCCCTATAGTAAAGCTCTACATCCCTGCGATCAAATCTTGCAATCAGCTTCTCACTAAACTCCTTGTATGATTGCAGAAGATCATACCTCTGAGTGATAAGCCCATGGTGCCACCAATCATACGCTACTCCCTCAAGGTGCAATGTGGCAAATTGGATAGCCTCCTGCTCCTACATAGGCTTGAGAGTGAGATATGTGTCGAGCTTGTGAATCGATGCTCTGGCACTAATCTTTCCACTACCATCAAATGTGGAAAGGGTCACCTATGTTGGTGGCCTGCTTCAACTCCCTGTTCTGTTGTTCTCTTGGCCTCTGTACCTGTCTAGCTCTCAAGCTCTCCCTCCTTTGAGCACAATACTGATGAAGGGGAAAGGCATTACGTACCTCCTATGGTAGAGCTCTCCACTCATCATGTGCTACCATCACAATATCTTAAAAGGCTATGTCTTCAAGTGGCTCTTCAACCAATGGTGGCTCCTCCCTCTATAGGAATCTAGGCTGCAAAGGTCGATCCGCAGTCCTCATGGGCCTCCTCTCCTCCGTATATCTCCTATCTCATGGAGGGGAACCTCTTAAGCTGCCCACTTCTGTAGGAACCCCGGCTGTACCTTCTGTGGCTGCTAGCTATAGATGCAGGTCTTCTATCATGTCGATTTCTTGCCCTATCCATAGTCAAATTCTCCATTAGCTGCCTCATGGTCTGAATCATTTTCTTGATGGGAATCGATCATATCCGTTGAAAAAGAACATCCGGATCAGGTCGCTCACACGTCGTGGAGGAGTGTGTGCTCCTTCTCTTTCTATCCATGATTCCGGGACTAGCTTCAATATTTAAACGTGCCCGACTCCCTTGTATAATACCGGTGTGGCCCAACTTTTGTAGGTTACATAAAACAAACCAAAACAAACCCTCCAGGTGGGAGGATTGATGCTCTGATACCACTGAAATATCCCCTAAATGGGACACTTCAAACCTTTAATGGATTCTAGCTAATTCCACACTCATGCTCAGATTAATAAAAAGATACACATACTTTAGTATAGCAGATCAGAACCTTCAGTGTTGAAAAGTGACTCAACATATCATGAGAACCAACTCAGCTAGCAACTAATTTGATGATTTCTTATTCCAAAGTAGTAAGCATACAAGAACAAACCCTATGAATGAATCCCAAACTGATGTAGATTTTTCCTAATAATGGCGGCTAAGTCTGATGATGGAAACTCAAATAAAACAATACCCAGCCGTATCTATCCTTGCCATATCAACTCAGAATTTATTATAGAGAACAAATCTGAATTGTGAGTACATATATAAACTGTAACAACACCCATAAATCTACAGACTTAAAGCATTGAAAAAGGTACCTTAGGCAGCGCCAAAAATACGGAATGTAGGTGATTTAAAGTTCTGAGGTACTGCTGAACAGAGGACAGTAGCATGCAGCCTCAAATATTACATCTGCAATACCAGTCAGCCTCCCTGTATGTCGCTCCACATACAGAAAATGTCATGACACAGCTGCAATAATTCTTTAGTCCCTTTATAGCCCAAAAGCTCAATATCAACAACTGGAAAATACTGAAATTCCCTTGTAAGCACAATAAGATTCCCTGTGTGAAAATCTCTCTCTTTTTCTCAGAGGGTTTTTGTCCTGTAGAGTTTTTCAATAAGCACAAAGCTTAGACAAAAATCAGAGTTTGATAAAATGAGTAAGTGATCTCCCTTCAAGTCGACCTCTCCCTTATATAGGAGAAATGGCCCCAAAGTAACCTCCCCAATCACCAATCACAATCAGTGATTATATCTAAACATAAGTCCCATTTTTAATGCCTAGGCTGGTCGCATTTTCCTTCTTTGGGCAAATTGGCACGTTTTCCCAAAAATGCCTCCCAAGGCAAGTCACACTTTCTCTTTTACAATTACTTTTGATTGTATTTTAATTTATTTAAACTTTATCACTTATTATATGTGCTTTTCATAATATTATTATATATATTTTTTTGAAACAATAGCACAATATAATAAAATAATAAAGTTATGTCACCCTAAAAACTCCCTCTTGGCCGTCGGGTAGACATAAAGGGCCAGAGGTCTTCGATTTGGAAGAGGGGACATTACATGGATCTAATACTGTTTTAAGCCCATCTATTACTCATAGTATATTGTTCTAAAAAAATTATTCACCTTGGAATAAATAACCTCATAGTTTCTAAATGTTATATTTTTTATTTTAATAAAATTATAACTATTCGGATAATCTAAATATCGGGAATAAAGTAAAATAAGAAAACGAGTGTTAGGTAAGTTGTAGGGTTTACCTCTTTTGTAATTGAAATTATTAACGTGCCTCTCAAGCAAGGCTAGTCGTCTTTGAAGACAATGTCAAATCACTCAACAATCGTAAACCTTGTTAAACTGTAATAACTCTTACTCGAACAAAAAAAAATTATTCCATAATTTTACCACTTAGTTTTAATTATTTTTTACAAGTAAATTTTAAGTGTCAGAGGGAAAGATAGATGAATACTCGTAAATGCGACCATATCGCAATGTAGAAGGTGTTAGTGGGGCCAGACAATGTTGATCTGTGGATTTTTTGCATAGATTTTGCAAGTTTGTGAGGATGCCATCAAATCTTCACAAGAATTTATTAGGTAATATTGGTTTCATGGTTAGGTAAACTTGTAGGTTGATTTTGTAAGATTAATTTAATATATTTGTGTTTTTCTTGCAGGGTTTGTTCAATTGATGGAGACGAAGGATGTAGGGTGATTTGAGGATATTACCGCTAGAAATATGGTTGTTCATAATCGGTGTATGGGTTAAAAATGTCGAGGTGTGGAGAGTACATACCTAGATTTTGTTTTTGGTCAGACAGACAGGGATTGCAAGTATGGTTACGTGTTTTTTGTCAAAATATTTGTCCTCAAAACCATTATTTTTGGAGGGTTTTGTAGAATCCCATTGTTTACAATGTATCTTGTGGGAATCCAACTTGTTTTACATCCTTGGTTGTAGATTTTTTCATTTACTTGTGAAAGATTTTGTGTTCTCATCGTTGGCTGAGTGTAGGGCTTCAACACTAGTGTGTTTAGCAAAAAATTGGTAAAGCCACTTGTTATTTTAGAAAGAGAAGTCATCTTTGTTTTCAATTCGTTATTTTGCATTGTTTAGTTTTTAGGTATGCTTGACTGCTAATAAAATTGATTCCCTATATAAACTTAGAAATCTTGGTATTGAAGGGTTTAATATGAGAGGAAAAGATCAATTTTTTGTGTGATAGGCTCTGTTGAGGGTGATCAACCTAGAAGAGTAATACTAACAATAGAAGTGTCTGAGTATTGTTACTGATTTAGTGGTTGAATAACTCAAAATGTATGGAAATGGAAATATTTTTTTGGAATTATACTCAAAATATCAGCTAAGTACAAGAGGGTGCGTGGGACCTAGTTGAAGAAGGGCATGTGGGTTGAAGGCATGCAGGGAAGGGTTATGGAAGGGTTTTGCAGAACACACAGGGTGGGTGTGCAAGGCAAAACAAGTTTTGTACTTAGCCGCATTTGGCATCCCAGGCAACACATAAGAAAAGCATGACCCTTATGGATAAGGTGCCAACATGGCGACTGTGGGATCAAAAAGGGAATATTCCAGGCAATGCGATGGAAGGTTCCAGAAGACATCATTGCAAGGAGTGGAGAGATTGGATCTGAGAAGGCATGCTTCCATGGAGGACCACCTCAACACTTGGTAACCGATCTGTAACTTCTGAAAGGCATGGTGGTGGGTACCAAGGTTATAAATACAAGCGCCCATTGGAAGCAGAGAGGAGAGGTGAGAAGAGTAGATAGAGATATGGTATAGAGAGTGTATGGAGAATGCAGAGGAGAGAAAAGAGAGGCAAAGCCCTATAGAAATTTGATGGGGATGTTATGGGTTAGGGATTTGAAGAACTCTGTAACATTTAGGGGATGGGTTTTTATTCTTCTTTGTAATATGATGAGCATACTATGGCTCTGATGCATGAATTTTCTCTGCACAGTTAGATAAGGATCTGTCATGACCTCAAGGGATTGTAATGTGGTTATTGAATCTGTTAATATGAATACAATGCTCTATTATAAATCATCTATGTTTGGAAGTATACTACTTATGTATTTCCTTTCAGTATGAACCATTTCCTTATGTTGCTTGTTATTTCTCTTTTCTGGATGCAATAAGATAACAACTCATTCTAGAATATGGCATGGTTCTTTTTGCTCATTTCCATTTGAACATCTGTTATAAGATGATGCATTCTCATAAAACTCACATAAAGGAGAGACTCAGTGCCCGTGCATGCCTCGGGTGAGCGCCCAGTGCCCGCTGGGTGATAGGTCGACGCACATGGGATTAGACTATTGGTCTAAGGGTATAAAATATGACTACATCTTGGTTCCATTGTCGGGACCTCTTTTCGAAGTTGTTGTGAGAAATGGCATGCATCTTTGTCCCTGTAATGTGTGATGACAAAGCGTTTGACCTTGGAAAGTGTTGAAACATGGTTCAAGAGCACGGAGGATGAGTTTGCTCAAAGATTCAACACTGGACTTGAGTTCGATGCACGTAGATGGGTAGAAGAGAACCTATACCATGAGCTGTATGAGACATTATTTTGTTGCTTCCCAGTAGAACTATATGAATGGATTTCAACATACGCATCTAGATCGAGTTGGTACTATAGATCACATGTATGGACCCAAGATGACTATCAGAGGCTGCAGGATGCAGATCTGACTTGGACGCGTGCTGTTGATCACTGGTGGAAGAGAGTGTTGACCAGTTATACTCTTGAATACACCATTTCTACGTATTCTTGCCCAGAAGTTGCTGAGTTTGAGTTTCTGAGGGAGCCTAGAGGATCATTTTTGCATGTTATTCCTTTGGCTATGAAGCTCTTGGTCATTACTTTGAGTTTAGAAGCATTTCCCATGGCCGGCTAAGCTTCTCTGAGTGTTGGGAGAGGAAGCTAGGGTGGAGGAAGATGGCAGACATTGCGGTTGAGAAGGAAAGGGAGGAGAGATGACTCAAGTATAGTGAAGCTCATGAAAGGGAGATGATTAGAAAACGTGAGGTTGTAAGTGTGATGGATCTATGGAGGCAGACATTGTGGGAAGGAGTTGAGGTTCATGTAGAGGACATGGAACCTGAGTAGTCTGTGCTACCCCATCTTGGAAAGCATGGGAGAGAGGCCCCTTCAGCTTCTGATGAGAGTTCATCACATGGAGAAAGAAGAGCCGTCGGCATGCATCTGAACCCACCTGGTGACCAAACCCTGGCACTTGGTTTTCCAGATCAAGGGAGAAGTATTGTTAACCCAGTTGGTATTGGTGGGAGTAACCGATCGGTGCCCAGGAGATATAATTTCTCATTTGGAACATCCATGGTTGTGCAAGCCATTCCTGTATTTGGAGGAATCTTTGGACAAGGTGTAAGTACACAAGGATTGGGTATCACATCTAGGAGTGGCATGGGACATACAACTGGAAGTGGGACAATATCACAAACCATTGGCACATAGTTCAGTGGGACATTGGGAACACTAGGCACGACCACTTCTGGTCCTTTTCCGACTACAGGAGGTGGATCTGGTGGGTCAGGAGGAACAGGACCTGGTGGATCTAGTGGATCTAGTGGAGGAGGAAACACTGGAGGGAACCAAGGCTCTGGATTGGGAGGACAAGGACCCCAGCCACCTCCCCAAGTGTTTTTTGAGATGTCTTTACACTTACCAGACTATAGGGGTATTGAAGATGCTGCAGAGCATGTGCACAAGTGTGAGTTACTATGGCACGTGAAAGGAATCACTACCCTAGAGTGGAAGGCAAGTCAGTTTGCAACAACGTTGCAAGGATGCACACATAGTTGGTATAGGAAGTATGACCCCCATCAGATGGTGGTAGACTACACCACATTGAAGAATGCCTTCCTAGCAGAGTTCCATATCCCTGAGTTTGAGCAGAAGAGCATCAATGCTCTGAAGGAGATCCAACAGGGAATGGTAGAGAGTGTGCAGGAGTATGATGCACATTTCAAGACTCTCTTATCTAAACTATCCTATGACATTCATCCTTCTCAACATGCTCAATGGTTTTTCAGAGGATTGATAACACCATTTAGAAGGGCTCTGTCACACAAGACTTTCACAGACCCATATGAGGCATTGGAAGCTTCCCTACATGCCGAAGCTATTGGGAGCATTGATACTGGTGTTAGTCCTTTTCTGGAGGCTCAAATTGCTGCAATGGCCAAGCAGTTGGAGAAGTTGTCTACAAACTCAGCGCATGAGGTTCATAGTGGGATTTGGTGTATAGATTTGTGAAGTGGAGGGACATGCAAAGGATAGTTTCCCTCAGAAGTTGGTGCACACTATGTCAGTAGACTATGAGATTTTCCATGGGGATCATGATGCAAGTAGATGCCCTCTACTCCAGCCTGCAATCCACAAGAATGTTTCTTGCTATTGCAAGATCTGTACCTCTACGACCCATGATACCAAGGATTACAGACTGATTGATCAAATCCATGATGCTATTGATCTGGGTGTGCGCCAGACTAGCCTTGCAAGTAGTTCAAAGGATGATGACCATCGTTATGAAGGGCACATAGATGGAGGAATGCATGGAAGAGGTTTTCATGGAGGATTTCATGGTCACAGTAACCGCGACGGAGGATGAAGTGAGTTCCCATGAGGAACCTGTTATAATTGTGGATCTACAGAGCATTACAAATGTGAGTGTCCTGATCTGTTACAATGCTCATGGTGTGGAAAGAAACACAAGTACGAAGAGTGTCCAGAAATTTATGAGCATATGAATCAACAACACCAGAAAGACAAAGGCACTGGGATGGTGAGCATCAAGAAGGTCGATTCACAGTGGATGCCAAGAGTGGCGCATGAGTCAGGGCTAGAACCTGTGCTGGTGACGATGCGAGTAGAGGCCACACGCACCAGGGAGATGCCAAGACAAAGGACACTAGTTTCAAGAGAGGAAGTAGTACATGGAAAGTATCTAGACCCTACTCATCAGAAAGAGGTGTATCAAGAGACTATGGATGTGATTCAGAGTTTACAAGGGGAGATCCAATGTTTGAAGGAGAAATCAAGGTAGTTGGAGCAAAGGAAGAATGCTGAGGTTCCAAAGAATGACCTGGATGAGGTCAAGGAAGTATGTAAAATGTTAAGGCAAGAGAATATTATTCCCTTGCTAGGAGAATGGCTGAGAGAGAAGGTACCACACGCCAGAGTAGAGCGTGAAAGGTAGGTTTTGCATGCAAACCTTCCTCCTCACAACCTCGACTATGATAAGGAGATTACTTTGAATGCAGTTGTTGATGGGTGGCTTCTGAGCAATATTCTCATCGACATGGGAGCAGAGGTAAATGTTCTTACCTTAGATGCCTGACATCAAATGGGAAGGCCCGCATTGTAGCCATCTTTGAATGTGTTGTACATGGAAAAAAAACTAAGGCAATGCCCATTGGAGTTCTAAAGGATGTAGTTATCACCATTCAAGGGGCCAAGTTCACTAGATACTTTGAAGTCTTGGCACTCACCGAGGTAGACAACTTTCCAGCATTGCTTGGGCACCCATGGTGTTACAAGAACAATGTCCAACCTGTGGTTTAACAAAGGGTATATCAGCTTTGAGAACAAGGAAGAAAGGGTGATCATTCCTTTGACAGATGGGAAGTCAACACCCTATACTGAGCCCTTAGGAGAAGAAGTCCTTGATAGAATCTATGTGTGCTCCATCAGAGATCCTGAGATAATTCACCCCATGGAGGGAGTTATCCAGTTTGAAGATGCTCAATCCTTGAGTGATACCACTAGTGTGGCATGCGAAAATTGGGTGCATGGGACTTATGAGTTGATTGGGAGACAGTTGAGAGGATCTGTAACAAGGGTAATAAAGGCACACTCAGTCAAGCACCTAGGAGGAAAGAAGTTTCCAAGTTACTCTGGAGGAGCATATCCTGAAATTTTCTTGCGAGAAATGGAAGCTCAGTGGAAAAATGAGGACGAGAGGAGGGGAATGCTCAGTTATAACCTACTTAGAACTGTAGGGTGTTGGTGGGCTACACATCAAGAGAACCTCCTAGAGTGGTGCGAGGTGAGGATCACATTTTCTATAAGGTTCTCTAGGAGCAACACGCCCACAGTCATACAAGACTACCATGGTAAAGAGACCACCTCATTTCATATCCAAGCGTGTGAGAAGGCCTAGATGGGAAGCACAGAAGTGTTACCACCTTCATTATGGGTGCATAAGTTATATTCCACCTTACAAGGCTCTATGCACTCATGGTATATTCATGTAGAGATGCATCATCAAATAGGTAATTGGCAAGAATTGGCGGCTGATCTCATTCAAGCCTTCGAGTATAGGAGTACCAAGCCATCAGTGGATAAGGCATTGTAAGTAATCAAGTGCCTTACAATGGGAGATAGTGCTATGGTAGAAGATAGGCTATTGGAGTTACTAGGTGAGCCTTACTTAGAGATGCACCTCAATGAAGAAG
Organism: Taxus chinensis; assembly: GCA_019776745.2. NCBI lineage: Eukaryota > Viridiplantae > Streptophyta > Pinopsida > Cupressales > Taxaceae > Taxus > Taxus chinensis. The sequence goes on along the minus strand of CM034148.1, from coordinate 38,714,645 downwards.
AATTAGAGGAAATACAACTTGAGCGCGCATGCATGGAAAAAGAAAAAGGAAAAATGGTCTATGTAATAGATGGAGACTTTGGATGTTAACCATTCAGAAGGTATGCGCGAAGTCATAGATAGCATTGATGAGCAAGCACACACCTACCATGAGCCCTTGAAAAAAATAAGGTTAACATTGGAATGGAGACAAAACCTAAGGAAGCTATCATCAGAGACTATTGGTCAGAAAAATAAGTTTCAAAGGTCATTGATCTGTTGTGCAGTTCCAAGATTTGTTTCCTCATGGGTACCATGAACTCAAAGGCATTCACCATTCCTTGGGAGAGATGAAGATCAAGTTGAAGGAAGGTGCGTGCCTGATTCAGAAGAGGCCTTATCGGATGAATCCAAATTTGTGCGTATGGGTCAAGGAAGAAATAGACAAGATGATAACATCTGGTATCATTGAGGCAGTGGAAGAATCAGAATGGATAAGCCCAATGGTTATCAACATCAAGAAGGATGGTAGGATAAGAATCTGTGTTGACTACAGGGATCTGAATGTAGTGTGTGTCATCGATCCTTTCCCAACCCCCTTTACTGAAGAAATTTTGGAGGGAGTAGCCAGGCGCAAAGTCTACTCTTTCACGGATGGGTTCTCAGGGTATCACCAAGTCTAGATTGCAAAGGAAGACCAGAGAAAGACAAATTTCACCACTGAGTGGGGAAGTTTTTCCTACATGGTTATGCCTTTTGGATTGAAGAATGCACCTGTTGTGTTCTCATGCATCGTGGTACAAGCATTTCAGGACTTCATCCATAAGTTTCTTCAAGTTTACCTGGATGACTGGACTGTGTATGGATTGGTGAAAGATCATTGTGAAAATTTAAGGCTGATGTTTGAGAGATGTCAACAATTAAGGATATCCCTCAACATTAAGAAATGTGTCTTTGCTACTCCATTTGGAACCCTGTTAGGACACATTATATGCAAAGAAGGCTTATTAGTGGATCCCGCTAAAGTTGTAGTTATTGTAGGATTAGGGGAGCCTACTAATCAAAGTGCAGTGTGTGGATTCCTTGGGCATACGGGGTACTACAGGAAATTCATCAAGGGATATGCCAAGATTTCCATGCCCTTGGAAGAATTGTTAAAACACAAGAGTGCCTTTCATTGGGGAGAGGTGCAATAGAAGGCATTTGACACTTTGAAGGATAGGCTTGTCACGACACCCATATTACATTTTCCTTCTTGGGATAAGCCTTTCCATGTGCATGTTGATGCCTCAGGAACAACTATGGGAGCAGTGCTAGCACAACCTGGTGAGGGAATTGTTGATCATCCCTTGTGCTTTGCAAGTAGAAAATTGACACCAATAGAACAAAATTACACAACTACTGAGCGCGAAGCATTGTCTATGATCTACGCGCTGCACAAGTTTAGGTAGTATCTGTTGGCAACACCATTCATATTCTACACAGACCACATGGCATTGAAGTACTTAGTCAACAAGCCCATTCTGCAAGGGCACATATGTCATTGGGTTCTATTATTTCAAGAATTTGAGTTCACCATGGTCGTGAAACTAGGAAAAAGCAATTCAGGACCTGACCACTTATCAAGGATTAACTCAGGGGAGGATGCACAAAGCATTGAGGATACCATGCTAGATGCATAACTATTTAGGTTTTGGCACATGCCCTTAGACTTGGAAGATATCATAGTGTTCTTAAAAATAGGTGTGGCACTAGAAGGGATGAAGGCTCTGGAGAGAAAGTAGTTAGCAATACATGCTGCACCTTACATGTTGATTAGTGGAGACCTGTATAAGTTAGGTCATGATGAGGTTCTGTGTAGATGCGTATTGGAGCATGAGCGCATGGAAATTATGGAGGAAGCACATGGTGGGATTGCAGAGGACACTATGTAGGAAATGCTACCACGTGGAAGATTTTATTAGCAGGGCTTTGGTGGGAAACCATCTACAAGGATTGTATTGAGTTTTGCAAGGCCTGTGACCATTTCCAGTGCCTTGGAAAACCTGGAAAGAGAGATGAAATGCCTTTGCGACCAATAGCCAGTGCTGAACCATTTGAAAAATGGGCAATTGACTTTGTAGGGCCAATTGCACCAGCCACACGTGAAGGACTGGTTCATGGTATATCATCACTTGCACTGATTACTTGCCACGGTGGGTAGAGGCAAAACCTATGAAGGATTGCACTGCAACAACAACTGCTAGATTTTTATGGGAGAACATAATCAACAGGTATGGTTGCCCTTTAAGTTTAACAAGTGATAGGGGTACACACTTTCTCAATGAAACAGTCAGGATTCTGTTAGCAGAATTTATGGTGGCCCATCATAAGACTACCCCATATCACCCTCAAGAAAATGGGACTGCTGCTAGGCATTTAACAAGATACTAAGTCACATGTTAACTAAGATCTGTGACATTGGAAGACAGGATTAGGATGACAAAGTATCAGCTCGTTCTATGGGCATACAAGACAACCTACAAAAGGTTGAACAAGGCCACACCATTTCAATTGGTGTTTGGCATGGAGGCTATTTTACCAGTGGAATTCATGTTACCATCGCTGTGTATAGCATGCACAGGAGGGTTAGCTGATGAGAAAGCACTGGAAGAAATAATTGATAAGTTGATGCAGTTAGACGAAAGGTGATCACTTGCTAGATGGAGTCAGAAGACAGAAAAAGCAAGACAAAAGGCATGGCATGATCATCATATCAAGAACAAGAAGTTTGAGGTTGGGCAAGATGGTGTTGTTGTATGATTCCAAGTATCTGTGCCATCCTGGGAAGTTGAAAGTCCATTGGTTGGGACCTTACATCATCTCATACATTATTGATTCAGGTGCTTTCTAGTTACAAACACTGGATGGGATGAGGTTACCAGGTCACTTCAATGGGAGTAGGCTGAAGCCCTACTATAAATAAGTCTTCTTGGTGTTTGTAATAAGGTAGTATTTCTAGTTAGCTTAAAATTTCCCTTTATGCTTTTTCTTTCTTGTGTTTCCCTTTCTCGTTGTTGTTCCTTTCTTTTTGTTTCATTTTTGTGCCTTGTGTGCCGGTAACCACATTATTTTTCCAAGGTTGTGTATGCACAGAGGACCGTGCATCTATTTTAGTGTGGGGTGGAGTGATACGAAGTATAGGCCTGTAATACAAGTTTGAGCTAGTAGTAGAAGTTGCGGTGAATGGCCCAGTTGAAGGATAAAAAGTGCGTAAGGTTAAGAAATGCATGAGGAAATGGTGGGTATTGGATTATGGTGTTAAAAAGGCTTTTAGAAACCACGTATAGAAAGGATGAAGAGCACATGAACAACATGAGGCAGGTGAAGGAAAAGATTTGGTAAAGGACAGAAGAAGTGCCTTCAGCGCTTGTGGACGCATGTAAGATTCTTTGGTCAGGTTGGATTTTTGTGTGCCAGAAGGTTGTAAAGGGTTTTTCACGTAGGATGTGGCACGTGGGTAAAGGTGCTTAAAGTCGGCTTAGTGGAAAAATCCACATTTAATGTTAAAAGTATGTTGGTAGGTGGTATAGCATTTAATGCTGGAAAGAAGCAAAAACTATAAATACAAGGTCGGGCAAGTCATTTGTTACCTTGCGATTACAAAGTAAAAGAAGCTCTTGTGAACTAGAGCATCCAGAGAGAAATTTGTGTGAAGAAAGGAGAATCTGAGAAATTTGAGTGTGCATCTAGAGTAGATCTATGAACCAGAAGGAAGGAGTACATGGGCATGAGGAAGGTTGTGTGAAGAGCACCATCTTGTGGAAGGATTTCCTGGTTAGGGTTTGGCAGCTAGGGCATGGAGAAAGAAGGATTCATTTCAGGAGTTGAAGCTTTGGAGTGAGCTTTGGGATTGAGCAGAGTAGCAGAGTAGAGCAAGAGGAAGGAGTATTTAAGTTCAGTCTGACTAGAAAATATGGCACCCAGGAAACCAACCATTTCACCAAAGAAAACAAAGGGCAAGGGAAAGGGAAAGAAAATCACTGCCATCACGAGCACCAACAAAGAATGGTACATGGAAATGCAGTACCCAGATGGGGTATTGCTAGGAAAGGAGTGGGAATCACACTTACGAAAGATGGCCATAAGTGATTATAACCATCGCACGATGACAACGGAGAAGGAAATGGCGCTGGAGTTGGTCCAACCAACTAACAATAGGATGCCAGATGGAATGCCCATTTACAACGATGAGGTGAAGGTCAAATTAGAGAAGGATGGATTATTGCAACTATATGAGTTGCCATACTTTGGCAAGCCTGAGCACCTTTACCAGTGGTTGATGTCACACGTACATGAGGATCATTTTTATTTCATGGGGAACAAGATGCACATCACACCACAACTGATATCCAAGTTCACAGGCCTCATTTGTGAAGGAGATAACATAGATGATGATCTGAGTGACAAGGAGGCTATCAAGGAGACTGTAGCCACGTATGACTACAAGAAGGGGTCATGATACTTTGACATCACGAGATTCCAGACCCAGTTATGAGGATGGCCACATGCTTGGTGACCAAGCTCAATGATCAGGAATGATGGACACAAGTGAACAAGGCATGGCTAAATGTATGCCAGAAGATATCAGAAGGAACCATCTACAACTTGTCTGCTTTCATCACAGATGAGATTATAAGTAGTGCACAGGAGGGAGAGAAGATACTCTTTGGTAACGTCCTCCTCACCATTGTATTTTCAGAGATTGGAGTGCCCGATGGGCCAAAAAAGTTTGTTTGGGAGTATCTAGAAGAGGATCCCTCACCCACAAAAAGGTTTGCGAAATATACTTGTGAAACCATGATGGCCACTCACAAGGCACACCTAGAGAAGTGGTATAAGCGAATGCGTGATGCATTCGGGGCTGAGTGGAGGATCCCAGAGTAGTTTCCCATGCTCATGAATGGAGAGGAAGAATTTGTAGTGTACCAACACTTCTGCATTGGCAGATTTATATTGACAGATGAGAATATGAGTCCATGGTGCAAGCTACCCTTCTCCTTCACCGCACAATACTTCCAAGCTAGAGTTAATCGGTTCAAGGAGGCCAAGAGACTAAGGTTCGACCTTAGTGAGGTAGATATAGACCACCGCGAGCTGTGCCAAAATCTCACCTACCCAAAGAAGCATGCGTACGTGGAGAGATATGTCTCCCACGAGATACAGATGATGAAGCCTTTAACGCTGCCGATTGCAGGAAGGACCACAACAAGGGTGTATCTACACATAAGGCCAAAATTTGAAAAATGTGCTTACTTGGAGAATGATGTCTCCATCCCTGAAGACCCTACTAGGAAGGAAGAAGGCCGCACCTAGGAAGAGAGAAAGAGAAGAGGTACAGAAGGCACCAAGTGCTCAAACCACACAAATGGTGAGCACGCCGAAGCAAGCACTAAGCCTAGTACTTACGTGCGGAGAAAGAAGTATCCTGTGTCAAAGCAAAGACCCCAGAAGAAGAGGCACCAGAGCATGAAGAATCCCTCACCCAGGAGGAATCACCAAGGAAGACATCACCTGTCAAAGAAAAGGAAAAGGAAGAATCTCCTGTACTGGAATCCCTAGTAAGGAAGAAGCAGAAGGTGACTGATGAGGTAGATTCAGAAGAGACAGAAGAATCTAGATGCCTACATCAGTGACAGGGATGATGATGATGAGCCAGAAGGAGGTGAAGACCATCCTGTCTATGAGATACATGATTCTGAGGAAGAAGGAGATGAGGAGTATAATGAAGGAGATGAGGAGAAGGAGGAAGAAGAAACTGAGGCCCAAGGCAAGGGGGTAGGTGGGGAAGAAAATACAAAAGATCAAAGGACCCCAAGCCTCATAAAGGAATAGATAGAAGAGGCCATAGAGAGAGAAGTGGTGAAAATGATCAAGAAGGACCTGGTGGAACAAGAGGTAGAATGCAGCATGGATGTGGTGCTGAAGGAAGTTGAGGAGGAAAGCATAGGAAAAGAATATGGCAACATAGGGGGAGATCCCAGTTTGGCTGTAAGCTTTCTAAAAGGCCACACGACAGGAGGAAGAGCACATAAAGCAACACAAGTTCAAGGAATGGGCTACATCGATGATCCAAACAAGGTGTTGCACTGCACTTCTAGAGCACCATGCCAATGGAACAACTCTTAGCCATGGCTTCATTTGATGAGGAAGGTGCATACCCTCGGACAAGGAAAATGCTATCATGGGAATTTGAGTACCACATTGATGAGCCAGAATTTGAGGTAAGCCAAGGAGCATTGATAAAAGTGCTAGAAACAAAAGGGATAAACCCCTTGGTGAATGCTCAACAATTATCAGATGAGAAAATCTGCAACGCACTCAACAAAGTCTTAGTTGAGGTTGAAGCCAGGCTCTTCGGAAGAAATGACAGGGTGAAGTTCCTAGAGGCAGAGCTGGAGAAAAAGGAGGAAGAGCTCCTTGAGAAAAGCAAGGACCTGAAGCAGGAGGAACTAATCAGCGCTCAGTTAAGGCATGAGTTAAAGGATGAGAAGGCAAGAGTGCGTGAGGCATACAAGAAGATAGAGATGATCACAGATGTCATTGTCTTAAAGCATCCAGACTTAACACCACCCGCGCAAAAGTATGGATCATCCTTGCAATGCCTAGAGGACTTGACCCACATACTCACTATGGAGAGGTGACCACTTTCCTTAGAATCCACAGAAGAGGCATTGGCGCACCAAGAAAAAGAAAATAAGATGAAGGTTGTGGAAATTGTTGCTCAGTACAACAAGATCCTCGCCAATGTAAAAGTCACCACTCAAGTTGCTGAGGCTGCCTATGATAATTGTGCAGATAGGGATAGAGTGGAAAGTATCTTAGTTGCCACCCATGAAGTGGAACTCAAGGAGTTCCAGAAAAGAACAAGGGGAACAGGGCTGAGCAAGACAAAATCCTAGCTGAAGTAGAAAAGAAATCAGAGGCCATTGAGACCTTGTGGGGCTCAATCAAGAACCGACTGAAGGAATTGTACCCCCAAATCACTTAGAGGATGGACATGCTCGAGGATTTGGGAAAGCAACTGGAGGAGATCATAGAGACAATGAGCGCTAAGGGAGAGGAACTGAGTTTTGAAGAAGTGAGCACCCTGGTGGGTGACCTCTGTCAGCAAGCTTAGAACGAGGTCGACACTTGGGGAAAGTTAGAAGTAGAATTAGGAAGGATTTCCCTCTCCTCCTCCAGAAGTAAAGTTCCCCATTCTTTCATTCTTTTCCCCATTTCTTCATTCCTTTATTCTTCCATTCCAACCATTTGTAAGGATCCACCATTCTTTATTTCTTTATTGAAGAGTGTTTCCAAGGACGGAGAACAGGCATAGTGTGGGGTGATGTTGGGCCCCAAAATATCAACTAAGTACAAGAAGGCGCATGGGCACATGAGACCTAGTTGAAGAAGGGCATGCGGTTGAAGGCACATAGGGAAGGGTTCTGGCATAGGGTTTTGTAGAAACACACAGTGCACACACGCAAGGAAAAACAAGTTTTATACTTAGCCGCATTTGGCATCCCAGGAAGCACATGAGAAAAGCATGACCCTTGTGGATAAGGTGCCAGCCTGGCGACTGTGGGATCAAAAAGGGAATATTCTAGGCATGCGATGGAAGGTTCCAGAAGACATCATTGTAAGGAGTGGAGAGCTCGGATCTGAGAAGGCATGCTTCCATGGAGGACCACCTCGACACTTGGCAACCGATCTGTAACTTCTGAAAGGCATGGCGGTGGGTGCTAAGGTTATAAATACAAGCGCCCGATGGAAGTAGAAGAGAGGAGAAGAAGAGTATAGATAGAGTGTGGAGAGTGCAGAGGAGAGAAAAGAGAGGTGAAGCCCTATAGAAACATAATGGAGGATGTTATGGGTTAGGGATTAGGAGAACTCTGTAAGTAATGGCACATTTAGGGGATGGGTTTTCATTCTTCTTTTTTTGTAATATGATGAGCATAATATAGCTCTGATGCATGACTTGGCTCTGCATAGTTATATGAGGATCTGTTATGACCTCAAGGGATTGTAATGTGGTTATTGAACCTATTAAGATGAATATAAGGCTCTGTTATAAATCATATATGTGTTTAGGAGTATAATACTTATGTATTTCCTTTCTGTATGAACCATTTCCTTATGTTGCTTGTTATTTCTCTTTTCTGGATGCAATAAGATAACAACTCATTCTAGAATATGGCATGGTTCTTTCTGCTCATTTCCATTTGAATATCTGTTATAAGATGATGCATTCTCATAAGACTCACATAAAGGAGAGACTCGACACCCACGTGCATGCCTTGGGTGAGCACCCAGCACCGCTGGGTGATAGGCCAACGTGCATGGGATTAGACTATTGGTCTAAGGGTATAAAATATGACCCCATGTTTGTGGCTCAATGGCTGAGATGGAAACTTGGTTAAAATGTGGTTAAATGTATATTGGTTTTCATGGACATTAATCTCAGTTAATTTTAAGAATAAGTAGTGTATTTGGTCATAAAATAGATCCCCCACTTTATTTATTTGTGATTTTGTGGATGGGTGAGTTCTTTAAATAGTTTGCTTATTTCCATAGGTTAGTTAATGCTCTTATTGTTTTCCTTTGTAGATGAACTTAGGATTCCTGATAAGTAAACAACTACAATTTTATGCATATTAAAAATAATATATGATTTTTTATAACAACATTAAAAAACCATATAAAGAATCACACTTGAAAATAACATGTATCATACGAGGTCGAGAGGAATTTTTAAGTTGATTTATTGCAGATTACTTTTTACTTTTTTTGATTTTGACAAGTTAAGCTACATTAACCACATTGGTGAGTTTATACATGCTACAATAACTAACAAATTGTTAAGAAGACATACATTCTTAATTATATTTGACTTATTTTCCATCTCATCTTGTTATAATCCTATGTTTGGAAACTCGAATATTCACATCCTTTTTCCCATAAATAAAAGGAATTTGGATCCTTTGAAGTTTATTCCTCTTAGATTAAATAGAATCTTAGATCAGATTTCTAAGTAGAAATATTCCCTTCTACTTGGTATAATGTTTAGTCCATAAGCCATATCTATGGCAATTCCTTGGGGAAATTTTTGTAAAAATGAAAGACCCTACAAATACTTTATAAATGCAATATCAAAGAAGTAGAATGGAATCAAAATAATCTTATTTTAAGCCCTCTTATGATCAATTTTATTATTTTGTGCACTGATTTTGCTATAATTTTATATTTAATTGTATCTCATTTGCATGTAGATGGATAAGAGCATTTATGGGTATTTTCTATCATGACAGTGTCCATAAGTAAAACCACAATTATTGGGTTTGATAGGTTCCCTTTTTGTTTTTTGCATAGAACATCCAATGCAAATATCCTTGTTGTTCAATACAATTCCATGTCACTGGATGTAGGAAATCCCAACTGAGATTGTAATCAGATCAATTTTAAGGAACATTGAGGGAAAGGAACGTGATCCCGAAGGAGGAGCTCTGGAAATGCACTTTGGAGTCAGATTTGCTAGGATTTCTTGCTTTATTGTTTGTCATTCCGTGGCCTTCTTAGGCCCTGTGGGATATTAATACCATCATTTTTAGGGTTTTCCACCTGTTGGGCACCCCTATATAATGACATCTCCCTCTTCATGCCTGGTTGTTTCAACCGTGGTTGGAGATAGCGGAGATTTGAGCAATGGCACCACCAGAGAAATGTCCTTGGAAGTTTGTCATGAAAGTATTCCATGAGATAATGTTTCTCCTCACAACGTGGTTTTACCAGTTCTTGCTTTTAACACTGCTTGTGAATGGTTGGAATAATTATGTCTCAATGGGTATTTTGTGGAATGAATCCCCTCTAAAAGCATGCTTAAAGCCTGGGTTAATTTAGTCTAGACTCCTCATAGGGTTTGACTTGACAACATCTAAAATATGACCAAAGGATTATTCCTTTTCCATTTTTTCGACCCAGCTAATACTCCCAACATTTTTGGCCCGACAAGCCACCTGGTATGTTTGTAACTCTTTGTTGGTGCTGTTTGCATGGACCAAAGACTTTTTGGTTTTTGAGTATGCCACACTTAAAGTGCATGTATGGGTATAATTTCCTGGCCTACCCCTACCTTACACCCATTTCATGCATCATATTTGTTCCTCCATGGGGGAGTGGTCTACGTCAAACCAGAGCGGTTTTATCATGCCCACACACAAAATTGGGTTTACGTCGAGGTTGATCTTTCTCCCGACCTGAAAGAATTTGTGGAAATCCAGATGGGAGATAAATGATACTCCCAACCTATTTTTTATATCAACTTACCTAACACTTACTTCCGCTACTAGGACTCTGATCATAAGATCAAGGACTATCCCCTTTATGTCCCTCATAATCGTCTAGTGGCCAAAGCAGTCCCTGAACCAGTAAAAACCCCATAAGAGGAAGGTTGGCTAATGACCGAGGGTCGAAAAAATAAGAACAAAAATCAGTAGTCCAAGGATTTTTGTTTGAATGGTCAGCGTGAGTAGCTATTAAGGAATCCCATAGCCCAAAAAATAAGGAGCCAACTACTTCTGTTAAGGAACCAAATGCTACTACCAACTCATCTTTCTAGTTACCAAAGTTTTCCAGCATGCCCTAGGTGGCCTTGGTTCTCATGGATCAAACCAATTCTGTTTCTAATGTCAGCATGCCATAACCAATGTCGCTGTTGTTAACAAGAAGCTCACAAGGCCATATAAAAGACCTCGAAGATCTCTTTGCATCTCTCGAGACCATTTCCCGTTGCACAATGTGGACTTAACAGACGAGGAGTACAACATTGAATACATCAAGAAGAGAAAAATTGATCTAAAATATTTTTTCAACACAATGCGTAATTCTTACAAAACCAATTTGACGCCCTTAATCACTTGGATGCTAAAGGCATGGCTCTTTACCAACGTCATCCATGAATTTCATATCTTGGAATGTTTAGGGTCTTACAGACTCCTATCATAAGTATATTTTTTGTGACACCCGCCCTTTTGGGTCCTCTAATGTTGACACCTGCCCTTTTGGCCTCATTAATATTTACACCTCTAACGAAGTAGCCGAAAGGGCTGATCTGTGGTGATGGATAATATGCTCCATTCTCGATATGTATTGGGTCATAAGTGGTGATTTTAATATGGTTGATTCACCCACTGAAAAATGCAACCATCTTTCGATGAGATGGACAACTAGCAAAAGGGAGGTGTGGTTTTTCATGCGCAATAAGTTTGGGTTTTATGACCCTAATAATTCATGCACTCCCACTTCTGAAGCATGGTTCACTTGGTCTAATCTCCAAGGAGGATGAGATCATGTTCTTAAATGGATTGATCGAGCCATGCTATCTGCTCAGGATTATTTTGATTTTGACAACATTTATTCTATGTCGGTAGAAGTCATGGCTGAATTTGTCCTTTCAGATCACTCCCCTATTCGGTTTCATATCACTTGGCATGATAAGTGTGCTTTTTGTCACAAAGGCCAAATATTTCTTAACACTGACTTGACACAACATGGGCCCACTCTCAATCATATCAAGCGTGTGTGGAATTTCCCCCCCTAACCTAGTCATTGTCAACGCTTTCATCCACCTATGCATGCCATTTAGATTTAATGGTGGGAGGATGTCATGAATTGGGCTACTAGATTCCTCACCATCTATGGCAGACAACTGGCCAAAATTTGGTGCTGCTCATACTCTGCCACCTCTTTTTCTCTTAGCCGGGCGATGGTTGCGCTTCAAGGTAATCCCTTCTCTGAACATATGTAACTTCAGGTTGCAACGCTTTGCCAACAAATCCAAATTGTTGACAATTACAACGCTCAGGGATATCAAATTCATGTTTGTATGCATTGGCTTAAAATTGACGACTGTGTCTCGAAATAATTCTTCCTTTTTATCAAAGCCAAAATTCCTTCTCAGAAAATTCAGGCCATTAGCGATGGCAGAGTTAGGGTTACATACTCTCAACTCATGCTACACACATTTGTGCGGCATTACAAGTTGGTATTTTAAGCTCAACTACCCATTGTTGATCGAAAAACATCCCTTGCGCAATGTTTGGCTATGGTTCCGTGTAAGCTTTCCCAATCTCAGAAGGTGGTCTATAACTAGATGCTAACCATTGATGACCTCCATGCCGCTGTCATGGAAATGGCCAATGATAAGGCTCTAGGGTACGGTGGCTTCCCTTGTAAATTCTAAAAAGCTCTGTGTGATATGGTTGACTTTGACCTTATTCAAGTCTATCTTGAGGGTTTTCAGAACTAGTCTTTGGGAGTGCATATCAATAAAGGGAACATCAAATTCATACCCAAACCTGGGGATCTAGAGAAAATTACCTCGTGGAGGCCTATCACATTAATGAATGTCTCCTACAAAATAATTTCCAAAGCACTGGCTATAAGAATCCACAATGTTCTCCCCACTCTTGTTCAACCAGAAAAAACTGGGTTCATTTAGGGGTGATACATCCTAGATAACATCATTGTGGTTTGGGAAGGCATGGAATGGGCTCACCATTCTAATCAATCTGCTCTATTCATGAAGATTGATTTTGAGAAAGCCTATGATCAAATTAGATGGACGTTTATCCTTTCCATACTCCAAGCCCTTGGCTTCGGCCCCATTTTCATTCAATCGATCAAAATGATATTTACAAATGCCTCTTCCCAGATCACCATTAATGACCTCAGTTATGATTCCTTTGGATTGTTCCATTCCATTTGCCAAGGATGCTCATTAGTGCCTACACTCTATGTTCTTGCTGCCGAAGGTTTTTTGTATCTCTTGGCCCGTGCCAAATCTAAAGGGATCGTCAGGGGAATTTCATTACCCCATGCGAATAATTCTCCATTACTCAATGGTCACTTCGTAGATGATTCCTTTCTTATTCTTATTAAGGAGGAATCAAATATTCACAATGCCATGCACTGTCTTGATATCTTTTCTCTCGCGTTTGGTTCTTCCATTCAATGGCGGAAAACCCAGTGTTACCGGTAATCTTTCCTCCCAGCGCCCGATTGGTTGGCCTCTTTTGAGTGGAAGATTCTTGCACATGGTGAAACCTTTAAATTTCTTGGCATACCTTTTTCCTTTTAGGTGTCACTAGCTGAGATATGGTAATATGTTATTCAATAGGTGGCCAAAAAATTGGACTATTGGATCACCTGTAATGCCTCTAACATGACTGGTATCTATGACAACTTCTGTTAAATAAGGTTCAAACATTGATAGGTGATTTTGTCTTAAGACAGTGTACTCTTATGACTTTTGAAATCATGTTTGCAGTAGGTAATATATTATATATGGAAATAGGTACATTATTGTCATGTTTTGCTTAATTTTAATGAAGAAACCCATCTCTGTTTGTGCAGAATAATTTACTTCTTGGGATTGAGAAACTGAGTTTCAGTTTTCATAATTTATAAGATTCAGAACAACAACACCTTAGATCAATTTCATTGATCCAAGGCATTCTTAAATTTTCAAATCTCATTGTCTTGGCGTCTAATTTGGACAGACAGAAGACTTTTGGACTTTGAATGTGCAAGGACAGTGAACGATCCTCTCCTTAGATCTTCACTTCGAATTGGAACATGATTAATAATATGGTTCCTTTTTTCTATTTAAGGTATGATGTAAATTTTAATACGTAACTTGTGACTTATTTACACCATGTTACTTAAATTTGGAACCTTATTGTAAAAGAATAACCTAACCTAAGTTACTAAGTTTATTGTTATTTAGGTGATTAATGGAACTAAAACTAAAGACTTACCTATGGAACTATGTTGGTTCCTAAATTAATGTTGAACCTAACTAAGGAAGTGGCTAACCTAAAGGGACCTATGGAATGACATGGGAAGGGGTAAGTGGGAGGCAGTGAATCCTAGGAATTAATGGCGAGTTATTAAGTCCTTATCTATTCTTTTAGCTAAATTTTGAAAAAGCATTGGGAAACATTAGGCGAGTGAGTTGGCATCTTTGCCAAAGTTTTAGATGCAAGTATTTTTTGAAATAAGTCTTCACCAGATTTGGAGGTGGTGGTGGCGGTGGTGGTGGCAGGAAGATATGAAGGATTAACAATTCTACTCTACATTTAATATTTTTAAAATTGGTGAAATTGCTTAGGAAGAAGATAGAGGGTTTGGTTTTGTTGATTCATTTGGTTTTGGAGCTTGAGATCTGCATGTGGCTGTTTTGCTCTTCGAACCTCCAATTCAATTCTTGCATGCAATTTAGTTGTGCATGAGTTTTTCTACCTTGTCTGGCATGGAGGGGAGGAGTTAGAATTGAGAACCTATAAGGAGTTAGAGGAAGTTTGTGTGTTGTTTTCATTTTGAAAGAAGGATTGAAGCTCTGTTTGGATATTTCTGTGAATCAGTGAAGGTAAAGCGATATCGGGCATGATATTTTCTATCCATTAAGTTTTATGCTTTTACTTAAATGCTCATAAAACCAACTTTTCTCTTAGGGAATAATCTAGATTTGTTCTGTTGTTGATATTCTTTTTCTTATAGATTTTTGTGTTTTTTTAATGGAATACTTTATTGACCTTGTTTGGATGATGGAAAGTGTGCTCTGGGTTTATAGATTTCTTGTTTGAATAGCTGGATTTTGCTTTAAATATTTTTGCATAGGCTTGACAACAAATCAGAAAATCTGTATGAGATTATAGCTGAAGCTATTTAAACCTTGTTGGTATTTTGGTTTTCTTAAACACAGGAATCTGGTTCTAATCGACCTTGTTGCTTCATCATCAGTAAACTTCAGTTAGGAAATTGTTGGAATGTCTAGTTGTCGTTATGATTTTGCATAACTCCTTTGAGAAGATTGATTCAATGACTGTTCTTAACGTTTAATTTTTGGCTAGTGAAAGAAGACTTCAAAATGATATGCATGTCTTGAATCTTATCACTGTCTGTGATTTTGTGATTCTGGTTTTTGTGTGTATTCTTCCTGTTGCAAACTTTCTGACCCTATGTATGTTACAAAAGGATAAATTATTGTGGGTTTTTCTTGGTAATCAATTTTACGTCTATTTGGAATTTCACATGTTCTTTAGATTATTATTTTAAGATCCGGATAAGAATATCTCGTGTTAATCTCTTGAAATGAATAATTTTTTATGAAGTCTGATTTTTGGAAGCAAGTAAGTGGATATGATATACTGTTTCTACTCTCCTGGGTATTTAGGTAACCAATGAATTTGTGGCACTTGGTGTTGAGAGGGGAAAAATATCTTGAGTATTGGGTAACTGTAGCTTGTTTATTTCTGTTACCTTAAACTTCTTGACTGCTTTGTTGACCTTGATATGATGTTTTTGTATTGGCATGTTTCTTAGAAATTTTGGGACAATAAAATTGGTTTCAATTCTTTTAGAACTTAGGAAAATGCTTTCTTCGTGAAAATGGAATGCTGGCTCTTGTTTGGTTATATCGTATTGCATACTTCTTTTCCTTTAAGGATCCGAGTTATAGGAATTCTGTTTCAGAATCATCCTTTCGTTCATCTCTTTCTTTCCTCTCTGAGTATTTTAGGGAAATGAATTACTGGTTATCTTAGTGGGAATTGAGGCTATCAAAAACATCTCCTAGAATGATGGTAGGTATTGGAATTCTGTTGCTCTTCGTTTCTTTCCTTTCTTCTGGATTTTGGTGTTCATTTAATTCAAACCCGGAGTAAATATCTGTTTGGGATTTTGGTTTGAGTCGTTAGTTGACTGACCTTTGTTATTATAGGTTCTTGGTTACTTAATGTTCTCTTTTAATCATACAAAGAGTTGTGAAGATTGTAACCTCTCTCTCTCCTTCCTTTAATCTTCTTACAACTTATGAACTTGGTGAAGTTGCTGTCCCTTCGCTGGTCTATTACATTAATGCAACTTCTTGATTATATCATAAGACTAAATGCAGAATGTCCTTAGGGTAGTATAGATTAAGTTGAAAATATTTGGATGGATTATTGAGTCGGTCTAAATTATTAACTTAACCATTCTACTCACTTAGAGTAATGATAACAATGGTGTATCTTTTTAGGATTTGAGCGTCAACTCATTTTCTTGATTAAAAGGAAACATATTTTTGATTAGGGTCTGATGTAGCTTGTTTTGGATTTTAATTTGAAATTGGTTTGTAATTATGAGGTTGAGTATTAGGATATTGCAAGCAGGGACACATTAAATGTTATGATGATTTGGATTATCCTAACTTAATTCATATGATTTTTGAATTCGATTGATGGCATCTCAGAATTTAGGATGAATGTAGGTTAATGAAATATCTGGATGGAAAGTAATGTTTATAAATGTTCCACTATTGAGTTATGCCTAAAATATAGTTTAGGTAGTTACCTTCTTCAGATAAACATGTTTAACTAAGTGAGAAACTTAAAATGAAATACAAGAAAGTAATAGTGAGGATCGAATGAATGTTTAATTATCTTAACTTACGGTTTAAATTATTTAAATAAAAGGAAAATAGGAAGGAAGGATAAAGTGTTTTATTTCATGACCTAACCTTGTTTTGATTTGAAACATATCTCTTTCTCTCTTTTAATTGGAATTGTAATCTTCCTTTTGGTTGAATCTTTCCATTTTTTCTTTCTGGACTGTTTCATAACAAAGTTCTTTTTATGAAATAGTTAGCTAAAAGCACATTGTTTTAATGATTTAGTGCTTATCATGCTTAGTTCAATGAACTGACCCGTGCTAGAAATTTTTTAGATGGACTATGGAAAAGATGAGAGGAGAAAGACTTATTTTAAATTACTTTTTTTTATTTCTGAAGTTACTCTTGCGCCTTCTACTTATGGATTTTAGTCAAGTAATTTGTTGTTTCATTACTAATCTGTATCCTAATTCAAACAAGGTTGTAATGAGAAAAGAATAGCTAATCCGTTGTTTAAACAATCAGTATAGCTACTATCGAGATGCCCTCATACGCTACACACTCCATTGAGGAAATGCCATTTCGTTTCCACAGAACATGACCTACAAAACCGGCATCACTCTTTCTTGATCATTAAAAGATCTTTTGGCATTGTCCATACTAGTAGAAAGACTTTCTTGGCATCTGATTGGGATGATGTGATACTAGTTTTCAGCTAGGCAATTAGGACATTTTATCTTTGACACTGTAGATTGCACTAAACTTGGGTCACACCACAACTCGATATCTGCCCATATTTTTCAATTAATTTAAGTTTACCTACAATATAAATAAATACCCAGGCGTGACAATATTTATATAAAAAAGTGACCTGGACTGAATTACATTTCCACCTCACCTACATCTGCCTTAGTTGAGAAAGCAACAGCTTAAAAATTTCATGCATAAAATAACTTTTCAACTAAAAATGTTTCACATTAAAACTTGGACTCCCCATAGCCACTTGAACTTAGCTAACTAAGACTTATTCCTACCTACCTTAGCAAAAACCACGACTTAGCATAAACCCTAGAGAGGTAGGGGATCATGCCTAGTTTGTCACCACTAACCCCCCATTACCGCTTATCTAAGCGTAACATTCCGTTTTGATCCACAACAATGGGAAAAACGAGCCAAAAGATAGCCAAGATCTACTGTTTTGGAAACCTAGGATATCCCACCTTAATCGATGCCGGTCAACCCAAAAATGACGCTGGTAACCCTAAACCATTGCTAGTTACCATATATTCATTTTGGTAACCTTGTTTGGGAGGTTGGAAGAATTATTCGAGTTTTAAAGAAGAGAGATCTACAGGTAAGCACGCACAAGAGCACTCATGCACATCTAGACATCCTGAACCAACACCAAGACATGATTTGAAAGGAAAGCATTCACGATAACATTTCGGGAAGCATAGTCGCGGAACTAACCACCCATTCCATAAATCAACCATCACCTCTATCCAACCACTAGGTCTACAAGTACAAGTAAGTACATTTGGATCTGCACCTTCCAATATTCATTTAGATTAGTTTTTTCATCTCTATTTGGGAGTTCAGTCTCTTTTGTATCCCATCATCTCTCACCCTCCTGGAAACCCCTCCACCTAATCACCTACAAACTCTCAACCCTCCATACTTGCCTCTAGACATCTCTGAGTATTCCCAAGATTGTCATTAACCTCACCATTCTCTGTCCCTTCTTTGTGCAATCACAGAGAATCACCAAAACCAAACTTCATTAAGTTTCTATCAGTCTGAACCTAATGACATCAGTTAAACTAAATCGTCATCAGTCTATTCTCAACTAGCATCGGTCATACGAACGATGTCAATCTCTGTGTCTAGAAAATCTGCCGATAACAGCAACCTCATACCTTTCACCCAAACAACCCAAATCACCTAAAGCTTGACCTTGACCTGTCCCAACCACCTAATCTACCTGTTTGACTTCCAAAATCTGATCATAACCTAACTTTTTAGATTATATTTTCTTATTGTACTTGAATGAGGCACCTAAATCATATCAACTATAATAGGATATTATTGGTTTGCATCATTTCTTGCATTAAGTTGTTTTGAATAGTGGATTGACAACCATTTAGGAAGTATCACACTTCCCGGATCTAGCATACGCTAGGCAGTCCACTGACATATATTGTTTAATAATCATCTTGTGGTCTTGTTTTGTATGCGTAGGTAGTTCCTCCTAGCAAAAAGGAAGTTCTTGCAATCAACATTGGATTGAGAAATTAGGACGCGCACACTCTACCTTCCACCTTCATTCATAGGTATTTCTCCTCACCCCTACCTTATCTATTTTGCTCTTATGTACACACACTATTTGACGAAACATTTTGGTACGCTCGATGGGACCCTCTCTTGGGTTCATTGCATTTTATTCATATAGGGAAACTTTTTGTGTGTTTATTTTCTTTTGAAAAATACACATTTAATCTTCTCCCTAGTAATATTGTTTTCTTCCAATTGTCTAAAATGAAATTTATCATTTGTTACTAAAAACGAACCAATTCTTCCATCTTGAATTTTTATAGTAGTGAAAGAGCACGCTCTTGACCTATTCATCATTTTCTTAATCGAATATAATTGTTGATTTGGGTTATAAAATTTGCTGCATTTCATCCTTGTATGTTGCATTATTAGCTCACATTTAAAAATGAGGGCAACCTATATGCTGGAAGTCATGCCCAACTAATGGTTGACACAATTGAACTGTAGAAATCACTTTTTTTTCTCTCTCTTTGCCAAACTGCACAAATTTTAATTTACACATCTTCTTAAACAACATCCCACTTGGAAGAAGCTGTCAACGATCACATGATCAGAGGATTGACAGTGGGTGCCCAGCTGGTTATCTTTGTCTAGTCATCACTTCAGATAAATGACCGCCCCTGCCATAACATAACCTGAAACCTCACCTTTAGATTTCCTTCTTTGTAGGACACCTTCCTAACCAAAAAATCTATTCTAAATTCACAAGTTTGTCTTAATAACATAATCTAAAATAAATATAAATTCACTTTTAGGATTACGTGTTTTTCTTAGCTTTGTTCTTGACTTGCATTTTGAGGTGTGAGTTACGATTCTTCATTTCTTCTTCTTCCTTTCACACTCCCCATCATAGTTGGAGTATTCTAGCTATTTCTGGGTGTGTCAAGACCTCATCTTATCCTTCTTATATTTTTGGGTTGGTCCTTCATCTAGTTTAATTCACCAAAATCCATTTTCTCTTCATTTCTTCTAATTTCACAGTAACAGACGTCAGTTTAATGACCACTGTCAATTTACTGTTAGGTTATGGAGCCTGTTTTCATGTGATAAAATGTTAAAGACTGTACACTAAGAGTATTGTACACTTTCCAAAGTTGTCTCGCTAGGGTTTAGGGGTGCAGCCTTCGAGAATTTTTTTTGGCCTTAAAACGTGCTCGATATACTGGGAACCGCACTTTTCTCATATGGTGGGATTTTGACCCATAGGTTTATGGGACGGTTTTTTCCCATAGTTTTGATACCCACGGTTTTATAAAACTACTTAAACAGTTGTCTACTTATATGGTTTTCTATATATAGTAGGTATAATGTAACATTACAAATGTGTTTTGAATTTGGGTGTGAACTCTATAGAGTTTGTTGAGCATAGCTCCAAACAGGTCTGAGTATTGTATTGAGAGAGCGGTGGCTTATAATAAAATCTGAGCAAGTGATTCTTGGTGGACGTAGCTCAAATTGGGTGAACCACGTTTAATACTGTTTCTTTGTGTTGTGTTATTTTATTCTACACTTTTATTTAAGATCTGTAATATTTTATGCATATTAGTTTTTACTGTTGTGATTCTATGAGGGATTATTCCGCATATTTTATCCCTTATTTCATAATAATTGGTATCAGAGCCTGGTTTGGTTTGCTAAAGTGTTGAGTCACAAGGAAAGTTTTATCTTGAGTGGGAGCTATGTCAGATGATGGAAGATCTAGGGTTGATAAATTCAACGGGTAGAATTTCAGTCTTTGAAAGATGCAGATGGAAGATTGCCTTTATCAGAAGAATCTTTATATTCCTCTGTCTGAGAAGATGAAAAAACCCTCGAGCATGACAGATGAAGAATGGGATTTGCTGGATAGGAAGGCACTTGGGACAATCCAACTGTGTCTTGCAACTTCAATATTATTTAATGTTTTAAAGGAAAAGACTACGAAAGAACTGATGGATGCATTAGGGAAGTTGCATGAAAAACCCTCTGCCTCTAATAAGATATTTTTAATGAAAAATTTGTTTAATATGAAGATGTATGAGAATGGTTCAATAACAGATCATTTAAATGATTTTAATACAGTTGTAAATATGTTAGCTTCGGTTAAAATAGAATTTGATGAAGAAGTTACAGATTTATTAGTTCTGTGCTCTTTACATGAGAGTTGGAATAGCCTGGTAATGGCGGTAAGAAACTCGGTTCCAGCTAACTCAAATTTGAAGTTTGAGGATGTTGTAGGGGTGATTCTAAGTGAGGAAATGTGAAGAGAAATCTCTGGTGAATCTTCTACTCTAGGGAATGCTTTGACAGTGGAAAATAGAGGGAGACAAAAAAATAGAGGAAGCTGTGGAAAATCAAAGGATCGAGCAATGTCAAAATCCAAAAGCAAGATAGTATGCAGGCACTATGGAAAGTCTAGGCATGCAAAGAAGGATTGTTGGGAGCTTTCGAACAAGAAGAAACAACATGAAGAAAACAAGGAAGCAAATGTGGCAACGAGTAATGTATGTCAGGATGCTTTGATTCTTTCTTTGTACAATATTATTGAATCTTGGGTTTTAGATTCAAGGGCTTTTTTCCATGCTACTACATATGGGCATTATTTTGTTGATTATGTTCAAGGGGATTTTGGGCATGTTTTTCTTGGTGATAATGAGCCTTGCAGCATAGTTGGAAAATATTTTTTTCAAGTTAAGATGTAGAATGGGAATACATGGTTATTGAAGGATGTCAGACATGTGCCTACACTAAGACGAAACTTAGTATTGGCAGACCAGTTGGGAAATGATGTTTGTACTGTGATATTTACAACAGACTCTTAGATGGTTACCAAGGGTGCTCTCATGGTGGCAAGAGGTAAGAAGGTTGGAACCTTGTATTTAACCACTAATAGCACTAATGTTTGTAATCTTGTGGCTTCAAACATAGATGCAACATTGTGGCACTATAGGCTCAGTCATATGAGCCATAAGGGCACGGAGATCATAAAGAATTTTTTTTTTGGATATACATAAACAAGTTTGGAGTTATATGAGAATTGTGTTCATGGGAAATAGAAGCGAGTAAAGTTTCTCAAGTTTGGACCTACGAAGAAAGAGAGTAAGTTAGAGTTGGTACATTCTGATGTGTGGGGGTCGGCTCGGGTATCATCTCTTAGGGGTTCAAATTATTATGTTACTTTTATTGATAATGCAACAAGGAAATTTTAGGTATATTGTATTAGAAATAAGTCTAGTGTAGTTGACATTTTTGTTAAATGGAAAGCCTTAATAGAGAATAAAACAGGGCTTAAGCTAAAATGTCTCAGGTCAGATAATGGAGGGGAGTATTACAGCAATGAGTTTGATGATTATTGTTCTAAGAATGGAATCCACAGGCAAAAGACGATTCTAGAAATTCCACAGCAGAATGAAGTATTAGAAAGGATGAATTAGACAATAACGGAACGTGCTAGGAGCATGAGGTTACATGCGGGACTGTCTCTTTCTTTTTGGGTAGAAGCGGTGATCATAATTGTTTACTTGATAAACAGAGGACCCTCAAGTGCTTTAAATGGAGGCATACCTGAGGAGGCTTGGTCTAGTAAGAAAGTTGATTACTCATTTCTTAGAGTCTTTGGATGTGAGGTGTTTGTCCATATTGACAAGGATGATAGGACCAAGTTAGAGGTTAAATCAGAAAAATACATTTTCATTGGTTATGGTGGTGATAACTTTGGATATAAATGTTGGTGTATTAAGGAAAAGAAAATCGATGTGGTCTTTAATGAGAAATTTATGTATAAGCAACAGTTGCAGAAAAATAGGGAAGAATCCATGAAAGAATATGCAGTGGTAGAGGATCTTCTGGATGGGAAAGTGACACATGAATCAGGTCGAGAATCTACTCAACAGGAACCCAAAACTCCTATATTGAGGAGGTCTTCTAGGGTAAGAAGATGACCTAAACATTTTTATCCTTCTCTTTATTATTTCTTACTCACTGACAGTGGAGAGCCAGAGAGTTTTGATGAAGCAATGAGGTAGATGCCAAGAAGAAGTGGGAGTAAGCCATGAATGAGGAGTATCAGTCTCTCATGGAGAACCAGACATGGGATTTGGTGAAGCTACCCAAAGCTAAAAGAGAATTACAAAATAAGTGGGTGTTCAGATTCAAAGAGGAAGAAGAAGGAAACTCATAGAGAACCAGACATGGGATTTGGTGAAGCTACCCGAAGGTAAAAGAGAATTACAAAATAAGTGGGTGTTCAGATTCAAAGAGGAAGAAGAAGGAAAGAAAAGATACAAGGCCCAGTTGGTGGTCAAGGGGTTTGCACAGAAAAAATGTATAGATTTTGATGACATTTTTTCTCCTGTAGGAAAAATGACTTCTATTAGAACTATTATTGGAATAGTGGCAACAAAAGACTTACACTTAGAATAGCTTGATGTAAAGACTGTATTTCTCCATGGTGATTTGGAGGATGGACTATATATAAAGCAACCAGAGGGCTATGAAGTCAAAAGTAAAGAGGAGATGACGTGCAAACTAAAGAAGAATTTGTATGGCTTGAAACAAGCTCCATGTCAATGGTATAAGAAATTTGATAGCTTCATGATGGAGCAAGGTTATATTAGATGTCATTCTAACCATTACATGTATACAAATAAATTTGAGGATGATAGTTATATTATCCTTTGTATGTATGTGGATGACATGTTGGTTGCAGGTAAAAATATGCAGGAAATAGAAGTACTCAAGAAGCAGCTAAGTTAATCCTTTGCTATGAAGGATTTGGGGGAAGCCAAACAAATCGTTGGTATGAGGATATATCGGGATAGGAAGGAACAAAAGTTGACTTTATCTCAGGAAGAGTACATTAAGAAAGTCTTGGTGAGGTTTAATATGCAAGATGCTAAACCGGTTGGGACTTGTTTGGCAGGCCATTTAAAGTTATCAAAAGAGCCATGTCCCAAGATAAAGTAGGAGAGAAACCAGATTTCCAAGGTACCTTACTCATCAGCGGTTGGTAGTTTGATGTATGTCATGGTGTGCACCAAGCCTGATACTGCCCATGAAGTGGGAATGGTGAGTAGATTTATGAGTGATCCAGGTAGAGATCACTGATAGGGAGTAAAGTGGATCCTTTGGTATTTGAGATAGACCATGGGGAAAATTTTGTCCTACAGTGGATTAGACACCACTTTGTGTGGTTATGTAGATTCAGATATGGTTGGAGATGTAGACAACAGGAGGAGCACAACAGGTTATGTTTACACTGTAGGTGGGATAACAGTAAGCTGGATTTCACGACTACAGAAATTGGTGGCTTTGTCAACCACAGAGGTTGAGTATGTTGCTTCCACAGAGGCAAGAAAATAAATGATTTGGTTACAAAAATTTCTTGAGGAGTTAAGAGCATAAGGAGGAAGGAAAGCTTCATAGTGATAGTCAAAGTGCTATACACCTAGCTAAGAACTCTGCTTTCCACTCTAGGACGAAGCATATACAGTTAAGGTACCATTTCATCAAGACAACTTTGGAGGAAGAGAAGTTGAAGCTGGAGAAGAATCATACCAGTCATAATCCTATAGACATGATGACCAAGGTGGTCACAAGGGAAAAAACGAAGCTGTGTTCAGCTTTGGTTGGTCTTCATAGAAACTAGTGAAGGGTTGAGAAACTTGCTAAGAGGAAAACTAGTCTCCAAGTGGGAGATTGTTAGGTTGTGGAGCCTATTTTCATGTGAGAAAGTGTTGAAGACTGTACAGTAAGAGTACTGTACACTTTTCACAGTTTTCTCACCGGGGTTCGCAACCAAACTATAGCCCTTGTATTTCATACTAGTCATCAACGAATCCCACCTAGTCCATCACCGTCATCCATCCTATTACCTATGGATCCAACTCAAATTATTCCTAGAGCTACATGAGATGAGGATTTTACAATATTCTTTGATCAGATTACATTTTAACCAATCTCTTAGAGACTTCCGTCATCACATTACCGCCACTTCAACATTACGATCCTCTTAAACCAAAAAAAAAAGGGTTCGATGAAACCAAAATTTGTGCCTATCATCGTGTTCCAGGACATGATGTAGAAGGTTGTAAGGCCCCCAAAACTGTTCTTCTCTAAAATTTTCCTCCTGAAAATAATTTTGACGATGATGACCTTCTTGATGAGGACCGTGTTCCACCTTCACTTATCACAACACATCATCATCCCTTGCTTCTTCAATGACCCACATCTCCACCCCCACAACCCTTTTTTCCGCCTCCAAAATTCGATATCAACATGGTCCATATCAGAGAGTTGGCCAAATCACCACCCAAATGCTGGTGTGCCGAGCTCACTTCACAAGGTTTCCCCCCCGGTGGGTTTTTTCCCTACATGCCGTTACACTACTCATCCTACACCTTCTCCATTTATAAGCTCCCCTTAAATTGACATGGTTTAAGTTGCCACCTACGCCCAAAAAGACAAAGGAAAAGAAAAAGCAACTAGCTGATCAACCAACCCCATGCCCAAAATACCATATGCAACCGTGCCCAAAATCACCATCCAAGGACCTACATACCCTATCTCTGATGGGGTCACCCATCGCACAATGATAAAATAATTACATCAGTCCCCTCTAAATATGTCTTTGTACGATCTTGTTCAAACTTCTGAATCTCATCGACAAACCCTTATAGAGGTTTTGTAATCCATTGAAGGTTTAACCAATGACCCCACACCAGTGGCCACTGTTATCACCCCTCATCATGTGGCCTCGCTTACCAAATCATCTCCTTCTTCTACCTCCATGCTTACTAATAATGTCACCACCCTCAGTTTCTCTGATGAGGAGATTGTACCTGATCCCACCCTTTTCATTTCCTTCTATATCGATAACATATGCATATGATGCGTCATGATCAATGATGGTGCTAGCATTAAAATTATCTCCTCCCACGCGTACAATAAAATGTGCATCCCTTCCAATTATATGCATAATAACCCAGTTATGCTGCGCTCCTTCAACAATGCCATCACCTCCACTCTTAGCACCATTATTCTCCATGTTTGTGTGAGCTTTTGCACTATCTCAGAATTATTCTACATCTTAAGAGGAAGAGTTCCAATATAACCTATTACTCAGTAGACCTTGGATTCGCATCATGGGTCATGTCCCTTCAACTTTACACTGTTGTGTAAAATTCAAACATAACTATACCATCCTTGCTGACCCATCACCATTCAAAACTTGTAACATGTTGTACCGACCTAATGATGTACTTGTACCAGTCAAGGAATCTACCACTACCCCCATTTATCCTTCACCCACAAACCCATCAACCAATGCCACTGCCACCTCTCCCACACCTAACTCTTCTATTCCTATTTCCGTAACCTCTACAACTGAACCATCTACTTCCCAACCAATTGATACCCTTCCTAATCATCTAGTGATTCTTTTATCCTTGCTACATGTATATCTACTACTGATCCCTTAGAAGGTGTTTTTTAATGGGGGAGTATTGCCTCTACAATATTAAGACATTCCTCACTCTACAAGAGTATGGAAACCTGTACCATCACCCTCAATATGACTACCGTATAGGCGAGGTTTTCCCTTATGGTCCTTCAAACCTTCGCACTAAGCTAACATATGGTGGACTTGATACTGCCACCTATTCACCCGAACCTCCATCCCAAACATGACCCTTTTTTTCTGACCTCCAATATCTTACTAAATTCCATTTCACCCACACTTTCCTTCACCGCTACGCATGGAAAGGATTTGGTTTCAGATTTTATGAACAAGGCCACCATACCGTCATTTCATGTACCACCCATAAACACAACGATTGTAGTTGCATTGGATTTGCCGCACCATCTTCCAAGAAGGCCCACATCGACCTCATTGAGGAAGACAAATCTTTTCCACCCCATTTACCAATGTCACCACCTTCACCCACAAAGTCCATAGATCTTGAATCTATTCCTCCTAACTTGTTTTTTTTTGTAAACACAATTTCCTTGGGACCTCTAACTTATCAGCGTGATGGCGAGACTCCCTATTCTCTTCCCTTCATGTATCTTGACATGATCGATGACGATACACCTTCTATTAACATCATTCAATCTTAGGACGATGAGTCTATAGTCACCTACCTTGGTGTGGAAGATTCTTATATTCACCAGTCATTACCTTTTGAGATGTAAACCATGTTGAACAAATCAAATATTGAAATCAACATTAACACTCAAGATGACCCACACATTCTAAAGATAGGCCAATATTTAGATGCTGCTAAACAAGAAGCTTTTACTTCTTTCCTCTAGGACCATAACAATGATTTTGATTGGTCCTATGCTGATATGCCTAGTATTGATCCAAAAATTGTGGTCCACAATATCCTAACCATTCCTGATGCCAAACCCATAAAACAAAAGCTGCGGAAAATGCATCCTTGCATTGCTCTTTTGGTCAAAGAATAACTTCAATGCCTTCTCTTAGTTTCCTTCATCCTAGCCATTGACTATCCCTAGTGGATTTCTAATATTGTTCATGTCACAAAAGCAATAAGGGACTCCGCATTTGCATGGAATTTTGCTCCATAAGCGTTTCTATGTGAATCAAGAATTTGAAGAGGCACAAACAGTTAGAATAGGTTATAACTGTTTCTTGCTGGCTCGAGGAATTGTAACCGTTTCTTGCGGGCTATATCATGGACTCTAAAAGTCATTATAAAGGGCTGGAAATTGATCTTGTAAACTCATAAGTGCATTGTACTTAGAGAAAGCAAAGGAGACAACCTTTTTCTTCTAATTCCCTCCATCCTCAAATTTCTTCCATCCCCACATTATGTACAACTTTTGTTAGCATCAATACAAGAAGAACGATTTTGTAGCCTCATTGATGAGGAGATTTTAGAAAATTTGAATTCGCAATCTTATCTCGTCTTGTTGCCATTTGCAGGGTTGTTTCTTCTCACAAATGCATGTGTTAAAGTTTCTGACTAGTGTGTGCAGGAATCTGATTTCCTACCTACAACATTAGTTTCCCCTATCTCATTTATCACTCCCTTTCCCACCTTTATAGAAAATTCCTCCCATGTAGGTAACTGTAAGAATTTTTCGTAGGGTTAGTGGAGTGCCCCTGTTGGATCCCCGGTCGAAAGGCCACCACAATAATCCACATTTTCTCGTGCATGCATATACAACATTTGCACGAGTTAAGTAGAGGGACATAGATTTCCAGAGAGTTGGCAAGATAACCACTAATTTGTCCCTGAATTTTTTTCTCAACAACAGTTTTGGTGCCCATTGTGGGGCAGATTTAGTAGCATCTGCACCTAAATACGACTAGAAGGTTCGAAAATACAATTTTTTTTTAGAAAATTCAAAATTCAAAAGAGATTTTTTTTTTG
Organism: Taxus chinensis; assembly: GCA_019776745.2. Lineage (NCBI taxonomy): Eukaryota > Viridiplantae > Streptophyta > Pinopsida > Cupressales > Taxaceae > Taxus > Taxus chinensis. The sequence goes on along the minus strand of CM034148.1, from coordinate 38,686,509 downwards.
GAATTTGAATAGCTTTATGAGGCACATGTCTACAAACCTTGGCTATTCTGGGAAATACTCCTATTGAAAGACCCGAATTGGTCTTCCACATCTAAGAAGATATCACTTTAGATTTGTGAGAAGCTATTTGGCGTAATAGACAAAGTGTCAACCACTGCTTCATTGCCACAAGAATCCTTGACCTTGAAGAAGAACGCACCGCTGATTTGGACAGGGAAAGACAAATTCTGGCTCCACAAAGGCAAGCATAGATTTCCAAGCCGACTGATAGAAGATACACCCGACAACAGAGACAAGGAGGACCAACTGACCCCATTTTTGAAGAACTTCATATAAGACAAGAGCTACTCGGAATTCAGAGGCCTCCCCTTCGTCATGCAATTAGTCACGTTGGGAACCTAATTTTTACTAATCCTTTAGAAGGTCAATTTTCATACATCAAAGAGAACCTTGAAGACTTCACTGATGTAGAAATCGAAGAATAAGTTAGAGAAAGAGAAGCAAGAGTGGAAGAGGAAATAAGGGCTCAACTCGAAGAAATCGAAAGACTTCAAGCCCAGGCAGATGAAAGAGCAACAACGGAAGCCATAACCTTAGCAAGGATGGAAGATAGAAATAGACATAGAATGGGAGATCATGATCGTGAGTGTGAACATGATCGTGAGGCTTGTAGGCCTAATGTACCATGGGGAGGAAACACTAGTCCACTGGCTCTTGCTCAACCACTCCATGAGCTACTAAGAGGCTCGAGGAAAAACTTACCAAAATTCAGAGGGGATTGTTCTCAACTCCCTGAAGAGCATGTAGCAACATTTATCACTGCTTGAAGTGTGTTGGGTGTTGAAGACGAAGATGTGTCAGTCTGACTCTTTGTGGAGTCACTTCAAGAAAAGGTTGTTGAATGGTTCTACATGCTACCCCCGAGGTCTGTCACCTGTTGGGAAGATATAAGAAGTGCTTTCTAACACAAGTTCAAGACCATGGAGGATTGTCAGGATCTTTTGGTCTAATTAGTACAAATGAAGAAAGAAACCTCTGAGTCAATGAGGAAATTCATAACAAGATATGATAGAGCGATAAGAAGGATCCATGAAGATGTGGTGCCTCCCAAAAATAATTTGAAGAGGTTTTTCATCAGTGCTCTGCCTTCAAAAGTAGGTTTCTTCCTCAGAAGATCCCAACCAAGAACATTGAGGCAAGCCCAAGACTTTGCAATAGAAACCAATGATGATCTAATCCTTTCTGGAAAGGTGAAAGGCCCCAATGGGAAATAAAAGGGTCAGAATTCAAACTTTGTCACCACGGATCCGATGTTCCAAAAAATGGCAAATGAATTGGTTGCCTTGAAGAAGAAGCTATCTCAAATCACAATGTGGAATGCTTCAAGGAGACCAAACCCCCTCAAGATAGGCCAAGGATTTCTCCACCTCCTCATCGGCTTGCTCTTGAAGCACCACCAGTCAATGCCATCTGTGACACCAAAGAGCCAGGGGAGGAAGCATAAATTGAGGAAATTGAGGAAGAAAATATGGAAGACTATGAAAACTATCTTGAAGTCGAGGAAGTTGATATGCATAATGGGCTAATTAATTACGTTGATGATGAAGATGAGGATGATGAAGAAGCTTTGAGTTTCTCATGTCCTGTCTTCACTCGTGCATAATCCAAGAAAGGGATTTCAGTCCCAACAGTTGCAACAAAGGATAATAAGAAGAATAAAGAAGATTTTCCTCCAGAGGTTACACGAAATAAAATCATCAGCAGAGGATCACCATTACCACCTTCTTTGGAGTTGGCCAAAGAAAAACCAGACTCACTGGTTGCCAAAGAGCGGGCTACTATACCAAGCAAGTCATTTGATCCTTCTTCTAGCTCAAAAGTTACTAAGAATAATTCTCTTCTAAATGCTGGTCCTACAAAAACATCTAAAGTTCAGTCAAAAGCTACACCCTCACCCCCTTCTAAGCCAATTGTTACATATGAAAAAGAGAACCTAACACCGAAAATAGAAAAGTCTCTACCATGTAAATCTTCCTCCATTTCAGGAGCCTCTTCCTCACTCACCATTGCCCCGTTCGAATTTGTAGAACATGCAAGAAAAACCAAAGTCCAGCTTTCCGAAATAGAATACCTACGAACACATCCTACCCAACTTGACAGATTCATCAATACAGTTCATGGTGGTAACCCTATCTCTTCAAGTCAAAATTCTAAAGGGTTACTCCCCACATCATCCACACTACCTTCCCAAAACATGCTAGCCCTCAGTGCCTCCAACATCAACAGAGTTGAACCTTTCTACCTGTCACTCCTCATTAAAGGCTTCATGCTAAATAATTGTATCATAGATTCTGGAGCCTCAAAAAATGTGATGCCTATCAAAGTCACAATTTCCCTTGGCCTCACCTTGACCTGAGCAAATGGAACCTACTATTCAATGGAATCCAAACTAGTTCCATTGGTAGGAAGGATCAAAGATGCACAGGTAGCATTGGCTGATTTTCCAGACAAAAAGGTGCTTCTAACCATCCTGGTAGCAAACATCCCAACATACTTTGGCATGCTATTGATCCGAAGCTTCTGTAGAGACTTGGGTGGGGAAATAAAAATGGACTAGTCATCTGCAACTATTATAGTAAAAGGTGAGATGAAGAAATTGCTGCCAGTAAGAAAGATGAAGTTCACAGTGTAGAAGTCTGATGATCCAAAGGCAAACATTATTTTTCAAGATAGTGGGCTAGGAAACTACTTCCTCACATTAGAAAAATATGAGAACATGCCACTCCTTATGGAAGAGGAAGAAGATCAAGTTTGGACAATGGAATTTGATGGTAGTCATTCCAGTACAGGTTCAGGAGTAGGTGTAGTGTTGTACTCTCTCTCTGGCGAATTATACCCGTTTACCTACAAGCTGCAATTTGATAATACAAATAATACAATGGAATATGAAGCTCTCCTTTTAGACATGGGTGCAGCAAAGGACATGGGAATCAAGAAACTGAGATGCTGAGGTGATGCATAGGTTGTAGTAAAGTAGGTCCACCAACAATATCAGGTGAAGAATCCAAGACTCTGGCATTACAGAAACAAAGTGTGGGACTCCATTGAATCTTTTGATGCACTTTCCATTGAAGCTATTCCAAGGGAAAAGAATGAAAATTCTGATTCTCTCACAATGTCAACTTCCCTAGTGACACCTCATCCTTATTTCGGTAAAGACAAAGTGACCATCGAAATCGTGTTTAGGCCTAGTGTACTAGACAATACAAACCATTGGCAAGTCTTCAATGATGATAACCAAATTCTAGCCTTTTTAGAGAAAAGGGATAACTTCAATAACCTCTTCTTTGAAGGAAGTGAAAGTTCACATCGTGAAGTGGTAGCCGAAGAAAAGGAGGGAATTGAAGGGATTGATGATGAGGGAATAATCAAATTGAAAGTGAAAAAAATTCCCAAAGGCCTAGTCTCTTTAGAAGACCTCTTTGACAAACATGACATATTCATTCAAGAAAAGGAAAAGAAATATTCTCAGTGCCCAGCTGATTTTGAGAAAGAAAACATTGGTACCTTGGAGGAGCCAAGGATGGTCAATATTGGAAACTGTTGCTCGCCTGAAGAAAAAAGAAGGTTTTTTTCTTTACTCAAGAAATACTCAGATGTCTTAGCCTACTCTTATGATGAACTCAAATCCTTCCAGCTAAATGAAATGCACCAATCAATTCCTTTGAAGTAGGGTGCTAAGCCCTTCAGGAAGAAACAAAGGCCATACAACCTAAAGATTATTGATACAATCAAGGAGGAAGTAATGAAGATGCTTAATGCAAGGATCATCTTTCCCATCCACCATTCAACGTGGGTAGCTAACATTGTGCCAGTGCAAAAGAAGAATGGTGAAATAAGGATATGTGTAGATTTTTGCAACTTGAACCAGGCGTCACTAAAGGACAATTATCCTCTTCCTATCGTGGACCATATCCTAAAAGCAATCACTGGATCTAAAATGCTTTCATTATTGGATGGATTCTCAGGATATAATCAAATCAAAGTTACAAAGGAGGACCGCACTAAGACAACCTTTACAACACCTTGAGGCACTTTTCATACAGCAGAATTCCTTTCAGCCTAATCAACACAGTAGCTACATTCCAAAGGGCGATGGATTTGGCCTTCAAAGATCTGAAGCATTGTATTGTCATATATCTAGATGATCTCATAGTATTTTCAAAAAAGAGGGGAGATCATATCTGTCACTTGGAACAGGTACTTGCAAGGTGTAGGAAACATGACATATCACTAAATCTAAAAAGTTCATTTTTGGAGTCACAGAAGGCAAGTTATTGGGGCACATTGTGAACAAACATGGAGCACACATTGATCCTAAGAGGGTTAGATCCATTAAAGCATTAACCTTGTCGACAAGTAAGAAGGGAGTTCATTCATTCTTTGGAAAGGTGAAATTTCTTCATTGTTTCATGCCTAAGTTTGCTGAGTTAATGAAGCACACCACTTCCATGATGAACCACAAGAAAACTTCAAATGGAACAATGAAGAGAAGGCAACATTTGAAAAGATCAAAAAATCCATTGCCAAAGCTCCGATTCTTGTATCTCTAGATTTTAACAAAGAATTCATCATGTATTGTTATGCATCAGAACATACACTCTCTGCTGTGCTCATCCAGAAAAATGATGAAGGCGTGGAAGCACCTATTGCTTTCATGAGTTGTCCTTTGAAAAAGCATGAGCTAAAATACAACCAATTGGAAAAGCATGCCTATGCAGTGGTCAAGGGTGTAAAAAATTTAGGTTTTACATCCTTAGTTCCCATACGGTGGTGATGGTCCCTGGTAGTGCAATTAAGTCCATCTTGACACAACAAGATCCCAGAGCCAAAACAGGAAATTGGATTGCAAAGACTCAAGAATATGACTTGGAGATTCGACCCTCCAATCTGGTAAGGGGAATTGGCTTGTGCAAGTTGATTGCTGAAGATGAAACTCTTAAAGTTCAACATGGCGAAGAAACATGTACTTACTCAACTTGTTCAGAAGACAACCCACTGGTTCTCTTTGTCACCACTACCAATGAGTGGTACGCTGATATTGCCTACCACTTGACTTATGGAGAATTCCCTCCCCATATTGATTACAAGCAAAGGAGAAAACTCAAGTTGAAGGCAACTAAATTTGAAATTTGGAATTATGCAATCTACAAAAGAGGCCTGGATGGTTGTTTCCTCAAGTGCATAGATAAAGAGCAATAAGAAAGGTTGCTTGAAGCATACCATGATCAAGCATGTGGTGGGCATTTTCCAGCAAAGGTCACTACACACAAGATCCTCTAAAGAAGGTATTATTGGCCCACCATCTTTGCAAAGACTCAAGATTGGGCTTCTAAATGCAAAGCAAGCCAACAGTTTATTGGAAGACCACGACTTGCTGCATTACCACTCAAGTTTGTGGTCATTGAAGAAACTTTTCAATAGTGGGGGATGGAATTCATTGGTGTTCTGAACCCTCACTCAAGCGTGGGGCACACCTATGTACTCACAACAACAGACTACTTCACCAAATGGGTGGAAGTTGTTCCGGCCAAACAAGACAACACTGAAACAATATGCAACTTCATCAAGGAGAATATTATAGTCCGTTTCGGAGTGCCACAAAAGATTGTAGTAGATAATGATACCTATTTCTCTTTAAGAGATCTGACCAAGTTTTGCTATAGCTACGGAATCTCCCTATCTCATTCTTCTGACTACTATCCATAAGGAAATGGACAAGCCAATTCAAGTAACAAAAACATTGTGACCACTGTTTGCAAAACTTGTAAAAGAGAATCAAAGGAATTGGCACAAAAGGTTATATGATGCATTGTGGGAAGATAGGATCACTCCCAAGAAGGAAATAGGTATGTCACCATTCCAACTACTATATGGAGTCAAAGTGGAAATTCCTCTCACAATTGAGATGCCAGCTCTCAAGTTGCTACAGGAAAAAGAAGACGGTCAATACAAAGGTTCCATTGACAAAAGGATCCCCTTTCTTGAGAAGCTGGAAGAAAATAGAATCCAGGTGGTGGATCGAATAAAAGAACACCAATTGAAAGTGAATAATATCTTTGACAGGAGGGCCAAGGAAAGAGAATTCAAGGTTGGAAACTTTGTCCTGCTGTGGGATAAGAGAAAAGAACCAAATGGCATCCATGGAAAGTTTGATTCATTATGGCTCGACCCATTCCAAATTCATGGAGATTGTGGCGAGAATGTTTTCTCTTATACTTGAAACTGTATCATCAGTGAAAGTGGGTTGTCCCCTACCTTATACCATAGGTGTTTTCTTGGTGTGTTTCCCTTTCCGTTGTGTGGTTTGGTTTCCCCTTCTTTTGCGTGCCGTGCGTTTCCTTCCTTTTGTGTGCTTGTGTGTTTCCTTCTTCTGATCTTTCTTTCTCATAATTGTACATGACTCTAATAGGTCCAATGGATAAGACACTGGTCAATGTTATACGGTCTAAAAATTGAGATTCTGGATCCTTATATCACGTCTTCGCCATGCTCAGTCCATGCCATGCCCCCAAGCTAGAGCCAACTGTTGTCTCCCAAAAACCAATTTTCATTTTCCAAATTAAATTCAAAATTTCAAGCTCTCGCCATCCTAAAGTATTTAAGCAAAGTTGAAAGTTTGAAGAGATAGAAAAATCCATGCCCCAGAGTTGTTCCAACTCCTTAGTCTGCTTGTTTTGACAAATTTTTCATTTTCTTGTCTAGATGCATGAAAATTTTACTGTTGCCTCATTTGAATGAAATATTCAATATTTTTATGACCATGGATGGTCAAACCTTGTATTTTTTTCAATTCTTTGGTTCACGAAAGAAAATTTGAGGATCGGGCACGAAATGATGGAGTTTTCTCCTTCTCTACTTTTTTTCCACAGTCGAGAATGATGGGCATATCTTCCCTGTTAAATTTTACCTTAGCATCCATGGGTCTGTTTGATTGTATGTGGTTCGGTCATATTTCAAGGTTCAGCGGAAGCCTCCACACATCTAAATGATGTAACTCCAGGGACAGGGGCCAAGGGACAGTCTTGAAATAGGCGCAGGATTTCCATGTGTCCCAGGTATAAAATGAAAGTAAAATGGGCTAAAATCGGCTAAGTATGGGTGGGTCAGCGGAGGTCTCCACATGACGCAATGACGTAATTCCGAAAGTGACACAAAAGGGCCAATTTCCAAATGAGCGCCGGATCGCCATGCGTCCACAGTCAATAGAGAGATAGAGTTGGCCGTTGAAAAGTCTAACCCCAACGGAAGGTGACATGCGTCAGCACGACACCATTTCAAAAGTAAAATCCAAGAGTCTGTCTCCAAGTAGTGCCATCTCACCATGTGTCTTGGGCCCAAAAAGAGACAGAGCTGATCATTGAAATTGACTAAGAATGAGCAGGTCTGCGGGAGCCTCCACGTGCCTCAATGGTGTATTTCAGAAGCGAGACAAAAGGGCCAATCTTTAAATAAGTGCTAGCTCACCACACCAGGAACTGGTGGAAGGAGACACGTTTCAGCCTGGTGCAATTTTAGAAGGCACTTCCGAAGCAGAAACTCAAATCAGTGCTAGCTCTCCATGTGTCTAGGGGTCAACATGAGTCAAACAGGAACAGAGCCCGAATTGGCTAAGTATGAAGGAACTGGTGGAGTTCTCCACGTGTCAGCTTGGCACAACTTAAAAGACAAAATCTAGAGGTAGATTCCAAATGAGCGTTGGCCTGCCACACTTCCAAGCTTAGATATACGGCCCCACCAAACAAAAGGTAGTCAGTCAAAGAATCTACAGGCCCGTTCCAATGAATGCCTTCCATGTGGGCGGCCCAAATTTAAAGTTGTAAAAGTAAATTGAACGACCCATGTTTTAACTGGAAAAAAAATGTAAGGGCTGAGTGTTTTAAAACTGTTTCTTTCTTCCATAATAATTTCTCTGTGAATCGAGAATTTGAAGAGGTGCGAACAATTATAATAGGTTGTAACTGTTTCTTACTGGCTTGAGGAATTGTAACCGTTTCTTGTGGGCTATATCATGGACTCTAAAAGTCATTATAAAGGGCTAAAAATTGATCTTGTAAACTCACAAGTGCATTGTACTTAGAGAAAGCAAAGGAGACAACCTTTTTCTTCTAATCCCTCCATTCTCAAATTTCTTCCATCCCCACATTATGTAAAACTTATGTTTAAGCATCAATACAAGAAGAAGGATTTTGTAGCCTCTTTGATGAGGAGATTTTAGAAACTTTGAGTTTTCAATCTTATCTCGTCTTGTTGCCATTTGCAGGGTTGTTTCTTCTCCCAAATGCATGTGTTAAAGTTTCTGACCAGTGTGTGCAGGAATTTGATTTCCTACTTGCAACATTAGTTTCCCCTATCTCATTTCTCACTCCCTTTCCCACCTTCATAACAAATTCCCCCATTGCAGATAACTGCAAGCATTTTCCGCAGGGTCAGTGGAGTGCCCCTGTTGGATGCCTGATCGAAAGGCCACCACAATAATCCACATTTTCTCATGCATGAATATACGATAGTTACACCGGTTAAGTAGAGTGACATAGATTTCCAGAGCGTTGGCAAGATAACCACCAATTTGTCCCCAAAATTTTTTCTTGCCAACACCTACTCAACCACAAAAACTTTATCGTCACTAACATAGATCCCATACATTACATGTATGCCAAACCCTACCAGCATCAATGTGCTGCACGTTGGCACATTCTTCTTGTAGGCCTTAACCTCAAATTCATACACCAAAAATATATCAAGGGCCAAACCATCACTGACCAAATAGAAGACGCACCTATTTTTGGAGATCAACCCTCTAACTTTGATTTCCCAAATGAATCCATTGCTACCCTCTCTTTGGACGATACCACTTACTAGACGACCTTATTATTTGATGGTTCCAAATGTGAATGTGGAGGTGGTACAGGTGTTATCCTAATTCCTCTTAATTGTGAACCTATGCCTTTATCTTTCAAACTAGATTTTGATTGCACTAACATTATCACCGAATATGAAGCACTCATATTAGGCCTTCAAACCACTATCACCCTAAATGTTAAATCAATTAATATCTTTGGTGACTCTCAACTGGTTGCAAACCAAGTCAATGGTATATACCAGTGTTGTAACAAAATACTACGAAGGTACAAATGTCACGTCGACATACTTTTGACTACCTTTGATCGCTACAAAATTCAAACCATCCCGCATTCTACTAATAAATTTGCGGATACCATGGCCTTCCTGGCTTCTCAGATACCTGCTTCGCATGCTGACTCTAAAATATTTGTCACAATACAAAGGGTGAAATCACCCTTTTATTTATCTCATGAGGTCAACTCCGTCAGAACTGTTGTGCCTGACCCACTTGACCTTTGGTATAAGCAGTTTGTAGACTACCTTTCCCTTTCCATTCTACCTCCTGATCTCACTCATAATGGAAAACACACCTTTCTTAAAGGTATCTCTCACTATGTGTCCATGAGTGGTCTCCTTTACAAATGCGACTTCAACGGTATTCTCTTACGATGCCATATAAGTTTTGAAATTCCTTACACCATGAAGGAAGTTCACGACGAAATTTGTGGAGGTCACTTTAGTGGTTTAGATGTCACTAAATGCATTTTTCACCTTGGCTATTGTTGGCCAACCCTAAACCGTGACTTTTGTGACTATGTCAAACATTGTGTGAAAAGCTAGTAACATGCTAATCTTCATCACACACCTAGTCATGCCTTACAGGTTGCATGAGACCTTTGGCCTTTCTCTCAATGGGGTTTATATCTTGTTGGAGAGATCAATCCTCATTCTTCACAATGCCATCAATGGACTATAATGCTATTGAATACTACACTAAATGGGTAGAAGCCATTCCCCTCATTTCTACAAAAGCTTATAAAATTTGTGAATTCATTAACCATCACATCATTTTTCACTCGAGTGTCCCTCATCACTGATAACAGAAATCAATTCAAAAACAAAACCCTACGAAAGCTTTGTGACACTTTTGGCATTCAACTAATTTTCTCGTTACCTTATTAGCCATAAACAAATGGCCAAGTAGAATCTACCAATAAAACCTTGAATAAAATTATTATGAAAGTAGTTGATGATATTTAGAAGGATTTGCATACGCATATTCCTTTTGCCTTGTGGGCTTACCACACTAGTATTCGCACTACAACTACTGCCACACCTTTCTTTTTGGTCTACAATACCAAGGCTGTCTTGCCTCTCGAAGTCTAGATTCAATTGCTCCACATATAACTCCAAGACATGCTCAAAAATGCTGAATTTCATCAGGACCGTTTGGCAAAACTTGAGTTATTAGATGAACACCATATCAATGCTCTTGATCATCTGCAAATCTACCAAAAATGTATTAAGCGTGCCTATGATAAACATGTCCATGAACAAACCTTCCAAGTCGGCAACCTCATCATGAAGTAAAATCAACATGTAACTAAAGAAGAGAAATGTAAGTGGGGAAAATTTTCTCCTAATTGGCTTGGACACTATATCGTTACTCATGCCTATGGATAAGGTGGTTATCGTTTGTCTTCACTTGAAGGTAAACCCAAATCTGATCCCCTCAATGCCTTGCATATTAGACCATTTTATTGTTGAAATAAAGTCCTATATCACCTTCTGTCTATTGACCGCTCATCCCTTGAGCACCATTCACCTTCCATGTTACCCATTTTGAGGATCAATGACTAAACAAGAATCATATGGTTACCTGTCACCTTTCAGCCTTATCTTCATTATGAGTACCACAGCTCTACTCATGGCATGATTCTCATGGATACTTTTCATCTTTTTCAAAGATGGAATCCCATGGTTGTTCATCACCTGAAACCATCTCTATCATAGTTAAGCTTTGGGTGCTATGACCTTGTCTTCTAAACAATAACCTATTTTTCCTCTATAGTCTTGTCCATGACTTAAACGTCCAAAAAAAAAGTGATTCAACTCATTGAGTCAAAATTCCAATAAAAAGATGAATCCCTCAAAAGGGACATCTCTTCTCTCTATCTCGCCGCTATAACTAGACTGCTTCCTCAAAGGACAACTATACAGAGTCATTGCAAAAATACAATAAAATTGTCAAAAGCTTCCCACATCGATCAACTTCACAAAGACCTCAAGGAGGTAATATACTCATCCCATATAGACTTCCCGCATCGATTAGTCTATAAAGAAAAAACAAATGAAGAAAATGAGAACTTTTTGTTGTGCACTTACCCATTTTTGATCATGGGTTTCTTGCCAAGTAAACATATTGTCATACACTAAGTTACACTAAACCACCCATTTTCACCTCACTACCTTTTCACCCTAATTTCTTGCTCGCTCAACTGGTCACAACTGTGACATTTCGTGATCATGTGACTTTCTTCACCCTTAGAATAGTCCATTATGCAATGCCTTTAGGGTCTTACATTCATAAGTCCATCTTTGGTATGCTGGAATCATTAGGGTTCTTATCAATTAAACGACTCTTTTATCACCTCTTACCATTCACCTCTTGCATTACTTATTGATTCTCCTATGCAAGACTTGACCATGACTATCACCTAAGACTCAACCATGCCTATGACCTAGACTCAATCATGCCTAAAACCTATCAACCCATTCCTCTAATCATCATATTCTTCCCTAGATTATGGGAAAAATACATTGGCTTGAGGCCTGTTTTTGCTGGGGATATGTAGGAAACACTCCTAGGGCATGGGGCTCTTGGAGGTTAGCTCAGCCACTCCTTACCCTAACCTATTTTCTCCCATTTTCCTATTCCTATTCTATCTTAGTTTCCATTTTCTACAACACTTGGAAGTTAATACAAACATACATATCTACCATGTTACCACATCACAAAAAGATCCAATCAATCATTTCACATTCCCATAATATCAAATATTTTCAAAATCTACACCATAACATACATATAACTCATCATTTATTTGCCATATTACCAATAACTTGGACATTAAATCAAAATTAAAAACAAGACTCCACCATGCCTAACCTGACCTGACTCCATCATGCCTATACTGATTTGACTCCATCATGCCTACACTGACCTAACTCCATCATGCCTAAACAGATTTGACTCCATCATGCCTAAATTGACTTGACTCCATCATGCCTAAAATGATTTGACTCCATCATTCCTACACCGACCTGACTCTATCATGCCTTAATCGACATAACTCAACCATGCCTAAGCCGACCTAACTCCATCATGCCTAAATGACCTGACTCCATCGTACCTAAATGACCTGACTGCACCATGCCTAAATGACCTGACTCCATCATTCCTAACTGACCTGACTCCACCATGCCTAATCCACTTAATTTTCGTAACATACAAACAACAAACGAACAAAATTACAACACAAGTACAACACTCATCTCATAAATATCATTAATTATATCACAATGAAAGTCTCTATATCCACACATATAAAAAGATATAAATAAATACAAATATCTCAAAAAATCTCATATAAAACCTCACCATATTCGGCATGCAGGTCAATATATGATCAAAAATCTCAAAACTCTCATATACAGCCTCACTATCATCAGCATGCAGGTCGATATATATCAAAAATAATAATCAAAATGACGACGTCAATCATTGGCCCCTTTGATGTCCATCCCGACACCCTCCCATCATCTCTCTGCACTCTATGGGTCTAGCCCTCACCTCCGCCTGACCTACAGCTGGGTCAGGCCTCCGTGAACTAGTGGCCTCACCCTGACCCTGTCTTTGGGCTCGCTGGCTCCCTGTACTCTCTGCACTATGCGTGTAATATATCATCCTCTCACTCGAGGCTTGCTGTACCCTATAATCTACATAAGAAGGGACGTCTATCCCAGAAACAATCAAATGATCCTGATAGTATCTGGCCTCATTCATGGCATCCCTGAATCTTGCCATCGACACTATCTGTGGGGGTGCCATAGGTCTTGCATCAACTTGCGAGCTCTGTCATGCTACTGGTGGCCTTAACCCCTGTATCTGTGACCCCTTCCCTCCTCCCTATACCATGGGACCCTGTCCCTAGGTTTGTGAGGGTGCCTATGCTATGACATGGGCCTTTAAGGCCACAATCTGCACCTGTGTAGTGGCCAATTGGCCCTGTAAACCTGTTACATTTTCCTGTAGGGTGGTCACCTGTCCCCTATCTCCATCTCCACCCTGTACAGGTGCCTATCCCTATGTAACCTGGGCCTGAAGGGATGCTACCTATTCATGTAATGTGGAAACTTGTACCTCAGATCCTATTAGCTGCCCCTGCACTACTCCCAGCTATTTCAAAAGTGTAGCCACCTACCTCTGTAATGTGTCCCTTTGTACCATAACTGTGGCTAGGTCAGGCTGCCATGGCCTCGGTGATGCTTCCCATAGCTGCACTACCCACCACTGCATGTATCTATTTGTAACTCCAGTTTCATCAATCCACTAGTCCACTGCATGCTTCTCCTACTCTTTCGGCACCATTGGTTGTGGTAGAGGCATAATCCTCTCCACGTCTTCTCTCCTATACTAAGGGAATGGTGGAGGCATACCCTATGGCAGCCCAAAATGCCATCTGACCCTATGCATGGGTATCATCTCGTGCTCTCCGGCATGGTGCCCCTTTATCCATATCAGAAGCTGCAACTCATCTAAATCTATTGCCATCTTCCTGTAGGAAGGGAATCCAACATACGAACTCCAAATGATGTCCACTCTAGACAACCCCTCTAGAATGCACCTGTAGTATGTTACATCATGTGTAGCCCTAACAACCCTGCACTCTCCAACAATAGGCACCCAATGCCTGTAGCTAACTCGAACCAAGCTTTCCTCAAATGCATCAGGCTGAGGCATACCAACTGGACGCACACATACGATGTGCTCATATGCCCAACAATGAAGCAGAAAGGTACAACACAAACTGAACCTCTGTAGCCTCCCATAGGCCCATAATTCCTTGTATAAATGCACTAAGAATGCTGGTACCCAAGAAAAATGGGTCCTCTCCTCCATCATGTCATGGAGAACCCCCATCAATGCTCATTGGAATCTCCCACCCTCTGCATTTGGCAGTGTAAAACAGCACACTTCCTCCATAATCAGGACAACTAACCTCATCTCCTAAGGATGGGCCGCGTACATATATCCATAACTTAGTCTTGCGCTATGGAACCTCATATCCACCATCCCCTCTCCAAACACTGCCAACATCAGATCCTTTGATGCCTTTGAAGAAATCAAATACACCTGCTCTCCCACTATAGGTAATTATAGGATCCTGTATACATCCTTTAGGGTGACTGTGATCTCACTCATTGGTAAATGAAATGTGGTGGTCACTGAATCCCATATGTCAATGAGTGTGAGCATCAAGCTTGGATCCTGAACTACGTGCCTATAACGTTGGATCCCAATCAGGTCGATGTTTGTCACATGCCTCCACTCCTCGGTGGTCACTCTCGATCATACCATTAGTAATATTGGTTGAAATCTGTCCCGCATCTGCAGTTGGTCCCTATCCTACATTCAACAAAGCACAACATTGTCAAACCTTAACCGTACCCAATTTAACTTGTAACCAACCAACCTATTCCCAAGACTCTCCCTACTTATTACCTCATAACCAAACCCTAACTGTAAAGACTAACCCTTCTCCCCCCATCCCAATTTCACATCCATCCACTCATCCCTATTGGTACCTATTACCATACCCATTTTCAATATAGCTACCTTTATATCTGCATTTCCTATCATTCCCTCCCACCCTATCTCAATTTTTGACCTATTTTCCCTTAGACATGATCTAGCATCGGTCACTCTTAACTGAGCATCGGTCCATCATAACCGCCATCGGCCACCTAATAATTGATCGATGTTGGCCAAGGCCAGCTGACGTCGCTCCACCCCCTGACCGTCATCGGTCACTGTCATGCGACATCAAAATCTGTAAACCCCCCTATTTCTTAAAAAATTCTCTGAATCTGACCCTAAATAGCTACTCTAACCTGCCCAAACCTATCCCATCTTCATTCCCAATCCTATTTAACCTACATTGGACCTTCCTACCCCTCATTTCCTTCATTTTTACCCATAAAATTCAAAAAATAAATACACCCAAATTTTCACCCAACCCAATTTCAACAACATATTTCAACAAAAAATGAAGCATTGGGATAGAATCTTATCTTCAACCCGATGTTCATCTACATGGTGGTACTTCTAGCCACTACACTCGATGGCCCACCCAATCCCTATCCTACCTTTACCATCCCCAAATAAACTCCCCACCTCATAACAAATGAAATCACTCAAACTGATATCATGTGGACCCACGTACAAAATGCTAACTCACCCACTACAAGGCTCGCCAACTCATCTCTCTGTCTCGTTCTATCGCTTTCGGAATTTTCCACCTCTCTTCTATGTCATTTTCTACAATTGGAAAATGACAAATGATTCCGTAAAAAAGATGGAATTTTACTTTTTTTAACCCTAATTTGACATGACCGGCATGTTGGTCATATTTTGTGCCCTAGCCAATCAATTATCGGTTGCCATATTACCAAAATTTGTCAACCCTTATAGTTGTCTATTAAGGCTAGGCTTAATTTTGCTTGCAACCATTAGAGACTCAAACACCTTTTTATCATTATGGAAACCTATTTAATCAATACCCACAAGCCCAAACTACCCCAACATTTCCTTAGTTGTACATCTCGGGATTTGTTATTTTACCTATACCTTGGGCTTACTTGTACCATGACCCATTTTCATGAACCCAACCTACTTAGTGTGACCATTGAACTTATGTACTCGACTATACTTTGTGATGTTTTTACCTATGTTTTTTTAGCTTAACAACCATACCTTGCCTATTGCCATGCCGTTTATCCCGACCAAAAATTTGGTGTATCAGAACATACCTAAATGTTCCTACACCTAACTCTACATTGTGTTTCTGGACCATATCCAATACCTTGGATACCTGAAACGCTTCACCCTTGATTTGGATAAACATATTGACCTAAGACGATGTAAGAGTTTTCAAGCTCTTTAACCTGGTACTGTGTTGTAATCTATACTTGTACGTGCGTTTGATTGTCCATTTGCGCATTACCCAATTTTTATCCATGGCCTCTTACCTATTACTCGAGTCTGACCACTACCCTTCTCCACCTACCTTCACCTTCTACCAACTACACATTTATCAATCCATTCACCAATTCCATGTCTTATACCTCATTAGTTCCTGGTTTGAGGGAGATCACCTTCACCCACAGATGGGGCAATTACTTCCTATTTTTGTTCATCATCACTTACTAATACAAGCTACATGACAAAAAGGGGAAAAATGTAGACACCAAATTTGGGTCACACTCCTCCTTCTACCTCATATGTATATTAATTTAATTACTTACAATTAATTTAATGCACATTGTCATAATATTCATTATTTAATTACCTTAATTAAACTAATTTCCACCTCACCTAGACACCTCACCCCACCACATCACCTATACATCCTCATGATAAACCTATTCTTAGAATGTTTCCTTTTTTACTAAGACTCAATATTCACTTGACCATAACTAATTAAGACTTAGTCCTACTTACCATAACTAAAAAAGACTTAGTTCAACCCTAAAATCACATGCTTATTCTTCCTCTAACCGCATTCCCACTTATCTAAGCGTAACATTCTGTTTTGATCCGTAACAATGGGAAAAAGTAGGAAAAGATAGACAAGATCTACTATTTTGGCAACCTAGGATATCCTGGCTTAATTGATGACGATCAACCTGAAATCGAAGCTAGTTACCCTAAACCATTGCCAATTACCATATATTCACTTTGGTAACCTTGTTTTGGAGGTTGGAAAAATTATTTGAGTTTTGGAGAGGAGAGATCTGCATGCAAGCACGCACCAAATCAGTCCTACACATCCAGACATTCTAAACCATACACCAAAGCATTGATGTGATAGGAAAGCATTCACAGGTAAAATGCCAGAGAAGCATATTCCGTGACATTGACCACCAGTTCCATGGATCAGCCATCACTTCCATCCATACCACTAGGTTTGCAACCACCAGTAAGTACATTTAGATCTATATCTTTCCAATACTTATTTAGATCAATTTCTTTATCTCTATTTAGTAGTCCTAGTCCTCATTTGCATCTCATCATCTTCTCACCTTCATGTCAATCCCTTTACCTAACCACCTATAACCTCCCAATTCTTCCTTACCTAACTTCTAGACATATCTAAGTATTCCTAGCACTATCATCAACCTCACCATTCTTTGTCCATTCTCTGTGTACAATCACAGAGAATCATCAAAACCAAAACTTCATTGAGTTTCCATCATCTAGACCCTACTCGATGCCTGGCTAACCTAGACCATCATTGTTCTATCTCTCAAATAGAAATCATTCATACCAGACCGACGTCGGTCTCTATATGTCCAGTAAATTTTCCTATAACAACATCCCCATAACATTTCACCTAAATAACACCAAATCACCTAAAGATTGACCCTGACCTTTCCCAACCACGTTATTTACTTGTCTGACTTCAAGATTTGATCATAACCTATCCTGTTAGATTATATTTTCTTATTGTACTTGAATGAGAAACCTAAATCCTTTTAGCTATAGTACGATATTATTGGTTTGCATCATTTCTTGCATTAAGTTATTTTAAACAGTGGATTGACAACCCTGTAGGAAGTAGCACACTTCTCAGATCTAGCACATACGCTAGGTAATCCACTCACATATATTGTTTAATATTCCTCTTGTGGTCTTATTTTGTATTCGCGGGTAGTTCCTCCTAGCAAAAAGGAATTTCTCACTATCAGCATTGAATCAGGAATTCAGAACACGCACACTCTACCTTCCACCTTCATTCATAGGTATTTCTCCTCACCTTTACCTTATCTGTTTTGCTCTTATGCATGCACACTATTTGGTGAAACACACATACTTAATTATTATGCAATGGATGGGATAGGAGTCTAAGATGTTGGTTAGAAATGTCTCTAGATGGGATGCAACTTATAAAGTTAATAATCTCATGACACTCTATCATTGCAAAAGGGTTTGTAATTAACTTACATGGATGTATGTGTTACAAACTTGGTTTTAATTCTACATATGTAATTTGAATTTATTAGGGACAAAAGAATTCTATTTTTCCTCATTGGGCACTAGCCCATGATATAGGAAAAAGGGGAAAATCCCTTGAAGCTATACATTAATATTAAGTTATTAACTTACTTAGACATAAATAAACAAAAAGGTAAATGGGTAAAAATGTGCTTCCTTATGCAGATTTACTTAATCTAAAAATGGAAATTAATTAGCTCAATCACGTTTATGTCTAAAAGAGACTTAATGTCCCTTTTATTTACAAGGGGTATCACATAAATGGTAAAATAATGCAAGAAAATAAATAGGTTGGGAAGAAGATTTTATCTACTTACCTACCTCAGATATAGTTATAACTTATAACTTGATAGATTAAAGAACTTGCTTGAATAATCAAGGATGATGACATTAAATTTTAATGAAGGATTTAATGTAACATCAAATTCACTTTAAGTTATGTTTATCTAGTTGAGGATACTCAGTTGGATGTTGAGACATGACAATTGTAGTGAAGTACCTTCGTAACTATAAGATTCGTTATGAGGTTTCTACGTTGCAGTTGACATGTCTCAATACCCTTCGGAGTTTGCTCAACTAGAATAACATAAGTTCTTGACCTGATCACTATTTTTCCCTATGTAGGGATAAGAACATGACGTAGTGTCCGAGTTAACCCTTGATGACTTAGGATAACTAGAAAAACCTAATCGACGTGAGTCAATTGAGTATGTCTATGTACCTTTAGTCACCCTGGGAAGTCCCCCACACTAGGATATGTTGCTAACCTTATCTAGGGCTATACTTTGAACTGCGTGGACTGATAACGATCAATAAAGACCAATCTAGATAATAGATCAAGTGTAGTGAAAGACTTATTCTGTTTAATGTGTATACCGTCTAGGAATGCAAACATGATAAACATGTGTAAATTTTTGGCCAACGTATTACAAGCTGCTGGTTGCATTGTTCTATGTCACTTAGTTTAAGAAGTGGGATTTCAGATGAATATCAGTAACATATATTCAGATAAGATCTTAAACATAACACTTGAGTACCCCTAACATGGTAAAGAAACTAAGTATACTTCAATACACATTACTGAATAACATGAGAGATCGGATTACATCGAGTCATGAAATGAGAGATCGGTGTTTCATCGAGTCATTACAACTGCATATGGTTTTCTATTATTAGATAGTTTGGCATTTGAACGTGTGTTCTAAAATTATGATTTAGAATAGAGTACATTGTGTAAATTTTTTTTTTTTTTCCTTGTTTCTAAATTCTTAAAACGGGAATGTTACATCACCAGACCTTTGTCATTGACATGAAAATTCCAAATTTTCTCTAAAGTCCTAGTGGCATCACACATTTACTAATCATTCTAGTGAGTGCCCTATAAAGCCTCTATTCAGAAGCTAGAGAAGATCCTCAAAGCCTTTCCTTGGGCTAACTCTTCTACTAGAAAATGTTTTCATCGTGTTACTTGGGAGATTCACTGCCTTCCCTGCAAGTCTGGGGGTTTGGGCCTTATTGACATTCAAAAAAAAGGGTGGACACTCCATGCGAAATGTATTGTTTGATGCATCCAATGCCAAGAAACATGGAAAGTACTCATGCACCATGGAATTGAAGAAGGATCACGTTACGACCACCCTACATGGAAAGGTTTGGGGTTTGTCAACCTCCTTATTGCTTTGGTTCCTGTTAAAGTTATTGGTACCTTTGTGCTTGAAAGAATTTGGAAAGCTTGGGAGTGTATTAAACCATGGATACAATGGTAAGGTGACAACTTTTGAAATGGCCTCTCCATTAACCATCATTCCCTCTGGTGGTCACCGATATTTTAGGCTCATGATAAGTGTTTTGCAGACATCCCAAGGATTCATGAGCTCAATTTTTTCAAGTGAAAATTTTTCACCATCTAAGATTTATTGTGTAAACACTCTCAATCTTGATTCTCTTAGCTTGAACTTAAATCTCAATATCAACTTACCAACCAGGATCATGCCAACATCACTTGAGTGTTCAATTCGGTCCCAGATCACATGTTGCACAAGATTTCTGTGCATTCTTCTTGCCCTTGGTGGATGGATTTAAAGTGGTATGCTGATACCAATTTTAAAAATTATTCAACTAGTAAAGGCTAAATTTGGCTTTCACCTCATCTACCCATGGTTGAAAATCTCAACACTTGATGGGGAATTCATTCCACTCTATCTTCCTGGAGTAGGAAATTTGACACCGTTTGGTCTATCTGTGTGGAGCCTAAAATTGCCCACTTTTTGTGGTGTATTCTACACCAAGGTCTTACTGTAGGATATCAACTTGTTCAAATTGGGATCCCAGCTCCTAAGTTTCCATTCTATGGCCACTTGGAAATGATAATGCATCTATTCTGGTTTTTCCTGAAAACTCAACTTTCTTTAAATTGGATACACTCATTTTTATTTCCACTCAGATCTCATTGGTTTACCTGGTAGAATATCCTTTTAGGAGATAATCCCAAACTTATGCCTATGTTCACCCAGATTTGGCTTGTTTTCAGAGGTGAAATTTTGTTTTGGATATGGAAAGAAAGAAAAGCTTCTTTCTTTGCTAATTCTGAAGTTGATCAAAAAAATTTTGTGTATAAAAAATCTATGGTTATCTCCAATGTGTTGTTGTAGATTCAATTCTAGGAAAAAAAATCACGTTGGAGGTGAACCACCTCCAGACTATACTATGAAACTAGGGGGAAGGCCCATGTAATGTTTCCCATGTGCCACCTTTTCCAACTCGATGCTCCTCATCACCTAGTTGTGGTGGTCGGCATAACCATTCACAACGACATGCTTTTAGCTGGGCTCAATGCTCCTTGGGCCCTCTCCATCAAAGGATTCATTCACTAGCTCACCCGCGTGGCTAGGGGTCACTACACCCTCATCAACAAAGGAGTCCTTCGCTAACTCACCAATAGGGTTGGGGGTCATCGACTCGCTAGCACAGGTGGGACTCTCCTGCAGCCTCTGCACAACACACTGTTGATGGATGGAATATGCCCCTGCCGCCACCATCTTCTAACATGTTCCATCACCTCAGCCTTGCCATCCCCACTCAAGGTGAGGCAAATCATGAAGAATAAAATACCTCTAGTTGGGATATCCTAGATTCTAGAAAAGATCTACTAGGCTTGGGCTAGCCAGATGATCATGATCCACCCACTTCGGGAATATTTTCTGCTGTTGCTTGAATTAGTCCTTTGTAATTTTCTAGGCACTGCCTAGTTTTTGTTTTCTCCTAGGCTTGGCTGAGTTTGTTTCTCGCTCTCGTAGGCTCAACCTATCTTATTTGTGGTTGTGGGGCATGCTCTCATACCGCCCACTTTTTTGCTGAAAGTAATCTTGTATCTTATTGAATTAATATAATATAAGATCTCTTTTCATCAAAAAAATTTAAGGAACATTATGTGGATTGAATTTAATGATTCCTTGACTTATAATTTTTAATAAGTTTTATGAATTTTATGATTTCATTTTGATGAAATTGATGCTTAGATAAATTATTTTTCTTTTTAATAATCAAATCCCTTTGCACCAACCAATTTCAACTAAGATTCCCATTAAAGTAGCAATGCATAAGCATTTTAAGCTATTTGTAATACCAAGGACTGCTAGGTTCAACTAATAATATATTTATAAAGGTTTGGTCAATTAATAATTTTCTCTCAAGCTGTCTTTGAAAATCTTCACAATTGTTGCCACATGCCTTCCACATAAGATTTGATATTAAAATAGATGTCTCCTAAATGGAAACTTTTACTACGTTTCCTTATTTTTTACAAGAATTGGATTGTTTTAATACTATTGCATTTTTCAATTTTATGATGTATATACTTTAGTTTGATGCCAATAAAAAAATATCCTCTTCAATTAGTTAATATTACTATTTTCTTTATTTTCAATTACTTGTATTCTTTAGCGTGCTATCTTATGGATGTAGAAAGTTATGTCATCATGTTTTGAACAAGATATTTTCTCCATGTTTCCTTCTAATTTTGTCATATATATACGATATTTTTGTTGTGTTTGCACGTGCCTTTGACATTGACAGGATTTGTGTGTGTTGAGGGATTTGAATCCCTATGAGGCCACATCAAAGCGTCAGAAGTTGGGTATTAAAATATTTAACGACAATTTTTTAAAAAGTTGCATGCCAATTGGAGAGCCACATTCTTCACCTTCTCTCTTAGGTCCATAGTTTTTAAGTTGTGGTATGCCTTGTTGTCGTAAAGATAGCCTTACAGTCATTGTCGTAAACTTTAATTCATTTTTTTCTTGAATAAGTGTTTGTTTGTTTTTCCTTTCCATCTTGGAGGAATGAAGACTAGAAACAAAATTTCCCCCACTCAAATGGTGTGACCGTAACTACACCCCACACGCAAAGAGAAGAAGAGTTTAAGAGGATTCAATTAGTTGTGAATGTTTTTTATTGCAAGTAGTCAAATCTGCTGAAGCCAATGATCATAGATGTGGTTAGAGAATGGCTCCACTTGTTATCAACAAACCCTTTGTATCTTTCCAAGTTTCGTATTATTCATTCTCATTCATGAGGATTTGGCTTGGCTTATGATTCTAATGAAGATGCGATGAAATGTGAACCTTCTCACAAATTAAAAAAATGGGTGTTTCAACCACAAAAATGCTTTCTGGAAATAAAAAAAAAGTAAAGTGCCAAAAACATTGTTGATAGAGGCAACAAAAAATTTAAAAAGAAAAGAAAATGATTTCCTCCTCCCTTAAGTCCCTATAAATAAAATTACAGTTATACATTATCTAAGACTATGAAGTTGTCGAATATTTATGACTACAAGTTTGTAAATGATTATATTTTGAGATGTATTTAGATTACATTATGAAACTTTTTTTTCTCCACATTCCTTTTTATGTGATATTACCAAATATAAAATAACTTCTACAAAAATGTTGACATAATGTTCATGTTTTGTTATTGTTTTGCACATCTAAATTTGAAAATAGAAAATTTACAAAAATATGTATTTACTTATGGGTACCAAGTAAAGAAATATAATCATATAGATGTAGTGAAGTTAAGTATTGCGAAAACAATTCAGTTACATTTTTTGACACGATAAAGTATTACCCTTGTGTGGTTTCCCCTAATATGGATTGTACATTTTATTTCTACGAAAAAACACTTATATATTTATGTTTCCTTTTTTGGATTAATGTTTTACACTACTTTATTTGTAAAAAATGAACTTATAGTTTCTTAACAAATAGTTTTGCACGTGTATTGAAGAAATTTAATTGGAGTGTGTCGAAGATTTTAAATTTATAAAATCATTTTCCTTTCCATATAAGTGATGTTGAGTTTTTTTTCTTGTTATGGCATATAAGAACAAGTTTACTTGCTTAATTATTTAGTGCTATGTTAGGAATAACTTTAGTTTTAATACCTTATTTTTCGTTTCCGTGAAATGGAACGTTGCGTTTCCTATAGTTTAAAAAAATTTCCTTCTACTTTTACCATTCTAAAATTGCGAACATTTTCTTTTACTATTTCATCTCCTTGCAACATTATGATTTCTGAGTTTTTATTGTTAACACCTTTCTTTTTCAATTTAAGGAGAACTACAATTATGACTAGTGCTTTTGGTGGATTCATTCAACTTATTTCATTTTGTAGCAAAAAAATGATATTCATTGTAGTTATTTACCCACCATACGAGTGAAAACATATCCTAGACATTCATATTTGTCCTCTAATTTACATTTACCTCATTTTAAGTCGTTGAAGTTAACATGCAAAACTCCCAAATTTTCAGTGTATTATTCCTGTAATGGACACATGAATTTTGGAGGGATCACACAACTAATGATGGGTTTTCTTGATGTGGACTCGACATTCCAACTTCTAAACGTTTTCCCACCTCATTCTGTGTTGAACACAGAGACCCAACATCGTGTGGAACTTTTTTATGGAGTGAACCTTCAAACACCATTATTACCATCTAGATCTGTAAACCAAGTTTTGGACAAAATGTTGAAAGAAGGCACCAATGTCCATTTGCGTAAATCCATTTTTAGGATGGTCAAACATGAACTGTATGATTCTAACGTTTTCCCATTACTAATGGATTTATTTCCCTCTGTAGGATTTTTGACATTTTCATTTTCCCCCTCTTGCCTGCAGGACTATTCTTATTAGTGTCATGGATATTGTGTTAGAAACACACCCCAAAATTGGTGTTTCAAATCGACTTTCAACCCATGTTGTTCAAGGCAAGTAGAAGAGTTTGAAGCCAACCCATGGTCTTGATAATCCTTTGCTTCTACAAACACAATCTAAAAAAAATGCTCTGTAAAATTGTGCAATCATTCCTATCCAAATTAGTGCACTAAATACAACCATGCATGTGTGGTTTGTTGAGGGACGTGCCCTGGAAAAATCATCCCTTCTAGAATATAACAATGTAAAGGGTAGTGGTTATTTTTTCATCTTTGATTTTGTGGACAACAAAGGAGGAGAAATCCATGTCACTTGTTTAAATGAAATTACTGAAATGCTATATGGAAATATTAAAAGTGGAAAGATGTACACCATGTCCAATGGCAGGATAGGAAATGTAAAAACATGTTACAATAATTTGAACAACCCTTTAGATATTTTTTTTTGCAAACTTCCTCAATTGTATATCCTCTCAATGTGAATGAGGATACAATATCTTCACATCACTTTCACTTCACAACAATCAGAGATATACCTGGAATACTTGTCGGATCTTATATTGACATCATTGGAATTTTTATTACAATTTATCCATGCTCCACTATTCGTAGATGTGACCAAAGTGAAATAGTAAAAAGAACACTGCAAATGAAGAATATGTCTAGATATAGTGTTTCAATTACTTTGTGAAGTCAACATTTTGATGGGCTTGGTGAAGAAATTGAGGCCATTATTTGTATTCCATAGCTCTCGATGCTAGCATTAAAAGTTTCATGTGTCTCCAATTTTAATGGAATATCTGTAGATACTATATCCAATACCAAATGATTTATCAACCCTCCAATTACTAAAACTAATTTATTTCATGAATGGGTTATCCCTGATGGTTACTGTATTTCAACGTTGTTTATCACAAACAAAGTTCAAGGCCCTCCAACTAACTTTTCCTTACTAGCAACAATCTCTCAATTCTTGCAAATGGGAAACAATGAAAAGTATGAATGGGCTACAATAACAACATTAATCACAAACATTGCATTGGATATATTTTTTATATGGCTTGCCTCCTCATAAAAGGCAAAAATCAATACAAAAATAAAGTACATGAACTAGATACTAGATCATGGTTATGCGGGAAGTGCAATGCAGGTGATGAACGATGTGATTATAGGTATGCACTCTGGGTACAGTTACCCTGTGGCGTCCTTCAAATTGACCTAGAGTGCATACCTATAATTAGATTATTCAACATCTGTATCACACTTCTCGCAGAACCATGAGCCATTTTCTAATTCATGTAGTTTCTTTTTGCATTACTTGTCACCTTTTATGAGTGGGAAAACCATGTAAAACATATATCTAATGCAATGTT
The DNA here is from genome assembly GCA_019776745.2 of Taxus chinensis. Taxonomy (NCBI): domain Eukaryota; kingdom Viridiplantae; phylum Streptophyta; class Pinopsida; order Cupressales; family Taxaceae; genus Taxus; species Taxus chinensis. The sequence goes on along the minus strand of CM034148.1, from coordinate 38,660,683 downwards.
TGTGATTATTGCTGTTAGTGTATCCCATTCATTATTTTTAGTGTTTCCCATTTGTAGGAATTGAGAGATTTTTGATGGTGAGGACAAGTTGGCTGGAGGGCCTTGAACTTTATTTGTGATAGAAGATGTTGAAACACAGTAACCATCAAAGGTAACCCATTCATGAAATGAATTAGTTTCAGCAATTGGAGGGTTGACAAACCATTTAGTATTAGATATAGTATCCACATCTGTTTAATTGAAATTGGAAACCCATGCAAATTTTAGCGCTAGCATTGGGAGCTTTGGAATACAATTAATGGCGTTAAGTTCTTCACTAAGCCCATTAAAATGTTGACCCGAAAAGTAATGAAAATGCTATATTTGGACATATCCTTCATTTATAATGTTCTTTTTACTATCTCACTCTGACCATGTCTACGAAAAGTAGAACATGAAGAAATTGAAAGAATAATGCCAATGATGTTAATAGAATATTCGATAAGTATTCCAGGTATATCTTTGATTGTTTTGAAGTGAAAGTGATGTGAAGGTATTGTATCCTCATTATCACACCCCACAATCTCATTCTGGTTGCCGCAAGGATAAGTTATAATATGAAAAGTGGTTTACGAAGGTAAGGGGATAGGTATTGTAACTCAAATGAGTTTGTATCTATACACACATAGGTATACCTTGAAAAGGATATGCATACTTATGCGTAGATGTAAGGCCAACTGCATAACAATGCTTGTCGCCAAGCATTCATGAAGGACTTGACATTTCTAACTTATTTTTGCTTTTCTATTTTGTATGAGTTTACTTCACCTTGATGTGTGTGATGATTTCAATGCATTGATGTACTCTATGGCTTCCATACCTATTAATGTGATTCTGGTTCATCTTGCTTATTGGAAATAATGATTTGTTAAATATGGTAAATATGTACATGGCTGTAATGTATCATTTGGGTAATGAGAAATAGTTATGATTGTGTAGACACCGGGTTTTCGTTACCCGCTTACTTCCTTCTATGCACACATTATTTAATTAAAAAATTATCATTATCAACACATAACCTAAGCCACTTCCCCTCATTTCCTAAAATTAATTTTTACTTCCTCATAAATTACTATTTACCCATACCAAATTAGCTTTAACCCCTTCAAAACCACTTAACCATTTCTAAATCATATCTAACACTTTTATCCCAACTTCATAACCTCCCAAAATTGTGTAACCTACTTACAACCATTTTCCCTCACCAATTTACCCTAAACATTTTCTCCAAAATTCCCGGATCGCCGATGATTCTAATAAATTGCCAGCGATTATAAATAGTAGTTTTTACTCCTCTCTCAGGGATCTTCAAAATTATTTTGCACGCTCTTGCACTTTGTCTTCGACCCAAAAAAATCTACATCATTCTAGATATCATCAAGGAACTGTATCAACCTCAAGCTCTTATAACTCATCATTTTGATAGGATCTTTATCAAACATTTTCCTAGGAAGCTCAAAAATTGGTCATCAACTTCAATTAGCTCCATCCAACATTTGGAGACATCTTTCAACCTATTTGCACATCCAAAGGTATTTTCTTGTGTCGTTTCATCATTTGCATGTCATAAAAACATAAACAAAACCAAAATTTATCAATCAAAAGCATTGTCTATGATTTTATAAAAGTTTGTCATTTTCATAGTAATTGCCTATGATTCCCTTGAATCACTCGCAATTCCTATGAATCACCAATGATCCCTATTAATCTGCATCTTTTAATCTATTTATCAGTATAGCATCAATTTTAATCAATATATTGCATTTAACCTATCCTTTCCAAGCATGACTTTACTTTAAATGGTAGTACCTGGCCAATACCATCCTTTTACAAGTATCTACGATTTTCCAATAGTTCAACAACCATTCTTTTGGGACAATACAAACTTCTTATGGAACTTACCTTTTGTGAAATTTTGTTTTCCACTGATATTGAGGACATCGAGGATCAGATCGAGTTCCTCCATGAGATCCAACAAGAAAAAAAGAACTTGTATGATTATTTCAAGTCTCTCCAGATTGCATCCACCCTTGCCTGCATCATATTTGAAGCTGCACATGACTTACCCTTCAATCTTGAGTTCTAAACCTTATTATTTTTTGTTTCATATATCTTTTTCATTTATATATCTATATCATTATTTTCAATTTTCTTAATTGTATGAAAATAGGTTGATATCCTTCGAGGAAGTCCCATTGGATTCCGGAAATCGGCCTTTGCCAAGTAGCTCGTTATCCCATTTATCCAATCCACTTTTTTTAGTGCCTCTAATTTATAGGTTTCTTCATTGGTGGAAGAAGAAGGAGCACTTACTTTACATAAATTATCTAACATCAACATTCATCATCGCGTGTAAATGTAAACCACGACATCTTTTGAGGTGAGTTTGTTTTTGTTATTTCATTTTATTAATTTATAATAGGAAGCAAAAAATATTTGGCACATTCTAGCACACCTGGTGGGACCCTATCCCCTTTCCTTCATTTAAAATTTATTGATTTTCACTATTATATTATCAACTGTGTAATTGTTAACAATCCGGTTAAATCACTAACGATTTTGGTAAATCCCCAGCGATTCCTATAAATCACCGATGACCTTTGTAGATTGTTTTTGATTGCTTAGTCAGTTAATCTCTAACATTCATTTTTATTTTTCCTTCTCTATTTTCATCAAACCTTTGCAAGATTCTACCTTAGGAGCATTTTGTTTGCTGCACTGTAGTTGTGCTAAAAAAATATAAAAAACTTAAAAGGGAAGCATATTACAGGTACATATCTTCCCTTTCTTTTTCTTTTAAAACATTGCATTTTTGTTTGCTGCCCTCATCAAACTCACATTTATTTTTTGGTATTGAAAAGAACCTTCCATTCTATATGATCGCATAATATATTTAAGAGGTTAATATATTGCATTCACTTAATCTCCCTCACACACAACCAAATCACTTTAAACACAACTTGTATCAAAACATTCCTAAATAGGCTGACCTAGTTGGATTTAATCACCAAGAGGAGAAACTAACTCGGTGCTTTGGCCGAGCATAAATAATTGGTGGGCAATATATTAGTTAAGCACCTGACTCCCTTCTCGTTGTGGGACCAGGAAGTAAGGGGGTAGGCCCCAATATAAAGCCCCGTACTAACACCAACACATATTTGGACCTCACATACCTTCGGGTATATTGGGGACTCTATCCTTTAACATCACCTGAAACCATCCATAGTTTACCATTTCATAGGACCCTTTTAACCATTTTTCACATTTCATTCTTCTTTAATTAATCAAGATTATTAAAAAAAATGTGTTTTATGTGCTACTTTTGATGAACAATCTAGATTCATTTTTCATTTTAGATGATTATTTTTTTTCATGGTTCTTATTAGAAAACAATCCCATATGTAGAATTCTGAAAATATGAATGAAAACTTTCAGTGAACTATTGAAAACCTTCAAACCCACATTCAGGATGCTTCACATCTAATCGACCAATAATGAGCATCTCTATCACCATGACCACATGATCAAGAACCCCCACATTCTCCCAGTAGTAAATTTGAGTCCTCTTAAATACTTGATCCACCTAATCCCCATTTCTTTGATAGTGGGGATCCAGTATTTTGTGAAATCTTAAATTCAAACCCCGTTTCCTTTAATTCATATCTCACTGCTTGGGGTGTTCATCTTCAACCATTTACATCTAGATCAAGATCCCTTGTATCTAGCACCTCATATGACTTCTCCCATATTTTTGATCCTGACCATGAGTTGTTCATCCAACAAGTACATCCTTACCCCACTACCAAAAAATTGAAAATGTCTAACATCATATCCTTACCTCCTATTATTGATCTTGACCTCAATGTGGTCTCCTCATAGGACACAACTAATGAACAACCTACATCTTCACTAGACCTCTCCTTTAGCTCCACATCATCTGAAAACAATACCAACGTATCTTTATCCACATAAAGTCCCTTAGTATCATCTACCATCCAAACTCCTCCCATAAGCTTAACATCCATTCCATCAAACATGTCTCATCCTTTCTCATCCCAACAACCTACACCAGTTGTCCAAAATATAGTCATTTCCATCCTGACATCAATACCACCCATCAACAAAAGTTATATTTCTACTATCTACCCATCATCACAAAAGTCATCCACCATATCTACTTCCTCTCAATCCATACCTCAACAATCTTAACCTCTCATTCATACCTATATTCCCTTTTAGCACATAGCCCAACAGTCTCAACCACTCATCCACTCCACTATTCCTTTCCAACATATACCTCAACAATATACACTACTCATAAACACATCCACCCCTTTCAACACATATCTCAATTATCGCAAGCTATTATGAACACATCCATGCCCTTCCAATATTAGTATATCCAACCTTCACAAACCATAGTTTCACAGCCTACCTATAACATTCCCCTGGGTACTCCCCTTCATTAAAATAACCAAGTCAATTCTCATATAATCAACCTGGTCCGTCCTCATCCGATACACGAAAACAACTGCAAACAGATCCTATACAAGATTTGATGAAAAAATATTGATTCTTGAAGCCAATTCCATGGGTCCTAAAAACACATTATCTTATGAACAAATATCCAATGAACCCATCCACCCATATGTACCATAGAAAGCCTATCCTCCTCATTGAGAACTTCCTAAATTCATCAAATTCTACAGCAAAGAATACCCTAGAAAACACATCTGGGCCTTCTAACATGCCTATTACCTTATAGCAAACGACCATGACCTTATGTTGAGGAAATTTCCCATGTCCTTATCTAGCCATGCTTTAGATTGGTACAAAAACATCTCGCAGTATTCACTATTATCATTCACACAACTTTCTTAAATTCTTATATAACATTTTTCAATCAATCTCGCATGAAATATCACTATCACTGACCTATACGCAATCAAATAATTTGAAGATGAATCCATTTCCGAATTTGTCACCCATTGGAGGGGCATTATATGTAGACACAAAATCACACATTTTGAGTCATTATTTAGTCTCGATCACATACTATTATTTACATGATTCCTAAGTAAGAAAAGTACTAATCAACCCATGTCTTTGGCCACCTTTCTTTGCTTTATGCTTTTGTTTTTAGTCTTGCACTTGTACTTGCTCAGTCTGTCTTTTCACTTTTCAACATTTTTCATTCTGGTCACTAGTGCCTAGGCAAGATTCTAGCGCCAGGTGCTCCCATCCCCTCTAGGTGTCCTTCTCCTCTTTGTACTTTGGTCACATTTTCTGGGTCCTTTCTAGACGTTCGAGCATCTTATATTTTTGGTAGTCAAAATTTTCGGGGTTGATTATGAAATTCAAGCAAGGGAATCATATAAATATAAAGTTATGTGATCATAATAAGGGACCAAACACTAAGCATCTACTATCTCCACCTAAGGTTACATCCATTAAAGGAATCTATTGCTCCATTTACATCCATCTAATTCCATCACAAGGGAAAAATCTGGTTCATCTGCATCACACTTCATAGGAGGGGAGTCTGTTGTTTCCATGCACACATTTATTACATTATACATCTAGCTAACTTACTCGTTACTCATAAAGTACGACAAGGAACAAGATTAACCTAGGGCACAATTCCACACACACACACACACACACACACACACACACACACACACACACACACACAAACACACCTACATTGGGTTTGAGATGTAGTGTAATTCTCAATGGTAAGTCGACCATTATGATGGCTGAAGATAATCTGACCCCTCATTTTGCATCTTTCTTTTTTAGGATTTGATATATATTTGAGGGTTTTACAAGTGCTTTCTTCATTACAAGTTTTCAGGTACCTCAGTGATCCAAGTGTGACATACATGTGATAAAAGGTAAAAAAGTGTGAAACCCTAGTAGCCATATTAGAACCAGGTTCCGACCTTTTCTACAGAACAAGGTGCATAGAAACAAGACTAGGGTGCCTATGGGTGTCCCCATCCCTCTCCAGGTGCCTTAGTCCAGCTAGTTATACCTCTGTTGCATTTTTCCATGGTTCGTTGTGATGGTCTGTTATTTTGTTTCATCATACTGCTTAGTCCCACGTCACTACAAGTTAAGAAATATTAAGGTTAATACCTTATCCTTCTCATTTCCTTTTATTGATAAAATAAAATAAATTGATTATCATTCATATTTTACTGCATATCATTTATATCATAGCTATACATGATTCATACAAAATAGTTAGATTTTTATTGAATGATTGTGGTGAATCCGTAGATTATAACTATTTTCCCTAGGATCCACTACAAAACCCTAATGGCTAAGGATATCTCTTCACCTTCTCGGCTTTTCATGCCTCATGTGAGTGTCAATCCTATCTATGATGAGGCAACCATAACTGAGCTTTCTGCTTTATATTGTGATGTTACTCTTTCAGATGATACTAAGAAACAACTCTTAGCTAATGAATGCCATGCAACTACTAGCTTTGATAATTCTACTATTGGCATTGTTTCTGATCCAATGATCTTTACTCGTTGCACACCTTTTTATATAGTTGGTTGCACCCATCCTTCTGGAATTTCTAATCAAAACTTGGATGATGATATTATTATTTTCATGCTTGGTCTTGATGATAATAAACATGTGCCTGATGATTCTCATACTAGTCACGATGATACTCTAGCTACATATCACGCCTCTCCTATTTCTAAAAATGCTAGTGCTCCTACTAATTCATTATATGTCAATGATACGCTTGATGATATCTTTCTGTCTGAATCTTTTTTTGATTTTTACGACACACTTGATAGTCATGATTCCACTTCTTTTCATACCATTGAGTTTTAATCTCCCACCCCACTATCATCTTCTTCTGAGGTTATATCTAATAACATCTATTGGTCATCTCCTTCTATTAGTTCATATCCTCATATCACTTCATGTACTTCTACTGGTTTATCTCCTCCTATCACTTCATCTCCTTCTATGAGTCAATCTCCACCTACCGTCTCATCTCCATCCCCTACAGATGTTTTTGATATTAGACCTACTACTTATATGGATGCTCCATGTCCTTAGGCATCTATCACTTATTTGGCACCAATATCTAGTGTGCCCTTAGCATCAGAATCTCCTCTTTCTCCACTTGATATTACTATTATTACTCATAATGGAAAATTACAACTACTTAACACATTATTACCATCCTCTGCTATTTATTCACATGATATCTTGTCCCTCACACATGTTGTTGGTCACCTACAATCTTAGGTCCAATACCTCACATTAGAAAGTAGGGCTTATTACACTTCCATTGATTAATTCATTGTATGGAAATCCTATTCCCAAAAATATTCACAACTCAACATTTCTTAAGGATTTTGTTATGCCTACATTATCATGTTTTGATGGTACTAAAAACCCATACTTGCATCTTAAGCATCATTGTATGGATATGACTTTATATTCTAATGATTGATTATTACTTAAATCCTTTCGCCATAGTATCACAGATGATACTCTCTAATGGTACCCACATCTACCCTTTAGATCTATTAGTACCTATTGTGAGATGTAAGAAGTTTTTCTTCGTCGATTCATAGTCAACAACAAACCTTGAGTCACGTATGATCATCTTCCTAGCTTACATCAGGGTAAAACTGAACCTATCATTGATTGAATTTTATGATTCAATTCTTGCATGCACCAACTAGTCTTCCAGCCTATTAACTTAGAGAAGCAATTTGTCTTCTGTTGTGGTTTGATTCCTCCCTTAAAAAAATGATTGTAATATGACACACATGAATCATTCACGCTTTTATGCTATAGGGTCATTAGTTTACAACAATATCTCATTTCTACACATGTTATAGATTCTCCTCATATTGCTACTACTGCTATATCATCTAGTTCTTATCTGCTCCCATCTATTGAGCATCCTACATGGTCTCCATCTCTGCCAATTTGCAAGCAAGTTAAGACTACTCCATTACCAACACATCCTCCATCTCCTACTCCGCGTCAGGCTACACCTCAGACTTCCACACCTATTTCATAAGGACCATTACATTTCTCACATCAAGCTAGACCCCATGATGTACTATGGGCCTTTCTTGAGAAACGTTTAATTTGCTTACCTTTTAATCAACACCATTAACCACATCACTTGCAATGCTAGTGTGATAGACCTTACTACAAATATCACCATATCACTAGCCATAGGGACAATGACTATTATGCCCTTCATGATCACCTTTAATAATTAGTAGATAAGGGCCTCATTTCCTTTGGCTCTCACTCACGTGAGTGGTCTATATCTCCACTCCCTTATATGTGTGTTATTACTCCGGTTGAGTTATCTCCTTCAACTAGTTTTAAGGTAATTGTCCCTCCACCGCCACAAGTAATTACTCATGAATTATCTCCATCTCATCCATCCATCGCTGCACCATCTCATCCTCCATGTCATGCTAATACTACAAATTGGATTCCACATCCCTCAACATTTGTGCTTCCCACTGCTGCTTCACCCATCGTTGGTGTTGCTCTACATTAAATTCAAGTCGACTCATAAAATCATGCTGATTTTATTCCACATGCTTCCACCATTTCATGCCGACTTGGTCTTTGGTAGGTGATTTCTATCACCTTACCCCCCGATGATGTACTCTTGTTCTTTATTTCACACTTGACTATTGAGGGCATACTATACACATGAAGCTCACACACTTCACAATAGACACTACACATCGCACATATTCACACATCTTACATACATACATCCTACATCCTACATCCTACATCTTACATCTTACGTCTTATTATGCATCTACACATCTCATATCATCCACACATCTTGCATTACATACTATACCTCCTACATTACACACATTACAAATGAAAATTTATCATCACCACATCTAGTACACATATCATGCATTTTTACTCATCTAATTATACACTCTTCACTCACTACCCTATGACGCACTCTAGTCTCATGGTCCATACTAGACTGTTGAGGGTATACAAATCAAATAGACCTCATCACACTCACACATTCAACCATTCAATATTTTTATCATGTGACATTCATCCATTAGTGATATATGCCATAGGTTACATAATCACTTCTCCTAGCATCCTTTAGTGATATACGATTTAGGATAAATCATTACACATTCTCACATGCCATCTCTAGGTCGCATATCATCACTACTCATTCATCACATCACGTTACACAAAACACATAGTTCAACCATTTCCCGATGATGCACTCTCATTTACATTTTATTATTGATTGTTTAGGGGGCATAAACAAATGAACCTCACTACATATAATTCCATTCACTCGAGAGGAATGTGACTCCTATCATTCACTCTACATTCCTTTCCATCCATCCACATCATATTACATATCTTGGTTGCATTTACTCTTGCTTACATTTACTCGTAAATGTTCACTTTATTACACATGCTAGAAAGATATCTTATATTTCATTGTATTTATCATATACATACGCACGTTCACTTACTTTCTAGTTGTGATCACAAATTATATATTTCCATTACACACAACATAGATGCTTGGTGCATTACCTAGCACCAGTCCCACAATGGCTCCTAGGGGCATCCAATTTTGTACATTATAGGTTCCATCATTTCATTTTGTTTCATAACACATTATATTATCAGATTATACATGCTTTGACATACTCCTTATCTTCCTAACATGCTAATGGGTGCTTCATGTGCAACATTTTTTAATGCAGGGCTACTTGTTTCCATGGTTATTTGTTACATTGCTTGTACTTACTTGTCATTGTATGCCATTGTTTGCGGGCTTATCCCTTTGTCTTGTGCACACACTTGTATGCTTTTGGATTACTTGGACTTGATTTTCTTGTGATGCCATGAGTGGCATCTCATGTTTGCAATCCACTTTTCACGGTCTAAATTGCCTTCTTGGGTGTTTACATTATCTACCTACACATTGTTTGCCTAGTTTACACTTCATATTATATATGTATGTTTGTTTGTACTAACACTTGTTTCCTAGCCACTTGCCTACATGTGCCTTGGTTTTTACCAAGCACATCCCCTTCCCCCTACAAGGCACAATTTTAGTGGTCGATCCTATTTTGGTCTGCATACTCCTTCTGTGACGTCACATGTGCCCCCAAAGAGGGGGGCATCATTTGGGTGTATCAATCACCTAATACAATGATCTACACATAGTATTCAACACAAAAAAATACTGGTACAACATAGATCAGGGCTCAGAATTAGACTTGGGTCTTTAGTACAGTGATGCCTTTCCTGAAGCACCTATAACTAGGGGTAGTTACAAAATGATTGGGTTCAACAAAGTTAACATAATGCATACACAACAAATTTTACAGGGAAGGTTGTCCTTAGCACATGCGTTGGTACACAACATCTATAATGGTGTTTTATTCCGCAGAGAAGTTAAAGGTTAGAAGATAACACTAGACCTTCCTGTTTACATTACTTTCGCCATAACATCAGATCACCCAAAAAACTAGATAATACAGAGATCTCTATAGTTTCGGGAAGTGATTAAAGGTTAGAGGATAAATCAGACTTTCCTCCCTATACTTCTTCAGCCAGTGGTATGAGATCACCCAAAAATTCATACTTCATTGACATTATCCTTTCTACACTCTTTCCTCATCGCGGATCAAGTGCACATGTTCCTGTTTCACATTTTCAGTATTTTATTTTACATACTTTCTTACAGCTTTTTATACATATACATGCGTATTTGACTACTTGATTGTCTTCTCTTTTGTAGGTCCATACATATGTGAAACAAGCAGTCAAAAACATCACACACATTGACATTTACTCACGTGTTTCCACCCTAGGTTCATTTTCATTACCTTTTTAAATTTTGGCATCTTTATTCTTTATGCTCCATCTTTTTATCACCCCACGCTTTGTGTAGTCCCTCGACATGCTTTCTACATCACTCTCCATGGATATAAGGTACACATCTCTATCTACTTTATGTTACCAAGAATTTTTTTCACCAACATAAAGTGGGGGCAAATGTATACAAAAAATAACACACTTTGAGTCATTATTTAGTCTCAATCACATAATACTATTTGCATGATTCCTAAGTAAGAAAAGTACTAATTAACCCATGTCTTTGGCCACCTTTCTTGTCTTTATGCTTATGCTTTCATACTTACACTTGTACTTGCTCAGTCTATATTTTCACCTTTTAGTATTTTTCATTCTAGACACTAACACCCAGCTAGGATGCTAATGCTAGGTGCCCTCGTCCCCTCTGAGTGCCCTTATCCTATCTGTACTTTGGTCACACTTTCTGGGTCCTTTCTATCCATTTGAGCATCTTATATTTTTGGTAGTCATCCTTTTTAGGGTTAATTATGAAATTCAAGCAAGGGAATAATATAGATAGAAAGTTATGTGATCATAATAAGGGTCCAAACACTAAGCATCTACTATCTCCACCTAAGGTTGCATCCATCAAAGGCATTTATATCTCTATTTGTATCCATATAGCTCCATCACAAGGGATAAATGTTGGTTCATCTGCATCACACTTCATAGGAGGGGAGTCTATTGTTTCCATGCAAACATTTATTAAATTCTAAATCTAGCTACTTGCTCACTATAAAAGTTTGACTGACACAAAATCAACCTGGGAACGATTCTTCACACACACAAAACTACATTGGGTCTGAGATGTAGTGTAATGCTCATTTGTAAGTCCACCATTGTGGCGGCTAAGGACAATCCAAACCCTCATTTTGAATCTTTTGTGTTTTAGGATTTGATGTCTATTTAAGGGTTTTACATGTGCTTTCTTCATTAAAGGTTTTCATGTACCTCAATGATTCAAATGCGAAATACAAACAATAAAAGGTGAACAAGTGCAAAACCCTAGAGTCCATATCATAACTAGGTTCTAAAATTTTTTACAAACCAAGGAGACCAAAAACAAGACTAGGGCGCCTATGGGCACCCCCATCCCTCTCCAGGTGCCCCTGTTCAGCTAGTTCCACCTCTACTGCATTTTTCTGTGGCTCATTGCAATGGTATGTTATTCTGTTTCATTATGCTACTTAGTCCCAGGTCACTGCGAGGTAAGCAAAATCAAGGTTAGTACCTTATCCTTCTCATTTCCTTTGATTGATAAAATCAAATAAATTGTTTAGCATTCATATTTCATGACATATCGTTTATATCATAGATGTACATTTAGATTCATACAAAATAATTAGATTTTTATTGAATCATTATCAACCAATTATCATTTTACGTCCCAAAAATTGAGCTAATTGAGTTATTCTCTCACTTTTGTGCCAAACATATTTCATCTACATTACAAATTAATTCTTTCCAGATGTTTGACGAAGCCTTCAAAATGACTCATAAACTTGAGCTTCATGCTCTCAAAGATGGTAGAGTCAAGCTTAGAAAAAATAAACCACAACCTAAGTTTTCATCCAAACCATCCTCTAGCCAAGAAAAATCAACATCATCAACCAATGAAGTCGTCACAAAGACCACTCCCAAAGAATTTTTGACCACCAAATGCTCTCATCCTCAACACACTTACACAACCATAGAAGAATTTTATAGCACTGTCAACATGATCACTCTCCCTCTTATCTACCCCATTGATACATCTGTCTAAAAATCCTCTTGGTATAGAGATAATGATTATTGCAAATACCATTTAGTTAAAGGTCACGACATCGAAAGGTGTATTTCATTTTGAAACTTCCTCCAAGATCTAGTTTATAAAGGTGATTTACAACTAGATAATCCGAATGTACCTCAAAATTAGAATTTGGACATCTTTAAACAACCCTTCACAAATCACTCTCCTTCTTCCAACCAACCAAAAATAGATCACATTCATACCCATCATAGTATAAAAAAATTCAAAGAAGAATTACCTATGACATCTAAGAATCCTGTCACATATTCCATATCCGAACCATCTATCAGTAGCTCCATTATAGAAACAAAAAAAATTAAACCAACCACATCTTCTGATCCTACCATTAAAAACAAAACACCTTTATCCACATCTACTTCATCCTCATCTAAACCATCTATCATCTCTTCACAAGCTTTAAAAAATAAACCTATCCTACAAATTGTGAAAATATCGTACATCGACCATGTAACTCAACATTACATGTATAATCTTATAAAGTACACACCACATGGCCACATATCCCTTCATCTAAAAAAGTAACCATCATAACCCACACCCATCCAAATTATTCAACATAAAAACCAAGACACTTGCCTTCCATCTTAGGGCCACATCCCTTATAATGAATACCCATCACTACCACACAATAAAAAACCATCGTTGAGCACATAACTAAAGAAACTACACTAAAGGTAGTGCCTTCAACACCTGTTAAATCAAAATAAGTGTCACTTCCTTCTACGTCTGTCTCAAAAGGACACCATACTTTGATCCTAGAAAGGATTCTTCAACAATCTATCATAACTCTAACACCTCTTAAAACATCTGACTCTTAAGGGTGGAAGCCCTATTTGTATAACTTCAAAGCCTTTTGTGATTATCATCGCACATCAGGAAATCATATAGAAGACTGTAAAGACCTTCATACTAATACAAAAAATCTTGAAAATAAGGGCCTTCTCCCCTCGGATCTACAAACATAAAAATTATCCTACTAGACATCCATGACCACTACATCTAAATCATCACCTACACCTATAACCACTGAAAGTGAGAAATATCTTGAGAAAGATCCTCCTTATCAAATCGATGCAGCACATGTTACCAATAGAGAACATGCCCAAAAATCCAATACCACCAATGAAAAAAAATATAAAATATCCCTTCCACTTGATCCTAAGTCATCAAATCCAACAACCCCTAATAAGGTGAAGGTTTCCATCCTTTCCCCCTGTCATACACAATCCACCACCGCAGTAAAAAAATGTCATCATCAAACAACTTCACCAAGCTCTAGTCAAGATGTCCTTGTATGAATTGGTGAAAACTTCACCTTCACACCAAAAAACAATGATATAAGCCCTCCAATCTATATTATTTCCCTCAAATGATCCAAAACTCTTCATAAACCTAGTCGGTACACTCAAAACATCCACTGAAATATCTTTTGATAGTTTAGAAATACCATCGCTACAACTAGAGGATCATGACCTCCCAATATTCATCATGTATGAATCAACGACATCCTTGTAAGAGGGTTATGATAAAAAATGACGTAAGTATAAACATCATATCATCACATTCCTTTAGTCAAATTTAATTGCCAAACACCATTGTTGCATAAACACCTACTGTGTTATGAGATTTTGATGAGACCATTGTGCTCACATTGGGTACATTGATCTAACCTCTTAAAGTTGGCATTAAAAATCTCCCCGAACTCTTCTATTTAGTAGAAGGAGAATTCTAGTATAACATTCTTTTGGGCCAACCTTGGATTCATACTACACATTGTGTAGTTGCTAAATCACATAGTTTGAGTCAATATTTAGTCCTAGTCTCATACTATGATTCATTTGGTTCTTGAGTGAAAAGAGTAATAATTAACTCATGTCGTGGACCATTTTTACATTTCTTGTTGTCATATTTTCAATCTTACACCTACACTTGTCCAGTTTGTTCTATCATTCTATGTTTTTCTACTCCTGACCGAGGCGCGCATCCTAGGACTGGGGTGCCCCAAGCACCCTGGTCCCATTCTGGGCGCCTTGATCCTCTTTACACTTTACTTACACCTTTTGGGCACTTTCTAGCCATTTGAGATTTATATCTTTTTGGTGGTTGGCCTTTTTGGGGTTAATTAGAAAAATTTAAACAAGAGAACCATATAAATATAAAGTTATGAGACCATAATGAGGGACCAAGAACTAAGCACTTACTATTACCATCTAGAGTTGCATCCATAAAAGGCACCTAAAGCTACAATTGCATCGATCTGGCTCCATCACAAGGCATATAAGGCTGGTTCATCTACATCACACTTCATAGGAGGGGAGCCTATTGTTTCCATGCACACATTTATTACATTTTACATCTAGTTATTGCTCGCTACTTCACAAAGTGTGAGTGACACAAGAGAAACTTAGGGCACGATTTTAAAAAAAACATACATAGAACTACATTGGGTCTGAGATGAAGTGCAAAGATCAGTTAGTAAGTCTAGGATTCTATTTTTTCCATGCACACATTTATTAAATTTTGCATCTAGTTATTACTCGCTACTTCACAAAGTGCGACTGACACAAGAGAAACCTAGGGCATGATTTGTGCACACACATAGAACTACATTGGGTCTAAGATGTAGTGCAACAATCAGTTAGTAAATCCACCATTGTGGTCGCTAAGGATAGTACGACCCCTTTATATGCATTTTTTTAGGGTTTTGATGTTTGTCTTGGGGGTTTTTAGGTCTCTCCTTCATCACTGATTTCGAGTGACATACTACGAAGTCAATCGAAGCTAGTGCGATCGGAACCAACTATATGAGAACATCTAGTGACACCTCAAAGGAGGCTTCCATATCATTTCTATAGACTAGGGTACCTAGTTCTTAGAACATGGTGCCCACAGGTGCCCTAGTCTAGTTAGAGAGTTTAGTTTTGTACTTTCTCTAACTTTTTTGTGGTCATTTCCTCCTTTTATTTACCCAATTCACACTATGACATAGTCATGTACCTTCGTTGAACCACCTAAGGACTTTCTTACCCCTCTTGCACATTAGGGTTTTAAGTTTCTATTTACATAGTTTTTTGGGTGATGTTGGAGCTCAAATGTGCACCCATGCCCGTATCATAGACAATTTGGTATTTGAGACAACATGGGAGTTTCTCCAAGTTGTGGGACTCAAACTGAGACTGACCTCTGGAGTAGGCCGACTTCCTCTACTTACTCCTAATGCTACACTACTCTTAGGAATTGAAATGTAACTATCTAAATCTACTCTAACTTTCCAAGGAACCAGGGTGAGAAGGAGATGTATAAAACATAAACCTAAACTAGACAAGGTGATAACACCAAAATAAGGGGATGAATACTTTGATGAGAGAGAAAATGGAAGAAAACTATAATGAAGAGAGCCAAAAAGAGAGACACAGATAAAAATCACATCTTGGGTTCCACTTTCATGATGTACAATGAACATAAAATTTTGAAATAACACATACAACACACCTACAAATGAATGAGAGATAAGGGAGAGAAATAAAAAACAGCTAAGGCAAAAACATGCCACAAAACTAGAAATTTTATTGTTTAAAGATCATGCACAGATCATCACGATACATGAGGAAGATGCAAAAAATTGATAGAAATATCACCCAAGGCACATGATCCCTAGAATACTTTTCAAAAATAAAAGGATGCCCTCACATTCCCAAAGTATCTAACAACAAAAATGGCATCACTTTACAATATATAGAAAAATAGGAGGGAAGAAGAAAAGAGAGGGAAATTAGAATTCCCATTTTTCCCCCAACTACCTTCGTTAATTTTCTAAGAAAATTTGATTGCTATGTAATTTATCTTTCATACATCACTTGGTTAACTGCTGAAGAAGGAATGACGTCCATACTACATTTAATTTTGGGGGTTGAGCCATTTTGAGTAGACCTATTGCATGTTTGGGGAGTTTTACTTTACTTCATCTACCCTCCTTCATTAAATCATGAAATCCTATTTTGTTGCATGAATAAGGTTAATATTTCTTAAAATAGTATAATATTTGCAAAGATCTAATCATCAGATTGAAGCTCATGTTCATTTTAGCTATCCACGGAAAACTGCTGTTTTAATTTGATATGCAACTTTTCTGTCTCAGTTCTATGTGGATTTTGACCTATGCGGCTTTTTATCCACTTCATCACATGGCCTCAAATGTGACATGACTTCATGTCAATATCCGTGGAATTTCTTTCCTTCACCATGCGGCTTTTGGTAGACTTGTTTTGTTCCATGAAACTGACTTGATTCACAGCTTCCTTTCGCAGCTTTCCAAAACATCCATGGATTTCCTTCTTTCATTTTGTGGATTTTGTTGTATTTCCACAACACGCTTGAACTCTTCCATGGTCTTCATTCCCCAACCCACGACTCTTCAAGTTTTTCAATTTTTAAAAGGGTGCAAAAATGGACAACAAGTCACTTCCTTTATTATATTTGGCTTTTATTTACTACTTTATATAACATTAGATAAGGCTAGGATATCCGATTTTAGTTTAATAATTTTGGTGAACTCGAACGATCCAACAATTTCTTCTGATTATGTCTTCACCCTATCAAGTTATGGCTCAATCACCTTATCCTACTTTTACACCTACTAAGATTTCTGGTATAGTCACTACTACTGCTGATTTTATGCAAATGCATTCTCAACACCCCCCTCAATTTGTTATGCCTAACATTGATATTTCTATCAATGTAGTAACTACTCATCCTCTTATGGATCCACCCGCCTCTATTTTTCCACCCATAACTTTAGCAGATCCTCCTACAACTTTAAAGGGTTATGACATCATTAAACAACTTAGGAATATACCCGCTAAGATTTCTCTTTATGAATTGTTACGTAATGCACCTAAGTGTAGGAAAACACTAGAAGCAACCCTTCATTCCATTCATATAAAAGTGATAACTCTATGGTAGCCTTTACACATGTCATCCAGTCTCTTCGGAATCTGCCACATGCTATATCCTTTATTGATGAGGATTTTTCACCTTTTACTAAAAGAAATCCAGGCACACCATTGCACATTACCGCTATCATTAGCACCACTTATATCAAACAAGTAGTTGTCGATAATGGATCAACCATCAACCTATGTGATCATTCTCTTCTAAAAGACTAGGTATTAATGATAATATGATTTCTACGAATTTTACTCTCATATGTGGATACGATTCTACTACCTGCACATGCCTATGAACCATCTCATCACACATTAAGGTTGGACCTAAGACTGTTCTCACTGACTTCTATGTTATCAATGCCTCATTCCAATTCAATCTATTGCTAGGTAGGCCTTGGATCCATATAATGCAAGTGTTGAGAAAACAACATATACCACTTAGCAGAAGGCATAAAAAAGATTCACACGGAAGAATAGAGCATGTTCATAGGTGTGGGAGGATTAGAAAGGAATCGTGAGCGGAGGACAAAGACAGATTCGAGAATTATCCATTTTCATGATTATGATCTATTTTTGGAAGATGGTGTGCGAAGCACACAAATGGGAAAATAATTTCTCGACATGCATCGACTATTTTTAGAAGAGTAGATATGGAGTGCTTTGCATGGATACAAGCTAAAGATATAATTATGATTGATGATTAACTAGGAGAGATCTATTGTTAGCACACATGCATGTGTAGCTGTAATTGTAAAGGCACATGTATATTTTCAGCATGCGACCTATTTTGGGAATAGATGAGCGGTGAAGGGAAAGTCCCCACCCTTATAAATATGTAGTGAACTATGTAATATAAGAGAGGGTATGTAAGAACTGGATTCTTATGAGATTATACTGTCAGAAATGTTACGTGCATGAGCATATGATGCTATTATTGTAAGAAGCCTCTGTGTATTACTATGTTTAATATAATGGAGTATATTGGTTGAATCATAGTATGGAATCCTGAGTATAATTAGTTCTTGCATTCTTGCTTTCATTATGATTATCATTTAAATCTATTATTCTTTAGATCTAGATCTGAACATGCACTATAGAATGAGGTATTAATGATGGATCTGATTGCATAAGTCTTCATCATGCTAACATCCTGCAACAACAACCCTAAAGAGGGTCCTAGTGCATTTGCACACTTCAGGTGAGCGCTCAGTCTAGGATGAGTGATATGCTAGTGTGCCTGGGCTTTTACTGGTAAATTCTAGGCTGCATCATTGGTCTTGTTGTTGGGACCTCTTTTTCAGTTGTTTTTAGGATGGTTCACAATGAAGACATACCGGTTGACCCTAGTAAGTGTTGAGGAGTGGATACATGACCTAGAAGAAGAATATTCACATAGGTTCAACACTGGATCTGAGTTTGATGCACGCACGTGGGTGGAGCAGAATCTATATAACTATTTGTATGAGAGATTCTTTGATATCTTTTTGGTAGAACTGTACGAGTGGCTGGTTGCTTATGTGTCTAAATGGAATTTGAGGTATCACATAATTTTCTAGACGTAGGAAGAATTTCAGACCTTTTATAATGCTGATCTGATTTGTACTCATGCTATGGATACATGGTTCTATGATGTTTTGAACTATATCTTGGAGTACTCAATTTCCACTTATTCATGCCCAAAGGTAGCTGAATTCAAATTTTTATGATATCCCAAGGGAAATTACCTGCAAGGAATTCCACTGGTGATAAAAATTCTAATGGCAACCTTGAAATTGGAGAGAAAAACAATAGAGAACTAAAACCCACCACATGTGGGGGAAGGAGCAGGTTTGGTGAAACATGGAAGAGCTAGCGATATAAAGGAAATGAAAGGAAAGGCGGCTTAAGTATAAAGAGGTGCTTGAGAGGGAGATAGAGAAGTAACAAGATGTTGCAGAGTGAATGGCATTGTGGAGAGAGATAGTCCAGGAAGGGTTTGAAGTTCATGTAGAAGACGTGGAACCCAAGCATCTGAAACTCCCCCATTTGGGAAATCATGACAAGGAACTCTCCTCGGTCTCACGTAAAAGCGCGCTTACAAAGATGAATTAAGGCCGCGGGCGCACATCTAAATCCACCTGGAAACCTTTCCCTTGCGCTCTGTTTTCTAGTATCTAGTACAACAAATAGTCAGCAAGCTAATTTAGGCAGTGGGAGAGTAGGAGTGAGTCATATAAAAATCAAAATGATGATAACAAAAACATCTTCATTGTTGTATGGGAGTACCTTTTCGGGTGTATCATCCACACAAAATTCAGGTGCATAGACTTTTGTGGTATGTTGTGGACCTTGTTTTTATGTGAGAAAGTATTGAAGACTGTACACTAAGAGTACTGTACACTTTCCACAGTTGTCTCGCTGGGGTTTCGGGGTGTAGCCTCTCAGAATTTTTTTTGGCCTTAAAACGTGCTTGATATACTAGGAAACGTACTTTTCTCATCTGGGTGGGATTTTTGACCTATAGGTTTATGAGACGGTTTTGGCCCATGGTTTTGATACCCACAGTTTTGTAAAATTGCTTAAGCAGTTGTTTACTTATGTGGTTTTTTTGCATATGGTAGTGTTAAGGTAACATTGTAGATGTGTTTTGAAATCGGGTGTGAATTCTGTAGAGTTTGTTGAGCATAACTCCAAACAGATCTATGTATTGTATTGAGAGAGCAGTGGCTTGTAATAAAATTTGAGCAAGTGATTCTTGGTGGACATAGACCAAATTAGGTGAACCATGTTAAATACTGTCTCTTTGTGTTGTGTTATTTTATTCTGTACTTTTATTTGAGATCTGTAATATTTTTTGCATTTTAGTTTTTACTGCTGTGATTCTATGAGAGATTATTCCACATATTTTATCCCTTATTTCCTAATATTTTGGACTCTCTTCTGGGAGTAGTAATACTTCGAAGACTATCACGGTGTAGTTCACTAATAGTATTGGGACACATGGAAGTACATTGTGTTCATGGATAAATTAGATATGATATGGAAATGAAGTTAAAACCTATAACCTCAAAGCATGAAGCTAATCTACACTAAACCATCATGATAAGAGATAAACAAGACTAACATCTATCATTGTATGAATTATATTAAATGTAAAATAACATGATAAAGCCACTCTCTACTCTTTAGATCACTTAATTAAACATTGAACATAAGAAGATCAACTTAGTAATCAAAGGTGTGATTAGTTGTTTTATGGTTCTCAAGCTTTCAAGAATAGAGTCTCACCATTAATGGCTCCAAGGCCAATGGTTCTCTCTATTTACTCAAAACTTGGATTATGGATGCAAATGGAGGTTATTAGCTCAAGATCAATGAAGCGAGTAAGTTTAAGATCAAATGTCTTATAGCTTAAAGCTAATACAAATGGAATCCCAAAATTAGTTGTTCTTAGCATTGATAAGATATCCTAGGTGTGAAGGTGTAAGTTGAATGGGTAGGCTTAGCCTTGTATTTATAGTTTTCTAAATGGAAGAGTTTGGACTTTGGGTGCATGTGATACTAAAGTATAAAAATCACTTTAGGATTATATTATGATAAACATGCTTTAGGCTTATTTAAGCTTGGTTTAGGCTAGTTAACTAGGGTTTAGGCTAGTTAAACTTGATTAGAAAGTGATTAGAGACTCATCGAGACTTAGGAGGGGTATGCATAACCAATTGTGACTGATAGATAGCCTATGAAGCCAATAGAAATGGTCTAGAGAGAATTAGGGAGGTTTTGAATGGTCGAAAGGAGTAATGTTTAGCTAATAAGAGAGATATTAGCCAAATAATTTGATTATAGGAGGAATGTGACCGAAAGAGTGTCATGAATAGGCATCCGAGAATGGAGCGAAGAAGGTTTGAGTAACGAAGTGTCGTCAATTGACTGGATTGGATTAAATGCTAAGTGTAAGAATGTTTTAGGTGTCTACATTTTCCCCTCTTTGGGGTGACGTAAGCGACGTCACTTCAAAGAAAGTAGACAAGCACAAACAAGTAGAAAATTTTGAAGGGATAGAAGAAAAATGAGTATAATAGAGGATGCCCCATCGATTGTCGTTGGGGTGATGGAAGAACTCGATTGACGATTGAAAATATGACAAGAAGAGAACAAAAGAAAGAATGGTGTGAAGAAGAAAGGGGATATAGAAGAAAAAAGGAATATGAGGAAGAGGGAATGAGCTAACATCCATCCAGTGCCTTTTAAACAACTTTATTCTTCATCATATTGCTAAGGATCTTCATCATTAGTCCTTATTAAAAATAATGAACAAAAGTGTAGTATGACATGAAAATCCATATACGAACAAATGTCCATTGCTAAAAGCACTAACTCCACACAACATACAAAATTCAATGCAATACGAGAAAGTAAAAGAGCTAAACTAACAGAGAAAACATAACGTAATAGTTTTGTTATCGAGATTTAGTTCCGACCTATGTGAGTTAACGGAAAGAATTAATGACGGTGACCTAAGCAAGGATACATGCAAGGAAAATAATGGAGGACACTTCTGTCCTATGGAAAAGTAATGTGCACTACGAAATAGTACTAGGTAACTCGTTGTGCCCCAAAGTACAGATGAAGTAAGAAACCTAGCTTTTTTTTATGGAGGTAGATCAAGATGATCCGCGAGTCGCACACATGAACATGTGAGAACTAAAGAGCAATGTTTTGTAGGAGGATTTTCAATTTTTAGAAGTTTTCTGAAACATATTTGAATGTTTTTGATGATTTTGCTAACATATTTGAATGTTTTTTGATTTTTCTAACATATTTGAATGTTTTTTGATTTTTCTAACATATTTGAATGTTTTTGATTTTTAAAGTTTTCTTAAATTATGTATAAGAATACGAGGAAGCGTAGATGCCCCTAGTGATGGATGGGATGTACAAGGGTATACGACCACATGTGTACGAGAAAGGTGAAGATGCAAAAATGCCCTAACGATTAGGTTGGAGTATTCAAAGACAAACTCTTCACATGTAGAAGTGGGACCCAAGGCCATTATGGATAGGTTCAAAATGATGATGAACGTAAAGCAATGAAGTGTTGGGAAGAAGCAAGTATGCCTCCATCGTAAGTTGGCCTAAAAGCAGATGATAGAAAGGAAGGAGAAGATTGTTTTTGTGAAAGGGGACAAAGGTGTCCGGAAACGTGGAAAAAAAGTAATCCTATACACATGGATGTTCTCAACAAAGTAGAAGAATGATGTGAATGATATGAATTTAGCTTAGAAGCCTCGCAATGAAGAAGTGATTAGCCAAAGGCACAAATCGTGAAACAAGATATGGACTAAAGCAAGAGTCTGAACAAAGTCCAAAAAGACACTTGGTAACATACTAACCTTGTTTACTCATTGAGATCCAGTGTGTGCACGTGGTATTTAATTACCTCTTGAAGGGTAGATTTAATAGAAAACAAGTGAAGACACCACAGCCAATGTGTAAAAATGATTTATTTTGAAAGGCGATAGGTGATTTGTGAATGAAGGGTGGAAGGATAACAGTACATTGCTCCGTTGCCAGCCAAGCATCCATAGCCCCGATGGAGATGTATTTTATTCTAATCACAACATTTATCTACATCCAGTTAGACATCCATAGCCCCAATAGATATTATTGGAAATACCCCAAGAGAGAGTTATATATCAATTTTCTTTTGTTTTTAGCATTTGACTTTTGGTTTTTAATTTTTGATTGATTTTGATTCTTTTGCTTTCTGAAAACTTATTTCAGCTCTTTTGTTTGATAAGGGGTTAAGAACTGCTGATGGCTTGATGGAAGGAGGTGGAAGTGATTGTTATGATGACATTGGCTAGTGTCAACAAATATGTCCAAAAGTTCTTCGCAACAAGTTCATTAGATGTTGATTGTGATAGGATCTCTAAGAGGTCAATCGTTCTTTAAATTACTAAGGTGATGAAAGACTAGGGTCAATCAGATACCATAGAGATAAATGTCACAAAATGCGTGTGAAAAGGCTAACCAAAATATCATCGAAGGGATGAAAATGGAAGATTCCTCACATAGGAATGATAAGAAAGGGAAGAAAGAACATCCATGTGTACGTAATACTTGATTGCAATGTTTGAGAAAATGTACCTTTGACTTTTCTTGTGTTTTCTCAATTTTTTTGTATTTTTGAATTGTTAGCTTTTTAATATTTTTGGAAAGTTGGGACCAACAACGTCACTCCATGTGATAGGATCCAACAACGATGTTTGTGACTTCCTTGATAAGGGAGACTAGGTGCATTTGTTTATTAAGAGTTATGTTATCCCCGATCTCGATGATCGTGGTGAGATCATACCAAACAAATGACTACAATTTATTCTGAAACATGGATTTTGTATGTAGGATCTTGAGTTCCCTATTCAGAGGTTTATGCACTTTGCGCCATACTTGATGGTTATGTTGATGTGCGTTCTTGAATTGAGCTTGATTTACAATTTTGATATTGTTCGAGTTGTTGGGTGCTTTCAAGATCTTGGAAGTTTTGATTTGATCATGATAATGAACCTGTTTAGGTTTCTTATAAGCTAATGTGTGACTTTTATGGCCCTGAGAAGTGGGAGAAGAGAGCGAAAATTTATGATTGATGATAGGAATGAGAGAAATGACGTTGGGATTTCCCCGGTCATTGGTAGAGGGATGGAGAGGATACGGTCCAAGAATTGAAGAGGATGTGCTACCAAGAGGTGAGCCACTAATAGAAAATTATGAAGGGCTACCAGGATATGGCCCTAAGATGGAAGAAATTGGGCTATGAGGAAATGGCCCAAGCATAGAAGAAGATGACGAAGGGTTGCTAGGGTGTGGCCTAAGTATAGATGAGGAGGGAATACTCAGAGGTATCCCATAGATAGAAGAGGATGAAGGGATACTAGGATGTGGCTGGAGAATATAAGGTAATGGGCTACCAAGAGGTGACCCACAAGTAGAAAATGGAGGACTATTCGGGGGTGGCCCAAGTGTTGAAGAAGATGATGGGCTACTTAGCAGTGACCCAAGGTGATATTTTGATTGATGAATGGTAATAGATAATGAATGATTTGGTAATGAGAAGATAAGCCATGGCTCAATGCTAGACCTCAACATCTCATCGTGTTTAGAAGAAGGTGAAGATGAAATAGAAGAATAATCAAGTTCCATGACCTTAGGATTTTCCTCTATGTTCTGATAAAAGGAATTAACTTCTTTTTCCCAATACGCGAGCGTATCGAGTTCTAGAAGGAATCCTTGTTTGCAATCCTCTAAAGGGATATAATCATGTAGTCTGATTGTTCCTTCATCCTGAGAGAAATAAATTAGTATAGGTTGTTGTTCTTTAGTCATAGAAGGTTGAATAGAAGAAATTGGTTTGATAAGGAGGGAAGATAGATTGACAGAAGAAGATGACTCACGAGAAGAATTAGGATTAGAGGTAGACATTTCATGAATGGACGATTTGGATTTGGACCTAGATTTATTTTCTAGAAGACGATGCAATGTAGGAGAGAAAATAGGATCACATAGCCATCTGTTAAGTTGTGACATAGGAGTTGAGTTAGATGATTGACTAGAGGGAATCTGAGTCGTGGAACTCTTTAATGGAAGAAGAGATCGTCGAGATAACTGATGAAGGAGGTCCCGCGAAGAAAGGGAGGACCATGACTCAAGAACCAAATTAGATCTTTGATTGAGGGAACGTGGAGTCACATGAGTCTATAAAGGAGGAAGATATTGTTGAGGTGAATTGGAATAAAGGTCCTGCGAAGGAAGGGAGGACTATGACTCAATATTTGATCTAGGGGTATCCAAACAATAGTTGGCATCCAAGTCTTCAGAAGAAGAGTGGGAGTCCAAATGGTAGTTTGGATCTGAATCAGAAGAAGAAGAGTGGGGGGAACCTGAATAATAATTTGGATTAAAAAAATCCAAACCATACCACCAACTATGAGTTGAAGGTGGGGAACAAGGTACCTGGATGGGCCCTCTAGCATGAACAACCAAACAAGGTTTAGTTGTAATGGGAATCTTTTGATGTGAATACCTAAACCTAGGTTTCATATTGTAGTAAGTGTGAGAAACCACACAATATTCAGTCATTTTTGGTGTCGTCTAGGTATGAATGCCTAGACCTAGATAGTGTGATGGAACTCCTTCAAAGGGAAGGAAGTGACATGTCGATTTGGGTAGCATAAGGGCAACCAACTAGAAATTTGGTAAATAGGGAGATGTATGTGTGATTTTTCGAAGGTCTAAGGAAAACAGACATTGTGATGATGCAATCTTGACGAGATAAAAAAGGATTGTCCTAGAAATAATTTTTCTAGATGAATAATCACAAGGAACAATCACGCAAGTGTGAAACACAAAGCCAATCAAAAAGGAAATACACCCTATGCAAATGCGTTTGCAAAGTGAGTTCGATGCAAAGATGATAAAAAAATGTCAATATTTAAGTCAAGCTCGAATGAACAAGGCGTAAATATTAACAAAGGGTAGACGTGAATCCCAATCAAAGGATAAAACGACATGTTCAAAAACCAACAAGGCCAAAATGTTAAAGGGTGAGGTTTACAAATGTAAGCCAGATAACCACACCAATTGGACATGTTAATCAATCTTTACGAAGAAGTGAGATATTAGTGTCAAAGTGGTATTGAAACTACGCAAAAAAAGTAAGCGAAACCTTTCAAAATTTGGGACAATGTTTGAAATGAAACCAAGTCAAGGTATACTTAGGATGTGTTAAAATGTGCACAGCGTAACACCACAATGCGGATACTTAGATCACGTTTATGAAAAATATGACATAAGTATCTTAATTGTGTCGAGACAATACAAACAAGGTAACACGTCAAAGGGAGATCAAATGATAAATCAATCCGAACTATGATGATGATCTTGAAATCAAGATCAAGTGGCCATCAAAGATATAAGGACGCATCCATGTACTTTAGATGTTTAACAACTCAGCTGCAAACATGGATGAGTGTAAATGGAAAAAAAAGTGGTGAACACTATCTATGACAACACTCCAGAAAGATGCCTTCTATTGTCCAAAATGGGTAACAAGAATGCAAAGTTGTAGATCAAAAGATGAAAAATAAACTAAGTGCCACTTGGATACAACTTCGCCTCATCCAAAGGTGAGAAAGAAGCTAAGCTAAGTGAAAACGTCATCTAATTTCTATGATGAAAGGCACTTAGATCCAACTTAAGTGGATTTTTTGCCTTGTTCGAAAAACAAGGTTTTGATTCCAAACAAGTTATCATGTCGTGATGGCCAAGATGTGACAAAGGACTAGTAAAGTGGGCTCCAAGATAGAATGGCCTCCTTAATAAGTTCTCTCAACTAGGTGTTACAAAACTGTCTTAAGCGAGCGTGATTTACCCAAATAGTCCCTTGCCTATCTTGGGAGTATCTCGGCTTTACTTTACCCCTTTCGAGCACAAAGGGAAACTAGTGCATCCACATGTGCTCTCTGGGGTCGCCATATAGACAACTGGTAACTCTATCTCACAAGGTGTATTAGTCAAGTGGGTAAGCGGAGCACTTCTTGTTTCATCCATGAGGTCACACAGTGGTAGACTACTTTAGGGTTCTTGGAACCACCCCCATTGTTATAGCTTAAGGAGTTATGCCAAAGGGGTTATGTTCCAGTTGAGTGGATAGGGATGTACCCTTTTCCAAAACCTACAATATGATGTTTTGAATATGGTGTGTTTTTTATCTTGCTTAACTTAATGTGGTTTTAAGTAGCACACCATTTGGAAACCTGCAAGAACACGTGTATTAGAAGTTTTATGTTTTTTCTTTAACGCCTTTCTTTGACAAGCGTTAGGTCCTTTCCAACGCAACGAAAACAAAGTTGTTTCGAGCTCAAGAGAAAAAGTTATGGCCTTTGGAAGATTGGTGGTGAATGCAGTTCGATGCATACACACCCCTGTACTGACATGTGCGCCCCTGTTTTAACACAGACGCACCCAGAATGACACCTACGTGCACCCCATATAAAATGTATAAAAATCATGGAATTTGAAATTTTTCAAAAGCAAACAGGTTACATGCTAGTCAAAGTGCCCTATTTCTATATCAAACCCATAAAATACATGCAAATGAAGGTCATTTATCTAGTGTTAGAAATAGAAATGAGGAAATAACAAGTGATTTGATTAAAAAAACTTGAAAATGAACTTTGAAAAACTCAAAATACCTCCATTAATGGAGGATGGACATAAGTGCCCACCAGGCATGTCAAATGTGTTCATGGATAAATTAGATATGCTATGGTATGAAGTTAAAACCTATAACCTCAAAGCATGAAGCTAATCTACAATAAACCATCATTATAAGAGATAAACAAGTCTAACATCTATCATTGTATGAACTAGATTAAATCTAAACTAACATGATAAAGCTACTCTCTACTCTTTAGATAACTTAATTAAACATTGAACCTAAGAAGATCAACTTAGGAATCAAAGGTGTGATTAGTTGTTTTATGGTTCTCAAGCTTTCAAGAATGGAGTCTCACCATTAATGGTTTCAAGGCCAATGGTTCTCCATATTTACTCAAAACTTGGATTATGGATGCAAACGGAGCTTATTAGCTCAAGATGAATGAAGGGAGTAAGTTTAAGATCAAATGTATTATAGCTTAAAGCTAATACAAATGGAATCCCAAAACTAGGTGTTCTTAGTATTAAAAAGATATCCTAGGTGTGAAGGTGTAAGTTGAATGGGTAGGCTTAGCCTTGTATTTATAGTTTTCCAAATGAAAGAGTTTGAACTTTGGGTGCATGTGGGACTAAAGTATAAAAATCACTTTAGGATTAGATTATGATAAACATGCTTTAGTCTTAGTTAAGCTTGGTTTAGGCTAGTTAACTATGGTTTAGGCTAGTTAAACTTGATTAGCAAGTGATTAGAGACTCATCGAGAGTTAGGAGGGGTCTGGATAACCAACTGTGACTGATAGATAGCCTATGAATCCAATAGAAGTGGTCTAGAGAGAACTAGGGAGGGTTTGAATGGTCGAAAGGAGGAATGTTTAGCTAATAAGAGATATATTAGCATAATAATTTGATTATAAGAGGAATGTGACCGAAAGAGTGTCGTGAATGAACATCCGAGAATGGAGTGAAGAAGGTTTGATTAACGAAGTGTCTTCAATTGACTGGATTGGATGAAATGCTAGGTGTAAGCATGTTTTAGGTGTCTACATTTGCCCCTCTTTGGGGTGACGTAAGCGACGTCACTTCAAAGAAAGTAGACAAGCATAAACAAGTAGAAAATTTTAAAGGGATAAAAGAAAAATGAGTAGAATGGAGGATGTCCCCTTGATTGCCGATGGGGTGATGGAAGAACTCGATCGAAAATTGAAAAGATGAAAAGAAGAGAACATAAGAAAGAAGAGTGTGAATAAGAAAGGGGATATAGAAGAAAAAAGGAATATGAGGAAGAGGGAATGAGCTAACATCCATCCAGTGCCTTTTAAACAACTTTATTTTTCATCATATTGCTAAGGATCTTCATCATCGGTCCCTATTAAAAAGAATGAAAAAAGTGTAGTTTGACATGAAAAGCCATATATGAACAAATGTCCATTGCTAAAAGCACTAACTCCATGCAACATACAAAATTCAATTCAGTACGAGAAAGTAAAAGAGCTAAACTAACAGAGAAAACACAACATAATATTTTTGTTATTGAGATTCAATTCCGACCTGTATGAGTTAATAACAAGGGTTAATGACATTGCCCCAAGCAAGGATACATGCAAGGAGAATAATGGAGGACACTTCTGTCCTATGAAAAAGCAATGTGCACTATGAAACCGTACCAGGCAACTCGTTGTGCCCTAGAGTACAGACAAAGTAAGCAACCTAGCTTTTGTTTATGGAGGTAGATCAAGATGATCTGTGAGTCGCACACATGAATATGTGAGAACTAAAGAGTGATATTTTGTAGGATGATTTTCAAGTTTTAGAAGTTTTTTGAAACATATTTGAATGTTTTTGATGATTTTGCTAACATATTTGTATGTTTTTTTGATTTTTCTAACATATTTGAATGTTTTGATTTTTCTAACATATTTGAATGTTTTTGATTTTGAAAGTTTTCTTAAACTATTTAGAGGAAGACGAGGAAGCGTAGATGCCCCTTTGCTTCATCGAATATCATTTTTGATTTGGGTTTAAAAAACGTGCATCACATTCTTGCTTACTGTTTTTAATTCTAGTGAACGTAGATTAAGTAATAGGTCGTACACGTGGGGGTGATATCCACGGTATTGACGAGAAATTAATCTTACTCTCACTACACAACACATACAAAATCACATCATAATTAACACAACAGCTCAAACATCCCCCTTCCCACGATATTCCTCTGCCCGATTTATGTAGCCTTATGAGCCAAAACAAACTTGACATCTCCTTTAGGTCTCTTGTTTAGGATTGACATCATCTGGCATTTAAGGCATAAGCCCAAAGTGATTAAAACTAATCCTAGGGTTAGTCTATTGATTTGTTTGTGCATCTTGCTTGTTTTTAGTTCTGTTTCTCTGTCATACACTGTTTCAGTGATCACTTCAAGATAGTTTGGTAGGTATATTAAGCATTGTTATCCCCAAACCAACAGTTTCTTACATCCTCTCTTTGCTTTCACAGTGACCGACACCGGTCCCATACTACCAACATCGGTTAACTGACCGATGCTGGTTACATTTTGACTGACATCGGTTATCTGACCGATATCGGTTACTGTGTTTAACAGTTCTTGACACACCAATAACCTATCAATTCCAACATTTTGTTGCTGTTTTCGTTCCGGATTGATTAAATCCTTGATGTGTCCTCTTTTCCATGGTTGTTATCACCCAGAAACAAGCAACAACCATGGTTTCACATGCCTGTTCCATACCTTTGCCTGAGTCACCCCCTTCTCATCCTATGGGGAATCTTACGGATACCAGCAATTTTCCCAAGATCCCTGTAGGAGATAAGGAATTTGCCAAATTTTTGGATGCTAATCCTAGCACCGTACAATATTATTTGTCTCATACCCCTGACCGTGCACCTGACGGTCAGCTCCTCATTGTTATGCCTATTAGTATCACCACTCACTTAGCCCCTTCCCCACCTAATAACTCTGCCTCACCATCTTCATCCTTAGCCCCATCTCCCAGCTCAGTAGCTTCAGTGGTTCATACTGCACCAATTGGTTTTCCTCTGGTTAATCTGGAACCCCACATATCACTACCATCCACTACCCCTACCTCATCTCTCTTGCAGGTTGCCTCTTTCATCACTTGCTCTCTACCACCTATACACACGAGCTTTCCCTCACAAGTTTCACCCACCTTTTCATTTCCACAAATTCATCTGGTGGCCTCAACCTCTTATATAGGACACCCTTATTCGGCTGCCCCAACACATTCATCACCATTATCTTATCAACATTCAATCCCACCATTGTTTAGTAGCAGCTCTTGGACCAATCCTCCTCTGTTTACAATGACAGCACCATCATCTAACCCAACCAATGATTTAATCAAACAGATGATGGACAAGATGCAAAATCTTGAGGCTTCTGTTTCAGGAAGTCGTAACACCCTGACATACGAGCAAGTTTGTCGGGAGCCTATTCACCCTTCTGTCCCCCTTCATACATATCCTCCTCAATGGGAATTACCGAAATTTACTCGCTTTAATAGTAAGGAGGACCCTCAACAACACTTGCGATCGTTCAGTCATGCCTGTTATCTGATTGCTCATGACGATGCCTTACTACTCCGTACCTTTCCCATGTCCTTATCAAGACCTGCCTTGGAGTGGTATAGTGCTTTAACCCAGCATTCAATCTTCTCCTTTAACCAGTTAGCCCAATCTTTCTTGGATCACTTATCCATCAATATTGCCAAGAAAGTATCCATTACCGACCTCTATGCCATCCGACAATTTGAAGACAAGTCTATCGCAGATTTCATTGGACGATGGCGGGGCCTCATCAACCAACTTACTTACGCCTTACCTCAGGCCGATCTCATCGAACTCTTTACGCGGGCCTGTGCTAAACACATTTCTCCCACCCTCCAAATTCAAACTTTCCGTACCTTTGATGAGGCCTTTACTATGGCTCGAAAACTAGAGATTCGAGCCTTAGAGGAAGAGAAATTGAGGTTACGCAACAAAAGGTCAAATTTCTGGACCCAAGACTCTACCACCAAACCCAACACCACCAATTCTCACACATCGGCTACTTCGAAATCAAAGGGTGCCGTACACGCTGTGACAGTCAAATCTCAAGCACTGTCTAATACCCAGCCAAAAGCCACCTATAAGTATAAAGCCGAGCCCATCAACTATACTCCCTTGGGAGAAACTTATGGTGTGATCTTAGACAAATTGCTTAAAGTAGGAGCTATGACCTTGCCTCCTGTTAAACCTCACTCTAGGTTTGATTCCACTCATGCTATTCCTTCTTGGTATAAAGAAAATGACTTCTGTAACTTCCATCGCGTGAAGGGACACAGTCATGAAAGTTGCAAGATGTTGAAACACATAGTGCAGGAAATGGTTGATGCAGGGGATATAACTCTCGACAATCCTAATGCCCCCGCTAATTGAAATTTAAAAATCTTCAACAAACCATTTCCAAACCATGCATCTAACAGTAACACAAATCAAGATACCTTAGCCGAGGAGAAGAGTGTGCATGAGATCCATGCAATTTTCAACTCCCAACCCAGGACTTCCATTGAGGAAATTCTGAATCAAGCTTCTTCACCAACACAGGGACTTTTGCCCCCTTCTCCTTCATCAGGACGAGAGGATAGTCCCACTATTCCTTTACCTATAAAGGAATTAACCGCCTAGAGTTCTCTTCTCACAAATGAACCTTCTTACACCACATCCCTTCAAGATTGTGAGCGGATGTTATCTAACTTATCTATTTCCCAAACATCTCCTTCCACCACTCTTGCTGCAACAAAAGAAGGCTTGCCACTTTTTCTATCACCCTTAGAGGAGAAACCCCTTGAGCCTACATCACCAAACTCCTCAATCATAATGGATCCCCTCGAACAAGCCCTCCTACCTATTAGTTCTTCATCACCTAAATCTTTCCAGTGATTGGTTGACCTCTTAGTACCCATTGATACAGCGCCTCCTTTACCCCCTATATCACACCCATAGTGGACCGGGATCACAACCCATTTCTCTTCCATACCAAGGTTCCTGTTCACACGTGAAGATTGTCATCCCTCAAAAGATAGACGAGTCCTATGGGAGCGTTTGAGTACAACATGCTCTACTCAAATGCAAATGACCAATCCAGACACCTCTACCATATACTCAAGGTGTTTACAAAAGCTCAAAATGCCTATGTCCTCATCTTCACCCCCCTCATCTCTACCGAATACCTCATGTACCTCTATTAACCAAACCAAACCTTCCCCTACGCTTGGGACTTCACCAATACCCAACCTAACACACCCACCTAAATGGTTAGATTTATCCAAAAATAAAGCCGTGCATCCACCTAGGAGACAGACCCAATCTCCTCAAGTCCAATCTATGCCTCTGTCACAACTAAAACCCTCGCCGTCACACCTACCTTCTATATTCGGACCTCACCCCTCCACCTTGCCTCAATACATCATACCTCCTGCGTTTTCTTTAAAATGACCTGCACCTTCTGCACCCATACAGAGATCCACAGGTGTATCAACACCGTCACCCGAAGTATCCTATCCACCTACCAACCCTAAACAAACTCCATCATACAAGGATTTGTTTACTGTCACTCCTCTTTCCCCGTGGTTATTTCCTGCCACCACGTCATCTGTGGCCTCATCATCTAACCAGCTAAACATGACTTATGTGCCGAAGAAGCACGTTTAGTTAAATCCAATTATCAAAACCCCTTATCTAAACCACCACCCATACGCACCAACCATACCCAACCATTACCAAAACCCACCTAATCAATAGCCTCATCTTCCTTTGACTTTGACCCACTCAAAGGATCTTACGCCAAGATCCTTGATATATTGGTGGAGAATGCGACCATTTCCCTACCCCCACTCAGACCCTATGATCCATCTAAACCTCGACCTATAGGTTATGATGAATCTAAAATCTGTGCTTACCATCACACACCAGGACATAATGTAGAAGGATGCAAATCTTTGAAAGCCATCCTTCGCCAGTCACCTATCTCGAATAGACAGCCTAAGAAAGACAATTTATGGAGAGAGAAGCCCTTAGCTTCGATTCCTTCTCCTATACCACCTGTCCCCGCCTCACCAAAATCTATCATCATTGCAACCCCACCTCTTGAGAACAATGACTTATCCCCACCATCTTCCTCCTCTCGTGTTCACGAGATCAACATGATTAGTATTGCTACTCAAGGGCAGAAAAATAATGGGAAAGCTAAAGAAAGCACACCTGTAGCCTCTCTTTCTCTGTCCGCCATCCCGATCGGACAACCACCTAAAGTGGTTATTCGTGGACCTACCTACCCCATCTTTGATGGAGTTTCCTATCGTACCATGATCAAACAGCTTCACCAATCACTTGTAAAAATGACACTGTATGATCTCATTCAAACCTCTGAATCTCATCGACAAGCTCTCATTGAAATCCTTCAAGGGATAGAGGTCCTACCTAATGAAACCTTGCCCATTGCCTCCATCTTAACACCCAACCATGTTGCTTCTCTCACCAAAAAATCTACCACTTTTGTCCCTGTATAGCAAGCCACTGCTATCAGTTTCTCCGAAGACAAAATTGTCGTCTTTGGTGCAGAAGATCCTGACCCCGCTCTTTTCATCTCAGCTTACGTTTGAGACATCCAGGTATGTTGTGTTATGATCGACGGGGGCACTAGCCTAAACATCGTTTCTTCTAAAGCCTTCCAACAGATGAATATCCCTCCTAACTGCATGTGTGCCAACCCCACCATGTTGTGTTCATTCAACGATGCCATTACTTCTACCTTAGGCACCATGTTCCTTAACATTCATGTAGGGCCACGTACCCTACCCAAAATCTTCTATGTCATTGAGGGAGAATTCCAATATAACATATTGTTAGGCCGCCCTTGGATTCGGGCTATGGGATGTGTTCCCTCCACCTTACATAGATGCATAAAATTTGAGTATGAGGGGAAGTTATACACCGTAAAAGCTGACGCTTCCCCCTTCAAAACCTGTAATATGTTATATCGCCCTAATGATGTTCTTGTACTAATCAAGGTACCAATTGATCCAGCCCAACCATCAACTTCAACCACGCCTCCACCATCCACCTTAACCACACTCACACCTTCAACCAATGAACCCACTGCCACGAATACCACTTCCTTCCCCATGGAAAACATCCCAACCTCAGATCCCTTGGTAGATGTTTTTCAATGCCTTACACTGGGGGAGTATTGCCTATATAACCTTAGTACTTTCCATACCCCACAGGAGTACGGACAGTTACATGCGCATCCTACCTACGACCGTCATGTGGGGCAGGTGATCTCCTATGGACCGCCTAATTGCCGCACCAACCTAACGTATGGGGGTGTCGACACATCCTCCGTTACCCCTGAATCTCCCCTTGGTGTGGTTCCCTTCCAATCTGATTTTCAATATCTAACAAATCATCGTTTTTCCCTCACCTTCTTGACTCGCTATGCTTGGAAAGGTTTTGGTTTCGGTCTTTATGAACAAGGCCGACATACAATCATTCCCGTGACTACATGCAAACATAAAGATCGTAGTGGTCTTGGATTTTCTGAAACACTTACACCAAAGAAACCTCGTGTTAGTTGTATCTGGGAAGACAACGACATTACCTCTTCTGAACCATCATCACCTATTTTGCCATCTTCACCCACAGAGTCGATAGACCCGGAATCTATCCCTCCTAACTTTTTTTTTTGTAAATGCTATCTTCCTGGGTCCTCTCACTTATCAACGCGATAATGAAGACCCATCTTCTCTTCCCCTTCTGTATCCAGACATGGTCAAAGAAGAATTGCCTTCAATTAATGTTGTTGAGTGCCAGGATGACGACTCCATCCTCACTTACCTCGGTGCGGATGACTCTTATATTCAACGTGCCTTACCGTCTGAAACTCAAACCATGTTGAATGAGTCAACTATAGAAATCAACATCCACATAGAGGATGATCCTCACATTGTGAAGATCGGACAATCTCTTAACGCATCAGAACAAACTGCCTTCATTACCTTCCTTCGTGCCCACAACCAAACTTTCGCTTGGTCATACACTGACATGCCAGGAATCGATCCTGACATTGCTGTCCATAACATTACTCTGAAACTCGACTCCAAACTAGTTAAACAGAAACTAAGAAAAATGCATCGACGCATTGCCCTCTTGGTCAAAGAAGAGCTTCAACGACTCCTTTCTGTTTCCTTCATCTTACCTATTGACTATCCTCAATGGATTTCTAACATCGTACCTATCACTAAAGCGACGGGGGGACTTCGGATATGTATGGATTTCCGGGACCTTAACCTCGCTTGCTTAAAGGATGACTTCCCCCTACCTAGTATTGATCAACTTGTTGATCTCACTGCAGGCCATGAGATGCTTTCTCTCATGGATGGCTTCTCAGGATGCAATCAAATTTTGGTAGCCCCGGCCGATCAACATAAAAATTCACATTCATTACCCCCTGGGGGACCTTCTGCTATCGTGTCATGCCATTCGGCCTTAAGAATGTTGGTGCGACCTATCAGTGAGCTATGACTTATATTTTCCATGACATTATGCACACTATCCTAGAGGATTATGTTGATGATCTTCTTGGAAAATCTAAACATCGCAGTGAACATCTCGATGTTTTAACCATTATTTTCGATTGGCTGTTACAATACTGTGTTCGTCTTCAACCAAAGAAATGTGTCTTTGGTGTCCTTTTGGGAAAACTCCTTGGTTTTATCGATCTCTTTGCAGTGGCATTGAGGTTGATCTGGCAAAAGTCAAAGTTATCCTAGAAATGCTCCCACCCACTAACCTCAAACAATTGTGTAGTTTGTAGGGAAAACTCCAATCTATCCAGCATTTCATCTCACAACTCTTGGATTGATGTCAACCTTTCCATCATTTCCTTAAAAATGAAATTGTCTTTCAATGGAGCGAAGAGTTCCACCAAGCCTTTGAGGTTCTTAAAGCCTATCTCTTGCAGCCACCCGTGCTTGTCCCACCTCAGGATGATCACCCTTTCTACCTTTACCTTTTTGCCACCGACCATGCTGTAGGAACCATGCTCACACATCATGACTTCGAGCATTGAGAACAAGCCATTTATTACATAAGTTGTACTTTTGTGGATTACGAGACTAGGTATACACATGTAGAAAAGTTGTGCCTAGCCTTATCATTCGTGGCCACCAAACTTTGACATTACCTCCTGAATCAAAAAACTTTTGTCATCACCAATGCTGACCCCATCCATTATATGTATGCCAAACCTCATCTAAACCAACGCATCGCCCGAT
The DNA here is from genome assembly GCA_019776745.2 of Taxus chinensis. Classification (NCBI taxonomy): domain Eukaryota; kingdom Viridiplantae; phylum Streptophyta; class Pinopsida; order Cupressales; family Taxaceae; genus Taxus; species Taxus chinensis. Next base: position 38,623,406 of record CM034148.1, on the reverse strand, counting down.
GGCTTATGGTCCTCGCCGACCTCGACCTTGAGTTTGTACACCAGAAATTAGTCAAAGGACAAACTATCGCAGACCAACCCGCGGAAGCCCCTTTACCTGGGGAACAATTTACCAATTTTACTTTCCCTGATGAACTCATCGCAACTCTTTCACTCAGTGAGGTGTCGTATCCAGTGACCCTCTTCTTCGATGGATCCAAATGCCAGTGTGGCAGAGGGGAAGGCATTGTTCTCATTCCTCTTGAAGGTGAACCTATGCCTCTTTCATTCTGGCTCAATTTCCCCTACACTAATAATACGGAATGGAATACAAGGCCCTTGTTTTGGGTCTCCTAGGTTGCGTTACACTTAGGTGTGACAGTCTATTAACATTTTTGGCGACTCTCAATTGGTATTCAATCAAGTTACGGGTATCTACAAATGTAAAAATGAGGAACTTCAAAAGTACACACATTATGTGGATTCACTTTTGACCTTATTTACTCATTATTCTATCCAAACCATTCCCCGCTCAACTAATAAATTTGCGGATACTATGGCTTGCTTGGCCTCGCAAATTCCTACCTCACCAACTGACTCTGACATATTTTTCTTGGTCCAAAAACTCTTTGCCCCATCTTACTCAGTCCCAGATGTTTGTATGGTAAATAATGTAACTGCTAATTCGCAGGATACCTGGTATCACCAATTTCACGACTACCTTACAACCTCTGTTCTCCCACATGACCTTATTAGTAACAGCAAATCACACTTTTCTTAAAAGTGTTTCTTGTTATGTCATCATGGGGGGGGTCTCCTTTATAAACGTGGCTTTGATGGCATCCTCCTTCGATGTCTAACCGGCGTGGAGGTCACCTATACCATCCAACAAGTCCATGACGGAATTTGTGGTGGACATTTTGGTGGCCTTGCCATGGCCAAACGGATCCTTCTCCTAAGCTATTATTGGCCTACTCTTAATAACGACAGCTACAAATATGTTAAGCATTGTGTTATGTGTCAACAACATGCCAACCTTCAACATACTCCTAGCCACCCACTACAGGTCGCACGAGATCTTTGGCCTTTCTCACAATGGGGTTTAGACCTTATTGGTGAGATTCACCTGCCTTCTTCACAACGTCACCATTAGATAATCACAGCAACCGAATATTACACTAAATGGGTGGAGGAAATTCCACTCATTTCAACCAAAAAAGAAAAAATCGTAGAGTTCATCAACCATCACATTATCGGTCATTTTGGTGTTCCTCATCACCTGATAACAGATAATGGAAAATCTTTCAAAAATAAGTTGTTACAATACCTTTATGACAACTTTGGTATCAAACTTAGCTTCTCATCACCTTACTATCCACAAGCAAATGGTCAAGCTAAATCTTCTAACAAAACCCTAACCAAAATTCTCATGAAAGTTGTTAACGATTCTGGAAACAATTGGCCTGATCACATCCCCTTTTCCCTTTGGGCTTATCGTACCAGCATTCATAGCTCCACTAATGCCACACCATTCTCTTTGGTATATGGTACCAAGGCTGTCTTGCCTCTCGAAATATAAATCCCCTCCCTAAGAATATCTCTCCAGGATATTCTCACCAATGATGATTTCCACCAAGAGCGGTTAGCCCAATTAGAGATTCTTGACGAGCATTGTCTTATAGCTCTTGAACACCTTCAAATCTATCAAAAGTGCATCAAGCGTGCTTATGATAAGAAAATTCATGAGCATACCTTTCAGATTGGTGATCTTGTTCTCAAAGAGAATCAACATGTAACCAAACTAGAAAAGAGCAAATGTGGAAAATTTGCTCCTAATTGGATTGGGCCTTACATTATCACTCACACTTATGGATCATGTACTTATCATTTAGCTTCGCTTAATGGTAAACCCGAGCCTGAACCCCTTAATGCCTTGTATCTCTAACCATTCTATTGTTGAATTTAGTGTTACATCACTTCTTATCTACCTTGTGCTCGTCCCTTGAGCTCATTTACCACCTCATACACCTTTTTTTTTTGTCATGCATCTCAAAGTAAAATCCAACCCATGTAGTTTGATCATCACCTCCTCTTAAAGATGCCTTCTCCTTTTTAGTCTGGTCCATGACTTAAAAGTATCAAAATAATAAGTTCTCAATTATACAATTCTGGGATATTCTTGAGTCAAACTTCCTGCAAAACTAGATGCTTCATGTCAAACAGACATCTAGACCTCTAAGCTATAAACTAGACTATTCCCTCGAAGGATAGCTATGTGCAAAGCCGCATCTGCTATTATAAACTAGACTGTTCCCTCGAAGGACAACTATGTGCAAATCCGCATCTGCTACTATAAGTAGACTGCTCCCTCGAAGGACAACTATACAAAGTTAGCCTCTATCAGAAGCTTCTCGCATTGATCAGCTTCGTGAAGACCTCAAGAACAATAAAATGCATATCCCATATAGACTTCCCGCACCAATCAGTCTATATCCTGAAAAATAAAAGCAGTATTCAAAAGTACTTTTGAGTCATGGACTTGTCTATTTTGGTTTGGTTCTCTTCCATCAGAATAATCACCTTTTAACAAGTTCTTTAAGCCCCAACCATACCATCCACCTCACCTCACCATTCTTCACAATAACAAAACTCAAGGGACGTGTGTATATCTGATATATTGTGATTATACAACTCTTTTCACCTATCGACTTATCACCTATGCAAGGTACCTAGGGATTCAAGCTCATCCTATGATAATACGTGATTTGTTTAGCTCTTTTTAACTATTGGACATTTTTGCCTCTTTTTACCAAATCTGGGATTATATTTTGACCTTAATTAGGACACGGTTCCCTTATGCTTGGGTAAGCTAACCCTTGCTTCACCTATACCTTACCAACTCCAACAACATTACCCTACCAACATCAAACTTTTACCAACCAACAAATTGCCTAAACACAACCAAATTACCTAAATTCATCTCTCCCTGGTCCTAAGGGAGAACTACATTGGTCTGAGGCCCCTCCTTACTTTGTGTAATGGGCTATGTAGGCAGCACTTAGGAGACATGGGGTCTCCCAAGATTAGCTCGACCATCCCCTACCATAACCTATCATGTGTTGTGTTTTTGCTTAAAAATATAAATGATTTCGTATATTTATATTGATAACACTCACCTTTGTCCTTTATCAATTCAAAACATTCAAAACACAAACATTTCTTATTATTATCAAAAACTCAAAATCACTATACATATTCAGTTTTATTTAGATGTTAAACAAATACATCTTCTCTATCATCAACATGCATGTCGGCATCCTTATTTATTCTTCTACCCCTATAAAATTCACGTAGACCCCCGCACCTCATCCCGAACCAGGTAGTGATGGTGATCGTCGACGCCGCTCACCTGGCCTCTTCATCCTCAAAGGTGACACTACTATTGGTTACTCCCACTAATCCGCCAATCTCTCCTGTAACATATGAATATGCCCTCTCGCGTGGAGGAATCTTGCCTCTAGTCTCTCCACTCGTGACTGCGAAACCACTAACAATCTCGTTGTCTCATTCACCTACATTTGAAGCTGGTGAACTAAACCCTGAAGGTGATCTCTCTCTGCTGTAATCACAGCTATGTCAGGATGATCGGCCCTCTCACATGTACCTTGCAGCTCTGCTACCCACCATAATCTATAAGCCTCTGTCACTCCTGCATCCATTACCCTGCGATCGGCTGTTGTCTCTTTTGGTCCTTCTGGAGGTGTCGGCCGGGAAGGTGAGAATGCTGCCTCGGTGTCGATCCTCATGTATGGTCTATAAGCCATGGGTATATCCTGAACAAATCCAAATTGTCACCGCACGTGATCTAGAGGAATCCTCTCGTACTCACCTGGCCTATGTCCCATAATCCACCTTAATCGCTCTACACCCCTCAAATCCTCAGCTATGTTCTCCATCACCATATAGTTCCCGTAAGGCCTCCAATGGATATCTACAATCGTCACCATCTCCCACATCTACCTATAATACTCGACATCATCTGTCACGGCCTCAGATCTCGCCTCTTGTTCTGTCTAGACCCATCATCTGAATCCCTCTAACTAGTGCCAACTCAGCCCAAAATTTCAACCCAACTAATTCACACCTCAGAAAAGACAAAAATGGGCACTCAAATTCACAAAGTGACAATGACATGCCATATTTTTCTTTTTATAGGTTTTGACATATAACCGATGCCGGTTACGGCACGCCCTAGACGACTGGTATCGGTCTTGTGACCGATATCGGTCATACATAACCGATATCGGTTACCTACTTACTTAACCTAACTCCCACCCTTATCCACCAATCTCTATTTTTCACCACCTCACTTACCCCTGGCTTTGCTAAATAGCCTTATTTTGAATTCATCGGCCCGACCCAAGGCCACAACCAACCAATCGGCCCGACCCAAGGTTGCACCCAACCAATCGACCCGACCCAAGGCTGCAACCAACCAATCGGCCCGACCTAAGGCCACAACCACCCAATCGGCCCCACCCAAGGCCACCACCCACCAATCGGCCTGACCCAAGGCCACAACCCACTAATCGGCCCGACCCAAGGCCACAACCAACCAATCGGCCCGACCTAAGGCCACTACCCACCAATCGGCCCAACCCAAGGCCGTAACCCACCAATCGGCCCGACCCAAGGCCGCAACCAACCAATCGGATTGACCCAAGACCGCACCAATTAAGTACCTCGACCAAGACCCACAATTTATGATTCTATCATGTAGCTGTTTGTTCCATCGAGCTCACATGTTTATGTTTTAGCATAACTAGGATACTTGAATTGATCAGCCAACCAACATTGCCTAGACCAAGATCGTGCCGTTTATCTCAACCAAACCAACCATTTGGTACTACCGAACATGCCTAAATGTTCCGGTACCTTACCCGTTATATCTCCTGGAGCTACTTCCTATGCCTTGGATACCAGGATTATATCACCCTTGTTTGGATAAACTATCGACCTTTGCCTATGAATTGCTTGTTTGCTCTTCACATCGTGTACCCTGGTTGCACTACTACATTTCAACGTGCGTCTACTTTCTTGAACTTACCCCACCATCTTACCATCATCTCAACACCATTCACCCTTTATCAACCCTATTCCTGATTTCACGTCGCCTCAATTTGTGATAGATTTGAGGGGGATTACCTATACCTTTAACTGGGGCAACCACTTCTTATTATTGTTAGTGCAGCTTTACACGACAAGCTATATGAAAACAAGGGGCAAATGTAGACACCAAATTTGGGTCTTACGACACCCTGTATGCCGCATATCATCTTGCAACCTAACCATACCTCACCACCTAAACCTTACACACTTAATTATTTATTAATTACCATATAATTAATAAATCCACATCTCCACCCCTGCCACCTCACCTTGCCACCTCATCATGACCTAGCCCTAACCCTAAACCAACCTAATTAAGACCTATGACTTGGTCCAGACTCACACCCATGACTCATCACCCCTCACCCGCATCAAAACAAACCTAATAATAACTTGACCAAGCCCACAACTGATCCCTCGGGAGAAAAGGAGGGAAAGTTGGCTATTTTACTAAAAATAGCCAACTTTGACTTAACTGACATCGGTCCCTACTCGACCGCCATCAGTTACGTAACCGCCATCGGTTCCCTATAAATGACCTTCCCCAGCCAAAAACAAAGGATCTGAGATTCATTTGGGCAGGAGAAAGAGAAGTGAAACAAGCAGAAAAGGTTGCAGAGAAGAGCATCGAGCCGAAGACTGCAACTGAGCAACTGGATCACTATCACCCTCATTCAAGCATTGGAAAAGACTGAGGATAGCTTCATCAGCTCACTTTCTAATACCGGATCATCTCAACTAAGCCTTACTGTCCCCACCACATTCCTTGGACCTGTATCTTCATCAGGAACCAATAAGTATTATCTTGTAGTTCTTTGTTATCATTTTGCTTTAATTCATATTAAATGGGGAACTAACCACCTTCGAAAGGAAGTCTAATATTTCCTAGGCCTAAGGCAGTTCCCTCACCTATTGTCTAATTAAGATCTGGTGGTCTTGTATTCTTACTTACAGGTAGTCCTTCCCAGACAAAAAGGAGTTCTTCACAATCGATCTGATCTCTCTACGGTACGCGCACACCTTCCCAACATTCAACAGGTATTCCTCCTAGCCCTAACCCTTATCTGTTTCTCAAGAGAATGAAAGGATATAAGCAACTCTATTCCAGAACGGAAACATTCTGTGCAAAACAAGAATAGAAGAATAATCAAGTTCCATGACCTTAGGATTTTCCTCTATGTTCTGATAAAAGGAATCAACTTCTTTTCCCCAATATGCAAGCGTATCAAGTTCTAGAAATAATCCTTGTTTGCAATCCTCTAAAGAGATATCATCGTGTATTTTGATTGCTCCTTCATCCTGAGAGAAATCAATCAATAGAGGTTGTTGTTCTTTAGTCATAGAAGGTTGAATAGAAGAAATAGGTTCGATAAGGAGGGAAGATTGATTGACAGAAGAAGATGACTCAAGAGAGGAAATAGGATATGATAAGAGTGAAATGCGTTTTGAAGGCGATCGTGGCAGAGGTCAAGGATACCATGGTGGATTTGTAGTATGAGGCCGTTGTGGCGGAAGAGGTGAGTTCCCACACGGAACATGTTATACATGTGGATCCCCTGACCACTACAGGCATGAATGTTCTCAGAATATTACGTGTTATTTCTATGGAAATAATCATAGTTATGAGGAGTACCTGAACTTTTATGAGCATCTTAACAAGCAACATAAACAAGAAAATAAAGGTGCAGGGATTGATAGGATACAATGCGTTGTGGAAAATCAATGGATGCCCAAGTTAGAACCAAAATCTGAGGCATTATAGGAAATAATCATGACTCATGCTGAAGTAGTGCACACCAAAGAAACATTGCAACAGAAGCCTACCATCACTAAGGAATAGGTTCTACATGCATGGTACCCAGATCCTGCCCATTAGAAGGAGGTTTACTAGGAAACCATGGAGGTACTTAGGAATCTTCAGGGTGAAATACAATATGTAAAGAATAAATCATGAAATATGGAGTAAAAGAAAGCATCATAGACGATCTAAAATGATATGGATGAATTGAGAGAAGTGTGTAAATTGTTGTGCCAGGAGAATATCATTCCACTATTGGGGAATTGGTTAAAATAAAAAAATCTGTGTGCAAGTACTGAGACTGGACATCAGATCTTGCATGTAAATCTTCCCCCTCATAGCTTAGATTATGACAAGGAAATAACTCGGAATGCTATTGTGGATGGGTGGCTATTGAGTAATATGATGATTGATACAGGTGTGAAAGTCAATGTTCTTACTTTAGATGCATGGGTAAAAAATGGGATACCTCCATTGCATCCATCCTCTAATGTTTTGTTCATGGCTAATGAAACTAAGGCCACTCCCATCGGATTTTTAAAATATGTATCCATTACCATACAAGGAGCCATGTTCACTAGAGATTTTGAGGTTTTAGCACTGATAGAGTCAGATAGCTTCCCAACTCTATTGGGGTGTCTTTGGTGCTATGTAAATAATGCCGATCTTTGATTCAACATGGGTTATACTAGCTTTGAAAACAAGGACAAAAGTGTTATTATTCCTTTAACAGATGGAAAATTTGTGCCCTATGTTGAGCCCTTGAGTGAGGAAGACTTGAATAGGATTTATGTACGTGCCATCCGGGATCCAGAGATGTTTGAGCCATGTAAAGAAGGAATCCTTTAGTGGGAGGATGTATAGTCTATTAGCGATACTACAAGTGTTGCTTGTGATAATTGGGCTCATAACACTTATGAGCTAGTAGGGCGTGAAGTAAAGAGCATCTTTCCTAGGGACAATAAACCGTGTTATATTAGGAGAATAAGTAACAACTTAGTACCTTGTTACACCTGAGAAGGAGACCCTATGGTATTTCTGTGCACCATGGAAGAACAATGTCTAGACCAGTTGGAGAGAAGGAATATACTAGCATATACGCTACATGTAAAAGAAGCGCACTGGTGGGTGGCCCACAAGGATAATCTCGTAGGATGCAATGAAATTAGGATTGTTCTTGCTACTAGGTTCTACAAGAGGAATGCACCTACTCAAATTTGTACTTACCATGGTAATCAACTTGTTCAGCACCACGTTTAACAGTGTGAGAGACTCTAGATAGAGGTGCATGAAGCTTTACAACCTTCACTCTGGGTGTACAAGTTTTATTCCACTTTACTAGGTTGCACGCGTGCTTGGTATGTATATGCAGAACTCCATAGAGAGACTTGAAATTACAGGATTTAATTACAAGAATGACCCAGATTTTTGACTTCTTCTCTACCAAGTCTCTGATGGAAGAATCATTAAAGGTCATAAAGCACTTGACTATGGGAGATAGAGCTAAGGATGAAGAACTCCTTTAGGAGTTATTTGATGAAGGAAACTCAGGAGCACATTTTTTTGAAGAAACATAGGCTGATGACACACTACTTCATCGCCCTTGCTTGAGAAATAAAAAGGAAAAATGGTCTACTTAGTGGATGATGAAGAATTAGAAAATCTAGATGTAAACCATTCAACAGGTAGGCATGAGGTGTTGGATAGTGCAGATAAGACCACACATGCCTATCCTGAACCTATGAATACAAAGAAAGTGAAGATTGGATCAGATGTTGAGCCTAAGGAGGCCATAATTGGGGACTATTGGTAAGACTTCTAAGTGGCAAAAATTATAGAGTTACTATGGGATTATAAGGATTTATTCCCTCGTGGATACCATGAGCTTAAAGGCATGCATGAATCGTTAGGGGAGATGAAAATAAAGATTAAAGAGGGTACATGACTAGTTAGAAAGAGACCTTACAGGATGAACCCCAACTTACGTGAAAAGGTCAAAGAAGAGATTGACAAAATGTTGAAATTTGGAATTATCAAGCCCCTAGATGATTCAGGATGGGTTAGTCCAATGGTGCTCAGTATCAAGAAGGATGGTCAGATTAGGATCTGTGTGTAATTGATCCTTGTCCTACATAATTCACTGAGGAAATCCTAGAAAGCGTTGTAGGGCATGGAATCTATTCATTTATAGATGGGTTCTCAAGGTATCATCAGGTTTAGATTGCCTAGGAGGATAAGGAAAATACTACTTTTACTACTGAATGGGGTCGCTTCACCTATAATGCGATGCCTTTTGGTCTGAAAAATGTGCCTTCTGTATTATCACACATAGTTGTTCAAGGATTTTATTCATAAATTCTTGCAGGTTTATTTGAATGATTGGATGATGTGTGGATTAGTTAAAGATCATTGTGAAAATTTGCACTTAATGTTAGAAAGATGTAGACAATTGAGTATCTCTTTGAACATCAAGAAGTGAATATTTTCTACACCATTTGGGATACTGTTAGGAAACATAATCTATAAGGAAGGTTTGTTGGTTGATCCAGATAAGGTTGTGGTCATTATAGGCCTGAAAGAGCCTACTGGTAAGAGTGAGGTGCACAAATTCTTGGGTCACATAGGGTATTATAGGATATTCATAAAGGGGTATGCCAAGGTTTCCACACATTTGGAGGATCTACTGAAAGTAAAATGTACGTTCAACTGAGGAGAACCACAATAAAGTGCATTGAAGACATTAAAGGAGAAACTTACTACTGCGCCTATTATGTATTTTCCTTCATGGGACCAACCATTTCATATACATGTGGATGCCTCTGGCACGACCATTGGCACGGTGTTGGCTCAGTTGGGAGAAGGTATTATAGACCATATTATTTATTTTTCTAGTAGAAAGCCGATTCCTGCAGAGTAGAATTTTCACAACTATATAGCGTGAAGATTTATCAATGATCTATGCGCTATATAAATTCTGACAGTACCTGCTAGCTACACCATTTGTATTTTATATAGATCACATGGCATTCAATTATTTAGTAAATAATCCCATCTTACAAGGGTGCATATGTAGATGGGTACTCTTATTTCAAGAGTTCGATTTCACAGTTATGGTAAAACTGGGGAAAAGTAACTCTAGACTAGACCATTTATCTAGAATACGGTCATGAGAAGAAGCATAGGCAACTAGAGATACCATGCAAGATGCACAATTATATAGGTTATAATGATTACCATACAAATTAGAGAACCTTGCTATATTTCTATGAACATGTATGACACTAGAAGGACTGAAATCCTTAGAGAAGAAACAACTTGCTATACGCGCAGTACCCTAAATGTTGATTAGCAGTGACTTGTACAAGTTAGGTTAGGATGAAGTATTGCACTGCTGTGTACTGGAACATGAATGCAAAGACATCATGGAAGAATCTCATGGCTGTATTGCAGGTGGCCACTATTCAAGTGACACCGCTATGCGCAAGAGTTTACTTGCTGGTTTATGGTGGGAAACCCTTAATAAAGATTGTAAGGCATATTGTAAGGCTTGTGATCACTTTTAGCACCTTGGCAAACCAGGTCAATGATATGAAATGCCTCTAAGACCTATTACTAGTGCAAAACCATTTGAAAAATGGGCTATAGATTTTGTTGGTCCTATTTCACCAGCCGCGTGCAGGACTGGATCATGTTATATCATAACTTGCATAGATTATCTGACAAGGTGGGTAGAAACAGTGAATACAAAGGATTGTACAATGGCTACAACAGCTAGGTTTATATGAGAAAATATTATTACGAGGTACAGATTCACTTTAAGTTTGACTAATGATAGGGGAACACATTTTTTGAATGAGATAATCAGAATTTTATTGGATGAACTCATGATTGCACACCATAAGACTACAACATATCATCCTAAAGAAAATGGAACTACTGAGGCTTTCAATAAGATTTTGAGCTAGACATTGATTTTTTTTTGTGATTTTGGAAGAAAGGATTGAGAAGATAAAGTATCTACAATGCTTTGGGCATATCGCACAACATATAAAATGTTGAACAAAGCCACACCATTTCAGTTAGTGTTTCACGTGAAAGTAGTTCTTCCTATGGAATTCATGTTACCGTCTTTGTGTATTGCACGTGCTGGAGGTCTATCCAATGAACAAGCATTAGAAGAACGGATTGAAAAGTTACTCAAACTAGATGAGCAACAAGAAATATCACGTTGGAGTCAAAAACAAGAAAAGGCCAGGTAGAAAGCATGGCATGACAGGCACATCAGGGATAAAAAGTTCACAATTGGACAGATGGTACTACTTTATGATTCTAATTTTTTGCGCCATCCAAGAAAACTCAAAGTACATTGGTTGGGGACGTATGTTATCACTTACATACTTGAAACATGTGCTTGCCAATTAGAGGTGCTTGATGGAACATTGTTACCTGGGTACTTCAACGGGAGTAGGCCAAAACCCTAGTATAAATAAGTCTTCTTGGTGTTTGTAATAAGGCAATGTTTCCATTTATATTAAGTTTTCAATTTTGTATTTTCCTTAATTTATTTCCTTCTTTCTCGCTATGCTTTGTTAATTTAGTTGGTGTTTTTATGTTACAAGTGTATTTTCACACTAGAAGCTACTTATTATTTGAAAAATTTATATGCGCAGAGGACTGCACATACCATTAGTGTGGGGTGGATATTGATATCTAGGTATAGGACTATTGAAAACAAGTACACATGAAACAAAATGCTACGGGTGCTATCTAAGTTGGAGAATTGTTAAAAAATGAGATTACTTCTAGAAATGAGGACCATAGGTGGAAATAAATGAACAAACAAGTATAACGTGAGGTAAGCAGGGGCCTTGGGAACTACCAAGGGAAGATGCAGTGGTAAGGTACTCAGGCACATGGAGGCACGCTAAAGATAAGTCCATGGATAGAATGTAGGAAGGCATGCTAGAATTTTATAGCTTGGGCGTGAAGATGTACCTTGCGGAAAGAACGAAAATGGTCAATTAATGAGAGAATTATTGGTATGTGGAGGAGTAATAAATGCACTAAATTTTTGAAAATCTATATAAGGACGGGATGCGAGTTCATCCTTACCATTGAAATTGCAAAAAACTTCAAAAGAGCCAAGTGCAAATGAGCTGAGTGAATCATGTGGAGGTGCAAAGAGAGTGAAAGAAAATGTGGAGAGAATATTTTTGTGCAAGAGAAGCTTGCGTCCCCATAGGTGAAGGGTTTGAGTAAAGTAGACGCGTTACAAAAGAGATAGGGCATGCGATTCCCACTAGGGCACGAAGATTTGAACTAGGGTTCTAATTTGCTTGTTATAGAGGATAGAAAGGAGATATTTTTCAAATGGCACTAAAGAAAGCACCCGTAACAGGAGTAAAAAGAAAGAAGAAGGTCAAAGTGGAAGAAGAAATTTCTCTTGAATGTAATTTTTTAGAAATGCAGTATTCGGAGGGCATGATTATGGGATAAGAATGGGATTCCCACATCTATAAATGTAAAATCAATGATTACAACCATCTTACATCAAATAATAAGAAGGAGATAGATGCGTTGTTGAGCACAAAAATGAACAAGCACACAACAGAAGACATGCTAGTGTACGATGACGCTGGTGATAAGTTACTAAAGTAGATTGGAGTCTACCAGTTATACGAGTTGCCATACTTTGGAAAGTATGAACCATTTTATTGATGGTTGATGAGAAGAGTTCATGAGGACTTCTTCTACTTTTCTAGGCAGAGGGTCAGAATCATACCCGCATTGATTTCAATAGTGACAAGACTAAAGGCCTTAGGAGTAGATTTAGAGAGTGGCTTAACAGATAAAGAAATGATCTTGGAGTCAAGGAAAGAGATAGGATATACCAAGGGTATGCACGGCATGGACATCGATAAATTTAAGTACCCAGTAGTACAGGAAACTACCCATCTTGTAACAAAGTTGAATGACAAATAAAGGTGGTCACAAGTGAATACAATGTAGCTACACGTTGAAAGGAAGATGTATCAAGGCGTGATCTACAATATTGAGGATCACATAGAAAATAAAATCATTGAAGAAGCATATACATGTGATAGAATTAGTTATGGTGCTAGTTTATTGTCTTTGGTGTTTATGGAGATTGGAGTGCCCGATGGGCCAAAGGAGGATATTTGGGAGTACCCCATAGAAAAAAAATCTTTGGCAGAAAGATTTGATAAATATTTATGTGAATGGACCATGAGTGGGCCATTTAAGAAGAGGTCAGAGATGTGGTATGACAGGCTCCACTTGACATTTGAAGAGGAGTGGTGCATACCCAAGGAGTTACCTTTGGTGGTGGGTAAGAAAATATAGTTTGCATTCTACCAACATTTTTTCATCACGTGATTTGGGATGAAGGACAAAGCTTGGAGCCCTTGGTGCAAACTACCATATGCCTTCATAGCATGCTACTTCCAGGAATTAGTTAATCAATTCACAGATGCATGCCACCTAAGCTTCATCGTAGATAAGGTAGATTATGACTACCACACTCTGAGAAAAACATATGTATATCCAGGATGTACTGCCTACATTGAGAGGCTTATCTCATATATAATAAGCATGAAAATGGTAAGCTTGGCCATTGGAGACATTGGAGCAGTGCTTATGTATATTTAACTTAAGCCCAAGCTAGAGATCAATAAATATATGGAAAATGAGTTCGCACTTCCAGGGCCACCTAAGGGAAAGCATACAATAGAAAATGTACCAACCACACAATATGTAGAGACCATAGTGGTAGATGAAGAGGAAGAGGAACGAGAAGATAGTGGTGGCCTGGAGCATAGAGAAAGAAGACAACCTACATACAAGGTAGAAACTGAGCACTTGACTACACCACCTCAAGGGAAAGAAGGAGATGATGAGGAACTAGATGTAGTATAAGGAGAACACCACTTCAAAAGGGTATTCAGGAGAGGAACCCAGGGTACTACTCCACAATAAGTGTGCGGATCACCATGAATCTCTCCACATAAGGAGCTAACTTAGAAGAGAAGAAGGAAGTTGAATCTGAATGAGGAGATGAAAGAGTATGAGGAGAGTGCGCCCAAATATCATACACCTATAGAGGATGTGGAAGAGCCAAAGGATGAAGAAATGAAGGATGGAGAAGAAGGAAAAAAGGAGGTAGATGAGACAGCGCAAGAGACTACTTAGGGCATAGTAGAACAAGCTCCAAATATTGACATTCAAGTTCATAAGGGGCAAATATCGAAGAGGACAAGTGGAACATTTACTGCATCGATCATGGGCTATGCTGAGGACAAAAGTAAAATTTTTCACACCCATTTCCAAAGCACGGTGGGCCTTAAAGAAATGTATGGAAGGGAGATGATGGATGAGGATATGGCCACCATGCATAAAAGGAAGAAACTATCTTGGTCAATGCAGACACATATGGACGAACCAGAATTCAACGTATGTGAAGAGTCCTGTGTATCGAAGATATTGAAGAAGGAATCTCAGGCCAAACACATAACAATAAAGACTACTCCTATATTGGACAAATAAGTAAGTAATGCCTTGGTGAAGGTATCAATAGAGGTGGCAAGGAGGAATGTGGATAAGGCTATAATTATTAGGGCATTGAAAGAGGATGTTAAGGACAAATATGGAGAGATAGCACACCTACGACAAGAGAAGGACTTGACACATAAGAAGAACACAATTTTCATTAGCATGGTAGAGGAAATTGGAGAAAATTTCCTGAAAATAAGACCACATTTGGAGTTCAAGGTACCAAAAAAATTCCCTTCGGCATTGCATTATGTACAAACCTTGGTGGATTTGGTGCTTGAGGATGGACCTATGCACATGCCAGCACTAAAGAATCCTAAGCAGGAAGAAGAGTAAGAAAAGAATTCAGTTATGGGGAGGATTAAATCTTATGAGGCATTGATCCAAAGCTTTCACGAGGATATGAGAAAAGAAGACTAGGAATTAAACATTTGCATAAATTTGGAGGCAATCATTAGGATAAGAACCATGGTAGAGGACAATGAAGTCCTCAAAGTGATGAAGAATGACACACTGGGTCACAGAGACAAGTTGACATTGGTGAAATAAAAGCGTGAGGTCCTTGCAATAGCATAAGAACCCCATAAGGAAAGGTTAGATGAGCTAGGGAAGGTTATAGCACAGAAGATGGATTTGCTAGAGGGAAGAATGTCTGCAATGTTCAACATTGTTCTTGTTTTACAGAATGAAAAAGGGGACATTTCCCAAGATGAACTGGAGTCTATTGCAGTAGATATTCTAGAAAACACAGAGGTCGTACTGAGTGAATCTTAGACATTAGAGGCCAAAATAAAGGAAGAATATCCCAAACTCATTCTTCCAGTTGAAGCAGAGGATACTACTGAGTAAATAATTATTTTGAATAGAAAATTCTTTACAATCTTATGTTTATATTCTTTCTCATTCGTTGAGAATTCAAGAGGAAACCATTGTCGGGGAAAAAATGTAGTTAGTGTGGGGTAATGTCAAGTAGACAACATATAACACTTAGCAGAAGGCATACAAAAGATTTGTGCAAAAGAACAAAGTGTGTTTAAAGGTGCAAGAGAATTGGAAAGGAATCACGTGTGGAGGATAGAGAAAGATTTGGGACTTAGCCATTTTCACAATTATGATCTATTTTTGGAAGATGGCGTGCAGAGCACACAAATGGGAAAATAATTTCTCGACACGCATCGACTATTTTTGGAAGAGCAGATATGGAGCGCTTTGCATGGATACACACTAAAGATAGAATTACAACTGACAATTAACTAGGAGAGATCTATTGTTAGCGCACTTGCATGTGTGGTTGTAATTGTAAAGGTACATGGCTATTTTCAGCATGTGACCTATTTTGGGAATAGATGAGTGGTGAAGGGAACGTCCCCAACCTTATAAATATGTAATGAACTGCGTAATATAAAAGAGGGTATGTAAGAACTAGATTACTGTGAGATTATGTTGTTAGAATTGTTACGTGCATGAGCATATGATGCTATTATTGTAAGAAGCTTCTGTGTATTACTATGTTTAATATAATGGAGTATATTGGCTGAATCAGAGTATTGAATCCTAAGTATAATTATTTATTGCATGCTTGATTTCATTGTGATTATCATTTAAATCTGTTATTCTTTAGATCTAGATCTGAACATGCACTGTAGAATGAAGTATTAATGATGGATCTAAATGCATAAGTCTTCATCATGCTAACATCCTGCAACAAACCTAAAGAGGGGCCAGGTACCTTTGCGCACTTTGGGTGAGCACTCAGTCTAGGATGATTGATATGCTAGCATGCATGGGCTTTTAGTGGTAAATTCTAGGCTACATCATTGGTTCCATTGCCGGGATCTCTTTTTAGTTGTTTTCATGATAGTTCGTGATGAAGACATACCGGTTGACCCTATCAAGTGTCGAGGAGTGGATACATGACCTAGAAGAAGATTACACATGGAGATTTAACACTAGATCTGAGTTTGACACACACACGTGGGTGGAACAAAATCTGTATGAATGTTTTTATGAGATATTCTTTGCTATCTTTAAGGTATAACTGTACAAGTGGTTAGTTGCTTATGTGTCCAAACAGAATTGGAGGTATTGCACACTTTTCTAGACGCAGGAAGAATTTCAGACCCTTTAAGATGCTGATCTGATTTGTACTCACACTGTGGATACGTGGTTTAATATTTTTTTGATCAGCTATATCTTAGAGTACTCAATTTCTACTTATTTGTGCTCAGAGGTAGTTGGATTCCAATTTTTACGATATCCTAGGGGAACTTACTTGCAAGGCATTCCACTAGAGATCAAAATTTTGATTGTAACCCTAAACTTGGAGAGCAATCCGATGGTGAACTAAACCCCACCACATGTGGGGGAAGGAGCATGTTTGGTGAAAGATGATAGACCTAGTGATAGAAAGAAAAATAAAGGAAATGCATCTTAAGTATAATGAGGTGCACGTGAGGGAGACAGAGAAGCAATGGGATGTTGTAGAGTGAATGATGTTGTGGAGAGAGATAGTTCAGGAAGGATTTAAAGTTCACACAGAAGATGTGGAACCCAAGCATCTAGAACTCCCCCATTTGGGAAAGCATGACAGGGAACCCTGCTTAGCCTCACGTAGAAGCACACCAGTAGAGACGACCTGGGCCATGGGTGCGCATCTGAATCCACCTGGAAACCTTGCCATCACACTTGGTTTTCCAGTATCTAGTACAATAAATAGTCATTAAGCTAATTTAGGCAGTGGGAGAGAAGGAGTGAGTCATATAAAAAGAAAAACAATGACAATGCAGACGTCTTTGTTGTGTTTTGGGAGTACCTTTTTGGGTTTATCATCCACACAGAATTTGGGCACATAGAATTTTGGAATCTATTATGGGAGTAACAATACTTCGCAGAATGTCAAGGTGTAGTTTAGTACTACTATTGGGACACAAGGAAGTACATCTTCTAGTCTGAATCTAGCTATAGGTTTGAGATCAAGAGGCATAGGTTGCTCTAGTTTCGGTGGATCTGGTGGTTTCAGAGGTAGAGGAAACAATGGAGGTTTTGGATTAGGTGGGTAAGGTCCACACTGGCCACATAATATTTAAATAGAGATGTCTCTTCATCTTCCAAAGTATAGGGGCATAGAAGATGCTGGTGAACATGTGCATATGCATGAAATATTATGGCACGTAAAATGAATCATGGCTTATGAGCGTAGGGAAAGTTAATTTTCTACTACATTACAGGGGTGCACAAATAACTACTACAAAAAGTTTGACCCTGATCAGACTTGTGTAGACTATGCAGATTTGAAAGATGCTTTCCTCAAAGAATTTCATATCCCTGAGTTTGAACAGAAGATTATAAGTGCACTCAAGGATATAAAGAAAGGCAGTAATGAAAGTGTCATAGAGTATGATGCTCATTTCAAAATGATGTTATCTAAACTTTCCTATGATATTCATGCAGGACAACATGCAAAATGGTTTTTTGGGGGCCTAATAACACCTTTTAGAAGAGTGATATCACATAATACATACATTGATCCAAGTCAAGCACTTGAAGCAACTTTATGCGCTGAGGAATTTGGAGGTATAGACACTATGGTGAGCCCATTTTTAGAAGCATAGATCGAATCTATGGTGAAGCAGTTGGACAATCTATCTGTAAATTCAACAAATGAGACATGCACATGGATTTGGTGCACAAATTGTGAGGTGGAAGGTCAAACCAAGGAAAGTTGTCCCCACAGATCAGTCTGCTCATTGTTGTTGGACTGTGAGATATGTCATTTAAACCATGATTCTAGTTGATTCCCATTACTACAACACGCGATAAATAAGAACGTTTCATGTGACTGTAAAATCTTCAGGTCCACAACTCATGACATGGAAGACTTCTGGCTAATTGGTAAGATCCATGATGCTATAGACATTGGTGTATGACAGAAGGGAGTTTTAGATAACTCTAAAGGAAAGAACGAGCATTAGGATCAGGATCATAATTAGGTGGGCTATGATCGGAGTGAAAGGCATTTTGAAGGCGACTGTGGAAAATTTTGAGGATACCATGGTGGATTCGGAGGACGAGGCTGTGTCGGTAGAAGAGGTGACTTCCCTCTTGGAACATGTTATACATACATATCTCCTGACCACTACAGGCATGAATGTCCTCAGAATATTAGATGTTCTTTCTATGGAAAGAATCATAGTTATGAGGAGTGCCCAAACTTGTATGAGCATCTTAGCAAGCAACATAAACAAGAAAATAAAGGTGCAGGGATGGTTAGGATACAACACACTGTGGAAAATCAGTGGATGCCCAAGTTGGAACTAGAATCTGATGCATTGCAGGTAAAAATCACAACCCACACCAAAGAAGCATTGTAGAAGAAGCCTACCATAACTAAGGAAGAGGTTCTACATACACGGTACCTAGATCTCACCCATCAGAAGGAGGTTTACCAGGAAACCATGGAGGTACTCAGGAATCTTCAGGGTGAGATATAATATTTAAAGGAGCAATCACCAAATATGGAGAAAAAGAAAACATCAGAGATGATCCAAACTGATATGGATGACTTGAGAGAAGTGTGCAAATTGTTGTGCAGGGAGAATATCATTCCAATATTAAGGAATTGGTTAAAAAGAAACAATCGATGCGCAAGTATTGAGAGTGGAAGAAAAATCGTGCATGCAAATCTTTCCCCTCATAACCTAGATTATGACAAGGAAATAACTCTTAATGCTATTGTGGATGGGTGTATATTGAGTAATATACCAATTGATATAGGCGTGGAAGTCAATGTTCTTACTTTAGATGCATGGGTACAAATGAGGAGACCTCCATTGCATCTATCATGTAATGTTTTGTTTATGGCTAATCGAACTAAGGCCACTACCATCAAAGTTTTAAAAGATGCATCCATTACGATACAAGGAGCCAAGTTCACTGGAGATTTGAGGTTTTAGCGTTGGCAGAGTCAGATAGCTTCCTAACTCTAATGGGGTGTCCTTGGTGCTGTGTAAATAATGTTGATCTTTGGTTCAACAAGGGTTATATTAGCTTTGACAATAAGGAGGAAAGAGTTATTATCCCTTTAATCCTTCAGTGGGAGGATACACAGTCTATTAGCAATACTACAAGTGTTGCTTGTGATAATCGGGCTCATAGCACTTATGATTTGGTAGGGCGTGTAGTAAAGATCATGTTTACTAGGGACAATAAATCTCATTATATTAGGAGAATAGGTAACAACTCATTACCTTATTACACCAGAGAAGGATACCCTATGGTGTATATGTGTGCCATGGAAGAACAATTGCTAGACTAGTTGGAGAGAAGTAATATGCTAGTATATATGCTACGTGGGAAAAAATGTGCTAGTGGGTGGCCCACAAGGATAATCTTGTAGGATGGAATGAAATTAGGATTTCTCTTGCTACTAGGTTTTGTGGGAACAACACACCTACTCAAATCTGTACTTGCCATGGTAATAAACCTATTCAACACCACATTCAACAATGTGAGAGACTATGGAAAAAGGTGTAGGAAGCTTTACCACCTTCGCTTTGGGTACACAAGTTTTATTCCACTTTACAAGGTTGCGCGCATTCTTGGTATGTATATGCAAAAATCCATAGAGAGATTGGAAATTGGCAAGATTTAATTGCAGGAATGACCCAGATGTTTGAATTCTTCTCTACCAAGCCTCCTGTGGAATAAGCATTAAAGGTCATAAAATGCTTAACTATGGGAGATAGTGCTAAGGATGAAGAACTCTTTCAAGATTTATTTGATGAAGGAAAATCAGAAGCACGTTTTGTTGAAGAAACAGAGGCCAATGCCACACTACTTTAACGTGCTTTCCTTGAGAAAGAAAAAGGAAAAATGGTCTACTTAGTGGATGATGAAGAAGTAGAAAATCTAGATGTAAACCATTCAACAGGTAGGTGTGAGGTGATTTACAGTGAAGATTAGACCACACATGCCTAACATGAACCTATGAGGACAAAGAAAGTGAATATTGGATTAGATTCCGAGCCTAAGGAGGCCATAATTGGGGACTATTGGTCAAACTCTGAAGTGGAAAAAGTTATAGAGTTACTACGATATTTTTAGGATTTATTCCCTCAAGGGTATCATGAGATTAAATGCATGCATGAATCATTAGGGGAAATGAAGATAAATCTTAGATATGGTGTGCACCCAGTTAGAAAGAGACCCTACAAGATGAGCCCCAACTTGTGCACAAAGGTCAAAGAAGAGATTGACAAAATGTTGAAATATGGAATCATCAAGCCCCTGGACAAGTCAGAATGGGTTAGTCCAATGGTGATTAGTATCAAGAAAGATGGTCAGATTTGGATCTGTGTGGACTATAGGGAGCTAAATGTTGTATGTGTGACTGATCCATTTCCTATGCCATTCACTGAGGAAATCCTAGAAGGTGTTGTAGGGTGCGAAATCTATTCATTTACATATGGGTTCTCTGGGTATCATTAGGTTCGGATTTCCTAGGAGGATCAGGAAAAGACTACTTTTAATACTGAATAGGTTAACTTCACCTATACTGTGATGCCTTTTGGTCTACAAAACGTGCCTTCTGTATTTTTGTGCATTTTTTTTCAAGCATTTAAGAATTTTATTCACAACTTCTTGCAGGTTTATTTGGATGATTGAATGGTGTATGAATTAGTTAAAAATCATTGTGAAAATATACGCTTAATGTTTAAAATATGTAGACAGCTGAGTATCTCATTTAACATCAAGAAGTGCATATCTTCTACACCATTTGGGATAATATTAGGACACATAATCTGCAAGGAAGGTTTGTTGGTTGATCTAGCTAATGTTGCAGTCATTTTACACCTGAAAGAGCCTACCAGTCAGAGTGAGGTGTGTAGATTCTTGGGTCACACAGGGTATTATAGGAAATTCATATAGGGTTATGCCAAGGTTGCTGCACCTTTTGAGGAGCTACTAAAAGAAAAATGTACATTCTAATGGGGAGAATAGCAGCAGTGCACATTCGAGACATTAAAGGAGATACTTACTACCATGCCTATTCTAAATTTTTCTTCATGGGAACAACCATTTCATGTACATGTGGACGCCTTTGGCATGACCATTGGTGCGGTGTTGGCTCAGCCATGAGAAGGTATTATAGATCATCCTATCTATTTTGCTAGTAGAAAGATGACTCTTGTAGAGCAAAATTATACAACTACAGAGCGTAAAGCTTTTTCAATGATCTATGTGCTACATAAATTTTGATAGTACCTACTAACTACACCATTTATATTTTATACAGATCACATGGCATTGAAGTTTGGTAAAAAATCCCATATTAAAAGGGAACATATGTAGATGTGTATTCTTATTTCAAGAATTTGATTTCACAGTTGTGGTAAAACTACGGAAAAGTAACTATGGACCAGACCATTTATCCAGAATATAGTCAAGAGAAGAAGCACAAATAATTAAAGATGCCATGCTAGATGAACAATTATATAGGTTATAATGAGTGGCATAGGAATTAGAGGACATTTCTATATTTGTATGGATAGGTATGACACCAGACAAAATGAAATCCTTAGAGAAGAAACAACTTGCTATACGTGCGACACCCTATATGTTGATTAGCGATGACCTGTACAAGTTAGGCCATGATGAAGTATTAAACCACTATGTATTGGAACATGAACACACAAACATTAGGGAAGAAGCTCATGGTTGTATTCCAGGTGGCCACTATGTAGGTGATGCCACTACGCGTAAGATTTTACTCCCTAGATTATGGTGGGAAACCCTGTATAAAGATTTTAAGACATATTGCAAAGCTTGTGATCACTATCAATTCCTTGGGAAACTAGGTCAACGAGATGAAATTCCTCTAAGACCTATTACTAGTGCATAACCATTTGAAAAATGGGATATAGATTTTTTTGGTCTTATTTCACCAGTCACATGCAAGACTGGATCACACTATATCATAACTTGCAAATATTGTCTAACAAGGTGGGCAGAAGTAGTGCCTACAAAGGATTGTACAACTACAATAGCTAAGTTTCTATGGGAAAATATTATTACAAGGTGTGGATTCCCTTTAAGTTTTATCAGTGATAGGGGCACACATTTTTTGAATAAGACAATCAGAATTTTATTGGATGAATTCATGATTGCACACCATAAGAATACACCATATCATCCTCAGGAAAATGGAACTGCTGAGGTTTTCAACAATATTTTAAGCCAGACATTGTCAAAAATTAGTGATGTTGGAAGAAAGGATAGGGATGATAAAGTATCTATAGTGCTTTAAGCATATCACACAACATATAAAAGGTTGAACAAAGCCACACCATTTCAGTTAGTGTTTGGCGCATAAGTAGTTCTTCCTATGGAATTCATGTTACTGTCTCTGCATATTGCACATATTGGAGGTCTAGCTGATGAAAAAAAATTAGAAGAACTTATTAAAAAGTTACTCAAACTAGATGAGAGATGAGCAACAACACGTTGGAGTAAAAAAAAAGAAAAGGCTAGGTAGAAAGTATGGCATGACAGGAACATCAGGGATAAAAAGTTCACAGTTTGATAGATAGTGCTCCTTTATGATTCTAATTTTTTGTGCCATCTAGGAAAACTCAAAGTACATTGGTTGGGGCCATATGTTATCACTTACATACTTGAAAGAAGCATTTTCCAATTAGAGGTGCTTGATGGAACACTATTACCCAGGTACTTCAATAGGAGTAGGATGAAGCCCTAATATAAATAAGTCTTCTTGGTGTTTGTAATACGAAAATGTTTCCATTTAGATTAGGTTTTAAATTATGTATTTTCCTTAATGTATTTCCTTCTTTGTCACTAGGATTTGTTAATTTAGTTGGTGTTTTTGTGTAGTAAGTGTGTTTGCGTGATAGAAGCTACTTATTATTTGAAAAACTTATATGCGTAGAGGAATACACATACCATTAGTGTGGGGTGGATATTGATATCTAGGTATATGACTGTTGAAAATAAGTGCACATAAAACAAATTGCTACGAGTGCTATCCAAGTTGGAGAATTGTTAAAAAAAGAGATTACTTTTGAAAATGAGGACAATAGGTCGAAATAAATGAGAAAACAAGTATAACGTGAGGTGTGCCATGGGAACTACTAAGCATAGGTGCAGTGGTGAGGTACTCAGGCGCATGGAGGTGCGCTGAAGAGAAGTCCTTGACTAGAAGGTAGGAAGACACACTAGAAGGTTATAGCTTGGGAGCAAAGATGTACCACGCGGAAAGAATGAAAATGGTTGATTAATGAGAGGATTGTTGGTAAGTGGAGGAGTAATAAATGCACTAACTTTTTGAAAATCTACATAAGGATAGGATGTAATTTTATCCTCACCATTGAAATTGTGAAAAATTCAAAAGAGCCAAGTGAAAATGATCCGAGTGAATCATGTGGAGGTGCAAAGAGTGTGAAACTAGACATGGAGAGAAGATTTGTGCGTAGGAGAAGCTTGCGTCCCCATAGGAAAAGGTTTTGAGTGAAGTAGACAAATTACAAAAGAGATAAGGCACGTGATTCCCACTAGGGAACAAAGATTCAAACTAGGGTTTTAACGTTTTTGTGCCATAGGATATATTTTTCAAATGGCACCGAAGAAAGCACCTGTTACAGTAGTAAAAGGAAAGAAGAAGGTCGAAGTGGAAGAAAAAATTCTCCCTGAAAGTAATTTTTCTGAAATACAGTATCCAGAGGGCGTGATTATGGGACAAGAATGGGATTCCCACATCTTTAAATGTAAAATCACATCGGATAATAAGACAGTGATTGATTATGGACACAAGAATGGGATTCCACATCTATAGAATGTACATACATTAGATAATAAGAAGGATCTAGATGTGTTGTTGAGCACAAAAATGAACAAGAACACAATAGAAGACATGCCAGTGTACGATGACGCTGGTGATAAGTTACCAAAGTAAATTGGAGTCTACCAGTTAAAAATACGAAAGAAAATCTTGAATAGAGCACGTATAGGTGAAAAATTAGTTGTAGCTGCATACTTTGGAAAGTATGAACCATTTTATCGATGGTTGATGAGCAGATTCCATGAGGACTTCTTCTACTTTTCCAGGCGGAGGGTTAGAATCATAGCCGCCTTGATTTCAACAGTGACAGGATTCATCACAGATAAGGTAGATTGTGAGTATCACACTCTGAGAAAAACATATGTATATCAGGACTAAGACTGCCTTAGAGAGCAGATTTAGAGAGTGACTTAACAAATAAAACAATGATCCTAGAGTCAAGGAAAGAGCTGGGATATAGTGGTGGCCTGGAGCATACAAGAAGAAGACAACCTACAAACAAGGTAGAAATTGAGCATGCGACTACACCACCTCAAAGGGCAAGAAGGAGATGATGAGGACCTGGATGTAGTACAAGAGAGTGCTGCTTAAAAAGGGTATTCAGGAGATCAAGAACCTGAGGTGTTACTCCACAATCAATGCACATATCACCACAAATATCTCCACAGAAGGAGACAGTTGAGAAGAGAGGAAGTTAAAGCTGAATGAGGAGGTGGAAGATTATGAGGAGAGCGTGCCCAAATCTCCTACACCTCCATAAGACGTGGAAGATACAAAAGATGAAGAAATGAAGGATGGAGAAGAAGGAGAAAAGAATTCCGAGGAGATAACACAAGAGAATGCTTAGGGCATAACATAACAAGCTCCAAATCTTGATGATCAAGTTCCTAAGGGGCACCAATCATGGGCTATACTGATGACACAATATACTGCACCACTCACGGGCTATACTGATGACACAAGTAAAATTGTCCACACCCATTTCCAAAGCACAGGTGCCATAAAGAATTGTATGGATGGGAGCTAATGGATAAATATATGGCCACCATGTGCATAAGGAAGCAACTGTCTTTGTCAATGCAGAAACATATGGACAAACTAGACTTCAACGTATGTGAAGAGTCCTGTGTATTGATGAGATTGAAGAAGGCACCTTTGGACAGACACATAAGAGTAAATCCTACTGCTATGTCAAATGAATAAGTAAGTAATTCCTTGGTGAAGGTATCAACAGAGGTGATAATGAGGAATGCGGATAAGGCTGCAACTATTAGGGTGCTGAAAGAGGAGATTAAGGCCAAAGATGCATAGATAATGCACCTACGATAAGAGAAGGACTTGGCATAGAAAAAGAACATAGTTTTCATCAACATGGTAGAGGAAATTGGAGACAATGTCCTAAAAGCAAGACCACATTTGGAGTCTAAGGTACCAGAAAAATTCCCTTTGGTAATGCATTATGTACAAACCTTGGTGGATTTGGTGCTTGAGGATGGACCTATGCACATGCTAGCACTAAAGAATCCTAAGAAGGAAGAAGAGTGAGCAAAGGCTTTGGTGATGAGGAAGATTGCATCTTATGAGGCATTGCTCCAAAGATTGCAGGAGCTGAGAAAAGTAGATTAGGCATTGAACATTTACACAGATCTGGAGGTAGACATTAGGATAAGGACCATGGTAGAGGACAATGAAGTCATAAAAGTGATGAAGGATGACACAATGGGTCACAAAGAGAGGTTGACATTGGTAAAACAAAAGCGTGAGGCCCTTGAAGTAGCATGGGAACCCTAGAAGGAAAGGTTAGATGAGCTGGAGAAGGTTATAGCACAAAAGATGGATCTGCTAGAGGGAAGAATGTATGCAATGTCCAACACTGTTCTTGTTTTATAGAATGAAAAAGGGGACATTTCCCAAGATGAGCTGGAGTCTATTACGGTAGATATTCTAGAAAACGTAGAGGCTACACTGAGTGAATGCTAGACATTAGAGGCCGAAATAAAGGAAGAATATCCTGAACTCATTCTTCCAGTTGAAATAGAGGATACTGCTAAGTAAATCATTCTTTTGTATAGAAAATTGTTTACAATATTCCATTTATATTCTTTCTCATTTGTTGAGCATTCAAGAGGTAATCGTTGCCAGGGTGAAAATGCAGATAGTGTGGGTTAATGTTGAGAAGAAAACATATAACACTTAACAGAAGGCATACAAAAGATTTGTGTGACAGAGTGCATTCAAAGGCACAGAAGGATCAGAAAGGAATCACACACAGAGGACAAAGACAAATTCAATACTTATCCACTTTCACGATTATGATCTATTTTTTGGAATATGGCATGCGAAGCACACAAACAAGAAAATAATTTCTCGAAACACATTGGATATTTTTGGAAGAGAAACTATGGAGTGCTCTGCATGGATACGGGCTAAAGATAGAATTACAACTGATAGTTAACTAGGAGAGATCTATTTTTAGCACACTTGCATGTGTGGCAGTAATTGTAAAGGCACCTGGCTATTTTCATGATGTGACCTATTTTGGGAATAAATGAGTGGTGAAGGGAAAATCCCCACCCTTATAAATATGTAGTGAACTGTGTAATAAAAGAGGGGGTATGTAAGAATTGGATTACTGTGAGATTATGCTGTCAGAACTATTACATGCATGAGCATATGATGCTATTATTGTAAGAAGCTTCTATGTATTACTATGTTTAATATAATGGAGTATATGGGCTGAATCATAGTATTGAATCCTGAGTATAATTAGTTCTTACATGCTTGATTTCATCATGATTATCATTTAAATATGTTATTGTTTAGATGTAGATCTGAACATGTACTATAGAATGAAGTATTAATGATGGATTTGAATGCATAAGTCGTCATCATGCTAACATACTGTAACAACCCTAAAGAGGGGCATGTACCTTCGAGTGCTTCGGGTGAGTGCTTAATCTAGGATGAGTGATATGCCAGTGCACTTAGGATTTTACTGGTAAATTCTAGGCTACATCATTGGTTCCATTTATGGGACCTATTTTTCAGTTGTTTTTAGGATGGTTTGTGATGAATACATACCGATTGACCCTAGAAAGTGTTGAGGAGTGGATACATGACCTAGAAGAAGAATACAAACGAAGGTTTAACACTGGATATGAGTTTGACGTACAAACGTGGGTGGAGTAGAATTTGTATGATTGTTTGTACGAGAGATTCTTTGCCATCCATTCCATCCATCCAAAACATACTGCATTTTATGGTTACATTTACTCTTGCTTGCACTTGTTTTTACATGTTAACTTTGCTACACATGTTACATAGATATCTTATATGTCATTATCTTTACCATACACACATGCGCATTCACATCATTTTATATTTATTATCACATATACAGAGCTTCTATATGCAACACTGATGCTTCACACACTACCTATTGGGGGCATCCACATTCACACACTATAGGTGTGTGTATCAAAGAACACTTGATATAAAGCACACAAGAAGTTTGTGTGGGAAAATAGGTCATATTCAAAGGCGCGAATAGCTAGGGAGAACACGCACGTGGAACAAAAGTTCAACTTTTTGGGACTTCGCCATTTTCACTCATAAAGATCTATTTTTAGAGATAGCGTGCAGAGCACACAAATGAGGTATAGATGTGCATGCCATGCATTGGCTATTCTTGAAGGCTTGGATACGAAACACTTTGCATGGACACATGCCGGAAATAGATCTACTACTATTAGTTAACTACCAGTAGTCTATTGTTAGCACACTTACATGTGTGGCTAGTTTTGTAACGGCGTCTGGTTAATAATAGCATGCGACCTATTTTGGGAACTGATAAGCGGTGAAGGGAAAGTCCCCACCCTTATAAGTATGTAGTAAACTGTGTAATAGAGAGAGGGATATATACAGAGATATGCTAATAAATCTGTTATGTGCCTACTACTGTTATTGTAATGAAGCTTCTGTATACTCTTTACATTGAATATAATGGAGGGTATTGACTAAATCTAAGTGTTAATTCTGTGTGTATCTAAATCTAGTATGTTTTTGATCTCATCATGGTTAGTACTTAATTATGTTCTCCCTTAGGTATAGATATGGTATGCTCTATAGAATGATGTGTTAGTAATGGAACTATATGTGTTAAGTCTTCATCATGCTAACAACCTACAATAACAACCCTAAAGAGGGACATGGTACCTTTGCGTGCTTTGGGTGAACGATCAGTCAAATTTGAGTGATGTGCCAATGTGTATAGGGTTTTATTGGGTTTGTATCACTGAATTCTAGGCTACATCATTGGTTCCATTTTCACGACCCTCTTTTTCAGTTATTTTCAGGATGGTTCACAATGAAAACATATCGGTTGACCTTAGCAAGTGTTGAAGAATGGATACACGATCTAGAAGAAGAATACACACGGTAATTTAGTAATGAATATGAGTTTAATGCACATGTGTTGGTGGAATAGAATATGTATGATAGTTTATATGAGATCTTTTTCACTATCTTTCTAGTAGAATTGTATGAGTGGCTAATTTCTTATGCATCTAAGTGGAATAGGAGGTATCGCGTACTTGTCTAGACGTAGGAAGAATTCCAGGCCCTTTATGATGCTGACTTTATTTGGACTCGAGCTATGGATACATAGTTTCATGGTGTCTTGAACAGTCATATATTGAAATACTTATTTTCCACTTATTCATGTCTAGAAGCAGCTGAATTCCAATTTTAACGATATCCAAGGGGAGATTACCTACAAGGCATTCCTCTGATGACCAAGATCCTGATGGTAGCCTTGAATTTAGAGAGTAAACTGATGGCTAACTAAACCCACCATGCACAAGGGCAGGAGCAGGATTGGTGAAAGATGGCAGACCTGGCGGCAGAAAGGTAGAGAGAGGAAATGTTGCTTAAGTATAATGAGGCATGCAAGAGGGAGATGGATAAGAAGCATACTATTGTAGAAATTATGGCATTGAGGAGAGATATGGATCATGAAGGATTTGAATCTCACATATGAATCCGTGGAGCTAGAGCATAAGGAACTCCCCCATCTTGGAAATCATGACAGGGATCCCCCCTCGGCCTCACATAGAAGTGTGCCAATAAAGA
This sequence comes from Taxus chinensis, assembly GCA_019776745.2. Lineage (NCBI taxonomy): Eukaryota > Viridiplantae > Streptophyta > Pinopsida > Cupressales > Taxaceae > Taxus > Taxus chinensis. The sequence goes on along the minus strand of CM034148.1, from coordinate 38,593,909 downwards.
CTACCTGGGCCACAGGTGCACATCGAAATCCACTTAGTAACCTAGCCCTTGCATTTTTTTTTCTAGTATATAGTATGATAAGTAATCAACAAGTAAGTTTGGGAAGTAAGAGAGCAAGCATATCAAGGTAGGGCAGATGAATTCATTGTTATTTAGAGGTGTGTTTTCAGGCACATCGTCTACATAGAACATGAGCGTGCAAAATGTTAGATTCACCTCTGGAAGTGGAACTACTTCACAGACCATATAGGTTTAGTATAGTACTACTATCAGAGCACATGGGAGTACATCTACAGGACCTATTCCAGCTATAGGTTTGGGATCAAGAGGTATAGGTAGCTTTGGTTCAGGTAGATCTGGTGGTTCTAGAGGCATGTGAAACATAGGAGGTTCTAGATCAGGTGGGTAAGGTCTGCACGAACCCCAGAATATTTACATGGAAACTTATCTTCATATTCCAAAGTATAGGGGCATAGAAGATGCTACTGAACATGTTCACATGTGTGAAATATTGTGGCATGCAAAAGGAATCACAACTTCTGAGCATAGGGAAAGCCAATTTGATGCTACGTTACAAGGGCGTGCACACAACTGGTACATAAAGTTTGACCCTGATCAGACTTGTGTAGATTATATAGCTTTAAAGGATGCATTCCTTAAAGAGTTTCATATCCCTAAAGTTTGAGCAGAAGAGTATAAGTGCGCTCAAAGATATTAAGCAAGGAACTACTAAAACTATTAGGGAGTATGATGCACGGTTTAAAAAAAAAATGTTATCAAATCTTTCTTATGACATACACGCAAGCCAACATGCACAATGGTTCGTTGGGGGCTTGATTACCCCTTTTAGGAGGGCATTATCACATAAGACATACACTGATCCACGTAAATCACTTGAAGCATCCTTGCACGCTGAGGAAGTTGATAGCATAGATACCGGGTGAGCCCATTTTTTAGAATCACAAATAGCATGAATAGAAAAACAATTGGAGAAACTATCAGAAAATTTAGCTCATGAGACATGCATAGGGATTTGGTACACAAATTATGAAGTAGAAGGTCACACAAATTATAGTTACCCTCACAAAATAATATGCTCATTGCTGATGGATTGTGAAATATTCCACTTAAACCATGATGCTAGCCACTGCCCATTATTACAACATGCGATAAGGAAGAACGTTTCAAGCTACTATAAAATATGCAGGTCCACAACTCATGACACGGAGGATTTTTGGCTAATTGGAAAGATCCATGACAATATAGATATTGGTGTACAACAAACAAGAGTTTCAGATAACTCTAAGGGAAAGAATGAGCATTAGGATTGGGAGCACAATTAGGCTCACTATGATCAAAATGAGGGGCATTTAAAAGGAATTATTGGCAGAGGTCGAGGATACCATGGTGGATTCAGAGGATGAGGCCGTGGTGGTGGAAGAAGTGAGTTTCCTTGTGGAACATGTTATACCTACGGATCTCCTGACCACTATAGGTGTGAATGTCCTCCAAATATTACATGTTCTTTCTATGGAAAGAACCATAGCTATGAAGAGTTCTTGGACTTATATGAGCATCTGAGTAAGCAACATAAACAAGAAAAAAAAGGCATAGGGATGGTTAGGATACAATGCATTGTGGAAAATCAATGGATTCCCAAGATGGAAGAAAAATTCGAGGCACTACAAGTGAAGATAACGACCCAGGCTGAGGTGACACGTTCCAGGGAAGCATTGCAAAAGAAGCCTACCATCACTAAAGATGAGGTTCTTCATGCATGGTACCCAGATCCTACCTATCATAGGGAGGTTTATCAGGAAACCATGGAAGTTCTAAGGAATCTTCAGGGTGAGATACAGTACTTAAAGGAGTAGAAGAAATCATTAGAGACGGTCCAAACTGATATAGATGACTTGAGCAAAGTGTGCAAATTTTTTTTCAAGGAGAACATCATTCACCTATTAGGGAATTCATTAAAAGGAAACACTCCATGCACAACTACTGAGAATGGATGATAGATCTTGCATGCAAATCTCCCTCCTCATATCCTATATTATGACAAGGAAATCACTCTGAATGCTATTGTGGATGGGTGGATATAAAGTAATATACTGATTGATACAGGTATGAAAGTTAATGTTCTTACCTTGGATGTATGGGTACAAATGGAAAGACCCCCATTGCAGCCATCCTCTAATGTATTATTCATAGATAATCGGACTAAGGCCACTCCAATAGGTATTTTGAAAGATGCATCCATTACCATATAAGGAGCCAAGTTCACTGGAGACTTTGAAGTTTTTTCTCTGGCATAATCAGATAGCTTCCCAGCTCTATTGGGGCATCCTTGGTGCTATGAAAATAATGCTGATATTCGGTTCAACAAGGGCTATATCAGTTTTGAAAATAAAGAGGAAAGAGTTATTATCCCTTTAACAGATGGAAATTTTTCACCCTATGTTGATCCCTTAAGTGAAGAATATATGAATAGGATTTATGTACGTGCTGTCTGAGATCCAGAGATGATTGAACAAACCAAAGAAGGACTAATTCAGTGGGAGGATGCATAGTCTATGAGCGATACTACAAGTTTTGCTTGTGATAATTGGGATCACAACACTTTTGAGTTCGTAGGGTACAAAGTAAAGATAATATTCCCTTGAGGAACAAAACCACGTTATGTCAAGAGGATAGTTGAAAATTCAGTACCTTGTTACACAAGAGAAGGGGATCCCATGGTATTCCAATGCACCATGGAAGAAAAATGGATAGATCCACTAGAAAGAAGAAATATGCTAGCATATACACTACGTGGGATAGTAGCATGATAGTGGGTGGTCCACAAGGATAATCTTACTAAATGGAATGAAATTGGGATTGCTCTTACTACTAGGTTCTTTAGGAGCAAAAAACCTACTCAAATATATACTTATTGCGGTAATCAACCTATTCAACACCACATTCAGAAGTGTGAGAAACTCTAAACATAAGGGAAGGAAGATTTACCACCTTCGCTATGGTTGCACCAGTTTTATTCCACTTTATAAGGCTGTGCCCGTGATTGGAATGTATATGCAGAACTTCATAGAGAAACTGGAAATTGGTAGAATTTAATTGCAGGAATGGCCCACATGTTTGACTTCTTCTCTACGAAGCCTCCGGTGGAAGAGAAACTAAAAGTTATCTGAGGCTTAACTATGGGGCACAATGCCAAGGATGAAGAACTCCTTCAAGAGTTATCAAATAAATAAGACTCAAGAGTGCATCTTGATAAAGAACCAGAGGCCGATGCAACATTACTTCAATGCGCTTGCCTTGAGAAGGAGAAAGGAAAAATGGTCTACTTAGTGGATGACGAGGAAGTAGATAATTTGGATGTAAACCATTCAACAGGAAGGCATGAGGTATTGGACAGTGCAGATAAGACCACGCGCACCTATCATGAACCAATGAAGACAAAGCAGGTGAATATTGGATCAAATACTAAGCCTAAGGAAGCCATAATTGGATACTATTGGTCAAACTCTAAAGTGGCAAAAATCATAGAGTTACTAAGTAAATACCAGGACCTATTTCCTAGGGTTACCATGAACTTAAAGGCGTGCATGAATCATTAGGGGGGATGAAAAAAAGCTTAAAGAGGGTGCACACCCAATTAGAAAGAGACCTTACAGAATTAATCCCAATTTGTGCAAAAAGGTCAAAGAAGAGATTGATAACATGTTGAAATATGTAATTATTAAGCCCCCTGATGAGTAAGAATGGGTTAGTTTAATGGTGATCAGTATCAAGAAGGATGGACAGATTAGAATCTGTGTGGAATATAGGGAGTTGAATGATGCATATGTAATTGGTCCATTCCCTACACCATTCACTGAGGAAATACTAGGAGTTACTGGGAGTGAAATATATTCGTTTACAGATGGGTTCTCTAGTTACCATTAGGTTAGGATTGCCCAGGAGGATCAAGAAAAGACTACATTTACTACTAAATGGGGTAGCTTCACATATACTGTAATGCCCTTAGGTATGAAAAATGTGCCTACTGTATTTTCATGCATAGTTGTCCAAGCGTTCAAGGAATTTATTCATAACTTCTTATAGGTATATTTAGATGATTGGACAGTGTATGGATTTGTTAAGTACCACTGTGACAATCTGTGCTTAATGTTTGAATGGTGTATATAGTTGAGTATCTCTTTGAACATCAAGAAGTGCATATTTTCTACACCATTTGGGATAATTTTAGGACACATATTCTGCAAGGAGGGTTTTTTGGTTGATCCAATAAAGGTTGCAGTCATTATAGGCCAAGGGAGCCTACCAATCAAAGTGAGGTGCGTAGATTTTTGGGTCATATAGGATATTACAGAAATTTTATCAAAGGATATGCCAAAGTTACCGCACCATTAGAAGGGTTACTGAAAGGGAAAGGTATGGTCTACTTGGGAGAACAACAGCAACGCGTATTCGAGACATTGAAGGAGAAACTTACTACCGTGCCTAGTCTGCGTTTTCATTCATGAGAAAATCCATTTCATGTACATGTTGACACCTCTAGCATGGTCATTGGTGTGGTGTTAGCCCAACCTGGGGAAGGTATTGTAGATCATCCTATCTATTTTGCTAGTAGAAAGATGACTCTTGCAAAATAGAATTGCATAACTACAGAGCGCAAAGCTTTGTCAATGATCTATACGCTGTATAAATTCTACCAGTACCTACTAGCTACACCATTATTATTTTATGCAGATCATATGACATTGAAGTATTTAGTAAATACACCTATTTTATAAGGGTGCATATGTCGATGGGTGCTCTTATTTCAAGAATTTGATTTCACAGTTGTGGTAAAACCAGGAAAAATAAATTTTGGATCAGACCATCTATAAAGAATACAGTAAGGATAAGAAGCATAGACAATTGAGGATAACATGTGAGATGCACATTTATACAGGTTATAATGCGTGCCATCAGAACTAGAGGGCATTTCTATCTTTCTACGAACAAGGATGACACCAGAAGGAATGAAATCCTTAGAGAAGAAACAACTTGCTATACGCGCCGCACCTTATATGTTAATCAGTGGTGACTTATAAAAATTGGGCCGAGATGAAGTATTACGCCGTTGTGTATTGGAACATGAGCACATGGATATTATGGAAGAATCTCATGGTGGTATTGCAGGTGGCCACTATGTTGGTGATGCCACAACGCACAAAATTCTACTCGTTGGATTATGGTGAGAGACCCTCTATAAAGACTATAAATAATTTTGTAAGGCATGTGACCATTGTCGATGTCTTGGAAGACCAGGTCAACAAGATGAAATGCATTTGAGACCTATTGCTAGCACCAAACCATTTGAGAAATGGGATATAGATTTTGTGGTTCCTATTTCACCAGCTGCGCGTAGAAGTGGATCGCGCTACATCATAACTTCCATAGAATATTTGACAAGATGCGTAGAAGCAACACCTAAAAAGGACTGTACAATGGCTACAATAGCTCATTTTATATATGAACATATTATTACAAGGTATGGATGTCCTTTGAGTTTGACCAGTGATAGAAGAACACAATTTCTTAAAGATATAATCAAAATTTTATTGGATGAGTTCATGATTGCACACCATAAGACTACACCCTATCATCATTAGGAAAATGGAACTACTGAAGCTTTCAACAAAAATTTGGGCTAGACATTGACAAAAATATGTGATGTTGGAAGAAAGGATTAGGATGATAAAGTATCTATAGTAATTTGGGAATATCAAACAACATATAAAAGGTTGAACAAAGCAACACTATTTCAGTTAGTGTCTGGTGCAGAAGCCATTCTTCCTATGGAATTTATGTTACCTTCTTTGTGTTTTGCGCACACTGGAGGTCTGGTTGATGAGAAATATTTAGAATAATATATTGAAAATATAATTCAGTTGGATGAGTGATGAGCCATAGCACGTTGGAGTCAGAAGCAAGAAAAGGCCAGGTAGAAAGCATGGCATGACAGAAACATAAGGGACAAGAAGTTTGAGATTGGAAAAATTGTGCTTATATATGAATCTAAGTTCTTATGCCATCCAAGAAAACTTAAGGTACATTGGTTGGGGCCATATGTTGTCACTTACATCCTTGAAACAGGTGCTTTTCGGTTAGAATCCCTTGATGGAACACAACTACCCGGTTACTTCAACGGGAGTAGGTAGAAGCCCTACTATAAATAAGTCTTCTTGGTGTTTGTAATAAGGTAGTATTTACATTTAGATTAGGTTTTCAATTTTGTACTTCCTTAATGTGTTTCCTTCTTTGTTGCTATGCTTTGTCAATTTATTTGGTGTGTTGTGTAATAAGCGCAGTTGCGCACATGAAGCTAATTACTATATGAAGCATGTTTATGCATAGAGGACTGTACATAATTTTAGTGTGGTGTGGATTATCGATATTCAGGTACAAAATCATGGGAATTGAAAGGTGAAAGGAATAAGTTGCTACGGGTGCTCTTCAAGTCAAAGGATTGCTTCTAAAAAGTGACCAAAGATAGAGATGAATGAAGGAACAGTATAACATGAGGTAAACAGAGTCCATAACAACTACCAGTAGAAGGTGTAGTGACGAGGTACTCAAGCACAATGAAGTGCGCTGAAGAGAAGTCTGTGACCAGAGGGTAGGAAGCCACACTAGAAGGTTATAGCTAGGGCGTGAAGATGTAACACACGGAAAGGATAGAATTGGTCAATTAATGAGAGGATATTTGGTAGGTGAAGGAGTAATGAATGCATCAAAAATTTGAAAATCTATATAAGGATGGGATGCGAGTTCATTTTTACCGCTGTGATTATGAGTATTTAAAAAAGAGCTAAGTACAAAGAGCCAAGTGATTGAATTGAGCTGTGAGAGGTGTGTAACCAGGTGTGAAGAAGAGATCTATGCATAGAAAGAGCTTGTGTCCCTAGTGGTGAAAGGTTTGAGAAAAGTAAGGTGAAATATAGGAATGAGGGCACATGATTTCACCTAGGGCATCCTAAATTGAGCTAGGGTTTGATTTGAAAATTATAGAATTCAAGAGGTGAGGATCTACAAAGAATTGGAATGTAGAAATGACACTCAAGAAATTAGTTGCAACAGGAGTGAAGGGAAATAAGAAGGCAGTTGAAGAAGAAGAGGAGATAGCTCCCTAAAGTAATTTTTCTGAAATGCAATATCCAGAGGGGGTTATCATAAGCTAGGAATGAGATTCTCACATAAGGAAAACCAAGGTGAGTGAGTAAAACCACCGTACCGTAGAGAATAAGAAGGATGTTGATGCCTTACTGAACACAAAGATAAATAAATGCACGACAAAAGACATGTCAGTGTATGATGATGTTGGCAAGAAGCTCTTAAAGAAGATTGGAGTTTACTAGCTAAACAAGATTCCTTACTTCGGGAAATATGAGACCTTGTACCAGTGGCTCATGAGTAGAGTGCACAAATATTTTTTCTACTTTGCAGGACATAGAGCCAGAATTTTAGATGTGATCATCTCCATGGTAACGGGGTTTAAAGACACAAGAGAAGATTTGAAAGATGATTTAACAGACAAGGCTACAATATTGGAGACCAAAAATGATCTGGGGTACATAAAGGGTCCACATGGTATGGACATTGATAAATTGAAGAAATATCCAGTTTTACAAGCAGCCACACATATTGTTACAAAGCTAAATGACCAGGAAAGGTGGTCACAAGTGAATACCATGTAGCTGCACATTTCTAAAAATATTTTTGAAGGGGTAGTCTACAACATTTCACGTTACATTGCAAAAAATATCATTGAGGAAGTGCGCATAGGAGAAGGATAAGCTTTGGAGCTGTTCTATTGTCGATGGTGTTCATAGAGATCAGAGTACTTGATGGACCAAAAGAGAAAATATGAGAGTATCCCATGGAGCACAAGTCACCTATAGAACACTTCAAAAAGTACTTGTGTGAAGGATCCATGATAAAATAGGTCAAGTAAAGGTCTGAGAAGTGGTCTGATAGGCTCCATGCAGCCTTTGAAGAAGAATGGCGTATTCCCAAGGACTTTCCTTTGGTGGCTGGAAAGGAAGTTCATTTCATTGTATACCACCACTTTTGCATAGTGCAGTTCACCATGAAGGATGGATCCCTTGGTGTAAGTTACCATATTCCTTCACAACAAGGTACTTCTAGGCGTCAGTACATAAGTTCTCAGACGTGTGGCACCTAACGTTCAATGCGGACAAGGTACATTGTGACTACCACATGTTAAGGAAGAAATATGTGTATCTAGGATGAGGTGAATATATTGAAAGGTTCATTTTAGATGTATTGAGCATTCAGCCAGTGAGTTTGGCTGTGCAAGATATTGGAGCAACACTGGTGTACCTCCAACTAAACCAAAGATGGAGAATAAAAATTATGCAGAAGATGAGTTTGCACTTCCAGCACCACCAAAGGGTAAGCATACAATGAAGAACATCCCAGTGCCTAAGCCCACAAAGCCAATTGAATTAGAGGATGAGGATGATGAGCACAAGGATAGTGGTGGTTTGGAGCATAGAGGTAGAAGACATCCTGCGAATAAAGATGAAGATGAGCACACCACCAAACCACCTCAGCAACAATATGGGGATGCCGAGGACTTGGATGTAGTCTAAGGAGAGCATAGATTTAAGAGAGTGTTCAAGAGAACAAGAACCCAAGGTGCTACTCCATAAACAATGCACAAATCACCTAGAATCTCTCCACAGAAGGATAAAACTGTGAAAAGGAGAAGGAAAATAAAATTGAATGAGGATCTGGAAGAGTCAGATGAAAGCGCGCCTAATTCTCCTACACCTATAGAGAACATAGAAGAATAGAAAGATGAAGAAATGAAGGAAGGAGAAGAGGAGTAAAAGGGAACATATGAGACAACTATAGGGACTACGTAGGACATGGAAACACAAGTTCCAAATTTGGAGGCTCAAGTTCCTAAGAAGCCTAGGTCTAGAAGAATGAGTGTAAAGCACATTCCACCAGCTATGGGTTATGCTGAGGACATAGTTAAAATTGTCTGTGCCCATTTCTAGAGCACACTGTCACAAAAGGAATTATATGGTTGAGAATTAATGGATGAAGATATGACAACAGTGCACACAAGGAATAAGTTATCATGGTCCATACACACACATATGGATGAGCTGGATTTTGATGTGTGTGAGGAGTCATGCATTTCAAGGAGGTTGAAAAATACCCCTCAGGTTAGACACATGATAGTAAAGCCTACTATCATGTCAGATGAATAGGTAAGTAATGCATTGGTGAAAGTCTCAATAGAGGTGGTGAGGCAGAATATGGATAAGGCTGCCATAATTAGGGTGCTTAGGGAAGAGATTAAGACTAAGGATGGGGAAATAGCACTCCTAACTCAGGAAAAAGACTTAGCACAAAAGAATAACTTTGTATTTATCAACATTGCAGAGGAAATTTTTGATAATATCATAAGAGCTAGGCCACACTTAGAGCCAAAGGTGTTAAAGACATTTCCTTCAGCAATACACTATGTAGGTACATTGGTGGACCTAGTGCTTGAAGATGAACCTCTATGCATGCCAATGCCAAATGATATAACATAAGATGCAGAATGAGAGAAGGCTTCAGTGATGCGGAAGATTACATTCTATGAAGGACTACTATAAGTGCTACAAGAAGAACTGAAGAAAACAAACCAATCCTTAAACATCTGCACAGCTCCAGAGGCGCTCATTAACATAAAAACCTTGGAAGATAACAATGAGGTCTAGAAAGTGATGAAGGACGATAAAATGGGCTATGTAGAAATATTATCAATGGTTAAACATAAGGGCAAGACCCTGACACTAGCCCAAGAACCACACAAGAATCGGTTGGAGGAGCTTGAAAAGCCCATTGAGTAGAAGATGGATTTACTAGAGGGGATGATGAATGCAATGTCCAACATTGTGTTGGTCTTGCAAAATGAGAAAGGAGAGATCAAGAAAGATGAAATGGAGTCCATTGTTATGGATATTAAAGAAAAAGAATAGGAAGCACTCATTGAGTGGTAGACCTTGGAGGCCGAAATAAGACATGAATATCTTGAATTAGTTGTTCAGGTTGCAAAAGAAGAGACTGAAGAGTAAAAACATTCTTTCATTCTTTCCATGTGATCTATACATATAGTGAATTTTTTGTAAGATAGAACATTGTCAGTATTACAGATAGCCATTTCATTTTGAGAGTAATCATGACTTTTTCAACTCCTGACAGAAGGTGGAGCAAGAAGTCTACTCCTGGGAAGAATCAAGATTCTTTGTTTTAAGAAGTATTTATATTAGGACTAAGCACATTTGCGTAACATCAGTTAAGTGTTAATTTTGTAAATAGCCATTTTGATTCTTCAAGGTCTGAATTCTAGAGATCAGCATACAGAGTTCACAAATGCAGGTAGTTATAGGCACACCATGAATTTTATTTTCTTGCAAGGGTCATTTTCAAAGAATATTTTCATGGACACGTGCTGAAAATACTTCCACTACAATTTGTTTCATTCTGCAAGTAGTGTGTTTACTTAGCAGTAATTTGCATGTGTGGCTATTCTACAAAAGTGCACTTCATTAATAATAGCATGTGACCTATTTTGGGAACTGATAAGCGGTGAAGATTTATTTATTCCCCAGCCTTATGAGTATGTTGTAAACTGTGTCATAGAAAGAGGGATATATACAAAGTATATTTTTAATAAATTTGCTTATGCGCCTACTACTGTTATCCTAAAGAAGCTTCTGCAAACCCTTTACATTGAAAATATAAAAAATAATAAATACCTACAATGCAATTATTAGATCACTGTATGTATTCTGAATCTTGTATGCATATAGCTTCAGGCACACCCCTGGTTTGTACTTAATTATGTTCATCAACTAAGAGTTGATTAAATGAAGGGAATAACGAAAACTCTATAAAATTATGTGTTAGTAGGGGAGATTATGGATGAGTTTTGGAGTCTTCAGGATGATGAGAACCTAAAATAGATTAAAGTGGTTTGAAGATGGACCTAAGGTACCTTTTCGCGCTTCGGGTGAGGTGGTTTATGATCAGTAATTTATGAGTTATGTGCCAACACATATAGGGTTTTTATAGAGGTGTCGTATCAAGTGACTTATAGGATACATGATTTTTAGATAGAGGTTTAGCATTAAATATGTATGTATAAGGCATGAAGTAGGTGGGTTGAGCAGAAAACCGTATGTCTGTTTGTGGAATGTGCTTCTTCACTACCCATTCCATCCATCTGTGACAATATAAGTGCATATAAGTGGGTATACATTTACTCTCGCTTTGCACTTGAATTCTACATGTTAACCAAGCTACATCCCATGTCAGATAGATCATGTCTTGAGGGAAATATCGTGAGTGATACACAAGGATGCAAATTGGACATCATGTGTCTACCAAGTTATCGTAGATAGAAGATCATCTACATACTAAGCTCTAATGCTTCACACACTACCTATTGGGGGCATCCACATTCGCAGATTTTCTACAGGAAAAATTATTGGTGCGATTCTGTACTTACCTAGTAGTTACATGATTAGGGTGAAGACATTGATGGGGAGCAAGGAAAATGAACAATCTCATCTAAGATGCTAACGGGTGCTTCATGTGCAACAATTATTATGGAGAGATGTTGTCTTCCAGACTTGTTATTTGAGTATACTATGTTATTCTTTTTGTTTACAGGTCTTCTACCAGTTGAAGTGAGTAGTGACTTGTTTGCAACCATGATGTCCTTGATTTTATTGTGACATTGATCAAGTGGTGTTTAGGTATGAAGCTTTATGGTGCTATTTAATTACATGAGTTTATGGGGAGTGTAGACACAAAATCACGAAATTTAGGTAATTATATACTCTTGATTACATACTATTATTCATATGATTCCTAGGTAAGAATGATACTAATTAACCCATGTCTTTGACCACCTTTTTTTCCTTTTTGTCACTTCTCTTGGTCTTGCACTTCTACTTGCTCAGTCTGTATTTTCATACTTCGACATATACCATCCTAGACACCAATGCCCAACCAAGATGCCAATGTCAAGTGTCCTCGTCCCCTCTGGGAGCCCATGTCCCCTTTCTACATTACTCAAACTTTTTGGGTTCTTTCTAGCCATCTGAACATCTTATCTTTTTGGTAGTCAGCCTTTTCAAGGTTAATTACAAAATTCATGTAGAGTAGATTGTCCTTAACATTATGGGGAGAAATTATAGGTTGAAGGATATAGTTGAATTTCCTCTCTACACTACTTCAGTCAGTGGCATTAGATCACTCAAAAAACTAGACAATACAATGATATCTTCACCAATCTTAGGGAAGAAGTTACAGGTTGGACAATAACATAGCTTTCTCCCTACACTACTTTAGCCATAATGGTGTGAGATCACCCAAAAAACTCGTACTTCATCCATAGTTACAGGATATCCTCTCTACACCCGTTATCTCATCACGAATCAAGTGCACATGTTCCTTTTCATTATCATTTCATACTTTTCTTATATATTTCTTTACATACATATATGCATTTTACAAATATACACATGTATTTGACTACTTTATCATCTTCTCTTTTACACGTTTGTCTGTGAAGAAAACTGTCAATAACAAAACACACATGCTGAGTATATCACACATGTTGGCATGTAGGCCTAATAGGTGTTGTGATTGATGCAAAACCAATTTAATGACAAAGTGAATGTTGTAGGATGATGTCATGATGTTGTTTTATAGTTTATATGTCTATTAGTTGTTACAATGGGATTTAGTGATGTGTGCTTGCTTTAACAAGCCTATACAGGTGCCTAGGAGGTGTAGCTTGACAATGTGAGATTATTGGATGCTTGGGAAGAATTTTGAGAGGATGAATAACATTATTTGAGGGTGTTTGAGCAATCACATCAGTGGAATGGTACATGTATAGTTAGATCTCTATGTTACATGTGCTCATTGGGAGCAGGTATGCTTGCTTCGAGGTGTGATAGAGTGATTTGGAGCCATTTGAGCTCATGGATGCATGATATCATGTGTACCATGGCATATGAGGTATACTTTTGTCATTTTTAGAGGTTTCATGTTGAGTTATTGCATTATTTTTGTTGATACTAGTTGTTACTATGAGGATATAACATGCAAACATAGGTAAGTCTTAATGAATGGAGAGATTGGGTTTGGGTGTTATCATTATGATGATTGGGGATATTAGAGGGATGAGTGATGATACTCTCAAATAAATTTAAGGCTCCCATGTTGTGTATTTTTCCAGATATGTCTAATTTTGTAAGATAGGGTCAAGAACAGGTACAAATTAAGCTTGAATTTGAATTTCTGATGCTCGTTGTGAATAGTGTGATTCACATGAGAACATTTGGATTTCAAGGACACTTCTAAGGTGAGTTTATAAGGTTTTTAAAAAAATAATGAGCTCATTTTATCATCACGTTTTTATGAACGAACGTTAAGAAGGTAAAGAGATCTAAAACCCTAGTTAAACCCTAGCTATGAGTAGTTGACAGAAAGTGAAGTGTTGTGAACTAGTTTTGATTTATTAATTAAAATTTATGATTTTATGTTTTATAGGACTCCTCATTATTTCTTTAAATGTATGGTTGAGGTCATGATGATATGTGGACCCCACCTAAAAATATAATTTTATAAAGAAGAATGTTTTAGTACAAGATGTTCCAAAGGAGTAGCATGAAAAATTAACGGCACATGATGATTGGGAGTTTTTATTGATTTTCATGGAGATTTTAGGACATGTTCATCTAGTTTCATGTTGTTTTGAGTTTTGAATAGGTTGACTGGTCAAAGGGCAGTTTTGGGGTCTTAAATAGTAGGGTTCAGTAAAATGGTCATCACTTGAGCTAAAAGTGGAGTTTTGAGATGATTAAAGTTGTGTTGGAAAGTATATTTAGAGATATTTCTAGTGATACGTGTATTGAATCATTATGAGTTCATTTTACAGGGTTTCCAAGTTATTTGTTGAGAAATAATATTTTTAGTAGTTCAAGACAGAATATGTTTTCGTGCAAGTTTGATGTTGTTTGAAGTATGATATGGACTAGGTGATGCTTTAGATTACATGGAATGTGAAGAGGGAAAATATTTTTATCAAATTAATTCATTTTTTATGTATGTAATGTATGTAGAAATTATTTTATGAGCTAACATTTAGAAATAAATGTTTTGGCAGGTTGATATGGTGAAGGAAAATGTTTGTGTTTTGAAGTGATAGATGTTTCATGACTTATAAATTGCTTAGAAGTTTTATAAAGGTTATTAAATTTATTTTTAGTGGTCACATGGCATGTTTTTGTTGAGTACAAGTGATTTGATGATCATATGAATTTTCCAGGGTGTTGAAGGGTGAAGGAAACAAATGTTTTGAGAATTATAAAGGGAACTGTACCCAGTAAATGAAATAATTTGATTGGTTGATATTAATTGTGACCATGTATGAATCTTTCATGATATTTTATTCATATATAAAGGGTTCTGGGTCATGAAAAAGTATGGTATTAATGTTAGGGCATTTTTAAGAATGTGCCCATGGGGTTTTGAGCCATTTTTGGCACATGTAATCGGGGTTTTGGCTAGGCCGACCTAATTGGGTCAATTTTGGATGTTATGATTTTATTTTATAATGGTTATATGATGTATGGGTCAAGCCAAAGGATGGAAAATGTTTGAGTTTGAATTTGAGCCTTAGAGAGGCTATAAAAGTGAAGATATGGGCTTACTGTTTCTAGCTTTTTGAAACCCCTTTTATCTTCTTTTGAAGAATTTTTTTTATGAAAATAAAAACCATTTGGGAGAGCACAAAACACCTATAATATTATTCTAGGACATCTGATGGTTGATTTTTCATAAGGATAATCTGAGCAAGTGAAAATGTGGTCTTGTTTATTTGAGAATGAGTTGGAAAAGGAGGGAAAATTTGAAAGATTGAGTTTGGATGCTATATCCATAGCATGTCTATGTATTTTTCAGGTTCCTAAGGATTTTTTAGATCTGATATTGAAGTTTGAATACATTCTCATAGTTGTATTTCTTCATATGTATTCATGATAAATTGATTATCTTGAGAGCACTTTATTGTATCTTGTGGATCATTGTTGAAGACATTACATTTTGTGATTTGATTTGAGAATATATATAAGTATGTGGATCTGATTTCATTATCCATATATGTTTGTTTTAGATCATATTATGTTCTTTGTATTTTTTATGCTTTGATGTGTTATATATGAGCATGTGGTTAGGGTTTAAAGCACAAGCGTTGAAAAGGTTTTATTGGGGACTGATTCATCCCCCCTCTTAGTCTTTGTCACCTCTAACAAAACACATGATAATAACCATGTAGGTACACTACACACATTGGAATTTACACATGCACTTACGCCCTAGGTTCAGCCTCATCACTCCTTTTTACGCTTTTGCATCTTTAGTCTCCACACTCCTTTTTTTGTCACTCCACAGTTTTTCTAGTCCTTCAGCATGTTTGTACATCACTCTACATGGATTACTAGGTACACATCTCTCTCTACTTTATGTTAACAATATTTTTTCTCACTAACATAAAGTGGGGGAAAATATAGTCACTAAATCATGCACTTTGAGTCAATATTTAGACTCAATCTCTTACTACGATTCATACAGTTCTTGAGTGAAAAGAGTAATAATTAAGTCTAGTCATGGGACATTTTTACATTGCTTGTTGTCATATTTTTGATCTTACACCTAGAATCACCTAGTCTGTTTTGTCATTTTGTGTTTTTCTACTCCTGATTGGGGTTCCCAACCTAGGATTAGGTTGCCCTAAGTGCCATGGTCCCATTCTGGGTGCCCTAATCCTATTTACACTTTAGTTTCACCTTTTGGGAACTCTCTAGCTGTTTGAGATTTCTATCTATTTTGATGGTTTGCCTTTTCAAGGTTAATTAAGAAATTAGAACAAGAGAACCATATAAATATAAACTTATGAGACCATGATGAGGGACCAAACACTAAACACTTACTATCACCATCTAGAGTTACATCCATCTAAGACACCTAAAGCTACAATTGCATCCATCTAGCTCCATCACATGGCACATAAGGCAAGTTCATTTGCATCACACTTCATAGGAGGGGAGTCTATTCTTTCCATGCACACATTTATTACATTCTACATCTAGTTATTTCTTGCTACTTCACAAAGTATGACTAGAACAAGAGTAACCTAGGGAAAAATTTACATACACACACATAGAACTACATCAGGTCTAAGATGTAATGCAATGCTCAGTTAGTGAGTCCACCATTGCGGAATTTGAGGATAGCCTGACCCCTTTATATGCATATTTCTTTTTTAGGGGTGTTTCACCTGATTCTAGATGGGTTGTTTGGTTCCAAGCCAGGAGGTATTATGTTTTCAACTAGAGTGGTGTGTGAAAATGCGGTCCTAGTTGATGTTTGCTGTGGGTAATTATACGGATGTTGAGGAGGCATGCCTAACGTGCCTATTCCTGTAAGGAGGTCAACCTGACTAGGGTGATGCGGAGGGTTGGGGATTCTTGCTTGCCCAAAATATGAATTTTGATTTGCTTGAGCAAGTTCCAATCCTCTAACCTTCTCAACTAAGGCTGAAATGACCTCTATTGGTGAAGACATAGTGTTTTGACTTAATGGAATTTTTTGTATACTTTGAGGTTGTAAAGGGGTATGATACCCTACTATGAATTGGTCATTACCTTGCCAAGCTTCACCGAGGGTATTTCCCATAGGTGGAGGAATGGGGGGTGTTTTCTTGGAGTAAGGTATCAGATTGTATTTGTAAACTCCCTATAGGTGGGTACATGTTTTGGAAGTGTTGTTCACTTCTAGCATAGCGTGCTAAGTACTCCTATCCAAAAATGGGAGTGGATCTGCCTACCTACTGATCTGTGGTCTGAACAAGAACTGAGGATATGAAATGGATTATCCAGTAAATGTCATATTGTTAGAGCCTGAAGGATCTAGTTGTTGTGTTTGTGCAAGCTAATCCATCTCCTCAATTCGGAATGAAGAAATAGAACTATTTATTTGAGGGGGAGTTTGAGATGAAAAATAATTACTTGAATAGTTATCATCCCATGCAGAAAGCGAGGGAGATGGTTGTCTATTTGTTTGACCATAATTTTCTTCGAGACCTGAGAGAGGTCTGCCATATGCATCGTATCCCAACACATTCAAGGGGTATATGAAAACCTACAGAATAATGGGAAAGAGAGAAGGTGGATGAAAGAAATGAAAATAAAAGAGGAAGAATTATTTATTTCACGTCAGGTTCACGAATTTTGTACGATGGAAAAGTTACATGCGAGCACGGGAATCTACAAATAATTCTTCCTCGTACCTGACCTCCTGAGGTCGTGCCGAGATGGCCTTTGAATGTGGAATATATATGGATACAGACAAACTAGTGGGGTAATCTTATATCCTCAATACTCAATAATGGAATCTGCGAATCTAACGCGAAGAAGGCCCTCCTAGCCTGAATTGGTGTAATGGATCATTCAGATATAATAGATGTTCGGAGGCTCCAATCAATGTCGAGCTCTATCGAAATCCTGTTTATTGGCTGTTGGATATGTGGGAAGTGATCTATGGGAGCTTCGTGTATATTTTCTAGACAAGGTCATGAAAATGGTGTGTGTTGTATTTTTTTCACTTTTAAAAGTTTCCAAAGATCGTGATTTTCTTAATCAATTTTAAGTATTCTAAGCTCCACAAATTGATTAAATTCTGATTATTATGCATCCATAGAAGTGTGGAAAACTTGGGTAACAAATAAATAATCAGAACTGAAAACACTCAGATAACAAACAAGATTGTTTACTGGATTCGGAATTCCTACGTCCCCGGGTTCGTGGTGAACCAATCCATTAATAATATTGAAAAGTAAGTACAATAACTCTTACAAAAAACCAATAATGAATCATAACCTACAAATGAGCTGATCAATGTCCCAAGAACTCTGAAAAATAGCAGAAACTGTCCCAAGAATGATCCATGGCTCCTACAGTGTTTTCACAATGTGATCTCCCTGCAACTATGTTAGAAAAATACCTACAAGTGGAGATTTAAAAACATTCTATGAAAAAAAATCATATATCTGAGATCCTCTTTGAATTCTTAACACTTTTCATGTTTACACCAAGTCACATTTCGGACCAGAAGTGCATTGAAATTCATGTTTTCCAACTAGCTGTCTTGTAGATCCCTGTTAAAAACTGCATTCAAAGCTTCCAAAAATAGGTTAAAACTCAACAAAAAATATCAAATCTTACATTTTTGGAATTTTCTTAGAATTTCCTTCATTTCATATTTTTACTCCAAGTTCTAATTCTAAGTGCAAGGCCTTCAAAAAAGGCATTTTCTGAAAACTGCCTCCTTATGACTGCTTTGCACAGACCTGCCACCCTTGTATAAGTTGAAGCGACCTTATTTTATAATCACCCAAGCCTCTAGGGGTGATTGGGTTGGTCAAAGCCGCCTTTCTTGGGGGTAGAGGTTTCAGGTTCAAATCCCTTCTCCTTCTCCTATGCCACCTCTTTTTATTTTAATCCCATTTTTAAATGCATTTTTAAAAGATTTGCATGTATTTTAAATGGGATAAAATCCCATGGTGGACGATATGGTTAAGTGGTATATCCCACATTTTTGGGGAGATAATGTTTATGCTTTAAAGCCTTTTACCATGCAGGTTTAAAAGTGGTCAAAGGACAACTTGGAGCATAACTGCCCCCACCTCTTTCTCCTCACGTGGAAGCTTCCACGCATAACATTAGCATCCCCTACAACCGCTTCACCTCCTTCCACCACGTGGTCTTAGCATGAGCATTGGGTTTGGTGGTTAAATACTAATGTATGAATTATTGGTTAATACTAATGTTTGAACATATACATATATGTGTGGCATTTATATATATATATATATATATATATATATATATATAATATATATATATATATATATATATATGAAAAATGGTGACAAATAATTACAAAGTAATATGAAATTTGACCCACATGATATATGACGAATAAGACCACATGTCGACCCACGATTGGAAAATCTGAACCAACCATTTCACGATTATCGAAGACCAGTGGATAAATCCCCTTCAATTTTTGCCAAAGCCTTTTGCCATGTGTCGCAGTGCGATTGGTCCAATATTGACCAGTTGACTAGAGTTGACTTTCTCGTTGACCAAACTTTGACCGGACATATCTTGAGCTCCGAGTGTCAGTTTTTCACATTCTTATAGTTGTCAGAAAGATCTCTGAAGGGTCTACTGCACTAACATGGTTTAGAAAAGTTTAGGGAGCATTTAACACTAAAATTGATCCCCTGATCACTCCTCCCTACTGAGAAGGCTTTTTTGTCCACAAAAAGTTGTGTATCAACCCACAAATAATGCTATCTCTTCCTACATTGCACAGACACATACAAGAACCTGAAATAACATTATAGGTTAATAAAAATGCAAATAGTTGATTAGCTAATTGTTCTTATAACTGATCACATAATAACACCCAATTAAGCTAGTGTTCAATTGAAACGTTGCAACCCTTTCAACTCTACACACAACTGTGGACTGTCATACCCCACTGTAATGTCATCACAAATATCTGACCAGATAATAACACCCATTCTATTACGGAAAGCTAGTGTTCAACTGTTACTTTGTGATACTGAATGATTACCAAAAATTACAATTCCATAACATAATCAGCATATAAGCATCTAAACTGCCCATAATTAGGCTAGTGCCCACTGCCCATCTAGGAAACTGTAACAACTGCAAGTATTCACTATCAGAATATAATAGACTATCAACACCCAAAAATAGCTATATTCAAGCAAACTTGGGATTGACATGAAGCTACCAAAGCATTTATCACCATCACAAATAATAACTCAGATAATAATCACCCATCTATAACAAGAAGCTAGTGTTCAACTGACACTTTGTGATTATGTTGATTACAACTGCAGAGTTTCAAATTTAGACATGCTACTGATGCATATCCCTACATACTATTTTCAATAATGGAATCCTACCTAACTAATATGAGAAAACAAAACATGAGTATGATGAACCTATCACTCAAATCTTCTCTTCAGCTATTTCCATTCATTTTCAAAGCTTAAATATCAACTTAAGAGCAAATCCTTATCAATCAAAAGGAATCCCTAAAATATAGCTCTGAAAAAAGTTTTGCTTTCCTACTATCAACAATTTACTGTAGTGCAAATATAAAGTTGAGGAGTGTTATTCCCAAAAAATCACTTGGGTTTTTCCATTTTGGTGGTTTACCTTCTCAGTACCAAAATGAGTTTTAGTTAGTTTTAGCACTGCCGGTTTTACAATATTGTTCTTTTTAACAACTTTCCAATTTTGTTGTTTAGGAACAAACCAACAAAACTTAACATCATGAAAATTCCTATTACAATGGGAAAAAAACCCTTAACTTCCATTATTTCCCGGAGTCTTACCCATTTTACCATTCTCAGAACTCTATTACGAGAATGATTCCCTAAGTTTAGGAAAGGTAACATTCTTGCCATTTCTCACCTTTCCTTGGTGAGATTGGTCTTTAGTACCTGTTATCATTCACAAAAGGAATTAACTTCTTAAAATAAAATTTTTCCTCTTCCAACAATATGCAACATGTGATTAGTACCTTCAAAAATGTGCAAGGGAAAGCATATTTCTGCCTACCAAAGCTATATTGTTCCAACTGAAAGAGTGTATTAGAAGTTTTAAGATTTGATTTTCCCTTAGTGTTATTTTTAGTGTAAGTAGGGAGGAGGTGGAATCCTGATTACCTCTTTTTTCCTATTTTCTTACACCTTTCATTGTTCCTCCTGATGGCAGAATCCTACAATTCTAGTGGCATAGATCCTTTTCTATTGGAAGCTTGTCTTCCTTCAGCTACTTTGGAACTTTCTCCAATTTCCATTTTCCCACTAGAATAACCCAAACCTACAAACCGAGGCTGATCCTCTACCTCTAGTTGGGTTAGCATCACCTTGTCCATTTTTACCAAGGCCCCTTCCATTAAATAATGATTTTAACCATTAGCTTAGACCCAATTCCCTTAGTGAATGTTTTTCAAACTAACCCAAAGGAATATATGAAACTGAATGAGAGGAAGAATTAAAATGTGAACAACTTATAGTGCATTCTGTCATAGTACCTACATCTGATTTGGAAGGCATTTCCTTCTTATGTTCACCTTGTTGCAGCTTTTCCAAGAGGGCATCCTTGGTTTGTATTTCTTCCTACAACTCTTTAACAAATCCCATCAACCTCTTGCTCTCTTCATGGCATCTTGTTGACATACTCCTCTTTCTTGGTTATAGAGGATTGTGGCTCAGTTTTAACCGCACTATTTCCTCTTCCAAAGAATAAAATTTATCTCTCAAGAAAGATTTTTCTTCTTGGATTTGGTGGTTTATGGCTTCAAGCTCATCTAGTTGCTCTTGTTTGGATGACTTGCCCATGATTCCCGGTTCCAGCAAACGCAACCTGTACTTCCAAAACTACACAATGCAAAAGAATATTAACAAGCCCCAAAATGTCTACACAGTGAAGACTAAAATCAATATTGAAACTGAAGCCAAATTTACAAACACAAGTAGAAGTTAATCCGGAAATCTAACTTCTTTGATACCAAACTTGATCTAAAAACGTGTGTTGTATTTTTTTCTCTTTTAAAAGTTTCCAAATATCATGATTTTCTTAATCAATTTTAAGTATTCTAAGCTCCACAAATTGATTAAATTCTGATTATTAGGCATCCATAGAAGTGGTCGGAAAATTTGGGTAGAAAATAAATAATCAGAACTGAAAACCTACTCGTTAACAAACAAGGTAAGTTGTTTCCGGGGTTCAAAAATTCCTACGTCCCCGGGTTTTTGAAACCGATCCATTAATAATATTGAAAATTACAGTACAATAACTCTTAGCAAACAACCTATAATGAATCACAACCTAAAATGAGCTGATCAATGTCCCAAGAACTCTGAAAAGTAGCAGAAACTATCCCAAGAACGATCTGTGGCTCCTACAGTGTTTTCACAATGTGATCTCCCTAAGCATAGAGTAAGAAAACATGTTGCACACTACAAGTGAGAGATTTAAAAAAATTCTATGAAAAATCAAACCTCATATATCTGAATTGATCATATCTAAATTCCTGAACACTTTTCATGTTTACACCAAGTCACATTTCAGACCAGAAGTGCATTGAAATTCATGTTTTCCAACTAGTGTCTTGAGATCCCTATTAAAAACTGCATTCAAAGCTTCCAAAAATACGTTAAAACATTGGGGGACAAAAAAGATCAAATCTTACATTTTTGAATGGTTTTAGTATCTTGGGAGCTTCATTTCATCTTTTTACTCTGAGTTCCCATTCTGAGTGCAGGGCCTTCAAAAAAGGTGTTTTCTGAAAACTACCTCCTTATGCATGCTTTGCACAGACCTACCACCCTTGTGCGGTAAGTTGAAGCGACCCATTTTATAATCCACCCAAGCCTCTAGGTGAGTTGGTCAAAGTGCCTTTCTTGGGATCGGTAGAGGTTTTGGTAGAAATCACTTCTCCTTCTCCTATGCCGCCTCTTTTTGTTTTAATCCCATGTTTAAATGCATTTTTAAAAGATTTGCATGTATTTTAAATGGGATAAATCCCATGGTGGACGGATATGGTTAAGTGTATATCCCGAGACATTTTGTGGGGAGATATATGTTTAGGCTTTAAATCTTTTACCATGCAGGTTTAAAAGTGGTCAAAGGACAACTTGGAGCATAACCGCCCCCCACCTCTTTCTCCTCACGTGGAAGCTTCCACGCATAACATTAGCATCCCTTACAACTGCTTCACCTCCTTCCACCACGTGGCTCTTAGCATGAGCATTGGGTTTGGTGGTTAAATACTAATGTATGAATATTAGATTTAATACTAATGTATGAACATTAATATACCGGTTGACATATACATTTGCGTGGCATTTGAAAAATGGTGACAAATAATTACAAAGTAATATGAAATTTGACCCACATGATATATGACGAATAAGACCACATGTCGACCCGGAGTTGGAAAATCGAACCAACCATTTCATAAACCGATTGTCAAGACTTAACTGGATAAAACCCCTTCAATTTTTGCCAAAGACTTTTGCCACATGTCCAGTGCGATTGGTCCAATATTGACCAGTTGACCAGAGTTGACTGGTCTCGTTGAATCAAACTTTGACCAACATATCTTGAGCTCTGAGTGTCCATTTTTCAACGTTCTTATAGTTTAGGAAATCTCTCTAAAGGGTCTACTACATTGAAATGGTTTAGGAAATTTTAGGGAGCATTTAACACTAAAATTGATCCCCTGTCGATAAGAAGGTATCCTGTGTTTGGCTACGGAACTAATGGATCATAGCCAAATATTTTTTCTCTTTCAGGTTCTTGTATGGTCATGTGGATATCCTATCAGGGTAGTCTATAGTTGGGTTGACTTGACCAAAATGTGTATGCTTTGTCGTCTTCAATATTCAGTTGTCTCAATTGTTCACTAATTGCTTGTTGGTTTGTTGTCGTTTGAAAAACCTGAATCCTAAGCCCTTGATCTATATCTGTTAATATCGTGAAGAGATTTGGCTAAGGTACTACCGGTTCAAATACATAATCCCTAGGCTCTCTAGGTCCCGTAATTGTCATGCAAAAGGTAATCAAACTTTAACTGCAACAAGTAAATTAACTGTGAAAGATATATCTACACTATGCTTATATTCCTTTTATTTTTGTATTTTCAATTATTCATATTTGAATGAAATTAAAAGAGCAGCTATTCTAATATATTCAGATAATGGACAATTAGTCTAATGACGGAATTTAAAACAAGCAAGTTAGCCTGGTATAGCTATTTGTCTGTGTAATTGTGACTTTATCCTAAATACTTAAATAACTTAACTAGTTTAATTGAAAGACTTTCAATTCTACCTCGGAAGTGAGGAATGAATCATAGTTTCTCAGAAACTATCATTCCCCACAGCTTCCCCAACAATATTGAAAGTGAATTTTAACTTGAAATAAAATGATTTGCTACTCTATTTGATATATTGTAACTACAACTTTGATAGCTCAAACCTCGAGTTTACAGAACATTGGTAAATCCAGTCGTATCTTGACTTGTCCCCTCAATGTGATCTCCTCGTCCCTTCGTGTTCTCGTGAATCCAAAAAAGTGTGAGTGTGATAGTGTCAGCAGAAGAAGATGCTCGAAAAATCGTTGTTTTGGATATAAACCGAATATAATGCAAGTAAGAGAGGGATAGTGCAAGTGAACAAAGCTTGACAATGCAATTCCTAGCAGGATTTATCGCACGGATACAACGCAAACTACCAAGAATTTTGGGATCTATTTCTTGTGACAAAACAAAACCTGCAACTCTTAAGATTATCAAAATGAATTCTAATCTAGAAATGAAACTACCTTATGTTAAGTTGGTTGTATGGAACAGCAATGGATTAAAATGAAAGTATGAGGATCAAATGATCTCTAAAGTAGAAGAGAGGCTGAGAATTCACGCAAAATATAAAACTATTGAAACTCATGCAAGAACTTCAAAAAAACTAAATAATCAAACACAGAAGGAGAGGGGCCATCTGTTTGAAAAAAAGTTGGCTATTTATAGCAAATGCATTCACTAGAAGGTAACTTGGAATGAAACTCTTTTACCATTAAACAAAGTGAAAACACTATTCACAGGGCAGCCAAATCATAAATGCAAAGCAAAGTAGCTGAAAAATGTGGATAGAAATTAAAAATTTATGTTTGATGCGATTGTTGGAACTTTCTGGAAAATGCACACAGGATCGCCGCCCTGTCCTGGGCGGCAATCACAGGACCGCTTCCCAGGCAGGGCGGCTGTCTCATCACTTAAGACAAAAATGTAAGGAAAAAATGGGGGCAAAGGGCAAAACAAAGCATGCGGAGGCCGGGTGAGGCATACGGGATACAAACGTAGGCTTGGCGAGCTTTTATGGATCTTGAACACCTTACGAGGAGACATTTATCATCATTAGGGTATGTGTAACATCTTTCCGGCGGTGCAGTACCCTATAATTTTGGGTACATACATATTTCCCCCTCGGAGAATAATCTTAGCCATGAAGAGGTGTAAAATGGTGGATCCAAGTATGGTTGTCCCAAAATGGGGAGTTAGGAGTTATACTTGACACGCCCATGTGTCGGAAGGTCACGAACCAAAATCCCGCTATCTGTAAAATGAAAAAGAGGAATCAAGTGCAGATAGATAAAATAAATTGAGAAATATAACTAAATTGATATGAAATGAGGACTTACCATCTATGCGGGGTTTAGAACTTACCTCTGTCGATGCTCCAACCCTGCGAAAGACATTCAAAATTAATTTTAGAAAGTTATATATATAAAACAAACTCATCTTCCTATTCATTTGTGTGGATTGATTTGATAGTTTTTGAGCTCTGGGACCCACGGTGACGGTTTTCGATGAGAGTATAGTCAAAATGTTTGTGGTGAGATAGTGATCATGCCTCCGAGAGCGGAACATTGACCCGCAAAGTCTCATGTTAGTTCTTCTCAATTTATTGTTTTTGAACCTAAAATGTAGAAATGATAAAATCTTTGTCTTAGGGGGGTTATTTTTGAAAATTCTAGTTTTAAATGAGTCTCTAGGGGGGCGCGCACATAGGGTAGGTCTTTATTTTAGTAAAAATGGTGTTTTTGTGCATTTTTAATGCATTTTTAGGGCTTGCGAGCCATTCGCAGGTTTGGGACAGGACCACCGCCCTATACAGGGCAGTAGTTATGGGACCGCCGCCCTAGAAGGTGGTGGTTACGGAACCGCTACTCTGCATAGGGTGGTAGTTCACAACAGAATGCAAAAAAAATATTTTATTTACTTGTTTTTACATTTTTAGCATTTTTACATGTTCTTGTTAGCTTTTCTAGTCGGATTTTGTTACTAACTCTTTTTCTATGTTTTTGGGTGGATGCAGAAGGAGGAGTACATTAGATGAAGCTAAGAGAGGGAGTGTGATTGGCTTCCAGCAGTGTTAGAGGCACTGATCTAGACAAAGCAAGACACTCTATAGAGGGCCGATATTTGGAGGATCGCATAGGTTCCTCACGTTCCACATACTAGTCACATATTATGTGACTTATTTTCATACTGGGATGCAGATCAGAACACTTTCTGATTTCCAGGAGTTAGGGGTGAGTGGACGATCAACCTAGATGATGTTTATCACATATTGGGGGTCTCAATTTTTGGGAGGTGGCTATCTCTCAAGATAACAGTGTCGAGATCTCAGGTGGTTCAATGGGCCACTTATATGGGGGATGTCATTGTTTCCATGGTGTCGAAAAAGGGGGTGAAGGTCCACTCTATTGTTGAGTCAGATATTCCTGTACTCCGCAAGGCTATCATAGACATCCTTACTTTGAGATTGATTGGGGACAAGGGAGGGGACACTCTCTTATATTGATGGGCTCCCATCATTACACAGATTGAGGGCCATAGCCGCGTTTATGCTTGGGGAGAAGACATCCTCAAGACCACCTACCACAATTTGTATAGGGTGGTCAAACTACAGGGAAATTCACTGAGCCACCCCACTCTTGTCATGAGTTGGGTGTATGAGCACATCATTCCGTATGGGAGAGGTGTTCAGGCAGAGGATCCTAGTGCTGTCTAGGTAGTGAGGTAGACATGGATGACCATTCTTAGAGCACCTCACTAGCCAGTGGCCTCTTTGACCACTGCAGACATGGAGGCTATTCCTTATCAGGCCATGGTAGGGTTATGGGGAGAGGAGACTGTTACATTGATTGCTTGCCACACTACTAGTCACTTGGTGGACAAGACGGGGAATTTGGAGATCCACCCCTTTGACAGAGTACCACAGTAGTTTGACCTCCCATACATCGACATGTTTCCTCTAGCGGGGCTAGTGTATAGATCTATTTGTGAGGATCGAGGAGGTCCTAGAGGTCGGGGTTGAACTATGGTTACTCTTGGTGTTCCCATCGCAACTGGGAGAGTAGTTCATGCTCAAGGGGTAGCCAGCGCTCCTTGGGCATCTTTACTTCAGGTTGACACCGGTCCTGCACATAGTAGAGATGAGCCTATTGACATGGAATTCGAGTCTAATGAGTTCACTGGGGGAGAGATAGAGGAGGAGGAAGAGTAGATAGAGACTGAAGCCGGCGGGACAGGTGAGGAGGATGACAATGATTCTAAGTGGCATGACACTTAGGATATCTTGTGGGCCGAGAGGGCAGAGCAGAGCGCTGAGAAGATGAATTTGATTTCAGAGGAGTTTCCTTATCAGTATTTAGGTGGTGATGGCGAGTCCATGGCAAGGCCATCACATTTCTCCAGATGTGGGAGAGGGACGACAATCAGCAACAATGTCAGTTACAGGTGCGGATCCCAGAGATCCTACCTGGAGGCCTGGTGATTCGAGTGAGTTGCTACTCCTTTCTCGACTTTGCTTTAGTTAGAATTGTTTAGTTGTTATTTTCTTTCATTATTTTGTTTATCTTTGGTTTTATTTTGGACAACTTTCTAACTTGTGTGTTTCTCCTTTTTATTTGCATCAACTGCTGAGGGATGGAAAGACTTGATTTTCTAGGTGTGCATTGACACTCTATTGCTCCCTTCTGATGGTACTCAGGTCGAGCTCACTGAGGATTTTGGGGAGCCCTTAGCAGCTGGTCGACACACAAATGTCTTTTCCCTTGTCTAGAAGGTGGCAAAGATCATTACCTCCCTTCACACCGAGCTGGCTGGATATAGGACTGCTGAGAGCTTGATGAGGAGGAGTCACTCTCATAGTGAGACCATAACTACTGGCCATGATCATGAGCTCTCTGTCTATTCAGAGCTTCATCACAGTAGGAGTCCTAGGTGCGAACATACACCTTCTGAGGGATCTCGCAGAGATTGAGAGATCATAGTGTCTTTTTGTAGCGACTTTTGGTTAGATATTTGTACATTTGTTTTGTATTTTCCGGCCTCATTGAGCATTTTGACCATGCCTTAGTGCATGATGGCATTGTACATGAAACACCATATATATATATATATATCTCTTTTTGGATCTAGACCCTTGGTGCCTAGAATTTTGTGACTCATTTCCATATGTATACTAGATGTTTTTAGAGTATTTGTTTTCATGCTTTTCAGAATGTATGCAATGGATGAAAAATGATAGTAAACAGAATGTTTTACTTTGTATGCTTTTGTAATGTTGATATGCGATGATGAACACATTGTAGTATTGAACTTTTGACCTCTTTGGGAAATTCCTGTGACTTCTTCTTATGTTGGAAAAACGTGATGAATGTATAGTGATAAAGAGATGAACTTGCCCCATCCCCAACTCCATGCAACTAGTAAGATGTGAGGAAACTACACCAAGATTTGGGAATGACACAAATTGTATGAGTTTGACGAAATGGAACGATGAGAGATAGATAAACTAGTGACATAAACCAAACTTAGACCTACACACTTACCCTACTCAGAACTACCACCAAGCTCAGAAGGCCACTTACTTTCCAGTTTATCTAGACTTAGATCTATAAATGGCAACTTGGTTGACAAAATATGGTTTTGAGGATTTGATCTCTTTGGAATTTAGACATTTTTTTTCACTTAATATAATTTTATTTGTATTTATAGAATACCAAGATTTGTTAATTTGTGTGAATGGACCCCCCACACCCTGCCTCATGCCATTAGTAAGAAGCATGGGTTTGTCACCAAAGGTAGGATATAGGGGAGTAAGGGCACTTCTTTCCTTTCCCAACCTCACACCACCAGTAAGAGATGTGGGATTATCATCGAAGGTTGGTGGGGAAAAGAAGTGTGTAAAATAAAAATATTCTACTTGCTTCGTACTTTTGATTTTATTTGATTTTGACATTTCTGATCTGTGACTTTGGGATATCATTTATTTCAAAGAGACTTAAGAGGGATAGATGTGACACCAAGAAGCTTCTAGAACAGACCATAGGTAAGGACAACTTCACCTAGTAGAAAGAAAGAGCAAAACCAAGTATGTAGGCCTTGGTATGGTTTTTGTCAATACTTGTTTGTCAAACTTGATGAGAAGATTTGAAATTACTCGATGATGTTTGAGGAGATGTGATTTGAATGTTTTTGCCAATATTTTCAAAAATTTGTAATAGATTGTTTAAGAGTAAGTTCCTTGACTACCATTTTTATGAAATGAGTGGACAAAATGAAATAGCTAAATGACTAATGCAATGTAGGTAGCTATAATGCACAAGTGGTGGTTCTGATGTCTCATGTGTAAAACTATTTAAGATGCAAGGAATTGACAGTTTCATTGAATTCCTCACCTTCTAGTGTGCACAAGATATACACACCATTTCTGTAGTCTTTCATGACTTGGTATGGGCCCAACCACTTGGGCTGGAACTTCCTTCCTTCGCTGATTTTCTTATCAATCCAGTTGTCTAGTCTTAGAACTAGATCTCCCTCATATATTTCTTGCTTATAGACTTTTTTTTATACTGCTAGTACATCCAGTCAGCATAGGCTCTATGCCATTATTCAGTATTTATCCTGGCCTCGTCAAGGCTTTCTAGTTGAGAGAGGCGTGCCTCCCTGTAAGTTTCTTCATCCAAAATCCCTTGTAATGAGATGCAGAGATTGGGTATTTCAACCTCAAGTGGGAGAACTACTTCTTCCCGGAATACCAACGGGAAAGGGGTTTCTCCTGTTGGTGTTCTTATTGAGGTTTGATGGGCCCACAAGGCTAGATATAGTCTTAGATGCCAATCTCACTTGTTCTCCTTGACTGTTTTGAGGAGAATAACCTTTAATGTTTTGTTTATTGCTTCGGATTTCCCATTGGCTTGAGGGTAGTAAAGAGAGGCCGTGTGATGGTTTATTTTGAATTTTCTGCATAACTCACGGACCTCATCATTTTTAAAGGAAGTTCCATTATATGAGATAATGACTTGTGGGACACCATACCTGTAAATGATTTGGTTTAGAATGAATTTGGATATTACCGAATCTAGTACGGTGGTGAGAGGCATGGCCTCTACCCATTTGGTAAAATATTCCATGGTTGTAATTATAAAATTTTGGCCATTGGTTAATGAGGGAGAGAATTTCCCTATCAAGTCTAGACCCCACATGGAGAAGGGCCACAGGGTTGCTATTGGTTGCAGGGATTGTGCTGGCATGTGAATCTCGTGAGAGAATTCTTGGCATTTGTGGCATTTACGTACAAACGCTACTGCCTCATTTTTGAGAGTGGGACAAAAATAGCCCATCTGATGTATTTTGCGAGCAGTGGCGTGACCACTGAAGTGGCCTCCACATATCCCACTGTGGGATTCATATAAAATCTTCTTGGATTTTTCTGTGTCGACGCATCTTAGAAGCATGCCATCGAAGGCTTCACGATAGAGTAATTGTTCTAAAACAACATATTTAGTAGTGCTAATGCGTAACCACCTTCTTTGTTGTGATGTGGTACTTTCCGGGTATGTGTGGTCCATTATAAAATTGATGATATCAGTGTACTAGGGACATGTAGAGATGGGGGGCCTAGTTTCAAAAAAGTATATACACTCATCAGGAAAGTCCAAATTTACTAGATCACCTCCATCTAGTGGATTGTCAGCTAACCAGTCTGCAATGATTTATCCCTTAATGGATTTTTGGTTTACAAATGTTAACTAAAATCCACCCATTAAGGTTATGAAATGACTAGCCTTTTTAGATAAAGAACCTTGCGTGAGGAATGTTCGTAAATGATATATCTTTACAATGACCCTTGTTTCTTGGTTTAACATGTAATGTCTTAAACATTTTGTTGCAAAGAATATGGCAAGGCATTCTCTCTCTGCCTATGTATAACATGTTTCATAATCAAGCAATGTTTAGCTAATGAAATAGACCACACGTTCTTGTTTATCATTGTCTTCTTGAGCCAGCATGTAGGCTAGCGAGACATCAGTGGCCCATGAGTATAGGATCAAAGGGTGGTATGGTATGGGAGGCATTAGCGTGGGTGGAGACAACAAGAAGCATTTAACTAGTTCGAAGGCCTCGTTGCATTCTTCAGTCCAATCAATGCTATAATCTTTATTTAATAGATTGTTGATTGGATGAATGGAAAAAATTAAATCTGGGATGAACCTTCGGATTGCACTGAGTTTCCCAAGAAATGACTTGATTCCAGACTCGTCTGATGGTGGGATCATTTCGAGAACAACCCATATTTTTGCTAGATCGACATCAATCCCTCATGAAGATATAATGTGGCCGAGAAGTTTACCTTCTATCACACCAAACACACATTTCTCTGGGTTTAAAGTGACGCCATATTCAATCAATCATGAGAGGATGATACGGAGTACTTCTGGATGATCACAGTGTTTCTTAGCCTTGGCCAATAAGTCATCCACATAGGATTCCACAATTTTATGGATAAGATCATGGAATATGTATGTCATTTCCCACTGATATGTAGCACTAGCATTCTTAAGACCAAATGGCATGACAACGTAGCAATAAGTACCTGTTAGGAATTCATATAGTTAGTGCTCCATATTTATGATTGAATATTTACTTAGAGGTAAATATAAATGGGTGGTGTAAATGTTAATGTGAGTTGTTTGATAAACAAATCATATAACAATATTAGTTTGGGTGAGTTTTAATAATTCATGTATATAGAGTTTGGGAGATATTTGTGGGAGAAGTAGTTAAGGCTACCTCCTAAAATATCGAAATTATATGTCCTATATATATGTAAATGTATCTAAACATCAATATACAGAAAAAGAAGATTGTTTGTGTGATTTGCCCATGATATTTCATTTGGTACCAGAGCGATGGAATCTTTAGAATTGGAAGGGGCGATTATTCAAGTCTCTAGCCCTGACATATGAGAATATTTGGAGTTATGTTCACATTAGCTATGTGAAACAAAGCTTTGGAGTCATTCCTATTATTATTCGTGTGCTTATCTCTCCCAATTATCACGTACATCTGCTCTTTTCATCAGACATGAATATCTCTTAAGAGGGAAATGCATTGAATCTGCGTGTAAAAAATCTTTACAATTTTGAATCCAAGCAATCACAGGAGAAAAATAGTGATGGTGATCTATGCATCTGCCATGGTTTGATTTCAAACATTGGAATCTTAAATTTTTCTGGATCAACCTCTTTACAAGGATTTGATTTGAAAATGTTGTCCATATTTCAAGTTTTAGATTCTAATTAATTCGCTCAACTATCATATCAATATCAACGAGTTACATCGAAGACTTGGTTCAAGGTGTTTTGGCACCGAATTTCCCTAGCATTTGCATTCAACATGTATCGTTGATCTCTGATCGAGTTAAATTTATTTCACAACGCATCAATAGTTTGTCATCACCAATCCGGCACTATGATAATTCTTCACCGGGAACTCCTCGTGCTATGATTATTTACTAATGCACACCCTTTAGTTTGGTGGATGTAATCTAGAAACAAAAAAACAACCAAACACAAGAATACCATTGACTATGATAAGACAGAATGACGACAAATCTGAAATATCAAAATAAATTATAATATTAACATGAAACTGTTACAATCTCACCCATGAGATACTTCAACAAGACTATGGGAGAAACTTTACAATTACACCTCTTGATGGCTTCTTCAACACACCT
Source organism: Taxus chinensis (assembly GCA_019776745.2). NCBI lineage: Eukaryota > Viridiplantae > Streptophyta > Pinopsida > Cupressales > Taxaceae > Taxus > Taxus chinensis. The sequence continues at coordinate 38,561,055 of CM034148.1, read as the reverse complement.
TTAACTGATGGCTTCCTTCGCACACTTCCTACAATATTTCTCACTACTTCTTTCTATGCTAAATGAGGGGGGTGGCCTCTCTATTTATAGAACTTCCAGGCTTATCCATCCTATCTCTAAGATAGGATAAGAAATCCACTCTGACGAATCATATTCCATACCTTAACTCTTATCTGTACATGTAAGCTTATCTGTTAAGATAAGATAAACCTTATCATTTTACCTGGGTTCCACATTTTTTAGACTTTTTACAAATAAAATACACAAAATATTTATGACCTCACTCCTTGTCCTTATTACCAATATAATATTTCTAATTCCTAATCATGTAGACCCTACTTCTCTAATTACCCAAACTTTGACATTTTAACATTATCGGACCACTTACGACAAATATTTACTTTTTACAAACATTCCTATTGTACTTTGACTGTTACCGTACTCCACATTATTGGCGGCACCGTACTGACGGTGCCGTTATCTTCTATCGGACGCTACTACTAATTACACTTAACAACATCCTATTCCTAATACATACATTAATGAAATAGAAATTTTGGAGGAAAATTTTAGTGTCGACATCTTCCCCCTTCCTAGCTTCTACTCTGTCCTCGGAGTAGACTATTCTGGTGCTTGGAAAATCTTCAACTTGTCATGGTTGACCCATTTTGTAATGGGAGTGCCATCCAATTCCTCCAGTCGGTACGTACCATTTTCATGCACAGCTGCTATTTTGTAGGGCCCCATCCATTTTGGAAGAAATTTTCTCTGTCTTCTTTTTTTGTATCTGGAATCATATACTAGAACCAAGTCATTCACTTGAAATGGAGACCACCGGATCTTTTGATCAAAGTACTCCTTCTGCTTCATTTTCTTCTTATGGCTTGTATCCTTTGCTATTTCCCTCATTTCCTCTAGCAAATGAAGATGTACCAACCTTTCTTTTACTGAATCACTTTCATCCATCCTTTCATTTTTCATAACTCTCACAGTGGGAATATCAAACTCAATAGGAAGAACTGGATCAATGCCATAGGCCAACTGAAATGGGGAGTATCGTGTTGCTGACTTTGATGTTTCCCTATATGCCCACAATACTGCATGAATCCTTTTATCCCATTTATGTACCTGCAAGGCTGCATCTTTTGCTAGAATTTGACACAGCACAAAATTTGTTCGTTCCACCTGTCCATTTGTGCTTGGCTTGTATGTTGTTGCCTTCCTGTGCTTGATAGAAAACTTTTTGACTAGGGCTTCTACCACCTCATTAATGAAGTGGCTTCCTTGATCTGTTACAATTTCTAATGGACAACCAAATCTGGTGACAATGCGTTCATATATGAACCTTGCCACTTCATCCATGGAAGCTGTTTTCAATGGCCTAGCTTCAACCCACTTGGTTAAATAATCTGTGGCAACTATAATATACTTATTTTTACGTGCTGTAGTTGGAAGTGGACCTACAATGTCTATTCCCCATTTTTCAAAGGGACCAAGGGGAAGAATAGGACATAATGGAGCTGATGAAGTCTTACGGTTACCATGTGTTTGACAAATATCACATGTCTTACAATAATTATAACAATCTTTAAAAAGAGTAGGCCAGTGATAACCTGCATCCAAGATCCTTCTTGTTGTAAGTTATCCAGAGAAGTGCCCTCCACATGTACCATTGTGGAATTCTTCTAGCAGCTCCTTTCCTTGATCATGTCCAACTGCCCTCTTGTAACATCCATCAGGCCCTATTCGAAATAATGCTCCATGCAGAATAGAATATGGACGACTGGCTTGAGTAATCTTTCTCTTAGTCTTTGCATTGGCACCATCAGGAAACTTGAATTCATTAAGATAGTTCCAAATATCTATGTATTCACTAGGGATTGTGTCAAGGGAGAACAATGCTGCATCGGGAAAATCATCATCATCACAAGATGATCCTAAACCATCATAGGCTCGAGAGAGTGCATCTGCATTAACATGCTTCTTTCCTGGCCTATCTATAATATCAAATTCAAATTCTTGTAGCAAAATTATCCATCTTGCTATCCTCCATGATGGGTTAGGCTTATTGACAATATATTTCAGAGCCTGATGATCCGTTACAACTATAAATTTCTGCCCTAGCAAGTAATTTCTAAACTTCTTTACAGCAAAAATGATAGCCAGAGCCTCTTTTTTAGTTACAGTATAGTTTACCTCAGCACTGCTCATTTGTCTACTCCCAAAGTAAATTGGATGTTCATTCCCATTTTCATCCTTTTGGCTCAAAGTACTACCTAGTGCTACATCTGAGGCATCAGTGTACACAATGAATGGCTTGCTCCAATATGGATTCTTCAAAATAGGTGAAGACACCAGGGCTTCCTTCAGTTGTCCAAAAGCTTCATGCGCCTTGTTTCCTGGTTCATAAGCAACATCCTTCTTCAAGAACTGGGTTAGTGGCTATGCAATCTTTGAGAAATTCTTGATGAACCTTCTATAGTAACCCACATGGCCTAAAAATGATCTCAACTTACTTCTATTTATAGGAAATGGTAAATCTTTGATTTTTGAAACTTTATCAGGATCAGTACCAATACCATATCTGGATACAACATGCCCTAACAAAACGCCTTTAGAACATCCAAAGACACACTTTGTAGGGTTTAGTGAGGCTTGTGCTTCATCTTACCTTTGAAATGCTGTCTCCATCTAGTGCAGGTGGTCCAAATTACTCCCATAGATGTAAAAATCAACCAGAAATACTCTGATGAAGGTCCCAATGTAGGGTTCGAACACCCTATTCATCAAACACTAGAATGTTGCTGGAGCATTACACAACCCAAAAGGCATAACTCTATAAGCAAACGTTCCCCAAGGAGTGGTGAACGTGGTCTTCAGCTGATCTTTCTCTGCTATACAAACTTGGTTGTAGCCGCTATATCCATCAACAAAACTATAGCACTCCTGGCCAACTACTTCATCCAAGATCTGATCTAAAAATGGAAGAGGGTAATGATCCTTCTTTGTTAGCTTATTGAGCTTTCTATAATCAACACAAATGCGTAGCTTCCCATTCTTTTTTATTGAGATCACAATGGGAGAAACCCATTCTGAATTCTCCACAGAAAATATGAATCCTGCATCAAGCAACTTATTTATTTTTTCTTTTACAGTCTTGGAAAAATTAGGATTCATTCTATATGGCATTTGCTTTATGGGATTAGCACCATCTACCAGCTCAATACAATGTTCTACCCAACTTACTTGGCGGAGTTCCTTGTAATCAAAACTGAATAGGTGTATGTACCTTTGAAAGAGCTGGAGGTAGGATTCCTTCTCACTCTCCATCACAGCATCACCAATCTTTATTTGTTGGAGACGATCATCAACTTCTTCTTCAGATAATTTTATGGGGTCCTGGGTTGGTGTGACTGGAAGAATATCCATGACTGAAACATCAACCTCACTTTCTTCATCTTCAGTGTCCACTTCACTGGTGCTAGAGTAATCAGAGGATGTCCAATCATCAGTTTCATCACTTGAATCCACAGGTTCTACTTTATGATGTCGAGGGATCACGTTTATCTTCACCCTCTCTCTACCACGTCCAAGTGTCATGAAACCTTCATTCCAGTAGTTTCTTGCATGAACTCTCCTCAGCCATGGTCTTCCCAGTAGCATTGGGTACGCAACAGTACCATTTTTCATCACCTGAAAGTCTACCACACATACAACACCCATAACAGATATTGCCACATTTGAAACTACACCTTCTGGTTTAGTTTTTCCCTTATTTAATGACCTTAACATAAGTGTTGAAGGGTGATCAATTTTTAAACCCAACATATTCATTACAGACTCGGTCATTACATTAACTGCAACACCTCCATCAACTAAGACATCATGAATTGAAATACCATTACATAATACCTCAGCTTGTGGAGCATAGGGATCTGCCTTTGCCTCCAAAATAGGGACCTCAACCTCCTTCCTTCTTCGAGCATTGAGTCCACCTCGCAACTCCCGCCTCTTCTCAGAAGACATAGCCAAGAGTTGACCATATGTAATATTTGCAGGCCTTTTGGATAGATCTTCCAAGATGGAGTATGGTCCTTGCCCCTATGAAATCAGAAAATCCTGCACACCCAACTTTCTTCTCCTATGTTTCTTACTAGTTTCTTCTTTCATCTTCTTAGGATCATTTCCATCTTGATTATCTTTTTCTTTCTTTCTTTTTGTTACAAACACATCTACTTCATTATTTCTGCTCTTATCTACTACATCAAAAGAATTCACAGTGCTTTTCCTTTATCATTATCTCCCTTACCAGATGTAGAAGCTCTATCTGGACAATTATACTTATAATGACCCTTTTTATAACAATTATAACAAACAACTTCAGAAATATTTCTTTTTGGACCTCTATCTCCTCCCTGAGAACTAAATTCCTTTCTTTGAAGAATATTAATAGTTAACTGACCCATCTTTTTAAGCAGATCTTCATACTCAGTAGATGTATTAGGAGAAATATTTGTGCTCACCGGGAGTGGTTATGGATTCAGGACCAAAGGTGCTGGTGTAGGCTCTACTTTAGCAACAATTTCTTTGGGCTCCTCTTCCATGCTTTCTTCTTGCCTTCTTGCAATCTCCTTTGCTTGTTCAATGGTAGCTGGGCTGTCATACTTCACTCGTTGTCTGATCTCTGGATTCATCCCAAGAATGAAGTGCTTATAGAGGAGATTATCCACGCCATTCATCAACCCATTTGCTAGTCCTTTCTTCCGGATCTGGGCATCGAGCTTCCTCCTTAGCTCTAGAACACAAGCATGATAATCCCTTATCTTCTCCTTCTCTCCTTGGGATAGCTTTGTGATCTCGATCATGAGATCTGCATATTTCTGTTGTTCACCAAATTCTTCAAGAAAAATTTCAGTTAATAAATCCCATGAATTTTTCACATTATCACCTAGTGTTTCAAACCACCTAAGTGTTGAACCATCCAAAAAGGTAGGAAAAAATTCAGTCCATTGTTCCCTTCTTATAAGGCCATTACAAATACAAGATTGTTTAAACTCTTGAATGAAAGAAGAAGCATCTTCATTAGATTGAGCTGAAAAAACAGGAATCTTTCCCATTTTCAAAAGTAACCACTGTGAAATACCAACTCACAAGTACAATTAACAAGACTTATGTGCACAAATAATTAGAATCACTATACTAGAAAGTGACTTTACACCTTTCTACAGTAAAATAGAAATGACCACGGTAAACTATGGTAAAACTTGACTTACTACAGTAAAAACTGACTTTACTGTGGTAAACACTATTCACGGTAAAAAGTGAAGTTACTGCGGTAAATACTATTCATGGTAAAAAGTGACTTTACTGCGGTAATTACTATTCCCAGCAAAAATGACTTTACCAGGGTAACTACTATTCATGGCAAAAATGACTTTAACATGGTAACTACTATTCACGGTAAAAATGACTTTACCATGGTAACTACTATGCACAGTAAAAACAAGGTTACCCTCCAATTAATTTTTGCCTAAGTGGGAATATCTCTCCAGAAAATCCACCAACGAGGAATGGTCCCGGCAACGGAACCAAAATGTCATCACCAATCCGGCACTATGATAATTCTTCACCGAGAACTCCTCGTGTTGTGATTATTTACTAATGCATAGCCTTTAGTTTGGTGGATGTAATCTGGAAACAAAACAACAACCGAACACAAGAATACCATTGACTATGATAAGACAGAATGACGACAAATCTGAAATATCAAAATAAATTATAATATTAACATGAAACTGTTACAATCTCACCCATGAGATACTTCAACAAGACTATGGGAGAAACTTTACAATTACACCTCTTGATGGATTCTTCAACACACCTTTAACTGATGGCTTCCTTCGCACACTTCCTATAATATTTCTCACTACTTCTTTCTATGCTAAATGAGGGGGGTGGCCTCTCTATTTATAGAACTTCCAGGCTTATCCATCCTATCTCTAAGATAGGATAAGAAATCCACTCTGACGAATCATATTCCATACCTTAACTCTTATCTGTACATGTAAGCTTATTTGTTAAGATAAGATAAACCTTATCATTTTACCTGGGTTCCACATTTTTAGACTTTTTACAAATAAAATACATAAAATATTTATGACCTCACTCCTTGTCCTTATTACCAATATAATATTTCTAATTCCTAATCATGTAGACCCTACTTCTCTAATTACCCAAACTTTGACATTTTAACATTACCGGACCACTTACGACAAATATTTACTTTTTACAACATTCCTATTGTACTTTGACTGTTACCTTACTCCACATTATTGGCGGCACCGTACTGACGGCGCCGTTATCTTCTATTGGACGCTACTACTAATTACACTTAACAACATCCTATTCCTAATACATACATTAATGAAATAGAAATTTTGGAGGAAAATTTTAGTGTCGACAAGTTCCCCCATGGCTTGATCCACTCCCAATGCTTCCACAACCTGATAGTACATTCCCAAATCTACGTTTAACTCTAACAATCATCACTTACATGTTGGATGAATCATAGACATAATTTCTATCTTCATCAGATTCATTGTTGGCAGATTCTACATCTACAACATCAGTCTGGGAGTCAGATTTCACCTCTAGGAACCTTTCACATTGATGTTCACAGAATCACATGCATGCTTCCACCATCGACTCAACATTGAATAGACAGTTGTCAACTCCATGAAGACATACCGTTGTCATCTTCTGTGTAACGTTACCCAAACCATTTTCCTTGTTTCCATGCATTAATTCATGCTTAGATTTCTTCGAAGGTACTACGTAATTAGTCAAAGTCATGTTGAATATATTTTGCAAAGTTATAATCATTTGTGTTAAAATTTGGTTGTCGAATTTTGATTGCTTGTATAGTTGATAGGTAGTATTATTTGCGAGTTATGTGATAACATTCTAAAGTCCACTGCCTTTCATTGTCATTTTGTGGAGATAAGTCAATTTTTAATTATTTAGTTAGAGATATTTCTCTTCACGCTATAAGAGTAATAAGTGTGTATTTTTGTTTAGTGTCTGTTTAGGGCTTATATCAAATTCTAGTTTACATTGTCTTTGTAAATAAGCCTGTTGTATACTTTTGTGTCAAAGTGTTGTTATAAAGTAGTCTTTGTAAAAGAGTAGTCACGTAAAAAATAAAGTCTGTTAATATGATATGACTATAGTCAATATTCATTATAGTATAAAATTTTCAAAAGATTCAAGTTGTATGTCTATTTGAAATTTTCATAAGGAGAGTCTTTGTTAAAGTCAGTGTTTTGGTCATTTTGTAGTCATAAAAATAAAAATAAAAATTGCCTTACGAATGCATTTTCGGTTGAACCCGACATTTGATTTAGGCATATAATTAAGCCTCGATTCAAATTCAGTTGAGCTAGCAGCAATTGATCGGAGGATGGAGGAAAACGGAGGAAGGAGGTCAATCAATGACCTCTCGTCAGTCACCAATGACAGGGCCACACAGATGATTTGGTGGCATTTTTCAGTGTGTGTTCCAGTATCAGTGTTCTTGTTTGTAGTGTTCGTGATTGAATAAGTGGAAATTTCATATTGAGGGGGGGAACATGATCTCAATGTTCCTTTTCCAGTTTTCAGTTTGTGCGTTAGCAACAGATTTCAGTAGAATTTCCTATTTTATTCCCTGCAGTGAGATATTGATGAGGGTTGAGAATAGTACTTGGCATATAATGATGTGGTTGTAGGTAAACCACTTGAAAACCTTCATTTGTGGTTTGTGGTAAAACAATAGCAAAACCACCATTCTTGGTTGTTGGTAATCTATTTGTAAAACCATCACTTTGTGGTTTGTGGTAAACCAATTGCAAAACCACCACTCTCGGTTTTTGGTCAACTGTTTTCAAAGCCATCCCTGAGGTTTGTGACCATCCTGTGAAAATCACCAGATCATGAGCAGGTACAAGTACAAAGGCAAGTTTTCCCCATGTTCACACTAAGGGGGGGAATGTTAGGAATTCATATAGTTAGTGCTCCATATTTATGATTGAATATTTACTTAGAGGTAAATATAAATGGGTGATGTAAATGTTAATGTGAATTGTTTGATAAAAAACTCATATAAGAATATTAGTTTGGGTGAGTTTTAATAACTCACATATATAGAGTGTGGGAGATATTTGTGGGAGAAGCAGTTAAGGCTACCTCCTAAAATATAGGAATTATATTTCCTATATATATGTAAATGTATCTGAACATCAATATACAGAAAAGAAGATTGTTTGTGTGATTTACACGTGCTCTTTCAGTTCCCCAGGGAGTTATGAATGTAGTTTTGGCTTGATCCTGTTTAGATATTTTAATTTGATTATACCTTGAGAACCCATCCATGAGGGACAACATTTCAAATCCAGCTGTTGCATCAACAATAACGTCAATGGATGGTAACGAGAAGTCATCCTTAGGGCAAGCTTTGTTAATATCCTGAAAATCTATGCAAATGTGTATCTTCCCATTATTTTTGAGAACAAGAACGATATTAGATATCCATTGTGAATAGTCAATAGGTTTGATGAATCCCACTTGGAGAAGTTTTATTACTTCCTCTTTTACCATGAGAGCCACTTTTGGCTTCATTGGTCTTGAATTTTGTTTAATTGGTTTTGCATCTGGTTTAGTGACAAGATTATGTACTGCGATGTGTGGTGCAATGCCCGTCATTTCTTTATAGTTAAATGAGAAAGCCTTTTGATGTTCTTTGAGGATTTGGGTGTGTATTTCTATCTCCTCCAAAGTTAACGAGGATCCCAACTTCAAAATTTTTGGTTCTTCCTCTGTTTTGATGTTTATGTCAACAGTTTCTTCTATTAAAGAAGCGTTACCTTCTTCAAATTCAGGTGGGGCTGGAGGTAGTTCCAAGATTTCTCCATCTTCTACCTCATAGATATCGAGATCCTTTTATGGAGGAGACTCTACCATGGGATTTCCAAAATAGGAAGAGGAATGTGGTATTAGGGAAAGATCCACTATGCGGTAAGCAAGGTGTAGCTCCACATAGGCATTTAAATATTCGAGAGTGACTCTATCATCGTCAAAGTGATCCATGATAGAAAAATCATCCTCAACTTCTCCATGAGTCAGGAATGGGTTTTTTGGTATTTTATGTACTAATGGTTCATTACAATGTGATACTGTGAAATTTGTATATTCCAACTCACTGTTTAGAGTGAAACGGAAAGCTGAGGTTGTTATTGAATATGTGAAAAGGTTATGCTCTTGTGGGATTTTTTCAATTGATATGAAGTTGAATCCCTTTCTTAGATCTAATACCACTATTTTGTAGAGTTGTAAATGTTTAGCCCTAGTTTGATATACCTTAGAGACTTGGTTTGTAACTAGTCGCGAGTCTCCTAGCACTCTAATGTTATCGACACCCATTCTTTTGGGTAGGATGAGGCCAAGAAGGAGAGCTTCATACAAAGCCCCGCTGTTCGTACATTCAAAGTTTAATTTAAAGGTGAAATGTAGGATATTTCCCTCAGGTGAAGTAAATATCACTCCTACCCCAGCTCCAAAGCGACATCTAGCTCCATCGAAGTGGAAAGTCCAATATTTTCTTGGAAAACTAGATGTTGGGATATTCGTCGTATTTGTTTCTTCTTCTTTAGTTACTTCTACCATACAAAATTTGTCTGATGGAAGAGAAGAAATTCCCAGGGTGTATCCCATACCCATAGAATCAAATGGTAGGAGAATAGGTAAATATTTCTCTAGCAAATCGATAATTTTTGTGGTAGTCCCTAATGACACTGTTTCTATGACGTTGTCCTCATTTGTGAGTGCTAGAGCATCCTTGGCCAGATTTTTAATTTCCAATTCTGTGGTGGGTATCAAATTCTATTTTGGTTTTGAATTAATTGGTTTGGTAAGTTGATTTGTTGGGAATTCAAACTCGGAGTGAACGCCTGGTTTTTTCTTCAAATCAGCTAGGTGAATATCGAAGGGTTTTTGTCCACCTTGTGCCATAAATATTTTTCCTAAGTGTAGAAATCTCATTTCTTGGAATAACGTGGAAGGGATTTCCTTCATGTGGTGTATTCATGGCCAACCGAGGATCATATTATAGCTGGTTTCCCGATCTATTATATAAAATTTGGTGAGGACTGTCTTGGGTCCTAAAGTGACTGGTAAAACTATGGTTCCAATTGAAGTGGCCTTGAGGCTATCATAACCTCTTAGTGTATTTCATGTTGTGGAACAGTTTGTCTCTCCATATCCTAACTTTTGAAGAAAAGAAAAGGGGACTATGTTAACTACTGCCCCATCATCAATAATTACGTGTTTAACATAATTATTGTAAACCCATACTTGTAAATGTAAAGCTGGGTCGCCTCTTTGTATAATTTCAGCGTTTTTTGGCATTTTGTTTATATCAAATATAAACTTAGTATCCCTATCTGGCTACCCTAGAGGATAGACGTCAAATTCTACATTTTTTACTTGTGTTTCTAGAGGAGGAGTGATGTTGATTAAATGACAAAGGCCTAACGCTTCTAAGAGGGCATCCCTATGGGCGGGAGATTTCTTTAACAAATCCAAAAAGGAGATGTGAGAGAAGGTTTTAGTTAAGTCATTAATTAAATCATAGGCACCTATGAGTTTTACCAACTTTTGTTGAATGTTGTCTAGTTCCAATGGATAACTTGGAGTTGGTTGAGAAGAATAATCCCGTGTTCTTGTTATGATTTCTATGGTAGCTCAGTGTCTAACTCCACCAGAACAACTATCTTAGTTTGGGGTTGAGTTCCTAGTTGGAGTACGACTAGTGGATTTAATGAAGTGGAGGCTTCATGATCATTGTTTCCTGTTATAACACCCTTGTTTGTTCCACTAGGATCTAGCCTGTTATTATTAGAATGGTTTAGGAGTGGATCATTAAAGATCTTGAGGGGTGCATTTTGAGGGGAAACTACCCCTGTATAAGTGTTTGGCGTGGGTACTATAGAATTTTCTAAAAACATATCTATAAAGAGTTGTTTTTTATCTTCTGGCAAACACTGCATGAATTTATTGCAGTCACAACAAGTCCTAGTATCGTGGTCTTGAATCTTGTGGAAACCACAATATAAATTGGGATTATAATTTCAAGTTTTTTGATTTAAAACCTCTTATGGCCCAAAATTCTGATAAGGTTTCTGGTTGCTAAAGTTAAAATTTTGAGGCTGTTGCCTTTGGTTTTGACTCTAATATCCAGTTGGGTTTTAATTTGGACCTTGTGTTTGGATTTGTCGTTATTTTTGTTGTTTTTTTGTGGTGTGATTAAAATCCACTGCATTGATTTTTGGAGTAAAATTGTTATTTCATTGATTATTCACAGGTGGTGAAGTGTTTACAATGTTTGCTCTTTTAACTTGGCCAGTTACTCCATCTGTTGTAACTCCGTAGTTCTTTTTAAGGATCTTAGGACCTTGATTAGTGTTCCTAGTATTAGGATAGGCCATGGTGTTTTGATTGGGAGTGGTTAATTTCCCATTTGTCCCATATGTCTTATGACCACTATCTATCACTGCTTGGTTGATTCGGAGAGCACTTTCAAGTACTTCATCGTATGTTCTTAGTGGGAACTTTTGGACTTCTTCCTTTATCTCTCTATTGAGAGAATGAAGGAATAAATCACATAGTTCCATTTGATCCATGTTTGGAGCACTTACTGATGAGTAGAGAACCATATGCCATCTTTGAATAAAATGAGCATCGGATTCATTATGTTCTTGTTTAATATGCAAGAATTCCCTGATTCCTGTTCTTAACAATTTGTTCATATCAAAAAGCTTTGAAGAACTCTGACACGAGTTGTTTAAATGAGTGTATCGAGGCTTCAGGTATTCTGTAATACCAATCAAGGGCAATACCCTCTAAGGTCTTAGGGAATATCTTAGCAACAACCCCATCCCAAGGGAGTAATTCCCATATGGTTGTGGCACAGGCCTTAATATGTGCATTTGGATCTCCTTCCCCTTTGTATTTGGGTAAATCAGGGAGAGGTCTTGGAAGCATAACACTTTGTATGGTGAAGTCTAGGGGCTCTTTTAAATATTCTGAATAAGTCCCTACCGCATAGGTCTCGACCATTAATGGTGCCTATTGAGGGTGTGGAGGTGGAATGGGTTGTTGATATGGCATAACATATGTATTTGCAGGGACATAAGGGAATCCATGTGGTTGAACAAACATATCAGGAGAAGAGAACATGTCTCCTTGTGGTGATTTTGAATAAATGTTTAAGTAAGGAGGAACATTGTTCTGGTATGGGTTGTTTGGTGCCAAGCCGGGAGGTATTATTTTTTCAACCGGAGCAGCGTTTGAAAACATAGTCCTAGTTGGTGTTTGCTATGGGTAATTATACGGATGTTGAGGAGGCATTCCTAACGTGCTTGTTCCTATAAGGAGGTCAACCTGACTAGGGTGATGTGGAGGGTTGGGGATTCCTGCTTTCCCAAAATATGAATTTTGATTTACTTGAGAAAGTTCTAATCCTCTAACCTTCTCAACTAAGGCTGAAATGACCTCTATTGGTGAAGACACAATGTTTTTCCTTAATGGCATTTTTTGTATACCGTGAGGTTGTAAAGGGGTATGAGACCCTGCTATGAATTGGTCATTACCCTGCCAAGCTTTAGCGAGGGTATTTCCCATAGGTGGAGGAATGGGGGTGTTTTCTTGGAGTAAGGTATCAGATTGTATTTGTAAACTCCCTATAGGTGGGTACATAGTTTGGAAGTGTTGTTCACTTCTAGCGTAGCATGCTAAGTACTCCTCATCAAAAAATGGGAGTGGATCTACCTATCTACTGATCTATGGTATGAACAAGACCCGAGGAGATGAAATGGATTCTCTACTAAATGTCATATTGTTAGAGCTTGAGGGCTCTAGTTGTTGTGTTTGTGCAAGCTGATCCAACTCCTCAATTCGGAACAAAGAACTGGAACTAGTTCTTTGAGGGGGAGTTTGAGATGACAAATAATTACTTGAATAGTTATTAGCCCATGCAAAAAGTGAGAGTGATGGTTGTCTATTTGTTTGACCATAATTTTCTTCGAGACCTGAGAGAGGTCTTACATATGTGTCGTATCCCGAAATATTCGGGGGGTATATGAATACCCATAGAATAATGGGAAAGAGCGAAGGTGGATGAAAGAAATGAAAATAAAAGAGGAAGAATTTTTTGTTTCACATCAGGTTCACCAATTTTGTACGATGGAAAAGTGACATGCGAGCATGGGAGTCTACAAGTAAATATTCCTCATACCCGACCTCCTAAGGTCATGACGAGATGACTGGTGAATGTGGAATATATATAGATATAGACAAACTAGTGGGGCAATCTTATATGCTCAATACACAATAATGGAATCTGCGAATCTAAGGTGCAGAAGGCCCTCCTAACCTGAATTGGTGTAATGAATCATTCAGATATAATAGTTGTTCAGAGGCTCCAATCAATGTCGAGATGTACCGAGATCCTATTTATTGGCTGTTGGATATGTGGGAGCTTCGTGTATGTTTTTAGACAAGGTCATGAAAATGGTGATGGGAGGTGTAGTGGATTCTCTAGGATTTTATGGACGATTCTCTGGTCTAGTCCAAAAATCCTTAGCTTGATTGACTGCTACATTTAATAAGGAGAATTGTGTAATGATGTCTAGTGGGAGTGGTGAGGACCTAAATACTAGTGTCCGTAAACTAGCATCAATTTCTGATCAATCAATGGGCCCGTTGGGTTTTGGGACCTATGGATCACAACCATATGTTCGTGCTTGTGTCGGACCTCCTATGGTCATATGAAGAGTTAATCTCTCCTTCTGATTATCCAATAATCATATGCCTTTTCAACCTCTATGTTTAGAACTAGAAGTTGTGTAATTTTCTCAGAATACCTTACAGGTGTTCTGGCAACTTGAATGCATAAGCTAGTATCTATGTCAATGAGGAGGTCTCCTACATTAGGTTGTGGAACTAAAGGATCACAACCAAATACTTGTTCTCTTTCGAATCCTTGTACAGTCATATGAATGCCCTATCAAGGAAATCTTTAGTTAGGATGATTTAACCAAAATGTGTATGCCTTGTCATCTTCAATATTTATCTCTCTTAGTTCACTAATTGCTCGTAGGTTTACCATTGCTCGAAAGACCTGTATCCTAAGGTCTTGATCTATATTAGCTAGTGTTGTGGGGAGATTTGGTTGAGGCACTATTGGTTCAAATATGTATTCTCTGGGCTCTCTAGGTCCCGTGATTGTCATGCAAAATGATTCAACTTTTAACTAAAACTAATAAACTAATTATGAAAGATGTATCTATACTATGCATGTATTCTTCTATTTTTTGTATTTTCGATGAATTATTTTAACAAAATTAAAAGAGAAGCTATTCTAATATATTTATAAAATGGACAACTAATCTAGTAACATAATTAAAACAAACAAAGTAGCTCGGTGTAGCTATTTTCCTGTGCAATTTTTAATTTATCCTAAATATCTAAACAACTAATTGTTTTAAATTGAAAGACTCTCGATCCTACCTCAGAAGTGAGGAATGAATCATAGTTTCTGAGAAACTATCAATCCCCATAGCTTCCCTGGTGATATCGAGAACGAGATTTGAATGAAATAAAATAATTTACTACTTTAGTTGATACGTTGTAACTAGAACTTTGATAACTCAAACCTGGAGTTTACAAAATAGTGGTAAATCCAGTTGTGTGTGAATTTTTCCCCTCAGTGTGATCTCCTCATTCCTTTGTATTCTCTTGAATCCAGAAAAGCATGTATATGATAACCTTAGCAGAATAAGGTACTCAAATAATGGAAACTTTGGATATAGACTGAATACAATGCGAGTAAGAGAGAGATAGTGCGAGTGAACAGAGCTTGACTATGCAATTCCTAGCGGGATTTATTGCGAGAATACAACATGAATGTACTGAGAGTTCTAGAAACTATCTTTTGTGATTAAACAAAACCTGAAACTCTAAATGGATTCCAATCTAAGAATAAAAATATCTTATTCTAAACTAACTTGCATGGAACAACAATGAAGCAAGATTGAAACAAGAAGATCGAATGACCTCTAAACAGCAAAGGAAGACCAACAATGGATGCAAAACATGAAACTATTGCAATTCTAAGCAGGAAACTCAAAATACTGAATGATTAAACAGAGAAGGAGAGGGGCCGTTTGTTTGAAAACAAGCTGGCTATTTATAGCAAATGCATTCACTAGAATGTAACTTGGAATGGAACTCTTTTTCCATTAAACAAAGTGAAAACACTATTAACAGGGTGGCAAAAACATAAATGCAAAGCAAAGTAGCCAAAAAATGTGGATAGAAATTGAAATTTTATGTTTGACGCGATCGTTGGAACTTTTTGGAAAACTCGTACAGGACTACCACTCAGTTTTGGGTGGTGGTCACAGGACCGCCGCCCAGGCAGGGTGGCAGTCTCGTCACTTAAGACCAAAATGTAAGGAAAAAAGGGGGGCATAGGGTAGAAAAAATCATCCGGAGGCCGGGTGAGGCATACGGGACACAAATGTAGACTGTATCATCATTGGGGTATGTGTAACATCTTTCCGGTGGTGTAGTACCTTACAATTTTTGGTACATACATGGACCAAGGGGAGTATGACCTAATTTTAGTGTCTAAATTTTACCCCTTTTTATTGCATAGCTTGTATCTGTAAGTGATGCTGACAAAAATAAGATGTGGTTGCCCCATTTGTGGGTGAATGTGATCCCCCTCAAACCAGGAACTGATGAAGTAGAAGGAAGAATCGATGAGTGGTTTGATAAAAGGTGAATGTGGTGAAGAAGAAGGTGGGTAACGGGGGTAAAGAAAGGAAAAAGGTCCACTCAGGTAATCTAGGTAATGGGTCAGGGTCAAAGGTAGTGATAGTCAAACACACGCACACGTATAAACTACAACATAGTAATAGGTTGAAGTGTAGGAAAACTCGACATTGTCTAAGGTTGATAGGTTTATCTAAACAAGGTTGAAGTGATTCCGGTATCCAAGGTATAGGATATGGTCTAGAAACATGACATAGGTTAGGTGTAGGAACATTTAGGTATGTTTCGGTACACCGAGGGTTGGGTTAGGATAAACGACCATGACAAGAGGTAAGGTAAGGTCAGGATGGAAATCAACACATGTAACAATGCTACAAGGTATAGTGAACACATGGGGTCAAAGGTCACTCGCAATGGTCCAGGTCCAAGTATCTAGGTCACGGAATGGGTAGGGCCGGGGTATGGGTAAAATAACGAGTCCCCGAATGAGGACAAGGTGAGGGGATAAAGGGTAAGGTAAAGAAGGTAAAGTGGTGTGGCCAAGGGAGGTGAGTGTAGGATAAAAAGGGACTTAGGGAAAAAATTGGGGGTAGGGGGGTAGGGAAAAAGGTTAAGCAGGGAAACCAATGACGGTTTAAGGTAACCGATGCTGGTCAAGCTAGACTGACCATGGTAAGCTAGGGCATTAGACTGATGTTGGTTATGGTAAACTAATGCCTGGTAGGTCGGGGTTGTTATAAAAAGAGAAAAATCTACATTTTTTAGAATCATTTATCTCGTGCAAAATATAGGAAAATGACACAAGAGAGAGGGAAAGTTGGAATGTGTCTGGATGGAATGAAAAGTTGAGTCGGTAAGCTGAACATGGGTGATTGGTAGTGGAGAGGTGGGTCCATGAGATCATATTTTTGGATTCGGGTGGTTGGAGGTGAGGTGACTGATTGGTGATGGCAGAGACTGGAGAGGCACAAGTACAGTGCCCAAACATGCCACCACGACAATGGCAGTGTGATGAAGTAAGCATCAAACCCTTTTCGTGTTTTGTGAGATAGATTAGGTGATATATTGGGTTTGGAAATATTGGGTGTGTGGGGGGAAAATGAAATTTGAAATGTGGGAGGGTAAATTGGGTAGAATACGAATGGGGAGAGAGGTAAGTGGGTGAATGAGGGGTGGGATGGGGTTGAGGGGAAATGTAGGGGAAAATGGGTGGGTAGAAGGGTTAGGAGAGGGATTTTTGTGAGAGCAGAGGGTTTGGGGCTCACGGGTTTCACCACGACAGTGACTAGTGTGGGTCGGGGTTAGCCGACATCGTTAGGGTCAAACCAGTGTCGGTCACGAAATAGGTGACCCATGCCAATTTAGGGGTGATCGGGGTCAGTTAGAGATAACCGGCACTGGTCGGGTTTTGGAGAAAAAGGGGTTGAAAGGGTCCCAGGTAAGGTGGGTGAGAGAGGTAGGGTGAAAAGAAGGTGTTTTGGTGCAAAATATGGCATAGGCGGGGGTGAAACGGGCATGGGTAGCTGATAGTGGGTGAGAGTGGGGGTGGGTAGATATAAATTTGATATGAAGGTAGGTTGGGGAAGAAAGAACAAGATGGAGTAGTAGGTATAGGTGAGGTGTTGAGTGTGGGTATGATGAAGGTAGATTAATTTGATGTTTGTGTTGGATGTAGGGGAGAGATCAGCTACGGATGAGAGACAGGGTGCCACCCTTGCTCTTAAAAGTGCGAGACGCAACAATAGTTGAGGAGTGGTGGAACGTGGAGGAGGTGGGCCTCATTGGGGTATGACGCTAACGACATGTAGTCTGGAAGCTGAGTCTGATGGTTGCTCTCATCGATAGATGAGATTCAATGACCAACACGTTCCACCTACCGACAGGTGAGATGACAGTCACCCTAGAGGATTGTTTAGGATTCCGTGGTTACCGAAACTGGGGACGTAGGTGTACTCAATCTCCTCCAAGGCCTTAGAGGAGTTGATTCTGATAGTGTTTAGGGAGGGACTGGAAGACATGATGTTCTCTAGTACCAGCTTGAGTTATGAGGGGATGTACCTAGCTCGTCCAGAGGAGACGAGGCTAGTTGTTTTATTGATGGAGGGTGCTATTTCACACTACCGGATGTAGAGGGTGGGAGATTTCCCCACTCCCTGATGGGGGTTTTACATGACATGGTGATGGATCAGACCTGCTTTTCCTGGGTGCCAACATTCCTGGTGTAGTTATACAAAGAGTTGCGGGTGTATGGGCGTCTGCATAGGTTTAGCTTATCTTACACATTTTTTCTACACTACTAGACCTATAAGCACATAGTTTATGTATGACCAGTGGGTATGCCCTGAGCAGATGCATTTTCGATGAGATTGGTTCAGGTGGGGTACAGGAAATGGGTGCCTGTGATTGGAGAGCATCGATTAGATAGGGAAACACATGATGTAGTGTATTACAAGAGTCTATTGGAGGGGTTGTTCGAGGTGGAAATTATATAGAGAACGTATGTGGGTTATCCCTCATACAGACAAATGCATGATGAGCTAGATGGCCTTTAGCTACTGAGATGGATAGAGGGGTGCCATGCCAGGGAGCATGAGATGATCCCAGTTGATAGGGTTATGTTTAAGTTTGGGCTACTATATGACATAACTCCACCCTTCCCATAGTATAGGAGAAATGACGTGGAGAGGCTATTACCTCTACCATAGCTGACAGTGCCCACAGGGCAGGAGGAGTAGGTGGTAGACTAGAAGATCAATAATGCCAGAGTGACAGATAGATATAGACAGTGGTGGGTAGCTCATTTATGAGAAGTACCACGTAGACCTAGGTAGCTAGATTTAGCCACTATCATGGTGCAGAGATATGCCTTACAAGGGCAGGTGGTGACCCTGATTACCTAGTTGGGGATGGTGTAGGGGCATTTAGCTAGTTCAAAGGTGGAGGTGGCTGAGTTACATGCACATGTGGCAAGTCTTCAGGCCTAGATTACCTAGGGTGGAGATGGGCATGGTGATGATGGTCAGGTGGCCACACTATAGACACATGTTACAGGGCTGTAGGGCTAGTTGGCCATGACATAGGTGCAGATTCAGGCATTACAGGTGTAGGTACATGCACATGGTGCAAGGCCGATGACACCTCATAGGCACCGGGACAGGGGACCAGTTCATAGGCAGGGGCAAGACAGGGTCCCACAGGACAAGTATAGGGGCCAAGGCCTATGGGGACACCATAGAATATTCTCATATCAAGGTTACGGGATGCCCTAGGTGAGGCCAAATACTACTAGGATTAGTTGATGGCGGCTAGGATAGATTTTCTATCCTATGGAGAGTACAAGGCACAACAGGCCTCGAGTGAGAGGACTAGATCCCAGACTCACAATGTAGAGAGCATAGAGGGCCATCGAGTTCTAAGACAGGATCAGGGAGAGGCCACTAGCTCACGGAGACCAGCTCCAGGTGATGTGCCAACAGGGGGTGGTGAGATGATACCGGGCCGACGAACAGGAGTCGAGGAGGAGACCGGAGAGACTAACATGGAGGATGTTTGGTAGGATGAGGCTTGATGCCCATTCTTATATTTGGATGTATTGTAGTCATATTTTGATATATACCAGCCTACATACTGAAGATAGTGAGGATGTACTAGAGTGTTGTATATTTTGATCATATACCGACCTGCGCATTGAAGATGGTGAAGTTATATATGAGAGTTTTAAGAGACTGAATTATATACACCGGCTTGCATGCCGAAGACATTTGACAGTTATGTATATGGATACACATGTTTGGATATTGTATTTATATAGATGATGATGATTATGGGCATTATGTGTTTTTGTTGATATCATTTTATTATTATGCATAGATGGACTTATGGTAGGTGTGTTAGGCATGGATTGAGTTAGGTCATGGATTTAGGCATGGATTGAGTTAGGTTTTGGTTTAGGCATGGATTGAGTTAGGTCATGGATTTAGTCATGGATTGAGTTAGGTTTTGGTTTAGGCATGGATGGAGTCAGGTCATGGAGGTTGTAACTCATTAATGTTTTGTAATGAATGATGATATGGGTCATGTTTAAGATGTTTTATAAGACATGTATGAAGTTGGTAAAGAAATCAAAATAAATGTATGTTTTTATGATGAGAAAAATGTGAAGAAATTTTTCGTTTGTTTGGTTTAATTTCCAATTTTTGATATAAAAAGGAAACAAGTAGGGTAGAATGTGGTTTAGGAAAATAAAAGATGAATTGGCTAGGGTAGAAAGTGGCCGAGATAACCTCTAAGGGCCCCATTCGCATGAAGTTCTGCCTACATAGTCCCAGTGAAGAGGGACCTTAGGATGATGTAGTTCTCCCATAAGCTAGGGAAGTATATGAGGAGGTATGAGAATGAGTTGGTAGGTTTTAGGCATGATCTGAGTTTAGGTCTGTTAGGTGTGGGTGAGTTGTGGGCAACTTGGTATAGGTGATTTCGATTGTGGTAGAAGAAGAAGATTACCCAAAGGTAAGCGTAGAGAACCAAATCCTGTATAAGGTAATCAATATGTAATAAAGAAGATTAAAAGAATAGAGGGGGAAAGAAAGCCATCTGATTGGTGAGGATCATAACTGGTGGACCATACCATAGGTAGGCTAGTGAACATAAGACCCTAAAGACTTTGCATGAGTGATTATCCTAAAGGTGAATAATAGTCACATGATCACCAAATGTCATAGTTATAAGAGGTCCCTTGAGGCGGTAGGAAATGGGAGTGTGAATGGTGTGAGGTAGGAAAGGTGGTTAATTTTTATATGGTATGAGGTAGCATGCCTTTGTAGCAAGAGATCCAAGGTCGCAATGGGCAAGTCCATGACTAAAATTTTGTTTGTTTTAACTAATGTTTGAGATAGACTGATTGATGTGGGAAGTCCATATGGGATGAAGAAATTAACTCCTTGAGGTCTTCGTGAAGCTAAACGATGCAGGAAGCTTCAGATTATCTCTCTTCTTCTTTATTTTTTTTGAAAGAGCTTTATATAGATGTCATTCGAGGGAGAAGTCTATTTATAGCAGCAATTGTAGAGAGAAAGATGTCCTTTTGAGGGAGTCATATTTTTATTTGAAGTGTGACTCAAGGAGTTGAATCCCATGTGAGGCCTTTAAGTCATGGACAATACTAAGGTGAAGAATAAGATTCTTATTCAGAAAGCAGGGTGAAACGACCATGGGATCTCATCTAAAGGTAGACAAAAATTATCCATGAGAATCATGCTATGTGCAGCACCATGGTACACATATTCAAGACAAGATAGCAAGTGACAGGTACACACATGATTCTTATTTAATCATTGGTGATGGCGTAGGAAGTGGATAGCACTCGAAGGATGAGGATGGAAAGAGGAAAAAAGTGAGGTAGGACTAAAATTCAATAGTAGAATGGTTTAAGATGCAAGGAATTAAGGGGATCATGTTCGGGTTTCCCATCGAGTGAAGATAAATGATAAGCACCTGATTCATAAATATGGGTCACAATGTATGGTCCAAGCCAATTAGGAGAAAATTTTCCCCGTTTAATTTTTTCTTCTTTAGTCACATGTTGATTTTCTTTCAGGACAAGATCACCAACATGAAAGGTTTGATTATGGACACGTTTATCATAGGCACGTTTGATATGTTTTGAGTAAACTTGAAGGTGGTTAAGAGCATTAAGACAATGTTCATCTAATAACTAAAGTTGTGCTAAACGGTCCTGACAAAAGTTATCATCATTGAGCATGTCATGGAGAGAAATTTGGAGTGAGGGAATCTAAACTTCAAGAGGTAGAACAACCTCTATACCATAGACAAGAGAAAAGGGTGTGGCAGCAATGGAAGTATGGATACTAGTGTAGTATGCCCATAGGGAAAAAGGAATTTGCATATGCCAGTCCTTCCCAGTATCGTTAACCAATTTCATGAGAATTTTGTTCAGGGTTTTGTTGGTGGATTCGTCTTGGCCATTGGTCTGTGGGTAATAAGGTGATGAGAAACTTAGCTGAATTCCGAAGGCATCGCAAATTTTTCACAATTTTTTATTTTGAATTGTTTTCCATTATCAGTGATGAGGCAATGATGAACACCAAAGTGAAAAATGATGTGATGATTAATGAACTCACATATTTTCTCGGATTTCATAGAGAAGAGTGGTATGGATTCAATCCATTTTGTGTAGTATTCGGTAGTGATGATGATCCATTGATGGCATTGGGAAGAATGGGGATTGATCTCTACGACAAGATCCAAACCCCATTGAGAATAATCAATGGGTAAGATGAAGGAAATGGAAAGAAGGCGATGAAGTTATTCTTTAATGAGAAGGGCAATGCGAGGGTGCATTTTCCTCAGCTTTTTTTTTACGGGTTTGGCATCGGGAATAGTTACGATATTGTGGACCACTATGGTGGATTCAATACTCGGCATGTCTGTGTAAGACTAAGCAAAAACATGGTTATGATCTTTGTGAAAATAAGAGATGGATTCCTATTCAACAACATCTAAATATTGACTGATCTTTAGGATGTGCGGGTCGACCTGAGTATGAATGTTGATTTCGATAGTCAATTCATTCAACATGGTTTACGTCTCATATGGTAGCAAATGATGAATATATGAGTCTTCTGCACCAAGGTAGGTGACTATATATTCATCATCCTGACATTGAATGACATTAATCGAAGATGTATCATCGTCGATCATTTTAGGGTACAGGAAGGGAAGAGAGAAGGGAGCCTCGCCCTCACGTTGATAAGTCAGAGGCCCTAAGGAGATGGTGTTTATGAAAAAAAAGTTAGGAGGGATGGATTTGGGATCCATCGACTCCATCAGTGAATATGGTGATGGGGGTGATGAAGGTGAAAAATGGCTAATGTCTTCAATGAGCTCAACACGGGCATTTTTGGTAGGTGGTTCAACAAATCTGATACCACTACGGTCATTATGCTTGTGAGTATTACATGGAATAATCGTATGGTGGCCTTGCTCATA
Source organism: Taxus chinensis (assembly GCA_019776745.2). Lineage (NCBI taxonomy): Eukaryota > Viridiplantae > Streptophyta > Pinopsida > Cupressales > Taxaceae > Taxus > Taxus chinensis. The sequence continues at coordinate 38,538,177 of CM034148.1, read as the reverse complement.
AAATCCAAAACCAAAACCCTTCCACACATATCAGTCCAAGAAGGTGTGGGTGAAATGACAATCGGTGAGTGACTTGAGGTCAGTGGAAAATGGGTGGGTTTGTGACAGTGGTTCAGGTGTGTAAGTTGTAGTATCAAGTCCCCCATAGGTGAGATTGGTACGAATGTGAGGAGGACCATAAAGGAGGCATTCTCCTATACGGTGATCATAATGAGGGTGTTGGTGAAGACTTCCATACTCTTGTGGAGTAAGGAATGTGTTGACACTATATAGGTGATCTCCCCCAGAGTGAGGCATTGAAAAATGACCTCTAAGGGATTGGTGGTTGGTATGTGGGTGGCTGGAATAGACAATGTGTTAGAGGTTGGATCGGGGGTGGGGCTAACAAATTGGGAGGCCGATGGTTTCACTGTGGAGGTTGTGGTAGTGGTAGGAATAGAGGATGTAGGTGTGGTTAAGGTAGTGGCTGGACTGGTGAGGGGAGGTGTAGGTGACATGGCAGTGGTTATGGAGGCAAATGCTTTGATGGGTATGAGCATGTCATTGGGTCCGTAAATCATGTTGCAAGTTTTGAAAGGTGATGGGTCAGCTGGAATGGTATATGTGTGTCCTTCATGCTCAAACTTCACACAATGATGCAAAGTGGAGGGGACACAAACCATGACACAAATCTAGGGTCTTCCAAGCAATAGGTTATATTGAAATTCCACCTCCAAGACGTAAAATAACTCTGGAATAGTGTGGGGGCCCACGTGAATGTGGAGGATGACAAAGCCTAGTGTAGAGGTGATAACGTCATTGAATGAACACAACATGACAAGATGTTTATGCATGTAATTGTCAGGTATGCGCATTTGAGTGAATGCATGGGATGAAATGATATTAGTGCAAGCAACCCCATCGATCATGACACGTTGTACACGTATATCATCGATGTGGAAAAAGATGAAGAGAGATGGTTCTGGGTCATCTGTTTAGTGCGGTGTGGTCTCTTCCTTTGAGAAGATAAGGGAGGCTACTTGGTGAGTAGGTTGAGGTGTGGATAAAGGTGGCAATTTGGTGAGAGGGGCTACATGATTGGGTGTGATAATGGAGGCTACGGGTGTAGGGTCATTAGGAAAAAAACTCAATAGATTTCAATACCTCCATGAGAGCTTGACGATGGGATTCTGAGGTTTGGATGAGGTCATATAAGGACATTTTGAAGGGGGGATTGGTGTAGTTGTTTGAGCATCGTGCGGTGTGTGACCCCATTAGAAATAGGATATGTGGGGCTGCGGATAGTGATCTTAGGTGTGGGTGTAGATGGTATGTTGGGTATAGGATTGGTTGGTGAGTTAGTTTCCTTTTCCTTGCCTTTTTCCTTCTGAGCATGGGTAGCAACGTAGATCATGGTGATCTGAGGTGGGGAGGTAGGAAAGGTAGGTGAGCCATGAAAGGTATAGTGACATGAAGGGAAAAAGCCCAGTGGTGGGAAGGAACTTTGTGAGATGAGATGGGAACATCAAAATTTGAGTGGAGGTTTGGCGAGGTTGTTGATGCAAACCATGTTAATTTCAAACCTTGGGGGTGGCTCTAGGAGTTGTGGAGGTCTCAGTCGCTGAGTGGGAAATGAGGGAAAAACTGTGGGAATAGGTGTTGGTGAAATGGGGTCTTCATCGAGAAGGTCATCATCATCAAAGTTTTCTTCAGGAGGGCACAACTAGATAACAACTCTTTTCAAAGCCTTACCGTTATCTACATCATGTCCTAAAAAATGATGGTAGGCAAAATTTTTGGTGTTGTCAAACCCTTATGGCTTGGGTTTGAGAGGGTCATAAGGTTTGAGAGGCGGTAATGTGATAACAAAATTTTCAAGGAGGTTGGTTAAAATTTTGGCATAGGATCCCACTAGTGGATCACAAAAGAAGTGAAAGTGGGTTTGGGTGTAGGCGCGACCCATTGTAGAGGAACGATCCTTACACGAGGGGGAGTAGGTCGAGCTACAGTTTTAGGTGTTGGTTTGATCTTAGGTGTTGGTTGTGTTTGTTTGGGTAGGGGTATGGTAGATGAACCAACAGGAGAGTTTATGGGTGTTTTGACTACCTTATTGGAGGGTAGAGGATTTTTGTCTTTATGTTGCACCTTCTTGGGTAAAGGTGATATGGCCACACGATATCTAGAAGGAAATGAGGATGGTGGAAGAGGGCACGTTACCCATGGAGATAACGGAGGTGCTGTGAAGGTAGATTGTGTAGGTCATGTCGAAGGTGTGAGGGAAAGAGACTGAAGTGTCATGGGTAGTGAAGGAGTGATCGATGGTATTAGAGGAATGGGTGGAAGTCATGGTGGGAACCTAGATATGTTTGAGGTTTGTAATGGTGGAATCGGCTGTTGTGTTTTTAGTTTACCGTCGGGTGGAGATTTCTTAACCGTGTTAGAAGGGTGAGGTCCTAAGATAGAAGAAGAGGGTAAAGGTGATGAAGGTGTGATTGGTGAGGTTAGAGTATGAGATTTATGGGGTTGGATCTTCTATTTGGGCATCAGAATAGGTTTGGTATTTTCCTTGGAGGATGTAGTTAAATCTAATTTGATGGGTGGATGAGTAAAGCTGGCAGTTGGGATGACCCCTAAGGTAGTGCTAGGTTTAGGCAAAGAAGATGATGTAAGTGTAGGCTTAGGTGTAGATGTGCGTTGAGTTATGGGTAGGGCTGTGGTTTGAGACATGAGGGGTATCATGGAAGAAGTTGTGATAGAGGTGGTTATGCTTGGTTCAATTGGCCGAAATATTTTTGGGTAGATAGTGGAAGTGTCAGCGAGTGACATTTGCATTTGTGTTGAGGCAAGAAGTAGAAAACACTCCCAAGGTAAGGATCTATCCACATAATCTAATAAATTGGATAAGTGCGAGAATGTCATGTCTGTAGGTGAGGTTGATGAGGACCTAATGGAAATTCCCGTAAAATTTATCTTAGAGATGAGAAATTTTCTAGCTTCGGCTTCCATGGGTAAGAGAGATGAAAGTAAGTCTGAAGGATCTTGGGTAGCTGATGGAGACTGATCACCTAGAGGAAAAGGTATCTCTACTGGATCCTTGATAGGTGGAGGGGAAAATGGGTGCTCCTCTATAGGTGGAGGAGATGATGGGTGATTCTATATAGGTGGGGGAGATGATGGGTTCTCCTCTGTGGGTGGAGGAAATAAACAAGTATCCTTTATGGCCTAAAGTAGTACTGTGGGTGATTGTTCCCTAGGTAGAGAATCCAAAGGTGAAATAGTTTTGATATTAATAGAAGGCTCCTCCACGGGTGAGGAAGGAGGTGAATGGTGTTCCTCTATGGGTGGAGGAATAGGTGAGGTGGATTCAAGTGTAGGCAGAGGACTTCAGGCTAGGATTTCCTCTATGGAAGGAATACGAGGTAATTGGGTAGCAACAGGTGTATCATTGAAAATAGCATGGACCTCGCAGGTATGACTATCATGAGTTGAGGTTTCTTCCATTTGATCAGAAGAAGGGTTATGATTAGGAAAAGGTTTCTTGAAGATATGTAGGTTTTGATTGGTAGGTGTGTTATGATTATCCAAGGTTAGCTCGCCTTTCTCGAGCATTTCTTGGACAATGTTTTTGAAAGTGATGCAATTGCTGTCACTATGACCCTTTACTTGATGATAATTTCAGAAATCGTGCTCTTTATACCATGCGGGTGTGGGGTGAGCAGGGTCAAAACTAGTGGGTGGTTTCATGAGAGGAAGGGTGATGGCCCTAGCTTTGATGAGCTTCTCTAAGACAGAAGAATAAGGTTCCCCAATTGGGGTATACTTACATTATTCCCATCTGAATTGAAAAGTCTGAATGGGTGAGAGATTAGATGAGGGGCTAGCTTGATTTGATGGATAAGTTGGGCCAGCTTTGAGTACCACTGTGTTAGTGGTCCCTTTGGCCTTTAAATAATTGTTCTGTGGTTTTGAAGAAGAAGAGGTATCATTTGACTTGAATTCTGAGTTCTTATTACGTAATTGGATTTTCTTCTCTTAAATGGCCTAAATCTCAAGCTTTCGTTCCATGGTGAATGCTTCATCAAAGGTTCAGAAGGTTTGGACCTGCAGAGTCGGTGAGATATGACTAGCATGAGCTCGCATGAAGAGTTCTATGAGTTCAGTTTGTTGTAGTTGGAATGTGAGTTGATTGATCATACTACGCAAATGAGCAAAAAAATATGTGATGGATTCATCGTCATACTGACACATAGAGTAGAGGCCAGTCATGGTAACCTTCTTAATGATATTAATGGAGAAGCAATCCACGAAGGCTTGGGGTACCTGATTAAATGAGAATATAAAGTATTTTGGTAACCCACTATATCAATCTAACGTGGGTCCATTCAAAGACATGGGAAAGGTCCTCAGGAGTAAATCATCATCATGGGTGATCAGATAACACTCGTGTTTGAAATAACACAAAATGATGTTGTGAGTCTTCTTTTCTATTGAAACGGTTGAATTTAGGCATTTCCCAATGTAAGGGATATGGACGGATAGGAATGGATGGGTGTATAGGATCATTACAAATCTCATCATAGGTGAGAGTGTTACAGGAACTAGAAATTGATGTCTCCAATGTCTGCATCTTGTCCATCATTAACTTGATTAGGTTGTTAGTAGGTTGTGATGGGTGGGTGACTCCTGTAGCGTAAGAGGGTTGGTGTTGGGTATATAACGGGGGTGATATTTGTTATCAAGTAAAATTGGCAAGGGTAATTTTATGGGTAACCGTACACAATTTTTGTTCTGGTCCCTCGTTAGGGACCCCTCCACGTTTAGAACGTTGCAAAACCCCCTTTTTCAGGAAATATGGTTTTCCAAACTTGGCCTTTTTTGGTCGAGTGCACCTAATGTCGATGCAACATAGAGTAAGCATGTGCCCCCTTTAAATCCTTTGGCGCATGGTTTGAAGTGTCGACATGCATTTTGGTGCGCCTCACCATGTTGCACCTTTCTTGCATGTGCCAAGGCACATACACCTTCATGTCGATAATAATTTTGTTGCGCCACATTTTTGTGCTCCAAAGGCACATGTATTTCCATGTTGAAAGCACCTTTGGTGCACTAAAGGCACACATAACTTCATGCTAACACTCATCTTTGTGCCCTGCAGGGCGCAAGTTTTGCCATGTCGACAGGTGTTTTGATGCACCAATTCAAAAATTGGTTAGCGCATTTATTACGCCTTTGCCTATATATAGGTGCATTCGCCATGTCATTGTCACCATTCAGAAAACACGTGATTGATTTATTCTTCTGCACCTGTTTACTCGCCTGTCGTCCTCGTGTCGAGTTCGTGGACCCCGCCTCGCTTCTCACTATATATATATTCTGGGTAGGTGGTATTTTCCTCTATATTTTGCTGGTTGTTGGTTACTTGTGCAGAAGGTTGTGTTGTTTTGTCAAGTCTATTGCTGCCTTGGTTATCTCTCCCTTGCTCTCCTTCCTCTTTCTAGATCTGCTGGTAAAGAGAGAGATTTTGCCTCAAAAACACTTGGATATTTTTTTTTGCCCCCTCTTCTCTATCCAAGGAACCCTGCAAAAGAGGCTTAACACCTATCCAAACCCCATGGAGAAGGAGGAGGCTTAAAAATTGATAAAAACTATGTTTTTTTTCCTTTGGCGCAAACGCCGCCCTTGCAACATAAAAAATAGTCGCGCCAACGGCGTATCCGCCATGTTTGCTGCATAACAAACAGTTGCGCCCTCAAGGCGCACTTTCTTGGCTTGTAACACTTACTAACCCTGCGCCCTCTTGGGGCACCTGATGCATGTGTACCATTATAAAAGATTGCGCCATTGGTGCACCCTGCATCCATGCAACAATAGCCATGTTTGCGCCAAGTACAAAACTGTTAAAGGCGCAGGCGCATCCCTTGTTACAGCAACATCATGTCATGCAGACCTTCCATGCACCATGCTAAGTTCCCCTGTGGTGCACAAAAAAATGATGTTACACGCATTAAACCTGCGCCCTTTGGTGCATCTTGTACCCGTGTAACATGAAAAATATCAGCGCCCATTATAAAATGCATATATATGGCACAGGCGCACTTCTGCTTGCAACAACAAAAATGTCATCTATAGCGTCCATGTGACATGCGCCCTTTTGCACTAATTTATCCCTTGCAGCACCCCTTTTCTGTGCGCCATACTATTTAACTCTGCAACCTGCAGTATTCATGCGCCCTGCGCCCTAAGGCCTTAAAATTGCTAACTCTTCCTTCTATCAATGCTTTAATGGAAGATCAAATAGCTAATATGACTTTCCTGCGTTGGGTTTCACTTCTTCTTCTTGCAGATCAGCAACTGAGTTCAGGACTACATATGTCTACATCAAGCAAGAGACCTACCAAGTCTAAGGGTAAAGCCAAGCTCACAGAGGAAGAAATGAAGTACAAATATCATAGGGTCAGGATGCCCAAATCCTAGGCAGAGTGTGACCTGGACATAAGAGACTCGGAACTTGGTCACATTGATATGGAGGATTTCTGGGCCAGAACCAGAAGGGTTAGAGGAAGTCCGTGGATGGACAATCTGGTAGGCAGTGGACTGCATTTTGCTGGAGGGATCCTAGTTAGTGCTGTGAATAATGAGTTCATGATGGTAGTAGCCTGCTGCTACAACAAAGACACAGGATGTGTCCAGAATGAGAAGGGCAAGGTCATGATCAACCTCACTTCCCGAAACTTCAAAATAATGCTCAAAATCCCTCACCATCGACACTTTGTGGCTGTAAGCTAGGAAGATTGCACCAAGGTTTGGGAAGATAATGAGGTATACTTGAAAAACAAGAAGGTGGTGACCAGATGGCCACAAGTCATTCATCGCAGCAATTTCTAAGAGGAAATTAGTGATATAATCATGTTCCTGAGCAGAGTGTTTGGGCTTCCTGATGCCCACTACTTTCACAAATGGATGCTTAGATACCTGGAGATGATGAACAAAAGTCTGCCAGATCAACGCTTCGAGTGGGCGGAGATCATAAGTAGCACCATATCCGAGCAGCTCCAACAACTTACCACAATGGGGAGGTTCTACATGAACTCCTACGTAGTTTATGCTACGGCCTCAGAAAGAGATTATCTAGCCTTAATGCGGTGCGGGGTTTGGCCCGAAGTCAAAATATATGAATACTATCCAGAACTAAACCTGGAAAATAGTATCCCCCAGTTTTTAAAGATTAACGATGCCTTCTTCTATGACATTGTCTGCCTTTTGAAGCCAAACATGACTCATGGTCGTACGACCAAGAGCATTGTTGCCGCTACAAAGAAATGGGGAGCCTTGTTCACACAATTCCCCACCTTTACCTATCTAAGGGCAGCCAACTTCTTGGGGGAACCGACCAAATTGCTGAGATACGCCGGCCCCAAGTTGATCCTGTTGGAGTTGTCAAGACAACTTATAACCTACCACGAGAAGTGCCTAAAGAGAAAGAAGGGTGAACTCCTTTCCCCCTCATAGTGGGCAGGTATACTTGTCTCTCTCACAACAAAGCACGAGATATGTTTGCAGAACTGGAGCTTCTAAATCTAAAGCACAACTTCCCAGCAAGGCCCACTTTTGACCCAAGGAATTGCCTACCCAGAGAAAAACTCGATTCGATCCACGTTCCACAGATCAAGGATATTTATATCGACCTATATCATGAGGTTGATCTCAGGAGGAAAGACCATTCCTACTTGGCCTTGGTTGAAATCATCCAGTACGGCCTGGCCATCGTCCCAAAAGGTTATCAAACTGCTGATCAAGAAGTTGATCAAGTATATCTTGACACGGGTGGGGACGACTGGCCTTTCGCTGTAATTGAAAGAACCAAAGTTCCTCATACAATAGAGGATAGGGTCAAAGAAACTCTGCGAAGAACAGATCACTGGTTTAGGATGAGTGATCTCATCTACCTTAGAATTGATTTCACCACTTCTCCATTGGCCAACGCACCTTCCAGGCCAAAACAGCTGCCAAAGAGCAAAGGGAAAGACAAAGAGGGTGAGTCAAGCTCCACCCAAGAGGAAGCTCCTGAAAGTCCTCCTTCTGCTTCACAAGAACGGGTTGTAATCCCGGAAATCCTGGAGAAAGAAGTAGCGGAAGATGTTCCTATAGGCACATCCACTCAGGATTTTGCCACTACTGTAACCATTGAGGTCCCTTTTATCCCTTCTTTCTCTCCTCCTTCCCCTCCTCAAGTGACCTAAGCAACCATTCCTTTGGTTATATCCTCTCCCCCATCTTCTGTTGTTCCCCCTTCCTAATCGTCCATCTTCTCTTCTCTCGCGGAGCTGTCCCCCACCATTTCTTCCCTCATCTCTCAGCTCCCTTCCTTTCCCATGTCTACCTCCCCTGCAGTACCTCTTCCTGCTGTGAGCACTTCCTAGGCCTCCCTTTCAATGCCACCTCCAAGTGTCTCCACGCATTTTCCTTCTACTACTGCAGCTGCTCCTTTTACTCTTTTCGGCCCATCTCCCATAAGTCCAGCATGGATCTCTCAGCACCTGAGCCAACAAAAGAGGAAATTTCCCATCGCACCGATGGACTTCTCCGTCATCCCATCAAAGGGGACCAAGAAGCAAAAGCCTTTAGCCCGCTTCTCTCAGAGTGTGTCAGGAGAGAGAGTAATGGAGATAGCATACCCCAATCCTTTAAAGGATAAAAAAGATCTTTCTTCGACAGATTACACAGTGACCCAAGTCACAATGGGGACATCTTCAGAAAGCCTTCAAGGAGAGGCCCTATCTACAGTTGATTCCCTTTGCAAGAAGCTCTAGGAAGAAAAGGAAGAGAAAAGGCTGTTAAAGGAGCAAAATAAACATCTTCTCCATGCCTTGCAGAAAATGGGCAGTGTGCCTCCTACAACTGCTGCCGAAGCTCCTGAGTCTCTGAGCCAGGACAAGATTAATGAATATGCCAAAATCGGCGAGCAGGGCATGGCAGTTTCCACCTGGAGGAGACAAATCCTCAAAGAAAGTGAGGGAGTGATCACTAAGTTCACCGGATTATATCAGAATATTAATCATGTGAATAGATAACTCCAGGCGATAGTAGGACCCATCTCCGAAGAGCTAGACCATGCCAAGATGCAGTATGAGACCTTTTAGAAAATTCTCGACTGTTCAGTCGAAGATCTGGTCAAATTCAGCGTCTTTGGACACCTCAGAGCCCTCAACAAAATCCTTTCTACTCTGGATTATTGGGTTGATCAGCTGGAGTTTGTCCTGGAGAAGATTGATAAGATAAAGGAGGAAGCCCTGTATGTAATGCATCAAATGGAGAAGATTGTCCTGAGAATGGCTCCAGGTTTTCTCACTCCTTCTTTCACCTTAAGAAAGGTAGAGGAAACTATTCGGATCTTCAAGGAGATCATTTCACAAGGGCTGGGACAAGAGGTCACTTTCGACACCGAATCCATCAACAACTTGCTGGCTTTTTGTGACTTCCTTGGGTACCTGATAGAGGTAGAAAATGATTATTCCAAAATCCCAGAAAAGCTCACGGACGAGTGGGATACTTGCGAAGCTATCAGTGATCGACACAAGGATCCTTCCCAGGATTAACTTCAACCCATGATCAGCAAGTTCATGGAGTACCGTGCCCAGTTCCAATCTCATCGCCTGAGTAGAAGCAAAAGCAGGATACTCCCTTTCAGCCACGGGACGACGATGAATAGTTTTCTTCTTCTCGACTTTCTCCTTGTAAATATCTAAAGTGTGTTGACATAAACGATGACATCATCCATGTTGCACCATGGGATGATGTCATCCACAAAGTTGTCAAAAAGTCAACAAATGACTTTACAATCTCTTGTAAGATATTTTTGTAATTAAGTGGTTGGTTTGTTTTTGCCTTCTTTTCTTCTCTTCTTCTATAAATACTTAAATACTTGTTGTATTTAGTGTGGATATCTTTTAGATGAAAAATAGAAGTGAGAAGAAAAGGCTTTGTACTTTTTGTAACAGAAGAAAATATTAATACAAATATTGAGACTTTGTGCTGAATATGTGTGTTATGGGCATCTGATCTTTCTTATGTCAAATCTATGTGTTTATTCTATTGGATCTATCTCTACTTTTTTGTCATTTTTTCATCAGTATTGCTTTGTTTGTCTATGCAAGTAGGTTTGGCTTTGTTTACTACCAGCCCAAAACGTAGACCCTCTGACCTTTCTACTTTGGAATTAATTTCTTTTCTCCCTTCAGATCCATCTTCCTTCCTTTCTTTCCTTCATTCCTTTCTGTTCTTCGTCGGAACTACTCTACTGGGATGAGATCCCAACCCCTGAAGGCAGAATATTGTGAGACTTGCACAAGATTCCTGTTGGTAGAATAACAATAAACCAATTTTTCTTTGCTGACTCAAAGAGGGGCTATGCCCTGCACATTGTTGGATCGTCTATCCATAGATCTGCTCTCACGATAGATTTCAAACCAACAGTTTTTGGCGACTCCGCTGGGGATCAAACAGATCTATCAGATCTATGATGGTGGTGTGTTTAAAAAAGTAGTGAAATTGACAAAATCACTACCTGTTTGCAAATTTCAACTTTTGTTCAAAACCCAAAATTTTTGCAAAAGGGATCCAAACTGAAAATTTTCTTTAGGGATCCATAGATCGGCCTAGTAGGAGATCTTTAGTTCGCTGAGTTTTTATAAAAATCTGTATTTAAACTCTAGATCCAAAAATCAGCTTACTAAGATTTACCATTGTTTTATCCTCATTGTTCTTTGTCATTAAACTGCAATTGGTTTTCAAAAGAGGGATACAATTTAAATATTTAGAAAAGTACATGCTGCTGGTTTTTGTCAGAAAAATCAGAAAATCAGCAAGTACAACCAAAAAGAGTTTTAAATCTGATCCACAATATTACAGATCTGGAAGGTGCACTGGCGGGTGAACCATTTACTTGTAGCAGGAGAGCTCGCGGAGAAGTCGATCTTACCTTTGACCTGCTTCAAAGGCACAACTTCAGTATAACACCGGCTCGCTTCTCGTCACTAAGTTCAGCTGACCGGTCATCCAGGAGTGTCTCACCTCCACGAAGGAAGCGCCTCTCATCAGGAATGTCTACATCACTTTGCAGCGCTCTGTTGCTCAGTGGAACCACACTTCCAGCTCGAGTCCTCTTTCTAGATTTTCAAATGGTGGTGCCATGGGGAAATGCTATGGGCCCTTTGGCATTACCACATCCTATTCATGCACTTCTACATGGATACTGAAAGAATTTTCCCAAATTTTATGGGAGCGGAAACCAAAGCACAGATTCACACATATCTACATTCATCATGTCATGCAGCATCCTAGATGTGACCCATGAAGATGTGTTAGTTCACCTCTTCTTAGAAACTTTGCAAGGGCCCGTAGCGGAATGGTTTCAGCATTTGCCAGCTGGATCTATTACTAGTTGGGCCACCTTGCGGGATGCTTTTGAAGATAGGTATAAGCCTTCTGAAGACGCGTTCACGTTACTGTCAAAGATCACTCACCTAAAGAAGGAGGCCAATGAAACTATGCACGATTTTATCGCCAAGTTCAATGCATTAATCAATCGTGTGCCTATTGCCATGCTTCCAACACCAGAAAATCAAAAGTGTTTCTTCGTAAACGCTATGAGCTCAAAAGTAAGTTTCTTACTCCTGCAGGAACAAGTAGTTACCTTGCCTCTTTCCCAGGCTGCCACCATTCAGATAGAGGACAAATTGCTAATATCTGGAAAATTGAAATGAGAGTCATCCAAGTTCAAAGCTGCAAATCCTTCTCAGGCCACTTCGTCTGATCCGGCATTTCAGAAGATGGCATATGACTTGCTCGCATTAAAGAAGTAGTTAGCCCATGCTTCCCCCAGTTCCTCGTACCAGGATATTCCATGAAGAACTTTTACTCCCAAAAGTGTCCCACATAGGCCACGTCTGCCTGCAACTGCTCCGTGGTTGGCACTTGAGGCTCCCCTAGTCAACGCTTTGGCCGAAATCGAAAAAGAGGAACAAAATTACGAAGAAATTTCGTCTCAAGGCGAAGATGATCAAGATGTCGGTGAACCGACTGGCGACTCTACTATCAGGGATATGGAATTTGATGAGGAAGAATCTGATGAAGAAGAGGGTACCCAAGGATATGCAAGCAGACAATCATATGTTGTTTTTACCCGCTCACAAGGAAAAGAAGCAGAGGTCACTGCCAATGTGTAGAAAGAGAAGGCTGCATCTTCCACGCCCCCAACTATTGCTAAAAGAGGTAATCCTCTTCCTGCTCAACCCCCTGTTAAGTCTTTTACAAAGAAATATTTTCCTCCCATCTCTCCTCCAAATCAGCCTTCTTCTATTTCCAAGAAGACCAGTAACTTTACCCTGCCATCGTGAAATGAAGGACTCATTCCTCCATCAACGTAACCCTTGGCCACATTTGACATAATTGACCATGCTAAAAATACCAAGATTCAAATGTCCGAAGCCGAGTACCTTTAGTCAAACCCCAAACAACTTGTAAGGTTGACTGAATACATCCAAAGTCAGGCTATCATGACTAATTAGGTTTCCCTAAAAGGAATCCTTCCCACCCCTCCTTCATCCCGCATAAATGTTGCTTCGACTTCCACATTAGGCAAAATAGAACCCTTCTACCTCTCCCTCCTAATCAATGGCCACAAACTAAGCAACTGCATAATTGATTCTGGAGTTTCCGATAATGTCATGCCGGAAAAATTCGCCCATGCTCTGGGCCTCACCCTTACCAAGCCTTTTGACAAATGTTATTCCTTAGAAACCAAATAGGTTCTGTTGATCAGTCAAATTAAGGATGCTCAGTTCGCATTTGTGGCGTTCCCAGAGAAAAGAGTAAAGATGACTGTCCTTGTTGCCGATATTCCGACAGCATATGGAATTCTACTTGGAAGGAGCTTTTGCAGTGAAGTTGGTGGGGAGATTCATATGGACTGGTCTAAGGCTAGAATCCCCATCAAAGGTGTAATGCAAACCTTGGAGCCTGAATCACAAAATAAGTACTTGGTTACTAACTCTGATGACCCCAAAGCCCAAATTCTCTTCGAATCATCAGGGATGGGAAATTATTTCTTATCTACCGAGTCTGACAAGGGGGATGTCCTCATCCAAGCATAGGATCTTAACAAGATCTGGACTTTGCAGTTCGACGGTAGCTGCACGACTAGTGGGTGTGGCACTGGTGCCGTGCTTATATCTCCCGAAGAAGAGATTATTCCTCTCTCTTTCAAGTTGTAGTTTTTCAACATGAATAATACTACTGAGTATGAATCCCTGCTGCTTGGCATGCAAGCCGCGAAGGAAAGAGGGATAAAAAATCTTAAGGTACAAGGTGATGTAGAGCTGGTCGTAAATAAAGTTAAGAGGATATACCAAGTGAAGAATGAAGGGCTCAGACATTACCACAATGTGGTGTGGGACAACATCGAGGAGTTTGATGCTTTTTCAATAAAAGCCATCCCAAGAGCTCAGAATGACATGGCTGATTCATTGGCCGTTTCAGCATCCCTCATGCTCCCTCACCTAGGTTTGAAAACAAACAAATATACCATTGAGGTGGTTTTCCGCCCAAGCGTGCTAAACAATTCTCAGCATTGGGAAGTATTCAACAATGACAATCAACTCATTACCTTTCTAGAAAAGGTGGAAAATTTTAGTGAACTTCATTTTGAAGGATCCACTTCTGCATGCCGTGAATCTGTTACGGATCAAGACAAAGAATCAAAAGGGAACGACGGCATATGTCAGCTCAAAGGAAATAAAATCCCAAAAGGCCTGGTCTCCCTAGAGTAGTTGTTCGATAGGCATGATCGATTTGTTAAAAAGAAGAGGCGGGATGATCCTATTTCCTCCCCAGAAACCGAACCGGTCAATTTAGGTTCGGTAGAACATCTGCAGTTTGTGAACATTGGAAAATGTTGCACACCTGAAGAGAAGCAGAAGTTTGTCAAACTGCTGAAGAAATACATAGATGTATTGGCATGGTCCTATGCCGATCTAAAGTCTTTCAAGCCAAAGGACGTCCAACATGATATCCCGTTGAAAGAAGACGTCAAACCTTTTCGCTAGAAGCAGAGACATTATAATCCTAAAATCTCAGGTACTATCCAGGCTGAAATTCAGAAAATGCTAGACGCACAGATTATTTTTCCTATCCATCATAGTACCTGGGTCGCAAACATTGTGCCAGTGCGCAAGAAGAATGGTGAGATACACATATGTGTAGATTTTCACAACCTGAATCAGGTGTCCCTAAAGGAAAACTACCCGCTTCCCATAATGGACTAGGTTCTGCAAGCAGTAACTAGATCGGAAATGTTTTCCATGCTTGATGGTTTCTCGGGCTACAATCAGATTGAAGTCTCACTTGAAGACCAATTTAAAACAACATTCACTACTCCTTGGGGTATGTTTGCTTACAGAAGGATGTCATTTGGCATGACCAATGCTGGCACTACTTTCCAGCGAGCGATGGAATTCACGTTCAAATGTATGATGGGGAAGGTCATCGTAGTCTACTTAGATGACTTAACTGTGTTCTCCAAACAACAAAATAATCATTCTGATCATTTGGAGCAAGTATTGATTAGATGCCGAGAGCACGGGATCTCCTTGAATCCAAAAAATTCTGTTTTCAGAGTCACAGAAGGAAAATTTCTAGGACATGTTGTTAGCAAAGAAGGGACAAAGATAGATATCGAAAGAGTTAAGGCTATTCAAAGCCTTACTTTACCCACAAGCAAGACCGGCGTTCACTCTTTTTTCAGAAAGGTGAACTTTCTTAGGCACTTTGTTCCTGATTTTGCTGAAAATACTCGTCATATATTAGACATGATGAAAGGATCACCAACTTTTCGATGGGGAGAAGAAGGGAAGAAGTCATTTGAGGAAATAAAAGCCTCTGTTGCTCATGTGCCAATCCTGGTATGCCCCAATTTCTCCAAGGATTTTATCATGTATAGCTATACATCTGAGCATACTGTATCTGCCATCTTGATGCAAAAGAATTATAAGGATGTTGAATCCCCAATTGTGTTTATGAGCTCTCCCCTCAAGCCTCACGAATTAAAAATGTCTTAGTTGGAAAAGCATGCCTTCACCATTGTCAAAGCAGTCAAGAATTTCAAGTATTACATTTTAAACTCTCATATAGTGGTGCTGGTCCCTGACACGGCAGTCAAGTTAATTTTAACTCAACAGGAGTTAGGAAGCCTACGAGGGAATTGGATTGTGAAATTCTAGGAGTATGATCTAGATATAAAACCAACCAAGATGGTAAGAGGCACGGGGCTATGTCAGCTTATGGCTGAAAACCAAGATTCAGAAGACTCTGAGGAAAAGTATGATTACACCAATGGAGTGCAAAGCCAGCTGGAGAAAATCGATTCACTTCCTATGGTCCTATTTGTCGCAACCAGCAACGAATGGTATTCTGATATTGCTTTCTTTCTCACCTATGGCAAATGCCCAGCCCATATGACTACAAAGGAGAAGCGTGCTATAAAGCTCAGAGCAGCCAGATATATCATCTGGGATGACGGTTTATACAAATGTCGAATAGATGGCATCTTCTTGCGATGTGTTAACAAACCAAAACAAGTAAAGTTACTTGAAAGTTTTCATAATTCGGCCTGTGGGGGCCATTTCTCCTCCTCCATGACATCACACAAGATCATTCGGGCCAGGTACTGTTGGCCGATGCTTTTTCAAGATGTAGCCACCTGGGTAGCAAAGTGTGAACCTTACCAGCAGGTTGTCGGCAAGCCCAAATTGGCTGCTTTTCCCCTCAGGCCAGTCCTTGTCGACGAACCATTCAAGCAGTGGGGAATTGATTTATTGGTGCACTCAATCCCCAATCGAGTGCTAGACATAGTTATGTCTTGACGCAAACAGATTATTTCACAAAATGGGTAGAAGCCATACCTGTCAAACATGCCACTTCTGAGGTTGTTTGCAGTTTCATCAAAGAAAATATCATTGTCAGGTTTGGCGTTCCAAACAAGATTGTTGCTGATAATGCTTCCAACTTCTCCTCACGAGAGGTTGTTGGTTTTTGCTATGAATACAGAATAGCTCTAGCTCACGCCTCAGATTATTACCCTCAAGAAAATGGTCAGGTAGAATCCAGTAATAAAAACTTAGTAACCATCATACGAAAGCTAGTAGATGAGAATCAACGAATGTGGCATAAGTCATTATATGACGCTTTGTGGGTGGACCGCATCACTCCCAAGAGGTCTCTCGGCATGTCACCTTTTCAAGTGTTATATGGTACCGATGCCGAGCTTCCCATTTCTGCTAAACTCCCTGCTCTGTGCTTGGCACGAGCAATCAAAGATGAGACTTTCCAAAATTCTCTTGAGAAGAGGATCATGTATGTAGCAGAGCTCGAAGAAAAGAGAGTAAGAGTGGTCGACAGGATCATCAAGCATCAGAATCAGGTAAAAATATTGTTCGATAAAAAGGCTAAGCAAACAAATTTCCATGTGGGAGATCTCGTCCTTTTGTGGGACAAACAAAGAGAGCCAAAGGGCATGCACGGAAAATTTGATTCCCTATGGAGGGGACCTTTCAAGATCAAACAGCTCAATGGAGAGAACAACTTCTATCTCTCATATCCAGATAGAACTGGACTCCCGCTTCCCTATAACAGGCAGCATCTAAAAATCTTCAGGAAGTAGAGCTTGCTCTCTTCTTTATACAGTTTGCTTTAGTTGTGTGTTTGTTTTTGTTGTGTGTTTGTTTTTGTCGTGTGTTTGTTTTTGTTGGTTGTGTGTTTCCTTTTGCGGTCACCCTTTTTTTTGACTCTGTTACCGAATGGATAGGCACGTGTAGATCTGGGATTCTCTACCCTTGATTTTTTTTCAGAGATAGTCCCCAGAAAGAGCCAGTTGTTATCCCGTAAAATTGGCAAGGGTAATTTTATGGGTAACCATACCAAATTTTTTTCTCGTCCCTCATCAGGGACCCCTCCATGTTCGGAACGTTGCAAAACCCCCTTTTCTGGGAAATCTAGTTTTCTGAACTTGGCCTTTTTTGGTCGAGCGCACCTAATGTTGTTGTAACATAGAGTAAGCATGCACCCCCTTTAAATCCTTTGGCACATGGTTTGAAGTGTCCACACGCATTTTGGTGTGCCTCACCATGTTACACCTTTCTTGCATGCGCCAAGGCACATGTGCCTTTATGTCAACAATAATTTTGTTGCGCCGCATTTTGGTGCGCCAAAGGTACATGTATTTCTGTGTTGACAGCACCTTTGGTGCGTTAAAGGCGCACATAACTTCGTGCTAACACTCATCTTGGTGCGCCACAGGGCACAAGTTTTACCATGTCGACAGGTGTTTTGATGCGCCAATTCAAAAAGTGGTTGGCGCATTTATTACACCTTTGCTATATATAGGCGCATTCACCCTGTCATTGTCACCAGTCAGAAAACATGTGATTGATTTATTCTTCTACACCTGTTTGCTCGCCTGTCATCCTCGTGTCGAGTTCGTGGACCCCGCCTTACTTCTCACTATATTTATATTCCGGGTAGGTGGTCTTTTCCTCTGTATTTTTCTGGTTGTTGGTTTCTTGTGCAGTAGGTTGTGTTGTTTTGTCAAGTATATTGCTAGCCCTGGTTATCTCTCCCCTGCTCTCCTTCCTCTTTCCATATCTGCTGGTAAAGAGAGAGCTTTTGTGTCAAAAATACTTGGATATTTTTTTTGCCCCCCCCCTTCTCTATCTAAGGAACCCTACAAAAGAGGCTTAACACCTATCCAAACCCCATGGAGAAGGAGGAGGCTTACAAATTGATAAAAACTGTGTTTTTTTTCCTTTTGGCGCAAATGCCGCCCTTATGCAACATAAAAAACAGGTCGCGCCAACGGTGCATCCACCATGCTTGCTGCATAAAAAATAGTTACACCCCTCAAGGCGCACTTTCCTAGCTTGTAACACTTACTAACTCTGTGCCCTCTTGGGGCACTTGATGCATGTGTACCATTACAAAAGATTGTGCCATTGGCGCACCCTGCATCCACGCAACAACCATGTTTGCACAAAGTACAAAACTGTTAATGGCGCAGGCACATCCCTTATTACAACAACATCATGTCATGCATACCTTCCATGTGCCGTGCCAAGCTCCCCTATGGTGCACCGAAAAAAATGATGTTACACGCATTAAACCTGTGCCCTTTGGCGTATCCTGTACCCGTGTAACATGAAAAATATCAGCACCCATTATAAAATTCATAGATATGGTGCAGGCGCACTTATGCTTGCAACAAAAAAATGTCATCTACAGCATCCATGCGCCCTGCACGCTTTGGCACTGATTTATCCCTTACAGCACCCCTTTTTTGTGCGCCATACTATTTAACCCTACAACCTGTAGTATTCATGCGCCCTGCGCCCTGAGGCCTTGAAATTGCTAACTCTTCATTCTATCAACACTTTAATGGAAGATCAAATAGCTAATATGACTTTCCTGCATTGGGTTTCACTTCTTCTTCTTATAGATCAGCAACTGAGTTCAGGACTACATATTTCTACATCAAGCAAGAGACCTACCAAGTCTAAGGGCAAAGCTAAGCTCACAGAGGAAGAAATGAAGTACAAATATCAGAGGGTCAGGATGCCCAAATCCTAGGCAGAGTGTGACTTAGACATAAGAGACTCAGAACTTGGTCACATTGATATGGAGTATTTCTAGTCCAGAACCAGAAGGGTCACATGAAGTCTGTGGATGGAAAAATTGGTAGGTAGTGGACTACATTTTGCTGGAGGGATCCCAGTTAGTGCTGTGAACATTGAGTTCATGATGGTAGTATCCCGTTGCTACAAAAAAGACACAAGATGTGTCCAGAATGAGAAGGGTGAGGTCGTGATCAACCTCACTACCCGAAACTTCGAAATAATGCTCGGCATCCCTCACCACCGGCACTTTGTGGCCGTAAGCTAGGAAGATTGCACCAAGGCTTGGGAAGATATAATGAGGATTAGTGTATGCAGTTGATGAATGAGGTATACCTGAAAAACAAGAAGGTGGTGACCAGATGGCCACAAGTCATTCATCGCAGTGATTTCTCAGAGGAACTCAGTGATACAATCACGTTCCTGAGCAGAGTGTTTGGGCTTCCTGATGTCCACTACTTTCACAAATGGATGCTTAGATACCTGGAGACAATGAAAAAAAATATGCCAGATCAATGCTTCAAGTGGGCGAAGATCATAAGTAGCACCATATCTGAGCAGCTCCAACAACTTACCACAACAGGGAGGTTCTACATGAACTCCTACGTAGTTTATGCTGCGGCCTCAGAAAGAGATTATCCAGCATTAATGCGGTGCGGGGTTTGGCCCCAAGTCAAAATATATGAATACTATCCAGAACTAAAGTTGGAAAATAGTATCCCCTAGTTTACAAAGATTAATGATGCCTTCTTCTATGGCATCATCTGCCTTTTGAGGCCAAACATGACTCACGGTTGTACAACCAAGAGCATTTTTACAGCTACAGAGAAATGGGGAGCCTTGTTCACACAATTCCCCACCTTTACCTATCTAAGGGCAGCCAACTTCTTGGGGGAACCAACCAAATTTATGAAATACGCCGGCCCCAAGTTGATGCTGTTGGAGTTGTCAAGACAACTTATAACCTACCACGAGAAGTGCCTAAAGAGAAAGAAGGGTGGAACTCCTTTCCCCCTCACAGTGGGTAGGTATACTTGTCTCTCTCACCACAAAGCACGGGATATGTTTGCAGAACTGGAGTTGCTAAATCTAAAGCACAACTTCCCGGCAAGGCCCACTTTTGACCCAAGGAATAGCCTGCCCAGAGCCATACTCGATCCGATCCACATTCCACAGATCGAGGATATTTATATCGACCTATATCATGAGGTCGATCTCAGGAGGAAAGACCATTCTTGCTTGGCCTTGGTTGAAATCATCCAGTACGGCGTGGCCATCGTTCTAAAAGGTTATCAAACTGCTGATCAAGAAGTTGATCAAGTATATCTTGACACGGGTGGGGAAGACTGGACTTTTGCTGTAATTGATAGAACCAAAGCACCTCAGACAATAGAGGATAGGGTCAAAGAAACTCTACGAAGAACAGAGCACTGGTTCAGGATGAGTGATCTCATCTACCTCGGAGTTGATTTCACCACTTCTCTGTTGGGCAATGCACCTTCTAGGCCAAAAAAGCTACCAAAGAGCAAAGGGAAAGACAAAGAGGGTGAGTCAAGCTCCACCCAAGAGGAAGCTCCTGAAAGTCCTCCTTTCACTTCACAAGAACGGGTTGTAATCCTGGAAAGCCTAGAGAAAGAAGCAGCGGAAGATGTTCCTATAGGCACATCCACTCAGGATGTTGCCACTACTGTAACCATTGAGGTCCCTTCTATCCCTTCTCCCTCTCCTCCTTCCCCTCCTCAGGTGACCCAAACAACCATTGCTTTGGTTGTATCCTCTCCCCCGTCTTCTGTTGTTCCCCCTTCCTCATCATCCATCTTCTCTTCTCTCGCGGAGCTGTCCCCCACCATTTCTTCCCTCATCTATCAGCTCCCTTCCTTTCCCATGTCTACCTCCCCTGTAGTACCTCTTCCTACTGTGAGTACTTCCTCGGCCTCCCTCTTAATGCCACCTCCAAGTGTCTCCACGCATTTTCCTTCTATTACTGCAGCTACTCCTTTTACTCTTTCCGGCCCCTCTGCCATAAGTCCAGCATGGATCTCTCAGCACCTAAGCCAACAAAAGAGGAAAGTTCCCATCGCACCAATGGACTTCTCCGTCATCCCATCAAAGGGGACCAAGAAGCAAAAGCCTTTAACCCGCTTCTCTCAGAGTGTGTTAGGAGAGAGAGTAATGGAGATAGCATACCCCAATCCTTTAAAGGATAAAAAAGATCTTTCTTCGATAGATTACACAGTGACCCAAGTCACAATGGGGACATCTTTAGAAAGCCTTCAAGGAGAGGCCCTATCTGCAGTTGACGCCCTTTGCAAGAAGCTCCAGGAAGCAAAGGAAGAGAAAAGGCTGTTAAAGGAGAAAAATAAACATCTTCTCCACGCCTTAGAGAAAATGGGCAATGCACCTCCTACAACTGCCACCAAAGCTCTTGAGCCTTTGAGCCAGGACAAGATTAATGAATATGCCAAAATCGGCGAGCAGGGCATGGCAGGTTCCACCTAGAGGAGCCAAATCCTCAAAGAAAGTGAGGGAGTGATCGTTAAGTTCACTAGATTATATCAAAATATCAATTGGGAAAATAGAAAACTCCAGGTGATAGCAGGACCCATCTTCGAAGAGCTAGACCATGCCAAGATGCAACATGAGACCTTTCAGAAAATACTCGATTGTTCAGTCGAAGATATGGTCAAGTTCGGCATCTTTGGACACCCCAGAGCCCTCAACAAAATCCTTTCTACTCTGGATTATCGAGTTGATCAGCTGGAGTTTGTCCTGGAGAAGATTGATAAGATAAAGGAGGAAGCCCTGGATGCAATTCATCAAATGGAGCATATTGTCCTGAGAATGGCTCCAGGTTTGCTCACTCCTTCTTTTGCCTTAAGAAAGGTAGAGGAAAATATTTGGATCTTCAAGGAGATCATTTCACAAGGGCTGGGACCAGAGGTCACTTTCGATGCCGAATCCATCAACAACCTGCTGGCTTGTCGTGACTTCATCGGGTACCTGATAGAGGTAGAAAATGATTATTCTAAACTCCTAGAAAAGCTCACGAATGAGCTGGAGACTTGCGAAGCTATCAGTGATCGACACAAGGATCCTTCCCAGGATCAACTTCAACCCATGATCAGCAAGTTCATGGAGTACCGTGCCCAGTTCCACATCTCGTCAGCTGAGCAGCAGCAAAAGCAGGATACTCCCTTTCAGCCATGGGATGACGATGAATAGTTTTCTTCTTCCTAACTTTCTCCTTGTAAATATCTAAAGTGTGTTGACATAAATGATGACATCATCCATGTTGCACCATGGGATGATGTCATCCACAAAGTTGTCAAAAATTCAACAAATGACTTTACAATCTCTTGTAAGATAATTTTGTAATTAAGTGGTTGGTTTGTTTTTGCCTTCTTTTCTTCTCTTCTTCTATAAATACTTAAATACTTGTTGTATTCGGTGTGGATATCTTTTAGATGAAAAATTGAAGTGAGAAGAAAAGGCTTTGTACTTTTTTTAACAGAAGAAAATATTAATACAAATATTGAGACTTTATGTTGAATATGTGTGTTATGGGCATCTGATCTTTCTTATGTCAGATCTATGCGTTTATTCTGTTGGATCTATCTCTACTTTTTTGTCATTTGTTCATCAGTATTGCTTTGTTTGTCTATGCAAGTAGGTTCGGCTCTGTTTACTACCAGCCCAAAACATAGGACCCTCTAACCTTTCTACTTTGGAATTCATTTATTTTCTCCCTTCAGATCCATCTTCCTTCCTTTCTTTCCTTCATTCCTTTCTGTTCTTCATCGGAACTACTCTACTGGGATGAGATCCCAACCCCTGAAGGCAGAATATTGTGAGACTTGCACAAGATTCCTGCTGGTAGAATAGCAATAAACCAGTTTCGCTTTGCTAACTCAAAGAGGGGCTATGCCTTGCACACTGTTGGCTCATCTATCCATAGATCTTCTCTCACAATAGATTTTCAAACCAACAATATTCCAGTATATGGTGTTGCTGCATAGGTAGATTGAGAAGAAGGTAGTTAAATAGGGGGTATCTACCCAGAGTGAATAATAGATGAAACATGAGGCTGTTGATAGTATGTATATGGAGGTGGAAGGGTCATGGTGACCTTAGTGGTAATGGGGGCTAAAGATTGCAGAATAGAAAGGAAATTTTTTTGAAAAGGGGTAGGGGTCACCAATACCAGGGGTGGTAGTGTAGCTACGGGTATATGCGAGACAATAGGTGTGGATGAGGTTTTGTTCTAGGTGGTTGGTGAAGGTATAGTGGATTTGGCGGGTGCAACGGATGTAGCAGACATGGCAGTCATAGCAGGTATATGGCCTAGCTGTGAAATGATTGGGGGTAAGGTAGATGTGGGCAATGCGGAGCCAGATGGGGCTGACACAGGAGTGGGAACGAGAGTCAGGGAGATAGATACGGGCATGCCGTATTTCAACTGACCTGAGGCATCTCAAGTGGATGAGTGGGAAAGGTAAAGCTAAAAGGTGGTAGGATTTTTGTTGAGGAGTCGTGTGAACTCCTCATCTCTGGTAGCGATAGAGATAGGTTGGATAGGTTCCATGGATGGTGATAAAATGGAAGGTGGTGAAGGGCTAGGTGGGAGTGGTTGATAACTGGCATGGAATATGAGGGTGCTTGCTTGTTGACGTGTTAGTACCATGTGAACAGGTACCAACGTGGTAAGACTACTTTCTGTAAATCACACATAAATACAACACATGTAGGATAAATAGGCGGTGGTAGGTGAATTGGGGTTAAAATGTCAGCTGGAAAATGACACAGGCTAATCGATGCTGATTAGGTTAAACTGACGCTGGTCACAAGTAACCGCTGCTGGTTACTATTGAAAGTGGACAGTTGGTCAAAAACAAGGTATAAGGCCAAATTTTCCAGGTATGGAAAATGTTGATGGGACTTACCAGGTCAATGGATATGATAAGAGTGACAGAGACACTAAATAGCTAAAGAAGTGGAATAGGTGTCCTTTTGGGTAGGTTAACGAAAATAACAGTGAACTAACATCAGTTGGGTAAAACTGATGATTTTCAGAGGGTAACCAATGAAGGTTGCTGGACTGACACCGGTTACTATGAAATTGAAACAATGATGAAGAAAATGTGGTTGTGAGTTAAAATTAAATGTTGAATCAAACCCAAAATTCTGAGAATGATGAGAATAAGGTCCAGGCACACTCAAATGAAGCTGAAATACACCAACTGTGATGAGGAGCATATAAGGGGAAATAAGAAAAATGAAGAACGTGACCTTTAACCTCAAAACACAAGCCAAGTAGAAACACTAAGAAAAATATGATCCTAAGAGTGCTTTTTCTATTATTTTTGTTTAGCTTATGCTATTTAAGGACTGATTGATGAATTGTAAAATAGAGTTTTTTTGGTTAGGATGGATTCTTATGAAGAAGGATATCTATAAGGAGAGGTTTCAGGTATGTTATGGTGGGGTCGGGCCATCCTTTGATGGGGAACTGGATAGAGATAACCAATGGGGTCCCACTGTGACGTGATCATGTGATCACCTACAACTTCTTCTGGGTGAGATGTTGTTTAAGAATGTGTATATATTTTAAATTTGTGATGTTTGGGTAAGAATCACAGAGATAAAAATAAAGGAAGTGATTTTCTATGATTCATTTGTCAACCATCAGATGGGAATGACTTCCAGCGTATAGGTTGCCCTCAATTAATGTGAGCTAATACAGAAAAGTAGAATGAAATGAAATGATTTTTAAACCCAAATCAAAATGTAGAATTTGATGCCACAAATAGATGAATAGGAGAAGGGATGCTCTTTCACTAATGTGATACTAATGAAAGGGAAGAAATGTTCTTTTTAAGCACCAAAATAATATTGCTTTTAGACAATAGAAGAGAAGAAGGTTCCAGGGGAGAAAGTTTTAATGTAAGAACTTTTTAGAAAAGAAAAAAACATACAACGTTTTCACCTAGAAATGAAAGAATGCAAAGAACCCTGAATGGGTCCCACTAGGCATGCCAAAATGTTTCACCTGATTCTAGATGCGTTTCTTTGAATGTTGACAAAACAGATAAGGGTAAAGGGCTAGGAGGAATACCTGTTGAAATGCTGGTTGTAGGTTATTGCGTGCGTATGACTTCTGAATCCACAACTGATCATGAGATCTTCCTTTTTGCTTGGAGGAACTACCTAAAATGGAACACAAGACCACCAAATAAAAGTTAAACAATATATGCAGTGGACTGCCTAGCATGTGCTAGATCTGGGAAGTGTGATACTTCCTAGACAGCTGTCAATCCACTATTTAAAATAACTTAATGTTGATAATAAAGGAAATCCTACTATAGTTAAAATGAAATAGGTATCTCATTCGTCTACAATAACAAAATTCTTTCACAACAGGCTAGGATATGATTGAATCTGAAGGTCAAGGTCACTGTTGGGGTATTGGTACTAGTTAGGGTTAGGTTCTAGGCTATTTTGGGTATTTGGAGGAGGTTTTAGGCTCTGATATGGGTTTTGGTCAAAACACAGAGATCGAAGTTGGTCTGGTATGATCGGTGTTAGTTTAGACTAATCGGTGGTGGTTATGGGTAACTGGTGATGGTATGGTCAGGGTACAGGAAATTCAATAAAACTTGGCAAGGTGATAGATGAGAATGAAAGGGCAATGGAATGGTTTGTGTAGGTCCTAGATATGCACAATAATGATGAAAGTATGGATATGGGAAGTTCAAGGGTGTGGATAAAGAGATGGTAAATTTTAGATGGAGATAAAATGGTGGGGAATGGAAATGAGAATAAAAACTAATAACATAAGTGAATGGATCTACTAAAATGATAAGGAACCAATGCAGGTTAAAAAAAATTACTATTTGTACAAGCTTGATGTCTGGTTGGCAATGGTGGGTGATCAAATGGAAGGAACTAAGTGTGATGTTGACGCTTGCCTGGATGCTCCTGTGAAGGCAAATGGCCATGTGGTTGCTTCAGTTGCTGGCTATGGATGTTCTGATACATGTACGGATGTTGGTTATGCTTGCATACAACTCTGGTTTCATCACCTGTTCTTAGAAGATATCTCAACCTCTAAATAAAACCTTGATTTTTGTTTTGTTTTGGGGGTTAAATGGTAACCCACGATGGTTTTGGCTTAACCGGTGGCGGTTTAGGGTAACTAGCATCAGTTAGGACAAGATTTCCTAGGTTTACTAAACTAGGCAGATCCCCTTGATTTTCTGGGATCTCGTTTCATTTACTCCACAGATTAGCATGGAAGCTTCCTTCTAATGGGTGGGAATGTGGTTAGAGGGAATGTAGGCATTGATTTTTAGGGTTTGGGTAGGTCTTAGTTAATTATGGCAACTTACTAAGAATAGGTCTTAGGGTGAGGTGGCTAGATGAGGTGGATATGTGGGCATTATCCCAATTAGGATATTTAAATAATAAATATTGTGAGGATAATGAATTAATTAAATTAATATTAAAGTGAGATGAAAGGGGCCATGGTTAGGTGAATGTGTTCAAGGTGTTTATTTGATGGGGGACCAAGGGGAGTATGACCTAATTTTAGTGTCTACAAGGGGTTTGATACTTGTCTTGGGGTTTTACAGGTCTCTCTTTCATAAATGATTTCCAGTGACATACTATGCACTCTAGAAAAGCTAGTGCGACAAGAAGAAAATATAGGTGAACATCCAGTGACACCTTAGAGGAGGGTTACAAATCATTTTTTAGACCAAAGCACCAAGATCTTAGTCTAGGGCACCCACAGGTGCTCCTGTCCCTCTCTAGGCACCCATTCTAGTCAGAGAGCTCAATTATGTACTTTTTTAGGCTTCTATGTGATATTTTCCTCCTCTAATTTTCTTGGTTAACACTACGACATAGTTCTACACCTTTTTCAAACTAGCTAAGGACTTTCTTACCCCTCTTGCACATTAGGGTTTTACATTTCTATTTACTTAGTTCCTTGGGTTACTCCTTTTATTTTATTTGGATGATTTTTACTACTTTTCATAGCATTAAATTAGGATAAGATATCCCATTTTAGCATATTCACATTCTATCCCATATATACTTCATTGATGTAAAAAATATGAATGTAGTCATTTTTATACCCTTAGACCAATAGTCTAATCCCATACACATTGGCCTATCACCCAATAGGCGTTGGGCACTCACTCAAGGAACACACAGGTGCCGATCCTTTACTTTATTTTAGTCTTGTGAGAATGCATCATCTTATGACAGATAGTCAAATGCAAGTGAACAGAAAAGAACCATGCATCATTATAAGAACCTAGGACAAGTTGTCATCTTATTGCATCCGGAAAGAGAAATAGCAACAATATATATAAATGGTTCACACATAGAAGAAATGTATAAGGATTATACTCATGAACACATATATGATTTAGAATAGAGCCTTATATTCATATTAACATGTTCAATAACCACATTACATCCCATGAAATCATCTCAGACCCTCATATAACAATGCAGAGCCAAGTCATGCATTAGAACTACACTATGTTCATCATATTACAAAAATGTATGCAAAAACATCCCCCTAAGTATGCCATCACTCTTATATTTTCCTAATCCCAACCTATGAAATCCTCCATGGTGTTTCTGTAGAGCTTTACCTCCATTCTAGTACCTCCACTCTCTCAGGATGGATCCATGCATATCTCTTCTCTTCGCACCCTTACCTCTCACTTTTTTCTACCATCCGTACACCTCATTATATAGATTTCCTACCTTCACCGCCCTGCCTTTTGAATTAATAGATCAGATGCTAAGTGTCTAAGTGGTCCTCCAACATAGAACGCCTCTTTTGATCTGAGCTCTCCACTCTGTCCAATGATGTTCTTCTGGAACCTACCATCACATGCATGGAATATTCCTTTTTTGATCCTACAGTCACTAGGCTGGCACCTTATCCACTCCACATGCTAGAAGGTCACACTTTTCTCGTGTGCTTCCTGGGACACTAAATATGGATAATTCCAAAACCTATCTTGCCTTGCACATGTGTGTCATGTGCTCTACAAAACCCTACTGGAACCTTTCCTTGTGTGCCTTTAATCTGTGCGCCCTTCTTCAACTAGGTCATGCACGTCCATGCACCTTCTTGTACTTAGCTAATATTCTAGGGCCCAACATCACCCCACACTACGCCTGTTCTCCATCCTTAGAAACACTCTTCAAAGAATAAATAATGATGGGCTCTTATAATGGTTAGAAAGAAAGAATAAGGGAATGAAGAATCCAGAGAAATAATTACAGAATGGGGAGCTTGTTTACTACTGAAGGAGGAGAGGGAAATCCTTCCCTAATTTTACCTCTAACTTCTCCTTCTAAGCATTGACCTCATCCTAAGCTTGCTGACAGAGGTCACCCTCAGGGTGCTTACTTCCTCAAAATCTCAGCTCTTCTCCGTTTGTGATCATTTTCTTGACAATACTCTCTAATTTATTCCCCAAGTCTTCAAGTGCATCCATCCTATGGGTGATATGGGGGTAAAGTTTCTTAAACCAAATTTTTAGCGAGCCTTGCAGGGTCTTGATTGCTTCTAATTTCTTCTCCACCTTAGCTAGGATCTTGTCTCTCTCCACTCTATTCCCCTTATTTTTCTATTATAACTCCTTGAGTTATCATTTCATGGGTGGAAACCAAAGATACTTTCCACTCTATCCATATCATGCAGTTATCATAGGCAACTTCAGTGACTTATGTGGTGGCCTTTAATTTTTCAGAAGTTTGGTGTATCAAGCCATAATAATGACAACCTTCATCTTGTTTTCTTTCTCTTGGCATGTCTGTGCCTCTTCTACAGATTCTAAAGTAAGTGGTCACCTATCCATTGTGAGAATGCGATTCAGATCCTCCAGACATTGCAAGGCTGATTCATACTTATGATAAGGTGGCGTTAAATTAGAGTGGTTCAGGAAAATTACATCTGTAATCATCTCCACCTTCTTGGAGACCTCACACACCTTATATTTTTCTTCCTTCAGCTCACACCTCAACTGATCACTGATCATTTCCTCTTACTTTAGATATTTTCTCTTCTCTATGAGCTCCTTTTTATTCTCCAATTCCTCCTCTAGGAATTTCACTCTATCATTTCTCCCAAAGAGTCTAGCCTCAATTTTGACTAAAATCTTATTAAGCACATTACAGACCTGTCCATCTAATAGCTGTTGAGCATTCACCAATATTTATTCCTTTGGTTTCTGGCACCTTCATTAGCACTCTCTGATTTACCTCAAATTTTGGTTCATCCACATGGGACTGAAATGCCCAAGATAACATATTTCTTTTCTGTGGGTACGTGTATTCTTCGTCAAATGATGACATAGCTAGGATTTTCATTTGTTGGTACAAAAGCTCTGGAAATGTGCATGTAGCACCTTACTAGGATCATCAATGTATCCCATTCCCTACCCTTGTGCCACTACTACACCTTTCCCACCTATTCGTGTAACTTTTGGGAAGCTCACTACAAATTTGGTATCTCCACCCATGCTGCCGTACTCCTTCCTAACACTCTCTTCTTCTAACTCCTTTACAATCTCATATGCACTCCTTTCCAAATCCTGTTCCACAAAATCCTTCATGATGCCAGTCACTTCTCTCTCCAAGAATTTCTCTACTTTCTCCTTAGTGAGGCTTGGGGTTCTTTGGTTCTTGGTGCTTACTTCTTCACTCATCCCCTTGCCTTGAGCATCAGACTTCTTCCTCTTCATTCTTCTCCTCATATTTCTTGTTATAATCCTCTTCCTCTCCTTCTTCCTCAAAATAATGCAAATCATAGACTAGATGGTCTTCACCTCCTTCAGGATTGTCATCATCCTTATTGCCGATGTAGGATTCTAAGCTCTCTATCTCTTTTGAGTCTGCCTCATCTGTTACATTCTGCTTCTTCCTTACTAAGGATTCTGGTATAAGAGATTCTTATTTTTCTTTCTCCTTGATAGGTGATTTCTTCATTGGTGATTCCTCGTGGGTGAGGTTGTCTTCATGCTCTGGTACCTCTTCTTATAGGGTATTCACCTTGATAGGAGAATTATTTCTCTGCGCATAAGTGCTAGGATTCATGACTACTTTAGGCGTGCCCACCGATTGTGTGGTCTACACACTTGGTGATTTCTTCTCCTACCCCTCTTCTCTTTCTCTCTTCTTTAGAATGGCCTTATTTCTCCTTGTGGGGTCTTTTGGAATGGATACATCATTCTCCAGATATGTTCATTTCTTAGAACTTTAGATCTTATGTGAATATATATTCTTGTTACAGCTCTTCCAATGATTGGCAACATTATTGGTTTCATCATTTGAACCTCATGGGAGACATACTTCTCCACGTATGCACATGTTTTAGGGTACACAAGATTTTGGCACAACTCGTGGTGGACTTGGTCCACCTCACTAAGGTTAAACCTTATTCTTTTGGTCTTCCTTGAACCTATGGACCCTTACATAGAAGTATTGTGTAGTGAAGGAGAAGGGAAACTTGCACCATGGACCCTTAGTCCCATTTGTTAAAGATAAATCTACAAATGTAGAAATATTGGTACACTACAAATTTTTCTTCTCCATCCATGAGCATGGGAAAATATCTCTAGGATCCTCCACTCTACCTCTAAATGTGTCACGCATTCATTTATACCACTTCTCCAAAGTGCGCCTTGTGAGAGGCCATCATGGTTTCACAAGTGTATTTCTCAAACCTCTTTGTAGGCAAGGGATCCTCTTCTGGATAATCCCAAACAAAATTTTCTGGCCCATCTAGACACTCTAATTTTTTAAAATACAATGGTGAGGAGGACGTTACCGAATAATATATTTTCTCTCTCTCTTACATGCTCCGTATGATCTCAACTGCGATGAAAGTGGACACGTTATAGATGGTTCCCTCTTGATATCTTCCGACGTATACATTTAGCCATACCTTGTTCACTTGCATCCATCATTCCTAATCAGTCAACTTGGTCACCAAGTGCATGTGGCCATCCTCATAGCATAGGGTCTAGAATCTCAGCTATGTCAAAGTATTGTGAACCCTTCTTGTAGTCATATGCTACTACAGTCTCCTTGATAGCCTCCTTGTCATTCAGATCGTCATCTATACTTTCTCCTTCACAAATAAGGCCTATGAACTTGGATATCAGTTGTGGTGTTATGCACATCTTACGTCCTGTAAAATGAAAGTGATCCACATGCATGCACGATATCAACCATTGATAAGGCACTCAAGCTTTCCAAATTAAGGTAGTTCATACAGTTGCAGTAATCCTACCTTCTCTAATTTAACCTTCACCTTGTCACTGTATATGGATATCCCATCTGGTGTCCTTTTGTTAGCTGGGTGGACCAACTCTAGCACCATCTCCTTCTTAGTTGTGCTCATGCGATGGTTATAATCATTCATAGTCATTTGCATTAGATGTGACACCCACTCCTTTCCTTTCTGGGTATTTCATTTCTATGTACCATTCTTTGTTAGAGCTTGTGATAGTAGTGGTTTGCTTTCCTTTTCCATTTCTGTTTAGTTTCTTTAGTGAAACAATTGCCTTCTTAGGTGCCATGCTTTATGTCGGGGTAAACTATAAATTCCTTACTCTACTTTTCTACACTCCAAATTCAAATCCAAAGCTTAACTCTTGGAATAAATCCTTCTATCCTCGTGCCCTAGCTTCCAAACCCTAACTAGGAAAACCTTCCATAAGACGATGCACTTCAAACAATATTTCCTCATGCTCGTGTACTCCTTCCTTCTAGTTTGCAGATATAAT
This sequence comes from Taxus chinensis, assembly GCA_019776745.2. Taxonomy (NCBI): domain Eukaryota; kingdom Viridiplantae; phylum Streptophyta; class Pinopsida; order Cupressales; family Taxaceae; genus Taxus; species Taxus chinensis. The sequence continues at coordinate 38,506,667 of CM034148.1, read as the reverse complement.
TTAATTATATGCTTAAATTATTATGATTCTTCTTCCTTTGCACCAATCTCTCTCTGGATGCCTGAGTTTGTAAGAGGGATTCAACTTCATAATAAAAATATAGAAAATAACTTTCCTGACCTTGTATTTATAGTTTTTCTTCCCTCTGGAAATAAACGCTATGTCAGCTACCAATGTACTTTAACATTAAATGTGACCTTTTCCACTAAGCTAACTTTAAGTGCCCTTACCCATGTGCCACATCTTGCACAAAAAATACTTTACGACCTTATGGCGTGCAAAAATCCAATCCAACTGAAGACTCTTACGTATGTGTGTACAATGCCGAAGGCACTTCTTCTGTCCTCTACATGATTTTTTCCCATGCCTACCTCATGTTGTTCCTGCGCTCTTCATCCTATGTATGTGGTATTATTTACAGTATTCTTGACACCATAATTAATTATCCACCATTTCCTCATGTTTTTTCTCAACCTTACGTGATTCCTTCTACTAGGCCACTCAATTTGTATTACAAGCCTATACTTTTCTTTGCATTACTTTACCCCACACTAAAACAAATATGCACTCCTCTACGCATACACAACCTAGAAAAATAATGTGGTTACTGGTGCATAAGGCCCAAAATGAAACCAAAAGAGAGGAACAAGCAACGTGAAAGGGAAACACAAGAAAAGAAAAGCATAAAGGGAAATTCTAAGCTAGGGTTCATTTTAAGAGACATCTTGGAAATCAGAGGTGGAAAATACCTGGTGAATATCCCTAGAACCAGTTTCACTGAAAGGAAATTTTTTTGGGGTTTGTGTGTAAATGTTTCACCTACAAAAAAGCTACAGACACACGATAGGAGATTTTTTATCACACGTCAGCAAGGTTGTTGACACGTGATAGAAAACCTCTTGTCACACGTTAGCAAGGGTGCTATCCGCACGAAAAAAATGTTCTGTCACACATTTACAGCCTCCACCCTCCTGTCATACATCAACACCTCCCTCTTGTTGTCCGTCAACACTACCCTCCTGTTGCACGTTAACACCCCCCTCCTATCACTCATCAACACTGCCCTTCTGTTGTGTGTCAACACCGCCCTCATGTTGCGTGTCAAAACCTCCCTCATATCACTTATCAACACTGCCCTCCTGTCATGTGTCAACACCGACCTCCTATCGTACATCAACACCACCATATTGTCATGCATACACACCACCCTCCTGTCGCGCGTCAACACTGACCTCCTGTCACGCATCTGCATTCACACGTCAACAAACTCTCCTTATCGCATGTCAGTGGAAATGTTTTTTCATGTGTCTAAGAATAATACTTGTTTCTTGGCTACAAATTTGATGAATATCTATAAAACTACACTTTGTGTACTGGCCTCAGTTACTTCGCAAGTTTATTGTAATTGATAATAGATATTCCCCCATGTGCTATGAGTGAAGTAGAAGTGTTCTACCTGGTGAATAATCTAGGATTATATAGGGGATACATTTCAAGTGTAGGTAAAGATGACCCCTAAAAAATTAAACTATAATTTTTAGGCAAACAGGTCACTGACCCACGCCAAAAAAATCACCTTTTCAAATTTTCCTCAAATGGAATATTTGCCACTAAAATTATCCTTGTTCTAAGCTAGCTGGTAATACTACCTTATTAAAAACACTAATAAGACTAATTTATAGCAAGGCTTCAGCCTACTCCCATTGAAATGACCTAGTAATCTCATCCCATCTAGTGCTTGTAATTGGAAAATGCTTGAATCAAGAATGTACGAGATGATGTAGGGTCCCAACCAGTGGACTTTCAACTTCCCAAGATTACATAGATACTTGGAATCACATAACAACACCATCTACCCAACCTCAAACTACTTGTTCTTGATATGACTATCATGTCATGCCTTTTTTCTTGCTTTTTCTATCTTTTGACTCCATCTAACAAGCAATCACATTTTGTCTAACTGCATCAACTTATCAATCCTCTCTTCCAGCACTTGTTCATCAGTTAACCCTCATGTGTGCTATATGTAGCGATGGTAACATGAATTCAACTAAAAAACAGCCTCTGTGCCAAACACCAATTAAAATGGTGTGGCCTTTTTTAACCTCTTGTAGGTTGTCCTGTATGCCCATAGAACAATTGATACTTTGTCATCCCAATATTTTCTTCTAACGTCACATATCTTAGTTAATGTGCGACTTAGTATTTTGTTAAATGCCTCAGCAGTTCCATTTTCTTGAGGGTGATAGGGGGTAGTCTTGTGATGGGCCACCATAAATTCTACTAATATAATCCTAACGGTTTCATTGAGAAAATGTGTACCTCTATCACTTGTTAAACTTAAAGGAAAACCATACATGATGATTATATTATCCCATATAAATCTAGCAGTTGTCACTACGGTGCAATCCTTTGTAGGTGTTGCCTCTGCCCAATGAGTTAAGTAATCAGTGTAAGTAATGATATACCGCAAACCAGTCCTTTGCGCGGTTGAAAAAATTGGTCCTACAAAGTCGATTTCCCATTTTTCAAATGGTTCAATGCTGGCTATTGGTTGCAAGGGTTTCATCCCTCTTTCTAGGTTTCCCAAGGTGCTGAAAATGGTTACATGCCTTGCAAAACTCAATATAATCCTGGTAGATGGTTTCCCACCAAAGCCTTACTAGTAAAATCTTCCCCGTGGTAGTATTTACTGCATAGTATCCTCCCATAATCCCACCATGTGCTTCCTCCATAATCACCACACGCTCGTGCTCCAAAACACATCGGTGCATAACCTCATCATGACCTAACTTATACAGGTCTCCAATAATCAACATTTAGGGTACAATGCGTATTACTAACTACTTTCTCTTAAGAGCTTTCATCCCTTATGGGACCACACCTATTTTAAAAAACACTGCGATATCTTCCAAGTCAGAGGGAACATGCCATAACCTAAATAGTTGTGCATGTCCTCCCCTGAGTTAATACTTGATAAGTGGTCAGGTCCTTAATTGCTTTTTCCTAGTTTTACAACCACTATGAACTTAGAATATTGAAATAATAGGACCCAAAGACATATGCACCCTTGCAGCATGGGTTTTTTGACTAAGTATTTCAATTCCATGCGATCCATGTAGAATATAAATGGTGTTTCCAATAGATACTTCCTGAACTTTTGCAACACATAGATCATGGACAATTCTTCACACTTAGTAGTTATGTAATTTTGTTCTGCTAGTGTCAAATTCCTACTTGTAAAACACAAGGGATGATAAAAAATTCCCTCACTAGGTTGTGCTAATACTGATCCCATAGTTGTCCCTGAGACATCAACATTCACATGGAAAGGCTTATCCCAATAAGGAAAACGTAATATGGGTGCTGTGACAAGCCTATCCTTCGAAGTGTTAAAAACCTTATGTTGTACCTCTCCCTAATGAAAGTCACTCTTGTGTTTTAGCAATTCCTCCAAAGGTGTGGTGATTTTGGCATACCCCTTGATGAATTTCCTATAGTATCTCGCATGCCCAAGGAATCCGTGCATTGTGCTTTGAATAGTTGGCTCCCCTAATCCTACAATAACTGTAACTTTTGTGGGATCCATTAGTAAACCTTCTTTGCATATAATATGCCCTAACATGGTTCCAAATGGAGTATCAAAGACACATTTCTTATTGTTTAGGGATATCCTTAATTTCTAACATCTCTCAAACATTAGCCTCAAAATATCACAATGGTCTTTCATCAATCCATACACAATCTAGTCATCCAGGTAAAATTGAAGAAATATGCGGATGAAGTCCTGAAATGCTTGTACCATGATGTGTGAGAACACAACAGGTGCATTCTTCAATCCAAAAGGAATAACTATGTAGGAAAAAATTCCCCATTCAACTTGGTGAATTCTTTCTTTCTCTAGTATTCCTTTGCAATCCTGACTTGGTGATACCTTGAGAACCCATCCATGAAAGAGTAGACTTTGCACCCAGATACTCCCTCCAAAAATTTTTCAGTAAAGGGGGTTGGGAAAGGATTGATGACACATACCACATTCAGATCCCTGTAGTCAACTGAGATTCGTATCCTCCCATCCTTCTTGATACTGATGACCATTGGGCTAATACATTTTGATTCTTCCACTACCTCAATGATACCATATGTTATCATCTTGTCTATTTCTTCCTTGACACATACACACAAATTTGAATTCTTTTGATAAGGCCTCTTCCGAATCGGGAACGCACCTTCCTTAAACTTGACCTTCATCTCCCCCAAGGAATGGTGGACACCTTTGAGTTCATGGTACCCACGAGGGAACAAATCCTGGAACTCGTGAAATAGATCAATGACCTTTGAAACTTATTTTTCAGACCAATAGTCCCCGATGATAGCTTATTTTGGTTATGTCTTTGTCCCAATGTTAACCTTCTTTATTTTCAATGGATCATGGTAGGAATGTGCTCGCTCATAGGTGTTGTCTATAACTTCGCACGTACCTTCAGAATGGCTAACATCCAGATTTTCCATATCTTCTCTGTCTACTACATAGACCATTTTTCCTTTTTCTTTTTCCATGCATGCGCGCTAAAGTTGTACTTCATCTAATTCTTCTACATTGAGGTGCATCCAAAAATAAGGCTCACCCAATAATTCCAGTAGCCTATCTTCTGCCATAACACTATCTTCCATTGTAAGACACTTGATTACTTGCAACACTGTATCCACTGATGGCTTTGTACTCCTGTACTTGAAATATTGAATGACATCAGCTACCAAATCCTGCCAATTACCCGTTTGATGACACATCTCTGAATGAATATACCAGGCACGTGCACAACCTTGTAATGTGGAATACAAATTATGCACCCATAAAAAAGGTGGTAATGCTTCTACATTTCCCATCTAGGCCTTCTCACACGCTTTGATATGAAATGAGGCGATCTCTTTAACATGGTAATCTTGTATGAAAGTCAGTGTGTTGCTCTTGTAGAACCTTACAGAGAATGCAATTTTTACCTCGTGCCATTCTAGGGGAATTTTCAGATGGGTATCCCATTAGTGCGCTACAGTTCTGAGTAGGTTATAACTAAGTACTCCCCTTATTTTGTCCACATTCTTCCACTGAGCCTCCATTTATTACAAGAAAGTTTCATGATATGCTCCCTTAAAGTAACTTGACAACTTCTTCCCTTCTAGGTGCTTGACTAAGTGCATCTTTGTTACCCTTGTTAAAAATCCTCTTAACTATCCCCCAATCAACTCATAAGTCCCATGTTCCTAATTGTCGCATGCCATACTAGTGGTATTACTCAAGGATTGGGCATCTTCAAACTAGATAACTCCCTCCGTGGGATGAATTATCTCAAGATCTCTGATGGAGTGCACATAGATTATGTCAAGGAATTCTTCTCCTAAGGCCTCAGTATAGGGCACTGAATTCCCATTTGTTGAAGGGATAATCCCACTTTATTCCTTGTTCTCAAAGCTAATATACCCTTTGTTAAACTGTAGGTCAACATTGACTTTGTAACACCATGGGTTCCCAAGTAATGCTGGAAAATTTTCTACCTCGATGAGCGCCAAGACTTCAAAGTATCAAGTGAGCTTGGCCCCTTGAATGGTGATAACTACATCCTTCAAAACTCCAATGGGAATTTCCTTAGTCTTATTTTCCATATACAACACAGTTGAAGATGGCTTTAATACGTGCCTTCCCATTTGATGCCAGACATCTAAGTTAAGAACATTGACCTCTGCTCCCATATTGATGAGGATATTACTCAGAAGCCATCCATCAACAATTGCATTCAAAGTAATCTCCTTATCATAATCAAAGTTGTGAGGAGGAAGGTTTGCATGTAAAACATACCTTTCACACTTTGCTCCCGCACATGGTACCTTCTCTCTAAGCCATTCTCCTATCAAGGGAATAATATTCTCTTTCCTTTACATTCTACATACTTCCTTGACCTCATCCAGGTCATCCTTTGGAGTCTCAACATTCTTCCTTTTATCCAATTTCTTTGATTTCTCCTTTAGACATTGGATCTCTCCTTGTAAAATCCAAATCATGTTGACAATCTCTTGATACACCTCCTTCTGATGAGTAGGGTCTGGATACTTTCCATTTACCACCTCCTCTCTTGAAACTAGTTTCCTCTGTCTTGGCATATCCCTAGCGTGCACATCCTCTACTTGCATCTCCACCAGTACATGTTCTAGCCTTGAGTCACGTGCCACTCTTGGCATCCATTGTGAGTCAGCCTTCTTGATGCTCACCATCCTAGTGCCTTTGCCTTTCCAGTGCTGCTAGTTCATATGCTCATAAATCTCTGGACACTCTTCATGCTTATATTTCTTTTCGCACCATGAGCATTGTAATAGATAAGGAAACTCACATTTGTAATGCTATGTAGATCCATAGTTATAATAGGTTTCTCATAGGAATTCACTTCATCCTCCACTGTGATTACTGTGGCCATGAAATCCTCTACAAAAACCTCTTCCATGCACTCCTCCATATGTGCATCCTTCATAATGGTGATCATCATCCTCGGAACTGCTTGTAAGGCTAATCTGGTGCACACCAAGATCAATAACATCATAGATATGATCAATTAGTTTGTAATCCTTGGTATCATAGGTGATAGAGGTAAAAATATTACAATAGTAAGAAAAATTCTTGTGGATTACATGTTATAGTAGAGGGCATCTACTTACATCATAATCCCTATGGAAAATTTCACAGTCTACTCCCATAGTGTATACCAGCTTCCAAGGGAAACTATCCTTTGAATCTCCCTCCACTTCACATTCTATACCTCATGCACTAAGTTTGCAGAAATATTCTCCATTCTCTTGGCCATTACAGTAATTTGGGTGTCCAGAAAAGGACTAAAACTAGTATAAATGCTCCCAACAGCTTTGAAATGTAGGGCAGCTTCTAATGCCTCGTGCGAGTCTTTGAAAGTTTTTGTGTGATAGATCCCTTCTAAATGATGTTATTAATCCTCTAAAAAACCATTGAGCATGTTGAGAAGGATGAGTTCCATATGATAGTTTAGAAAAGAGAGTCTTGAAACACACATCATTCTCCCGCACACTCTCTGACATTCCTTACTGTACCTCCTTTAGGGCATTGATGCTCTTCTTCTCAAACTCAGGGATATGGAAATATATTAGGAAGGAATTCTTCAATGTGGTGTAGTATACCACCATCTGATGGGGTCATACTTCTTATACCAACTATACATGCACCCTTGCAACATTATTACAAAATGAATTATCTTTCACTCCGGGGTAGTGATTTCTTTCACGTGCCATAGTAATTCACACTTGTGCACATGCTCTGTAGCATCTTCAATATCCCTATAGCTTGGTAAGTGTAAATAAATATAAAAAAAATTGTGGAGGACGTAGGGGTCATTGTTCTCCCAATCTAGAGCTTTGGTTCCCTCTAGTGTTTCCTCCTCCACCAGATCCACTGGATCCTCCAGGACCCGTTTCTCCTGACCCACTACATCCTCTAGACACATTAGGTCCACCAGGTCCTCTAGCCCCTATACCACCAAATGTACCTCATGTAGCTAGCAAATGACCTGAATTGGTCACACCTAGTGTTCCCAACATCCCACAAAACTGTGAGCTGATGGTTTGTGATATTGTCCCACTACCGAATGTGTGTCCCACACCACTCCCAGACATGATACCCAAAACTTACATAATCACAACTTGTCCAAAAATTCCTCCAAATATTGGAATGGATTGTGTAGCTATGGATGTTCCAAATGATAAATTATATATCTTAGGCACAGATCGGTTACTCCCACTGATGCCAACTGGGTTAAAAATACTTCTCCCTTAATCTGGAAATACCAAGCACTAGGGGTTGGTTGTTAGGTGGGTTTAGATGAGTGCCGATGGCTCTCCTTTCTCCATGTGAGGAAATCTCATCAGAAGTTGAAGGGGATTCAATCCTATGCTTTCCAAGATGGGGTAATACAGACTGCTCAGGTTCCACGTCCTCTACATGAACCTTGACTCCTTGCAATGTCTGCCTCCATAGATCCATCACACTTATAAGCTCACATTGTCTAGTCATCTCCCTTTCATGAGATTTTCTATACTTGAGTTTTCTCTCCTCCCTATCTGCCATTTTTCTCCACCCTAGCTTCCTCTCCCAACACTCAGAGAAGTTTAGCTGGCCATGGGAAATGCCTCTAAACTCAAGGTATGACCAAGATCATCATATCCAAAGGAATAAAAAACAAAAATGATCCTTTGGGCTCCCTCAAAAGATAAAACTCAGTAACTTCTAGACAAGAATACGTAGAAATGGCATATTCAAGAGTATAAATGGTCAAGAATACTCTCCACCAATGATCAACAACATGCATCTAAGTCATATCTACAAATCCTGCAGACTCTGATAATCATCTTGGGTCCACATGCATGATTTTTAGTACTAGCTTGATCTGGATTCATATGCTGAAAGCCACTCATATATTTCTACTTGAAAAAAACATAAGAATGTCTCATACAGCTCATGGTACAATTTCTCTTCTACCCATCTACGCATATTGAACTTGGGTCCAGTGTTGAATCTTTGAGAAAACTGTTCTCCATGGTCTTGAACCATCCTTCAACACTTTCTAAGGTCAGACACTATGTCATCATCCATCAAAAGGACCAAGATGCATGCCATTTCTCACAACAACTTCAAAAAGAGGTTTTAGAAATGGAACCAAGATGTAGTCATTTTTATATCCGTAGACCAATAGTCTAATACCATGCGCGCCGACCTATCACCCTGTGGGTTCTAGGTGCTTACTTGAGGCATGCGAGGGAGCCGAGCCTCTACTTTATGTGAGTCTTGTGAGAATGCATCATCTTATAAAAATTAGTCAAATGCAAGTGAACAGAAAAGAACCATGCATCATTCTGAGAACCTAGGACAAGTTGTCATCTTATTGCATCCCGAAAGAGAAATAATAATAGTATATAGAAATGGCTCATACATAAAGGAAATGCATAAGGATTATACTCATGAACACATTTATGATTCAGAAAAGAGCCTTATATTCATATTAACATGTTCAATAACCACATTACATCCCATGAAATCATCTCATACCCTCATATAACAATATAGAGCCAAATCATGCATTAGAACTACACTATGTTCATCATATTACAAAAATGTATGCAGAACCATCCCCCTAAGTGTGCCATCACTCTTATATTTTCCTAATCCCAACCTATAGAATCCTCCATGGTGTTTTTGCAGAGATTTTTCTCCTTTATAGTACCTCTGATCTCTCAGGATGGCTCCATGTATATCTCTTCTCTTCACACCCTTACCTCTCTCTTTTTTCTACCATCTATGCACCTCATTATATAGATTTCCTGCCTTTACCACCCTACCTTTTAAAGTAATAGATCAGCTACCAAGTGTCTAAGTGGTCCTCCAATGGAGCATTCCTCCTTTAGTCTGAGATCTCCACTTTTTGTAATAATGTTCTTTTGTAACCTTCCATCGCATGCATGTAACATTCCCTTTTTGATCCTATAGTTGTTAGGATGATACCTTATCCACTTCACATGCTAGAAGGGTCATGATTTTATCGTGTGTTACCTAGGATGCTAAATATGGCTAATTCCAAAACCTATTTTTCCTTGTGCACGTGCACCATGTGTTCTATAAAACCCTACTAGAACCTTTCCCTGCACGGCTTCAATCCACGTGCCTTTATTCAACTAGGTCCTGCATGTCCACACGCCTTCTTGTACTTAGCTAATATTCTAGGGCCCAACAATGAATATGAAGCTAAGAACTTTATAGTTCCTGCAGATCCAAACCCCTTCAAACCATGTCACATGATATACTGCCCCAATGATGTACTTATTCCTAAATAAAACTCAAGCTCATTTGATGAAACCTCTACTAGTACATTCATTCTCTCATCAAAACTACCAAATTACACTTCCTTTGATGACATTATGTAATGTATTTCACTAGGATAGTATCATCTCCTTACACTTGATTCACTTTCCACACCCTAGACTTATGGTAGACCTGATAAACAACCCATCTACAAACCTAACGTTAGAGATTTCATCTCCTATAGTCCACCACATCTAAAAACTAAACTTGTCTATGGAGGAATTGATCACCCTTCTATACGTTCTAATTATCAATTTTGTGTCATGCCATTCATATTGGATTTCAAAATTCTTATATAACCAAGTTTTTGCACAAATGTACCTCCATCGTTACGCCTAGAAAGGCTTTGGATTCAGACATTATGAGAAGGGTATTTACGAATTAATTATCAAAGATTCCTTCAAAGCACATGAAAAATATGGACTATGGTATGAGAAACCCACCTCTTAATCTTCCACACACACCACATTCATTTCTATCATAGGATAAAAACTATCTTCCCGATCGACACAAGATGACCCTAGGACACTGATGGCACGATCTCTATCCCGACTAACTTATTTTTAGTCAATATTTTTACATTAGGACCATTAACTTATCAAAATAATCATGATACTAACTTTATTCACAAAATTATGCACTTTAGACATTATTTATCTTGGTCTCATACTACTATCTAGAAGGTTCTTAAGTGAAGAAAGTACTAGTTAACCCCCATCTTTTGGCCATCTTACTTTATTTTATCTCATCATTACCGACCACTTGCATCCATATATCCATTTAGCTTATGTCATCCCAAGTTATTTTATCCTTGATTGGGGCTCCCAGAGTAGTACCGGGTCACCCGTGGGCACCTGGGTCCCACCAAGGGTGACTCGGTCCTTTTTGCACTTTCCTGGCACTTTTTGGGCTCTTTATAGCCGTTTTACATCTTTATCTTTCTTGTGGTTGGTCTTTTGGGGGTTAATTATTAAACTAGATCAAGATAATCCTATAAATATAAAGTTATGAGACCATAATGAGGAACCTAACATCACTTATTACTATCACTCCATCTAGAGTTGCATACGTCTATTTCATTGGATATCACTCTCATCCACATAGCTCCATCACCAAGACATAAGGATAGGACATCTGGATCAAAATGCATAGGAGGGATTATATTTTATTCTATGCACACATTCTATTACATTTTCTACACATAGTTATTGCTCACTACTTCACAAAGTGCAACTGACACAAGAGTAACGTAGGGCATGTTCACACACACTTGTACATAGAACTACATTAGGTATGAGATGTAGTGTAGTGCTCAATTGTTAAGTCCACCATTATGGAAGCTAAGGTCAGTCCAACCCCTTCATATGCATTATTTTTTTTTAGGGGTTTGATGAATGTTTTGGGGTCTTTTAGGTTTTTCTTTCATCTTGGATTATTGGTGAAATCTAATGTGGGACAATGAAGTTGATGTGACAAACAATGAGGGTTTTGGACCATCTGCCAAACCAATGAAGATTAGTTTCAGAGCATTTTCACAAATCAGGACACCCAGATTACAGACCAGAGCACCTGTAGGCACTACGGACCTGCTCAAGGTGCTAGGTGCTCCAGTCCTGCTAGATCCTCCAGATGCACCCTTTTCAAGACTTCTGCATAATAATTCTTGATCCCTGATTTTCTAGTAACACTTATGACACAATCCTATCACTTCATCGAATCAGCCAAGATTTTTCCTCTTCTTTCTTGCACATTAGGGTTAGAATTTCCTTTTGAATAGTTTTTTTTATCTCACATTCTTATTTATAACATTTATTTACTTTATTACAACTTCTCATAGCTTAGATTAACTATCCCCTTACTACATAGTTAATTCATTTTTAGTTAATCATTATGGTGAAACCAATATTCGCACACCATCCCTCTTTTCATTTTTTCTTCATATGCCCGTCACTTGTAGAGGGAATTTTGGGACTTTTTGATATTGTGAGCTTCCCTCATTCACCCATAAGGCTTCCAAATAAATGGCCAATATATCTACTTCCGTCGCTCCTACTAGAAATCCATTAGATAGTTACAATAATGTGCCTCTTCACGAAACTAAGGCGTCTAATAGTGAGAAGCCATATGATGAAGATATCTATGTTGACCAAGATAACATTAATGCTATTACCAAATTTCACCAAGCTTTGCATGAAAACCTTACTCATCTCCCTAATGTCTTGCATTCTCTAATCGTCACTCAGCAGGCTCGTGATGCTTCAATTGTCACCATTGCTTCATCTGCTCCCATGGTCTTCACTTCACCCGATTATGTTTCTACTCCCATTCCTACCACCACTGCTCCCACCATTTACTTTGGTACTCTTCCTTTACATTTTAGTTCCTCTTTGAACTCCCTAGATTTGACCTCTTTATACTAGGACTTAGAGAATCAGATTCTACAACTTCAACTAGATACTTCACGTACATCAGCATCTCTAGATTCTACCTCATTACTACATACTCCTTTCACACCTACCATATATGCTTATACATTACCAAAAAATTTTGTCTATCCTAAGCTACCTATATTTAAAGGCCATGGTGACCCATAAGAGCACCTGTTATCCAAAATAAGCCCCCTGCTTATTTTAGCTAACTTGCCTTCTTTCTTTCCTTCCTTATGCTTTAATATGAAAATTTACACATTTTAAGAACTCAAAGGATTCTAGAAATGGCTTCACTAGATAGAGAATTTTTTCACCTTTCCAGAAAGGTAAAATTTTACTCCTAACTCCTTGTAATTTTTGAGTTATGGCTTGGTGGAGTTTTTTGACAAATTTTTCCCAAGACAGGCCCGCATCCAATGAAATGGCACCACATGGCAGAGGAGGTCAGGATGGTAGGGAAAAGTTGGAAAATTTTTCAAGAAGGTTGGTAGAGGTGCAAAGGGAAATTTTTTCCCGTGGACCCGTGGAAGGAATGGAGAAAATTTTGTTAAGGCCCTGCCGAGCAATCACATAATGCCACGTGTCCTGTTAGCAGAGGGAGTCGGGGTGGCATAAGTATTTTTGAAACTTTTCCAAAGTTACAAAAGTGCAAAGGGAAGAATTGGATGCACATTTCCACCAAGCAACCAGAAGATGACATGTGTCACCAAGAGAGTAGGGCGTAGGAAAATTTTGGGATTTTTTCCCAATGTAAAATCAAAAGGAGAAAAGTGAAGTTTGAGCCTGTGATTCCATCAGCTAATTAGGAAGCGCCATGTGGCAGTAGAGTGATGGGGCATGAATAATTTTTGGGAAATTTTCAAGTTTCGGCCCGCCAGCCTGAATTTTTCCCTAAAGTTGCCATTTTTTCCCTAAATCTTTAGAGGGGCATAACTTTCGATCCTGAGCTCATATTTTCATGTTCCTTATATCATTAGAAAGCTGTTGAATTTCTCCAAACAATGGATTATTAATTTATTTTTTTTGGTGGATTTGGTGGGATAAAAAATGAGAAAACATCTTTGGCACGTAAAAAATATAGAATTGACATTCAACCACCAAAATTAATGAAGTATGGGTTGTTTTTTGGATCTGCAGAGCAATGTAATTTAGCGTATGGGTTTTTCCATGAATCCCATCACTTTGTAGGTGAAATTGAAAGGATTTTATTGGTTCTTGAGCTCATAAATCAATTTTCCCATGTTTTTGCTTTTCCTTCGTTCTGCTTTACCATTAAAAGCTAGTTTTGGCTCATTTATAAAGGGTTGAATGTTTCTTATTTCTAACAAGCTCTTCCTTTCACTTTAGTACGTGGATTTGAGGAGTTTCAGACCTCCCATGGAAATTTTAGCTCATTTTTTCCTTCTTTTCTATTACAACATATTGTATCAATTCTGGAACTGACAATACATGCTCTGTGATTGATTTTCCAAATCTCTCTTGCATTGGTTTGTTTCCTTATGATATTTAATTGTATTTTGGAAAAATTGTGCATGTATTGATGCTGCATCCTCATGATATATGTCTATTATTTGCAAAACAGAATTTTATCACTCCTTTGGTGTATCACTATTTTAGCTTACTTTTGTTTTCTAATTTTTATGTTTCTTTCAACCTTGTATCCTTGGAAATTTTAGAGTAAGAGTTTTGAATCAGAAACTCTAAAAAATTCATGCATACACCTAAAAATAGGGGTAAGAACCCGCTTTCTCTGGAGGGTTTTCTCACCTTGCAAGGTCCCACACCTTGGAGAAAACTCAATGTTGTGTAGTCACACTAAATGACCCAATTCTAAACTGAAGATCTAAAAGTCATTTAGGGGGTGCTGTAGATTTACACTAATAGTTTTGGCACACCCGGTGGGTCCTTAGAGGTCTCCATCTTCATTACAAAAAATTTGATGTGCAATTGTTGTAATTTTCTTGCTTGAAATAACCTTGATTTGCACATCTGGCGACTCCAAATGGATAGAATCAACTGGTTTCAGCAGTCCAGGCTTGAAGATTCATGAGAAGAATCCAAACAAGTTCAAGGACCACAGAGGAGGGATTGTTTAAATATCTACAATTATCCCCAGAAAGAGGAGTCTGAGGAAGAAGGATTCAAAGGTCTCCATCTCCACCAAACAGAACTCTATCAACTCCTCCACCTGGTAGACCTTTCATCCAATCAACAAGGGTTCTCGGGCCAATCAGAATGACACAACCCAACCCTTATGTCAACTTTACTGGTAGCAATCCACTTGCTCTCAATGCACAAAACCCAGTTCCAATTACAAAATTGAAGAACATCCCATACTTTACTAGGGTAAATCAAACGACTCTTGGTGATCATGTCAAAGACATTGCTAATGTTTGTGCAATCCATGAGATTGTTGAGATGCAAATTACTATCAAATTATTGGCATCTTCATTCAAAGGGAAAGCCTTGCAATGGTTCAGGAGCCTTGAGGCAGGTTCTATCCAAAATTGGAACTAGTTGTGCATAGCTCTCCACAACCAGTTTGGAGAAAAAGGGGACAACCTGTGTCTATTAGAGAAACTGACAACTATCAAGAGAGCTCCCAATGAGTAGCTAACAGAATTCAATTTAAGATTTAAAAGAACATGGGATAGAATCCCATTGGTAGTGAGGCCAACAAATCAAAATGCTTTCTTATACTTTCTCAAGGCTTTAAATTTTGACATTTCTATGTTGATACAATCCATGGGAGGTGAAACTATACCTGTAGCTTACAACATCACCATTAGGGATGAGAATTGTTTGATCCAAGCTAGTAAACTTGCACCTAGGCCTCTTATGCCCTTATATCCAGACTTGGAAAGCCCAAGTGCTAGTCAAACACCTCCTTTAGATCCTATTCCCACTCCTAGGAATCAAATTTTAAGTGAAACTTCTACTTCATCATCTAGTGCCTCAAATGAGCTCTAAAAAGTTATGAAAAAATTACAAAAATTAGGCAATGAGCTGGTTACACTCAAGAGGTAGAAAGCTCAAAGTTTTAGGCCTTCTTATCAGCCTCAAACTCAGTCTAATAGATAACCATATCAGCCTAATAGGCCACCTAACCCAACTACAAATCAAAATCAAGTGAGACCTCCTGTTGATAGACCATTTCAGCCCTATAACCCCAATGTTACATCTACCTCTAAAGCCTTAGTGCCAGTGAAAAATAATATATCTCAAGAGTATGATTGGTGTTTCCCATGCAACGAACCTCACAACCAGTCTATATTCTTCAGTGGTGCTTTAAACCAAGCTTTGATGGTGACAAAAAATGGTGTAGAGAGTGAGGTGAGTTAAGAAACAAACCAACGACAAGGAACATCTCAAAAAAATACAACTCCAAATGAGACTACACTTGTGAATTAGTAGGCTAAATATTTTTGTGGTATGAATGAAACACCTTCTCAGAGTGTAGTAGCTAACACATGGTCTAATAGGAGGAATATTGGTGAAGGGAAGTCATTAGATCCAAGTGATTCACAACCTTCCACCACTCTACAAGGTGTTGGAAAGCAAAATACAGTTCCAAATGTGTAAGGACAACCCAAGACACCTTCTATACCAGCTCAAATACCATCTATTGTAGCCTATGTACAAGAAAAGAGTGTGAAAACTAAAGGGAAGAAAATATATGGTTCATCCCCATTTAGCATCATTGAACAAATGAAGAAGACCAATGTGAACATATCTATGTGGGAGTCACTATCTATCCTAGGCCAAAGGGATCTACTACAAGCTGCCATGAAGAATTGGTCAACCTCAAATCAGAAAGCTCATATGCAAGAGAAGGTACTCAAAAATGCCACCGAGCCTGAGGGAAATCTTGGAGGATAAAAAGGTAAAATTTTTAAAACCCCCTTCGTCCTACGTTTCATTGATAATTTGGGATAAACTATTACATAATTGTATGATTGATTTTGGGGCAAGTAGTTTCGTGATGCCCAAGAAAATATCTAATCAAATGGGCCTTCAATATGAAGTCATATCCAAGGGGGTGGTGCAATTAGATGGGACAACAGTAGCCATAGTTGGGGTAATTAAATATTTGAGCCTTACTTTACATGCATGCCCCAATGTCACTATTTTGCAAGATGTGTCAATGATAGATTTGCCACCACTCTTTGCCATATGTTTGTCAAGGGATTTCATAGAAAAAATTGAAGCCTACCTATCTTCTGATTGGTCACACATGCTATTTAGGACAAGGTATGGAGCTAAGGAAACAATCAGGTCTGAACCTATTACAAAATTTCACATTGAGCCTTATACTCCAAGCCCAATCAATGCCAACTGTTCAACATTTGATGAAGAGGATTATCCAAGCACGCATGAAGTTGACACCAAAGTTGGAAGCAATTCAGATTTGACTCTTGATGAATGGGAAAGAAAGGTACATGCTTTTGATCCCTACAAGGAAATAAAGGAATCTGAGCTAGGAGTCTATTACATGCATGAAGAAAATCATCCTCTCCCTAAAATCACCAACCTAGACCATAAAGATGACAATGAGGTATGGCAGTTGTTCTTTGATGGATCAAGAAGTAAACAAGGTGTAGAAGGGGGAGCTGTGCTTGTTTCACCTCAAGGCATTAATTATTATTCAACTTTTAGATTTTAGTTTGTATGTTCTAACAACACTACTGAATATGAAGCTTTGATACATGGATTACATTGGTCAAGTAAGAGAGGCATAAAAAAATTACAAGTCTTTGGTGATAGTGAGCTGATTGTTAATCAAGCTAAAGGACAACATGCCACCAAGAATGACCTGCTCAAGAGTTATAAGAATAGAGTGTGGGACCTCATTGAGGATTTTGAGGGCTTTGGCATCAACTCCATTTCTAGGAAAGAAAACCAAGCTGCTGATAGGCTTGTAGCAGTTAGAGCAACCTTTGACGTTGTGGAAAGTATCAAAAGGGATAAAATAAAGCCAAGTATCCATGTGATTGTGAGGCCATCAGTGCCAGAAAACAATGCGAGTTGGCAGGTGTTTGAGAGTGACCAAAAAATCATCAATTTCTTGTAAGAGGAAGCTAAGTTCTTAGCCAAAAATCAGGAAAAGTTAGAACAACAGTATGGTGATCAAGTGGTACAGTGGAGAACTAAAAAATGGTCAAAAGGACTCATGACTTTAGAGTCTATTTTAAATCATAATGATCAATTTAGGAAGGAGAAAGAAAACATCCAAGTCAAGGGAGAGGATTCAGAGCCCATCTCAGTTGGAGAAGGCAAGTCACTTCAAATTGGTAAAGCGGCAACCGAGCAAGAAAGGTATGAATTCATGTAACTTTTCCAAGAGTTCCCAGATGTATTTTATTGGACCTATGAATACTTGATAGGTTTCAATCCCAAGATATCTCAACACACAATTGAACTAGATCCAAGTGCTAAACCCATCAGGAAAAAACAAAGACCGGTCAATCCACACATTGAGCCTCTCATGAAGAAGGAATTGAATAAGTTAATAGAGGTAAGTATCATATTCCCCATCAAGTATTTAAGATGGGTTGCAAACTTGGTTCCAGTTAGAAAGAAGAGTTGAGAAATTAAGTTGTGTGTAGACTTTAGAGATTTGAACAGAGCATCCCTCAAGGATCACTACCCACTTCCTTCTATGGAGCAGATTTTACAAGTTGTTGCTGGCTCTAAGAGGTTTTCATTGCTAGATGGTTATTTAGGGTATAATCAGATCATGGTAAAGGAAGATGATCAGTTCGAAACAACCTTCACCACCAAATAGGGAAGTTATGCATATAAAAAAATTCTATTTGGGATGTCTAACGCTAGAGCTACTTTCTAAAGGGCAATGGATATGGCATTCAAGGGATTGATCAACAAAATAGTGCTGATATACCCAGATGATATTACTGTATTTTCTAAAAGTGCATCAGACCATCTCTTTCATTTGAGACAAGTGTTCTAAAGATGTAGAAGATTTGGGGTATCCTTGAATCCCAAAATATACATTTTCTTAGCTCATGAAGGAAAGCTCCTAGGCCAAATTGTTTCCAAAGAGGGATTAGCAATTGATCCAGAGAGGGTTGAAGTAATAAGAGCACAACCATTTCCAAAGCATAAGAAGGCTCTTAAAATCTTCTTGGGAAGAACCAATTTTGTTCAGAGGTTTGTTCCAAACTTTGTAGCCCTTGTCAAGCAAATAACCATGATGTTGAAGAAAAGTGTGGCATTCAAATAGACAACTAAAGGTAAGGCAAGTTTTGAGGCAATCAAAGAAGTTATCTCATAGGATCCAACTCTCATTAACCCAGATTTCTCTAAATACTTCATCCTTTATGCATTTGGTGGTGATGACACAATTTCTACAATTTTAGTATAGAAAAACAAAGGAAATAGAGAGCAACCAATTGCCTTCTTTAGCCAAATCTTGGAGGACTATGAAGTAAGGTATTCCTTCATTGAACAGCATGTTCCTGCAGTGATTAGGATCTTGAAGAAATTTAATCATCTAGTTTCAAACAACAAGGTTCAACTATTGGTTTCTCATGTGGGTGTTTCACCTGATTCTAGATCATTTCTTTGAAGTATTGAAGAAACAAATAGGGTAACAAGCATAGGAGGAATACCTATTTTAATGTTGGTTGATGGGTTGTTGCATGCGTATGACTTCTGAATCCACAAGTGATTGTGAGAGCTTCCTTTTGGCTAGGAGGAACTACCTATAATGCAAAGTAAGACCACTAGAAAAATTTAAACAATATAATCAGTGAACTGCCTAGTGTATGCTAGATCTGGGAAGTGTGATACTTCCTAGATGGTTGTCAGTCCACTATTTTAAACAATTGAATGTGGTAAATAAGGTAAAACCTATTGTAATTCGAAATGATTTAGGTATCTCACTTAAAACACAATAAGAAATATATCTAATCTAACAGGATAGGTTAGAATAGGATCTGAAGGTCAAATAACTGGTTCTGGGTCTCTGTAGGTCTGACAGAGGTCTTAGGAAGATCACAGGTGAATGAGGGTGAAAGGGAGTTAGATGGATAGGTCCTTGTTCTGGGTTGTATGGGAAAATACAGTGACCGATGTCGATTAAGGGTGATCAATGGTGGTTAGGTGTAACTGGTGTCGGTTACTGTGGAAAACTGGGAATGTCACAGAATGAGATTTAGGTCTCCTTTGTGATTACATAAAGTAATTTGGTTGGTCGGGATGAGGTATCGAGTGATTTGGGTAGGATTTGGTGAGGTTCTAATGGGTATATGGAGGGGTGAGTGTTGGAGGAGGTCAATGGGTGGCTAGGTAAACAAAACATTATAATATAATGATGAAATGGAATGAAATAGAGAAGTATAACATTTACTTACTTGGATTTTGGTCCTGGATGTCTGTAAGTGAGGGACAAAGGTGCTGATGAGAGATTTGAAGGCTTCAGGTGATCACCAACTAAATGAAAGTTTTTGCATGGGCTGCATATACATTCACCTTTGCTTTGTTAGATCAGATCATTGCTGGGATGGTTGTGCAGGAAAAGATGCTTGATATCCTTCCTTGCATGTGTGTTCTTGTTGAAATTCACTCTCAGAATATGTGATATATCTCTAGAATGTGCTAATGGTCACCAAATTTTTCAATCCTTTTCCAACCTTCTGCCAACCTTGAGAATAAGGTTGTTTTGGGATTAAAAGGGGAACTGACGATGGTTCCGTCTTAATCGACGATGGTTAGGGGTAACTGGCATCAGTCAAGGTGGGATTTCCTAGGTTTACTAAACTAGGGAGATCCTCTTGATTTCCTCAGATCTCATGCCATTAACCCGTGGATTACATTGGGAGCTTCTTGTAAGCATGCAGGAATGTGCTTAGAGAGAATGTAGGCATTGATTTTTAGGGTTTAGGTAAGTCTCAGTTAGTTATGACAACTTATTAATAATTGGTCTTAGGGTAAGTTGGCTTGATGAGGTGTCTAAGTGAGGTGTATGTGTGTATATTATTTAAATTAAGATATTTAAATAATAAATATGGTGAGGCTAATGAATTAATTTAATTTAATTAATTGAATTAATATTAATAGGGTGAAGAGGGCCATGGCTAGGTGAATGTGATGAAGGGTGCTTATTTGTTGAGGGACCAAAGGGGAGTGTGACCTAATTTTAGTGTCTAGATTTTTCCCCTTTTATTTGTGTAGCTTGTATTGGTAAGCGACACCAAAAAAAATAAGATGTGGTTGTCCCATGTGTAGGTAAAGGTGATCCCCTTCAAACCAGGAATTGATGAGGCAGAAGGCAGAATCGGTGAGTGGTTTGATAAAAGGTAAATGGGATGAAAAGGAAGGTGGGCACGAGGGAAAAAGGGTGAAATTTCTACTTGGGTAATCTAGGTAATGGGTCAGGGTCAAAGGTAACAACAGTCAAACGCACACACATGTATAAACTATAGCACGCTACCAGGTTAAAGAGTAGGAAAACTCTACATTGTCTAAGGTCGATAGGTTTATCCAAACAAGGTTGAAGTGATTCTAGTATCCAAGGTATAGAATATGGTTAGGAAACAAAATGTAGGTAAGGTGCAGGAATGTTTAGGTATGTTCCAGTACAAAAAAGGTAGGGTCAGGATAAACGGTCACGGTAATAGGTTAGGTAAGGTCATTAAACCAACAACACAGGTAAGAGTGCTGCAAGGTATAGCGAACACATGAGGTCAAAGGTCACTAGTGATGGTCCAAGTCCAAATATCTAGGTCATGACACAAGTAAGGCCAAGGTAGGGGTAAAATAATGAGTCCCCAAAGGAGGAAAAAAGGAGGTAGTAAATGATGAGGTTAGGAAAGGTGAGGTAAATGGGTAGGGTAAAGGTGGGGTGAGGTAAATGATCAAGGTGAAGGTTGGGTGAGATTAAAAAAGGAAGTAGGGGAGGGTAAAAGGGTAAAATTGAGGGTAATGTTCAGGTGATGGTGACCGATGCTGGTCATGGATAAATAATGTAAACAGAGGAATACCAACGATGGTTAAGTAGGGCATGCGATCAAAGCTGGTCAAGGGTAATCGACATCGGTTAGGTCGGGTTTGTTATAAAAACAAAAAATCTACATGTTTTGGCTCATTTGTTATTTCACAAAGTGAGAAAATGACAAAAAAGAGAGAAAAGAGAGAATTTTTTTTGGACGAAATGGAACAGTGAGCTAGCAGTGTGATTGATGAGTGATTAGTTGGTGAGTAGTGGGTCCACAAGATCAGTGCGAGGTATTTGATTGGGCGAAGGTTTCAGGTATTGATTTGGTGATGGTGGAGGCCAAAGAGGGATCAGGAGGGCCTCTAGTATAGTGGCTAGATGTGCCACTGAGACGGCGACAATGTGATGAGGTAAGTGCTCTACTCTATGTTGTTGATTTGATATATTAGAGGATTATTTTAGTGTTGGTTTAGGTTTTGTTTGTTTTTCGGATTGGTGGGTGGGCACAAATTAAATTTGGGAAAGGGGGGAATATCAGGTAAAAGGAGTAATGGGGAGGGTAATAAATGGGATAGGGAGGGTGGGTGGAGGTCCAAGGGTAGTTTAGGTTATTATAGGTGGGTAAAAGGGGTAGGGGGAGTTTTTTTAGAAAGGGGGGTTTTGGAAAATTGTGGGTTTTTCCACGACAGTGACCGGTGTCGATCAAGGTTGGCCGCCATTAGTTAGGTGGAACCATTATTGGTCACCAAACAGGTGACTGATGTTGGTTAAGGGGTAACCGGGGTTGGTAAGGGTGAACCGGTATCGGTCACCAAATAGGGGACCGATTCCGATTAAAGGGTGACCGGGGTTGGTTAGGATGAACCGGTACTAATCAGATTAGTGGGAAAAAAGGTCCAAAAGTGATGTGGGCTAGGTAGTTGAGATGGGTAGGGTGAGAATAGGGTGTAGGAAAATGATAATTGTTTAATATGGAATGATACATGTAAATTAATGTTGTGCTTGTATTGGACGCAGGGGAGAGTGCAACTACATATGCGGGACAAGGTTCCGCCTCTACTGGTGACAGTGCATGACATAGTAACCCTAGAGGGGTTATAGCATGTGGATGTAGTGGGCTTAAGTGGGGTTCATTGCTATAGACATGTAGCTTGGTAGCCTAGTTAGATGGTCGCGCTCATCGATAGATGGGAATCCGTGACCAACACGTTCCACCTGCCAACGGGTGAGATGACTATCACCCTAGAGGATGTGTTCTGGATTCTTTGATTACCCATATTGGGAGCCCAAGTTTATTCTATCTCCTTCAAGGCCTTAGAGAAGATGATTATGTCTATTTTTGGAGAGGGGATGGCCGATTTGAGATTCCATAGTGCTAGCTTGAGCTATGGAGAGATGTACCTAGCCCATCTGGAGGAGACGAGGCTAGTGGTTCTATTAATGGAGGTAGTGTGCTGCTATGCACTACCAGATGCAGAGGGTGGATGATTTCCCTGATCACTGATGGGGGTAATCCATGACATGATGATGGATGAGACTCGCTTTGCCTGGGCACCAACATTCTTGGTGCAGCTGTACAAGGAGTTGTGGGCATATGGGTGGTTCTGTAGGTTTAGCTTGTGTTGTATGTTTTTACTGCACTAGTGGGCCTACGAGCACATAGTTTGTGTATGGCCTATAGGGATTCCTCAAGCAGATGCATTCCCAGTGCGATTTGTGTAGGTGGGGTACAAGAGATGGGTGTTGGTGATAGGAGAGCAGAGATCTGAGAGGCCCACACATGATGTGGCCCATTTTCAACAGTTACTGGAGGGGTTATCTGGAGTGGACATCATATGGAGGCCATATGTGGGACTCCCCTCATATAGGCATATGCATGAGGAGCTAGCTGAGCTCCAGCTAGAGAGATGGATACAGGGTCACTGTGCTGGGAGGACGAGATGATCTGGGTAGATAGAGTCTGATGGCAGTTTGGGCTAGTATAGGACATACCTCCGCCCTTCCCATAGTACCAAAGACATGACATGAAGAGGCCCTTACCTCTACTAAAACCTATAATGCCCACAGGTAGGAGGAGCAGCTAGTGGACCGATGGATAGATGATGCTAGATGCAAAGATAGGTACAGGAAGTGGTGGGTGGCTCAGTTACGAGCCATACCACCCAGACTGAGGCAGCCAGATCTAGATACCATTACAGTGCAGAGAGACACCCTATAGGGGTAGGTAGCTATGCTCATTACCCAGTTGGATATACTGTAGACACATCTAGAGGGCTCAAAGGTGGAGGTAGTAGAGATGCGCATACAGGTGGCTAGTCTGCAGGCTCATATGGCTAGTGGAGGAGATGGAGATGGAGAGGAGGGGGATGGTTAGGTGGCAGCCTTACAGGCTCAGGTGGTAGGTTTACATGGTCAATTGGCCATAGCCCAAGCATAGATTGGGGTCTTAAAGGCCCAGATACAGACACAGAGGTAGGGGGCACCACCACAGGCACCGGGAGCATGCAACATTCCCATTTTAAGACTTTAGAATCAAGAGATTTTTTATTTTTTATTTTTACTTAATAATGTTCACTGTTCTAAATAAAAAAATATTTAGAACAAACATTCCATGCCAATCAAATTCAATGGATAAACATATGCAGCTGTAATGACTCGGTGATTCACCGATCTATTCATTCCATAACTTGGTAAGCTACCATTCTATTTATGTTAACTTATGTATTGAATACATATTTTATACTTCGTATAATTTGTCATCCTACCCTACACCGGCTATTGAGTGATATGTTTAAAGAAAACATATGAATATCTGTTACTAATATTCATCTAATATCACATTGTTTTAAACTTGGTGACATAGGACAACGTAACCAGTAGTTTGCGATACTTTGGCCAAATATTTATAACATACTGTGTATGTCATTATTCCTAGATGGCATACTCGTCATTTTAGAATACGTCCTTCACCTCACTCTTCTATTATCATGATTGGTCTTTACTAACTACCATCAGTCCACTTGTTCTAGGTTTTACCCTAGCCCTAGATAGAAACATAACCTATTATAGGAAGACACTCACAAAGGCTTAGGGTAGATGGGCATACTCATTTGACCTAAGTCATCCGAATGTGAAAACCTACCCTAAGTATCCTAAATATGCTCCTATTCAGACTTGGAGAGAAACTAGGTTCAAGTCTGAGTTCCAGATGTGTGTAGATCTAGATGATCAATGAGGAAGGGTGATGCCACATGTCAACTGCAACATTGTATTCTCAAGAAGATCTAATCCTTCTCGAAGGTATAACCCTACAGTTGGCATGTGCCAACATCCTATAGAAACTACCTCATTGAGATGTACATACCCCCAAGGAGATTGTTAATACATTATTAGTTTGGATTAAAACCATATTACACCAACCCTACCAAACCCTAATCCAACACTTAATAAGCTCTTCCTAAATTTGCTTCATTTAGCCCACTAAGAACTTTGTTATTTTCATAGTCGCTATTAATAATTGATCACATACATTAAACTGTCAATTAACCATAACTGTTCAGCGTTATAATATGTCTTATTTAATAAGTACAATAACTTTTTAGAAATTTCAACGCTAGAATATATCCAATATAAGGTAGGCTTCATACAAAATGAAGTCTAATAAATTGTAGTCATACTTGCAAACCTTTTTTTTTTATATTCCCTTAAGAAAGAGAAAGAGTCTTTCTCTACATGTTACGTGTTAGGGTTTATCCTACCCAATGTCCACATTTTCTTAATGTATGTTCATCATGTTGGTGCTAATTCTCAGTTTGCATAATGTGCCCTAATGTTCCATGCCCAAATCTACTCACAAATGTTTTATTTTTTGGTTTGGTGGTATGCAGTTCATCTTCCCCAATTGAATGCTTTGAAGATGCCCAAGATATTATTGTATTTCCCTAATTTGAAACAACAATCCAAGTTTCCCCCTTTTTTGCGCCCTAGCTTTCTCAAATGGTTAGGTTGTGTCATTTTTCCTTTGTCAAATCACACAAAAAGTTGAAATTGATCAAATCCGAGTTGTTTGCAATTAAAATCCCAATCCCCAGGTCGAAGACAACGTCAAATCATGTTTTAATTGATTTAAAACCAAGAAATCTGCCATCCCTGTCAAAAATTTTGAATTCTAGGGTATCCTCTATATTTTTCACATTTTGATGGTCAGGCAGGTGTTTTCTACCCATCAAATTCATCCTCTACATACAAGGGCAACGTGGTGGGTTCCTATTGCCCAAGGGTGGTCGGGAAATGTTTTCTAACTTATTTTTTTCAAAATTTTGGAAAAAGGAAAATTTTTTGATCCGGGGCTCTGCCTTTTACATTAGGGTGCCTACGTGGCACATTGTGATTGGTCAAAGGATCGGTGGGTTGTCCTTATGAAATTTTGCCTTCATTTTGTAAAAAAATTTCAAAGTCACATTTTTCCCCAAAGGCCCGCAACGAATGGGAAGAGCACACATGGCTAGGGGGACATGCGGGTGGAGGGAGGATTTGGTGAATTTTTGTGTTTTTTGGCTCAAAGTGTCAAGGGAAAATTTAGACCCGAAGGCCCTCATCCAATAGTAGGTGGACACATGGCCAAAATATGTCAATATGAGGGGTCAGTGGGTTTTGTGATGGTTTTGAAGTTTTAACTTCAAATGGTATAAAGTCAAGTTTTGGGCCAAAAGTCCCCAACCAATGAGAAGAGGACATGTGTTTGGAAATGTAAAAAATTTAAGCAGGGGGGCTGAAGGAAAACTTTATGAAATTTTTGCCACTCTAATCTAGAGCCAACATGTGTCCCAAATGGAAAAATGAAGAGCAGGGTCCCGAGGAGGAATTTTGAAATTTTGCAAATTTGGCAGGGAGGTTATAAGGAAGAATTGGGGGCCTGGACCCGCAACGAATGGGAGAGTGCCACATGGCAAGGAAGAGATCGGGTGTTTGGGCTCGTGGAGAATTTTGAGCAAAATTTCCTTTTTTAAAAAAGGGAGCAAAATGGATAGAATTGATCCATGTTTTCAATAGGGCCCACCCTTGGATACGTGGCGGGTCCAAGGGAGAAGCTGGGAAATTTCGTAAAATTTTCCAAAATAAAAAAAGGTTACAAATGTATTTTAAAGATGGGAGCTCGATCTAATCATGTTTTGGCAGGTGTCCCACCTTGTCTAGAGTCAAAAAAGGTATTTTTTGAGCTTATTCATGGATCTCATCTGCCACGTGGAGGGCGGACATTTAATGTCGATACAAAATCGACGAAAACTATGCATTCACCCTTTTGGCCGCCATGAGAGCTCCAAGAATCTTGAAAATCACATTTCTCCATCAAATTACATCAAATTTTATATGATTTTACATCGTCTTGGCCTTTTGAGTGCAATGGCACTGTTTTCATGACCTAATTCGGTGATCTATGATGTTTTTGATACATTTTTGCTTGGGCTCGATAAAAAATGTGAAAGATGAAAATAAAAAATTACAGAGGTAAAAAATGATTAGTAAAAGATGTTTGCATGCCTAAATGGTAAAAACGTGACCTTGGGCTGGATAATGATCAAAATTTTGTAATGATTTAAGATTTTTGGGCACACCTGACGTTCATCGAACATTTTTCTGTTTGTTGTCCCTTTCTGTAAATCATGAATTTTTTGTAACAAATTTGATCTCATAAGCATATTATTTTCTTGGGAAGCAAGACTCCAAGCTGACATAGGGTATATATCATATTTTTGGAGAATTTGAGAAGAGGAGAGAAAGGACGTAGAATTTTCAAGGAAAAGACTGAAAGAAATCCATTTCTCTTGAGAAAACCACTTGAGAACCATTTTTAGTTCTCTCTTGTATAAGATTTCATCATGTTGAGTTGGTTTCAGTTGTAAATCCATCAACAAGCTCTGAGATTATTTTCTTAACATTCCCTTGCTGATGTATTCGATCAAATTTTGGATTATTTGATGTTATCTCTGGGAAAAATTTGTATATGCTTATGTTTTAGAATGCTTTCAATTTGTGTTTCTTGCTCATGTTGCAATCTTGTGTTTGGGATCTCTCTTTATCACACAGGGTCTCATTTCTTGTTGATGGTTTGATGGCATCTGCAATCTTATATTCAGAAGAGCTTTCATCTGATAAAAGATAAACAAATTTAAAATTATTTAACTATCCTTGAATCTTGAAATTATTTGTAAACCTTTGGGTGCACCTTAGGTCATTACAAGATAGGGATTTTTGGATACTTTGTTGGTATATTTGCTTTAAGATTTTTTAGCAGGTTGTCAAAGATTATGTGGAAGAGTGCAGATCTGGGCCTCCATTTGTGCACATATTTTGGTTGAAGGAGTATTTTAAACCTTTTGAAGCATTCCTACTGTTTAAGTGTTAGAAATTTCTTGCAAAGGCCCTTAGAGAGTTTGGTAATCTCTGGTTGGTCTTTTCTAACATCTCCCAACAAAATTTCATTCAAAATAACTAACCCTACCCTATAATACCCCTTTATTACATTGTGTGTTAACAAGAGAATACAATCCATTTACAAAAAATGCACAAAGAAGATCAAGATAATAATATGCCTCTAGCAACCTTAGTCTTGTTTTGAAAACATTTCCATCATTTAGTAATGAAAACTCTTTTGAGTTTGAATAATGGAGAATTGATCATGTTTTCCCAAGGTTCCTTCCATACAATATGTAAAATACAAGGATATCTCCACCTCCTTCACTAAACAAAGGTTGCAATATAGGTTCTCTTGCCTTGGTTGATAGGCACAACCTAAAATAGTGAGGATCAGTTCAAAATACTTCTAAGGTGTTACCCATTCCTTCAAATCTTGAGTCTTGATGAGTCAGATAGATGTCTCCCTAGCTACAAATGACATACAAATCATTTATTTTCCTATGAGTGTCTTGTGTAAATCCATGATGTTGCTTGAGTTGTGAAGGATATTAAGTTTGGGTACCAACACCAGAGTGGTGCCATTACCAGGGACTTCTTGGAATTTCTTGGTGGTTTGTAATTATTTGAAGGGTCTGAGCATTTGTGTATTCAAGTGTTTGAGCTATTGCAGTGCCAAGGTATCACCTTATTTTTTAGATCTGCAAGTTTTAAAGCAAAGGTTTCAATCTCAATGTGCCCTTTTTCTTTTCCCAGTAGTTTAGACACTTTGTTGCATTATGTTTGGTTGATTTAAGAAGAAGGTCTAGTTTATAAAGCCTTGCAAAGTTGTCAGTACTAGCAAACATCTGAAAAAATTATTTTAGTGCATTCTTGCACAACTAAGGTGGAATTCCTTAGTGGTGACCTCATGCTTATTTGAATTTAGAAATACCAGTGTCTTGAGCTTTCTGTCATTTATTTTTGTGTTGTTGATCTCTGCAAAACTGGAGGGAAGAAGATCTCTTTTCCTTAAAGACTCTGCTAAAAAATTGTTCTCAGATTTAAGAAATTCATAGTTGGAAGGGAGAAGAGTTTGGAAGGTGGTTAAAGGTCAGACATTAGGCAAAGATATAGTCATTAGAGAGAGAAATCATCCTTTGATAGAGGACTATCACTCTTCTTCAAGTGATTCTGATTCAAGCGATCCTCTCATAAACTTGTTTGCCTCAGCTAGTGAAGATCCTTCTGCTTAACCTGGTAAGTTGTTTCTCCAATCTGCACCTCTGTTTTATAATTCGAGTAAAACTTTCCAAGAAAATAAGCACTTATAGGATACCAGTCTTGTGAATCACACTTTGAGCCCCAAGTATATTGTACTCCTCACCACCTTGTTTAACCTCCAAGATCACCCCCACCAAACAATATGGCTCAGCTTAGACCTCCATTTGTTGTTAACCTATAAATTTTGGAGGAATGGATGGCTACCCAAATGTTGTCCCATAGGATGTCAGAAATAGGTTTCCAAAATTCTAGGGTAACAATGCTATTACTGGTGATCAGCATCTCAAACTTTTTGATAATATGATGGAAGATTTTGAGATAGAGTTTGAGGATGTGTATATTAAGTTGTTTATTCATACACTAGAAGAAGATGCTAGGGATTGGTACAAGGCTCTGCCTGATAACTCTATTGATTCATGGACTGAAATGAAAAATGCATTTAGGTTGCAATATGGAGATAGGACTGATCCTAGATTTCTTTTGTTTGAGTTTGAGAATATCAAGAAGAACCCAAATCAATCAGTCCATGAATTCAACACAAGGTTTAACAAGACTTTGAGAAGGCTTCCTGTTGGTTTGAGGCCTTGTGATGAATCTTGTTTAATCAAATATACAGATGCATTTGACAAAAAGGCAGCCTACTACCTAAGAAATAAGAACCCAACCAATATAAGACAAGCTTTCCCCATGGCACTTCAAATTGATAACAATATCAAGGCTGTTGGGAAACCTCTTAATAGAGATGGTGTAAAATTGATAAACCCCGAAAAACCTCAAGTTGGTAAGGGTGCTGATTTAGAAGAGGTTGTGAATACTTTGGTAGGCTCTGTCAAATAAATCTCATACAGGTTGGCAAGAGCTGAGAAGAGTATTGGGTAGAATTCACAAGGTCAGCCTAGGTAGCAGGCACAAGATAGATTTAGCAATCACCATAGGAATGAGCAGAGGTTTGATGAAAAAGATAAAAGGCATGTTGGATTTGAAAATAGACAATCCCAAGAATGTTAAAATACATTGGTTCCTGACCCTCTAATTGCCAGGGTTGCTGTTGTTGATGAAGTTTCTGATATGGATTGGTGTGATAGATGTTTTCTTCCTCATCCTCCATGTGAAGAGGACCAACAATTTGATGAAGTTGATAATGAGGATGGAACTGATGATGATATTTGCATGGTGGGTTGTTCTTCAAGCTCACAAGGAGGAGAAAAATCTACTGAAGTAATAAGTGCTAGGACTGTTGTAACCTTTTGGGATTGCATAAAGTGGGTACAAGTCTTTCTTCCCCCTCATGCTATTGAAGTTGATGTAGTGCAAGATTTTGAAATTCCTAACAATGAATTTGAATACTTGAGAGCTTTGATGATCAAGAAGTATGATGGTGGTATCCCTTCAGAGGAATATAGAAAATTGTTGATGAATGATGTTGTAGCTCAAGAAAAGGACTATACCACTACAAGAAAAGTTATTAAGGGAGTTCGGCCTCAAGCCAAAACTAAAACACCCTTGCTCACAAGCATTCCAAAGGATGCTTCTAGGAAAGAAACACTTGCTAAAGGTTATACTATCCCAAATAAAAATTACAGTCCTTCTTATGCCTAGGCTACTAGGAATACTTCTCCATCTAATGAACCTTCTTGTTTCCCTTCCAATGCTATCTTACCAAAGAATTTTCTATACGATATTGCCCAAGTATTGAGCCAAATTAAAGTGAGTGTTCCAATTATTGAGTTGCTTAGAATTCTTGAGCATAAGAAGAGAACATTTGAGTACTTGGGATTGAAAGAAGAAAAGGTTACTCTAGGAATAAATGTAAATGTTATTGAGACTCCTCTTCAAATCATTACTGGCCTTGAAACACCACCAACAGTGGAAGATCTTGGAGAGGCACCTCAGGTATATTTGGGGACATCCTTGGTTGATTCCCAATTGAATGTTGATCCATTCTTTACAACTTTGCTCATAAAAGATAGACTACTTCATAATTGTATGTTTGATTCTGGTGCATCATGTAATGTCATGCCTCTAGAAGTCATGAATGAGTTGGATATCAAGGTGATAGCTACCTATGGGAAGTGTACTACCATGGATACAAGGGAAGTGCCAGTTGTTGGTTGTGTGAAGGGTTTAGTAGTGCAACTTGCAGCCTATCCGAGTAAGAACTTAAAACTTGATGTTGTAATTATTGACTGCCCTACTAAATGGGGTATGATTTTGTCAAGAAAATGGGTAGCAAGTGTTGGTGGTAGTGTTCAGATGGACATGTATTTTTCCACCATTCCCATTGAGGGTTACTTTCTCCTGAGCATACAAGTGTTGATATGTGATTTCTTGTAAAAGGATGTGTTCCTCGATTTAGAAATCATGCTTGATATGTACTGTAATTTCTTTGCAGATTGCAGATCTTGACTGAGTCAGAATATGATTAGACTCTTTTATCTATTTCATCTTGTATCTGAGTTTAATCTGATCTCGGAATAAATTATAGAGTTATCCATCTATAATACCTAGTCTTGGATCAGTGGAATTGATCCAAGTATTGCTTTAAATTTGTTCGTGATGAATTAAAATCACAGACCTTGAACAGGTTGCAAGGTATGGAAGTATTGATTTAGCTAGTCAGGAGTATGACTCAGGCTGATCTTTTGAAATAAATTGGTTCCCGATATCGAAGTATATCTGGAAGGTCTCGATCGTGGACCAGGTAATAATTCGGTTACATACGATTCTGCAGCAGAACAGGAGCTAACCCTATTCAAGAAGGTATGATATAGGTCTTTTCTGAGTGTACAGAACGTAGACCTAACTAGAATTATTAATGGTTAGTAACCTAAAACTAAAATCTAACCTAGGGGTTAGATTAGTGTTAATCTAACCTAGACCTAGGATATGTGCTAATGTCCTAAGTTAGTATCTTTGTGTAATGTGGATAGAATTAGTATTATCCTAAATTCTAACCTATGATACTAACCTAACTATGATCAAGAATGTAAAGGGGCCTATGGAGGGGTGCGAACCTTGGGCGGCGTTTTTTTATGACATTTAATGCATGGGATAAGGATGAAGGACAAGTTTTGGCAGAGGTTTTGGGAACGGCTAACTTGTGCCGACGTGGCAGGTCGCCAAAACTAATAATGAACTTGAGGTTTCATTTGACTATCGCCAATTCTGGCGGTCGGTGGAAGTGGCGTTTGAGCGGGAAGGTTGGTGTAATTTCATTCAATGCTCTCGGTAGACAAGCTCGGAACTCGCGTGAAGGCATGCAAACAGGAAGTTTGTTGGTTTGTTTGGCTTATCGCGATTTTCAGATTTCTCTCTGCCTGTTCGCTGGTTCTTCGCACCAGTCTTCTTTGTGTTGCATGGCGAGCATGAGGTTATCTATCTCTTTTCTCTGGCTAGGAGAGTATATATGTTTTGGAGATAGCAAAATTTTGTTGATCGCTCTAACTTGGAAAAGGAAAAGGAAGCCCGAGCTCTTCCAGTGGTCTGCCTCAGAAATTTGAGCAAAAATACAGGCATGTTAGGCCCTAACCTTTAAATATCTTGTTGTCTTTCAAGTGATTTCATTAGAACAACTCTGTTCAAATGATTTAAGAAATTAGATGTTTATCTATGGATATCTTGTGTGATTTTTCTTGGTACTGTATCTCTTCTGGTTCGAAATTTCATTTATCTTCTGATGGGTGTTTATTAATTTCGAACTGTGGCATTATTTCCTTGTGTTTGCATTTTGGATTGATTATGCGAAACATGTGAAATGTATGATTGCTCGGCCTGTTCGGCGTGAGCCCATGAATCGTTCCTGTGATGGGTATAGACCATTGATTGTTATGTTGTCGATTTTTGGTCGTCGATTCTTGTTTTGGAAACAGTCGGAAGAAATATTATGGAACTGTTTGTTTGTTCAGTTTGTTGAACCTTTGAAAGCCCTGTTGTGGTTTTTAGTGACAGTGGCTAATGATACTTTTTGGGTGTCACTCTGTCTTTTAAAATGGTTTGGGAACAGGTAACTATTGTGTTACAGTTTTCCTTTCGACTCAGTGGTAGTTGTTTTTCCTTGTTATTTGAGTAACGGGTAGCACGACCTCTGTTATTTTACCTTCGTGTTGCAAGAGTTTGTGGTTTATACTCTTTGGATGAAATTCTACGTTTCTTTCCTGTGCCATCTTGTGCGAAAATGTTGGTAAGGGTATCGTTGGATTCTTTGTTTCGGAAATTCAGTATTCTGGTTTGTTTTTGCCTGATTACAATGTTGCCATTGTTGGCACGGATGATTTATCATCTTACATTATTTTGGTTACTGATTGTTAGGACTCAGTTGAATTTTTTTGACAGATGGACAGTGTAACTGTTTCAATTAGGACTGTTGGGTTATCCTGTTGTTTGACCCTGTGGAGGGTATCTTGCTTCTTTTGGCTTCTGTATAAGCCTGAGATTGAACTCGTGATGTTTATTTTGGCCTTGATGGATTTCTGTGAATATTTTGACATCTTGTATATTGGCTTAATGAGTTAGGTCATGGATATTAACCCGTAACAGTATGCAATGTAAATATAGAATTACATTCGTTTTTAAATTGAATGACTCTGTGGAGTCGATTGAATGATTTATTTGTTTAAATCACTGTTCATGGTTGATCATAGATGAATTTTAGAAATTGTTGTTCCAGCGACTTAAGGGAATAATTTGTATTTTGATCTCTGTTATTCGTAAGAATACCATTGTGTCGCATTGGCAAGGGTTCAATTGGATTCTTTGTTTGAAATCAGTGATTAAAATTTCTTGCCTGAGTTTTAATTTGTACACCATTTACCTGTCCAGAAGGAAACATTGGCAATCATTTGTCATTCCACTGTTGTTCGGGTTCAGTAGAATTGTGGAAGTTAACCTGTATCTTCTTTTGCCTCAGTTGAGAACTTGACTTGTTATACTGTTGTTTGATATTGGGAAATTTTTCCTGAGTAATGGTTGTATCAAGTAACGTGACGTTGTATAAGTAAATCGTGAGTGCTATTGACCAACTCCGATTACGTACAGATGTATGTACAGGATGATATGTTCCCTTCTGATTTACTAATTGGATGAGGCAGTGTGTGTTACGGTATTAGTAAGGTAATCTCTGCATGGTCTTATGGAAGCATCAGTATTAGTGTTATAAAGCCTGTTGTTGACCAGGATATACTAGAAGTTCCTTGATTTCAACTTGTGTCGAAAATCCATACTGTGTATAAAAGGAACTAGTATTGGGCTTAAGGTTGATCTATGGGATTGTTGATGTATTAGCTACTGTTCAGGAGTTTTTGCTGTGTTCTTTTATTTAACATAGTGATTCTTCTTGTGGCTTGTCTGACTTGTTCGTATACTTACCAGATGAATGTTTTCCTTATGTGGAGACGGTACAGTAGTGAACTTGTGTGGAAGGAAGTGTGAATGATTGGTTTCTTTCTCTTCTATTACTTTAATACATGTTGATATCTGTATTAGTAGGTGTTTTAACATATTGATGTAATCAAGAGTTGTTATGATATTTCCTTTTCTGATGAAAGTAACGATCTGACCAATATTGCTGATCTTGGATTCAAGATGATTGTTCTAATACTTTCGTTCTTTGATTCTTAATATTTGATGAAATATTAGAGAAGTGAGTAAGACTATTTTGTAACGATGATGGAGTTACACATTTGTAGACATTTTGTATTACAAAGGCATAGTCTGAATATGTTTGCTTGTTTGATAATTGATCTCATTTAAACAGGGTGTTTAATGAAAACAATTGATGGATTGCAATTGTTTTAAAAGTTAGTGCTTATCATGCTCAGTTCATCGAACTGACTCATGTTGACTATCTTGCAGATGGTAGCCGTAAGTGGTAAAAGCAATGCAGATCTGACAGGATGATCAGATTATTTAATTGTATCATAATGAATTACCGCTTGATTATATAAATGTACTGTATGTGGAAAGATGTTTCTTTTCTGTTAAGCATTGTATCAAGTATGCTGCTTGCATAAAATGTAATTGTATAATTTTGAAAGGAATGGAAATAAGTGTTTGATACTTATGTGTTGTATTCTATTTCTGATAGTTGACCTTCTTCGGTTTATATACCAGAATGGCAATGTTATCCTTGTGTAATTCGGATGCTTTTGTGATTGGCAATGAAAACTTGTAAGGAAATGTGATTGAATTCATGTGAGTGTTTAGCAGATCTTATTGTTCTAGTGAAAGCAATATAGTATTTAAATAATTGTCTTTCTAAAAGATAGGTTAAAAAAATGAACCTAAGCAGAACGCTAAACAAGCTGGATTAAATTACTAATCCCTAGTCATGAGTATGACAGGACAATATTAATTTGGATTCTTAATCATTTATATCTTTATACTAATAAGTATGATATAAATTCAGTTTAGAGAACTGATATAAATCAAATGGAGTTCAGATGGCAATCTCAAGTAAAGGTTATGAGATATTGTCCAATTCTGTTGTTTTAGAATCATGCATATTCTAATGACTCCTTGATAAGACCATGACCTTAATAACTCCACCATGTAATGGGTTTTATAGAGGAGGGTCGTCTTAAGACGAAGAATCCAGGGATCGGGAAAGGCTAACCTTAAGGGAAAGTCTTTAAAGTAATTTAATACTCAAAGTGCTTAACGCATTTTAGTGAGTAGATCTTTTCGAGGCGGATTTAAAGGTTGACGGCACAAGACAACTGCAGGGTTGTACCTCCGAGAAGATTAGGATCTTCTCGAAGTTACAACAATGCAGGTGACTTATGGCGACACCCTTTGCATTGATCGCTAAGATTTACACTTGTGACCGGATTAGTTACTCAGGGATTGATTAGGAATGTGGTCAGGTTATAAGGCTGCCTAGGAGGTTCGGGGTATCTTGACACATTGGTCTAACTGCAGGGTTAAACCAGTATGTCACCGTATCCCTAATCCTCATGGGCATCCATATAACATTATCACCTTGTTAATCTATCTCCGAGTGATTAAGTTGTGAAAGAAAGGACTGACAGTAGTCAGTGTAGGACATTCTATATAACATAAGAATGGGGTGAAGGACGTATTCCAGATTGACGAGTATGCCGTTAAGGAATACGAGACATAAACAGTATGTTTCAAATCTTTGGCCAAAGTATCGCAAGCTGCTGATTGCGTTGTCCTAATTCACCTAGTCTAAGGGATGAGATGCCGATGAATAATGGTAACAATTATTCAGTTAGGTTCCTTGGACAGAGCATTCTGAATCCCAGAATAGGGAAGAGAACCACAAGAGTGAAGGGTTAAGTAATAACGCCAACTCTTATTACACATGAATAGATCGGTAGATTACCGAGTCATGGAATGAATAGATCGGAAGTAATCCGAGTCATTACAGCTGCATATGGTTGTCCGTTATATGAATGGTTATTTGATTTGTGAGTTCTAAATTATGTATTTAGAACCAGAATGCATTTAAAAAAAAAAAAATCGACTTGTTCTATTGTCTAAAATGAGGATGTTACATCTTGGTATCAGAGCTGAAGGTTGCAGCTCTTGGACCTATTGAGTCCATAATCTGATAAAAACCTGAATTTTTCTTGTAACAGAAAATGGTTAGAACAAGGGGGAACGTTGCGAATAATGCTCCACCTGAAGGAGGAGCGGCAACAACCCAGAAACTGGATGAGATCCTTGCTGCCCTGTTGGACACAAGAGATCGCTTGGCTGTACTTGAACAGCAGGTGATGGGAAATGAGGAGGATGAAGAAGCTGATAATAATAATCAGCAACCTCCTGAGGACAACCCCGACACGGGTGTTGATGTTAATGCTGTGAATGCACCTGTCCAACCAGAAAACAAAAAGGCTAGATTGGCAGCAGAACTCACTAATGATATAAAAAGGATAAGTCCACCTAAGTATGATGGCACCACATTAGGAGATGGAGCTGAGAACTGGCTCAGCGAAATGGAGAAGTACTTTGCAATAAGGAACTTCTCAGAGGAAACCAAAGCTATTTGGGGAGCCTATCAGCTTTCACACGAAGCATCTTCGTGGTGGGATAGCCGTAAAGCTGAACTAAACATTGATGAGACCAATATTACTTGGGATCAATTTAAAGGCTATTTTAGGCAACGTTGGCTGCCACAACTTTTCTATGATCAGAAAATGACAGAATTTCAGAACTTAGCTCAAGGGAAGCTAACGGTAACTGAATTCTGGGAGCGGTTTACAAAACTCCTTAAGTATGTACCGCAGTATCAAACTGACGAGAAGTTCAGAATACGGAAATTCATCATGGGATTGAATCCCGTGATAGGGGGAGAGGTCGATGTTCACAGTCCAACCACTATGGAAGGAGTTGTTGAAAAGGCCATAAGGCAAGAACAGAAATTAAAGGCTATTTCTGCTCATAAGGAGGAAGTGCGGAAGAAGACTGCAAACCCTTCTTCAACCTCTCTTGCACCCAGAAAAGGACCGTGGAAAAAGTTTGGAAACAAGAGTAAGTTTCCAGGAGATAACAATAAGAAAGCAGCAGTAAATAAGCCTGCTGGAAATGTAAGGGATAATTTTGTTAAAAATTATAACAATGGGCAGAAGCCCTATGGAGGACAGCGTGACAATTACAAGGCTGGAGGTAATGCTGAGCCTAAGAAGGGACCTGTAGGAGGCTGCTACAATTGTGGCAAGGACCACTATGCGAATCAATGCCCTTTGAAGAAGGATGATCGTAATCAGCAGCATAAGATACATGCTGCAGTAGCAGACAAGCAAGCTGAAAAGCAAGTAACACCTATAGAAGTTCCGGGTAAGTTATTCGGCATACCTGTCACTATTCTTTTTGATACAGGAGCTACTGAATGTTTTATTTCTAATAAACTTGCTTCTAAACTTAAAAGAAAAGCTGGGAAAATGGATAAATCTTGGACTGTAGAGTATGGTAATAATTCTGTTCATACAGTGAGTATGTGTCTCTTTGGAGCAGTCCTTGATTTACCTAATTTCTCCACGGAAGTTGATCTCTATGTTACACCTTTAGGATCATATGACATTATTATTGGTGTCAATTGGTTAGCTGACCATAAGGCAAAAGTAGATTGCTATGAAAAGAACATAAAGTGTTTAGATGATCAGCTGGAAACAGCAGAGATTCAAGGGGTGAAACGGGAAATTTCAGTTAGAAAACTGTCAGCTATGCAGCTTAAAAAGGCTAAGAATAAAGGATGTACTCTTTATGCAGTAAAGATATCTGAATCTTCAGAAGAAGATGGTGATTACATGAAGCAAATTCCACTGTTACAAAGTTTCAGGGATGTTTTTCCTGAAGAATTACCAGGGGTTACCACCCAAGAGAGAATTTGACTTCACCATTGAAATCAAACCAGGAACTGAACCTATTTCCAAAGCACCTTATAGGATGACTACTACAGAGTTAGTCGAGCTTAAGGCACAGTTGCATGAACTTTTGACAAAAGGTTTGATTAGACCAAGTGTTTCACCTTGGGGTGCGCCTGTAATATTTGTGAAAAAGAAGGATGGAACACTAAGGCTGTGTATTGATTATCGGATGTTGAACAAAGCAACAATCAAGAACCGATATCCACTTCCAAGGATCGATGATCTGTTTGATCAGATGCGTGGAGCAGCGGTTTATTCTAAGATAGACCTTCGATCTGGTTATCATCAGTTAAGGATTAAAGAAGAAGACATTCATAAAACAGCTTTCCGAACAAGGTACGGACATTATGAATTCACAGTTCTACCCTTTGGATTAACTAATGCACCCGCAGCCTTTATGAATTTAATGAACAATATTTTTCAAGAATACCTGGACAAGTTTGTACTTGTATTCTTGGACGATATTCTCATTTATTCTAAGAGCGTTGAGGAGCACAATGAGCATTTGAAGATAGTTTTGGGAATTTTGAGAAAGAGGAAGTTGTATGGTAAGTTATCCAAATGTTCTTTCTATGATTCAGAAGTTCACTATTTGGGTCATGTTATAAGTAAAGAAGGAATTGCTGTAGATCCTTCAAAAATAGTGGCAATAACTGAATGGCCTGCGCCAAAGAATGTACATGAAGTAAGAAGCTTCATGGGTCTTGCAGGTTACTATAGAAAATTTGTAAAGGATTTTTCTAAGGTAGCTGCACCAATAACTTCATTGCAAAAGAAGGATAAGAAATTCATATGGAATGACAAGTGCGAAGCGGCTTTCAAAAGTCTGAAAGACCAGTTGACTTCTGCACCTATATTAGCTGTACCAGACCCTAATGGGAATTTTACTGTTGTAACTGATGCTTCTGGGGAAGGCCTTGGAGGTGTTTTGCTACAAAATGATCAAGTCATTGCTTATGAGAGTAGAAAACTTAAGATTCATGAGCTGAATTATGCCCCTCATGATTTGGAACTTGCTGCCATTGTTCATGCACTTCAAGTCTGGAGACACTACTTACTAGGGAAACCTTTTGAGTTGAAAACTGATCACTTGGGACTGAAATATATTTTTACTCAGCCCAATCTGAATGCCAGACAGAGAAGGTGGTTAGAATTTTTATCACAATATGACTTTGATATAAGCTATATCAAAGGGAAGGAGAATAGGGTAGCTGATGCTCTAAGTCGTAGGAGGCACATTTCTGCTCTTATAACATTAAGAACTCAGTTTAAAGACGAGGTAAAAAGTGCCTCAGAATCAGATGCATACTTTCAACAAGTAAAAGCAGCGCTTGCTGCAGAACCTAAGGATATAAGGTATAAAGGTTTTCATCTTGATAATGAAGGAATCTTGCGTTATGAAAACAGGGTATATGTACCTATGTTGAACGACTTGAGGAAGAAGTTGTTAGTTGAATTTCATAATTCACCTTTCTCTGGACACCCAGGTATCACAAAAATGCTAGCTGATTTGAAACAGCAATACTTCTGGAAAGGTATGAAAAAGGATGTGATTAATTTTGTGACTCATTGTCTGGAATGTCAGCGGGTGAAGGCAGAACATATGCACCCGGCTGGACTGTTATATCCTCATAGCATACCGCAGTACAAATGGCAAGTAATAACCATGGATTTTGTACAAGGACTACCTATGTCCAGGAATAAACATGATGTTATCCTGGTAGTTGTAGATAAACTGACCAAGGTAGCTCATTTCATCGCTGGAAATCTAAAGGATGATTCACCAGTGCTGGCCAGAAGGTTCGTACACGAAATTTTCAGATTGCATGGTGTACCAGAACTGATTATATCTGACAGGGATCCTAGAATGACGTCAAGGTTTTGGCAAACGCTTAACACAGCCCTAGGAATGAAACTGAACTTCAGTTCTGCATATCATCCAGAAACGGATGGACAAACTGAGAGGGTAAATCAGGTGTTGGAGGACATGTTGCGAATGTATTGCATGGATCAACAGTATAAATGGGAAGAGTATCTTCCATTAGTTGAGTTCGCATACAACAACACTTATCATTCATCTCTTAAGATGGCACCATTTGAAGCACTTTATGGAAGAAAGTGCAGAACCCCTGTAAGTTGGGACAGTGTTGAGGATAGAGTGGTAATTGGACCAGAGATTCTCACAGAAATGGAACAGCAAGTTAAGCTGATTCGTGAACGACTAAAGGAAGCAGCGGATAGACAGAAGAGCTATGCTGACCTTAAGCGGGTTGATAGAAAGTTTGAGCTTGGTGATAAGGTTTTTCTTCGTGTTAAACCCAGAAAGAGTTCTATAACTTTTGGCAAGGCTGCCAAGTTGTCACCTCGATTCGTGGGACCTTTCGAAATTGTCGAAATAATCAATCCTGTAGCTTATCGTTTAGCATTGCCACCTGCTTTATCTCGCATGCATGATGTTTTCCATATTTCTTTGCTTAAGAAATACGTTTCAGATCTGTCACATGTTTTAAATTGGAATTCCTTGCAGGTCCAAGACCCAGGAATAATCGTGGTTAAACCCACACGAGTGCTGGAAACTCGCCAATTGCATTTGAGAAATCGTGATATTCAGCAATGTAAGGTCCAGTGGGACCAGTTTAACGAGGAAAGTGCAACTTGGGAAAATCTGGAAGAGATGAAAATGGCTTTTCCTTCTCTTTTTCAACAGAATGAAATCTGTTGACAAAACATTCTTTTATGAACTTATTGTTTTTAAGTATTTATGAAAGCCAGATGAAGGCAGACTTTATTCAGGTTGAATAAAATGTGTTGTGACATTGATTTTTGGAACTATTTAATATGGAAGTAGTCACATTGTTTGTGTACTAATAAATTGATTGACCTGAAGGTTAATTTAATATGTAATTCATCGGGACGATGAATCTTTTTAGGAGGGAAGCATGTAACACCCTGAACTGTTGTTACTTTCTCCTGAGCATACAAGTGTTGATATGTGATTTCTTGTAAAAGGATGTGTTCCTCGATTTAGAAATCATGCTTGATATGTACTGTAATTTCTTTGCAGATTGCAGATCTTGACTGAGTCAGAATATGATTAGACTCTTTTATCTATTTCATCTTGTATCTGAGTTTAATCTGATCTCGGAATAAATTATAGAGTTATCCATCTATAATACCTAGTCTTGGATCAGTGGAATTGATCCAAGTATTGCTTTAAATTTGTTCGTGATGAATTAAAATCACAGACCTTGAACAGGTTGCAAGGTATGGAAGTATTGATTTAGCTAGTCAGGAGTATGACTCAGGCTGATCTTTTGAAATAAATTGGTTCCCGATATCGAAGTATATCCGGAAGGTCTCGATCGTGGACCAGGTAATAATTCGGTTACATACGATTCTGCAGCAGAACAGGAGCTAACCCTGTTCAAGAAGGTATGATATAGGTCTTTTCTGAGTGTACAGAACGTAGACC
Organism: Taxus chinensis; assembly: GCA_019776745.2. Lineage (NCBI taxonomy): Eukaryota > Viridiplantae > Streptophyta > Pinopsida > Cupressales > Taxaceae > Taxus > Taxus chinensis. The sequence goes on along the minus strand of CM034148.1, from coordinate 38,464,816 downwards.
TAACTGGAATTATTAATGGTTAGTAACCTAAAACTAAAATCTAACCTAGGGGTTAGATTAGTGTTAATCTAACCTAGACCTAGGATATGTGCTAATGTCCTAAGTTAGTATCTTTGTGTAATGTGGATAGAATTAGTATTATCCTAAATTCTAACCTATGATACTAACCTAACTATGATCAAGAATGTAAAGGGGCCTATGGAGGGGTGCGAACCTTGGGCGGCGTTTTCTATGACATTTAATGCATGGGATAAGGATGAAGGACAGGTTTGGCGGAGGTTTTGGGAACGGCTAACTTGTGCCGACGTGGCAGGTCGCCAAAACTAATAATGAACTTGAGGTTTCATTTGACTGTCGCCAATTCTGGCGGTCGGTGGAAGTGGCGTTTGAGCGGGAAGGTTGGTGTAATTGCATTCAATGCTCTCGGTAGACGAGCTCGGAACTCGCGTGAAGGCATGCAAACAGGAAGTTTGTTGGTTTGTTTGGCTTATCGCGATTTTCGGATTTCTCTCTGCCTGTTCACTGGTTCTTCGCACCAGTCTTCTTTGTGTTGCATGGCGAGCATGAGGTTATCTATCTCTTTTCTCTGGCTAGGAGAGTATATATGTTTTGGAGATAGCAAAATTTTGTTGATCGCTCTAACTTGGAAAAGGAAAAGGAAGCCCGAGCTCTTCCAGTGGTCTGCCTCAGAAATTTGAGCAAAAATACAGGCATGTTAGGCCCTAACCTTTAAATATCTTGCTGTCTTTCAAGTGATTTCATTAGAACAACTCTGTTCAAATGATTTAAGAAATTAGATGTTTATCTATGGATATCTTGTGTGATTTTTCTTGGTACTGTATCTCTTCTGGTTCGAAATTTCATTTATCTTCTGATGGGTGTTTATTAATTTCGAACTGTGGCATTATTTCCTTGTGTTTGCATTTTGGATTGATTATGCGAAACATGTGAAATGTATGATTGCTCGGCCTGTTCGGCGTGAGCCCATGAATCGTTCCTGTGATGGGTATAGACCATTGATTGTTATGTTGTCGATTTTTGGTCGTCGATTCTTGTTTTGGAAACAGTCGGAAGAAATATTATGGAACTGTTTGTTTGTTCAGTTTGTTGAACCTTTGAAAGCCCTGTTGTGGTTTTTAGTGACAGTGGCTAATGATACTTTTTGGGTGTCGCTCTGTCTTTTAAAATGGTTTGGGAACAGGTAACTATTGTGTTACAGTTTTCCTTTCGACTCAGTGGTAGTTGTTTTTCCTTGTTATTTGAGTAACGGGTAGCACGACCTCTGTTATTTTACCTTCGTGTTGCAAGAGTTTGTGGTTTATACTCTTTGGATGAAATTCTACGTTTCTTTCCTGTGCCATCTTGTGCGAAAATGTTGGTAAGGGTATCGTTGGATTCTTTGTTTTGGAAATTCAGTATTCTGGTTTGTTTTTGCCTGATTACAATGTTGCCATTGTTGGCACGGATGATTTATCATCTTACATTATTTTGGTTACTGATTGTTAGGACTCAGTTGAATTTTTTTGACAGATGGACAGTGTAACTGTTTCAATTAGGACTGTTGGGTTATCCTGTTGTTTGACCCTGTGGAGGGTATCTTGCTTCTTTTGGCTTCTGTATAAGCCTGAGATTGAACTCGTGATGTTTATTTTGGCCTTGATGGATTTCTGTGAATATTTTGACATCTTGTATATTGGCTTAATGAGTTAGGTCATGGATATTAACCCGTAACAGTATGCAATGTAAATATAGAATTACATTCGTTTTTAAATTGAATGACTCTGTGGAGTCGATTGAATGATTTATTTGTTTAAATCACTGTTCATGGTTGATCATAGATGAATTTTAGAAATTGTTGTTCCAGCGACTTAAGGGAATAATTTGTATTTTGATCTCTGTTATTCGTAAGAATACCATTGTGTCGCATTGGCAAGGGTTCAATTGGATTCTTTGTTTGAAATCAGTGATTAAAATTTCTTGCCTGAGTTTTAATTTGTACACCATTTACCTGTCCAGAAGGAAACATTGGCAATCATTTGTCATTCCACTGTTGTTCGGGTTCAGTAGAATTGTGGAAGTTAACCTGTATCTTCTTTTGCCTCAGTTGAGAACTTGACTTGTTATACTGTTGTTTGATATTGGGAAATTTTTCCTGAGTAATGGTTGTATCAAGTAACGTGACGCTGTATAAGTAAATCATGAATGCTATTTGACCAACTCCGATTACGTACAGATGTATGTACAGGATGATATGTTCCCTTCTGATTTACTAATTGGATGAGGCAGTGTGTGTTACGGTATTAGTAAGGTAATCTCTGCATGGTCTTATGGAAGCATCAGTATTAGTGTTATAAAGCCTGTTGTTGACCAGGATATACTAGAAGTTCCTTGATTTCAACTTGTGTCGAAAAGCCATACTGTGTATAAAAGGAACTAGTATTGGGCTTAAGGTTGATCTATGGGATTGTTGATGTATTAGCTACTGTTCAGGAGTTTTTGCTGTGTTCTTTTATTTAACATAGTGATTCTTCTTGTGGCTTGTCTGACTTGTTCGTATACTTACCAGATGAATGTTTTCCTTATGTGGAGACGGTACAGTAGTGAACTTGTGTGGAAGGAAGTGTGAATGATTGGTTTCTTTCTCTTCTATTACTTTAATACATGTTGATATCTGTATTAGTAGGCTGTTTTAACATATTGATGTAATCAAGAGTTGTTATGATATTTCCTTTTCTGATGAAAGTAACGATCTGACCAATATTGCTGATCTTGGATTCAAGATGATTGTTCTAATACTTTCGTTCTTTGATTCTTAATATTTGATGAAATATTAGAGAAGTGAGTAAGACTATTTTGTAACGATGATGGAGTTACACATTTGTAGACATTTTGTATTACAAAGGCATAGTCTGAATATGTTTGCTTGTTTGATAATTGATCTCATTTAAACAGGGTGTTTAATGAAAACAATTGATGGATTGCAATTGTTTTAAAAGTTAGTGCTTATCATGCTCAGTTCATCGAACTGACTCATGTTGACTATTTTGCAGATGGTAGCCGTAAGTGGTAAAAGCAATGCAGATCTGACAGGATGATCAGATTATTTAATTGTATCATAATGAATTACAGCTTGATTATATAAATGTACTGTATGTGGAAAGATGTTTCTTTTCTGTTAAGCATTGTATCAAGTATGCTGCTTGCATAAAATGTAATTGTATAATTTTGAAAGGAATGGAAATAAGTGTTTGATACTTATGTGTTGTATTCTATTTCTGATAGTTGACCTTCTTCGGTTTATATACCAGAATGGCAATGTTATCCTTGTGTAATTCGGATGCTTTTGTGATTGGCAATGAAAGCTTGTAAGGAAATGTGATTGAATTCATGTGAGTGTTTAGCAGATCTTATTGTTCTAGTGAAAGCAATATAGTATTTAAATAATTGTCTTTCTAAAAGATAGGTTAAAAATGAACCTAAGCAGAATGCTAAACAAGCTGGATTAAATTACTAATCCCTAGTCATGAGTATGACAGGACAATATTAATTTGGATTCTTAATCATTTATATCTTTATACTAATAAGTATGATATAAATTCAGTTTAGAGAACTGATATAAATCAAATGGAGTTCAGATGGCAATCTCAAGTAAAGGTTATGAGATATTGTCCAATTCTGTTGTTTTAGAATCATGCATATTCTAATGACTCCTTGATAAGACCATGACCTTAATAACTCCACCATGTAATGGGTTTTATAGAGGAGGGTCGTCTTAAGACGAAGAATCCAGGGATCGGGAAAGGCTAACCTTAAGGGAAAGTCTTTAAAGTAATTTAATACTCAAAGTGCTTAACGCATATTAGTGAGTAGATCTTTTCGAGGCGGATTTAAAGGTTGACGGCACAAGACAACTGCAGGGTTGTACCTCCGAGAAGATTAGGATCTTCTCGAAGTTACAACAATGCAGGTGACTTATGGCGACACCCTTTGCATTGATCGCTAAGATTTACACTTGTGACCGGATTAGTTACTCAGGGATTGATTAGGAATGTGGTCAGGTTATAAGGCTGCCTAGGAGGTTCGGGGTATCTTGACACATTGGTCTAACTGCAGGGTTAAACCAGTATGTCACCGTATCCCTAATCCTCATGGGCATCCATATAACATTATCACCTTGTTAATCTATCTCCGAGTGATTAAGTTGTGAAAGAAAGGACTGACAGTAGTCAGTGTAGGACATTCTATATAACATAAGAATGGGGTGAAGGACGTATTCCAGATTGACGAGTATGCCGTTAAGGAATACGAGACATAAACAGTATGTTTCAAATCTTTGGCCAAAGTATCGCAAGCTGCTGATTGCGTTGTCCTAATTCACCTAGTCTAAGGGATGAGATGCCGATGAATAATGGTAACAATTATTCAGTTAGGTTCCTTGGACAGAGCATTCTGAATCCCAGAATAGGGAAGAGAACCACAAGAGTGAAGGGTTAAGTAATAACGCCAACTCTTATTACACATGAATAGATCGGTAGATTACCGAGTCATGGAATGAATAGATCGGAAGTAATCCGAGTCATTACAGCTGCATATGGTTGTCCGTTATATGAATGGTTATTTGATTTGTGAGTTCTAAATTATGTATTTAGAACCAGAATGCATTTATCAAAAAAAAAAAAATCGACTTGTTCTATTGTCTAAAATGAGGATGTAAGAGATATTGTTGCAAAAGGAGACTCAGAGCTAGTTTTCAGACAAATAAGAAAACTGTATGCTACAAAAATCAGCATATGAAACAGTATAAGCATGCAGTTTGGGATCTAATTGAAATGTTTGATTCCTTTAATATTGTTTACCATGATAGAGATCTTAATGCTGCTGTTAATAAGTTGGCAGTGCTGGGTTCTAGATTTGAAAATTGCACCATTTCAACTTATTGTGAATACAACATTGAAGTCCTGACTAGGCCTGCTATCCTTGATAATGTGAAACATTGGCAAGTATTTAAAAATGATGCTCAAGTGCTAAGGTTCTTGCAAAACCAAGGTGAGTTTATAAATAAAAATATTGTTTGGGACCCAATGGTATGCATGACAGAAGGAAGAGAAACTTTGTTTGGAAAAGATATCATCCAATTGAAAACAAACACCATTCCTAGAGGTCTTGTGGCACTTGAGGCAAACTTTAACAATGCTGATTGCATCATAAATAGAAAGATGTCTGCTTCAAGGGAAGTGGAAGAGTATAACTTGGGAATAAAGGATAGACCAAGGAAGGTTTGGTTGGGCAGAAATTTAAGTAAAGAAGAAAAACAATCCTATGCCCAACTCTTGAAAAAATATCAAGACTGCCTTGCTTGGTCCTATTCAGAGCTGAAAGCATATAGAGAAGATTTGTTTCAACGTGAGATCCATCTTGAAGCAAATTCCAAACCAGTCAAACAAAGGCAAAGGCCTATTAATCCACTTCTCTCCATGAAAATGCAAGAAGAGTTAAAGAAGTTGAGGGATGGAGGTATTATTCAGCCCTCTAGATATTCATTTTGGGTTGCAAACCTTGTGCCAGTCAGAAAGAAGAATGGAGATATCAAAATTTGTGTGGATTTTATAAATCTAAAAAAGGCCTCTATGAAGGACAACTACCCCTTGCCTAACATGGAGAATATGTTGCAGCTTGTGACATGATGAGAATTTCTCTCTACTGTGGATGGTTTCTCCAGATACAATCAAGTAGTTGTCAAAGAATCAGAAAGACTTAAGACACCGTTCACTACTCCTTGGGGAACATATGTTTTTGTTAGAATGCCCTTTGGTTTGATGAATGCTAGTGCCACTTTTCAAATGGAAATGGATGTTTCTTTTGCTGGTTACATCAATGAATTCATTGCAGTTTACCAAGATGATGTGACTGTGTTTTCAAGGCAGCGAGGTGACCATTTGCAACATTTAGAGATGATGCTGATTAGATGTAGTGAGTATGAAATTTCTCTTAATCCAAAGAAGTGTCATTTTGGCATGCAAAAGGCTAAGTTTATGGGACATATTGTATCTAAAGATGGTGTTATGATAGACCCTAAGAGAGTGGAAGTAATCAGAAAAGTACCTATCCCAAGAACCAAGAAAGGCATCCAGTCTTTCTTTGGCCAAATCAATTTTATTAGAAGGTTTGTTTCCAATTTTGCCAAGATGATTCTTCCAATCACAAGCATGTTAAAAAAGGTTCAAGTTATCAAGTGGGAGGAGGTTGCCATTCAGGATTTTGAAGGAATAAAGGATGCACTTAAGCATGCATCTGTATTGGCAGCTCCAAACTATAAGAGGCCTTTCCAAATCTTTTCCTTTGCCACTGAATATACCATTGCTTCAGTTTTGTTACAAAAGGATGAAAATGGGGTTGAGAGGTCTATTTCCTTCTTTAGCAAGTTTTTACAAGCAACTGAGTTGAAGTATACAATCATGGAGAAACAAGCATTTTCCTTGGTGAAAGAAACAAAAGTTTTCAGGCCTTATATATTGAGTTCAAAAGTTATTGCTTATGTTCCCCACACCATGGTGAAAGACATCTTATTAGAAATGGAGATCTCAAGTAAAAGATGTAGGTGGGTCAAAAAACTGTAGGAGTATGATATGGATATCCAAACCACAAAGTTAGTAAGAGGTTTGGGTCTTGCTAAGCTCATGGATGAGAGCAACTTGCAAAATGTAGAAGTGAATCAACTAGAGGAAGAAAATGAAGATCTTATTGAGAAATTGATGAGTTCTGAGTGGTACAAAGATGTGATCTTCTACCTTAGGAACCTATGCTTTCCTAGTCACTTGAATAAAAATTAGAAAAGAGCCCTCAAGCTGGCTTCTCAAAAGTATATAATAACATACCTTGGGCTGGCTTGGAATAACCCTGAGGGTGTCCTCTTGAAATGCATAATTGAAGATGAAGCTCCTAAGATAGTTGCTGATTTCCATGGGGGAGTTTGTGGGGGACACTTTACTAGGAGGGTGATAGCACGTAGGATTTTGAGAGCTGGTTATTAGTGGCCTACTCTTTTTAAAGATGTAGCCCAACTAGTTAGAAAGTGTGATAGTTTCCAACGTTTCTCTAGAAGACTGAAAGCTTTAAGATCCCTTCCTTTGCAGCATGTATCAATTAGAGCCCCTTTCAAATAGTGGGGAATGGACTTCATTGGTGAGATTTCAGATCCTTCTAGTGCTGGTCATAAATGGATTCTTGTAGCCACTGATTATTTTACAAAGTGGGTTAAAGAAATTCCATCTAAGAAGGGAACACACCAAGTGGTAATGGATTTCTTGTTGGATCATATCATATGTAGATTTGGAGTCCTAGTTAATATTGTATCTGATAATGCCATGTGCTTTAGAGCCAAACCTTTAATGGAAATGTGCAATGAATATGGGATAAATCTGACTTATTCTTCAAACTACAACCCCCAAGGGAATGGAAAAGATGAGTCCAGTAATAAGAACTTGCTCAAGATCATTAGAAGGACCTTGGAAGTGAACAAGAAGAAGTGGGGAGAACAATTGAAGTTTGTAGTTTGGGCTGATAGGATAACTCCTAAAAGAGCAAGTGGTAAAAACCCGTTTGAATTGGTGTATGGAATTCAAGCTTTGCTGCCCTTACACCTGCAATTATCCTCATTTCAGTTTTCCCAACACTTGGAAGATCAAGAGCATGGCCCATACGAATCAAGGATTAATTAGATCATTGAGTGAGATGAAGAGAGAAGAGTTTCCCATCAGAGGCATATCAGATTTATAGAGAAATTAAAGAAGTTGTTTGATAAGAAGGTCACTCCTAGAGCCTTCAATATTGGAGATTTGGTTTTGTTGTGGGATAGTAGGCATGAAGACAAGGGAAAACATGGCAAGTTTGATGCATTATGGATGGGCCCTTATGCCATTGACATTATAATTGATGAACATACCTTTTTTCTCAAAGATTTATATGGGGAATTGTTGGAGCTTCCCGTTAATGGCAGACATTTAAAACATTTCTTAGATTAAATCCCCAAATTGAGGTATGCAAAAATTTTACATTTGTATAGTCCTTGTTCTTTCTTTGTTTTTGGCTGTTTATTAGTGTATGGTCTGCCCTTTTGTCTTTGGTAGCCATTTTGGTTGTCTTTTCGGTTTGTTTTTGGTGGTTGTTCTATTTTTTGGGTTGCCTTGCATTTTTGACTTCTTTTCCCAATGGATTTTTGGCACTTGGTCTACATTTTTTCCTTGTGGCACTCACTGGGAGTGCCCATCCCCAAGAAATAGCCAATGTTGGTGCTAATTCTTAGTTTGCATTATGTGCCCTAATGTTCCATGCCCAAATCTGCTCACAAACATTTTATTTTTTGATTTGGTGGTCTATAGTTCATCTTCCCCAATCGAATGCTTCGAAGATGCCCAAGATATTATTGTATTGCCATAATTTCAAACGACAATCCAAGTTTCCCCCTTTTTGTGCCCTAGCTTTCTCAAATGGTCGAGTTGTGTCATTTTTCCTTTGTCAAATCATGTAAAAAGTTGAAATTGATCGAATTTGAGTTGTTTGAAATTAAAATCCCAATCCCCAGGTCGAAGACAACATCAAATCATGTTTTAATTGATTTAAAACCAAGAAACCTGCCATCCTTGTCGAAAATTTTGAATTCTAGGGTATCCTCTATATTTTCCACGTTTTGATGGTTAGGCAGGCATTTTCTGCCCGTCAAATTCATCCTCTGCATACAAGGGCAACGTGGTGGGTTCCTATTGGCCGGGGGTGGTTAGGAAATTTTTTCTAACTTAATTTTTTCAAAATTTTGGTAAAAGGAAAAAAATTTGATCCGAGGCTCCGCCTTTTACATTAGGGTGCCTACGTGGCACATTGTGATTGGTCAGAGGATCGGCGGGTTGCCCTTATGAAATTTTGCCTTCATTTTGTAAAAAATTTTCAAAGTTACATTTTGGCTTGAAGGCCCGCAGCGAATGGGAAGAGGACACGTGGCTTGGGAGACATGCGGGTGGTGGGAGGAGTTGGTGAATTTTTGTATTTTTTGGCTCAAAGTGTCAAGGGAAAATTTTGACCCAAAAGCCCTCATCCAATAGCAGGTGAACACGTGGGCATAAGATGTCAATATGAGGGGTCAACGGGTTTTCTGATGGTTTTGAAGTTTTAACTTCAAATGGTATAAAGTCAAGTTTTGGGCCGAAGGTCCCTGACCAATGAGAAGTGGACATGTGTCTGGAAATGTAAAAATTCAAGTAGGGGGCTGAAGGAAAATTTTATGAAATTTTTTCCACTCCAATCCAGAGCCAACACGTGTCCCAAATGGAAAAATGAAGAGCGCGGGCCCGAGGAGGAATTTTGAAAATTTGTAAATTTGGCAGGGAGGTCTGAAGGAAGAATTGGAGGCCTAGACCCATAGTGAATGGGAGAGTGCCACATGAAGAGGAAGAGAGCGGGTGTTCAGGCCCACAGAGAATTTTGAGAAAAATTTCCTTTTTTTGAAAAGGGAGCAAAATGGATAGAATTGATTCGTGTTTTCAATAGGGCCCACCCTTGGACACGTGGTGGGTCTAGGGGAGAAGCAGAGAAATTTTGCAAAATTTTCCAAAATAAAAAAAGGTTGCAAATGCAATTTTAAAGATGGGAGCCAAATCCAATCATGTTTTGACATGTGTCCCACCTTGTCCAGAGTCAAAAAAGGTATTTTTTGAGCTTATTCATGGATCTCATCTGCCACGTGGAGGGCAGACATTTAACGTCGATACAAAATCGATGGAAACTATGTATTTACCCTTTTGGCCACCATGGGAGCTCCAAGGAGCTTGGAAATCACATTTCTCCATCAAATTCCATCAAAATTTATACAATTTTACATCGACTCGGTCTTTTGAGTGAAATGGCACTATTTTCATGATCTAACTCGATGATCTATGATGTTTTTGATACATTTTTTCTTGGGCCGGATAAAAAATGTGAAAGATGAAAATAAAAAATTGCAGAGGTAAAAAATGATTAGTAAAAGATGCTTGCATTCCTAAATGGTAAAAACGTGACCCTGGGGTGGATAATGATCCAAATTTTGTAATGATTTAAGATTTTTGGGCACACCTGGCATTCATCAAACATTTTTTAGTTTGTTGTCCCTTTTTGCAAATCATGAATTTTTTCTAACAAATTTGATCTCATAAGCATATTCTTTGCTTGGGAAGCAAGACTCCAAGCTCACATAGGGTATATATCATATTTCTGGAGAATTTGAGAAGAAGAGAGAAAGGACATAGAATTTTCAAGGAAAAGACTGAAAGAAATCCATTTCTTTGGAGAAAACCGCTTGAGAACCATTTTTAATTCTCTCTTGTATCAGATTTCATCATGTTGAGTTGGTTTCAGTTGTAAATCTATCAAAAATCTTTGAGATTGTTTTCATAACATTCCCCTACTGATGTATTCGATCAAATTTTGGATTATTTGATGTTATCTCTGGGAAAAATTTGTATATGCTTATGTTTTAGAATGCTTTCAATTTGTGTTTCTTGCTCATGTTGTAATATTGTGTTTGGGATCTCTCTTTATCACATAGGGTCTCATTTCTTGTTGATGGTTTGATGGCATCTACAATCTTATATTTAGAAGAGTTTTCATTTGATAAAAGATAAACAAATTTAAAATTATTTAACTGTCCTTGAATTTTGAAATTATTTGTAAACCTTTGGGTGCACCTTAGGTCATTACAAGATAGGGATTTTTGGATACTTTGTTGGTATATTTGCTTCAAGATTTTGTAGCAGGTTGTCAAAGATTATGTGGAAGAGTGTAGATATGGGCCTCCATTTGTACACATATCCTGGTTGAAGGAGTATTTTAAACCTTTTGAAGCATTCCTACTGTTTAAGTGTTAGAAATTTCTTGCAAAGGCCCTTAGAGAGTTTGGTAATCTCTGGTTTGTCTTTTCTAACATCTCCCAACAAAATTTCATTCAAAATAACTAACCCTACCCTATAATACCTCTGTATTGCATTGTGTGTTAACAAGAGAATACAATCCATTTACAAAAAATGCACAAAGAAGATCAAGATAATACGATGTCTCTAGCAGCCTTAGTTTTGTTTTGAAAACATTTCCATCATTTAGTAATGAAAACTCTTTTGAGTTTGAATAATGGAGAATTGATCATGTTTTCCCAAGGTTCCTTCCATACAATATGTAAAATATAAGGATATCTCCACCTCCTTCACTAAACAAAGATTGCAATATAGGTTCTCTTGCCTTGGTTGATAGGCACAACCTAAAATAGTGAGGATCAGATCAAAATACTTCTGAGGTGCTACCCATTCCTTCAAATCTTGAGTCTTGATGAGTCAGATAGATGTCTCCCCAGCTACAAATGACATACAAATCATTTATTTTCCTCTGAGTGTCTTGTGCAAATCCATGATGTTGCTTGAGTTGTGAAGGATATTAAGTTTGGGTACCAACACATCACACATTACATTACTATGTTATATAATTTGGATAATGAATATCATATACTGAAACTTAACAAGATGCATCACAAGTAGGGAGATTTAATTAAATCCCTCTATCCAACTTATGAAAAGATAACCAATCAACATAAATATAAAATAAAGAATATCAACAAGATAGAATCCATCTCATCCATACAAGTACAAAATAAATTACACAACTAATGTAGGTGAAATCTCAACTTTCAATTTATCTTATAGCTTATAAATTTAAAAGACTTATGCATTTAGGTATATTGCATAACAACGGTCTTCATTATAAAATAATACTACATTTCCTTTTTCAATACAATCTCAAGAATGAATCATAATTCTTCACAAGGAATTATATTTAAATCAGCCAATGCATCTCATTGTTTTTCCTTCTTTTTATCACTTACAAAGTCCATCTACAAAAATTGCTAGCACAGGTCAGTTCAATGAACTGAGCATTATAAGCACTAAGCCTTAAAATGAGGTGCATTCCAATAATTGTTCCATTAAAACAAATCTGCTTTAATGAGACAATTATTACATCATAAATATCAATATAAGTAATAGCAAATGGAAAAGAAGAATGTTTAACCAATTGAATTTACTGCCAAGAGAAGAATGTAATATAATCTACTCTATCTTCTTGACCAAATTAAAGTTTAATTGATCCTATCAATTATCTTTTTGCAAACAAAAAATCATATCATCTCATTGTTCCCAAGTCTATCATAAGAAAATACAAGATTTATCTTTTCTTTAACCAAAAGAAGGGTTTAAAGTATGATTCTCATTAGGATGATTCATATAACTCCTAAGCAAAAGAAAAAGAAGAACCATTAAAAAATCTGCTCAAACACAAGACATCCGAAAAACTGTAACAGATTCATAACATGAATTAACGGTTTCATTTAAAGGACAAATACCTTAAAATTCAACATTTAAGATATTATCAAAACAGAATCCCATTTCGATCTAGGAAGGAGTAGAGAATCAAATAGTCTACTTGCAAGTCTAAATCTACTTCCACATAATAGAATTTAACATATAAAGATTAGAAACCAATGTTCACAAATCAAGGTAGACTTATACAGGAGTTAATATCCACTCGATTTCATCCAAGGAGGATCCATAAAAAGGATAGAGTTCAAGAGACAAAACTTTCTCATCACAAATCAATCAAATCAAATCCTTGTCAAACAAACTTACATTTTTAGTTCAATAAAAAGCCGAATAATCTAATCTCTTCCTACTTCATTTCTACAAATGATTTGGACAAGGAAGACCAAACAACTCAAAATGGAATCTCCTTTTCATAAGAGAATTAAAAAAGAAAGTTTCAACCAATGAACTTATCCCAACAATAGAAGGAAAGGGATCTTAATTAGAAAAATATCAAATCAATAATTCATTATATTGTACTAACAAATGAATTTCTACTTTTAATTCAAACATAGAAATTCATAAGCTAGTTCCTAGGAGAGAGAACAAAATTGACTCACAGTAAGAAGAAAGCGCATTGCCATTTTCCTTACAATTATTTTACCTTCAATAAACATGAGCTTAAATTCCAATCTCAAAATGAAATACGCATAACAGTCCTAATAACAACATTATGTTCCAAAGGATTCAAATTCCTTTCTTTTAAAAAGATACAAGGTTTATTTACTATATCCAATAAGAAATAGAAAAACAAACTAATCAGTAAGCTATACATTTTCAGATAATAAATGAAATCAAGACTGAAATCCCATTGTCAGGTTTCAATATTGCATTACAAAAGAGTAATAAGTTCTTGATTCATTAAGTACTATAATACAAAAACAATCTGAATATAGACAAAGTAATCCCACGATCACAATTCATAGCACTGAAGTAAATAACTCTTCTTTTAAATGAAACCCAAAGCTTATTTTAAAAGATTTGAAGATGCGGGTTTCCAAAAAATAGAGGGGAAAATAATACCCCCGTTAAAATGCCATTGTTATCTCTGAAAAAGATGAAACAGTTCTAAAAAAGGAATTACCAAATCCATTCATCAAACAAATACGTTTTCAGTTAAGATCTCAAGAGTTTACCCAACAACTTAGCCAACTATTCTCCCAGTTTTCTTTGAGTAGTAGTTCAACAAAAGAGTTATAAGTTTTACACTTTTAATACAAGTAAAACCCAACTCAAAATACCTAAATAGACTCAAACACAAAGTTTCAACAAAGGTTCATGGCTACAAAAGTCTCTAATCACAGGTTCAGGGCAACATGAAGTTCCCATTTAATCTTATATTTTAAATAAGAATTCCTAATACCAACTCAAAATGAAACACGAGCTTTAACAAGAGTTTAGAACTATACAAGTATCAAAATACGAGTACGGTGTAAAACACAAACCTCCATTAACAGTCCAAATTTTCACAAGAATAAAACATGGGTACAGAGCCACATACGGGCTTCAACAATAGTCTTGAGTTACCCAAGATTCCCAAACATAGGTCAGAGCATCAAGAGCCTCCATCACCAGCTTTCATCAAACACGAAACCAAGTACAAGCTCGATTATAAGCTCAAGAAAAACAAAAACTCCAACAAGATCAGATAGAACTCAAGGTTCCCATATAACTCAGAATCCACATAATGCAATGAAGGTCAATTCCAACACAACAACCTCAAATACAAATTTCAGAAATGGAAAGAATAGCTACTAATACAAGCTTCGCATGCATGTATTACTATTAATCTATCACAAAGACAGTCTCAAAACTAACATTATTTTTGCCATGGATTCATATCTAAGATAACAGAGATTATAAAACCCAGCAAAAAAGTAACCAGATAAAACATGCAAGCCTAGAATATCAAAGAGCAGAATCATTTTAATGAAACATTTAGAAGAAAGTAAGAGATCTTAAAGATTAGTGCCTATCATGCCTGATAGTGCTTTTGCCAAATCGAAGGAGACCTCTAGCCCAACTCACAACTTATCCTCTCCTCCACGAAAGATCAAACAACCATATTATTTTTCCACATTATCTCTTATACATCTCACGAACCGAAAATAGGTCTATGACTTCAAAAATATCCATTAAGTGTAGTTCAATCTGCTAGTTTGAAAAACCAGAGACCATGCAGAGTGAAAATCATGAAACATGCAAAGTGAAAGAACCCCAGACAAACCCGGTATCATGCCTTCCAAGATGGTTTTTGCACAAAAACTGAAAACAATAAGTTTCATTAATTCCAATTTTCTCTCCTATCCTTCCTTGTCACCACCTTCCAAGTTTGGCGATTTCCAAATCAAATTTAACATGAAATTCCATTTTAGTGATACTTCTACATAAGCCTCTGCCAAGTCACTAGCCCTTGCGAAAACTGGCAGTACCCTATGCATTAAAAACCTTATCAATAAAATAAATGCCATAGGAACCATTGCCCTTAATGCATGCAACCACCTAATTCCCTTTTCATACCCATTAGTTTTGAATAGATCAAATTTCTTAGGCTAGATCTTAGGTAGTTTATAATGCATACCTTAGGATATAACCCTAATAAAAAATTTCCACTATAGGTCGTAACACATAGCCTTAGGTAGTTTCCACATAGGTTAGATTAATTCACCACATAATAGTTTTAGGCATTAGTTTAGATCATCATAAAACCTTATAGTATTAGGTTCTAGGTTAATTTTAATAGCCTAGTAACCTTTCCATATCCTTTAACACAGAGCTTAGGTTAGGATGCCAATCAACCAAAAAAGTAGAATAGGAAGCTTTAGGTTAGAATAAGAATTATATTAAGTGACATAGCTTAGGTAATAAATATTCTTACCTAGCTTAGGATTCCGTAGGATAGCCCTTTTTAGGATCCTGGATCCTTCTTATGCCATGAACAAGCTATATTTTTGTGTTCATCAGCAATGTCTTGCCATGATCGATCTCTAAGGATCCAAGCACAACATTCAACTGAATGGAAATATGTTCACACAAAAATCAAAGAACTTGTAACAACAAGGTTCAGTCAATATGTCTCTTAATTCATAGAATGTCAATTTACCATTCGTTCCAAAGAGCAGATTTAAAACATTCGTTAGATCAATGAAATTGATCCAAGGATGAGTGAGATTAATAGACAAGTTTACAAATCTTAAACCATATTGCAATTCATCTAAAAGAAGTGAAAAATGGATTCAAGGAAGCCATTCCAATTCAGTCAAAGGATCTTAAGAACCAAAATGATTTGTCCATATCAAGCATGATCTCCAACAATTAAAAAACATATATTTATAAGGAAAATCACATGTCAACACTTGAAATTCAAAGGAGGAAAATAACAACTATCAAGGGTGTTACAGAGCAAGTACCAGTTCATAGGTAGGTATGGGGTAGGGTCCCGTAGGGCAGGTATAGGGGCCGAGACCTATGGGACCACCACAAACCATGCCTGTGTCTAGGCTATACGATGCCTTAGGTGAGGCTAGGTACTATCAGGACCAGTTGATGGCGGCCAAGATAGACTTCATATAATATGCCGAGTACAGGGCAAAACAGGCATCCAGTGAGAGGATGAGATCTCACACTCACAGTGTGGAGAGCAAAGATGGTTAGAGAGCTCCGAGGCCTAATCAGTCAGAGGCTACTAGTGCATGGAGACCAGCTCCAGTTGAGGCATGAACAGGGACCCAGAAGGCCGAGGGTATAGGTGATACATAGATGGAGGACATCCATTGAGATGCCTAATTTATAGTCAGCTGATTTTTGATGTATGATAGTTATTTTTTGATTATATACTGGCCTGCGTGCCAAAGACAGTGAGAATGTATGAGTGATTGTGTATATTTTGAGCATATACCAGCCTGCATGCCAAAGATATTTTGTATTGATTCATTATTTTATTGTATATATGATACTATCCTGCGTGCTGATGACATTTTTTATTGTATATTGGCCTGCGTGCTGACGATTTTGAGATGATGGACATGATGAGATAGCCACGTATATTTGAGATACACATTGATTTATTTATATGATGAGATACATGGTATGTTTTGAGTTGATGTGTTTATGAGATATGAATTTGTTGTGTTGATATGGACGGAAATTAGGTGAGTTAGGCATAATAGAGTCAGGTTGGTATAGGCATGGATCGAGTTAGGCTGATTTCGGCATGGATTGAGTTAGGATAATTTCAGCATGGATCAAGTCAAATTTGTGTAGGCATGGTTGAGTCAGGCTATAGGCACGGATTGAGTCAGGTTACAGGCATGGATTGAGTCAATTTGGTTAAGCATGGTTGAGACAGGTTTGTTTAGGCATGGTTGAGTCAGGCTTTAGGCATGGATTGAGTCAGGTTGGTTAGGCATGGTTGAGTCACGTTTGTTTAGACATGGTCGAGTCGAAAGTAGGTGAAGTGGTGATTCATTATTTTATGTAATGAATGATAATATGGGTCATATGTGAGATGTGGTCTAATCTATGCATAGTGATGATAGAGAAAAGGTAGGTGTAATAAATGTATGTTGTGATAATGTTTAAAATATGAAACAATTGGTTATGTATGTGGTTTAATTTCTAATTTTGGGTAGAAAAGGGAAACTAAGTGAGGTGTGATGTAATGTGAAGAACATGGGAGATGAATTGTTTAGGGTAGAGGATGGCCGAGCTAACCTTCAAGGGCCCCATGCCCTCAGAGTGCTGCCTACATAGTCTCAGCGAAAAGGGACCTCAGGCCAATGTAGTTCTCTTATAAGCTAGGGAAGAATATGAGGAGGTATGAAAATGAGTTGGTAGGTTTATAGGAATGTTGTGAGTTTAGGTTTGTTAGGTGTGGGTAGATTATAGGTAAAATTATGTAGGTGAGGGCGATTGTGGCGAAAGAAGATGATTTCCCCAAAAGTAAACGTCGAGGACCAAGTCATGTATAAGGTAATAAAAACGTAAACAAAGATGGTTAAAAGATAAGAGGGGGAAATAAAGCCAACTGGTTGGGTAGGATCATACCGAGTAAATCACACCTTCAAAGAGATGATGAACGTAAGACCCTAAATACATTTCATGATTGATTGTTCTATGGTGAAAAGTAGTCACATGATCACCAAATGTCTAAGTTCCAAGAAGTCCCTTGAGGCAATAGGAAATGGGAGTAGGAATGATAAAAAGGGTGAAAGGTAGGTAATTTTTATATGATATAGGTAGCATGTGCTTTGGGCAAGAGAACCTAGGTCACAATGGGAAATTCCATGACAAAAGGTTGTTGTTTTGACTTGTAGTTGAAATAAATTGATCGATGTGGGAATTCTATATGGGATGAAGAAAATTGAACTCCTTGAGGTCTTCGCGAAGTTGATCGATGTGTGAAGCTTTGGTCACTCTCATTTTTTTAGAGCTTTACATAGCTGTCCTTATAGGGAGAAATCTATTTATAAAAACAATTGTCGAGAGGATGATGTCCTTTTGAGGGAGTCATCATATTTTTAGTAGAAGTTTGACTCAAGGAGTTTGGTCCCATGTGAGGTCTTTGAAGTCATGGACAAGACCAAGGTGGATAATAAGACTCTTGTTCAAAAGGAAAGGTGAAATGACCATGGGATCTCATCTAAAGGTACACAAAAAGTATCCATGAGAATCATGCTATGTGAAGCGCCGTGGTACACATATTCAAGAGAAGATAACAAGTGATGGGTACTCACATGATTCTTTTTTAATCATTAATGAGGTGTATGAAGTGAATAACACTCAAGGGATGAGCATGGAAAGAGACAAAAGGTGAGGTAGGACTACAAGTCAACAATAGAATGGTCGAAGATGCAAGGTGTTAAGGGGCTAAGGTTCAGGTTTTCCATCAAGTGAAAATAAATGATAAACACCTAATCCATAGGTATGAGTCACGATGTATGGTCCAAGCCAATTAGGAGAAAATTTTCCCCATTTACTTTTTTCTTCTTTGGTTACGTGTTGATTTTCTTTCAGGACAAGGTCATCAACTTGGAAGGTTCATTCATGGACACGTTTGTCATAGGCACATTTGATATGCTTTTGGTAAACTTGAAGGTGATCTAGATCGTTAAGATGACATTCATCTAATAACTCTAGTTGTGCTAAACGGTCTTGATGAAAGTAATCATCATTGAGCATATCATGGAGAGAAATGTGAAGTGAGGGAATATAGACTTTGAGAGGTATGAATGCCTCTATACCATAGACTAAAGAAAAGGGGGTGGCCACAGTGGAACTGCAAATACTAGTGCGGTATGTCCATAGGGAAAAAGGAATGTGCATATGCCAATCCTTCCCATTATCGTCAACCACTTTCATAAGAATTTTGTTTAAGGTTTTGCTAGTGGATTTGGCTTGGCCATTGGTTTGTGGGTAATAGGGTGATGAGAAACTAAGTTGAATACCAAAGGCGTCACAAAGTTTTTGCAAGGTTTTGTTTTTGAATTAATTTCCATTTTCAATGATGAGGCGATGAGGAACACCAAAGTGACAAATGATGTGGTGGTTAATGAACTCACATATTTTCTTAGCTTTCGTGGAGATGAGTGGTATGGATTCCACCCATTTTGTATAGTATTTGGTAGCAGTGATGATCCATTGATGGTGTTGGTAAGAATGAGGATTGATTTCTCCAACAAGATCCAAACCCCATTACGAGAAGGGCCAAAGGTCTCGAATGACCTGTAAGGCATGACTGGGTGTATGATGAAGATTGTAATGTTGTTGGAATTTTACACAATGTTTGATGTAGTCACAACAATCATGGTTAAGGGTCGGCTAGTAATAGCCCAGGTGAAGAATACGCTTGGTAGCAGCAAGGCCACTGAAGTGACCTCCACATTTACCATCATGAACTTCCTTAATGGTATAAGGAATTTCAGAACTTTTGAGGCATTGTAAGAGAATACCGTCAAAGCCGCGCTTATAGAGGAGGCCCCCCTAGAATGATGTAATGAGAGACCTTTTTAAGAAAGGCGCGTTGTCTATTACGGGTGAGATCAAGAGGCAAGATGGAGAGAGAAAGGTATTTGGAGTATTGTTTGTACCAAAGGTCACTCGGGTCAGGGGTAGTGGTTTTGATCAAGTAAACATTGTGAGGTAAATAAGAAGGTGATTGGAGTCATTGTACGGTGACAAATATTGTAGAATCGGTGAGTGAAGCGGGTATTTGGGAAGCTAAGCAGGCCATGGTATCTGCAAACTTGTTGGTTGAATGTGGGATGGTTTGAAGGGTGTAACAATCAAAGGTGGTCAAAAGTATGTCTACTTGATGTTTATACTTCTGAAGTATCTCGTTACGACATTGGTACATACCATTGGCTTGGTTTACGACCAATTGAGAATCACCAAAGATGTGGATTGATTTGACACCTAGGGCATAGGCGGCTCAGAGACATAGTACGAGTTCTTCGTATTTGGAAATATTGTTGGTGCATTCAAAATCTAGTTTGAAAGACAAAGGAATGGGTTCACCATAAAGGGGAATGAGGATAATACCAGCCCCAGCCCCACGCTGACACTTGGAACTATCAAAGAATAGTGTCATTTGGTAATGGGGTTCATCTAGGGAAAGGGTAGCAATCAACTCATCTGGAAATTCAAAATTAGAGGGTTGATCCCTAGAAATAGGTGCGGTGGCCAATTGGTTGGTGATAGCTTGGCCCTTGATGGAATTTTTATGAATGAATTCGAGGTCAAGATCAGCTAAAATCATAAGCCATCATGCAACACGTTGATTTTGATAAGGTTTGGCATACATGAAGTGTAAGGGGTCGGTGTTGGTCACAACATAGGTTTTGTGGTTGAGTAGGTAATGACAGAGTTTGGTGGCAATGAAAACTAATGCTAAGAAAAGTTTTTCGGGGTGGTTGTATCAGGTTTCCTAGTCCAAAAGAGTACGACTTATGTAATAAACCACCTACTCCCTGTGTTGTTCAGTGTGATGAGCGAGCATGGATCCCAAGGAGTGATCAGTAGTGGATATGTATAGGTAAAAAAGTTGATCATCTTTAGGTGGAATGAGCACGGGTGGTTGGAGAAGGTATTGTTTTAGGGCCTCAAAAGCTTTGTGATAGTCATAATCCCATTTAAAGGAGACATCCTTCTTGAGAAAATGATGAAATGGTTGACATTGATAAGATAATTGTGAAATGAAATGACGAATAGACTGTAACTTACCTTACAGGCTACAAAATTTTCTAAGGTTAGTAGGTGGAGGCATTTTGAGAATGGTTTTGACTTTAGTAGGGTCAACTTATATACCACAGAGGGAAATGATAAATCCCAGGAGCTTTCCTGAGAGAACTGCAAAGATAAACTTCTTAGGTTGAAGGTAGACAAAATATTTAATAAGACGGTCAAATATGGTTTTGAGGATAGTTAGGTGCTCGGAGCGGCATTTATATTTGGCCAAGAGATCATCCACGTAATCTTCCAATATGTGATGCATGATGTCATGGAAGATGTAAGTCATAGCTCGCTGATATGTGGCACTAGCATTTTTAAGGTTGAAAGGCATGACTCGATAGCAGAAGGTCCCCTAAGGGGTGATGAACAAGGTTTTGTGTTGATCCTCTAGGGAAAATAGAATTTGGTTATAATCCAAGAAGCCATCCATGAGTGATAACATCTCGTGACAAGCGGTAAGGTCAACCAGTTGATCAATACTGGGTAAGGGAAATTCATCTTTTGGGCAAGCTAGGTTGAGGTCATAGAAGTCTGTGTAAATGCGGAGTCCCCCTGTCACTTTACTGACAGGGAGAATGTTATAAATCTAATGAGGATAATCGATGGGTAAGATAAAGGAAATAAAAAGAAGGTGCTGAAGTTCTTCTTTGACGAGAAGATCAATGTGAGGGTGCATTTTCCTTAGCTTTTATTTGATGGGTTTGGCATTGGGAACGGTTACGATATTATGGACCACTATGGTGGGGTCAATATCGGGCATGTCTACGTAAGACCAAGTGAAAGCGTGGTTATGATCTCTGAGAAAAGAAGTGATGGCTTCCTGTTCATCAACATCTAAAGATTATCCGATCTTTAGGATGTGCAGGTCATCCTGAGTATGAACGTTGATCTCGATAGTCGATTCATTCAACATGGTTTGTGTCTCAGAAGGTAATGACTGATGAATATATGAGTCTTCTACACCAAGGTAGATGAGTATAGATTCATCATGGTGACATTAAACGACATTGATTGAAGGTGTATCATCATTGATCATTTCAGGATACAGGAAGGGAAGAGTGGAAGGGGCCTCATCCTCGCGTTGATAAATCAGAGGCCCAAAGGAAATGGTCTTTATGAAAAAAAAAAGTTAAGAGGGATAGATTCAGGATCCATGAACCCCATTGGTGAGGGTGGTGATGAAGGTGGAGTGGGTGAAGAATGTGGGGAAGAGCTAGTGTCCTTAATGAGTCCAATGTGGGCTTATTTGGTAGGTGGTTCAGGAAAGCTGAAACCACTACGATCATTATATTTCTGGGTAGTACATAGAATGAAGGTATGGCAGCCCTGCTCGTAAAATCCAAAACCAAAACCCTTCCATGCACATCGGTGTAAGAAGGTGTGGGTGAAACGGTGATTGGTAAGTTATTGGAAGTCAACAGAAAAGTGGCTAGTTTGTGGCGGTGATTTGGGTGTGTAAGTGGTAGTATCAAGTCCCCCATAGGTGAGACTAGTACGAAGGTGAGGGGGACCATACAAGAGACATTCTCCTATACGGTGATCATAATGAGGGTGTTGGTGAAGACTTCCGTATCCTTATGGAGTAAGGAATGTGTTAACACTATATAGGTGGTACTCCCCCAGAGTGAGGCATTGAAAAACACCTTCTAAGGGATCAGTGGTTGGTATGTAGGTAGCTGGAATGGATGATGTGTCAGAGGTTGATGTGTAGGTGGAATTCACATATTGGGAGGCTGATGGGTTAGCCATGGAGGTTATGGTAGTGGTAGGAATGGAGGAGGTATGTGCGGTAGAAGCAGTGGTTGTACTGGTAAGTGGAGGTGTAGGTGAAGAAGTAGCGGTTGTGGAGGTAGATGACTTAATAGGTATGAGCACATCATTGGGTTAGTAAAGCATGTTGCATGTTTTGAAAGGTGAGGGGTCAGCTGGAATGGTATAGGTGTGTCCTTCATGTTCAAACTTTACACAACAATGCAAAGTGGAAGGAACGCAACCCATGACATGAATCCAGGGTCTGCCAAGCAATAGGTTATATTGGAATTCCCCTTCCAAAATGTAAAACAATTCTGGAACAGTGTGGGGGCCCACGTGAATGTGGAGGATGATGGTGCCTAGTGTAGAGGTGATATCATCATTGAATGAATGCAACATGACCAGATGTTTATGCATGCAATTGTTAGGTATGCGTATTTGAGCGAATGCATGGGATGAAATGATGCTAATGCTAGCACCCCCATCAATCATCACGCGGTATACCCGTATGTAATTGATGTGGACAAAGATGAAGAGGGTTGGGTCTGGGTCATCATTTTGGTGTGGCATGATCTCTTCCTCTGAGAAGCTAAGGGAGGCCACTTGGTGAATAGGGTGGGGTGAAGATGAAGGTGGTAATTTGGTGAGAGAGGCTACATGATGGGGTGTGATAATAGAGGCTACAGGTGTAGGGTCATTGGGTAAAACCTCAATAGATTGAAGAACCTCCATGAGAGCTTGACGATGGGATTCTGAGGTTTGGATGAGGTCATATAGGGACATTTTGAGGGGAGATTGGTGTAATTTTTTCAGCATGGTGCGATGTGTGATGCCATTAGAAATGGGGTATGTAGGGCTGCAGATAGTGATTTTAGGTATGGGTGTAGATGGTATGTTGGGTATAGGATTGGTTGGTGGGTCATTTGCCTTTTCTTTACCTTTATCCTTCTGAGCATGTGTAGTGACATGTATCATGTTGATTTGAGGGGAGTTGTGAAATGGAGAAGGTGTAGGGTGAGTGGTATAATGACACAACAGGAAAAAACCTACCGGAGGAGAAAAACCCTGTGAGGTGAGTTGGGTGCAACAAAATTTGGGTGGGGGTGTGGAAAGTTCTTTGATGTAAACCATGTTAATTTCAAATCTTGGGGGTGGCTCTAGGAGTTGTGAGGGTGGAGTTTGTGGTTGTTGAGTGGGCAGTGTGGGAATGGGTGTTGGTGAAGTAGGATCCTCATCGAGAAGGTCATCATCGTCAAAGTTGGCTTCTGGAGGACACAACTGGATAAGGATGGTTTTCAAGGCCTTACAGTTCTCCACATCGTGTCCTAGCACACAATGGTATGCACAAATTTAAGTATCGTCAAACCCTTTTGGCTTCAGTTTGAGGGGGTCGTAAGGTTAGAGTGGCGGTAATGTGATGATAGAGGTCTCAAGGAGGTTGGTTAAAATTTTGGCATAGGACCCTGTTAGTGGATCACAATGTGAAGTGAACGTGGGCTTGGGTGTAGGTGTGGTTGATTGTTGAGGAATGACCTTTGGAAGAGGAGGAGTGGGTCGAGCTATGGGTTTGGGTGCTGGCATGGTTTTGGGTGTTGGTCATGCTTGTTTAGGTAGGGGTATAGTAGATGGATGGGTAGGAGGGTGTGTGGTTGTTTTGACTACCTTATTGTGGGGTAGTGGAGTTTTGTTTTTGGGTTGCACCCTCTTGGGTAAAGTCAATGTGGGTGTACGGGGTCTAGAAGGAAAGGAAGATGGGGGAAGAGGGTGAGTTACCCATGGGAATAATGGGGGTGCTGTGAAGGTGGATGACGTAATTTTTTCTTGGGGTGTGGGAGACAACGACTAAAGTGTAGTGGGTAGTGAAGCAATAGCTGAGGGTATTGGCTGTATGGGTGGTAAATATGCTACAGGTGTGGGTGTAAGTCGTGTTGGGCATATGGGTAGGTTAGAGGTTTGTGAGGAAGGAATGGGTTGTTGTGTTTTTGGTTTATTGATGGGTGGAGGTTTCTTGACCATGTGGGGAAGCTGAGATCCTAAGATGGACGGGACAGGTGCAGGTGTGATTGGCACAACCGGGGTATGAGTTCTATGGGTTTGGTGCTTTTTCTTGGGTGTTGGAGTAGGTGTGGTATTGACTTTGGAGGATGTAGCTAAATCCAGTTTGATAGGTGGATGAGTAAGGCTGGTAGTTGGGGTGACCCCTAAAGTGGTAATAGGTTTAGTTGAGGATGATGTCATAGGTGTGGGTTTGGGTTTAGATATAGATTGGGCTATGGGTAAGGATGTGGTTTGAGCTATGACAGGTTTCATGGAAGGAGTTGTGATAGAGGTGGTTGTGTTTGGTTTGATTGGTTGAAATATTTTTGGGTAGATAGTGGAGGTATCAACAAGTGACCTCTGCATCTGCATTGAGATAGGAAGCAAAAGGCATCCCCATAGTAAGGCTCTATCCACATAATCTAAGTGATCAGCCAAATGTGAGAATGACACGTCTGTAGGTGGAGTTGATGAGGACCTAATGGAAATTCCTGTAAAATGTGTCTTAGAGACGGGAAATTGGCTAGCTTCATCTTCCGTGGGTAAGAGAGCCGAAAGTAGGTCTACAGGATTTTGGGTAGCGGATGGAGAATGCTCACCAAGAGGCAAAGGTATCTCAACTGGGTCTATGGTAGGTGTAGAAGGTGATGGAAGCTCCTCTGCAAGTAGAGGAATGGATAGGTGCTCCTCTGTGGGTGGAGGAGGTAATGGGTGCTCCTCTATGGGTGGAGGAAGTACTGTGGGTAAAGGTTCTCTAAGTGGAGAAGGCAAAGGTGAAATGGTATTGATGTTAGTGGAGGACTCCTCCATAGGTGATGAAGGATATGAAAGGTATTCCTATTTGGGTAGAGGAGTAGGTGTGGTGGATTCCAAAGAGGAAGGAGGGTTTTGGGCGAGGATCTCCTCTATAGAAGGAATATGGGGTATCTGGGATGTGAAAAGTGCATAATTAAAAATAGCATGGACCTCGCGGGTATGGGTATCATGAGTTGAGGTCTCACTAGTTTGATCAGACGAAGGGGCATGGTTGGGAAATGGTTTCTTGAAGATGTGTAGGTTTTGGTTGGCAGGTGCATTAGGATTATCCATGGTTAACTCACCTTTCTTGAGCATTTCTTGGACAATATTTTTGAAAGTGATGCAGTTGTTGTCACTATGACCCTTTACTTAATGATAGTTACAGAAGTCATGTTCTTTATACCATGCTGACATGGGGTGAGCAGGGTCAAAACCAGTGTGTGGTTTAATGGGTGGAAGAGTAATGGTTCTGGCTTTGATAATATTTTCTAAGACAGAAGAGTAATGTTCCCCAATTGGGGTGTATTTCCACTGCTCTCATCTGAATTGAAAATTCTGGATGGGTGAGAGATTAGATGAGGGGGTAGCCTGATTTGATGGATGAGCTGGGCTGGCCTTGAGTACCACTGTGTTAGCGGCGCCCTTAGCCTTTGAATAATTGTTTTGTGGTTTGGAAGAAGAAGAGGTATCATTTGAATTGACTGCTGAATTATTATTACATAACTAGATTTTCTTCTCTTTAATGGCCTGAATCTATAACTTTCATGCCATAGTGAATGCTTCATCAAATGTTTGAAAGGTTTAGACCTGTAATGTTGGTGAGATATGTCTAGCACAAGCCCATGTGAAGATCTCAATGAGTTTAGTTTGTGGCAGTTGGAAGGTGAGTTGGTTGATCAAGCTACGCCAACGAGTGACAAAATATGCGATAGATTCGTCCTCATATTGACGCATGGAGTATAGGTCAGTCATGGTAACCTTCTTGACAATATTGATAGAGAAATTATCCAAGAAGGCTTGGGCTACCTGATTGGATGAGAATATGGAGTGTCTAGGTAACCCACTATATCAATCTAAGGCAGGTCTAGTCAAAGACATGGGAAAAGTTCTCAAGAGCAAGGCATTATCGTGAGCGATTAGATAACACCCGTGTTTGAATGACTGTAAATGCTGATGCAGGTCTTCTTTGCTATTTAAACGATTGAATTTAGGCATTTCCCAATGCACAGGATATGGGTGGATAGGAATGGATGGATGGATGTGTTCATTGTAAATCTTGTTGTAGGTGAGAGTGTTGCATGGGAGTCGGAAACCAATGCCTCTAATGTTTGCATCTTGTCCAACATCAATTTGATTAGGTGGTTGGTAGGTTGCGATGATTGGGTGCCTTCTATAGTGTGAGAGGGTTGGTATTTTAGGCATATAACGAGGGTGGCACTCCAATGTATGGTGTTGCCATGGTAGGTTGATTGGGAAGAAGGTAGTGAAACAAGAGGTAGGTACCTTGAGTGAATATTGGATGAAACGGGAGGCTGGTTCATAGTATGTATATGGAGGTGGAAAGGTTTTGGTAACCCTAGTGGTAATGGGGGCTATTGATTATGGAATGGAAAGGAACACATGTTCTAAAAAAGGGTAGGGGTTCACCAACACGAGAGGTGGTAGTATAGCTATGGGTATGTGTGAGACATTAGGGGTGGATGAGGTTGCATTCTGGGTAGTTGCCGAGGGTATGGTGGATGTAGCGGGGGGTACATGGAGGTGTCAGACACGTGACAGTCATAACAGGTATAGGACCTAGTTGTGAAATGACTAGGGGTAAGGTAGATGCGGGTAGCACAGAGCTAGATGGGGCTGATGTAGGAGTGGGAGTGAGAGTCGGGGGGATAGATATGGGCATGCTGTATATCAACTGACTCGAGGCATCTCGAGTGGATGAGTGGGAAAGGTAAAATTGTAAGGCAACATGGTTTTGGTCAAGGACTCATGTGAACTCCCTCATCTCCCGGTAGCAATAGTGATAGGTTAGATGGGATCCATGGCTGGTGATAAAATAGAAGGTGGTGAAGGACTACGTGGGAGTGGTTGAAAATTGGCATGAAACACAAGTGCACTTGCTTGTCTTTCAGTTTAGCACCATGTGAACCAGTACTGATCAGGTACGGTCTGCTTCTCTGTAAATGACACAGAAAACAATAGCAACATGATGAATCTAATGGTAAATAGTGGATTAGGTGCCAAATGGTGGTTGGAAAGTGAAAACAGGATAACCGATGCCAGTTAAGGTAAACTAATGCCAGTCAGGGGTAACCACTGTCAGTCACTGTAGAAAATGGTCAGTGAGTGAAAAAACCAGGGAGAAGGTCAAATCTAATAGGTATGCCAAATCTGATGGTGTTTTATAATGTCAATGGGAATGATGTTAGTGATAGGAACTGTGAAAAGTGGAAGAAAATGAATAAAATGTCCTTTTGGGTAGGTTAACAAAAGGACCTGGAACCGACATTGGTTGGGTATAATTGATGATGGTAAGAGGGTAACTGATGTCGTTTACTATGAAATTGAAATAGTGATGAAAGAAAAGTGGTTGTGAATTAAAATATTATGTAGAGTCAGACCCAGAATTATGGGAATGATGATGATATGGCCCAAGCACACTTAGGTGAAGTTGGAATACACCAGCTGTGATAAGGAGCATACAAGGATGAACAAGAAAAATGAAGAACATGATCTCTACTTAAAACGCAAGCCGAGTAGAAACACTAAGAAAAATGTACGATCCTAAGAGTGTCTTCTCTATTATGTTTGTTTAGCTTATTTTATTTAAGGACTGACACATGAATTGTGAAATATAATTTTTTGGTAAGGATGGCTTCCTACGAAGAAGGAGATCTAAAAGGTGAGGTTTTAGGTATGTTATGGTGGGGGCGGTCCTCGCTTTGAAGTATGACTTGATAGAGCAGTGAGTTGGGTGCCCACTGTGTCGTGATCGTGTGATCACCTACAACTTCTTCCAGGTAAGATGTTGTTTAAGAATGTGTGCATTTTCAATTTTTGTGAGGTTTGGTAAGAATCAGAGAGAGAAAAAGAGAAATAAAGTGCTTTCTATAGTTCATGTTTGTCAACCATCAGCTGGTCATGACCTCTAGCGTATAGGTTGTCCCTCGATTAATGTGAGCTAATGCGATAAATCAGAATGCAATGCACTTATTTTAAAGCCCAAATCTAAGTGTGAAGTTGGATGACACAAAAATATGAAGAGGGAGAGGGATGCTTTTTCAATACAATGTAAAAAACATGAAGAAATGGTTCTTTTTAATTATACCAAAAGAAATGTTTCCTTTAGAGAAAAATAGAAAGAAAAGGTGGGTTACCAAGGAAGAAAATTAATGTGTATGCTTTTCAGAAGGGAAACAAACACACAACATTTCCTAGGAACAAATGAAATGCAAGGAACCTCAGATGAGTCCCACTGGGCACGCCAAAATGTTTCACCTAATTCTAGATTGTTTCTTTGAAGTATTGACGAAATAAATAGGGTAATAGGTATAGGAGGAATACCTATTCAAATGTTGGTTGATGGGTTATATGCATGTGTATGACTTCTGAATCCACATTTGATTGTGAGAGCTTCCTTTTTGCTAGGAGGAACTACCTATAATGCAAAGCAAGACCACCAGAAAAGGTTAAACAATATATACAGTGAACTACCTAGCGTATGCTAGATCCGGGAAGTGTGATGCTTCCTAGATGGTTGTCATTCTACTATTTTAAACAATTTAATGCGGTAAATAAAGTAAATCCTATTGTAGTTTAAAACATGATTTAGGTATCTCACTCTAAAACATAATAAAAAATAGATCTAATCTAACAGGATAGGTTAGAATAGGATCCGAAGGTCAAATAACTGGTTCTGGGTCTCTGCAGGTCTGAAAGAGGTCTTAGGCAGATCACAGGTGAATGAGGGTAAGAGGGAATTAGGTGGATAGGTCACTGTTCTAGGTTGTATGGAAAAATACAGTGACCGATGCCAGTTAAGGTTGACCGATGGTAGTTAGATGTAACTGGTGTCAGTTATTGTGAAAAATTGAGAATGCCACAGAATGAGATTTAGGTCAATGGGTGGCTAGGTAAACAAAAGATGATAATATATGATGAAATGGAATGAACCAGAGAAGTAGAACGTTTACTTACTTGGATTTTGGTCCTGGATGTTTGTAAGTGAGGGACAAAGGTGTTGATGAGAGGTTTGAAGGCTGTAGGTGATCACCAACTAAAGGAAATCTTCTGCATGGCCTGCATATACATTCACCTTTTATTGGTTAGATCAGATCATTTTTGGGATGGTTTTGTAGGAAAAAACGCTTGATCTCCTTCCTTGCATGCATATTCTCGTTAAAATTCACTCTTAGAAAATGTGATATCTCTCTAGAATGTGCTAATGTTCACCAAATTTTTCAATCCTTTTCCAACCTTCTGCCAACCTTGAGAATAATGTTGTTTTGGGGTTAAAAGGGGAACCGATGGCAGTTCTATCTTAACCGGTGATGGTTAGGGGTAACCGATGTCAGTCAAGGAAGGATTTCCTAGGTTTACTAAACTAGGGAGATCCTCTTGATTTCCTCGAATGTCATGCCATTAACTCACGGATTAGAATGGGAGATTCTTATAAGCATGTGGGAATGTGGTTAGAGAGAATGTAGGCATTGATTTTTAGGGTTTAGGTAAGTCTCAGTTAGTTATGGCAACTTACTAAGAATAGGTCTTAGGGTGAGTTGGCTTGATGAGGTGTCTAAGTGAGGTGTATGTGTGGATATTATTTAAATTAAGATATTTAAAAAATAAATATGGTGAGGATAATGAATTAATTTAATTAAATTAATTAAATTAATATTAGTAGGGTGAAGAGGGCCATGACTAGGTGAATGTGATGAAGGGTGCTTATTTGTCGAGGGACTAAAGGGGAGTGTGACCTAATTTTAGTGTCTACAGTGGGAGTTAAAGACTTCCTCCTCAACAAAGATCTAAATGAAAAACATGCAGGGTGGATTACTCATGTCATGGAGTATGACATTGAGATCAAAGTCACCAAGCTAGTCTGAGGAAAGGGATTGTGTGAGAAATTTTCCTTGAGCCAATCAATTAAAGCAAGTAAAAAGAAGAATGTTGTTATGGTGTTGCAAGACAGCTAATAACAAAGAGATATTCAATAACAAAATGGTGGCATGTTCACTCCTTACTGGACCTAAGACATAATTCACTTCTTACAAACAAGCCTATGCCCTCCAGAGATGAACAAAGCCAATAGAAGACACTTCAGATTGCAAGCTATTCCGTATGCACTTATTGATAGTGTATTGTTCAAAAGGAATATCAATGGAGTGTTGCTAAGATGCATTGGGACAAATCAGATTGAGAAAACGTTAGAATAATTCCATGGTGGATCCACTGGGGGTCATTTTTCTCCAAGAGTGACATCTCTCAAGATCATGAAGGTTGGTTATTATTGGCCAAAAATGTTTAGTGATTGTTATGCATAGATCAAGAGGTGAAATAATTGTGCATTCTTCACAGGAAAATAGAGGTTAGCAGCACTTCCATTGCAACCGATCTCAGTGGACCAACCATTCATGCAATGGGGTTTGGACTTCATTGGAGTCATTAATCCAAACTCTAGCCAAGGGCACAAATGTATTATAATAGCAACATACTACTTCACCAAATGGAATGAGGTGGTGGCACTCAAAGAGGAAAATGAATCTAGCATTATAGACTTCTATGAGGGGATACCAACCAGATTTGGTACACCTATCACTATAATATCAGATAATGCGTTGACATTCATAGGATCAAAGGTAACTGAATGGGCTATTAGAAATGGGATCTATTTAAGCACTTCATAAAATTATAACGCTCAAGGTAATGGCCAAGCTGAGTCCACAAACAAGAATCTATTAAGGATCATCAAGAGAAATCTTGATGAAAATCAAAGGACTTGGCACACTAAGCTAAAATCAGCTCTATGGGATGATAGGATAACTCCCAAGAGGTCCATAGGTAACTCTCCATTTAGACTTGTTTATGGGAGGACGAGAGGGCCAATCTTTGCCTATGCCCTGAGTTGCCAACAGAATGATATTTAGAGTCAATGGTGGCTAGGTAAACAAAGAATGAAATATAATGAAATAAATTGAATGACCCGTCTCGTCGCCCCGCGTTCTTACTTGGCTTGTGGCTGGCTTTTGTAAAGTGCGGGGACCCAGGTGTTGACTGCGAGGTTTGAAGGCTGTAGGTGCATACACCCCTAAAGGAAATCTTCTGCATTCCTGCATATACATTCCAACCTTTTATTTTAGATCAGATCATTTTTGATGGTTTTTTGTAGGAAAAAACGCTTGATCCTCCTTCCTTCATGCATATTCTCGTTAAACTTCACTCTTAGAAAGATACTCTCTAGAATGTGCTAAGTTCACCATAATTTTTCAATCTTTTCCAACCTTCTCCAACCTTAGCGCTCCTGTTGTTTTCTTGGGGTTCCCCGGGGGAACCGAGGCCTTCTCTCTCCCGGTTACTTTATGGTTACCCGATGTCAGCAAGGAAGGATTTCCTAGGTTTACTAAACTAGGGAATATCCCTCTTGACTTTCCTCGCATGTCCTGTATGCCATTAACCCCGGATTAGAATGGGAGATTCTTACTAAGCATGTGGAATGTGGTTAAGAGAATGTAGCATTGAATTTTTTAGTGTTTAGTTAGTCTCAGTTTAAGTTATGGGCAACTCCTAGAATAGGCTTAGTGTGAGTTGGCTATGGAGGTGGTCTAAGTAGGGGTCTCGTGTGGATTTATTTGTAAATTAATGGAGATATTTCCACTCAATCTGGTGAGGATACCCTGACTTAACTTTAATTTAAAATTATGAAATTATCTTCGTAGTTGAACTCGGGCCATTACCTCAGTGAATGTGATGAAGGGTGCTTATTTGTCGCAGGACTAAGTGGAGTGTGACCTACTTTTAGTGTCTACAGTGGGAGTTAAAGACTTCCTCCTCACAAAGATCTAATGAAAAACATGCAGGGTGGATACCATGTCATGGAGTATGACCATTTGAGATCACAAAGTCAAAAACCACAGCTAGTCGGAGGAAAGGATTTGTGAGAAATTTTCCTTGAGCACTCAATTAACGCAAGTAAAAGAATAATGTTGTATGGTGTTTTGCAGAGACAGCTAATAACAAAGAGATATTCAATACAAATGGTGGTTGTCTCCACCGTCCTTACCCTCGGCCCTACTGCCATGCATTCACAAGTTCTTACTAACAATGCCGTGTGGCCCTGGGCCGGAGACCCAGCCATAAAGACAGGAGCCTCATATTGCAAGCTATTTCGTAATACCACTTATGTATAGTGTATTGATTCAAAGGAATATCATGGAGTGTTGCTATATATGCATTTGGACAATCAGATTGAGAACGGAGAATATTCCATGGTGGACCACTGAGGGGTCATTTTTTCCTCCCAAGATGACCTCTCTCAAGATCCCATGAAGGTGTTGGTTATTATTTGGGCCAAAATGTTTCAGTGATTGTTTTTATTGCAATAGCTAGAGTATGCCTAATTGTGCATTCTTCACAAAGGGAAAATAGAGGAGCACACACTCCTTTGCGAATCCAACCGATCTCAGTGCCCACCAGATTCATCATCGGGCAATGTGTTTTTGTACTTCTATTTTGCTTCATTAATCCTGAGGGGGGTGGGAGTGTTCGTGTGTAAAAAAATGTCCAAGTTCACAAATTTTCTTATTGTTCGCGACAAGCATACTACCTTCACCAAATGGACAGGTTGTTGCACTCAAGAGGACCATTAATCTATAGGTCATTATAGACTCTATTAGTGGATACCACCAAGATGGGTACACTATCACTATAATATCATTAATGCGTTGACAATCATAGGATCAAAAGGTAACTGAATGGCTATTAGAAATTGGGAATCTATTTAACACTTCATTAAATTAAAGACGCTCAGTAATGAGCAAGCTAGTCCCAAACAACGAATCTATTAAGGGATCAATCAAGATAAATGCTTGATGAAACAAAGGACTTGGCACACTAAGCAACATCAGCTCTATGGGTGATTAGGGAACTCCCAATTTCCATAGGTAACGCTCCAGTAGACTTGTTTAGGGTAGAGAGCCGTCTTCTTGCGTGTGGGCCTATGCCCTTTACTTCCAACATTTGAACGTCATGAAGCATTAGAATTGTTAGAGGTTTGAGCCCATGTAGGAGATATTTACGAATTGATCGGGAACTCCAATAATCGGAGAGCATGCAGCCCAAACCTGGAGAAGGACCAAGCTTTTGATAAGAGAAGTTTGAATAGGAAACGCTATCGTCAAGAAGACTGTCCAATTTGGAGAGGTTAGTGTTGAAATGGGATACACAGACCTAGCAAATCTAGGAAGGCAATTCAAAATTGGATGCCATTTGGAGTGGTCCCTATAGTCATACATAATGCAAAAATATGCCTTCAATTATCTCAATTGATGGTGGAGAAACTACAGATTTTCAGTTAATGAATCCTCTAAAATATTACTAACTGAAGGAACTTCTCCACCTTGTGCATAGTTAGCTTTAGATTTTTCTTCCGCTAATGCTTATGCACATTGTTTGTTGTAGCTTAGATTACACTTTCCCTAAGTTGCTTTGGCCAGGCGCGCTTTTTTGTGTTGTCCGGCCCCGTCTATTCTCTTTTGTCCTAGGGCCCTTTTTTCCCCGCTCCCCTCCTGTTTCTCTCCCCATCCTTCCATTACCGAGATTTGTTCTAATGATTGAGAGTAACAAGAAGTTAAGGGTTCATGAATCCATTAACCCATGGATTGATTTAGGTAGCCTGTCACTTCATCCAACGGTAGATGACCCTCTGATTTGCAAACATGTTATCTCATAATCCCCCTGCTTATTTTGGCTAACTTTTCGCCCCTTCTTTCTTTCCTTCCTTGTGCTTTAATATCAATTTTACACTTCAGGCACTCAAACTTATGCTGGATGGCTTCATCATATAGAGCTTTTCTCACCTTTCCAGAAGGAAAAAAAATTCCCCTTAACTCCTAACTCTTGTATTTTCTGACTTAGGCTCGACGGAGTTTTTTTTGGGAAAATTGTCCCCAAATAGGGCCTGCATTCCAATAAAAGGCACCACAATGGCAGAGGAGGTCGGAGCTAAGTGTGGGGTGTGAAGTTGGAAAATTTCCAAGAATGGGTTTGGCAGAGGTGCACATGGAAAATTCTCCCAAACGGATCTATAGAAGGAATGGAAAAAGTTTGGTTACGGCCCCACTGATCAACAAATCGGCCTAACGCACGTTTCCTTTTAGTTGGTGGTAGTTGGTGGACAGCAAAGGAATATTTTTGCCACTTTTCCAAAGTTCACAAAAGTAGGGCCAAGTCAGAATTAGGTCGTGCATTTCTGCACATAACCGAAGATGACAATGTCAACAAGAGAGTTGGGGCGGGTGAACATTTTAAGATTTTTCCCATTAAATCAAGACGGAGAAAAGTGAAGTTTTGATAGCCAGATCCGGGTCGGGCGTGGGGTGGGTAATGGGGGGGGAGGGAAGTGCCACTTTGAGAGTTTGGGTGTTGTTGTGTTGTGGGTGGTTTGTTGGTTGGAGGCATGTTGGGGGTTTTTTGGGGTGGGTGGGATTGTATGGGTGGTTATTTTTGGGAAATTTTCCCAACTTCAACCAGGTGAAAGATTTGTGAGTTTGTCTTTCTGGGTCGTGCGTAGGTTATTTTGTGGCATGGCGGGCCTCGGGGGGTGTAGTTGTTGGGGTTGGGGGGGGGGAGGGGAGGGGGGGGGGGGGTGGGGAAGGATTGTTTGGGTTTTGGGGGGGTGGTCTTAGGGGTGGTGGTGAAACGCCTAAATTTGTTCCCGCTAATTTCCATTGTTTTGGCCCTATGGGTTTTTTTTTTTTGGGTGTTTGTTCGTTTTTGTCTTTTGTGTGGTTTGTTGTGGTGGTTTTGTGGTTGATTGTTGTGTGGGTGTGGTGGGGGGGGGGTGGGTGGGGTTGGGTTGTTTGTTGTTTTGCGAGTGGGGTGTGGGGGTTGGGTTTTGTTCGTGGATTTACTGTGTACAATGGGGGGTGTTGGGTTCCAGCGGGGTAGGGCTTGGGGGTGGGGGGAGCATGGTGTGGTGCGGGGGGGGGGGAGGGGGGTGGGGGTGGTCGTGTCTTTGGGTATGGTGATCATGGTTGGAGGGACTTGCTAGTATATGGATGGTTCTCAGGTGGGGGGGGGGGAGTCATGGGTAGTGATATGGGGTATAAGGTTAGCTTGGGTTTTTTTGTGGGTGGGTGATTGGGGTTGGTTGTGGGGGGGTGGTGGGTATAGGGTAGGGGGGGAAATGAGAAACACCTCTTGCATTTAAACAAATACAGAATGGACATTCAAGTTGTGGGGGGGGGGTTCCGGGATGCGTCAGAAGTGTGAGATGAAGTATGTGGGGGGTGGTGGGGGGTCATTTTTTGGTGGTGATCTGGGCGGCGCATAGTGGACTTGGTGGGGTTGGGTGTGCGTTTGGATTGGTGGGGGGGGTGGTCTGGGGTTGGGGGGGTGTCGCGATAGGTGAAGTGCTCCTGGGATCTGTGGGTACTGTGGGTTTTTGGATAAAGTTGTTTGTGTGTAGGTGGGTGGTAGGTGGTGGGATTTGTTGAAGTGTGGGGTGGGGTGGGGGTGGAGGCTCATAAAGTGAGTAATTTTCGGGTTTCCGCAATTTTTTCTTTTCCTTCGTTCTGCTTCACCAATTAAAACTAAGTTTTTGCTCATTGTCAAGGGTTTAACGTTTCTTGTGTTTTGGAAAGCCTTCCTTTCTCCTTAAGGTTAGCAAAGGTGTGCTGAGTGTGTGTGTTACTAGTGATTGGTGTGGGGGTTAGGTACCGGTTTTGTTTCCATGGTTGGGGGGGAATAAAGTGGTGGGTAGGCGCGTTTTTTTTGTGTTTTCTGTCTCTGGTTTTCTTTGTTGTGCTATTGGGGGCGTCGCGAGTGGTGTGGGGGGCTCACTATTGTAGTCGATTTTGGAAACCGACATACAATGCTCCGTGATTGATTTTGCTCATCCTTTCTCTTGCATTTGTTTGTTGCCTTCCTTCTGATTTTCATTGTATTTTGGAAAATTTGGGGTTGTGTGTGCGTATTTTGTATGGGGGGGGGGGTTGGGATGCGGTGGAGTGCTGGGTAGGGTGTGGGGTGGCAGGGGCGTGTGGTGTGTTGTTTTTGGTAGGTTGAGGCTGTGGTGTGTGTGGGTGGTGGGTTGGGTGGGTGTTTTTTGGTGGGGTTTGGTGGGTTGGTTTGTGTTTGGTGGCGTGGGGGGGGGTGTGCTTTGGGGGGGTAGTGGTTGGTGGGTTGGGGGGGGAGAGTGGCGTTTGGATCTTTCATGTGGGCTGTGTTGGGTGGTTGTTGGGTGTGTGTTGTTGGTGTGGGTCTGGTTTGATGTTGGATTTATGGGTGGTGGAGTCATGAAACAAATTGGTGCAGTGAGGGGGTGGCACTCCTTTCGATTGTAGGTTGGCGATGGGTGGTTTGTGTGGTAGGGTGTGGTGGGGCGTGAGTGTAGGGGGGGGGGTTTGTGTCTTGTTTTGGGAGGTGGGTGCGGGTGTGCTTGGGTGTTCGTGGGGGAAGCCGCTTGGGGTCGGGTTGGGGTGGGTTGTTGGGGGGGTGTGTCCGTGTGTGTTTGGTGAGGAATGTAGAGTATGATGTGTGGGGGGAATTGTCTGGTGAGTTAACCTAGTGAGTCGGCTCATTCGTCTATGACGTGTCAAACATTCCAGGGGGGGGTTTTGTGTGTCTTGGTAGAGGCCGGGATTTTTCGCTTTAAACGGATGGTGTGGATATGGAGTGGGTTACCTGTAATTTGTGGTTGCTCTGGTAAGGGTGGGTGTGTGTTGTGGGGTGTGTCACGCGGGGGTTTGTTTTGGTGGTGTTGTGTCTTTTATCGGTGGGGGTGGGTTGTTTTTCTTGTGGTGTGCTAGGGTGGGGACGGGCGGTGGGTTCCTTGGAGATTTAACTTTTCACTGGTGGTTGTTGTACAGGTCTCGGGGTTACTTGGTGAGTGAGGAGTGTTCCTGGGGTGAAGGGAGCGGGAACGCAGGCAGGTAGTTAGGAAGTGGTGGTGGTGGTGGGGGTGGGTGTGGGGGGTGGGGGTGGTTTTGTTTGTGTTTGTTTGGGGGGTTGGTGTGGGGGGTGGGTGTTGTGGGTGTGGGTTGGTGGGGGGGTTTTGTTGTTTGGTGGGGTGGTTGGGGGGGGTGGTGTTTGTTGGTGTGGATGGGGGGGGGGGGGGTGGTGGTGTTTTGGGGGGTGTGTGTGTTTTGTGTGGGGGTTTGGGTGTGGTTTGTGGGTGGGGGTTGTGTGTTGGTTGGTTTGTGGGGGGTGGGTGGTGGGGTTGTTGTTGTTTTGTGTGGTGTGGGTGTGGGGGGGGGAGGGGGGGGGTTGGGGGGGGTGGGGGGTGTTGGGTGGGTGGGGGGGGAGGGGGGGGTGGGGGGGGGGGGGGGGGGGGTGGTGGGGGGTGGGGTTGTGTGGGGGGTGGGGGGGGTGGGTGGGGGTGGGTGGTTGGGGTTGGTGGGGGGGGGGGGGTGGGGGGGGGGGGTGGGGGGGGGGGGGGGGGGGGGGGGGGGGGTGGGGGGGGGTGTGTGGTGTGGGTGGTTGTGGGGGGGTGGGGGGGGGGTGTGGGTGGGGAGGTGTGGTGTGGGGGGGGTGGGGGGGGGGGGTGGTGGGGGGGGGGTTGGGGTGGGGGGGTGGGGGGGTGGGGGGGGGGGGGGGGGTGGGGGGGGGGGGTGGTGGTGGGGGT
Source organism: Taxus chinensis (assembly GCA_019776745.2). Taxonomy (NCBI): domain Eukaryota; kingdom Viridiplantae; phylum Streptophyta; class Pinopsida; order Cupressales; family Taxaceae; genus Taxus; species Taxus chinensis. The sequence continues at coordinate 38,426,731 of CM034148.1, read as the reverse complement.
GGGGGGGGGGGGGGTGGTGGGGGGGGGGGTGGGGTGGTGGGGTGGGGGGGGGGGGTTGGGGTGGGGATGGGGGGTGTGGTTTGGGTTGGGGGGTGGGGGGGGGGGTGGGGTGGGTGGGGGGGGGTGGAGGTGGGGGGTGTGGTTGGGAGGTGGTTGGGGGGGGTGTGTGGGGTGGGGGGTGGGTGGGTGGGGGGGTGGGGGGGGGTTGGTGGGGTTGGGGGGGGGTTGGTGGTGGGGGGGTGGTGGAGGTGGGGTGGGGGTTGTTGGGGGGTGGGTGGGTGGTTGGGGTGGTCATTTAGGGGGTGCTTTAATTTGCACGTGTAGTTTGGAAAGTGCGTAGGGGGTGTGGGGACCTGTGGGGGGGGGGGTGTTTGCTATCGTGTGTGGTTGCAGTGTGTGGTGTGGTTTCAGGTGGTTGGTTTCGTATGGGTGGCGAGTTTGTGTGTGTTGAATAGGGGTGGCAATCTGATCTATGGTAGGGGTGCGGTAGAATTGTTGTGGTGTTGTGGTCTGCGTCATGTGTTGGTGGGTGGGTTGTTTTTTGTTGTGTGTTGGGTTGGGTTGTTTCCATTTTGGTTTTGGTGGGTTGGGGCTAGGTTCTTCGAGTGTGTGGTCCGAGGCGGGAAGGGGGGGTATTGGGGGGAGCGGCTGGTACCGTGTGGGGGTGCCGTGTGGGAGTAGGGTAGGCGGTGTGGGGTCAGGGCATCTGGAGGGGCCGAGGCATTGCGTCATGGGCGATGCGAGCGGCGAGGGGGCCGGGGGTGGGCGTGGCTGACGGGGGGGGGGGGGGGGGATGCGGGTGGTTCGAGGTTTTGACTGGTATGTGGCTCTAAAATAGTCCTGTGGGGGTGCTCGAACTAACGCTGTTACAGGTGGGTGGGGGGTGGGGGGGTGAGGACTCAAACAAGATGGTCTAGGTTGGAGGGTGGGGACGGGCGCACGGGGGGTTAATCGGTAGTGATGGGGTTGTTATAAAGGGTGGTGGGGGGGTGGGGGTCTTGATTAAATGGATAACGTTGGGTTCATTTGGTGTGTGCTTGTTGTTCCGGTGGGGGGGTGGGGGGGAGGAGGTGGGGTGTGCGTAGGGGGTGATTGGTGTCCTTAGGGGTGGGGTGTTTTTGGTTGGGGTGGTGTGTTGGGGGTGGGGGTGGGTGTTGGTGGGGGGTGACAGGTGGGTGGGGGTGGGTTGATTGTGGGTGTGTCCTGAACTTCAGTGATTGGGGTAGTTATGTGTCTATGGGTGAGTTCTATACCACCGTGGGGTGGTTTGTGGGTTGTTGGTTGCATATGGGGCGGATGGGTGGCTAGGTTTTTTGGGTTTGTGGGGGGGGTGGGGTGTGTTTCGTCTGGTGGGGTGGTTTGTGGTTTTTAGGACTTGTCTCCTGGGGTTGGTCAGGGTGGAGGGAGGAGAAGGGTGGTGGGTGTGTGGGCTCGGGAGTGGACGGCGCACTAGAGGTGTTCCGTTGGGCGGGGCGGGGACCGAGAGCGAGGAGCCAATGTGGGGGGGTTGATGGGGAAAAAATTGTTAAATGGGTGGCGTGGGGGGGTGGGGGTGGTGTTTGGTCGGGTGGGGGGTGGGGGGGAAGGGTTAGCAAACCTGTATTCATGGTGGTTTGGTTGGTTTTGGTGCTGTGACTGGGGGTGGGTTGGGGTGTGGTTTGTGGGTATGTGGCTTTGGGTCGGGGTGGGGGGTCATGAGTGAAGTGTTGTGAATCCACCATGGCGATAAGCGGGGTGGTTGTGGCTGATGGCTAGTGGGGATGGCTTGAGCCCGGTCGTGTGTAGGTTGTGGTGGGTGGGGTGGGTGGTGGGTTGGGGGGTTCAAAAACCGAAGGGAGTGTGGGTGGGGGAATGTCTTGTGGGGGGGAGGGGGTCGGGGCGTAGGGGGTGGGCGCGGTGTTGGAGAGGGTTAGCGGCTGTGCGATGGGACTGTAGTGTGTTACCAGGGGAGTTGTGGGGTGCGGTACCGGAGGGAACGAAGACGAGGCAAGGGGTTGTGGTGGGGGGGTTTTGGGTTCTTCGACGGAGGTTTTTTTTTTGTGTTGTAGGTTTTTGAGATCTTTTTGTTCGGTGGCCTGTGGTAGTTGTGGATTCGGGTTGGGTGGGGTGGGGGGGTTTGGGGGGTGGTTGGGTGCCTACCAAAATCATCGATAGTAATCTTATTTACCACAGCGTTGGGCTCTTTGAGCAGTTTCACCTTGTTTGGTTTTGTTTGGTTGTTGGTTGTGGTTTTGGTGGAGTGAGTTTGTGGGGGGGCTTTCGAGCTACGTTGAGGTACGTGTGGCGGATCCAATCTCAGGAGTTGTGGGTGGATTTGCTTCTGGAGGGCAGGGCAGAATTTCTTGACATCTCTATTTTTTTTTAGACCCAAAAGTGGCGGGGGGGACGACCCCGTGGGTTCTCGTGGTGAGGTATGTCCTGTTGTTTGGTCGTTCTTTTAGGACACGGGGAAAGCGTTGCCCTTACCATGACCATCGCCCGTTCACTATATTTTATTTAATAGAATTACCGATTTTGTTTGTTTTAGATTAGTTTGTATCGTGTTTACTCCCCGCCTCCACCACTCACCGGTGTCGTCTCTGTCGTCGTCTTTTGTTTTTTCGTGGGTCGAGACGGTTTGGCTAGGGTCGTAGGGGGGGGTAGGGGGTTGGATATGGGTTGGTGGGCGGGGGGGGTGGGGGGAGGGAGAGGGGGGGCCGTGCATTCCAGTGGGGGGCCCGGTTTGGATTTAAAACTATAGACGTGATTCATCACTGCGCCCCCTAGGGGGGGGTGGGTGTGTGTGGACCAAGTGAGTTGGGTGGGGTCTTTCTATTAGGTGGGGCCTTAAATAGTGGTTGCCTGTGGCAACTACATGTCTTCGTGGGTGGTGGGGGGTGGTTTTGACCTAATTTCCCCATGTGCTTTAATGAGAATCAAGACTCCTAACCAATAACCATTCTTAACTCATGCCAAAAAGGGAGAGAAAAGGTTATTTTTAGAAAATAAGACTATTTCTCCCTAATTGATGCCTATTATTTCTTGGCCGATACCGGTCAAGGAACCGGCATTGGTTCCTTTAAATAAGAAATTTCAACTCTTTTCCCAGGTTCTTTTTTGGTAGGAATTCTTGGATCTCACATATTTGGCATTCATTCGACATCCAGAAAATTAAATGAGCACTAGAGCATCAAACTCTCCACCACAAACCAACCTACAACCTCATAGGCTTGGACAATTCACACAGAGAAGCACCAAACCTTCATTTCTATGACACTGGATCTCAGATCATCTCTCCTACGCACACCCATCGACTACCACATTCTACCAATATCTAGATCTCTAATAAGTATTGTTAACCAGGTTATTAATTTCATTAGCTTTGGTTTTAGATCCTTTATCTCTTTCTAATCACTTACTTCCTCTCCCAGATACCTTTCGTATCCCACTTACCTCATTTTCTACCACCCGTATTGCCCCTATAGAGTCTTCACCTAAATTCCTACACCCTACCTAATACCCCCTAATACTTTGTAAAATCACAGAGAGCCCAAATCAACCTACTTTTTACCTTTAAAACCCAAGTTCCCCTACCATGGTTGGTTACCTAACCGATCTCGGCTATAACTAGTAATCAGAATGTATCTTTGTGTCTGGTATTTTCCTTCAAACCAACAAGCTCATTCCTCCACCCAGAACTCTCCAAAACCTCCTAAGACTTCACACAGACCTCCTTTCTACCCTCTTTCATACCTATAGACCCTGACAACTGACCATTCTCCTAGATTTAATCTTAAATTCATAATTTATATTATATTTAGACTATTGTATTTTGTGGGATACCTAAATCATATAATTACAGTAGGACCTTCTATTTGATGATATTTATCAACATTAATTTGTATTAAGACATGGATTGACATCCTTCAAAGAAGTACTCATCTTCCCAGATCTAGCACATGCTAGGAAATCCACCGAACTATGTTATTAACTCTATTTTTTGGTCTTGCTTTACTTTTCAGGTAGTCCTTAGAAAAAATAATTGCTCTATAATCGGCTTGGTCTTCAACAATGGTGCGCAACCTCTTCATGACCTCTAGGTATTCCTTACATACCTTACCTTTACCTTTTTAAATTATTTTGTAATACAATACTCCTGTGTGGTGAAACATTTTTGCACACCCGGTGGGACCCTCATTATTTTTTGGTTCCTTATATTCATTTAGGATTACATTTATGATTTTTTCCTTTCTAAAAATATTCACTAAATCTCTTCTTGGTAACATTCTTGCTTCTATTTTCTCTAAAAGTCACATTTCATTTGGTGCAAATTAAAAAAAAGCATTCTTTCTTATTTCTTGCTTGTATTAGTGAAATTCATACTCCATTCCTATTCGTTATTACTCTCATCCAATATCAATATTTCGATTTGGGTTTAGAATTGTTATATTACATTCTGTGTATTCTTGCATTTAGCTCACATAGTATAATTAACAATAAAATATAACAGAGGTCATGGCTGGTTGATGATTGGGTAATTAAACATAATCCACTTATGCACACAATTTTCCAAATCACTTAAATAAATAACACATTTCTTAAACATTCCCCGAATCCTAGAAAGAAGCTACCAAGGATTTAAACACCTGTTGATAGAGGGCCTTGACCAATGTTCTGGTTGGATTGTCATATCAGAGCTTAGTGTTTTTCTGAATAGTGTGCGTACATAAGAGAAAAATGGATAAGGTAAGGGTAATGAGGAATACCCATGAATAAAGGTGGAAGTTACAGTGCATGCATTCTAATTTCCTAATCCAATGCTGATTGCGAGAACTTCCTTTTTTCTAGGAGGAGCTACCTGTGAATAAAAACAAGACCAAAACAGGAATATTAAGCAATATATACTAGTGGACTACCTAGTGTATGCTAGATTTGGGAAGTGTGACACTTCCTAGATGGTTATCAATCCAATGTTTAAAAGAAATTAATGTAAGAAATAATATGAAACAATAATATCATGTTGTAGTTGATATGATTTAGGTATCTCATTCAAGTAAAATAAAAAATGTAATCTAATAGGTTAGGTTATGATCAAATCTAGAAGTTAAACAAGTGAATAAAGTGATTGGGATAGGTCAGGGTCAAGCTTTAGGTGATTTGGGTTGTTTAGATGAAAGGGTTGAGGTTGTTGTTACAGGAAAGTTTTCAAGAAATAGAGACCAATGTTGGTATGGTATGACCGATGCTGGTTGAGGGGAAATTGATGACGGTTTGTGTTAGCTGACATCGGTAGGGTCGGGCTGATAGAAACTTAGTGAAGGTGGGTTTTGGTGATTCTCTGAGATTTCCCAAAGAATGGAAAGATAATAGGGAGATAGATGATAGTGCTGGGTGTAGTCAAAGATGCCTAGAGTCAGGTATGGGGGGTTAAAAGGTTGTAGGTGATTAGTTATAGGGATTGGAAGGAGGGTGAGAGATGATGGGATGTAAGGGAGATTATAACTCTCCAATAGATATGAAGAAACTAATCTAAATAAATATGGGAAGGTGTAAATCTAAAGGTACTTACTGGTGTTTACAGACTTGGTGGTTAGATGGAGGTGATGGTTGATCCGTATAACCAGTGGTCAGTGTTGCGGCTATATTCCCTAGAAAATTACCGTGAATTCTTTCCTTTCATATCAATGTTTGGTTCTGATTCAGGGTGTTTGGATGTGCAGGAGTGCTCTAGTGCATGTTTGCATGCAAATCTCTCTCTTCCAAAAAATTGGATAATTCTTCTAACCTCTCAAATAAGGTTACTCAAGTGGATATATGGTAATTGAAGATGGTTTAGGGTTGACCAGTGTCGGTTAAGGCGGGAAATCCTAGGTTTACTTTAAAATGACAGATCTTGGCAATATTGTTGGCTAGCTCTGTCCATTCTTATGGATCAAAACAGAATGTTGCACTTAGATAAGCGTGAATGTGGTTAGAGGAAGAATAGGCATGTGATTTTAGGGTTGAACTAAGTATTTATTAATTAAGGTAGGTAGGACTAAGTTTTAGTTAATTATGGTGAGTGGATATTGAGTCATAGTAAAAGGGAAACATGCTAAGAATAGGTTTATGATGAGGTGTCTAGGTGAGGTGGAAATTAGTTTAATTAAGGTAATTACATAATGAATATTGTGAGCATGGGCATTAATTTAATTGTGGGTAATTAAATTAATATGCATGTGAGGTAAAGGGGGAGTGTAACCTAAATTTGGTGACTACATTTTGCCCCTTTTTGTCATGTAGCTTGTATTGGTAAGAAATGTTGACAAAAACAAGAAGTGATTGCCCCATATTTAGGTGAAGGTGATCCCCCTCAAACCAGACACTGATGAGGTGTAATACAAAATCAGTGAGTGGGTTGATAAATGTGTAGTTGGTGGAAGTGAAGGTTGGTGGGGAAGGATAGTGGTCAACTCAGGTATTAGGTAATAGGCTAGGGTCCAAAATTGGGTAATGGGTAATAACAATCAAATGCATGCACACATATAGATTGCAACACTGTAACAGGTTGAAGAGCTTACAAAATCTACATCATCCATGGTCGTTAGGTTTATCTAAACAAGGGTGAAGTGATTTAGGTATCCAAGGTATAGGATATGGTCCAGAAACATAATATAGGTCAGGTGCAGGAATGTTTAGGTATGTTTTGGTACACCAAAGGTGTGGGTCAGGATAAATGGCACAAAAATAGGAAAGGTATGCTTGTTAGGCTAAAACAACATAGGTAACCTCCTCGCAAGGTATAACGAGTACATAAGGTTGATGGTCACACCAAGTAGGCCATGTTTAGGAAAATAGGTCATGGCACGGGCAAGGCCAAGGTATAGGGGAAAATAATAAATCCTAAGGTGTAAATAAGGAAATGTAGGGGTATTTTGGGCATGTAGGTATGGTTCAATAGGTGTTTGTAATTATAAAAGTTGTTTGAGCACTAATGGGTGAAGGTAAAAGGAATCTTAACAAGGGAAAATAGCTATAAGGGTTTACCAATGGTAGTTATAGGGTGACCAATGCCAATTATAAGGTGACCGACATCAGTTATCTAGGGAACAAATATGATTGATGTTAGTTAGGTCGATTTGGGTTTATAAAATAAAAATTACGTATTTTAAGGAATCGTTGTTGTGTTGTGACTTTTGAGAAAATGACAGAGTTCTTTGACATTGTATAAATTTTCCTACAGAGAAGGGCAAGGCATTGTACCAGGCTGAGGTGGAGATTAGGAGCTGGTAGACGGGTCCATGAGAGTGGTGTGATCGATTTGATTGGTTGGTGGTGAGGAGTGGATTTTAGCATAGTAGAGGAGGGAGAAGCTTTGGGTGGGCCATCAGTGCAGTGGCCAGATGTACCACCATGCCGATGAAATTGAGATGAGGTAAGATTCGATCCAATTCTATGCTTGTTAGTTGAAATAGTTTGTAGAAATTGGTTTGGGTAGGAATTAAATTTGAAGTTGGAAGTAAAATTGATGAAATAAGAAGGGTAAGAAGTCCAATTTGGGTTAAATATGGGTAGGGAGGAAGGTAGTGGAGGTTTAGGTAGGATCGGGTAGGTATTTGGGTCAGTATGTTAAATATTTGAGAAATGGGGGAGGGGTTTGTTGGTTTGGATGATGTGACAGTGACCGACGATGGTCAAGGGTGGCCAAATTCAATCAACCATATCCAGCATTGGTCAAAAAGTATGTGACAGATGCCAATCATGATATACTGATGCCGGTCAACCATGACCAATGCCGGTCAAATTTTGACAATAAATAGATCAAGAAAGGGTTATTGTGGGAGGGAAAGATAGGCAATGAGGTATAAAGGAAAGTGTGTTGAGAATAGGTAGGGTAAAAGGTATATATGATACAAGTTGAGGGGTGTGAAAGTAGGATGAGAGAAAGGGGTAGGTCATTAGGGTTGTGGTGAAATAAATAATAAGAGTTTCAGGAATAGGTTAGTTAGGTAAGTGATATGTTAGTTATCGGTAAGATTGAATAATGGTGTAGTTTGTTAGATGCATGCTAGAGAGAAGCTACAGATGAGGGATAGAGTGCCACCCTTATTGACATCAATACGGGGGAGTATGAGGGAGGAGGAGTGGCATCACGTTATAAATGTGGGATTGATTGAGATCTGATGCTATAAGTGTGTAGCTCGAGATCCTAGTTTAATGGTTGTACTCATCGATAGATGGGATGCTACAACCAACACATTCAATTTGCCGATGGGTGAGATCACAGTCACCCTAGAAGATGTACATGATCTTATGGTTACCGATAGTGGGGACATAGGTTTATTCTATTACCTTAGAGGCATCAGAGGAGCTGATGTTGGCGGTGTTTGGAGAGGGGATATCAAAGATGGGGTTCCATAGCATGAGCCTAAGCTATGTAGATATGTATGTGGCCCATCTTGAGGAGATGCGATTATTCATTTTGATCATGGAGGAAGTATGCTGCTTTGCCTTACCAAATGTGGAGGGTGGGATATTCCCGTGGGTGCTAATAGGAGTTCTCCATGACATTATGGAGGATAGGATCCATTTTGTTTGGGCATAAACATTCTTGGTGCAGATCTACAGGGATTTGTGGGCCTATGGGAGGATGTGAAAGTTCAATTTGTGTTCTACATTCCTCTTTCATTTTTGTGTGTACGAGCACATCGTATGTGTTTGCCCAGTTGGATTTCCCTAACTTGATGCATTTGATATGGTTTTGTTCTAAGTTGGGTATAGGTGTTGAGTACCTGTTGGTGGAGAGCATAGGGAATCTAGGGCTGTACATGATATGGTGTATTATAGGTGGGTGATGGAGGGGTTGTTTGGAGTGGACATCATTTGGAGGCCATATGTTGGATTGCCTTCATATAGACAAATGGTAGTGGAGCTAGATGAGTTACATCTACTGAGGTGTATAGAGGAGTGTCATTTTTGTGAGCAAGAGATGATACCCATTGATAGAGTAAGGCAGCAATTTGGGCTACCCCAGGATGTGCCACCATCATTCCCTCAGTACAGGAGAGACGACGTGGAGAGACCTATGCCTCTACCATAGCTGACAGTGTCGATCGAGCAGGAGGAATAGGCAGTGGACCGACAAATTGATGACGTTAGAGTTATATATAGATATAGGTAGTGGTGGGTAGCCCAACTATGAGCAAACCCACCTGGGCCAGGCCAGCCAGACTTAGATACCCTTACAGTTCAGAGGGATACTTTGTAGGGTCAGATTGCCACTTTACAAGCCCATATCACAGTATTACAGGGGCAGATGATAGGGTCCAAGGCACATGTTGCCACATTATAGGTATAGGTGGTGGCTTTACAGGCCCATATTACATAGGGAAAATCACCCGCATAGGGTTGAGATGGAGATGGGGGACAGGTGGCTACCTTACAGGTGCAGGTAACAAGTCTTTAGGGATAGTTGACAACTACACATGCATAGATTATGGAATTACAGGCCTAGGTCACAACACAAGAAGCACTTTAGGCTCAGGGATAGGGTCCTATGGTACAGGCATCAGTGGGACAGGGTCCTATGGTACATGCATCAGTGGGATAGGGTCCCATGGTATAGAGAGGAGGACAGGATTCAAAGGTATAGGGACCAAGGCCACTAGTAGCATGGAAGAGCTCGTAGATTGTTATGAGACCTGTGGCACCCCCATAGATAGTACCGATGGCCAGATTCATGGATGCACTGAATGAGGCCAGATACTACCAGAAGCATTTTACTATTGTTGGGATAAATGTCCCTTCCTATGCGGAGTATAGGGTACAATAGGCCTTGAGTGAGAGGATGAGATCTCACACACATAATGCAGAGAGTAAATGGGGATGACGAGCCCAGAGACAAGATCAGGGTGAGGTGACAAGTTCACGAAGGCCAGACCCAGCTGCAGGTCAGGCAGAGACTGGACCTAGACCTGGGCGCAGCAGAGAGATGCTGACAAGGCACCACATTGGAGTAGAGGAGGAGGAGACCAATGAGAATGGTCTGGACATCATATGGGGTGAAGATTAGTCACCATATATGTTCAAGGCCTAGATTTTTGTAAATTTTTTATATATACTAGCCTACGTGCCAAAGATATCGAGGATGTACACGAGAGGTTTTTGAGATTTTTGATCATATATCGGCCTACGTGAAAAATATGGTGAGGTTGTATATGAGAGGTTTGAGATACTTTTATGTGTTTATATTGGTGTACATTTGTATTGATATTCATAATTTCATTGGTATAGGTGATGGGATTTATGGTATGGATGATGTAGTTGCTTTAATTTCCATTGTTATATGTATATGGGTGGAAACTAGGTGGATTAGGCATGATGGAGTCAGTTCAGTTTAGGCATGATGGAGTCATGTTAGTTTAGGAATGGTTGAGTTAGGTCAGTTAAGAATGGGTTAATCATGTTTTTGGTTTTTGATTTAATTTCCAAGTTATTGGTAACATGGGGAATAAATGACGAGTTATATGTATGTTATGGTGTAAATTTCTAAAAATTTTGATATTATAGAAATGTGGAATGATTGGTTAGATGTTGTTATGATGTGGTAACATGGTAGATATGAATGTTTTTATTGATTTCCCAATGTTGTAGAAAATGGGAACTAAGATAGAATATGAATAGGAAATTGAGGGAAAATAGTTTAGGGTAAAGAGTGGCCGAACAAACCTTCAAAGGCCTCATGCCCTCGAAGTGCTTCCTACATAGCCCCTGTGAAAAGGGGCCTTAGGCCAATGTAGCTCTCCCATAAGATAGGGAAGAATATGATGAATTAGAGGAATGGGTTGGTAGGTTTTAGGAATGATTGATTCTAGGTCATAGGCATGGTTGAGTATTACGTGATAGTGGAAATATTTTAAAATCTAGGTGTCGATGGTCTGGTCCTATATAGGGTAATCATTAATCAATGAGGAAGGTTAATGGTAAGAGGTGGTAAAAGAGCCACTTGATTGATAAGGACCCTAGTGAGTCTACCATACCCAAGATGGGCTTATGAACGTAAGACCCTAAAGGTGTTGCATAATGGAATATTCTAAGGGTGAAGAAAATCACATGATCACCAAATTTTGCAGATATGGCAAGCCCCTTGAGCAGATAGGAAATTAGGGTGAAAAGTCAATGAGGTGAAAAATGGGTGTTAGCATAACTAAATGTATGAAAACATGTTTACCTAGCAAGAAACCCTATGATCAAAAATAGGCAAGTCCATGACAAAAGTTATCATTTTATTCATTTTTTTTTGTGATAGATTGATTAATGCGGGAACTCTATATGGGATGAGTATATTATCTCCTTGAGGTCTTTATGAAGCTGATCAATGTGGGAAGCTTTTGAGTATTTTATTGTATTTTTGCAATGACTTTATATAGTTGTCCTTCGAGGGAATAGTTTATTTATAGCGGTGAGATAGAGAGAGAAGAGATGTCCCTTTTGAGGGAATCATCTTTCTTGTTGGAAGTTTGACTCAAGGAGTTGAATCTGATTTTTCTTTTGGATGTTTAAGTCATGGACAAGACTATAGAGGAATATTAGGTTCTTGTTTAGAAGAAAAAACCATAACACATAGAGGTTAACCATGAAAGAGATGGTTTCAAGTGATGAATGACCATGGGATTCCATATTTGAAAAAGATGAAAAGTGTCCATGAGAATCATGCCATGAGTAGATTCGTGGTACTCATATTGAAGATAAGGTTGAAAGGTGGTGGGTAGTCACATGATTATTTTTTAGTCATGGATCCTCAAAATATGTAACATGGAAGGTGAATGGTGCTCGAAGAACAAGCGGTCAATACAAAGAAGGTGATATGGGACTGAATTTAAATAATAAATGGTCTAAGATGCAAGGCATTGAGTGGCTCAAGTTCAGGTTTAACTTCGAGTGAAGATAAATGATAAGCACCTGATCTATAGGTATGAGTAATGATATAGGGTCAGTGCTAATTAGGAGTAAATTTTTCCCATTTAATTTTCTCTTTTTTAGTTACATGTTGATTTTACTTCAAGACGAGGTCGCTGACCTAGAATTTTTGTTCATGGACACATTTTTCGTAGGCACGCTTGATAAGGTTTTGGTACATTCGGAGATGATCAAGAGCATTGAGACGACGTTCATCTAATAATTCAAGCTATGCCAAATGGTCTTGGAAAAAGTCATCATCGTTGAGCATGTCTTGTAGTGAGATGCAAAGAGATGGAATCTAGACTTTGAGAGGCAAGACAACCTCATTACCATAGACTAGAGAAAAAGGTGTGGCAGTAGTCGAAGTGTGAATAATAGTTCAGTAATCCCGCAAGGAAAAAGGAATGTGTGTATGTCAATCCTTCCCAATATTGTCAACTACTTTCATAAGAATTTTTTTCAAGGTTTTATTGGTTGATTCTACTTGGCCATTTTTTGTGGGTAATAAGGTGATGAGAAATTGAGTTGAATGTGAAAAGCATCAAAAATAGTTCACAGGATTTTGTTTTTGAATTGCTTTATGTTATCAGTGATGAGGTGGTGAGGGACACCAAAATGACAAATGATGTGATGGTTTATGAATTCACATATTTTATTGGCTTTTTTAGAAATGAGGGGAATGGCTTCTACCCATTTAGTGTAGTATTCAGTAGCAGTTATAATCCATTGATGGCATTGTGAAGAATGAGGATTGATCTCTCCAAAAAGATCCAAACCCCATTGAGAGAAAGGCCAAAGGTATCATGTGACCTGTAAGGCATGACTAGGTGTGTGATAAATATTAGAATGTTGCTGGCATTTCACACAATGTTTGAAATAGTCACAACAGTCACGGTTTAGGGTTGGAAAATAATAGCCAAGGAGAAGAATGCATTTAATGAAAACCACTAAAGTGACCTCCACAAATGTCATCATTAACTTCCTTGATGGTCTAAGGAATTTTAGAACTTTTAAGACATCGCAATAGGATACTGTCGATGCTATGCTTATAAAGGATACCACCCATGATGACATAATGAGAGAAACTTTTAAGAAATACATGTTTTCCATTATGAGTGAGATTGGGAGGCAAAATGGAAAGGGAAAGGTAGTATGAAAACTTCTTATACCAAAGGTCACATGGGTTACGTACAATGGTTCCGATGGAGTTGAACTCATGAGATAAATAAGAGGGTGATTGCAACCTTTGTATTATGAAAAATATTTTGGAGTTAGTAGGAGAAGCGGGTATCTGAGAAGCCAGGAAGGCCATGGTATCCATAAATTTATTGGTGGAGCATGGGGTGGTTTGAAGTTCGTAACGGTAAAAGGTAGTCAAAAGCGTGTTGACATGAAATTTATACTTTTTCGTTATTTCATTACAACACTGGTATATGCCATTGACTTGGTTTATAACCATTTGGTAATCACCAAAGATATTAATTGATTTAACATCTAGGGAGATGGCGGTTTGAAGGCCTAATATGAGTGCTTCATATTCGATGATGTTGTTAGTGCAATCAAAATATAGTTTGAAAGATAAAGGCATAGGTTCACCATCAAGAGGAATGAGGATAAAACATGCACCACCTCCATGTTGACATTTGGAACCATAAAAAAACAAGGTCATTTGGTAAGTGGTATCATCCAAAGAGAGGGTAGCAATGGATTCATCTGGGAAATCAAAGTTAGAGGGTTGATCCCTAGAAAGAGGTGCATCTTCTAGTTTGTCATCGATGGCTTGGACCTTGATATATTTTTTATGGATGAATTCGAGGTCAAGGTCTACAAGAAGCATGAGCCAGTGTGAAACATGTTGATGTTGGTAGGGTTTGGCGTACATGTAATCTAGAGATTCAATGTTAGTGATGAAAACCATTTTGTGGTTGAGTAGGTAATGTCAAAGTTTAGTGGCGACAAAAACTAAGGCTAAGAAAAGCTTTTCAACATGGGTGTACCTAGTTTCATAGTCTATAAGTGTATGAATTATGTAATAAACCACTTGTTCTCTATGTTACTCATTGCGATGAGTGAGCATGGGACCTAGGGAATGGTCAATAACATAAATGTATAGGTAAAAAGGTTGGTTATCTTTAGGAGGAATGAGCATTAGTGGTTAGAGAAGGAATTTTTTTAAGGCATCAAAGGATTTGTGGCATTCATCATCCCATTTGAATGAGATTTCCTTTTTGAGGAGATGGTGAAATGGTTGACAATGGTCAAAAATTTGTGAAATGAACTGATGGATAGATTGCAACTTACCTTGCAAACTTTGAAGTTGACAAAGATTAGTAGGCAAAGGAGTTTTCAAAATAGCCTTAACTTTACCAGGATCGACCTCTATGTCACACAAATAAACGATGAACCTAAGGAGTTTGAAAGCACCGTGAAGACACACTTCTTAGGTTGAAGGAAAAAACAATACTTGATGAGGTAGTCAAATATGTCCTTAAGGACTGTCAGGTGTTCAACCTGATGTTTGGATTTTGAAAGAAGGTAATCCACATAATCTTCCAATATGCAATGCATGATGTCATGAAAGATATAAGGCATGGCTCATTGATATGTAGCACCAACATTTTTAAGGCCAAAAGGCATGAATCGATAGTAAAAGGTCCCCCAAGGAGTGATGAATGTAGTTTTGTGTTGATCTTTTGGAGTGATTAATATTTGATTATAACCTGAGAAACAATCCATGAGTGATAGAATCTCATGGCCAGTGCGAGATCAACCAGTTAGTCAATGCCTAGTAGGGGAAAATCATCTTTGGGGTAGGCTAAGTTGAGGTCGCAGAAGTTCATGAAAATGTGGAGTCCCCATGTCACTTTTGTAATAGGAACGATATTAGAAATCCATTAGGGATAGTAAATGGGTAGGATGAAGGAAACTAAGAGAAGGTGCTGAAGTTATTCTTTGACCAGAAGAGCAATGCGAGGATGCATTTTCTGAAGATTTTGTTTTAAGGGTTTGGTATGAGGAATGGTTAGGATGTTCTGGACCATAATGTTTGGGTCAATATCAGGCATATGAGCACGGGACTAATAAAAAGCATTTCTATGGTCACGGAGGAAAGAAGTAAAATCTTACTGTTCAGCAACATCAAAAGATTAGCCTATATTTACAATGTGTAGGTCGTCCTGAGTATTAATGTTGATTTTGATAGTCGATTCATTCAACATGGTTTGCGTCTCATAAGGTAATGACTAGTGAAAATAAGAATATTTTGCACCAAGGTAGGTGAGTATAGAATCATCTTCTTGACATTAAACGACATTAATAAAAGGTGTATCTTCATCGATCATGTTAGGATACAGGAGGGGAAGAGAAGAGGAGGCCTCCACATCACGTTGATAAGTTAGAGGTCACATGGAAATCGTGTTTACAATTTTTTAAGGAGGAATAGATTCAGGACATATGGACTCCGTGGGTGAAGGAGATGATGTTGGTGAATGGGGTGGAGAATATTTTTCTTCCTCAATGAGGTCGATGTGGGCTTTCTTGGAAGGTGGTATGATGAAGCCAATGCCACTGCGATCATTGTGTTTACAAGTGGTACATGAAATAACAGTATGGAAGCCTTGTTCATAAAAACTAAAGGAAAATCCTTTCCATGTGCAGCGATGGAGGAAAGTGTGGGTGAATTGGTAGTTAGTAAGAGATTGAAGGTAAAAAAAGGGCCGTGTTTGGGATGGAAGTTGGGGTGAATAAGTTTTTTTATCAAGTCCCTTGTATGTTAGGTTAGTGCGAATGTGGGGAGGACCATAAGGGAAAACCTCACCTATGAAGTAGTCATAACAAGGATGCTAGCATAGGTTTCCATACTCTTGCAAAGTGACGAATGTGTCGATATTATATAAGTGGTACTCACCTAGAGTGAGACATTGAAAAACACCTAAAATATCAATAGTAGATATGTGGGTAGCAGGGATAGATGATTCATTAGATGATTGGACATGAGGGGTATTGGTTATTTGGGAAGTAGATGGGTCAGCTGTAGAGGGTGTGGTAGTAGTAGGAATAGAAGAGATAGGTATGGGAGAGGTGGCAGCAACATTGGTAGATGGGGTCGCAGGTGAAGGAGAAGTGAGAGTAGTGGTAGATGCCTTGATTAGTACAAGTACATTTTTAGGTCAGTAAAACATGTTACAAGTTTTGAATGGAAATGGATCAGTGTGGATGGTATACTTATGCCCTCTAAGATGTATAATATTTCCAAGATAGTGCGAGGACCTACCTAAACGTGGAGAATAATCATGCCAAGGGTAGAGGTGATGACGTCATTGAAGTAGTGCATCATAACTGGGTTACTATGCATACATTTGGAAGGAATGTGCATTTGATTGTATGAGTGGGAGGAGATGATGTTAATACTAGCACCACCATCGATCATGCTGCATCATATGCATATGTTATCAATATAGATGGAAATGAAAAGGGCATGATCATGGTCATTTGATTGGAGAGGTATAATCTTCTCATCAGAGAATCTGAGGGTGGAAACTTGAGGAGTGGGAATGGGGATAGAATAAGGAGATGATTTGGTAAGCGAGGTTATGTGGTGAGGGGTAATAATGGAGGCCACTAGTGTGGGGTCATTGGGTAAAAATTCAATGGATTACAAAACCTCTATAGGACTTGTCTATGAGATTAGGAAGTTTGGATAAGATCGTACAAATACATCTTTAGATGGGACTGATGTAATTATTTTATCATTGTGCGATGGGTGACCCCGTCAGATATAGGGTATGTGGGTCCTCAAATGGTGATCTTAGGCATGGGTGTAGATGGTATGTTAGGCACATGGCTGGTTGATGGGATGGTTGCCTTTTCTTTTCCTTTGTCTTTCTGAGCGTGGGTGGAAACTTGAACCATGTTAATCTAAGGGGAGGGGGTAAATGGAGAAGGTGTAGGATGAGTGGTGTAACAACATGATGGGGAAAAACCTAACAATGGGGAAACTCCTTGTGAAGTGATATGGGAACACCGGAATTTGGGTGGTGATTTGGCCAACTCATTGATACAGACCATGTTGATATTGAATTTTGGAGGTGTGAAAAGGGTTATTGGGGTGGAGATGTAGGTCATTGAAGAGGCAAAGGATGATGATATGTGATAACAGGTGAAGGTGGAATATGGTCCTTATCAAGAAGGTCATCATCGTCAAAGTTTTGTTCAGGAGAACAAAGTTGGAAAGAACGGTCTCTAGAGCCTTACAATTTTCTACATCATGTCCTGACAAACGATGATAGGCACAAATCTTGTTTTCATCAAGCCCTTTTGGTTTGGGTTTGAGAGGATTGTAAGGTCGAAGCGGTGGTAATGTGAAGATGGAATTCTCTAAGAGATTGGTTAAAAAAAATTCGTAGGGCCCCGCTAACGGATCACAATGGGAAGTGAGTGTGGGTTTTGGTAAAGGTGTGAATGATCATGAGGGAAGAGGCTTTATAGGAGGGGGAATGGGTTGGCCCACTGATTTGGTAAGTGGTATTATCTTAGGTTTTGATGGCATCTGCTTGGGTAAAGATGTGGTAGAAGAAATAGCACTATAAGGTTTCGTTGGTTTGACTACCTTATTGGAGGGTAGTGGGTTGTCATCTTTGGGTTTTTCCTTCTTGGTTAAAGGTGACACGGGATTATGGGATGTAGAGGGAAAAGTAGATGGTGGAAGAGGACAGATTATCCATGAGGACAACTGAGTTGGAGTGCAAGTGGTTGGTAGAGGTTGGGTGGACAATATGGGTTGAATTTGTATAGAGAAATTTGGGGTGATAGTAATTGGTGGAGGTATATGTGGTAAGAAGTGCACGAGTGAGGGTGAGGGTGTTTGGTATTTGGGTGAATAAGGTGTAACAAAAGCTTGTGATGCAACAGTAGGTTTTTTAGATTTTGACTTGCCTTGGGTAGGAGACTGTTTGATCAGGGTTGATGGATGGGGCCCTAGGATGAACAAAAAGGGGCAAGGTGACAAAGGTGTGGCAGGTGAGACTGGTGTCAGCCTAGAAGGTTGGGTCTTCCTTTTTGGCAGAGAGATAATGTTGGTTCAGGTTTGGGAAGATGTGGCTAAGTCCAATTTGACAGGTGGGTGAGTAAGGATTGATTTTGGCATGACACCCAACGTAATGATGGGTCTAGATATGGGTGAGGAGATAGGTGTGGGTAGGTTTTGAGGACTTGGAATGGTTTTAGTTGTGGGTAGAGGTTTGGATGTAGGTAGGGATGATGAAGAATTTTTTTTTTCAATAAGTATGATTAATGTCGATCTGGTTTCTGGAAATACCTTTGGGTAGATCGTGGAAGTATCTTCAGGAAATAATTGCATTTGGGTCAAAAAGGGGAGCTAAAGACATCCCCGAATCATGGAATTATCAACGTAATCCAAGTGATCAGCCAACCATGAAAATGGTACTATTAAATAAAAAGATAGAGTTGGTTTGGTGGAAATCCTTGTAAAATATGTCTGTGAGAAATGGAATTGGCTAGCCTTGGATTCTGTAGGTAAAAGAGTCGAGATCATGTCAATGGGGTCCTAGGATGCTGAGGGAGAAATTCCCCAAACAAGTAGTGGCGTGTCTGACGAGTCTCCCATGGGTAAGAGAGATAATAGGTGGGGTGAGGTAGACTTCTCCCTTGGTGGAAGAAAAGATGATAATGATTCTCCTGTGGAAGGGAGAATTAAAAGTTTTGACTGTTCAGTAGGCTAAGGTATACAGTGAAATGACATCGGTAGAAAGTTTGGGTTCCTCCATGACAGTAGGGGGAGATGAAGGGGACTTCTCTATGGGTGAAAGAGTAGAAGAGGTATTCTCCTCTATGGGTAGAGGAGCTCGTGCTTGAATTTCCTCCATAAACAAAATAGGTGGGATTTAAGGAACAAACGGTATTGTGTGCATGTATACTTTGCTTAATGCTAAATCAAATGAAGCAAGAACTACCACCTAAAATAGTTCTACAATTTAGATAAAACAAAGCATAAACACCATCATGATAAGAATTAAAAAAAGGTTAGATGCTAGCATTCATAAATACAAACTTTGAAACTAACAATGCTAAATATCTAAACCCCTCTATTATCTAACAACAAATAAATGAATGGACCTAAGTAAGCTCCATGGCTATCAAAATAGTTGTCCTTAATGTTCCAAGAACGTAGGAATGGGGGCTAATCAAATTTGGGCTACAAGACCCTTTTGACACCTCCCATATGACCCAAGCACTTTAAGAAAGAGGCTTAACTCTTCAAGATGATGAACTCTCAAAAGGGAAAGGTGCAAGCTCTTAGTCTCTTTGCTATATGCTCTGCATTTTCTCTCTTAGAAAGTTTAGGTGTAAGTAAAAATGTAGGTGGAGGGCTCTTTATATAGCCCAAAGGATAAAGGATTCAACACATTCTCATGAATGTGGGATAAAGGTAAAACATGATTAGGAATGGATAAGGTTGCTTTATTAAAGGTAACCTTACTTTAGAAGGGTTTAATACATGTTTAGCAAGTCATGGGAGTTGGGGGGTATTTTAATTAATCAAAGGTGATTAATTAATAGGTAGGTGTAAGCTTATAGAAGCCAATTAGAAGAATATTAGTACGATTTAGGCTATTATAAGGGGATTAAATCAATTAAATATTGATTTATTAGTTAAATGGAAGGGAAAACTAATTAATTAATAATAATTAATTATTCTAGGTAGAAGGGGTGATTTATTAATGAAAGGTCGTTAATTAGGATATTTGTTGGATAGGCAACTTAATTAATTAGCTTAGTGTAATTAATTAATGATGATATGAAGGAAAATGAGTGCTTTTGACGATACGTCATTGATTTGCAAGAAATGGGATAATTAGCACAATTTAAGTATTTAAATTGCTTGGGCGTAATTTTAGGTGTCTACAGGTATGATATCAAAAACTAAGTGGACTTCATGGACATTTCTATCACTTGATAAAGGTTCACTATTTTTATTAGACAACGGTTTATTGTTAGGGAATGGAGTTTTAAAGATATGTAAATTTTGATTTTCTGGTGCATTCGGGTTGTCCATGACGAGGTCTCCATTATCTATCATCTCTTGGACAATGTTCTTAAAATTTATGTAGTTACGTTCACTATCACCTTTAACACGATGGTAATTATAGTAGTCATGTTCTTTATACCATGCAGGCATAGGGTGAGTGGTATCGAAACTAGTATGAGGTTTTATGGGAGGAAGTGTAATGGCTCCAAAGTAAGGCTCTATCGACATAGTCTAGGTGATTGGAAAAGTGTGAAAATGGTACTGTCGTAAGTGGGGCCGATGTGGATCGAGTTAAAATCCCCGTAAAATGTGCTTGAGATACAGGGAAATGGTTAGCTTCGGAATCTGTGGGTAAGAGAGCCAAAAGCATGATCAGCAGGCTCTTGAAGGTCCGAGGGTGAATGGTCATCTAAAGGCAATAGTATTTCCTACATGATCCTCTTTTGGTAGAGGAGACGATGGGCCAGATGAGGTTGACTCTCCTTGTGATGTTGTAGGTTGTGGACATGTATCTCATATGAATAGGAGAGGTACCACTAACGACTACTTGGAAATTTGAGGGGTCAAAGGTGTAATGCTGATTATAGGCTCTTCCAAGGGTGAAGGAGAAAATGAAGGGGGTTCCTCTATGGGAGGAGGAGTGGAAAAAATAGAATCTTGTGTAGGTAGGGGAGCTTGGGCTAAGATTTCATCTATGGAAGGAACATGAGGCAATTGGGAAGCAACTGGTATGTCATCGAAAATAGCATGTGGACCTCGCGGACATTCCTATCATTATTTGAAGTGTCACCAGCTTGGTTGGAAGATGGTTTATGATTAGGGAATGGCTTCTTGAAGATGTGTAGGTTTTAGTTAGCGGATGCATTCGGGCTATCCAGGGCTAAATCTCCATGTTGTCTAACATTTCTTAGATGATATTCTTGAAGGTGATGTAGTTATTATTGCTATGATCTTTGACACGATGATAGTGGTAAAAGTCATGTTCCTTATACCATGCAGGTATGGGGCACTCACGGTCAAAACCAGTATGTGATTTTATAGGTGGAAGGGTAATGACACCAACCTTAACAAGCTTTTCCAAAATAGAAGAATAATATTTTCCTAATGGAAGTGTACTTTCATTGTTCTCGTCTGAACTAGAAAGCTTGGAGTGGAGAGAGCTTGGAAGGAGGTTTGGTTGGGTTTGATTGATGAGGGGGGCCAACCTTAAGAACTACGACGTTGGTAAATCCTTTGGGTTTTGAATAGTTGTTTTGGGGTTTCGAAGATGAAGAAGCACCAATTGATTTGAACGTGATTTTCTTGTTACGAAGTTGAATTTTATTCTCTTCGATAACATGAATTTCCAATATTCCATGCCATGGTGAATGCCTCATCAAAAGTGCGAAAGTTCTGCACCTGCAAGGTTGGGGAGATGTGTCTAGCACAATCCTGAGTAAACAACTCTATGAGTTTAGTTTGAGGTAATTGAAATGTCAGCTAGTTGATTAGGTTGCACCAACGAGTGATAAAGTCAACGATAGACTTCATCGCCGTACTGTCGCATGGACCTAAAGATCCCAGTGACTTGCAAAAGGCTCCCCATACTATGTATGAACTTGGCCACGTTTTCTACAAAAGGCTCTGGGCTATCTTTCATCAAATCTAAAATTTCTTGATTATTGTGCAGTCAGGCTTGGTAGCCCACGATTCAAGTGGTACCAATTTCATGTGATTTTGTTAGTGAAATGCAAAATTTATGTCATTCGTAGGAGTAAAAGTAGTCTATTTTGGGTGATGCTAGGCATTTTCTATCATTCGACGGGAATGATCATTAATTGACTGGAGCTGAATATGTCTTCTTTTATTTTAATATGATATACCCTCATCAAAATTAAGAAATCCAATTTTTGTTATGTAGAGGACGTCGTGCTTGTTCTAGAAATTCCAATTTTATGAATGAATCAGAGCTCGGAGTATAGAAGTCATCATGGCCGTTTGAGAGAATCGGGAGGATCTGGATATTGATGCTTTTTCTCTGTCATTGCATCTATTTTGGCATCATCAATTGGATGATCCGCGTTAGTCCAGGTTGTGGTCAAAGGACATTCTTCCACATGGCACCTGATTCGGGCTTCCTTTTGAACCTGTGACGTGGTCAATGTTCCATTATACTGGCGATGCCAAATAGAGAGGTCGTAGAATAGGGGACCCTTCACATTCTCCGCAACGTATGGTATCCTTTTGTGAATTTTTTGAATTTGTGCATAGGGGGTTGTTGCATACTTTGTGTCTCGACTAGGTCCCATAGCCTGTAGTGACTCTAAAAGTGATTCCGAATTCATTGATTTCCCTTTGATTTTGAGCACTTTCAGATTTTCAAGTCCCAGATGTCCCTCGCGTACCTGTGCAGTCTAGGACCATTAGAAAGCTGATGTTAGCCGATATCCTTTGTATTTCAGCTCCAAAATTGGAGTCGATGAGACCTATGGTACTGGGTGGTCACTGCAGGGGACAACATTTACTACTTGCTTGGGACTGAAGAATTTGATGCATGTTATCAACAATTACCTTGAGCGGGTGAATTTTGGATAACAGGTCTTAGTTGTGAAACCACTTGGGGTGAAGTAGGTGAAGATAACACCACATTATTAGGGGCTGATGCAAGAAGTGGGAATAAGGGAAAGAGAGATGGATACATGCATGCCATAAATAAACTGACCTTGAGGAGTCCTGGGTGGAAGAGTGGGAAAGGTAGAATTATAAAGCTACGCGTGATTCTGATCAAGGAGTCATGTAAATTCCTTGGTCACATGTGGCAATCATGGTAGGTAGGGTTGGATCCATGGGTGATAAGACAGAGGGTGGTGAAGGACTAGGTGGGAGTGGTTGATGACTTGCATGAAATGTAAGAGTGTTAGCTTGATTGTGAGTCAACACCATGTGAATGAATGTATATTAGGTGATGTTGTATCCTATAGATGACATAGGGAGCAGTGAGAATGAAGAAAACATGTGTCTATAGGTAGATTTGGGTAATATATCAGTTGATGTTTAATACAGAGTAACCGATGCTGGTTAAGGATGATTGATTCCAGTTCAGGGATAACTGAGGTTAGTTACCATGAGACAGGAACATTTTTATAAAATGAGGAAAATACTAGTGATGGTCAGATGAAAAAGTTGTAGGATGTTTGTTTATCAAAGTAGAGAGAGTACGGAGACTCACAAGAACTCTGATAGTAAAGAAAATGAAGTAAGGGTTCTTTAGGCAATCTAACCCAAAAGAAAAGAAAATCGATGCCGGTTAAGAAAACTGATGCTGGTCCGGGGTAGCTGATGTCAGTTACTATGAAAATTGGAAAGATGTAGAAAAATGGATTATTGTGAATTTTAGTGAGATAAATAATCAACCCAAAATTCTAGAGATGATGTAATGAAGCCGTGACACACTCAGAAGAAGTTAGAATACTCCAACTATGAATGTGGAGTGTGCAAGGAAACATAATGAAAAAAATGGAGAAGCGTATCATCACACCTCAAAAAGTACTACAATCAAACACTAAAAACATGTACCTAACAAGTGATTTTTAATGTGTTGAGCTTGTACTATTTAGAAGACTGACTCATGAATTTAAAATAGAGTTTTTGGTGAGGAATACTTCCTATGAAGAAGGTTATCTAAAAGGAGAGGTTTCAGGTATGTTATGGCGGGGACGGGCCATCCTCTGATATAATGACTCAATAGAGGTAATGAGCTGGGGAGTACCTTCCAATCTGATCATGTGATTGTAGACAGGTGTTCCTAGGTAAGATGTTGTTTAAAAAAGATGTGTATATTTTAATTTTGTGCAGTTTGGTAAGTCTGCCTAGCGAATGCTAGTTCTGGGAAGTGTGATACTTCCTAGGTGGCTATCAATCCACTATTTAAAACAAATTAATGTAAGAAATAATTAAATTTATATTGTATTTGATATGATTTAGGTATCTCATTCAAGTAAAATAAGAAAATACAATCACAACAGGCTAGACTATAGTTGGATCCAAAGGATGAAGTGAGTGTTAAGGTGTTTGGATTGGTCAGGATTTGATTCTGGGTTGTTTAGGTCAATTGGTGGGAGGTTTTTTGGCTCTGTTATTGGGAAGGGTATAAAACACAAAGACCGATGTTGGTCTGGTATGACTAGTGATGGTTTATGCAGAACTGACGATGGTTAGGGGTAATCGACGCCGGTAAGTTTGGGGTATATGAAACTCAAAATGATCTGATTGTAAGGTTTGACCTAGGATTTTTTAGAGATGGTAGGGTGGATAAGGAGGTTTATAGAAGTCTCTGAAAATATTTGGTCGATAAAAAAATACACATTTATTATTTTTGAGAGAGATATTTATATAGATATTCATCCCACAATAAATGGGATCTAATCCCTATCCTTATCCTCCCACAAATCACTCCAAACCATAAAAACAAATAAAAAATTCTCACACAAACTACCCATTTATTTACCTCATGGTATATTACTAATTACCATGGAAACTCTAATTCCCCAACATTCCCTCCCTTAGAGTTGACATGGGTAGATAAAACACACAAACAATTAGAAAAGATAATCCTCGTCACTTGAACAATCTTCAACATTGGCATGTGTGTTTTGTTCTTCAGTATCATCTTCTTCAGTAGCTATGGCCTTTTCAGATAGTTTTCCATCAAGTAGATCTTTTTCTCTTTGCATGCAGTTGAGAATAACATGTCCTAGCTTCCTACGATAAAAACATATATAGTTTTTGATATGTTTTGTTTTTTAATAGTAATTACTTGATTGACTAGCTAATGTTGCTTCTTCTTCTACATCATCCTGGCTTCCTGTATCGAGTAGCATTGCTATTATGCTCTCTAAGCCTGGATTTATTTTAGTCAAAGTAAACACCATATTTGACATACTTTTGGGCATGCTGTTAAGTAATATGGCCTTTGCATCATTGGGTTTTATCTTTTCATTAATGCCATCTAGTTGAGCTATTAGAGAGCGGAACTTGTTGATATGAGATACAATATCCCCTCCTTCCTTTTTTAATCCATATAACTTCTGATTCATAGTTATCTTTGCATTGTCAGCTTGTGATCCAAATAATTTTTTCAATCCTTCGCATATTTCTTTGGATGATTTTTTGAAATCCACATGATGTAGATATGGTTTGGATAATCCTAGTCCAATAATGGCCAAAGCTTTCTTGTCTTTGAATTTCCATTTTTGGAGTGCGTCTACATCTATTGGTCCAACCAATCCTCCATCAACAATGTCCCAAAGATCCTTTTCAATCAGAAAAAATTGGATTTGGATCTGCCATGTATGGAAATCCTTTCCATCGAATTTTTCTATCTAGTTCATTTTGTCCATTTTTAACCCTCCCTCAAAATAAACTAAGTGGACATCGGTTTTAACCGAAAATGCATCCTTACAAGATATTTACACACAGATTTTTGATACAAATACCAGCAACAAAGAAATTAATCTTTAATTACTTTCTAAAAATTTAAAAGAACCTAAAAACTTAACAACACAGATCTAAAGCGCAAGAGGAGAAACCAAAGCGCAAGAGGCAGCTATTGATCTGCAAAGGTGGGTGTCAGGACAACAACCAGAATTTGAAAAAGGCGTCAGATCTCTCCAAACTCATAGTAGATCCAAAACAAATCACATGCAGATCACCTTAAGAA
The DNA here is from genome assembly GCA_019776745.2 of Taxus chinensis. Lineage (NCBI taxonomy): Eukaryota > Viridiplantae > Streptophyta > Pinopsida > Cupressales > Taxaceae > Taxus > Taxus chinensis. The sequence continues at coordinate 38,401,067 of CM034148.1, read as the reverse complement.
AACAAATCACAGGTAGCTATTGTGAGGAATAAGATCAGTTGATTCTTATCCTCCTAGCTGATTCAATCGAATCACATGTAGATCAGCAAGAATGACAATCCAAAAAAAAACATATGAATAAAAACAAAATCCAATCATACAAAACCACCAAAAACTTTCAAACCAAGGTAGGAAAGTTGCGTCCACATACACCCTAAAATTGTGCTCCAAAAGTTGATGTTTTTTTTTTCCTTTTTTTTTTCCACACGCATTTGTGATATGAAAATACAAGAATCTGAAATGCCAACCAAAATTGTAGTGGTCTGCACTACATTATTTGTTGACAAAAGAATGGTCTATCTAATGTGAGCTTTTGCACATGGTCCTCACTGCTTCACTCTAATGAAAAATATGAACAAGACCAGAAAAATTCTAGAACAGTCACCTACTCTGATACCAATATGAAAAGATTTGGTCGATCAAACAATACATGTTTATTAGTTTTGAGAGAGATATTTATACATATATTCATCCCACAATATATGGGATCTAATCCCTATCCTTATCCTCCCACAAATCACTCCAAACCATACAAACAAATAAAAAATTCTCACACAAAATACCCATTTATTTACCTCATGGTATATTACTAATTACCATGGAAACTCTAATTCCCCAATAGTCTCAGGTGTATCTAGGGATGAAAAACAAGCAAGGATGGGTGATTTGGTGGTGTGGGTAAGGAAAGGATTGGGTTATAGGTTTGTAAGGGATAGAAGAATAAGCATGCAAAGTGTAGATTAATAACAAGAGTAACAAAAGATACTAACTGAAATAACAATGTTGGTTAGGGATACACTTACTGTGATGTAGACTGAATGGCTGAATGGTAATGGTAGTTGATTAGAAGGATGGTATATGGTACCATAGCAGTGAATCCCAGAACGCTTCTATATTTTTCCTGGTGTTGGATGTGAATGTCTAGATATGTGAAAGAATGTTAGTTCTGCTTACATGCAGCTCTTATCTCTCTCCCATGGTCTAGAACATGCCAACCCAAAAACAAGGTTGCCAAGGTGAATAAATGGTAATTAATGGCAGTTCCATCTTGACCAGTGTCAGTTTAGGTCTGACATGCGTCGGTTAAGGTGGGATTCCCTAGATTTACTAAAAATGGGTAGATCTTTCTAATTTCTTGGGGCAAGTTAGTTTGTTGTCGCTGATCAGAACAAAAGCTTCCCTTCTAATGAGTGTGAATGTGGTTAGAGAAATTTTAGGCATTGATTTTAGCGTTACACTAAATCTTAGCTCATTAAGGCAAGAAAGACTTATTTATTGTTAGTTATGGAAACATACCAAGAATATGTCTAGGGTGAGGTGGCTAGGTGAGGTGGAAATTATCTTAATTAAAATAATTAAGTAATACATATTGTGATGATGGGTGTTAATTTAATTAAGTTAATTAAATTAATATTAATGTGGGGTGTTAAATTAAATTAAGTTAGGAGAATATGTTTGAGTTGGTTAATTGACTGGGGGCTAAGGGGAGTGTGACCCAATTTTGGTCTCTACATGAGGACTACTATGTTGGCAGATCCTTTGGTCTTTGAATAGTTATTTTGAGGTTTTGAAGATGAAGAAGAATCGTTTGGTTTGAATGGGGTGTTCTTGTTTCGTTATTGGATTTTATTTTATTTAATGATGTAAATTTATAGCTTTCATGCCATGGTGAACGCTTTGTCAAAGGTTTTGAAGGTTTGCACCTATAGAGTTGGTGAGATGTTTCTGGCACAAGCTCTAGTGAACAACTCAATAAGTTCATTTTGATGTATTTGTAACATCAATTAGTTGATAAGACTTTGTCAACAGGAAACAAAATATGTGATAGATTAGTCTTCATACTGTCATATCAAATACAAATTGGTCATGGTGATCTTCTTGACTACATTGATTGAGAAGTGGTCTAGGAATTCCTAAGCCACTTGGTTGAAAGAGTAGATGAAATTTCTAGGCAAACTGTTGTACCAATATAAGGTGGGTCCTATTAGGGACATGGGAAATGTTCATAAGAGTAGAGCACCATCATGTGCAATTAGTTAGCACCCATGCTTGAATGATCGCAAATGTTGTTATGGGTCCTCTTTACTTTTGAAATGGTTTAATTTATACATTTCCCATTGTATAGGGTATGGGGGAATAGTAATGGATGGATGAATAATCTCATTACATATTTTTTCATAGGTCAGGGAGTTACGGGAGCTAGAAACCGATGCTTCTAATGTCTACATATTTTCCATCATCATTCTAATGAGGTCGTTGGTATGGTGTGAGGAATGGGTTCCTCCTACAATAAAGGGAGGTTGATGATGTGTGTCTCATGTGGAGGGCATCCTAATACACAGGGGTGCCAAATAGGAAAACTATGAAGGGGAGATAGATAAAAGAGGAATGTACCCCGAATAAGTGAAAAATGAGATTGAGGGTTGCTGGTGATGCATGTAAATAGGTGGGGTGGTCGTGATAACTCTTATGGAAATGGGTGGCAAGGAATGAGGGATAGAAAGAACTAGATTTTGGGAAGGGGTGTGGGTTTTTGAAATTGGAGGTGATTGTGACGAAACTGATAATACGAGGAAAAGGGGCTGTATGGGTATATGCTCAAGGTAGTCAGTGAAGGAATGGTTAACACCATGGGTGCAATAGACATCATTAGGGTAGAAATTATGGAAGAGGTGGAACCTAACTGAGAGACTACAAGGGGTAATGTGGATAAGGGAAGTGCCAAACTAATGGTAGTTGATGTGGAAGTGCGTGTAAGGGTAGGAGGGATAAATACAAGCATGCCATATATTAACTATCCTGACGAGTCCCAAGTAGATGAGTGGGAAAGATAGTATTGCAGGACCGTGGGATTTTGATTAAGGAGTCTTACAAACTCCTTATCACCAGTAGAAATGGGGATAAGATGAGTTAGATCCATAGGTGGCAGGATGGATGGTGGTGATGGACTAGGTAGGAGTGGTTAACGACTAACATTAAATATAAGGGCATTAGTTTGGCTGCGAGTAAACACCATGTGAATTAGTGTTAACCTGGTAAAACTGTATTCTGTAAATAACACAGAAAACAAAAAAATCAAAGAAGGATGAATTCCAAGGGGTAAATCTGGTCAGTGTTTTGATTAAAAATAAAACACAAAAATTGATGACGATCAATATGACCAATGATGGTTATAGGGGAACCGACGACAATTATGATAACTGATATCAGTCACTATGGAAAGTACCAGTTTCAGAAAATGACATAAAAATTGATGAGTTTGAGCTGGGGAAACTGTACATGATAGAGATACCAGAAAGTTGGGGGATATGATGAAGGCTATTTCAGGTAAAATAACTAAAAGAGCTAGAAGCCAACACTTGTTTGGGTAAACTGACGACAGTTGCTGGACTAACTCTGATTACTGTGAAATGAGAAGAAATGAAGAAAAATGGATGTTTGTGAATTAGAACTCAATAAAGGATCAACCCAGAAATTTGAGAATGACCAGATAACGTCCTGACACACTCAGAAATAACCAGAATACTCCAGCTATGATGGGGAGTGCAAAAGGAAGAATATGTTAGAATTTGAGGATTCTAATAAATATGGATTTAATCAACTTTCATATTACATAATGTTACAATAAATATTTAAATAAAGATTACATCATAACATAAGTAGATAAAGAAATAATTATAGGAAATAAATAACACAGGTGGCACAATATTTATAGCGGAAAACCCTAATAGAGTAAAAATGACTTTGAAAATAACCTTTTACTTCAGAGAACTTATTTTGCATCCAGTAATATCACCTCCTCCTTTGAAACCCTATTTACCAATGGTAAAACCAAATCACTTGATTTACACACCTTTGATATATTTCTCGAAATATATCAAATGAGGACCTAAAGTCCTTTTTATATAAGGTGATTGGGTATGTCTCCTGACCCACATTTTCAACCTAAAATGGTTGACACATACACCTAGGTTCATAATATTTAATATTAGCAATAAAATCATTACATGATATTAAATATTTAACCTAAAGTATATACCTAGGTTAGCATATTTAATAACAGAAATGTAAATATTTCATATTATTAAATGTTACCATATATCTTAGTGATGGACCCATATACATTAATGGTTGGCCATACCACTTAATCATTATGTTCGAACATGATATTCTCTTGCCTTAATATCCTACATACACCATTACAAGTTCTATCTTTGACTCACGTGCCACTCTCGGCATCCATTATGAATTGAACTTCTTAATGCTCACCATCCCAATGCCTTTGTCCTTTCAGTGCTCCTGGTTCATATGCTTAGGACACTCACATTTGTAATGCTCTGTACATCCACAGTTATAATTGATGTTGGTATGGTATGACCGATGTCAATTGAGGGGAAACTGATGAAGGTTAAGGTTAACTAACATTGGTAGGGTCGGGCTAATAGAAACTTAGTGAAGATGGGTTTTTGTGATTCTCTGGTATTTCCCAGAGAATGGAAAGATAATGGGGAGGTAGATGGCAGTGTTAGGGCTAGTCAGAGATTCCTGGAGTTAGGTATGGGGGGGTAAAAGGGTTGTAGGTGATTAGGTGGAGGGATTCGTAGGAGGGTGAGAGATGGTTGGATGTAAGGGAGACTAGAACTCTCTAACAGACATGAAGAAAATAATCTAAATAAATATGGGAAGGTGAAGATTCAAATGTACTTACTGGTGTTTACATACCTGGTCATTAGGTGGAGGTGATGGTTTATCTATAGAACTAGTGGCTAGTGCTATGGCTGTACTTCCTAAAATGTTACCGTGAATGCTTTTCTTTCAGATCAGTTCTTGGTGTTGGTTCAGGGTGTTTGGATGTGTAGGAGTGCCCTAGTTCGTACTTGCATACAAATCTCTCTCTTCCAAAAACTTGGATAATTATTCCAACCTCTCAAGCAAGGTTACCCAAGTGGATATATGGTAACCGATGATGGTTTAGGGTGACAAGTGTTGGTTTAGGGTTAACTGATGTTGGTCAAGGTGGGAAATACTAGGTTTACTTAAAAATGACACTCAGACCTCACATACTGAAAGGTATATCAAGGATGCCCCTCACCAAAACATCCCCAAAACCATCCATAGTTGGCTTCTAGGTACCTTGTATCCACTCCTTTCTATATATTCATAGTCATTCCTAAGGCTTAAGCCATCAAAACAATAAAATATTATTCCTAGCATAACATGTTTGTTAGATTTTACCTGGATTTTTGAATTTATTTCTTATCTTCTACTATTTGAGGCATGAGATCTTATTTCATCACTTTTTTATTTTTCACACTAGGTCATCACAATCAGTTAATTCTGGTCCTCTAAGTGTGTTAGATTAGAATTTATATACACAACCCAGATCTCAACTACTTTTGACCAAAATATTTCTTATAAATTTCCAATTTCTTAAGTTTAGATCTAATCTGCCTTACCGGTACCGATTCAACAATCGACATCAGTTATTTGACCTGCCGAAATTAGTTTAGTAACCAATATCAGTCTTTGTGTTTTTTTATTTTTTGTCAAAAACAACGAGCTAATTTCACCTTCCATACATTTTCCAAAAGTCTGTTTCTGAGTTTATGTCATTTTTACAGAGCCCAGAGTATATGGTTTCCATCCTTCCGTATGGTTTGGACTCGACAATAGGTGCGAGTTGTTTCTTTCAACATATGTTGTATACCTTTTCATTTTATCCCTTCACCACCTTCCATTTTGTCTTTAATGGATCCTAATTATCCTAAAAACGTACCCATAGGTGATGAGGAATTCACTAGATTCCTTGATCATAACACAAAGGCCTTGCAACATTACCTTACTACTTCTTCTACCTGTGAGTCATCAGGTCATCCCCTTTATGGAATGCCCACTTTCATGCCCACCATTTCTACCATCTCTACCATATCAGAGAATGCTAATGTGCCCCCCCAAACTAATCTAGCATTGCCTACTCCCATTTCACAAAAAACATACCTCTCATGTATCCTCTATATCCTTGACATCTTCTCTCCCATCGACATCTATAGTCCCTATATACAATGCTCCTATTATATCATCATCAGTATCTTATGTACATATTCCTACATAACTGACAGTTGCATCAACCTCTTCCACACCATTTCAGAAATTGGTGGTCTCTATTGCCCAAAATCTTCCACCTATCACCACAAGGATCTTTCCACAATCCCATCCTACTTCTACCTTACCTCAAATGCAACCCATTTCCTCACTTATATATTCAGGGTTTGTTCCTTCCTCATCCACTACTTCTTACATACCTATGTCTCAATTCACGTACTTGGAACCACCACATACTGGTATGCATTTTACGACCCATTAATCTTATCAAGCCCCTTATACCTTAGGGGGAATCCCTCAATAAAATCCCATGGCGGATCTCATTAAAATTATGATGGATAAAATGCAGATGCTTGAGAAATTAGTTTTTGGGTCCCATAATGTCTTAACATATGATGAGATTGGTAAAAAACCCTTCAATACCTCTATACCTATTAATCCATATCCCGCACAATGGGAGCTACCAAAATTCAACTTCTTTAATAGTAAGGAGGACCCAAAAAAACACTTATGTTCATTTAGACACACTTGTTATCTAATAGACCATGATGATTACTTGCTCCTCTATACTTTCCCCATGTCCCTGTCATGACCCGCATTAGAATGGTACAGTGATTTCCCCAAGAATTCAATAATTTCCTTTAATCAATTGGAATAGAGCTTTCTCGATCATTTTTTGATAAACATTTATAAAAATGTCTCTATAAGAGATTTTTATTCTATTTTTCAATATGACGACGAGTTTATAACTTATTTCGTCACATGGTGGCGAAGCCTAATCAATCAAATTTTCTTCTCTCTCTTGCATCCTGAGCTCATAGAGTTATTTACAAGGGCATATGCTAGAAAAATTTCCCCAACTCTTCTGGTTCAAATGTTTCATACATTTGACAAGGATTTTACCATGGCTAGGAATCTTGAGATCTGCACCCTCAAAGAAGACAAACTAAAACCGCGTAACAAAAATGATGCCTTCAAATCAAATGAGTCTTCTTCCTAACCACCCAATAACCATCCCAAGCCAAATGGATCTACTAATGTGTTAGTTCTAAATTCTGGCCCTTCTTATCTAGCTAATCAACCTAAACCTCCTTCCAATCTCTTGCCGATGAAAATTTTTCAATATCGGTATGAACAAAAGAGTTAGACTCCCATTAGGGAGCCTTATTCTTTTGTATTGGAAAAGATATTGAAGGCTAGAGTCATAACTCTTCCTCCCATCAAACCACATAATAGTTTTTATTCTTATCGCCCCACACCAGTTTGGTGTAATGAAAATGAATTCTGTAAGTACCATCGCATAAAAGGACATAGTGACGCAAATTGTAAAACCTTTAATAAAATTGTGCAAGGTATGTTAGACAGTGGTGATCTCGTCCCTGACAACCCTAACGTTGTTAGAGCTATTCTATGTTGTAGTGTGAACATTAGGATATTATTATTGTGAATATATTATTATCATGGATAATATAATTGTAATGTAAATGTAAAGTTACATATAGTAAATAGTATTTACTATATGGTAACTAGTTATTAAGTAAGTAAGTTAGATAATAAAACAATATGGAATTTTTTTATTATTAGTATTGTTAATTAGTTGAAACCATTCGGGAGAATTGGTTTCATATGTAGCCAAAGAAATTATTGATAGGTTGCATATAAGACAGAGATTGTTATGTGAGTTTTTAGTGTGCAGCTCCTATATAATGGAGTGCATAGGTATGGGAAAAAATATAGAAGAAGAAATCAAAGCTAATCCATGCTCCAAACCTGGAATTTGCTAACATTTAGTAACAGAGCAGGTGAAGGTTTACAGGAGAAGTTTTCAAATAAGAGAAATATGAGCATTAATTTTTGAAGAAGGATATTCAAATTCATTGTGTCCCTAGTAATGTAAGATTAATTTTTATATTGAAAATTTATCTTAACATTATTTATATCAGTTTAAGAAATCTGTTAGGGAAAAGCTTCTAAGTAGTGTTCAGTAAAATGGACATAAATTTCACATAAAATGTCAGATTGAGGTGATTGTTTCTCTGTTGGAAAGGTATTGAAAATATGCACAACTTTGTAGTTTTCATGTATATCATATTTGATGCAAAAGAATTCTGAAATAATATTTTAAGTTGCGTGAATAGGTTTTTGAAAAAAATAGTATAGATAAATACTTATATCATTGATAGTGCATTTGTTATACTATTATTGAAAATAAATATTTATTACAAAAATATTTTAGTATTTTGGTTAGTATTACTTGAAGAATATGGAAAGGACTAATATAAAGTAGATAGATAATTTTGAAGGCCAAGATTTGCACACTTGGCAGCTACAAATACAATTGTATCTCATAGAGAAGGATCTATGCGATGTGGTGAAACCGAATTCAACTCCACCCACTGGAGGAAATGAATTGGCAAAGTGGAATGTGAAGGATTAGAGAGTCATGGGGACCAATGGATTAGGATTGTCAAAATCCTATTTACACCATGTGGATTTATCCAAATCTGTACAGGATATTTTGGATTCCCTCAACAAGATTTTTGGATCTGAAGCAGAAACAACAAAGACGTCACTGAAACAATGTCTGTACGGATTGAAGATGGAAGAGAGTTCCAAAATGGCAGATTATATCAGTAAGTTTTGTTCCTTATTAAATCAACTTGCTAGAATTAAAGAACATGTAAAATATGATGATGCTAAATCTATTCTTCTTAATAGCATGCCTAAGAGTTACTCAAATATTGTATTTACTTTGAGTAAAGTTACTATTAGTATAGAAGGAGTGATTTATACATTGTTAGAACAAAGCAGTCATGAGGAACATGAAGAAGTACTATATGTAAGAAACAAACCTAGCTCCTCATCTAAGAAGGAAAAACATAAACCAAAGAAGGTTCTTTCACATGGGAAAATAAAATGCTTTTATTGTTATGAGATTGGGCATGTAATACTAAACTGTAAAAAGAGAGATCAGGATCTTCTTGATGACAAGATAGATAAAAAATCCCTTCTAGCTAAAGTAGAAACTGATTGGGAAGCCTACTCAATTGATGAAGAACTTTCCTATTTTAGTGATGAGGATTACCTATGGTAGACTCTTCTCTTGTTGGAGGAAGGAGGAAACGGAGGAAGGAGGAAAATCAGTGTCCTCTCATCATTCACCAATGATAGGGTCATAGAATCATGTGGTGATGTTCTATTTCAGTTGTGTGGTGTGTTTATAAACAAAGGGGTGAAACTATTTTCATGTTTTGATTTTAATGTGTTCACATAGACTAACAATAGTTCTTGAGGGTCTATTTTGTGTGGAAGAATAAAACTACTTGACTCAACTTACAGGGGAAAAGAATCTACATACAGTCCTCTGACTATCGTACAGTCCTCTGAATACCATACTTTGGTGGAAGGTACTTCATTGAAAGGTTATCAATTGATGAAGATGTTCATACGATAAGGATGATCATTAGCAACAAGATCCAGATAGCAAGATCCAGTAGCAACGGCTACTCTGACAAGTTTGATGTTTCCAGGAGCTCTTACCCCATGTTCACACTAAGGGGGTGTGTTAGAGATATTCTATATTCTAATGTGAACATTAGGATATTATTATTGTGAATATATTATTATCATGGATAATATAATTGTAATGTAAATGTAAAGTTACGTATAGTAAATAGTATTTACTATATGGTAACTAGTTATTAAGTTAGATAATAAAACAATATGGAATTGTTTTATTATTAGTATTATTAATTAGTTGAAACCATTCAGGAGAATTGGTTTCATATGAAACAAAAAAAATTATTGAGATTTTGCATATAAGAAAGATATTGTTATGTGAGTTGTTAGTGTGCAGCTCCTATATAATGGAGTGCATAGCTATGTGAAAAATTATAGAAGAAGAAATCAAAGCTAATCCATGATCCAAACCTAGAATTTTCTAACAAACACACCTACTAATGTAAACTTGGATGTTTTCAGAAAACCTTTTCCTAACCATTCCCTTCATCAAATCACACTGGCAAGACATCTAAAGAAGAAACCAATGTACATGTGGTTCATGTAGTCTTCAATACAACGTGTGATCCTTCTATCCAATCTCCTCCTATAACATATATTGAGGAAATATTTACATGAAATCCTCTACCCATAGAGGAGCCAACCTCACCTACTCCTTTATCTTTAGAGGATCCTTTCTCACCTGTTCCTTTACCCATGGAGAAACCCACCTTACATGTTCCTTTACCCACAGAGGAATCTACCTTACATGTTCCTTTACCCATATATTAACCCACCTTACCTATTCGTCTACCTATAAAGGAACCCACCTTATCATCCTCTCTACCTATAGAGGAGTCTACATTATCCACTTTGACTTATCCTCAACCCATAAAGGAGCCAATTTTATCTACTCTTCCTATTGGTGATACCTCTCCAAAGGTCTTTAAAAATCCCATCGCTCTTTTTACCTTACTATTACCCACTGAGTAAGAGGCTAAGACCTTCCCTATCTCGTGGACCTCAGAGATCTTCACAAGATTTAACACCAAGTTATCATCCTCTTCATCTATTCTAAAACCCTTCTCTCATTTAATTGAACACTTGGAGTACATTGATTAGACTACCTTTTGGGGACACCTTAGAATCCCTGTTTCCACACAAATGTAGATCTCCTCCCCTGATACCTGAACCATATATCCAAATATCTTCAAAGAGACTAAGGCTATTACTACTGAACCATTGGTATTAGCCCCTTCTTCATCAGTATCCCCTCCAATCAAGCCTCTATCCACTCAAAAACCTACTACCACCTTAGTGGTTTTACTAGTAACAAGTCTATTACACCACCCTGTGAAGCTAGACTTGTCAACTTATTCACCACCAATCACAAAATCTACTCCGACATCTAAAAGGAAGACCCAAATTCTTAGGACTTGTACCCTAGTATCCCCCAAACCTTCTCACTCACCTTCACCTTTGTAGTCATTTTTATCCCTATTACAAAAGAAAGGAACCCCATGCGTGCCGGCCTATCACCCAGGGAAAGCTGGACACTCACTTGAGGCACGCGCGGGTGCTGAGTCTCTCTTTTATGTGAGTTTTAGTGGGAAACATCATCTATTATCTATGTTTAAAAAGACCTTAAAATGGGTTTAGGACATACAAGAACCATAGGGATTAGAACGACCTCTAGATCCTTGTAGCCATTTCAGGTAGAGTACTTTACAGAATCTATAATGTGTATCATTTCAAAAATAAACATATAAGCATCCATACTTAGCATGAAAGGAAAGAGAACTCATGAGAGAGAAGTATGCATTAGAATCATTGATATTCATGTATATATATAATAGGTAACCTCATTACATCCATTGAGCCATTACAGAGTGTCACAGAGAAGTAGACCACATTCATGCAATGCACTAGACTTATGTAACTAAGCTACCAAAAAGAAAAATTACAATCCCTAAGCCTAATGCATTCTCTCCCGAATACAACTATCCACCAACAGAGTCCTCACAATATTTTTGTAGAGCTCCGCCCATACTCTCTATCTCTCTTCTTTTACTCTGCAGGTGCTTGTATTTATAGATCTCCTGGAATTCCAACTCACCCTCCAGTGCCCTTAGATCTGGTGCCAAGTGTCTAAATGTGGTCCTCCATGCGAGCATGCTTCTCAAGGCCCGAGATTTCCACTTTATCCCATGATGTGCTTCTAGAATATTCTAGCATGCTCCTTCTTGGGCCAACTTGTCGCCAGAATGACACCTTATCCACACGTTAATGGGTCATGATTTTCACATGTTCTACTCCGGATGTCCAAATTGACTAAGTCTCGAACCCTTGGATTTTTCCTCACATGTCGCACGTGCTATAGGATTCCTTAAACCCTCATTTTCATGCTTTTACCTTACACGCCTACATCCCTTCATACTTGGTCAATATTCTAGGGGTCCAACATCACCCCACACTACAGCTATTCTCCATCTGTAAAAACACTCCACTTAACCAAGATGTATGTTGCCTTAAGGAACCAAGGTGTACTCTTAAATTTTGCAAAAGAATAAAGGAATGAAAGAATTGGGGGAGAGGGAAGAATGGGGGGGAATTAACTCAGCAAGCTAGGAAAATCCTTCCGCAAGTCTACCTCTAGCTTGTTCCTTACATCAACCTCGCTCTATGCCTTATGACAGAGGTCATTGGTCATGGTGCTAACCTCATCAAAACTTAGGCCAATTCCCTCGGTTCCCAAAGTGTTAATGATCTTCTCCATCTCCTTGCCAAGGTATTCAAGTGTGTCCATCCTCCTGGTAATCTGAGGGTATAGTTCTTTCAGCCAGGCATTGATTGAACCCCTTAATGTTTCAATTACCTCATATTTTCTTTCTACTTCGGAAAGAACCTTGTCCCTCTCTACCCTATTTCCTTTATTCTTATCTTGGAAATCCTTTAGCTCCACTTCGTGTGTGGTGACCAAGGTGCTTGCTACCTTAACCCTTTCTGAGAAATTATCATATGCGGCCTCAGCAGATTGGGCAGTGAATTTAACTTCTGCAAGCACCTTGCTATACTCAGTAATGAGCGCTACCACCCTCAACCTGTCCTCTTTCTTTAAGTGTGTGGCCACTTCCTCTACAGAATCTAGGGCCAAAGGTCATCTCTCCATGGTGAGGACGTGTGTTATATCTTCTAATCATTCCAGAGTGGATGTGTACTTCTGTGCGGGTGGCACTAGGTTTGGGTGCTTTAAAATGATGGCGCTCTTGATGGACTCCACCTTCTTGTATAATTCCTACACCTTTGTCTTCTCATCCTTTAGCTCACGCCTCAGCTGCACACTAATAAGTTATTCTTTCTTCAAGCTCTTAGCCTTCTCAGCTAGCTCTTCTTCTTTCTTCCCTATTTTTCCCTCTAGCACTCTTATTCTATCATTGTGCATAAAGATCCCAGCCTCTGTCTTGACCGCAACCTTGTTGAACATGCTATAGACCTAATCATCTGAGAGTTCCTGGGAATTTACCAAGGTATTCAAACACCCAAGAGAGCATCTTATTCATCCTGGGGTACACGCCCTCCTTTTCAAATGACCCCATGGCTAAAAGCCTTTTTGTGGGTACAGTGCTCTGGAACCGCATGCGTAGTACCTTCTTTGAGTTATCAACATAGCCCATCACTTATATTTTCTCTGTATCAAGGGTCCTCTTACCCAAGCATGTGCCTTTGGGAAAACTCATCGTTATAGTGGGACCTCCTCCCGCACTATCATGCTCCTTTTCAATGTGTTCCTATTTTCCTTCCCCCAGCACTATGTTAATGTTGCACTCCAACTCTTGGTCTACTAAGGCCTTGAGCATTTTCTTTACCTCTCTCTTTGCTACCTCAGTTATCTGCTCCTTTGTGAAGCTTATGGGATCTTGCTTCTCTACGCCAATCTCCTCATTCCTTCCCATGTCCCAAGTGCATTCCCCATCCTGTGTTCCCTTGCACCACGTGAACATGAAATCCTATTTCTCTTCTCCACTCTCTTCTTTTGAATCATACATGCTGAAGACATATGGCTCCTAGTCTCTTTCAGGCTCATCCTCCTCACTATCATCTTCTTCACTCTTGTCTTCTCTTCCACCCATGTACTTCTCTAAGCTATCAGTCTCCTCCGAGTCAGCTTCCTCTTCCATCCTTTGCTTTTTCCTGAGAGGTGATTATTTGATAGGGGACTCAACCTTCTCTTCTTTCTCTTGTGACTTCTCCTTGGTGAGGGGTTATTCAGGTGCCTCTTCCTCCAGTGTCATTTCCTTTACCAATGATTTCTTTCTGTGCACATAGGTGCTATGCTTAGCACTCATTGATGGCATGCTTACCATTTGAGTAGTCTGCACACTTGGTGTTTATTCACCTCTTCCCCTCTTCTTGGGCACGAGCCTTTTCCTACCCATGGGATCTTCAGGTATGGAGACATTGTTCTCCAGATATGTGCCTTTCTCAAACTTCAGTCTTATGCGAAGGTATACGCATGCCATGGATCATCCTGTAATGGGAAACTTTATTGGTATAATCATCTGTACTTCATGTGATACATATCTTTCTATGTATGTGCACTTGCCACTGGGGTACTTCAAATTTTTGCGCAACTCTCTGTGGTACCGATCGAGGCTTCCAAGTTACAACTTCTACTTCTTGGATTCCTTGAATCTGTTTACTCCCACTTGGAAGTATTAAGCTATGAAAGTGAAGGGAATATTGCACCAAGGGCTCCATGATTCATCTATTAGCCTAAACCTACCCAAGCATAAATGTTGGTATACTACAAATTCAACTTCTCCTTCACTGACTACTGGCAGTTGTTTGAGAATCCTCCACTCTACCCCGAACACGTTCCTCAGGCATGTATACCACTTCTCAAGTTGTGCCTTGTGGGGTGCTATCATTGTGTCACATGCATAATTCTCAAATCTCTTCGTAGGAAAAGGATCCTTGGCAGGGTACTCCCATACAAATTTTTCCAATGCGTCAGGAACTCTAATCTCTGAAAATAAGATGGTTACTAGGACGTTACTGAAGAGGATTATGTCACCTTTCTTCACGTAACTAAAAATATCCTCCGTGATGTATCCAAACAAGTTGTATATGGTGCCCTCTGCAATATTTCTACAAATGTGTAACCATGGTTTATTGACCTGGGTCCATCTCTCCTCGCCTTTCAACTTTGTTACCAGATGTGCAGCCATCTTCATCACTAGGTCCTTGATGTCTGAGATGTCATAGTACCTCAACCCCTTCTTGTAGGTATATTCAGTGATGGTTTACTCAATTTCCTCCTTGTCACCTAGGTCATCCTCCAAGATGTCTCCTTCACATATGAGGCCTGTGAACTGTGAGATGAGTTGAGGAGTAATACGCATCTTGTGCCCTACAAAATGGAAGTAATATTCATGTACTCGCAACATTAGCCATTGCTATAGGTGCTCTGGTTTTCCAAAATAGGGCAACTCATAGAGTTTTAACAACCCTACCTTCTCCATCTTGATCTTAACATCATCATTATATATGCACAAGCCCTCTAGTGTCTGTTTACTCATGGGGCACACTAATTCTAGTGTCATTTTCTTCTTGATCATGTTTGTTCGATGGTTATAGTTACTCATAGGCACGTTCCTCAGGTGGGACTCCCACTCCTTACCCATCATTACCCCCATCTAGGTACTGCACCTCCACATACCACTCTTCATTCGTATTCACATTAGGTTCTTGTTGCTTGGCCTTGCCCTTACACTTTCCTCTCTTGGGTGCCATTGTTGAGGTCCTCCTATCACTTCAATCCCTCCTTATTAACTTTTTTTCTTCCACTTCTTTTAGCCTTAGATCTCAAACCTGTGATGAAAAACCTCTTGAACCCATGCCCTAGTTTGTCAAACCCTAACTGGGATAAAACTTCCACAAGACAGTGCCTCACAAATTTTCTCACACCCGTGAAACCCCTTCCTTCTAGTTTACAAATCCAAACTGGCTGCTCACACTTCAACCTCTCAGATATTTCTTCACACGATCAAATCTAGAAACCCAAATTTTTAATAGATGCAAAAATCACTTCTCTCTCTATTCGCAAAGTGAAAATGAAAGTTCATCGACCCTTTACTTATAGCTTTTATCTTTTTGCGAATTAAATGCTACTTCACCTACCAACATAATTTTCTCATTTAATGTAGATTTTTCAAACAAATACCGTCTTTAGCACTTTAACTCACATGCCCAATATGCACAAAAACTCCTCCAACCTTTTGGCATGCAACCAATCCAACCCGATAGGAACTCTTATGCGTGCAAAACCTGCGCTGAAGGCACTTCTTCTATCCTGATTTTTTCTCTAGCCTACCTCATGTTGCTTAATGTGATTTCTCCTCCTTGGTATGTGGGATCTAAAAGTAGCTTTATCTTGGCACCAACCATCCTTCTTCCATATTTTCTCTCCATACACCTCTTTCAATCGGACATTCAAAAGGGCTATTTAACATACACTTCCTTGACACTCTAACCATGTGCTCCTTCACATTACTCCACCCCACACTTAAAATGATGTGCGGTCCTCTGTGCACTCACAAATTCTCCAAAGTAGTAATAAGGTTACCGGTGCCCAAGGTTCAAAACAAAACAACAACATAAAAGGGAAACACAAGAAAGGGAATGCATAAAGGAAATTTCTAAACTAACTGACAAAATTACCTTATTTACAAACACTGAGAAGACTTATTTATAGTAGAGCTTCAGCCTACTCCCATTGAAGTGTCTAGGAAACTTCATCCCATCTAGCACTTGTAACTGGCATGTGCCCGAATCAAGGATGTACGAGATTGTGTAAGGACCCAACTAATGGAATTTTAACTTCCCAGGGTGGCATAGAAACTTGGAATCATATAGTAAAACCATCTTCCCAACCTTAAACTTCTTGTTTCTAATGTGGAAATCATGCCAAGCCTTTTGGTTTGCTTTTCCTACTATTTGGCTCCACCTGGCGAGTGATCATCTCTCATCTAGCATCATTAAATCATCAATCCTTTCTTCCAGCACTTGTTCATTGACTAACCCTCATGCGTGCTCTATTCACAAAGAAGGAAACATAAATTCAACCGAAAAAAAAAAATTTATGCCAAAAACCAGTTGAAATTGTGTGGCTTTTTTCAGCCTTTTATACGTTGTCCTATAAGCCCACAATATTGCCGATACTTTGTCATCCCAATCTTGTCTTTTGACATCAAAATTTTTGGTCAGGGTATGACTCAGTATATTGTTGAATGCTTCCACGGTTCCATTTTCTTATGGGTGATAGGGTGTAGTATTGGGATGAGCCACCATGAACTCTAATAACAAGATCCTCACTATCTCATTCAAGAAATTTGTACCCCTATTGCTGGCCAAACTCAACAGGCATCCATACCTTGTGATAATGTTCTCCCACAAGAACCTTACCGCTATGGTTGTTGTGTAATCTTTAGTCGGGGTTTCCTCTACCCACCTTGTCAGATAATCTATGCAAGTGATGACATAACGTGACTAGGTTCTACGTACCACTGTTGCAATAGGGCCTATAAAGTCTATTGACCACTTTTCAAAAGGCTCCATGCTAGGGATAGGGTGCAAAGGAATTTCATCTCTCCTTCTTGGTTTGCCAATGCACTGAAAATGGTCACACGCTTTACAATAGTCTTAAAAATCCTTGTACAAGGTTTCCCACCAAAAATATGCCATTAAATCTTACACGCGGTGGCATCACCTGCATAATGCCCACCCGCACTTCGTCCATGTGATTCCTCCATGATGGCCAAGCACTCATGCTCTAATACACACCTAAGCAAAACTTCATCATGTCCCAACTTGTATAATTCTCCACTGATTAACATGTAGGGCACGTTGCGTATGGCCAACTATTTTTTCTCCAATGTCTTCATTCATTCCGACACCACACCTTCCTTTAAAAATACTAAAATCTCTTCCAAATCCGAGGGCACATGCCGCAACCTAAACAGTTGCACGTCTAGCGTTATTTCCTCAATACTCTGTGCATCCTCCCCTGAATCAATTCTTGATAGATGATCAGGCCCATAATTGTTTTTCCCATTCTTCACTACAACGATGATTTCAAATTCTTGAAACAATAACACCCACTGATATATGCACCCTTGTATAGTAGGCTTATTTACCAAATACTTTAATGTCATGTGGTTGGTATAAAACACAAAGGGTGTTGCCAGTAGATACTACCTAAACTTGAAAAGTGTGTAGATCATTGACAATGCCTCACACTTAGTTGTGATATAGTTCTACTTTGTTAGTGTCAGATTCCTACTTGCAAAACACATAGGATGATTAACAATCCCTTCACTTGGCTATGTAAGCACTGCTCCAATGGTGGTCCCTAAGGCATCTACATGGACATGAAAGGGTTTTCCCCAAGAGGGAAAACATAATATAGGTGTGGTGACAAGCTTATCTTTTAATGTATCAAATTCCCTCTAATGTGCCTCTCGCCAATGGAAGGCACTTTTATGTCATAACAGCTCCTCTAAAGGTGTTGCGATCTTGGCATATCCTTTAATGAATTTCCTGTAATAGCCCATATGCCCAAGGAATCCACGCACTACACTCTAGCTAGTAGGATCCCCTAACCCCACAATAACTACAACTTTAATGGGATCTACCCGTAAGCCCTCCTTATGATATACCCTAATACAGTCCCAAAGGGTGTAGCAAACACACTCTTCTTAATGTTGAGGGATATCCTCAACTACCTACACCTCTCAATCATTAACCTTAAATTTTCACAATGGTCCTTAACTAGACCATACACTATCCAATCATCCAAAGAGACCTGAAGAAAATTATGTATGAAATCCTGGAATGCTTACACCACTATGCGCGAGAAAATAGCAGGTGCATTCTTTAACCCAAAGGGCATAACTATGTATGTAAAACTTCCCCACTCAGTGGTGAAAGTCATCTTCTCCTGGTCCTCATTTGTAATCCAGACTTGGTGGTACCCTGAAAATCCATCTGTAAAGGAATAGATTTCATGCCCAACAACTCCTTCCAAAATTTCTTCAATGAAGGGGGTCAGAAAGGGATTAATGACAAAAACTACGTTTACTTCCCTATAATCCATGCAGATCCTAATCTACCCATCCTTCTTCATGTTGATTACCATCAAACTTATCCACTCTTATTCTTCCACTACCTCAATTATCCCAAAAGCTATCATTTTGTCTCTCCTCCTTAATTTTCATGCACAAATTGGGATTCATCTGGTAGGGACTTTTCCTAACTGGGTGCACACCATCCTTAAGTTTTATCTTCATCTCCCCTAAGGAATGGGGAACGCCTTTAAGCTCACGGTACCCGTGTAGGACTAAATCCTCAAATTCCCACAACAGATCAATGATCTTAGAAACTTCCTTCTCTAAATAGTAGTCCCTAATAATAGCTTCCTTAGGTTCTTCTCGTGAACCGATGTGAACCTTATTTGTCTTTAAGGGTTCATGGTAGGCGCACGCACAAGTATCTACATTGTCAACTACCTCATGCATCCCTACAGAATGGTTAACATCTAAGATTTCTGATTCCTCTCTATCAATCAAATACACCAAATTTCATTTTTATTTTTCCAAACACGCGCTCAAGTTGTAACTCTTCTATTTCCTATACTTCTTCTTCAAAGCACGCCCCTAATCCTAGTTCACCTAGTAATTCCAACAGCCTATCCTCCATCATAGCACTATCCCCCATGGTAAGGTGCTTGATACCTTGTAAAGCCTTATCAACTAATGGTTTGGTACTCTGATACTCAAAGGTTTGAATAAGGTCACCCGTGAGCTCTTGCCAATTCGTTGTCTGGCAGAATGTCTCCGAATGAATATACCATGCACACACATAACCCTATAGTGTAGAATACAACTTGTGCACCCATAAGGATGGTGGAAAAGCTTCTGCACCTTCTCTCCAGACCTGTTTACACTCTTGGATAGGGAAAGAGGTGGGCTCCTTCCCACAGTAGTCCTTGATGATGGTGGGCACAGTTCTCCTAGAAAATCTGACAGAGAGATTAATTCTTACCTCGCGCCACTCTAAAAGGCTCTCCTGATGTGTAGCCCACCACCGATCCACTATGTCGAGCAAGACATAACTTAACATCCCTCTCTATTCCTTCCCATCCTTCCATTGAGCTTCCACCTCCTGTAGAAATATCTCAAGGAAGGCTCCTCCCGAACACTTGGGCAATTCTTTTCCTCCAAGGTGCCAAATCATGCATGCCTTTTCTACCTTAGTCACCGACCATCTCAACTACCATCCCATCAATTCATAAGTCTCATGCACCTAATTTTCACATGTTAGACTGGTGGTATCACTCACTGACGTAGCATCTTAAAACTAGATAACCCCATTAGTAGGGTGTATCATCTTTGGGTCTCTGATTGAGTGCACATATATCTTGTCCGGAACTTCTTCCCCTAATAGTTCAATATAGGGTGTTGACTTCCCATCAGCCAGGGGTATAATGACCCGTTCCTCCTTGTTCTCAAAGCTGATGTACCCTTTGTTAAATTGAAGGTCTACAGTGTTCTTGTAACACCAGGGGCACCCAAGTAGTGCTGGGAAATTTTCTTCCTCAAAGAGTGCCAAGACTTCAAATTCCCTAGTAAAATTAGCTCCCTGGATAGTAATAGCTACATCCTTTAAGATGTTGATGGGCATTGCCTTAGTCTTGTTTTCTATATACATCACATTTGAAGATGGTTCTAATGTAGGTCTTCCCATCTGATGCCACACATCCAAAGTTAGAACATTAACCTCTGTGCCTATGTCAATGAGGATATTACTGAAGATCCATCCATCTATAACTGCATTCAATGTGATCTCCTTTTCATAGTTAAGGATGTGAGGGGGAAGGTTTGCATGCAAGACCTACCTCTTTCGCTCTCCTTTGGTGCATGGTTCCTTCTCTCTCAACCATGATCCTAGCAAGAGAATGATATTCTCTTTCCTTAGCATTTTACACACCTCCTTGACCTCATCCAGGTCATCCTTTGGTACCTCGACTCTCCTTCCTTATTCCTCCCTCTTGGATTTCTCTTTTAGACACTAGATTTCCCCTTGTAAGTTTTGAATGACATCCATGGTGTCCTGATATACCTCCTTTTGATGCGCGGGGTCTGGATACTTTCCATGAACAACCTCCTCCCTTGAAACTAGGTTCTTTTATCTTAGTATCTCTCTTGTGTGTGAGGATTATTCCCTTGTTACTAAGACAAGCTCCAAACCTGCATCCCGTGTTACCTGAGGCATCCATTGTATGTCTGCCTTATTAATACTAACCATTGCAGTGCCCTTATTCTTCTGGTGTTGCTGATTCATATGCTCAAACAATTTCGGGCACTCCTCATACTTATGCTTCTTTCTGCACCACGAGCACTGCAACAGGTCTGAGCAATCACATTTGTAATGATCTGTAGATCCACAGTTGAAACAAGTTCCATGCAGGAACTCATTCCTTCCTCCTCTATGGTTTCCATGACCATGTAACCCTCCTCGAAAACCTCTTCCATGCGTACCTCCATCTGCATGATCCTCATATTGGTGATCATCACCCTTAGAACTACTAGCAACGCTAGTTTGGTGTACCCCATGATCAATGGCCTCATGGATCTGATCAATGAGCCTACATTCCTTAGTATCATGGGTTGTAGAAGTGAAAATTTTATAGTAACAAGAAACATTCTTCCAGATTGCGTGCTGTAGCAAGGGGCACCTACTCGCATCATGGTCCCCATGAAAAATTTCACAATCTACTGCCACGGTGCATACTATCCTTCGAGGGAAATTATCCTTAACGTGCCCCTCTACTTCATAATCTATGCACCACAAAACACTGTGAGTCTCATGGGTTGAGTTTGTATACAAATTTTCTAACGACTTAGACATAACATCAATCTGAGCCTCTAATAATGGGCTAATGCCAGTATCAACACTATCGATAGCTTTGGCGCGTAGGGCAGCTTCCAATGCATCACGCAGGTCTATAAAATTTTTATGAGATAAGGCCCTTCTAAAAGGAGTGATCAACCCTCCAACAAACCATTGAGCATGCTGTGAAGGGTGAATATCATATGATAATTTAGATAAGAGAGGTTTAAAGTGTGCATCATACTCCTGCACACTCTCTACCATTCCTTATTAAATCTCATTCAAAGAGTTGATGCTCTTCTACTCAAACTTAAGAATGTGGAATTCTACCCAAAATGCATTCTTTAAAGTAGTATAGTCCACCATTGTTTGATGAGGGTCATAATTCCTATACCAGCTATGTGCGCACCCTTGCAACGTGGTTGCAAACTGACTAGCCTTTCGTTATGGGGTTATGATACCCTTTGCATGCCATAGCAGTTCACACTTGTGAACATGTTCCACAACATCCTTAATACCTCTGTAATAGGGAAAATGTAGAGACATTTCAAAGAAAACTTGTGGGGGTGTTTGGGGCCCGAATCCTCCTGAGCCAGAGCCTTGGTTTCTGCCTATGTTTCCTCTACCACCTAATCCACTAGGTCCACCAGGTCCTGAACCACTAGATCCACCAGGCCCACCAGGTCCTAAACCACCACATCCACTAGACCCACTAGCTCCTACTTCTCCTAAACCACCAAATCCACTAGGGCCACCAGGTCCTAAAGTGGTCATGCCAAGGGTTCCCATAGTTCCACTGAGTTATGCGTCTACAGTCTGCGATAATGCCCCACTACCAATAGTATACCCCACGCCACTCCCAGATGCAAGACCAAACTCTTGTGTGCCTATACCTTTCCCAAAAATTCCTAACACTGGGCTGGTATTTGCAGCCATAGAAGTCTCAAACGATAAATTATACCTCCTAGGCATAGACCGATCACCTCTAATGTAACCAACTGGACTAGCAATATTATCCCCCTGATCTAGAAAACCAAGCACTAGGGTCCGGTCACTAGATGGGCTCAGATGCGTGCCAACGATTCTTCTTTCTCCACTTGACGAACTCTCATCAGAAGCTGAAGGGGTTTCTCTCACGTGCTTTCCAAGATGGGGTCACATAGACTTCTCAGGTTCCACATCCTCTGCATGAAACTCATATCCTTCCCGCAACATCTACCACCATACATCCATCACTGATCCGAAAATAATCAGATTATTACGACTTGATCTCGGACCCTTATAGGCTTCGATTATTTGCCGATATTTTACTCCTTTTAAGTAATCAATTTAAAATAATGCAAGACAATAATGATAATTGCACACAGATTGATTACAGAGTTCGGCAATTGCCTACGTCTCCGGGTTCGTGATCGAACCATTCCACTAGTCAAAACTTGTAAGTTACAATAGTACTTTCACAAGAAAACCTAATGGAATTTTACTTGCCTATTAGTACACCAAACCTTTGGATGAAAAGGGTGAAAAATAGCACCCGACTTCCACCTTCTTGATGCACAATCTCCTTCGGTTGTGATCGGCCTTCCCGACGCAAACAATGCGAAGCTAGCACTCCGGTCGACAATCCAGGATTTACAAGTAATTGGTGTGGCTCAATGGGCCTATTGGGTAGTTTACATTTCACTCCCAATCACAAATATTCCATCTAATATTGCCTAAAATAATATCCCAATAGACAATACTTGTCGACACATCCCACAAATAAGCTCAACAAATAATAAGCTCAGGATCGGTGTCTCCATTGCACCGGTGTCCACTGTTCCGTGCTCTAGCAATGAGCTTCTCCATTGCACCGGTGTGTCTAATGTTTCCATTACAATGAACGGGTTCCCTAACTAATTAGGGCCCATAAAATATTATCCATAGCATTATAAACCTTATCCCCGTACTGGGATCAAATGGGTGGATTGCAAATGGGATTAATTCCCAAGCCGCCATTTGAATAGGGATCCCAAGTCATGTGATTTTAAATGGGATTAACATCCCATAGATGGGCCCACATTTGGCGCATTTGAGTTAATTTATTATAGCCTTCTCCATGCGCATAGAGGTCAAAGACCACGTTGGATTCCCCACTACCACCGCTTCCTCCTTCTGGGACAGTCCACTTGAGCAATAACATGGTTTTATTATTAATGTATTACTTAATATTTATATATGTGGCATTTGGCATATATGCGCGCCATTTGGAAACGTGGACTTACCAATATAATTTCGACCCCTCTAATGTGGTATGAAATTTCTCTCATCGTAGTCCACTTGTCGTCTCCCGATAGGCAAATGGAGGAATTCGACGAGTGTTGGCAAGCCACTGTCACAGTGCAGGTCCAATATTGACCAGTTGACCAGAGTTGACTTTCCTGCGTGAACTTTGACCGAACATATCTAGAGCTCCCGATGTCCCGTTCTCACGTTGGAAAGCTCTCAAGATGATCTTCTACACTGAAACCATTTAGATATGTTTAGGGAACTTTCAAAAATTATCCCCTGATCAATCACACCTGTAACCTCGCATTATCTAGCAATCTCCCTTTCATGCGTTTCACCATACTTGAGTCGTCTTTCCTCCCTATTCTTCTCCGTCGTGACATCTTCCATCTTCCTCCACCCTAGCTTCCTCACCCAACACTCAGAATGGTTTACCCGACCATTGGGAATTCCTCTAAACTCATGGTAATCATCAAGATATTTAGAGCTAGAGGGAAAGCACATAGAAATGATCCTCTGGGCTCCCACAGAAACTCAAACTTAGCAACCTCTAGACAGGAATATGTTAAAATGGCATACTCCAGAGTGTAGCTAGCCAATACTCCTTTCCACCAATGATCTACAACATGGGTCCACATTAGATCTACATCTTGTAGCCTTTGGTATTATTCTTGGTTCCATACATGTGATCCATAATGCCAACTTGATCTAGATGCATATGCTGAGATCCATTCATACAACTCCACTAGGAAACAACAGAAAAAGGTCTCATATAGATCATGGTGGAGATTCTCTTCTACCCATCCATGTGCATCAAACTCAGGTCTAGTGCTGGATTTATGAGAAAATTCATCCTCTATGCTCTTGAACCATGATTCAACACTTTCCAACGTTAACCTCTCTATCATTACTCATTACACAAATTATAATGTATGCTAAATCTGTAACATTCCCATTTTAAGACTTTAGAAACAAGGGAATTTTTTTTATATAGTGTTCACTGTTCTAAATATAGCATTATTTAGAACAAACATTCCATGTCAATCAAATTCAATGGATAAACATATGCAGCTGTAATGACTCATTTATTCACTGATCTATTCATTCCATAACTCGGTAAGCTACCGATCTATTTATGTTAACTTATGTATCAAATACATATCATATACTTCATATACTTTGTCATCCTACCCTACACTGGGTACTGAGTGATTTGTTTAAAGAACATATCTGAATATCTGCTACCAATATTCATCTGATATCATGTTTTTTTAAACTTGGTGACATAGGACAACACAACCAGTAGTTTATGATACTTTGACCAAATATTCATAACATACTGTGTATGTCACTATTCCTAGATGACATACTCATCATATTGGAATACGGCCTTTACCTCACTCCTCAATTATCATGACTGGTCTTTACTGACTACCGTCAGTCCACTTGTTCTAGGTTTAACCCTAGCCCTAGATAGGAACATAACCTATTATAGGAAGACGCTCACAATGGCTTAGCATAAATGGGCATACTCGATTGACATAAATCATTTGGATGTGCCAATGTACCCTGAGCCATTGGAAGCTAATTCATATCCTAAATATTCTCCCATCCAGACCTAGAGAGAAACTAAGTTCGAGTTTGAGTTCCTATTGTGTGTAGATCTAGATGATCAATGCAGTAGGGTGATGCCACATGCCAAATACAAAACTGTATTCTCGAGAAGACCCAAGCCTTCTAAAAATTACAGCTATGTAGTTGGCGTGTGCCAACATCCTACAAAAACTTCTTCATCAAGATGTATATACCCCGAGGGGATTGTTAATACATTATTAGTCTAAATTATTTCTTAATTACAGCAACCCTGCCAACCCCTAATCCAATGCTCAATAAGTTATTTCCTAAATTTTCTTTATTTAGTCCATGAATAACTTTTTTATACTTACGGTTGTTTTTAATGTTTGATCACACAGTTAAACTGCCAATTAATCCTAATCAAAAAATGCTATCAAGTTTCATTTAATAAGTACAATAACTTTTTAAAAGGTTCAACGTTTGAGTATATATCCAATATAAGTAGACTTCATACAAAATAAAGTCTAATAAATTGTAATCAAATTTACATACCTTTTTTATTTTATATTCAATTAAGAAAGATAAAGAGTCTTTATGTACATGTTAAGTGTTAGGATATATCCTACCCAGTATCCACATTTCTTAATGTATGTTCAAAACACATTACATTACCATATAATATAGTTTAGATAAGAGCATCTTATTCTGCATAAAAGCAAGTTACATTTTTATTAGGGAAATTGAACTAAATCCCTTTATCCAACTTATGAAGGATAAACAATTAAGAATATAAATAATATGAAGAATATCAACAAGATAGAAATCCATCTTTCATACAAGTACAAGATAATTTACACAACCAATACGAGTAAATTCTCAACTTTTAATTCATCTTTATGACTTATACATTTACAATTCTTATGCACTTTAGGTGTACTGCATAACAACTGCCTTCATCATAAAGAATACTACTTTTATTTTTCAATACAATCCCAAGAATGAATAATAATTCTTCGAAAGGAATCAGATTTAAATCAACCAATGCATCATATAAGTTTTGCCTTATTTTATCACTTACGAGGTCCATCTGTAAAAATTGCTAGCATGGGTCAGTTCAATGAACTGAACATGATAAGCGCTAAGCCTTAAAACGAAGTGCATTCCAATAATTATTCCATTAAAACAACTATGCTTTAATGAGACAATTATTACATCATAAATATCAATATAAGTAATAGAAAATGGAAAAGAAGCACATTTACCCAATTTGAATTCACTTCCAAGAGAAGAACAAAATATAATCCACAACATCTACCTTACAGAATTAAAGTTTAATTGATCCTATCAATTATCCTTAAGAAAAAAACAGATCATGTCATCTCATTGTTCCCAATGCTATTATAATAGAATAAAATATTTATCTTTGCTTTAAGCCAAAATAAGGGTTTACATCATGTTCCTAATTAGGATGATTCATCTAACTCCTAAGAAAAAGATGAAGAATACCCATTACAAATTATGCCCAAAAACAAAACATCCGAAAAAAAAAAGGTTCATAACATGAATATGATTGCCTCATTTAAAGGACCACTACCCTAAACTTCAGCATTTATGATATTCATCAAAATAGAATCCCATTTTAATCCAAGAGTGAATATAGAATCAAACAGTTAGCCAACCAGTTTACATTTTCTGTTCAACAAACCTAATCATCTAATCTCTTTCTACATCAGATTAGTCAAATGGTATGTATAAGAAGACTAATCAACATAATAAATCTCCATTTCCAAAGAGAATAATTAACAGAAGGTTTCAATCAAATGAACTTAACAAAACAACCTAGAAAAGGAACTTTTTCATAATATGATTCAATCCTTAAATCATCTCATTACACTTGACAAAAAAATCCCCTTTCTAATCCAAATGATAAGCTCGTACACTAGCTCCCAGAAGAGAGAACAAAGCCAACTCAATGTAAGAAGAAAACATACTACAATATCCCTTACATTCTTTACCATAATAAATCATGAGTTATTTTTTTCAATTCAGAACAACATAACGGTAAAGTTAAAAAACAACACACTATCCCTAAGGAATCACAATTTTCTTAACCTTTTAAAAGACTCAGGTATTTACTTAATGGACTCAACAAGAGGTGTAGAAACCTGAATATAAAACTAACTCTGAATTACCCATGAGCTCAGCGAAGATAGAAACTATATTAAAATAATTTCAACCTCTTATTATAAGAGCAAATAGATTGGGGTTCCAAGAAGAATAATAAACCAATAAGATATTTCAATCAAGATCTCAAAGAGATTACCCAACAACCCAATTAAACCAATCTTCAAGTTTTTCTTTGAGGAAGTAGTTTGATTCAAAAGAGTTATGAGCTCAAACCATAAAAGCAAGTAAAAACCCAATTCAATACGAAAACCAAATCGAACATGTCTATAATACTACTAGTTCAAAACTTGAAAATATAAAATCCGAGCACAATGTTGAACACAAACTTCTCACAAAGGTTCAAGACCACTCAAGAGAATATTTACAAGTTTAGGGAAAAAACATGTTCCCATTCCATTTTATATCTTAACCCTAGAAAACCCCCAAAAAAATACCAGAAAAAACCAATACCTCGTTGCAGTTACAAATTCCACACATTAAGTAACAAATTAAATGTATAGTGTCGAATAAAAAAATCTCCAACATGAGTTCAGATATACACCAATATCTTAATAAGAGGCAGTATATAATACAAATACCTATTAATAGTTTAGAATAGTAGGAGCTTCTATTATCTGTTTACATCTTATCAAAATCCCTATTTCCAACTCAAGCGAAACACAAGTTTCTCACGAAAGTTTGAAACCATACAAGTAATAAAATACAAGTGTTGTATACATTATGAACTCCCATTAACAGTCCTGAATAAAACAAGAATAAACACGAGTACATAGCTACATACAGACTTCAAACAATAGTCCAAGATTAACCAAGCTTCCAAACATGGTTAAGAGTAACAAGAACCTCAACCACAAACTCATATCAAATACTAACACCGAATCAAGCTCAATTAAACATGAAATCGAAGACAAGATTAAAGGAACACGAGCTTAAACACATGTTTAAGTACGAGATAAAATATAAGCTCAAGTTCAATAAACACGAGCTCCTAAAGAAAGATCAGATGGAACTCAAGGTTCCCAAAAACTTAGAACCAAGTAACCAGCAACGAAGGTCAGTCATAGCCTCAACCTTTCCAATACCGGTTTAACATAGGTAGAGCAATAGAAACAAGTTTCTCATACATGCTTAGCTATTTAACCCTTACAAAGAAATTTTCTAGGACATACACTAATTTTTGCCAAGGATTCAAACCCAAATTTACCAGAGATTACAAAACCTAGCAAACAAATAACTAGATAAAACATGCAAGCCAAGAATCTCAAAAGAGTAGAAATATTTTAATGAATCATTTAGAAGAAAGAAAGAGATCTTAAAGATTAGAGCCTATCATGCCTGATAGCACTTCTGCCAAATCGAAGGATACTTCCAGACGAGCTTCCAACTCCTTTTCTCTTCCACAAAAGATCAACCAACCAACAAATTTCCTCAGCATGCCTCATATACCTTCCCATGATCGAAAATAAACCAGGTGAGTTAAAAATCACAAAGAATTGCAAGTCAAACTACTGGTTTAAATAACTAGTTTGCTACATGCAAATAAAAATCTGAAAAATATGTTAAAACCAACAACCTCAAAAAAATCCACCTTCCAAGTTTCCTAGATAGTTTGTGAATAAAACCCAAGGCCAATTAATTTCATTAATTCCAATTTTCTTGCTCAACTCTCCTTGCTACCTCCTTCAAAATTTGGCTAATGCCAACTCCAACTTAACATGCAACTCCATCTTTAGTGGAGCTTCCACATAAGCCTTTGCTAAATCAACTAGCCCCTGCCAAAACTGGCAGTATGTATGCCTTTAAGAACCTTATGAACAATTAAATTCCATTGGAACCATCACCTTTGAGGTATGAGACCCATTAGGTTCCGATTAAAATAGCTTAGGATAGATCCTTAAACTTAGGTTAGTTTAGGAATATTTACATTAGGCCTTAACACATTACCTTAGGTAATTCCAACATTAGGTTAGATCATATCATAACCATATAACATTAGGTTTTAGGTTAATTTAGATAGCCTAGAAACCTTTCCATACTCCCTTAGCACAAGGCTTAGGTTAGAAATAAAATCAATTAAGTAACATAGCTAGATAGTATATATATATATTCTTACCCAACTTAGGATTCCATAGGATAATCCTTTAGTTTTAGGATTCTGAATCCTTCCAATGTCATGAATAGGCTGCATTTCATTTACGTCATCAATGGACTGCTAAGATCAATCTTCAAGGACCTAAGCACAACATACAACTGAATAGAAACATGTTCACAAACATTAAAGAACTTGTTATAACAAATTTCAGTCCATCATGTCCCTCAATTATGGAATGTCACTTTACCATTCCTTCAATTAAGGAGGTTTAAAACATTCCTTGGATCATTGAAATTGATCCAAGGATGAATCAGATAAAGAGATAAGTTTGCAACTTTTAAACCAGATTGCAACTCACCTACAAGAAGTGAAAAAAGGATTTAAGGAAGCTATTCCTTTCCAGTCTAATGATATTAAGAACAATTTTTTTTTATCCATGTCAAGCATGATCTCTAACAACCAAAAGAACACATATTTAGAAGAAGATCACATATCAACACTTGAAATGCAAAAGAGGAATATCACAATTGTTGAGGGTGTTACATTCTTCCCTCCTAAAAAGAATCATCATCCTGATGAATACCTCATTTTAACAATTTATATCAATGAAAATCAATTCATTCACTCCTCTTATCATAAATCAAATATATCAAAAACTTGTAGTTCCAGAAATCAACATTAAATAGCTGTTTGTTTAATTCATATAAATATCTGCCAAAAACAGGCATACTTATAGTCATATACAGAAGAAAAATCACAAAAATTTCTAACAATCCATAGAATCAATTATGTTTAAATAGATATGCAAAATAATTTTTCATATCCTTTAGGTTTTCCCATGTTGTACTATCTTCAATAAACTAGTCCCATTGGACTTTAGATTGATTTATTTCTCGATTTCTCAAATGCAACTGGCAAGTTTCAAGCACTCGTATGGGTTTAACCACGATTATTCCTGGGTCCTAGACCTACAAGGAATTCCAATTTAGCATGTGTGATAAATATGAAACATATTTTTTGAGCAAATAAATATGGAAAACATCATGCATTCGTGACAAAGCAGGAGGTAATGCTAAACGATAAGCTATAGGGTTGATTACTTCAACTATCTCAAAAGGTCCCACATAACAAGGTGACAACTTGACAACCTTGCCAAAAGTTATAGAACTCTTTTTCTGTTTAACCCGAAGAAATACTTTCTCACCAAGTTCAAATTTCCTATCAACCCTCTTTAAGTCAACATAACTCTTTTGCCTATCTACTGCTTCTTATAAGCATTCACAAATCAATTTAACTTGTTCCATTTTAGTAAGAATTTCAGCTCCAATTACCTTTCTATTTCTATGTTATCCCAACTAATAGGGGTTCCGCATTTTCTTCTGCATAATGTCTCGAAAGGTTCCATCTTAAGAGAAGCATGATATGTATTATTGTATGGGAATTCAACTAATGGAAGATACTCTTCCCACTTATACTGTTGATCCATGTAATACATTTGTAACATATATTCCAAAACCTGATTTACTCTTTAAGTCTGCCCACTAATTCCAGATGATATGCAGAACTGAAATTTATCTTAGTACCTAGAGTTGTGTTAAGCATTTTCCAAAATATTGACGTCATTCTAGGATCTCTATCTGAAATAATTAACTCAGGTACTCCATGTAATTTGAAAATTTCATGTACAAATCTTCTTGTCAAAATAGGAGAATCATCCTTTAGATTTCTAGCAATAAAATTTGCTACCTTTGTTAGTTTATCCACAACTACTAAGATACATCATACTTATTTCTTGACATAGGTAACCCTTGTACAAAATCAATGCTTATTACTTGCCACTTGTACTGCGGTATGATATGAGGATACAATAAACCGGCTGGGTGCATATGTTCCACTTTAACACGTTGAAATTCAAGGCAATGTGTCACAAAATCAATAACATCCTTTTTCATTCCTTTCTAGAAATATTGTTGTTTTATATCAGCAATCATCTTAGTAATGCCAGGGTGTCCAGAAAAAGGTGAATTGTGAAATTAAGCTAACAATTTCTTTCTCAAATCATGAAGCAAAGGTACATATACTTTGTTTTCAAATAGTAAGATTCCTTATTTATCAAAGAAAAAACCTTTATACCTCGAATCATTAGAATCTGTAGAAAGTGCTGCTTTTACTTGTTAAAAGTAAGAATCAAATTCCATAACACTTTTTACTTCATCCTTAAACTGAGTTCTAAGTGTTATAAGAGTAGAAATGTGCTTCTACGGCTTAGAGCATCAACCACTATATTTTATTTTCATTTAATGTAACTTATGTAAAAATCATATTGAGACAATAACTCTAACCACCTTCGCTATCTTGTATTCAGATTTGGCTAAGTGAAAATGTACTTCAACCCAAGATGATCAGTTTTCAATTCAAATGGTTTACCAAGCAGATAATGCCTCCAAACTTGAAGTGCATGAATAATGGCAGCAAACGCTAAATCATGTGGAGCATAATTCAACTCATATAACTTATGTTATCTAATTTTGTATGCTATAACATGACCACTTTGTAACAAAATACCTCCTAGACCTTCACCGGATGCATCAATTACCACCATAAAATCTCCATTAGGATCTGATATTGTAAGAATAGGTGCTAAAGTTAACTGTTACTTCAAGGTTTTAAATGTAATTTCACATTTCTCACTCCAAACAAACTTTTTATATTTCTTCTGTAAGGAAGTTATTGGTGCAACTATCTTAGAAAAGTCTTTTACAAATTTCCTATAGTAGCCAAAAAGTCCCATGAAGATTCTAACTTCATGTACATTCTTTGTTGCATGCCACTTGGTTGTAGCTACAATTTTAAAATGATCTAAAACAGTTCCATCTTTACTTATTATATGTCCCAGATAGTGCACTGTTGTGTCATAGAAGGAACATTTAGACAAATTACCAAATAGCCATCTCTTTCTCATAATTTCTAGAACTATTTTCAAGTTCTCATGATGCTCCTCAATGCTTTTAGAATATATGAGAATTTCATCCAAGAATATGAGCACAAATTTATCCAAGTATTCTTGAAAGATATTGTTCATTAAATTCATAAATGTCGTAGGTGCATTAGTTAATCCAAAAGGTAAAACCGTAAACTCATAATGTCCATACCTTAATCTGAAAGTTGTTTTATGAATATCCTCATCCTTAATTCACAATTGATGATATCCAGATCGAAGATCTATCTTGGAATATACTGATGCTCCACGCATCTGATCAAATAAATCATCAATCCTAGGGAGTGGATATCTATTCTTGATTGTTTCCTTGTTTAACATTTTGTAGTCAATGCACAATCGAAGTGTTCCATCTTTCTTTTTCACAAAAATTTCAGGTGCTCCTCAAGGTGAAACACTTGGTCTAATCAAACCTTGAGACAAAAGGTCATGTAACTGAGCCTTAATCTCTACTAATTCGGTAGTATTCATTTGATATGGTCCCTTAGAAATAGGTTCAGTTCCAGGCTTGATCTCAATCATGAAATGAAATTCCCTTTTAGGTGGAAGACCTGACAATTATTCTAGAAATACATCACTGAAGTCTCATAACAGTGGATATTGTTCCATAATATCACTACTCTCTTCTATTGATTCTATAATTTTTACTACATATAAGGTACATCCTTTATTTTTGGCCTTTTTAAGTTGCATAGCTGACAGTTTTCTAACATAAATATCACGTTTCACACCTTGAATCAGTGTTGTTTTCTGCAGGTCGTCTAAGCAACTAATGTGTTTTTCAAAATAGTCCACTTTAGCCTTATGTTATGCTAACAAATTAACACCTGTGATTAAATCATAAGACACCAAGGGTGTAACATAAATATCAACCTCAGTGGAAAAGTTAGGTAATTCAAGAATTGCTCTAAAAAGACACATACTAACTGTATGAACAACATTATTCACATACCGTACAATCCATGTTTTATCCATTTTTCCATCTTTTCTTTTTAATTTTGATGTTAATTTACTAGAAATAAAACATTCATTAGCTTCGGTATCAAAAAGAATAGTTATTGGTAAGCCAAATAACTTACCTGGAACTTCTATGGGTGTGGCCTGTTTCTCAGCCTACTTGTCAGCTACTGCAGCGTGTATCTTGTGCTACTAATTACGATCATCCTTCTTCAAAGGACATTGATTTGTGTAATGATCTTTTCCACAGTTATAATAGCCTCCTATAGGTCCCTTCCTAAGCTCGGGTTTATTTCTAGCCTTAGAGTTATTGTTCTGACCCCCATAGGACTCCTGTCCATTATTATTGTTCTTAGCAACGTTGTTCCGTGCATTACCAACAAACTTTTTTGTTGCTTCTTTCCAATTTGTATCGGATGAAAACTTACTTTTCATTCTGAATTTCTTCCATGGTCCTTGATTAGGTGCAAGAGTTGATGAAGAGGAGTTGGGATTCTTCTTCCTTACTTCCTCCTTATGAGTAGAAATTGCCTTTAATTTCTGTTCCTACCTTATGGATTTTTCAACAAACCCTTCCATTGTGGTTAGGCTATGAATATCCATCTCTCCTCTTATAATAGGATTCAATCCCATGATTAATTTTAGTATCCTAAACTTCTCATCAGTTTGGTACTAAGGCACATATTTAAGGAGTTTTGTAAATCACTCCCAATACTCAATTACAGTTAGCTTTCCTTGAGCTAAGTTATGAAATTCAATCATTTTCTGATCATAGTAGAGTTATGGCAACCATCGTTGCCTAAAGTAACCTTTAAATTGGTACCATGTGATATTAGATTCATCAATGTTCAACTCAGCCTTATGGCTGTCCCACCATGAAGATGCTTCGTGAGAAATTTGATATGCTCCCCATATCGCCTTTGTTTCTTTTGAGAAATTTCTTATTGAAAAATATTTATCCATCTCACTGAGCCAGTTCTCAGCCCCATCTCCTAATGTGGTGCCATAAAAATTGGGTGGACTTATCCTTTTTATGTCATTAGTGAGTTCTGCTGCTAGCTTAGCCTTTTTGTTCTAAGGCTGAACATGTATGTTAACATTGTTATTATCAATACCCACATTGGCATTGTCCCCTAGAGGTGGTAGATTATTGTTATCAGCTTCTTCTTCCTCCTAATTACCCATTAATTGGTGTTCAATCACAGTCAAATGATCTCTTGTGTCCAACAAGGCAGCAAGAATCTCATCAAGTTTTTAGGCTCTTGCTGCTCCTTCCTCAGGTGGAGGGTTATTTGCAGTGTTTCCTCTTGTTATCATCATTTTCTGTTAATAGAAAATTTAAGTTTCATCATATTATGGACACAATAGGTCCAATAGTTGTAACCTTTAGCTCTGATACCAAGATGTAACATTCCCATTTTAAGACTTTAGAAACAAGGGAATTTTTTTATATAGTGTTCATTGTTCTAAATATAGCATTATTTAGAACAAACATTCCATGCCAATCAAATTCAATGGATAAACATATGCAGCTAGAATGACTCGGTGATTCATTGATCTATTCATTCCATAACTTGGTAAGCTACTGATCTATTTATGTTATCTTATGTATCAAATACATATCATATACTTCATATAATTTTTCATCCTACCCTACACTAGGTATTGAGTGATATGTTTAAAGAACATATGTGAATATTTGCTACCAATATTCATCTGATATCACATTGTTTTAAACTTGGTGACATAGGACAACACAACCAATAGTTTGTGACACTTTGGCCAAAGATTTATAATATACTATGTATGTCACTATTCCTAGACAACATACTCGTCATATTGGAATACGACCTTCACCTCACTCCTCAATTGTCATGATTGGTCTTTACTGACTACCATCAGTCCACTTGTTCTAGGTTTAACCCTAGCCCTAGATAGGAACATAACCTATTATAGGAAGATGCTCATAATGGCTTAGCATAAATGGGCATACCTAAATCATCCAGATGTGCCAATGTACCCTGAGCCATTGGAAGCTAATTCATATCCTAAATATGCTCCTATCTAGACCTAGAGAGAAACTAGGTTCAAGTCTGAGTTCTTATTATGTGTAGATATAGATGATCAATTCGGTAGGGTGTTACCCCATGTCAACTACAATGTTATGTTCTAAGGAAGACCCAAGCCTTCTTGAAAGTACAACTCTACAGTTGGCATGTTCCAACATCGTACATAAACTTCCTCATCGAGATGTACATACCCCAAGGGGATTGTTAATACACTGTTAGTCTAAATTATTTCTTGATTACAGGAACCCTTCCAACCCCTAATCCAATGATCAATAAGTTCTTTCCTAAATTTTCTTTATTTAGTCCATGAAGAACTTCATTATACTTACGGTTGTTTTTAATGTTTGATCACACAGTTAAACTACCAATTAACTGTAACTGAACAATGTTATCAAGTTTCATTTAATAACTACAATAACTTTTAGACAGGTTCAACGTTCGAGTATATATCCAATTAAATTAGACTTCATAAAAAATGAAGTCTAATAAATTGTAATCACATTAACATACATTTTTGGTTTATATTCAATTAAGAAATATAAAGAGTCTTTATCTACATGTTAAGTGTTAGCGTATATCCTACCCAGTATCCACATTTCTTAATGTATGTTAACCACACATTACATTACCATATAATATAGTTTAGATAAAAACATCATATTCTGAAGCATAGCAAGCCGCATTTTGATTAGGGAAATTGAAATAAATCCCTTTATCCAGCTTATCAAGGATAACAAATTAAGCATATAAATAATATGAAGAATATCAACAAGATAGAAATCCATCTTTTTCATACAAGTACAAGATAATTTACACAACCAATACAAGTAAATTCTCAGACTTCAATTCATCTTTATAACTTATACATTTACAAGCCTTATGCACTTTAGGCATACTGCATAACAACCGCCTTCATCCTAAAGAATACTACTTTTATTTTTCCACACAATCTCAAGAACGAATAATAATTATTCAAAAGGAATAAAATTTAAATCAGCTAATGCATCATATAATTTTTTCCTTATTTTATCACCTACGAGGTCCATCGACAAAAATTGCTAGCACGGGTCAGTTCAATGAACTGAGCATGATAAGCGCTAAGCCTTAAAATGAAGTGCATTCCAATAATTATTCCATTAAAACAAATATGCTTTAATGAGACAATTATTACATAATAAATATCAATATCAGTAATAGAAAATGGAAAAGAAGTACATTTACATAGTTTGAATTCACTTCCAAGAGAAGAACAAAATATAATCCACAACATCTGCCTTACAGAATTAAATTTTAATTGATCCTATCAATTATCCTTAAGCAAACAATAGATCATATTATCTCATTGTTCCCAATTCTAACATAATAGAATACAACATTGATCTTTGCTTTAAGTCAAAATAAGGGTTTATAACATGGTTCTAATTAGGATGATTCATCTAACTCCTAATCAAAAGATGAAGAATACCCATTACAAACTATGCCCAAACACAAAACATCCAAAAACAAAAACAGGTTCATAAAATAAATATGATTGCCTCATTTAAAGGACCACTACCTTAAACTTCAGCATTTATGATATTCATCAGAACAGAATCCCATTTCAATCCAAGAGTGAATATAGAATCAAATAGTTAACCAACCAGTTTAAATTTTTTGTTCAACAAACCTAATCATCTAATCTCTTTCTACATCAGATCAGTCAAATGATATCTACAAGAAGACTAATCAACATAATAAATCTCTATTTCCTAAGAGAATAATTAACAGAAGGTTTCAATCAAATGAACTTAACCAAACAACCTAGAAAAGGAGATTTTTTAGAATATGATTCAATCCTTAAATCATCTCGTTACACTTGACAACAAATTCCCCTTTCTATTCCAAATGACAAGCTCATACACTAGCTCCCATAAAAGAGAACAAAGCCAACTCAATGTAAGAAGAAAACATACTGCAATCTCCCTTACATTCTTTACCATAATAAAACATGAGTTCCTTTTTTTTCTAGTTCAGAATGACATAGAAGTAAAGTTCAAAAACAACAAACTATCCCTTAGGAATCACAATTTCCTTAACCTTTTAAAAGACTCGGGTATTCACTTAATGGACCCAACAAGAGGTGTAGAAATCCAAATAGAAAACTAACTCTGAATTACCCATGAGCTCAGCTAAGACATAAAATATATTACAATAATTTCAACCTCTTATTATAAGAGCAAACAGATTGGGGTTCCAAGAAGAATAATAAACCAACAAGATATTTCAATCAAGATCTCGAAGAGATTACCCAACAATCCATTTAAACCACTCTTCAAGTTTTTCTTTGAGGAAGTAGTTAGATTCAACAGAGTTATGAGCTCAAACCATAAAAGAAAGTAAAAACCCAATTCAATACCAAAACCAAATCGAACATGTGTATAATATGACTAGTTCAAAACTTGAAAATATAAAATCTGAGCACAATGTTGAACACAAACTTCTCACAAAGGTTCAAGAACACTCAAGAGAATATTTACAAGTTTAGGGAAACAACATGTTCCCATTCTAGTTTATATCTTAACCCTAGAAAACCCCCAAAAAATACCATAACAGAACTGATACCTTGTTGCAGTTACGAATTCCACACACTAAGTAACAAATTAAATGTACAATGTCGAATAAAAAAATCTCCAACATGAGTTCAGATATTTACCGGTATCTTAATATGAGGCAGTATATAATACAAATACCTATTAATAGTTTAGAATAGCAGAGGGCTTCCATTATCTATTTACATCTTATCAAAATCCCTATTTCTAACTCCAATGAAACACAAGTTTCTCACCAAAGTTCGAAACCATACAAGTAATAAAATACAAGTGTTGTATACGTTATGAACTCCCATTAATAGTCCCGAATAATATAGGAATAAACACGAGTACAGAGCAACATAAAAAATTCAAACAAATGCCCGGGATTAACCAAGCTTCCAAACACGGTTCAAAGTAAAAAGAACCTCCAACACAAACTCATATCAAATACGAACACTGAATCAAGCTCAATTACACATGAACTCAAAGACAGGCTTAAACAAACACGAGCTCAAACACACGTTTAAGTACGAGCTAAAATATAAGCTCAAGTTCAAAAAACAGGAGCTCCTAAAGAAAGATAAGACGAAACTCAAGGTTCCCAAAAACTCATAACCAAGTAACTAGTGATGAAGGCAAGTAATAGCCTCAACCTTTCCAATATTGGTTATAGAAATGACATGCAGAGCCATAGAAACAAGTTTCTCATACATGCTTAGCTATTTAACCCTTCAAAGAAAGTTTCTAGGACATACACTAACTTTTGCCAAGGATTCAAACCCAAATTTACCAGAGATTAAAAAACCCAACAAGAAAATAGCCAGATAAAACATGCAAGCCAAGAATCTCAAAAGAGAAAAGTCATTTTAATGAACTATTTAGAAGAAATCAAGAGATCTTAAAGATTAGAGTCTATCATGCCTGATAGCGCTTCTACCAAATCAAAGGATACTTCCAGATGAGCTTCTAGCTCCTTTTCTCTTCCATGAAAGATCAACCAACTAAAAAATTTCCTTAGCATGCCTCATATACCTTCCCATAATAAAAAGTAGACTAGGTGAGCTAAAAATAGCAAAGAAGTGCAATTTAAATTGCTGGTTCGAAGAACTAGTTTACTCCATAAAGAGAAAAATTTGAAAAACATGCAAAATAAAACAACCTCCCACAAATCCACCTTCCAAGTTTCCTAGATGGTTTGCAAACAAAACCTGAGGCCAATTAATTTCATTAATTCCAATTTTCCCGCTCAACTCTCCTTGCCACCGCCTTCCAAATATGACGAATGCCAATTCCAATTTAACATGCAACTCCATCGTTAGTGGAGCTTCCACATAAGCCTCTGCTAAATCAACTAGCCCCTGCCAAAATTGGTCGTATGTATGCCTTTAAGAACCTTATCAATAATTAAATGTCATTGGAATATCTTAGGATAGATCCTTAAACTTAGTTGAGTTTTGGAATATTTACCTTAGGCCTTAACACATTACCTTAGGTAATTCCAACATTAGGTTAGATCATATCATAACCATATAGCATTAGGTTTTAGGTTAATTTAGATAGCCTAGAAACCTTTCCATACTCCCTTAGCACAAGGCTTAGGTTTGAAATAAAATCAATTAAGTAACATAGCTAGATAGTATATATACATATAGTGTATATATATATATATTCTTGCCCAGCTTAGGATTCTAAATCCTTCCAATGTCATGAACAGGTTGCATTTCATTTACGTCAGCAATGGACTGCCAAGATCAATCTTCAAGGACATAAGCACAACATACAACTGAATAGAAACACATTCACAAAGATTAAAGAACTTGTTATAATAAATTTCAGTCCATCATGTCCCTCAATTATGGAATGTCAATTTACCATTCATTCAACTGAGGAGGTTTAAAACATTCCTTGGATCACTGAAATTGATCCAAGAATGAGTTAGATAAAGAGATAAGTTTGCAACTTTTAAACTAGATTACAACTCACCTACAAGAAGTGAAAAATGGATTCAAGGAAGCCATTCCATTCCATTCTAATGATCTTAAGAACAATTTTTTTTATCCATATTAAGCATGATCTCAAACAACCAAAAGAACACATCCTTAGAAGAAAATCACATGTCAACACTTGAAATGCAAAAGAGGAATATCACAATTGTCAAGGGTGTTACATGCTTCCCTCCTAAAAAGAATCATCATTCTAATGATTACCTCATTTTAAAAATTTATATCAATGACAATCAATTCATTCACTCCTCTTATCATAAATCAAATATATAAAAAACTTATAGTTCTAGAAATCAGCATTAAATAGTTGTTTGTTCAATTCATATAAATATCTGCCCAAAACTGGCATACTTATAGTCATATATAGAAGAAAAATCACAAAAAATTCTAACAATCCACATTATCGATTATGTTTAAATAGATATGGAAAAGAATTTTTCATATCCTTTAGGTTTTCCCAAGTTGTACTATCTTCATTAAACTAGTCCCACTGGACTTTACATTGACTTATTTCTCAATTTCTGAAATGCAACTGGTGAGTGTCGAGCACTTATATGGGTTTAACCATGATTATTCTTGGGTCTTGGACCTGCAAGGAATTCCAATTTAACACGTGTGATAAATCTAAAACATATTTCTTAAGAAAAGAAATATGGAAAACATCATGCATTCATGACAAAGCAGGAGGTAATGCTAAACGATAAGCTATAATGTTGATTACTTCAACTATCTCAAAATTTCCCACTTAATGAGGTGATAACTTGGCAGCCTTGCTAAAAGTTATAGAACTCTTTTTCGGTTTAACCCGAAGAAAGAATTTCTCACCAAGTTCAAATTTCTTATTAACACTCTTTAAGTTAGCATAACTATTTTTCCTATCTGCTAATTCTTTCAAGCATTCATGAATCAATTTAACTTGTTGTTCCATTTCAGTAAGAATTTCAGGTCCAATTACCTCTCTATCTTCTATGCTATCCCAACTAACAGGGGTTCTAAATTTTCTTCCATATAATGCCTCTGAAGGTGTTATCCTAAGATAAGCATTATATGTATTATTGTATGTAAATTCAACTAATGGAAGATACTCTTCCCACTTATACTATTTATCCATGCAATACATTCGTAACATATCTTTCAAAACCTAATTTACTCTTTATGTTTGCCCATCTATTTCCGGATGATACATAGAACTGTAATTTAACTTAGTTCCTAGAGCTGCATTAAGCATTTTCCAAAATATTGACGTCATTATAGGATCTCTATCTGAAATGATTAACTCAAGTACTCCATGTAATCTTAAATTTTTATGTACAAATCTTCTTGCCAAAATAAGAGAATCATCCTTAAGATTTCTAGAAATAAAATGTGCTACCTTTGTTAGTTTATCCACAACTACTAAGATAATGTCATGCTTATTTCTTGACATAGGTAACCCTTGTACAAAATCCATGCTTATTACTTGCCATTTGTACTGCAGTATGATATGAGGATATAATAAACTGGCTGGGTGCATATGTTCCACTTTAACACGTTGACATTCAAAATTTGTGTCACAAAATCAATAACTTCCTTTTTCATTCCTTTTTAGAAATATTGTTGTTTTATATCAGCAAGCATCTTAGTAATGCCAGGGTGTTCAGAAAAAGGTGAATTGTGAAATTCAACTAACACTTACTTTCTCAAATCATGAAGCAAAGATACATAGACTTTGTTTTCAAATCATAAGATTCCTTCTTTATCAAAGCGAAAACCTTTATACCTCGAATCATTAGAATTTGTAGAAAGTGCTGCTTTTACTTGTTGAAAATAAGAATCAAATTCCATAACACTTTTTACTTCATCCTTAAACTAAGTTTTAAGTGTTATAAGAGCAAAAATGTGCTTCCTACGACTTAGAGCATTAGCCACTCTATTTTCTTTTCCTTTAATGTAACTTATGTTAAAATCATATTGAGACAAAAACTCTAACCACTTTCATTGTTTTACATTTAGATTTGGCTAAGTGAAAATGTACTTCAACCCAATATGATCAATTTTCAACTCAAATGGTTTACCAAGCAGATAATGCCTCCAAACTTAATGTGGATGAACAATGACAGCAAATGCTAAATCATGTGGAGCATAATTCAACTCATGTAACTTATGTTATCTAATTTTGTATGCTATAACATGACCACTTTGTAACAAAATACCTCCTAGACCTTCACCGGATGCATCAGTTACCACCATAAAATCTCCATTAGGATCTGATACTACAAGAATAGGTGCTAAAGTTAACTATTACTTCAAGGTTTTAAATGTAATTTCACATTTCTCACTCCAAACAAAATTTTTATCTTTCTTCTGTAAGGAAGTTATTGGTGCAACTATCTTAGAAAAGTCTTTTACAAATTTCCTATAGTAGCCAGCAAGTCCCATGAAGCTTCTAACTTCATGTACATTCTTTGGTGCATGCCACTTGGTTATAGCTACAATTTTAAAATGATCTAAAATAGTTCCATATTTACTTATTATATGTCCCAGATAGTGCACTGCTGTGTCATAGAAGGAACATTTAGACAAATTACCAAATAGTCGTCTCTTTCTTAGAATTTCTAGAACTATTTTGAAGTTCTCATGATGCTCCTCAATGCTTTTAGAATATATGAGAATGTCATCCAAGAATATGAGCACAAATTTATCCAAGTATTCTTGAAAGATATTGTTCATTAAATTCATAAATGTCGTAGGTGCATTAGTTAATCCAAAAGGTAAAACCGTAAACTCATAATGTCCATACCTTAATCTGAAAGTTGTTTTATGAATATCCTCATCCTTAATTCACAATTGATGATATCCAGATCAAAGATCTATCTTGGAATGTACTGATGCTCCACGTGTCTGAGAAAATAAATCGTCAATCCTAGGGTGTGGATATCTATTCTTGATTGTTTCCTTGTTTAACATTCTATAGTCAATGCACAATCTAAGTGTTCCATCTTTCTTTTTCACAAAAATTATGGGTGCTACTCAAGGTGAAACACTTGGTCTAATCAAACTTTGAGACAAAAGTTCTTACAACTGAGCCTTAAGCTCTACTAATTCGGTAGTACTCATTTGATACGATGCCTTAGAAATAGGTTCAGCTTTAGGATTGATCTCAATCGTGAAATAAAATTCCCTTTTGTGTGGAAGACCTAGCAATTCTTCCAGAAATACATCACTGAAGTCTCGTAACAATAGATATCGTTCCATAATATCACTGCTCTCTTCATATTGGTTCATTAATTTTTACTGTGTATAAGGTACATCCTTTATTTTTGGCCTTTTTAAGTTGCATAGCTGACAGTTTTCTAACAAAAATATCACGTTTCACACTTTGAATCACTGTTGTTTTCTACAGGTCGTTTAAACAACTAATCTATTTTTCAAAATAGTTCACTTTAGCCTTATGTTCTACTAACCAATTAACACCTATGATTACATCATAAGACCCCAAGGGTGCAACATAAATATCAACCTCAGTGGAAAAGTTAGGTAAGTCAAGGATTTCTCCAAAAAGACACATACTAACTGTATGAACAACATTATTCACATACTATACAGTCCATGTTTTATCCATGTTTCCAACTTTACTTTTTAATTTTGATGCTAATTTACTAGAAATAAAGCATTCAGTACCTTCGGTATAAAAAATAATAGTTATTGGTAAGCCAAATAACTTACCCAGAACTTCTATGGGTGTGGCATGTTTCTCAGCCTACTTGTCAGCTAATGCAGCGTGTATCTCGTGTTGCTGATTATGATCATCCTTCT
Source organism: Taxus chinensis (assembly GCA_019776745.2). Taxonomy (NCBI): domain Eukaryota; kingdom Viridiplantae; phylum Streptophyta; class Pinopsida; order Cupressales; family Taxaceae; genus Taxus; species Taxus chinensis. The sequence continues at coordinate 38,356,965 of CM034148.1, read as the reverse complement.
TCAAAGGGAATTGATTTGTGTAATGATCTTTTCCATAGTTATAACAGCCTCCTATAGGTCCCTTCTTAAGCTTAGGTTTATTTCCAGCCTTAGAGTTATCAATCTGACCCCCATAGGACTTCTATTTGTTATTATTGTTCTTGGCAAAGTTGTTTTGTGCATTACTAGCAAACTTGTTTGTTGCTTCTTTCCTATTTTTATCAGATGAAAACTTACTTTTCATTCTGAATTTATTCCATGGTCCTTTCTTAGGTGCAAGAGATGATGAAGAGGAGTTGGGATTCTTCTTCCTTACTTCCTCCTTATGAGCAGAAATTGTCTTTCATTTCTGTTCCTGCCTTATGGATTTTTCAGCAAACCCTTCCATCGTAGTTGGGATGTGAACATCCACCTCTCCTCTTATAATGGGATTCAATCCCATGATGAATTTTAGTATCCTAAACTTCTCATCAGTTTGGTACTGAGGCACATATTTAAGGAGTTTTGTAAATCACTCCCAATACTCAGTTACAGTTAGCTTTCCTTGAGCTAAGTTCTGAAATTCAGTCATTTTCTTATCATAGTAGAGCTGTGGCAACCATCGTTGCCTAAAGTAACCTTGAAATTGGTCCCATGTGATATTGAATTCATCAATGTTCAACTCAGTCTTGCGGTTGCCCCACCATGAAGATGTTTCGTGAGAAAGTTGATATAGTCCCCATATCACCTTTGTTTCTTCTGAGAAATTTCTTATTCCAAAATATTTCTCCATCTCACTAATCTAGTTCTTAGCCCCATATCCTAATGTGGTGCCATCAAACTTGGGTGGACTTATCATTTTTATGTCATTAGTGAGTTATCCTGCTAAGCTAGCTTTTTTGTTCTCAGGCTAATAGGTATGTTAACATTGTTATTATCAATACCCACATTGGCATTGTCCCCTGGAGGTGGCTAATTATTTTTATCGGCACTTTCTTCCTCGTCATTACCCATTACTTGTTTTTCAAGCATAGCCAAATGATCTCTTCTGTCCAACAGGAAAGTAAGGATCTCATTAAGTTTTTGGGCTATTGTTGCTCCTTCCTCAGTTGGAGGGTTATTTGCAGTGTTTCCTCTTGTTTTTATCATTTTCTGTTACAAGAAATTTTAAGTTTCATTAGATTATGGACACAATAGGTCCAAGAGCTACAACCGTTAGCTCTGATACCAAGATGTAACATTCCCATTTTAAGACTTTAGAAACAAGGGAATTTTTTTTATAGTGTTCACTATTCTAAATATAGCATTATTTAGAACAAACATTCCGTGCCAATCAAATTCAATGGATAAACATATGCAGTTGTAATGACTCGGTGATTCACTGATCCATTCATTCCATAACTTGGTAAGTTATGGATCTATTTATGTTATCTTATTTATCAAATACATATCGTATACTTTGTATACTTTGTCATCCTACAATATTTATCTGATATCATGTTGTTTTAAACTTGGTGACATAGGACAACGCAACCAATAGTTTATGATACTTTGGCCAAAGGTTTACAACATACTATGTATGTCACTATTCCTAGATGACATACTCATCATATTGGAATACGGCCTTCACCTCACTCCTCAATTATCATGATTGGTCTTTACTTACTACCATCAGTCCACTTGTTTTAGGTTTAACCCTAGCCCTAGATAGGAACATAACCTATTATAGGAAGATGCTCATAATGGCTTAGCATAAATGGGCATACTCGGTTGACCTAAATCATCTAGATGTGCCAACGTACCCTGAGCCATTAGAAGCTAATTCATATCCTAAATATGCTCCTATCAGGACCTAGAGAGAAACTAAGTTCAAGTCCGAGTTCCTATTGTGTGTAGATTTAGATGATCAATGCGGTAGGGTGTTGCCACATGTAAACTACCATATAATATAGTTTAGATAAGAAAATCATATTCTACAGCATAGCAAGCTACATTTTGATTAGGGAAATTGAACTAAATCCCTTTATCCAACTTATCAAGGATAACCAACTAAGCATATAAATAATATGAAGAATATCAACAAGATAGAAATCCATATTTTTCATACAAGTATAAGATAATTTACACAACCAATACAAGTAAATTTTGAGATTTCAATTCATCTTTATAACTTATACATTTACATGCCTTATGCACTTTAGGTATACTGTATAACAACCACTTTCATACTAAAGAATACTACTTTTCTTTTTCAATACAATCTTGTTGGTCTAAAAATCTGTCGGGAGGGTAGATCTATGGATAGATGAGCCAATAGTGTTCAGGGCATAGCCCCTCTTTGAGACAGCAAAGCGAAACTATTTTATTGCTATTCTACCAGTAGGAATCTGCGTAAATCCTACAGTATTCTTCCTTCAAGGGTTTGGGATCTCGTCCCATTTGGGGTATTTTTGAATGTGAAAAGAAGGGAATGAAGCAAGGAGAGGAGATAAGATAGATCTAAAGGGAGAAAAGAAATTAATTCCAAAGCAGAAAGGTCAGAGGGTCTATGTTTTGGGCTGGTAGTAAACAGAGCTGAACCTACTTGCATAGATGAACAAAGCAATGCTGATGAACAAATGACAAAAAGGTAGAGATAGATCTAAAAGAATAAACACACAGATCTGACATAAGAAAGGTCTGATGCACATAACACATGTATTCAGCATAAAGTCTCAATATTTGTATTAATGTTTTCTTCTGTTACAAAAAGTACAAAGCCTTTTCTTCTCACTTCTACTTTTCATCTAAAAATTTTCCACCACCTGAATACAACAAATGTTCAAGTATATATAGAAGGAGAAGAAGAGAGAAGGCAAAAAGAAACCAACAACTAATTACAAAATATCTTAAAGTCAAAAGTTGACTTTGGGGAAAATTGGTGGATAACAACATCCCATGGTGCAACATGGATGATGTCATCATTTGTGTCAACATACTTTTAAATATTTCACAAAAATGAGAAAAAATCCAAGAGGAGGAAGGCTATTCATCATTGTCCCATGGATGGAAAGGAGTATCCTGCTTCTTCTCATGAGAGGTAATGTGGAATTGGGCCCGGTACTCCAATAATTTTCTAATCATTGGTTGAAGCTGATCCTGAGTGGGACCTTTGGTGTGATTGCCAATGACTTCACAAGTCTCCCTTTCATCTCTAAGATTTTCTGGGAGTTTGAAGTACTCATTTCCTACCTCCATCAGGTATCCCATAAAGTCGCGAAAGGCTAGAAGGTTGTTGATGGATTGAGCGTCAAAATTAGCTTCTTAGCCCAACCCTTGCGAGATGATCTCTTTGAAGAGCCGAATAGTTCCATTTGCCTTCCTCAAGAAGTATGATGGAGTGAGTAATCCTGGAGACATAATTAGGACAATTTTCTCCATTTGATGTATTGCATCGAGGGATTCCTCCTTAACTTTGTCAATCTTCTACAAGACGTACTCCATCTGATCAACACTATAATCGAAAGTAGTAAGGACCTTGTTGGGTGTCCTCAGGTGATCAAAGATGCTGAATTTTACTAAATCATTGATTGAGTAGTCAAGAATCCTTTGGAAAGTTTCATGTTGTAACCTAGCATGGTCCAACTCTTCAGAGATAGGTCCTGTAATCACCTAAAGTTCCTATTTAGCTTGACCAATATTATGATATAGCTCAGTGAACTTCATGATTACTTCCTCACTATCTTTGAGGATTTGGTCTCTCTAGGAAGATATTTCCATGCCTTGTTCGCTAGTCTTGGTCTATTCATTTATCATTTCCTGACTAAGGGCCTCAGGAGTTTTAGTGGAAGTTGTAGGAGGTGCACTACCCATTTTCTGTAGGGCTTAGAGAAGATGTTTATTTTGCTCTTTTAGTATCCTCTTCTCTTCTTTTACTTCCTAAATCTTCTTGCAAAGGGCATCCATTGCTGATAGGTCCTCTCCTTGAAGGCTCTCAGATGATGTTCCCATTATGACCTGTGTCACTGTATAATCTATAGGAGATAGATCCTTTTCATCCTTTGTGGGATCGGGATACACAATCTCCATTACTCTTTAACCTGACGCACTATGAGAGAAGTGGGTTATCAGCTTTTACTTCTTAGCTCCTTTTGTTGGAATGACAGAGAAGTCCATAGGTGTAATGGGGACTTTCCTCTTGTACTGGCTCAGGTGTTGGGAGATCCATGCTGGAATTAAGGGAGTGGGACCAGTGGGAGAAGAGGGAATAGAGGAAGAAGGAGCAACTACAGTGTACTTGGGGAAATGGGTTGAGACGCTTGGTGTCAGCATTGATAAAGAAGCCAAAACTCCAACGCTCACAGGGGTAGGAGTCACTGTAGGAGAGGAAACTATGGGGGCAGAAGGGAGCTGAGAGATGAGGGAAGAAATACTGGGGGACAACTCAGCGAGGGAAGAAAAGATAGAGGAAGAGGAAAGGGGAACAGTGGAAGACAGGGGAGAAGATACAACCAAAGGAGTGGTTGCACGAGTGACATGAGGAGGGGAAGGAGGAGTGGGAGAAGGGATGACAGTAACCTCAATAGTTATAACAGTGGCAACATCTTGAGTGCATGTACCCATTAGAACACTTACTGTTGTTTCTTTCTCTGGAGAGATAGAGCATATGACCTGTTCCTGGGCGGCGGAAGGAGGACTCTCAGGAGTTTGCTCTTGAGTAGAACTTGATTCCCCTTATTTTTCGTTCCCCTTGCCCTTTGGCAAGTGCTTGGGCCTGACAGGTGCATTACCTAAGGGAGATGTGGTGAAGTCTACCTCAAGGTAGATGAGACTGTTGTACCTGCACCAATGTTCCATGCATTGCAAAGTGCCCTTAGCCCTCTCCTTAATAGTCTGAGGTGCCCTTGTTCTATCTATCTCAGCAAATGGCCAGTTGTCCCCGTCCGTATCTAGATAGACTTGGTCAAATTCTTGATCGGTCATTTGGAAACATTTCGGGACAATGGCCATGCCATATTGAATAATTTTTGCTAGGGCTAGGCGGGAGTGATCCTTTCTCCTGAGCTCGACCTCGTGATACAGGTCGATGTAAATATCCTCGATCTATGGATGTGGATTGGATCAAGATTTGCCCTAGGGAGACAGTTGCGTGGATGAAATGTCGGCCTTGCTGGGAAATTATGCTTTAAGTTAAGCAGCTCTAGTTCTGCAAACATTTCTCAGGCCTTGGTGTGAGAAGTGTCAGGTGTATCTGCCCACTATGAGGGCGAAAAGCAGTTCTAGCCCTTCTTTCTTTTTAGGCACTTCTCATGATATGTGATGAGCTGCCTGGACAAGTTCCAATATGATCAGCTTAGGGCCTGCATATATTGGTAACTTGGTGGGCTCCCCCCAAAAATTTGGCAGCTCTTGAGATAAGTAAAAGTGGGGAATTGCATAAACAATTCGCCCCCCACTTCTCTGTTGCAGTCATTATACTCTTGGTCATTTGACCGTGAGTCCATATTGGGCCTCAATAGGTAGATGATGCCATAAAAGAAGGCATCATTGATCTTACTGAACTGCGGGATGTTGTTCTCCACTCTCAAATCTAGATAATATTCATATATTTTTACCTGGGGCCACACCCCGCATTGGCTCAGTTTTGGATAATCTCTTTCTGAGGCAACAACGTAGACCACGTAAGAGTTCATGTAGAACCTCCCCGTTGTTGAGAGTTGTTGGAGCTGCTCAGAGATGGTGTTGCTGATGATTTCTACCCACTCAAAATGTTGATTAGGCACGTTTTTTTTCATTGTCTCCAGATACCTGAGCATCCACTCGTGGAAATACTGGGTGTCATGAAGCCCAAATACCCTACTCAGGAATGTAATGGTGTCACTTAGCTCCTCCGAAAAATCGCTACGATGAATAACCTGGGGCCACCTAGTTATTACCTTCTTATTCTTTAGATATACTTTGTTCATCAACTGCATGCATTTGTCCTCTCTTTCGTCCCATGCCTTTACACATTCTTCCTGGCTTACTGCCATAAAGTGCTGGTGATGGGGAATACCCAACATAATTTCAAAATGCTAGGAAGTGAGGTTGATTATAACCTCACCCTTTTCATTCTCGACACACCTCGTGTCCTTATTATAACAGCGGGCCACCACCATCATGAATTCGTTATTCACCGCGCTTACGGGAATTCCCCCAGCGAAGTGTAGACCACTGCCGACCAATTTTTCCATCTAAGGATTGCCTGTGACCCTTTTGGTTCTGGCCCAAAAATCTTCCATGTCAATGTGGCCAAGTTCAGCATCCCTGATGTCTAAGTCACATTCCGCATGGGACTCAGGCATCCTGACCCTTTGATATTCATATTTCATTTCTTCCTCTATGAGTTTTGGCCTTACCCTTTGACTTGGTCAGCCTCTTACTTAATGAAGACATATGTGAAAATCTGAGTTTAGCTGCTAATATGCAAGAAGAAGGAGCGAAGTCCAACGCAGAAGAGCCATGTTAGCCGTTAGATTATACATCAAAGCTTTGTAGAAAGAAGAGTTAGAAATTTTAGAAGCCTCTGGGCGCAGGGTGCAAGTATACTGCAAGCTACAAGGTTAGAAAAGCAAGGCGCACTGATAGAGAGTGTTGCAAGGAAGAAAACAACGTCAAAGGGCGCAGGGCGCAGGAATACTACACATAACATTTAGTGTTGATGTAGAAGGATTTGCACCTGTGCCGTTGTGTAAGGTTCAAACTGGGTGTAAATAATTCTTGTGTTTCAATGCGGCAGGATGCACCAATGGAACATATATGGAATCATGTTACAAATAGTTTATGTTGTGCTAAAAGGGAACGGGATTAAATGTTGTATCACTGAGTTGAGGTGTAACCTAGTTCTTAGCCTTTGGCGCGGTGCAAGAAAATGCTTGCATGAGACGATTCAGGTGTCGGTGTAGGTGGGATTGCACTTGCACATGTGTTAGGATTTTAAGAATTTCAAAGGGCGTAGGGAGGGTGCATGCTGCAGGTAGGGATAGTGCGCCCTTTTGCACGACTATGTTTTATGCAACAACACTTTTTTTTGTGCCAAGGAGAAAGCCGTGGGTTTGGATTTGTGATACTTGAAATTTTCTCTCTTGATTGGTTTTTTGTGGTTTTTGGGATTTTTAGCATAGATCCGGTACAGTGAGGGGGAACAGAGCAAAGAGGATCTATGGATCATTTTTTGAGACAAAAAGCCCTCCAAGCCAGCAGATCTGGGAGGAGGGTGAAACTGATTTAGGGGGGAGAGAATATTGTAAAATGGGCTGGAGGGTGCATATTGTTTCTTTAGATTCATTTATTTTTTTGTTATTTAAACAAAACAACCCCACAGACAACCAAACCAAAACAAAAACCATAAGAAAAGCAAGGACCACTTACCATGTATATATAGAATGAAAGAAATGATGCAGGGTCCATGAATGCGACGTAAAGTGACACGGGGATAACATGAGCGCTGAACAGGTGTAGAGGAATAAATTTTTTCACGTGTTTTCAATCGTGAAAATGACAGGTCAGATGTGCCTATATATAGCAAAAGGTGTAATAAATGCGCCACCAACTTTTTCAAAGGGCGCACCAAAACAGGATGCCAACATTAAAATTTTTGTGCGCCAATGGCGTGGATTTGGGAACTGTCGACATTGATTTGTTAGCACCTTGGAACATCAATTAGGGGCACAACATTTTTGATGTTGACAGGGTGGCAGCATGCGCCATTCGGCGTAGTTTTAAAGGGTGTATCAAGGGAAGGTGCAACATTTTTGATGTTGACACAAAGGGGGTGCGCCAAAGGAATAAAGGGGGCTCAAATTCATTTTATGTTGCATGAACAAAATCTGCGCCTAGCCAAAAAGGACCAAAAAGACTTAGTTCAAAAAACTAGATTTTTCAGAAAGGGATTTTATGCCACTCCAAATGCTAAGGGACCTTGACGGGGAACCAAAACAAAATTTTGGTATGGTTACCTACAAAATTGCCCTTGTCAATTTTATAGGATAACAGCTGGCTCTTTCTGGGGACTATCTTTGAGTGAAGCTTAAGGGTAGAGAATCCCATATCAACATGTGCCTATCCATTGGGTTACATAGTCAAAAACAAGGGTGACGACAAAAAGGAAAACACACAACCAACAAAAGCAAACACACGACAAAAGAAAACACACAACTAAAGCAAACTGTACAAAGAAGAGAGCAAGCTCTACTTCCTGAATATTTTGAGATGCTGCCCGCTATAGGGAAGCGGGAGCTCAGTTCCATTTAGATACGAGAGATAGAAGCTATTCTCTCCATTGAGCTGCTTGATCTTGAAAGGCCCTCTCCATAGAGAATCAAATTTTCTATGCATGCCCTTTGGCTCTCTTTGCTTGTCCCACAAAAGGACGAGATCTCCCACCTGAAAAATCTCTCTGCTTGTCCTTCTTATCGAACAGTCTCTTGACTTGATTCTGATGTTCAGTGATCCTGTCGACCACTATTACTCTTTTTTCTTTAAGCTCTGCTAGATACATGATCCTCTTTTCAAGAGAATTTTGGAAAGTTTCATCTTTAATCACTCATGCCAAGCAGCAAAGCAGGAAGTTCCACAGAAATGGGAAGCTCAGCTTCAATTCCATATAATAATTGAAAAGGTGACATACCAAGAGACCTCTTTAGAGTAATGCAGTCTGCCCACAAAGCATCATATAATGACTTGTGCCATGACCACTGATTCTCATCAACTAGCTTCTGTATGATGGTCACTAAGTTCTTATTACTGGATTCTGCCTGACCATTTCCCTGGGGGTAATAATCCGAGGCGTGGGCCAAGGTTATCCCATATTCATAGCAAAAACCAATTACTTCCCATGAGGAGAAGTTGGAAGCATTATCAGCAATGATCTTGTGTGGGATGCCAAACCTTACGATGATATTTTCCTTGATGAAGTTGGAAACAACTTCAGAAGTGGCATGTTTGACAGGTGTGGCCTCCACCCATTTGGTGAAGTAATCCATTTACTGTTAGGACATAACTATGTCCAGCACTTGATTGGGGATGTAGTGCTCCAATAAAGTTCGATTCCCCATTTCCTGAATGGTTCGTCAATAATGACGGGCCTGAGGGGAAAAGCAGCCAATTTTGGTTTGCTAACAAACTGTTGGCATAGCTCACATTTTGCTACCCAGGTGGATGTATCCTAAAATAGTGTTCGGCCAGTAGTACCTAGCCTAGAATGATCTTATGTGCTGTGACGAAAGAGGAAAAGTGACCACCACAGGCTGAATTATGAAAGCTTTCTAGTAACTTTACCTGTGCTGCGGCTTGTCAACACATTGTAAGAAGATGCCATCAATCCCGCACTTGTATAAACCGTCATCCCAGATGACATATCTGGCTGCCATGAGCTTTACAGTCTGATTTTCCTTTGAAGTTAGATGAGCTAGGACACTCACTGTAAGTGAGAAAGAAAGTGATGTTGGAATACCATTCGTCGCTAGTCACAACAAATACAAACCATAGGTAGAGAATCGACTTTCTCCAATTGGCCTTGCATTCCATCGATGCAATCATATTTTTCTTTAGGGACCTCTGAATCTTTGTTTTCAGCCATAAGCTGACATAGGCCCTTGCCTCTTACCAGCTTGGTTGGTTTTATGTCTAGATCATACTCTTGGACCTTTGCAATCCAATTCCCCCGTAAGCTTCCTAACTCCTGTTGAGTTAGGATAGACTTAACTACCATGTCAGGAACCAACACCATCGTATGAGAGTTCAGGATGTAGTACCCGGAAATTCTTAACTACTTTGATAACGGCGAAGGCGTGTTTTTCCAACTGAGACATCTTTAATTCATGAGGCTTGAGAGGAGAACTCATGAATGCTATGGGAGATTCAACATCCTCAGAGTTATTTTTGCATTAAGATGGCTGATACAGTATGCTCAGATGCATAACTGGTACATGATAAAATCCTTGGAGAAGTCGGGACATACAAGGATGGGTGCATGAGCAACAGAGGCTTTTATATCCTCGAATGACGTCTTTCCTTCCTCGTTCCACCAGAAATTTTGCGACCCTTTCATCATATTTGATATGTGGCGGGTCTTCTCAGCAAATTTGGGAACAAAGCGCCTGAGAAAATTCACTTTTCCGAAGAAAGAGTGAACACCGGTCTTGCTTGTAGGTAAAGTAAGGCTCTGAATGGCCTTAACCCTTTCGACATCTATCTTTGTCCCTTCCTTTCTTACAACGTGTCCCAACAAATTTCCTTCAGTGACTCCGAAAATAGACTTTTTCAGATTTAGGGAAATCCCGTGCTCTCGGCATCTAATCAATACTTGCTCCAAATGATCACAATGATCACTTCACTTTTTTGAGAACACAGTTAAGTCATCTAAGTAAACTACGATGACCTTTCCCATCATACCTTTGAATGTGAATTCCATTGCTCGCTGAAAGGTGGCACCATCGTTGGTCAAGCCAAAAGGCATCATGCTATAGGTGAATGTGCCCCAGGGAGTAGTGAATTCTGTTTTGAATTGGTCTTCAGGTGAGACTTCGATCTGATTATAGCCTGAAAAACTGTCAAGCATGGACAAAATTTTTGAACCAGTTACCACTTACAGAACTTGATCCATTATGGGTAGCGGGTAGTTTTACTTCAAGGACACTTGATTCAGGTTGCAAAAATCTACGCATATGCGTATCTTGCCGTTCTTCTTTCGTACCAGCATGATGTTTGCCACACACGTACTGTGGTGGATAGGAAAAATGATCCTTGAATCCAACATCTTCTGTATTTCTACCTTGATGGTACCCGAGATCTTAGGATTATAGTGCCTCTGTTTCTGGAAAAACAGTTTAACATCCTCCTTTAACGGGATATCATGTTGAACGTCCTTCAGCTTGAAAGACTTTAGATTGGCATAAGACCATGCCAATACGTCCATATATTTCTTCAGTAATTTGACAAACTTCCACTTTTCTTTGGGTGTGCAACATTTCCCAATGTTCACAAGCTGTGGGTGTTCCATAGTACCCAGATTAACCGATTCAGTCTCTAGAGAGGAGTTAGGATCATCTTGCCACTTCTTCTTAAAAAAATGATCATGTTTGTCAAACAATCATTCCAGAGAGACTAAACCTTTTGGGATTTTATTTCCTTTGAGCTGACATATGCCATCACCTCCCTTTGATTTCGTTTGCTTGATCAGTGACAGATTCACGGCATGTAGAAGTAGATCCTTCAAAATGAAGCTCACTGAAATTTTCTGCCTTCTCTAGAAAGGCAATAAGTTGATTGTCATCATTGAATACCTGCCAGTTGCTGAGAATTCTCTGGCACGCTTGGGCGGAAGACTACCTCAATAATATATGTGTCTGTTTTTAACCCGGGTGAGGGAGCATGAGAGAAGCTGAGATGGCCAGTGAATCGGCCATATCATTCTGAGCTCTTGGAACAGATTTTATTGAGAAGGCGTCAAATTCCTCAATGTTGTCCCATACTGCATTGCGGTAATGCCTGAGCCTTTCATTCTTTACTTGGTATATTATTTTTACTTGATTCACGACTAGCTCGGCATCGCCCTGTACTTTCAGGTTCTTGATTCCCCTTTCTTTTACAGCTTGCATGCCAAGTAGTAAAGATTCATATTCAACATTATTATTCATGTTGAAAAACTACAACTTGAAAGAGAGAGGAAAAATATCCTCCTTAGGAGATATTAACATAGCTCCAGCACCGCATCCGCTAGTTACACAACTGCCATTAAACTATAGCGTCCATATCTTGTTAAGGTCCTCCTCTTGGATGAGAATGTCCATCTTCTCAGGCTCAGTAGATAAGAAGTAGTTCCCCATCCCTGATGATTCGAAGAGAATTTGGGGCTTTGGGGTCATCGGAATTGGTGACTAAGTACTTCTTTTGCGATTCAGGCTCCAATGTCTGCATTACACCCTTGACGGGGATTCTAGCTTTGGACCAGTCCATATAAATCTCTCCACCAAATTCTCTGCAAAAGCTCCTTCCTAGTAGAATTCCATATGCTGCAGGGATATCAGCAACGAGGATGGTCATATTTACTCTTTTATCTGGGAATGCCGCAAAGGCGAACTGTGTGTCTTTGATTTGACCAATCAATGGAACATGTTTGGTTTCCATGGAGTAACATCTACCAAATGGCTTGGTAAGAGTGAGGCCCAAGGCATGGGTGACGTTTTTCTAGCATGACATTATCAGAAGCCCCATAATCAATTATGCAATTTCTTAGCTTGTGACCATTGATTAGGAGGGAAAGATAAAAAGGTTCAATTTTTCCTGACGCAGAAATTGAGGCCACATTTATGCGAGATGTAGGAGGGGTGAAAATAATTCCTTTCAGGGAGGCATGGGAATGGGGACGACAGCTTGGCTTTGGATATATTCGGTCAATCTTACAAGCTGCTTAGGGTTTGACTGGAGATATTCAGCCTCAGACATTTGAATCTTGGTCTTTTTAGCATGATCGATTATGTTGAATGTGACCAAGGGTTGCGTTGATGAGGGAATGAGTCCCTCACTTCGTGGTGGTAGGGTAGGATTATTGGTCTTTATGGGAATGAGAGAAGGCTGATTTGGAGGAGAGATGGGGGGAAAATATTTTTTTTGTAAAAGACTTAATAGGAGGTTGAGCAGGAAGAGGATTACCTCTTTTAGCAATGGTTAGAGGCATGTTTGACACAACCTTTTCTTTTTGTATCATGGTAGCAACTTCTTGATTCTTTTCCTTGAGAGCGGGTGAAAACAACATATGACTGCCTGCTTGCATACCCTTGAGTGCCCTCTTCTTCATCATATTATTCATCTTCAAATTCCATATACCTAATTGTAGACTCACCAGTCGGTTCACCGACATCTTGATCATCTCCACCTGGGGATGAAGGTTCTTCATAGATTTTCTCCTCTTCTTCGATCTCGACTAGGGCATTGACCGAAGGGGCCTCAAGTGCCAACCGTGGAGTAGTTACAGGAAAACGTGGCCTTTGTGGGGCATTTTTGGGAGTGAAATTTCTCCGTGGGATATCCCGGTATGAAGTGCTAGGAGAAGCTTGAGCCAATTGCTTATTTAACGCGAGCAAGTCCATTTACCATCTTCTAGAACACCGGATCCGATGAAGTGGCTTGAGAAGGGGTTAAAGCTTTAGGCTTAGATGGCTCACACTTTTAATTCACCAGATATAAGCAGGTTGTCTTCTATCCAAATGGCAGCATCTTGAGCGAGGACCAGGGTGGTAATTTGTTCTTGTAAGAGTAAGAAACTTACTCTTGAGCTCATGACGTTCATAAAGAAACACTTTTGATTTTCTGGCATTGGCAGCATGGTAGGCGGCACACGGTTAATTAGTGAATTGAAACGAGCGATAAAATCATGCATGGTTTCATTGACTTCCTTCTTTAGGTGAGTGATCTTGGACAGTAACACAAACATGTCTTCTGAAGGCTTATATCTTTCTTCAAATGGAACTCGTAATGTGGCCCAACTAGCGATAGATCCGGCTAGTAAATGTTGGAACCATTCTGCTGCAGGTCCTTGTAAGGTTTCTAAAAAGAGGCGTACTGACACATCTTCATGGGTAACATCCAGGATGCTGCATGACATAATGAATGTAGATATATGTGAATCCGTGCTTTGATTTCCACTCCCATCAAATCTTGGGAAATTCTTTCGGTTTCCATGAGGGAGTGCATGAACAGGATGTGGCAAAGCAAGAGGGCCCATAGCATTTCCCCATGGTATTGCCATCTAAAAATAGCTGGAAAAAAGGACACGAGCCAGAAGCACAGTTCCACTGAGCAACAAAGCTCTGCAAAGGGATGTGGATGCTCCTTGCAAAAAATGGCTCCTTCGTGGAGGTGAGACACTTCTGGCTAACCGATCAGCTGAACTCAACGATGAGAAGCATGCTGGTGTAATACTAAAGTTGTGCCTTTGAAGTAGATCAAAAATAGGATCCAATTCCCCACGAGCTCTCCTACTACGAGTAAATGGTTCACCCGCCAATGTATCTTTTAGATTTGCAATGTTTTTAGAGCAGATTTAAAAAACTCTTTTTGGTTGTACTTGCTGATTTTCTGAATTTTTCTGACAAAAATCAGTCAGCATGTAGTTTTCTAAATATTTAATTTTATCCTTCTTTTGAAAACCGATTGTGGTTTAATGACAAAGAACAACGAGGATAAAATGATGGTTTAATTTAGCAAGCTGATTTTCGGATCTTAGAGTTGACTTTTTGCAAGGGTTTGAAATTTTTGTAAAACAGTCAGAAACTCAGATCTACGGAAATATACGAGTTTTTGTAAAAACTTAGTGAACTAAAGATCTCTAACTAGCCCAGATCTACGGATCTCTGAAGAAAATTTTCAGTTTGGATCACTTTTGCAAAAAATTTGGATTTTAAGCAAAAGTCTAAGATTTGCAAACAGGTAGTTATTTTTACAGTTTTATCTATTTTCTTAGTTACTTTAGCAGCTTCAAAAACTGTTGGTGTTTTTTAACTGACACACCACTCACATAGATCTGGTTTGATCCCCATTAGAGTCGCCAAAAACTGTTGGTCCAAAAATTTGTCGGGAGGGTAGATATATGGATAGACGAGCCAACAGTGTGTAGGGCATAGCCCCTCTTTGAGACAACAAAGTGAAACTGGTTTATTGCTATTCTACTAGAAGGAATCTTCGTAAATCCTACAGTATTCTACCTTTAGGGGTTTGGGATCTCGTCCCAGTTGGGGTATTTCTAACTTTGAAAAGAAAGGAATGAAGGGAGGGAGAGGAGATAGGATAGATCTGAAGGGAGAAAAGAAATGAATTCCAAAGCAGAAAGGTCAGAGGGTTTATGTTTTGGGCTCGTAGTAAACAAAGCCAAACCTACTTACATAAATGAACAAAGCAATACTGATGAACAAATGACAAAAAAGGTAGAGATAGATCTAACAGAATAAACACATAGATCTGACATAAGAAAGGTCTGATGCACATAACACATGTATTCAACACAAAGTCTCAATATTTGTATTAATGTTTTCTTCTGTTACAAAAAGTACAAAGCCTTTTCTTCTCACTTCTATTTTTCATCTAAAAAGTGTCCACCACCTGAATACAACAAATATCCAAGTATATATAGAAGGAGAAGAAGAGAGAAGGAAAAAAGAAACCAACTAATTACAAAATATCTAAAAGTCAAATGTTGACTTTAGGGCAACTTGGTGGATAACAACATCCCATGGTGCAACATGGATGATGTCATCATTTGTGTCAACATACTTTTAAATATTTTACAAAAATGAGAAGAAAGCCAAGAGGAGGAAGGCTATTCATCATCGTCCCGTGGCTGGAAAGGAGTATCTTGCTTCTGCTCAGGAGAGGAAATGTGGAATTGGGCCCGGTACTCCATGAATTTGCTAATCATCGGTTGAAGTTGATCCTGGGCAGGACCCTTGGTGTGATCTCCGATGACTTCACAAGTCTCCCTTTCATCTCTGAGCTTTTCTGGGAGCTTGAAGTACTCATTTCCTGCCTCCATCAGGTATCCCACAAAGTTGCGACAGGCCAGAAGGTTGTTGATGGATTCCGCGTCAAAAGTAGCTTCTAGCCCTAACCCTTGCGAGATGATCTCTTTGAAGAGCCAAATGGTTTCATCTACCTTCCTCAAGGCGTATGATGGAGTGAGAAATCCTAGAGACATTCTTAGGAAAATTTGCTCCATTTGATGCATTGCATCCAGGGCTTCCTCCTTAACTTTTTCAATCTTCTCCAAGACGAACTCCATCTGATCAACCTGATAATCCAAAGCAACAAGGACCTTGTTGGGTGTCCGCGGGTGACCAAAGATGCCAAATTTTACCAAATCATTGACTAAGCAGTTGAGCATCCTTTGGAATGTCTCATGTTGTAACCTAGCATGGTCCAACTCTTCGGAGATAGGTCCTGCAATCGCTTAGAGTTCCTTGTTAGCCTGACCAATATTCTGATATAGCTCAGTGAACTTCACGATTACTTCCTCACTATCTTTGAGGATTTGGTCTCTCTAGGTGGATACTGCCATGCCTTGTTCACCAATCTTGGCATATTCATTTATCTTTTCCTGACTAAGGGCCTCAGGAGTTTCAGTGGCAGTTGTAGGAGGTGCACTTCCCATTTTCTGCAGGGCTTGGAGAAGATGTTTATTTTGTTCTTTTAGTATCCTCTTCTCTTCCTTTTCTTCCTGAAGCTTCTTGTAAAGGGAATCCACTGCAGATAGGCCCTCTCCTTGAAGGCTCTTAGAGGATGTTCCCATTGTAACCTGTGTTAGTATGTAATCTATAGGAGATAGATCCTTTTTATCCTTTGTGGGATCGGGATACACAATCTCCATTACTCTTTCACCTGACACACTCTGAGAGAAGTGGGTTATTGGATTTTACTTCTTAGCTCCTTTTTTTGGGATGACGGAGAAGTCCATAGGTGCAATGGGGACTTTCCTCTTATGTTGGCTCAGGTGCTGGGAGATCCATGCTGGACTTAAGGGAGTGGGACCAGAGGGAGAAGAGGGAACAGGAGGAAGAAGAAGGAGCAACTACAGTGTACTCAGGGAAATGGGTTGAGACGCTTGGTGGCTGTATTGATAAAGAAGCCAAAACTCCAATGCTCAAAGGGGTAGGAGTCACTGTAGGAGAAGAAACTATGGGGGCGGAAGGGAGATGAGAGATGAGGGAAGAAATATTGGGGGACAACTCAGCGAGGGAAGAAAAGATGGAGGAAGAGGAAAGGGGAATAGTAGAAGACGGGGGAGAAGATACAACCAAAGGAGTGGTTGCATGAGTGACATGAGGAGGGGAAGGAGGAGTAGGGGAAGGGACAGTGGGAACCTTAGCAATTACAACAGTGGCAACATCCTGAGTGGATGTGCCTATTGGAACACTTATTGCCATTTCTTTCTCTGGAGAGACAGGGCGTACAACCTGCTTCCTGGGTGGCGGAAGGAGGACTCTCAGGAGATTTCTCTTGAGTAGCACTTGATTCCCCTTCTTTGTCTTTCCCCTTTCCCTTTGGTAAGTGCTTTGGCCTGGCAGGTGCATTACCTAAGGGAGACATGGTGAAGTCTACCCCGAGGTAGATGAGACTGTTGTACCTGCACCAATGTTCTGTGCACTACAAAGTGCCCTTAGCCCTCTCCTCAATGGTCTGAGGTGCCCTTGTTCTATCTATTTCAGAAAATGGTGAGTTGTCCCCGTTCATATCTAGATAGACCTGATCAACTTCTTGATCAGTTGTTTGGAAACCTTTTGGGACAATGGCCACACCATACTGGATGATCTTTGCTAGGTCCAGACAGGAGTGATCCTTTCTCCTGAGCTTGACCTCATGATACAGGTCAATGTAAATATCCTCGATCTGTGGGACATGGATCGGATCGAGCTTTGCTTCGAGAGGCAATTACATGGATCAAAGGTCGGCCTCGCTGGGAAATTGTGCTTCATATTGAGTAGCTCTAGTTCTGCAAACATTTCTCGGGCCTTGGTGTGAGGAGTGTAGGAGTATCTACCCAATATGAGGGGGAATGGAGTTCTGCCCTTGTTTATTTTTAGGCACTTCTCATGATATGTGATGAGCTGCTTGGAAAGTTCCAATAGGATCAACTTAGGGTCTACATATATTAGTAATTTGGTGGGCTCCCCCAAAAATTTGGCAGCTCTAAGATAAGTGAAAGTGGGCAATTACGCAAACAACGCCCCCCAATTCTCTGTTGTAGCCACTATGCTCTTGGTCATTCGACCGTGAGTCATATTGGGCCTCAATAGACAAATGATGCCATAGAAGAAGGCATCGTTGATCTTACTGAACTACGTGATACTGTTCTCCAGTCTCAACTCTGGATAATATTCATATATTTTTACCTGGGACCACACCCTGCATCGGCTCAGTACTAGATAATCTCTCTCAGAGGTAACAACATAGAACACATAGGAGTTCATGTAGAACCTCCCCATTGTTGAGAGTTGTTGGAGCTGCTCAGAGATGGTGTTGCTGATGATCTCTGCCCACTCAAAATAATGATCACGCACATTTTTGTTCATTGTCTCCTGATACCTGAGCATCCACTTGTGGAAGTAATGGGTGTTTGGAATCCCAAATATCCTACTCAAGAAGGTTAATGGTGTCTCTCAGCTCCTCTGAAAAGTCACTGCGATGAATAACCTAGGGCCACCTGGTTATTACCTTCTTATTCTTTAGATATACTTCGTTCATCAACTGCATGCATTTGTCCTCGTTTTTGTCCCATGCCTTTATGCAGTCTTCCTGGCTTACTGCCACAAAGTGCCGGTGATGGGGAATACCCAACATAATTTCAAAATATCAGGTAGTGAGGTTGATTATAACCTCACCCTTTTCATTCTCGACACACCTCATGTCTTTATTATAGCAGCGGGCCACCACCATCATGAATTCGTTATTCACCGCAATTACGGGAATTCCCCCAGTGAATTGTAGACCACTGCCAACTAGTTTTTCCATCCATGGACTACTTGTGACCCTTCTGGTTCTGACCCAAAAATCTTCCATATCAATGTGGCCAAGTTCAGCATCCCTGATGTCTAAGTCACACTCTGCATGAGACTCAGGAAATCCTGGCCCTTTGATACTTATACTTCATTTCATCCTCTGTGAGTTCGGCCTTACCCTTAGACTTGGTCATCCTTTTACTTGATGAAGACATATGTAATTCTGAGTTCAGCTATTGATCTGCAAAAAGAAGGAGCGAAGTCCATCGTAGAAGAGCCATGTTAGCTATTAGATTATCCATCAAAGCTTTATAGACAGAAGAGTTAGCAATTTAGAAGCTTATGGATGTATGGTGCATAGCTATATTGCAGGATACAAGGTCAGAGTAGCAAGGTGCACTGCTAAAGAGTGTTTCATGAAAGAAAACAATGCCTAAGGATGCATGGTGCAGGATGTATTACACACAACATTCAGTGTTCAGTGTACGAAGGATGTGCGCCTGTGCCAAAATGAAAGGCTTTTGAACACTAGGCGTGCAAATAATTTTGGTGTTGCAAGGTTGCAAGATGTGCCAATGGCATAGATATTGATCATGTTGCAACACATTATGGTGCACCAAAAGGGCGCAGGTTTGAATGATGCATCATTGAGTTAAGGTGCGCCGTGTTTTTAGCTTTGGCGTATCATAAGAAAATATTACATGACATGAATTTTGGTGTAGCCAGAGTTGTGGTTGCACCTATGTTAGGATTTTAAGAATTTCAAAGGGCGCAGGGAGGGTGCATGCTGCAGGTAGGGAAAGTGCACCCTTTGGCATGACTATTTTTTATGCAACAGCGATGGCGTTTGCGCTAAAGGAAAACCGTGGATTTGGATATGTAATAACTTTATATTTTCTCCGTTTTGATTGGTTTTTGTGGTCTTTGGGATTTTTAGCATAGATCTGGATAGTGAGGGGGAATAGAGCAAAGAGGATCTATGATCATTTTGAGACAAAAATCCCTCCTGGCCAGCAGATCTTGAAGGAGGGTAAAATTGGTTTGGCAGGAGAGAAGATTGCAAAACGGGCTAGAGGGTGCATATTGTTTCTTTAGATTCATTTCTTTGTTTTTTATTTAAACAAAACAACCCCAAAGACAACCAAACCAAAAAAAAAACCATAAGAAAAGCAAGGACCACTTACTAGGTATATATAGACTGGAAAAAATGATGCGGGGTCCACGAATGTGACGTAAAGCAACACGGGGATGGCAGGAGTGCTAACAGGTGCAGAGGAATAAAATTTTTCACATGTTTTCAATCATGAAAATGATAGGTCAAATGTGCCTATATATAGCAAAAGGTGCAATAAATGCGCCACCAATTTTTTCAAAGGGCACACAAAAATGAATGCCAACATTAAAATTTGTGTGCCCATGGCATGTATTTAGAACTGTCGACATTGATTTGTTAGTGCCTTGGTGCATCGATTAGGGGCGCAACATTTTTGATGTTGACTAGGTGGCACATGTGCCATTGGCATAGTTTTAAAGGGCACATCAAGGGAAGGTGCAACATTTTTGATGTTGAAATGATAGAGGGTGCGCCAAAGGAATAAAGGGGGCACAAATTCATTTTATGTTGCATAAACAAAATCTGTGCCTAGCCAAAAAGGAACAAAAGACTTAGTTCGAAAAACCAGATTCACCAAAAAGGGATTTTACGCCACTCTGAACACTAAGGGACCTCAGTGGGGAACCAAAACAAAATTTCAGTATGGTTACCTGCAAAATTTCCCTATTCAATTTTACAGGATAAAAAATCTCAAGAATGAATCAGAATTCTTCAAAAGTAATTAGATTTAAATCAGCCAATGCATCATATAAGTTTTTCCTTCTTTTATCACTTACAAGTTTCATCTGCAAAAATTGCTAGCACGGGTCAGTTCAATGAACTGAGCATGATAAGCGCCAAGCCTTAAAACGAAGTGCATTCCAATAATTGTTCCATTAAAACAACTCTTATTTAATGAGACAATTATTACATCATAAATATCAATATAAGTAATAGCAAATGGAAAAGAAGTACATTTACCCAATTTAAATTCACTTCCAAGAGAAGAATAGAATATAATCCACAACATCTACCTTAAAAAATTAAATTTTAATTGATCCTATCAATTATCCTTAAGGAAACAACAGATCATATCATCTCATTGTTTCCAATTCTATCATAATAGAATACAACATTTATCTTTACTTTAAGCCAAAAGAAGGGTTTACAGCATGGTTCTAATTAGGATGATTCATCTAACTCCTAAGAAAAATAAGAAGAATACCCATTACAAACTATGCCCAAACACAAAACATCCGAAAACAAAAACAAGTTCATAACATGAATATGACTGCCTCATTTAAAGGACCACTACCTTAAACTTCATCATTTATGATATTCATCAGAACATAATCCCATTTCAATCTAAGACTGAATATAGAATCAAACAGTCAACCAACTAGTTTACATTTTTAATCTCTTTCTACATCAGATTAGTCAAATGATATATACAAGAAGACTAATCAACATAATAAATCTCCATTTCCTAAGAGAATAATTAACAGAAGGTTTCGATCAAATGAACTTAACCAAATAGCCTAGAAAAGGAACTTTTTCAGAATATGATTCAATCCTTAAATCATCTCATTACACTTGACAACAAATTCACCTTTCTAATCCAAATGATAACCTCATACACTAGCTCCTAGAAGAGAGAACAAAGCCAACTCAATGTAAGAAGAAAACATACTACAATCTCCCTTACATTCTTTACCATAATAAAGTATGAGTTCTTTTTTTTTTTCAGTTCAGAACAACATAGTAGTAAATTTAAAAAACAACACACTATCCCTAAGGAATCACAATTTCCTTAACCTTTTAAAAGACTCAGGTATTCACTTAATGGACCCAACAAGAGGTGTAGAAATCCGAATAGAAAACTAACTCTGAATTACCCACGAGCTCAACCAAGACAGAAACTATATTACAATAATTTCAACCTCTTATTATAAGAGAAAACAAATTGGGGTTCCAAGAAGAACAATAAACCAACAAGATATTTTAGTCAAGATCTCGAAGAGATTACCCAACAACCCAATTAAACCAATCTTCCAGTTTTTCTTTAAGAAAGTAGTTAGATTGAAAAGAGTTATGAGCTTAAACCATAAAAGAAAGTAAAAACCCAATTCAATACCAAAACCAAATCGAACATGTCTATAATATGACCAGTTCAGAACTCAAAAATACAAAATCTGAGCACAATGTTGAACAAAAACTTCTCACAAAGGTTCAGGACCACTCAAGAGAATATTTACAAGTTCAGGGCAATAACATGTTCCCATTCCAGTTTATATCTTAACTAAAGAAAACCCCCAAAAATTACCAGAATAAAACCGATACCTTGTTGCAATTACAAATTCCACACACTAAGTAACAAATTAAATGTACAGCATTGAATCAAAAAATATCCAACATGATTTCAGATATACACCAGTATCTTAATTCGAGGAAGTATCTTAATTTAACCCTTACAAATAAAGTTTCCAGGACATACACTAATTTTTTCCAAGGATTCAAACCCAAATTTACAAGATATTACAAAACCCAACAAGAAAATAACCAGATAAAACATGTAAACCAAGAATATCAAAAGAGTAGAGTCATTTTAATGAATCATTTAGAAGAAAGCAAGAGATCTTAAAGATTAGAGCCTATCATGCCTGATAGTGCTACTGCTAAATCAAAGGAGACTTCCAGATGAGCTTCCAGCTCCTTTTCTCTTCCACGAAAGATCAACCAACTAAAAAATTTCCTCAACATGCCTCATATACCTTCCCATGATCAAAAATAGACTAGGTGAGTTAAAAATCACAAAGAAGTGCAAGTCAAACTACTGGTTCAAAGAACCAGATTGCTCCATGCAGAGAAAAATATGAAAAGCATGCATAAACCAACAACCTCCCACAAATCCACCTTCCAAGTTTCCTAGACAGTTTGCGAACAAAACTGGATGCCAATTAATTTTATTAATTTGATTTTTCTTGCTAAACTCTCCTTGCCACCGCTGTCCAAATCTAGTGAATGCCAATTCCAATTTAACATGAAACTCCATCTTTAGTGGAGCTTCCACACAAGCCTCTGCTAAATCAACTATCCCCTGTCAAAATGGGTAGTACGTATGCCTTTAAGAACCTTATCAACAATTAAATTCCATTGGAACCGTCGCCTTAGAGGTATGCATCCCATTAGGTTCCCATTAAATTAGCTTAGGATAGATCCTTAAACTTAGGTTAGTTTAGGAATATTTACCTTAGGCCTTAACACATTACCTTAGGTAATTCCAACATTAGGTTTTAGGTTAGTTTAGATAGCCTAAAAACCTTTCCATACTCCCTTAACACAAGGCTTAGGTTTGAAATAAAATCAATTAAGTAACATAGCTAGATATATATATATATATATATATATATATATATATATATATATATTCTTGCCCAGCTTAGGATTCTGAATCGTTCCAATCTCATGAACAGGTTGCATTTCATTTACATTAGCAATGGACTTCCAAGATCAATCTTCAAGGACATAAGCACAACATACAACTGAATATAAACATGTTCACAAAGATAAAAGAACTTGTTATAAAAAAATTCAGTCCATCACGTCCCTCAATTATGGAATGTCAATTTACCATTCATTCAATTGAGGAGGTTTAAAACATTCCTCGGATCACTGAAATTGATCCAAGGATGAGTCAGATAAAGAGATAAGTTTGCAAGTTTAAAACCAAATTGCAACTCACCTACAAAAAGTGAAAAATGGAGTCAAGGAAGCCATTCCATTCCAGTCTAATGATATTAAGAACAAAAAGTTTTTATCCATATCAAGCATGATCTCCAACAACCAAAAGATCACATCTTTAGAAGAAGATCACATGTCAACACTTGAAATGCAAAAGAGGAATATCACAATTGTCGAGGGTGTTACAAAATCCCACTACAACTTCGAAAAGAGGTCCTTGCAATAGAACCAAGATGTAGTCATTTTTATCCCTATTACAAAATAAAGGAACCCCATGTGTGCTGGCCTATCATGCAATGAAAGGTAGGTGCTCACTTGAGGCATGCGTGGGTGTCGAGTCTCTCTTTTATGTGAGTTTTAGTGGGAAACATCATCTATGATATGTGTTTAAAAAGACCTTCAAATGGGTTCAGGACATACAAGAACCATAGGGCTCAGAACGACCTCTAGATCCTTTTAGTCATTTCAGGTAGAGTACTTTACAGAATCTATAATGTGCATCATTTCAAAAAGAAACATACAAGCATCCATACTTAGCATGAAAGGAAAGAGAACTCATGAGAGAGAAGTATGCATCAGAATCATTTATATTCATGTATATATATATATATATATATAACAGGTAACCTCATTACATCCATTGAGCCATTACAGAGTGTCATAGAGAAGCAGACTGCAGTCAAGCAATGCACTTGACTTATGTAAATAATCTACCAAAAAGAAAAATTACAATCCCTAAGACTAATGCATTCTCTCCCAAATATAACTATCTACTAATAGATTCCTCACGGTATTTCTGTAGATCTTCACCCATACTCTTCGTGTCTCTTCTTTTACTCTGCAGGAGCTTGTATTTATAGCTCTTTTGGACTGCCAAATCATCCTCCAGCACTCTCAGATCCGGTGCCAAGTGTCTGAATGTGGTCCTCCATGTGAGCATGATTCTACAAGCCCAAGCTTTCCACTTTATCCCATGATGTGCTTCTAGAATCTTCTAGCATGCTCCTTCCTAGGCCAACCTATCGTCAGGATGGCACCTTATCCAAGAGTAATTGGGTCATGCTTTTCACGTGTTCTGCTCTAAAAGTCCAAATTGACTAATTCCTGAACCCTTTTCTCTTTCCTTGTGCATCATGCGTGCTACGGGTTTCCTTAAAACCTTCTCTTAAACCCTCTTTTGCACACTTTTTCCTTGTGTGCCATTCCATAACCGGGACCTTGTGTACCTACGCACCTTCATACTTTGTCAATATTATAGGGGTCCAACGACCTCTACCATAAATATTGGGCCCATATCCTTCAACCTTGGTTAACCTACCCCTTTACCAAGGAAAACCCTAAGTACGACAACCTATACCCTTGCCTTCACCTCATGTTCTATCCACACTTTCTTCACTACCCTTATCCTCACTCTTTCCAACACCCACACTTTTTCCTTGGCTTTTGTAGATACCTATACCTTACAAGTCTCCTTTTCCTTCATGCATAATTCCTCTACCTTTACCCAAGAAGGCACAATTTAAACCCAAATATTCACTATTTGGTATGCCAACATGATCTCTCGCCTTGCCTCCCTCACAAAGGTTGTCTACCCCTTCGCCCAAGACAACCTTTACCTACTCATTGTGATTTCTTGGGTAGGATCCTTTTATTCATGGAACATCATACTACTTTCTATATATTAGAGATATCTTCCTTTCATGCACTATACACACTCTGTCTATTATTAGTCACTTACAATCACATCTATTTTCCAACAGCTCCTGATATACACACTTAGGGGTTGATGACACAAATCCCCCCATCATTATTTTTTGTCATCTACTCACCTAGGGCATATCAGGTCGATCAGTTCTAGGGATCTTCACACTCTATGCTCCTCATCAATATGATCTTGATGGTCTCTATCAAAGACCATGATCTGTTGGAGTTAGGATACTTTACATTCATTACCCAGTGACCACACATCCTAGTCCCCACACCCATTCTACAACCTTTTACTATTACAGGGGCCAATTAGGGATCAATGTAAGGCTCAAATCATATACCCTCTTTTCCTACACGTTACACTCTTTGATTTATGATACATATTGTCTGTAGCCACTCGATCACATATTTAGTACAGGACATTGTAAGGATCATTACCTGATGACACACTCTAGTCTTCCATAGTTCATACTTGACTATTGAGGGAACAATTATAAATGAACCTCATCTCATGAAAATCCATCCTAGGGTCGAAAAAACCTATCCTATCATCTGGGGTTACACATTTTTCAATGATCAAACAACATCACCAGTCACCAGTGAAGGTGTCATTACATGACTTGTTTCACACCTCTAATTCTCATAGTTAAGCCCTCATTGAGGTACTTACATATTGCATCTTTATTTCCTATGCTAGTTAGATACTTAACCTATCGTCATTATCATTTTTCTATCATAAACATGTAGGTTCCACTTGGTATCTTAACCATGAATGAAATACCTTTACAGATTCTTACATGACCTGTATGATGCTCGAGACTTTCTCTTTAATAGTCATACCAAGGCTCTTAGGGGCATCTACCTATATGTCACATCTCATACATCTATCACACCACATAGTCCTACTGAAAAATTAGGCAATATTTATTACTTCTTGGAACCCCATCATGCTTCAATATTTTACTGATGCTATGACCACTACTCTTGAAATACTACTTATCTTTCCTCCACATCCGATAACGGGCCTCTTCACTGTGTCCCAGAACTCTTTCCTATGTTCAATCGAAGAATACATTCCATGGTTATATATCACCTTTTTCTTGGCTATCCCTAGTTTGCCATTGTTTGTAGGCTATTGTACCTATGTTTTTCTTGATCATTGTTTTCTCAAATTGGGTGAATATGAAGGCCCAATTTTTCTTTTGACCATTATGAGCAGATGTCCTATCCCCCTATGAAACCCACTTTTTTTAGTCCATGACTTATCTTCCTAGTTATTTGTTACATTGATCTTTTACTACATGCTAAGGTAATTACCACATCTAACACTATTGTTTACTAGTCCATCGTCCTTGTACCGTTCCTTGGTATTATTCAACCATGCTACAGATGCCCCATATTCTTTGCCTTCAGATAGCTCATTTATACCTGCTACTCTAAGTATGCATATCAATGATTTCATGGTAATCATTTTTCATACACCTTTCACTCAGACAATAAGGCATCCTCAACATGGGTGAATAAATCACCCCTATAGTCAGCTACAGAGCATCTAGATCAAATTAGTACAGTAACACCCACATTACGACCATACACATAGTTATAGACTGTTACAAAACAAGACTTGGCCCTCCTCAAACTTCAAAGTAGACACTAGCATCTAGGGAGCTTGGCACTAGCCTAGTTGTGGGTACTTAAACCTCCCTAGGGGAAAAAATATCAATTTCATCAGATTTCTTCATACCTCTCCAAATAATGCTTTATACTTACAGTTTATCCACTTTTTTAGCAGGCAAGGTTTAGCCTTTGGTCAGTTATAAACATGGTCATCAGATCCTCGTACTGTGAACCACTAGAAAACATAATGACCATTGTGGTCTTGGATTTCCTAGGAATCCTCCTCCTAATAAGGCCTGAATCACCATCGTAGAAGACTAAAAATCCTTCCCCACCTTCCTCACCTATCACGCCACCTTGTCCCACGGAGTCTATGGATCCCAAATCCATTCTGCCAAAAAAAATTTTGAACACCATTTCCTTGGGAGCTCTAACATATCAACATGATGTCAAGGTTCCCTCTTCCCTTCCTCTTCTTTATCCTAACATGTTGGATAGTGATATGCCTTTTATAGATGTCATTTAATGTCAAGATAATGATTCTATTTTGACCTATTTATGTGTAGAGGATTCTTATATTCAAAGGTCATTACCCTTTGAAACACAAACCGTGTTGAATGAATCTACCACAGAAATCAACATTCACATTTAGGATGACTCACAAATTCTAATCATAGGCCAATCTTTAGACTCTGTGAAACAAGAATATTTCACCTCTTTTCTTTGAGATCATAGAAAAGCATTTGGTTGGTCTTATAGCAATATTCTAGCTATTGACCATAATATCGTGCTTCGCAATGTCATAAGTAACCCTAATAGAAAACCCATGAAGAAAGAAGTTCTACGTAAAATGCATCCTCCTATTGCTCCTTCTTTTGAAAGAAGAACTTTAACGCCTTCTCTTTTTTTCCTTCATCCTACCTATTGAATATCCACAATGGGTCTCAAACATTGTTCATGTCATGAAAGTGACCGGGGAAATTTGTACCTACACTAAATTTCATGACCGTAACCTTACCTATCCAAAAGAAAACTTTCCTCTACCAAGCATTGACCAACTCGTTAACCTTACATCCATCCATGAGATGCTATCTCTTATGGATGGTTTTTCTTCTTATACTTAGATATGACTCACTCTAGAAGATCAACACAAAACCTCCTTCATCACCCCTTGGGGGACCTTCTGCTATCGTGTCATTCCCTTCGTATTGAAGAATGTTGGTGCTACCTATCAACATGCACTATGACTTACATCTTCCATGACATCATGCATGACATATCAGAAGACTATGTTCGACGACCTTCTTGGTAATTATAAGTGTCACACCGAACACTTGAGTCATTCTTACTAATTTATCTTTGACTGCTTTATTCAAATATTTTGTGCATCCTTCAACCAAAGAAGTGTACATTTTCACATTTCTCTCGGGTAAGCTGCTTAGTGTCATTGTATCATATCGTTAAGGGGTATCAAATTTGATCCCGCTAAGATCAAGTAAATTATTGACATGCCTCCACCTACTAACCTTTGGACAACTTCATATCTTGTAAGAAAAATTATAATCCATCTCGATGCTTCATCTCTCAACTTTCAAAATGATGCCAACTATTTCAACACTCCTTAAAAAGGATGCTTCTTTCCATTGGAATGAGGAGCATCAAAAATCCTTCGACGCATTGAAGAACTACCTTATTTGGCCACATGTTCTCATTCCACCTAAAGATGATCAGCCATTTTACCTATACATTTCTACTAGTGACCATTCCTTGGGTGCCATGCTTGCTCATCACGATGAGAAACATAGGGAATAAGTGGTTTATTATATAAGCCACAGTCCTCTAGACTACAAAACTTAGTACACTCACGCTGAAAATATTTGCTTATCCCTAGTCTTCATGGCCACCAAACTTCTCCACTATCTTATTAATCAAAAAACATTTGTCGTTGCCAACACCAAACCTCACCAACACCAACGCACTACTCATTAGCTCATGATTCTTATAGACCTGAAGTTATATTTCATTCATCAAAATTTTGTCAAAGGAAAAATCATCATGGATAAAATTAGAGACTCTCCTCTTCCTGGGAATCAATCCTCAAAATTTTATTTTCTCGACAAATTTATCACCACCTTCTCCACTGATAATATTGTTAATCAAATGACATTATTATTTGATGGATATAAATGTCATTGTGGGGGAGGTGTGGGGGTCGCTCATTCCTCTTGATAGTGAGCCTATACCACTAGACTTTGACTACATAAATAACATAGCCGAAGTATGAAGCTCTTGTGTTAGGTCTTCAAACTGTCCATATCCCTAAATCTTAAATCCATAAACATATTTGGTGACTCTCACACTAATTGTGAACTAAATCAATGGTTCATACTAGTGTCATAACGATTAGATTAAAAAGTATAAACATCATATCGAACCTACATTTTGACCACATTTGATCACTTCCTCATTCAAGCCACTCCATGATCCACTAACAAATTTACAGATACCATGGCTTGTCTTACTTCTCAAATACCTAACTCACCTTTAGATTCTAAAATATTTCTTAAAATACAATGGTTGCAGTCACCTTCTTATATTATCTTTGGCATTAATTTTGTGGGTAGTAACAATACTAACCCACACGACATTTGGTATAAGTAGGTAATTGAGTACCTCTCACTTTCAATCATGCCTTTCAATCTCACTCACAATTGACAACGAGCCATCCTAAAAAGTATCTCTCATTACTTCATCATGCGAGGTCTTCTCTACAAACATTACTTTGACGATATCCTCCTACGATGTCTCACAGTTGTGAAATCCCGTACACCATCAAAGAAATTCATGATGGGAATTTTGGGAGACATTTTAGTGGTATCATTATTGCAAAGCGTATCCTTAGACTCAAATATTATTAGTCAAAACTTAACCAAGACTATTGTGAATATTTTAAAAATAATGTGAAGTGTCAAAAACATGCTAACCTTCATCATACTCCTGGTCACGCCTTACAAGTCGCAAGATACTTCTAGCCCTTTTCTCAGTGGGGTTTGGATCTCATTGGGGAGATTAACCCTAATTCCTCGCAATTTCATCACTGGATCATCACAACAACTGAATATTACACTAAATGGGTGGAATCCATCCCTCTAATTTATACCAAAGTTGTTAAAATAGTTAAATTTATCAACCACCATATCATTTTTTGCTTTATTTTTCCTCATCGCCTCATCGCTGATAATGGAAAATAATTCCAAAAAAAAACCTACACCAACTGTGTGACAAGTTTGGTATTAAAATCAATTTCTCTTCACCATATTAACCACAAGCAAATGGTTAATCCAAGTCTTCTAACAAAACTCTCACAAAAATTCTTATGAAAGTGGTTGACGACACTGGTAAGGATTAGCACACACACATTCCTTTTTCCTTATGGGCTTGTCGTACTGGCATTCATACCTCTACCACTGACACACCTTTCTCTTTGTTCTATGGTACATAGGACATCCTACCTCTCGAAGTCCAAATTCCATCTCTTCATATATCCCTCAAGGATATCCTCTCTGATGATGATTTTTGCCAAGAACGTTTGGCAGAACTTGAGCTACTAGATGAACGTCATTTAAATTCTCTAGATCATCTCCAAATCTACCAAAAGTGCATTAAGCATGCCTATGACAAATGTGTTTGAGAACAAACATTCAAGATTGATAATCTTGTCCTGAATGAGAATTAACATGTAACCAAAATGGAGAAAAGTAAACGAGGCAAGTTTACTCCTAATTGGCTTAGACCTTATACTATCACCCATACCTATGGATCATGAACTTATCATTTATCTTCTCTTGAGGGTAAACCCAAACCTGAGCCCTTTAATGTCTTGCATCTTTGACCATTTTATTGTTGAATAAATCACTACATCACTTTATGTTTCATATATGCTCATCCCTTGAGAATACCTCTCCTTCCATCTACCTCTTTTAAGGATGAACGACTTAAACAAAATTGTGTGATTATCAATCATCATTTAGCCTTATCCTGAATATGAGTACCACAACTTTACTCATGGCATGATTCTCATGGATAATTTACATCCTTTTTATGATGGAATCCCATGTTCATTTTTCACTTGAAACCCCTCTTTCATAGCTAACCTTTTTCATGCTATGGCTTTTCCTTCATAAAAGAGGCCTATACTCATTTATAGTCTTATCCATGACTACAAATCCAAAATAAGGCAAAATTTTTGGGATGACAAAAATTCTAATCCTTGAGTCAAAATTCTCGCAAATAGATGATTCCCTCAAATGAACATCTATGTCTCTCTATTGGTGCTATTAATATATTGCTCCCTCGAAGGATAGTTATAAAAATCTAGCCACATGTTGTAATTAGTCTATCCAAAAGAAGAATAATGTGTATTTATTAAAACAAAAATTATCTTGGAGCTTCCCACATCAATCATCTTCACAAAGACCTCAAGGAGACACTACCATTCATCCCAATATAGAATTCTTACATCAAGAAGTCTATGAATAAAAAAGTAAAAAATTTAAGAAAAATACAAACTTCTGGTCATGGACTTGCCTATGCTGGTTTTGGGTATCTTGCAGAAGGGGCACATTGTCCCATAACAAGGTTATTGTTATCCAAATAAGTCTCCTAGTTATTTGGAAAACTTACATATATATTCTGGCCAATATATCTTCATTACAATGATGCACACCTAAGTTGTCTTCTTGGCACATTCACTTGGTCATTGTTTCCACACGCACCCTTATGGGCTTCCCCTTCTTCCCTTCCCATTTTCCTTTTCCTCCTTGTTCCACTCTTACCTTACGCACATCTTCTACACATTCGCCTTCTTCCTAGCAGCTATACATAATGCGTGCTATTAGGAAATACGGGATAAAATATGTGGAATAATCCCTCACAGAATTGTAATAGTAGAAACTAATATGTAAAATTTTTTACAGATCTCAAATAAAAGTGTAGAATAATAATAACACAACACAAAAAGATAATACTTAACGTGGTTCACCCAATTTGGTCTACATCCACCAAGAATCACTTGCTCACATTTTATTACAAGCCACCACTCTTTTAATACAATACCCAGATATGTTAGGAGCTATGCTCAAAAACCTCTACAAAATTCAAATCCAAATTCAAAACACATCTGCAATGTTACATAAAACCTACCATATACACAAAACCACATAAGTAGACAACTGATTAAGAACTTTTACAAAACCATGGGTATCAAAACCATGGGCTAAACCATCCCATAAACCTATGGGTCAAAAATACCACCCATATGAGAAAAAACACATTTCCTGGTATATTGGGCACGTTTTGTTTCAAGGCTGAAAAGTTTTAGTGTATAGTCTTCAACACTTTCGCACATGAAAACAAGATCCACAACCTAACACATGCATGCCTTACACTTGCTCCAATATGCTATGTCTTTGGCCCTCACGCATGCCCCACACATTACCTTGTAAATAGTTATGCCTTGACCATATGTTCTCCGCTGACCGGTTTTCCCCATTTCCTTTGTGCGCGATTACACACGCTTTCCTTTTTCCTTCTTCTCGCACCTCATTCTTCCACATGCATAATTTTGTGCCCTCCCCTATGTCATTCCATACCATGTCATTCCTTGACATGCTTGAGTATTCCGCATGTAACCTATTGAAGTAAACCAATAGGGCACTTAATCCTTACAACAAATTAATGAGTGACATGTGGCAGAAATGAAAAGAACATTTGCGTAGTTGGTTTTCCTTTCAGCTAATCCACATGTACCACATGTCTTATGTGCGCAAGCAGCCTTGATAATCTTCTAACAACCATATATTTTTCTATAGAGCTCTGATCGGAACACACCTAGTCTCAATTGATGGCTTCTGACATAGGCTATAGTGCTAGATATTCAAATTCAAATTCTTGGTGGATTTGGTAGGTGAGAAATGGGAAAATGTCTTTCTAGGAATTAATGAGTAGATATAATTATTCCAACCACCTGATTTGGTCTGATCCATTCTCTTTCCTTCTCCAACATGAGAAACAGACTTAGAGAAGCAAATTTGCAAGCATTGAATGTTTCTTATTCGTGGTTGTATTTCAAATTTGGGTTTTCCCTCCTTCTTCTCTTCTTCTTCCATGGATTAATTTATAAATGTAAGATTTTTGCTCTTTGTTAATGTTGGACATTTTGGATCCTTACACATTTTGTTAAGGACTTCATATTTTCTGTATTCTAAGTCGTAGACCTATATATCTAGTTCGTGCATGTGGATATCGACCTCTTTCACCATTGTAATAGTTATGTGCATTTCTAGAAGTAATGGAAACATTGTTTTATGACTATTATCTATCCTAAGCATGATTGTATTCTTTATTCTTGCCTTTCTTTTACTTTGCATGCTTGTTGTTCCATTCTACATCCCTTGAAGTTCCCTTTTTAGTTGTGTTTCATGAAAATTATCTGGTAAATGCGTCTTAGTTGTGCTACACATGCCTAGCCTTATTTCACGTCTTTCCCTTCATTTTTTCTCATAATACATAGTGTTCATCCCTCTTTTTCTTGTGCTATCACCTTCTTTAGATTAGTTTTCCTTTTTGTTATCCTTCTATCCTTGGTCCCTTGGCATTGTTATCTTAGTTTTACCTTTCAACATTAGAAGTAGCAGCAACAGTAGAAATAGATAGAGGAACTGGCCTTCTCTTGAGATCCATCTCAAGCATGCAAGGTCTCACAACTTGGAGAAGGTTCAATTATTGTCTCAAATGACTCGGTCCTTTTATATCTGATACATGAGTGCAAGTTTGAACACAATTAGTTTCTGGCACACACAATTTGACAAGCAATGAAAAATCAAATTTTATATTACTAAGTTTTGGTGTGTGAACTTAGTATTTCCAGCCTTTGGCGGCTTATTTCAACACATCTGGTGACTCCCAACAATTCTAGATCTCTATTTTTGTTATACTGCGTGAATTTTATGAGAAAAGTGCATGCCAGATAGAGTGCTGGAGCTGAAGGATATTTTTAATACCTCCATATTTCACTGAGAAGCACACACAATAGATCTTCTATGGTACATCCCCATCTCCAGCATGCCACACACACACTACTCCTCCTCAAAACAGACAAGCATGCCCTGTCATGGTACTTTAACCTCCTCCTCCTCCAAATAACTTCACCAGCTTCACTAGTGGAAGCCTACTCAATCTCGATGCCCAATATGATATGCCAATGGTCATGCTCAAAAGCATTCCATACTTCACTGGATAAAATCAAGTCACCCCTATTAAACACATTCAAGATGTGGCCAATCTATGCTCTTTCTATCTGATTGTACATGATGATGTTGTTGTTAGGTTACTTACAACCTATTTCAAGAGTAAAGCACTCCAATGGTACCATGGTCTAAGAAATGCATCTATTGCTACTTGGGATGAGCTCGGAACAAATCTTTACAATTACTTTGAAGATAAATTAGATCATCTATCACTAGTGGAGTAGTTGCTTACAAAAAAATGCACACCCAAAGAGTAGATGAATGACTTCAACATCAGATTCTAAAAGACTTGGGTTAAAATTCCTCAAGTGGTAAGACCTACATCCCAGCATGATTTCTTGTACTATCTAGGGGCTTTGAATAGTGACATTTTAGTTATGATTCATCCCGTGGGAGGTGGAACCTTACATGATGAATACAACATTTCAATAAGGGAAGAGAAAAATCTCATTCAGGCTGGTAAGTTGGTGCCTATGCCTCCTGCGACCTTGTTCCCAAAGATGTCTCCAGTGCCCTAACCTTTTATTACTCCAGTTCTAGTGCAGAGCGCACAAGGAGTTACATCTACATCCTACTCTTTTACATAGTGAAAATAAGATGATGAGTCAAATACCTTGATTATTAAATCTTCCAATAAGGTCATATCATTGGAGAAGTAGTAGGTGGAAGCCTATAGAGATAGTTCAAATCAGGTGCAAAGCCAGAGAAACCAAATTTTGGCAGAATTAGTATGGGATTCAAATATATAGACATAACCAATAGAATGATAGATGGCATACTAATGCACATCTTCCCTTGCATTTTATTCCTCCCGTGCCTCCTCTATTAGCACCCATTACAAGTCAAGAACTTTTCCCAGTCCAAAACAACATGGTGCAAGAGTCTGAATGGTTCTTTCCTTGCAATATTCCTCATAGTCAATATCATTACGCCAATGTTGTGTGTGTGTTTTCGGTGCCATTTTTGAGCTTGCACCTTGTTGCCCTAATTTTTCAAATCTATATGTGCTCAAAAAAGTTTTACCCTTTGAATTGATGGTCTGAAATTCTTCCCCTCTAGTTGGATGCTTTAAAATGCTCACAAACTTGTTGTTTTTCCCTAATTTGAAAGAATAATCCAAGTTTCCACTTTTCTGTGCCCTATTTTTTCCAATTTTATGGCCTATGTCATTTTTCCCTTTGCCAGATCGTGGAAAAATTAAAATTGATCAAATCATACTTGTTTGTAATTGAAAATCCTATCCCAAGGTCGAAAATGTTTGGAAATCATGCTTCAGTTGATTTAAAATCAAAAAATATGCCATCCTTGGTGAAAAAATTGAATTCTAGGGCATCCCTAGAATTTTTTACGTTTTGATGGTCAGACAGGCATCATTTTCCCATCAAATTCATCCTCAGAAGGTATTGGCAATGTGGCGGGGAAGTGTTGTAACTTTTCACTTTTCACCTTTTTGACAAATGGGGTATTTTTCGGGCCCAGGGACCCTTTTTTTCCAAATTTTCCTACATGGCATGTTCTGATTGGTAGGTGCGATGGTAGGTGGTTGGATTCCCTTAAGGTTTTTAGACCTTATTTTGAAAAAAAATTAAAGTCAAAAATTGGTCTGAAGCCCCGCAACCAATCCGGAGCGGACACGTGTCCTAAAAAACCAATATGGGAGGATTTGGCCGAGGGGGAACTTAGATTTTTTTAGCTCTAATTCTCTAAAGTTTCAGAATAGGTTTTGGCCCCGCTCCAATCAAAGGAGGACATGTGGCAGCATGGTAGGCGCAGAGCGGGTCGACAGAGGTAAAAGGGGAATTTTCCTCTTTTTCGCAAAAGAGTTCAGAATGAATATTTTTAGCATGCCCCCCGCAAACGAATCTTAGGTGGACACATGTCCAACAAGGTTAGAGGGGAGTGCGGGCCATGGAGCAAAATGGGGATTTTTTCCTTTTTTGGCAAAAAGAGTCAAAATCAAAATTTGAAGCGCTGGCCTACTAGCGAATCATCGAGCGACACATGGCAGAAGACAAGGTGGGTTAGTAGGCCAACAGAGGTAAAGGGGAGGATTTTCCCTTTTTCACAAAAGGGCTCAAAATAAAAATTTGGAGTGCTGGCCCACAAAGAATCACAAGGAGACACGTGGCGAGGGAGAAATCAGAGGTGCAAGCCCGTGGGGCAAAAAGTGAAATTTTTCCAATTTTCCAAAAAAGGTCAAAATGCATAGAATTGAAGTGCGATTTCAATGGGACCCACCATATGCCACATGTCAGCTCCAAAATTCAAAGGCGGAGGGGCAGAGAAAAAAGTCAAATTTTTCCATTTTTTCAAAAATGTCAAAAAGGCAAAAAGTAAGCCCGAATTGATTTCCAATATTTTTTTGCCATGTATCCGGCCTTATCCAAAAATTTAAAAAGGTAACTTAGGCTTATTTCTAAGTCTGCATCTTCCACGTTGAGGGCTAGGATTAAAAGATGGATAAGATCGATTGTTGTTGTGCATCCATTTGTTTTAACTGCCATGGGAGTTGCAGGAAGCTTGGAATCACAATTTTTCCATCAAAATTCATCAAATTTATAGTGATTTTGTGTCTTCTTGGCCTTCCAGGATCATTGGCATCACTTTCATGGATTAATTTTTTGATTTGATATTTTTTGAAGTAAGTTTTTACCCCATCCCAAGCAAAAACGTGAAATAAAAAAATCAAAAGTTGTAGAGGTAATTTGAAAAGGTAGAAAGGTGAAAATGATGAGTAAAAGGTGTTTACATGCCTGAATGATGAAAAACATGCCTCCAACAAGGGTAATGATCCAGATATTTATAATGATTTAATCTTTTTGGGCACACCTGACAACCTGCGAGTGTTTTTTTTTTATGTCATTTTCTTTGAATCATGAAGAATTTTTGTAAAAAAATTGATCCCATGGCATATTCTTTGCTTTGGAAATAAGGCTCCAAGATGGCAAGAGATATATAATGCATTTTGGAGAAATTGTAAAGGGTTTGGGAGTTAAAAATCATGAGCAAATTCTAAGAGAAGGCTCATTTTTCTGAGAAACCCACCAAAGAACCAGAATAATTTCTTTTGTGTTGGATCTTCATGTATGTGAGTTGGTTACAAGTGTATAGCCATCACACAGCTTTGAGATTGTTCATGAAACTCTCCCCTACTGATGAATCTAACAAGCTTTTGAGTTAATCTGTGTTTTCCTTGGCAATATGATGTCTGTTATCATTTTTAAGTGCTTGCAAATAGTTTTCATTGTTCTTGTTGCAATCTTGCATTGAAAGTCTTTATAAATCACATAGAATCTCCATTTCTTGTTGATAGTTTAGTGGCATTTTCAATATCATGTTCAAACGAGCCTTCACCTGATAAAGAGATAAACAAATTTAAAATCACTTTACCTTCCTTGACTACAGAGATTGCTTGTAAGCCTTTGGGGGTACCTTAGGCATGGTTTGATCATGGATTTTTGTGTTTAATTGAGTTCTTTGCTTCAATATTTTGTGGTGAATTCTCAAATATTGTGTGAAGAGTGATGCCTAGGATTCCATTTATGCCTCTTCTAGTTGAAAGAATGTCCTGATTATTTGAAGCATTTTATCTAATAGTTTTTTCAAGTATTGTAGAGGTTGTCAAAGATTTGATATATCCTATTTTTTCTCATCAATACCCCACCAAAAAATCATTCTAAACAACCCATACTACCCCTACATTGCATTATGTTTCAACAAAAGGATATTCAAAACAAAGTACAAAATAGATGGGACCATAGACAAGTACAAAGAAATATTGGTAGCAAAGGGGTATGCATAAAAAAGAAGGCATAGACTATGAGGAGATATTTTATCCTATAACTAAGATCAAAACAATCAAGATGATCTTTTCTCTAGCTGCACAATTTGGTTGGAAATTCCATCAAATGGAAGCTAAAAGTGCCTTTCTAAATAGAGATCTACAAGAAGAAGTCTACATGACTCAACCTAAGGGATATGTTGTACCTGGTCAAGAAGAAAAGGTATGCAGACTCAGGAAATCTCTATATGGCCTTAAACAGGAACCCCAGGCATGGTACATCAAAATTGATGATCATCTCTTATAACATGGATTTGTTATAAATCCATACGATCCCAAGCTCTACCTTAAAAATCAAGGGGGGATTATTGTGATTGTTTTTGTCTATGTCGATGATCTAGCCATCACTAACAGTTCAGTGAAGGTGCATCTCGAAGAAAGATCTTAACTGATTGTTTGACATGACAAATATCAGGCTGATGCACTACTGTATTGGATTGGAAGTATGAAAAAAGGAGAATCACATATTTCTTTCTCAGTTGAATTATAAAAAAGAAAATGTTTGAGAAATTCAGGATGATGTATTGCACACCTATTGCTACACCTATGGCTAATAGATTGTCATTATCTCATTCAGATTCATCTCCTGTGGTAAATGCAACTCTCTATCATCAGTTGATTGGGAGTCTCATTTACCTGACCTACACTAGACAAAATATCATCTTTACAGTGAGTTATCTATCGAGGTTCATGCAGGAACCCGAAGTTTGTCATTGGAAAGAAGCAAGGTAAATCTTGAGATATCTGAAGGGAATAATGGATCTTGGTCAATAATATAAGAAGAATGATAATTTCTTCTTTTCTGGATATTCAGATTCAGATCATGCAAGAAAAATTGATGACAGAAAATACATTTCAAGGTTTGTGTTCTTTATGGGATCTAGACCAATATCATGGGGAAGAAAAAAACAACAATTTGTTTCTCGCTCTTCCACAGAAACCGAGAATCATGCTGTAGGTGAAGATGTCTATGAAGCAATATGGCTACGTTGCATACCGGAAAGACTTGGAATACCACAGGAAAAACCTACCACCATGTATGTAGACACTGAAGATGTTCTCAAACTTGTTTGCAATCCAGTTTTTCATCAAAGAAAAAAGCACATTGAGGTACATGTACATTTCATATGCAAGCATGTCTTTCAACACAATATATAACTTAAGTTTTTCCCAATAGATGAACAATGAGCATACATCTTCACAAAGTCACTTGCACGTGGTAAGTTTGAGTTGTTGAGAGAGTTCCTCTCCTCATCTCTTGAAACAATGCAAAATTAAGGGGGGGAATGTTAGGGTAAACTTATTTTACTATAGTGATTTATGCATTGTATTATCACCTTTGGTAATTTGTTGATTATTGTTATATGGTTTTGTAAACCATATTTTTCATATTATTCTCATATGAGTTTATTATTTTTATATAGTTATAACAATATTTTGTGTGTATTATTTCATATATGATTTTTGGTTGCACTTGTGAAACTTCTCTTTTGTTTGTAAACTGGCTATCCAATATCTATAAATATTGCAGCCTGCATTATTGTAAATGATTTTTTGATTGAACATTAATAAAAGTATCAGGATACCACCCTTGTTTGATAATTTTAATGTCATAGTTCATTCATAAATTTGACTTTATGTGAACGTTTTATGTTTTATTTTGTAGTAGATAGTTGTAATTGGGATGGAAAATATTGTGTCTATGAGGTCATTATTTTGAATGGTAAATTATTATGCCAAGAGGTATTCTACAATGATAGACAAGGCTCTAATGGAGTGTATTGTTCAATCGTATTCTTAAACTTAAATTTGACGTTCATTTGACCATCATGTGATAGTTCATTTATAAATTTTACTATATGTGAACGTTTTATGTTTTATTTTGTAGTAGATAGTTGTAATTGGGATGGACAATATCGTGCCTATGTGGTAATTATTTTGAATGGTAAATTATTATAACAAGAGGTATTCTACAATGACAGACAAGGCTGTAACAAAGTGTGTTGTTCAATTTTATTCTTAAGATCAATTTTGACATTCATTTGACCATCATGTGATAGTTCATTCATAAATTTGATTGTATGTGAATGTTTTATGTTTTATTTAGTAGTATATAGTTGTAATTCGGATGGACAATATTGTGTCTATGTGGTCATTATTTTGAATGGTAAATTACTATGACGAGAGGTATTCTACAATGACAGACAAGGCTGTAATGGAGTTTGTTGTTCAATTTTATTCTTAAGATTAATTTTGACATTCATTTGACCGTCATGTGATAGTTCATTTATAAATTTCATTGTATGTGAACATTTTATGTTTTATTTTGTAGTAGATTTTTGTAATTGGGATGGACAATATCGTGTTTATGTGGTCATCATTTTGAATAGTAAATTATTATGCCAAGATGTATTCTACAATGATAGACAAGGCTGTAATGGAGTGTGTTGTTAAATTTTATTCTTAAGATTAAATTTGACGTTCATTTGACTGTCATGTGATAGTTCATTCATAAATTTCACTGTATGTGAACGTTTTATGCTTTATTTTATAGTTGATAGTTGTAATTGGGATGGACAATAACGTGTCTATGTGGTCATTATTTTGAATGGTAAATTATTATGTCAAGAGGTATTCTACATTGACAGACAAGGCTGTAATGGAGTGTGTTGTTCAATTTTATTGTTAAGATAAAATTTTACGTTCATTTGACTGTCATGTGATAGTTCATTCATAAATTTCACTATATGTGAACATTTAATATTTTATTTTTTAGTAGATAGGTGTAATTGGGATGGAAAATATCGTGTCTATGTGGTCATTATTTTGAATGATAAATTACTATGTCGAGAGGTATTCTACAATGACAGACAGGGTTGTAATGGAATGTGTTTTTCAATTTTATTCTTAAGATGATATTTTACGTTCATTTGACCATCATTTGATAGTTCATTCATAAATTTCACTGTT
Source organism: Taxus chinensis (assembly GCA_019776745.2). Lineage (NCBI taxonomy): Eukaryota > Viridiplantae > Streptophyta > Pinopsida > Cupressales > Taxaceae > Taxus > Taxus chinensis. The sequence goes on along the minus strand of CM034148.1, from coordinate 38,316,225 downwards.
TGTGAATGTTTTATGTTTTATTTTTTAATAGATAGTTGTAATTGGGATGGACAATATCATGTCTATGTGGTCATTATTTTGAATGGTAGATTACTATGTCGAGATGTATTATTCAATGACAGACAAGGATGTAATGGAGTGTGTTGTTTAATTTTATTCTTAAGATAACATTTAACGTTCATTTGACTATCATGTGATAGTTCATTCATAAATTTGACTGTATGTGAATGTTTTATGTTTTATTTTATAGTAGATAGTTTTATTTGGGATGGACAATATCGTGTCTATGTGGTCATTATTTTGAATGGTAAATTATTATGCCGAGAGGTATTCTACAGTGAAAGACAAGGTTGTAATGGAGTGTGTTGTTCAATTTTTTTAAAGATAAAATTTGACGTTCCTTTGACTGTCATGTGATAGTTCATTCATAAATTTTATTTCTATTACACTTTCACTTAAATAATTTTTTTTTGTTTTTTTGGAGAAGTCGATCAAAAAATAGTAATATCTTAGTCATGTAGTAATGTTTGGGTTTTTTTTAATAGATAGTTTTGAGACTGACACAATTTCATAGCTAGCTAAATGATTCCATTTTCCACAAATTACTGAGAAATTGATAGAAAAAGTAATGAAATTGTTTATTAATAAGATATGTAAAAAAACATACTTAAGAACCTTGAAATCGGTATCTATTAATGTACTTAATATAGATACATTTATTATACTATATTTATTTTTAGTTGTTATATTTTTGTATATTTATACTACGTTGGCATAGTTAGATAGGTGCCTCAGTGATTGATATCTCTCAGTGTATTTGATATATATGAATTTAAGATATCTATACTAGTTTATAGTGTTTTATGGTTATTGGAGTTAGAGAATAGATATAAGGCCTCTTCTTATTTGTTTTGTGAAATTTTGATTTTTAAAATTATTATTTTTTCAAACATTATAATTATATTTAATTAGAACTTCCAAATAATTCAAACCCTTCATAAAAGTAGACATCTATATACTTCAAAAGTGTATTCTAATAAAGTGCATACCTAATTAACTCTTTCAATTGATTTACAATTAGTTTTTACAACATTTTAGTATAGAAGAATAAGTTGAATATATGTGTGTTGACTTGATATTAAGACCAATCTTTCAATCATTTGTGATATTATTTTAGAATTTTGTGAGCTATATACAATAGAGATAAATGTGGCAACCTCCAATTTTTTATTTTTTACAATCAAGTGTAACATTAAAAATATATTCCCAAAGTAAAAGGATCCTAAGAAAAGGAAGTATACCATCCATAACATCCACCTAGATTTAGCATCCTACTAATGGTTTTCAAGGGGGTATTGACAAAAACATGATGTAATATTCACAAAAGGAGACAACAAGAAATGTATGTGTCGAATATAGTATACTTCCCAACAAATTCTTGTAAAGTATACCATCAACTACATGAGAAAAAAAACTTGGTGGAAAGCTCGACTCCAAATTGAAAAGGAGTTATTACATATTTGCAATCATCTATTTTGAAGCATTTTCTAGTTCCTTGAGAATAATTATATTTCTTGACAAAATAAAACCATTTCTCAAACTATGAAATCTAAAGTTCGATTAAAAATAAAAAACAACCTTGTGTCCTTCATCTCAAAATAATTCATTATTTATGGTTTGACATCATGATTTATGTCATGGAAGATTATAATATATATTTTTTAGATGATCCCAAAGTTTTTTTCTTTATTTTTAGCACATAAGATTTAAAAGTACAAATCTTTTAAATTTCTCACACCTCATTAAATTTTTTAGTATATTTTCAAAGTTCCCAAAATTTTAAGATCTTCATAGAGGTTTATTTATTTATTTGGTGATGCATCCTAGAATTTACCAGTAAAATCCCAGGCACGTTGGCACATCACTCAGCCTAGACTAAGTGCTCACCTGAAGCAAACAAAGGTACCGGGCCCCTCTTTAGGGTTGTTGTTGTAGGATGTTAGAATGATGAAGACTTAACGCATTCAGATCCAAAATAATATATCATTCTACAGTGCATGTTCAGATCTAGATCTAAAGAATAACATACTTAAATGATAACCAAAATGAAATCAAGCATGTAAGAACCGATTATACTCAGGAGTAATACTCTGATTCAGCCAATACATACCAATATATTAGAAATGATAAATACACAAAAGTTCATTACAATAGATAATACCATAGCTTATGTGCGCATTAGATTTGGAAAAATAACTTCATAGTAATTGATTTCTCACACCCCTTACTATAATATGTAGATCATTACATATTTATACAGGTGGGGAATTTCCCTTCACCGCTTTCACGATTCAAAAAATAGGTCATAGGATGAAAATAACCATGCGCCTTTACAATCATAGCCACACATGCAAGTGTTCTAACAATATATATCTTCTAGTTAATTGTCAGTAGTAATTCTATCTTTAACCAACATCCATGTAAAGTGCTTAGTAGCCGCTCTTCAAAAAATATCCAATGTGTGTTGTGTAAGTCTTTTCCTGGTTTATGTGCTCTACATGTTATCTAAAAAATTAGCCCATACATGCGAAAATGGATAAGTCCCAAATCCACCCTTATATTTTGCGCGCATGTTCTCCCCTATCCATCTACACATTTAACTACACCTTGTTCCCTCACACAAACCTTTTATGGGCCTTCTGATACGTATTCCACTTTCATCCGCTCAACATTACCCCACACTAAACTGCATAGCCTCCCCAATAATGGCTACGCTTTGAACAATAAAGAGTAAAGTAATGGAAAGAATGTGAAATAATTTCTATATAAAGAATAAGGATTTACTCTACATCACCCTCGAATTATACAAAAGTGGCTCACTTTTCTCTGGTGAAGACCAATTATACAGCTAGAGCAGTAGCACAGGTATATTTGGAAGAGATCGTTAGGTTGCATGAGATTCCGCAAAAGATGATTTGTGACCGGGATCCTTTATATACTTCCAATTTCTGGACTACCATGCAGTATGCCATCAAGATGAAGATCAACTTCAGTACAACATATCACCCTGAGATAGATGGACAGACTGAGCGGGTGAATCAGATTTTAGAGGACATGCTTAGGATGTAGGTTATGGATCAACAGTCTAGATGGGAGGAGTACCTATACTTAGTGGAGTTTTCCTACAATAATAGTTTTCAGAGTTCTATAGGCATGGCTCCTTTTCAAGATTTGTATGGTGGAGAGTGCATGACACCTCTTAGCTAGGATAGGCTATAGGACAGGGTTTCTCTTGGACCAGCTTTGTTACAGGACATGGAGTAGTAGGTGGTATTGATAAGACAGAGACTACATGAGGCACATGACAGACATAATAAGTATGTAGATAAGCATAGGACTGACTATAGTTTTGATGTGGGCATGAAGGTTTTCCTTCGTGTCAGGCCACACAAGAGCCCTATCCATTATGAAAAAGGTTCTAAGTTAGCTCCTAGATTCATGGGTCCTGTTATCCAAAATTCACCCCTCAAGGTAATTTTGATAACCTGCAGCAAATTATTCAGTCCCGAGCAAGTAGATTGATTCAAGGCCCAAAATCATGTTTTTTGGGGGCCCCTCACCATTTTCTAACTCTCGCATCCAAGAAGAGATCCCAACAAGTTGAGAAAATGGAAAAAATGCAAAAAATAAGGTTGCAGGACTGTTTTAAAGCATTTCGGGTCTGAAGGGTTCGGGTCGTACTGAGGTTCATCGTACCAAGCTTGGGGCCGAAAAAGCAAGAAAATCGGCTAAGTCTTTTGTCCCAGGTAGTCTGCAGGACAGTTGGGACATTAGGATGTGAAGGACGCAAACAGCCAAAATGGCCGAGAACAAAGAAAAATCACCTAAGTTTTGTTTCGCGCGGTTTGGGACAGCCAGGACGAAAGTACGCGCGGGATGCGAATCGGCCGATTTGCCGAAAGACAGTCCATTTCGGGCGGTCTGGAGATATTTGTCCTAGGAAGTCTAGGACAGTTGGGACAAAGGTATGTGAGGGATGCCTGGGATATGAAAAGGTGAAAAATCCAAGAGCAGGAACAAGGAAGCCCGAATTAGCCAAAGCAGGAGATTTTCATCCGGGACAGTTGGGACAAAGGTACGCGAGGGACGCATGGGACGCGAAAAGGTGAAATGGCCAAAAAGAGACAAGGAGGCCCACGGACAAACCAGAGCCTAACACGTGTCATCCAAGTGGCGGAGCATGGGGAAAATTTGAAAAATTTTCCAAAATGCAAAAGAGGTAAAATTCAAAAAAAATTCCCGCCGATCCGTTTTGGGCCTGTTTTTGCCCTAAATCTTCAAATTGCCATATCTTTCGATCCAGAGCTCAGTTTTTCACGTTCTTTATATCAATGGAAATATGGTGAAATTCTATACATGATTCTGAGGTCAATATTTCATTTTGGTTCATTTTGGAGAGAGAAAATTGAGAAATGTCTTTGGCATGTGGTAATGGCCAGAAATGACGTTTCAACAACCAGTTTTAATGCAAATACAGTTCACCGATTTCTCACCTACCACCATAATGAGATGAATTTAATGCAACCTAGAAGTGGTTGGGGTAGATTTGGATTTCCTCTCTCTTCCCTCTCTCATTCTTCATATAAATTGTAAGGAGGGGCTTCTTTCTAAATGTTGAACATTCTTGTTTTTCCCCTCCCTTCTTCTATTTGACAGGTGAATTTGTGGAGTTCAAACCTCCCATTTGAAACTATAATGCAACTTTGCATCTTGGCATTTTGTAGTGTATTGTATCAATCTTTGGAGCAAGTAATGCATGTCTGTGGATGATTCTCAACCCTCTCTGTGTTCGTTTGCATCTTCCTGATATTTCACTGCAAATTTGGTTATCTGTGCATGATCTTGCATCACATTTTAATGGTTTGTGTTTATTGGCAAGATAGGTGTTCTTCATTCCTCGGTGCATCACCTTTGTTAGTTTAGGTTTAATTTTATGCATCTTCTTACCCTGTCTCCTTGGCAAGTTAGATTAGATTTTGAGTAAACCCTCTGCATTTTTTTCATGTGCATCTAAACAGAGGAATAGGAACCGGCCTTCATCTGGAGAGATTTTCCGATTTCACAAGGTCCCACACTTGGGAAAAGCTCCATGTTATGCAATCGCACTGAGAGTCTCAACCCATCAAGTTGCAGACACTCAGGGGTACTGCTGATTTGCACTAACAGTTTTGGCATGCCTGGTGGGACCTTAGAGGTCTTCATTTTTATTACAACAAGATTGATGTGAACTTGTTGTAAGTTCCAGCTTTGAAGGAGCTTAAAATCACACATCTGGTGACTCCAAAAGAAGCATAATCCGCTGGTTTTAGCTGTCCAAGCTTGGCAAATTTATGAGAAGAATATAGACTAGGTCAAGAACTAGGGAGGAAGGATTGTTTGTTCATCTACACCTATCTCCAAGGAGAGAAAGAAGGGGAAGAAGATCTCAAATATCTCCATCTCCACCTAACAGAACCTTGTCAACACCTCCACCTGGTAGGCCTTTCATCCAATCAACAAGGGTTCTCAGGCCAATCAGAATGGCGCAACCACCGAATCCGTATGTCAATTTCACTAGCAGCAGCCCACTTTCTCTCAATGCACAACATCCAATGCCAGTTGCAGCATTGAATAACATTCCATACTTCACTGGAGAGAACCAGACTACTCCTGGTGATCATGTTAAAGAAATTTCCAACCTTTGTGAAATTCATGAAATCAATGAGATGCAAGTTGCTGTCAAATTGCTGGCATCCTCATTCAAGGGGAAAGCTTTACAATGGTTTAGGAGCCTTGCCTCATGTTCTATTCAAAATTGGAATCAGCTATGTATAGCCCTCCATGAGCAGTTTGGGGAAAATGGAGACAACTTGTCCCTTTTGAAGCAGTTAACAACTATCTAAAGAGCTCCCAATGATCAGCTGACTGATTTTAATTTCAGATTTCAAAGGACTTGGGAGAGGATTCCAGTGGTAGTAAGGCTAGTGGCAGAAGGTGCTTTTCTGTATTACCTTAAAGCCTTAAATTCTGATATTTCTATGTTGATTCAGTCTATGGGAGGCATAACTATCCCTATGGCTTATATCATTGCCATTAGGGCTGAAAATTGTTTGATTCAAGATGGAAAGCTAGCTCCTAGGCCTCCAATGCCATTATATCCAAGTTTAGAGAGCCCAAGTACTAGCTAAGTTCCTAATTTAGCTTCTATTCCCACTCCTAGAAATCAGAGCTCAAATGAAGCTTCTGCTTCATCTTCTAGTGCCTCAAACGAGCTTCAAGAAGTCATGAAGCAATTGCAAAATCTAGGTAATGAGCTGGTTACACTCAAAAGGAAGCAAGCTCAAGGTTTTAGACCTTCCTTCCAGCCTCAAGCTCAGCCTAACAGGCAGCCATATCAGCCTCAAAGACCACCCAATCTAGCTACAAATCAGAATCAAGCAAGGCCTCCTACCAACAGACCATTTCAGCCCAATAACCTCAATGTTGCATCCACATCCAGAGCTTTGGTACCGGTGCAAAATAACATGGTCCAAGAATATGATTGGTGTTTCCCATGCATTCATCCACATAACCAATCAATTTGCTTTAATGGTGCATTAAATCAGGCTCTTATGGTGTAAACCATTGGTGGGTTGCAAGAGTCCAGCCATGAAGAGGATCAACAGCAAGAAGCACCTCAGCAAGGAACATCTCCGAATGAAACTACTCTTGCCAATTGGCAGGCTAAAGATTTCTGTGGTATGAATCAAATACCCTCTCAAGGTGTTGTAGCCAACACAAGGTCAAAAAGGAGAAATTTTGGTGAAGGAAAGCCATTGGCTCCAAGTAATCCACAACCTTCTACCACTCCACAAGCTTTTAGAAAACAAAATGTAGTCTCAAACATGCAAGAAGCACCCAAACCAGCTCCGAAAACAACTCAAATACCAGTTGTTGCTCCCCACATGCAAGGGATGAATATGTAGACCAAGGGACAACAAAGAGATCCTTCATCACCATTTAGCATCATTGATCAGATGAAGAAGACAAATGTAAATATATCAATGTGGGAATCCCTATCTATCCCAGGCCAGAGAGATTTGCTACAAGTTTCCATGAAGGACTGGCCAACTTTGAATTAGCAAGTCCAAATGCAAGAGAAGGTGCTCACAAATTCTACCCAGCCTGAAGGGAATCATGGAGGATAGCAAGGTAAAATGTTGAAGCCCCCTCCTTTTTATGTCTCATTAATCATTGGAAACCAGTTGGTGCACAATTGCATGATTGATTCCGGGGCAAGTAGCTCAGTGATGCCCAAGCAAATAGTTGATTAGCTAGGACTTCAATATGAAACCATATCCAAAGGGGTAGTGCAATTGGATGGGACAATAGTAACAACAGTTGGGGTGATTAGAAACTTGATTCTTACCTTGCATGCATGTCCAAATTTTGTTGTTTTACAAGATGTATCAGTTATAGAGCTTCCACCACTCTTTGCCCTATGTTTGTCAAGAGATTTCACAGCTAAGATTGGAGGATATTTGGCTGCTGATTGGTCACACATGCTGTTCAGAACGAGGTATGGAACCAAAGCTACAATCAGGTCTGAACCTATTGCAAACTTCCACATTGAGCCCTACACTCCAAGTCAGATCAATGCCAACTATTCGGCATTTGATCAAGAAGATCACCCAAGCACTGATGAAGCTGACACCAAGATTGGAAGTATCTTGGATCTAACTCTTGATGAATGGGCAAACAAGGTACATGCTTTTGATCCTTATCAAGAAGTAGAAGAATATGAGCTAGGAATCTATTGCATACATGAAGAAAATCATCTTATTCCTAGCATCACCAAGCCAAACCACAAAGATGACAATGAGATATGGCAGTTTTTTTTTGATGGATCAAGGAGTAGACAAGGTGCCGGAGGGGGAGCCATGCTAGTTTCACCTCAAGGAGTAAAGTACTATTCAACTTTTAGATTTCAGTTTGCATGCTCCAATAACACTGTTGAATATGAATCCTTGATGGAAGGGATGCATTGGGAAATAAAGAGAGGAATAAAGAACTTGCAAGTCTTTGGTGATAGTGAATTGATTGTAAATCAGGTCAAAGGGCAACACGCTACCAAGAATGATCTACTCAAGTGCTACAAGAACAGGGTGTGGGACCTCATTGAATATTTTGAGGGCTTTGGCATCAAATCAGTCCCTAGGAAAGAAAACTAGGTTGCTGATAGGCTTGCAGCAGTTGGGGCAGCCTTTGACGTTGTGGAGAGCATTCAAAAAGATAAGGTACAACCAAACATCCATGTGATTGTGAGGCCTTCAGTGCCAGATAACAATGTAAGTTGGCAAGTGTTTGAAAATGATCAGCAAATCATCCATTTCTTGCAAGAAGAGGCTGAATTCTCAGCCAAAAATCAGGAAAAGTTAGAGTAGCAGTATGGTGATCAAGTGGTACAGCTGAGAACTAACAAGCTGCCCAAGGGACTTATCACTTTGGAGTCTATTTTCAATCCCAATGATCAGTTTAGGAAAGAGAAAGCAATCATTCAGGTCAAGAGAGAAGATTTAGTATCCATCTTGGTGGAAGAGAAAAAACCATTGCAAATTGGAAATATGACAACTGAACAAGAAAAGTATGAGTTCATACAGCTGTGTCAAGATTTCCCTGACGTGTTTGCTTGGAGCTACGAAGACTTGAAAGGTTTCAATCCCGAGTTAGCTCAACACACCATTGAGTTGGATCCAAATACTAAGCCCATCAGAAAGAAACAAAGGACAGTCAATCCACACATGGAACCTCTCATGAGGAAGGAATTGAACAAGTTGATTGAGTCAAGAATCATATTCCCAATCAAGCATTCTAGCTGGGTTGCCAACTTAGTTCCAATCAGAAAGAAGAGCGGAGAGATCAGTTTGTGCGTTGACTTCAGAGACTTGAATAGAGCATCTCTCAAGGACCATTACCCACTCCCTTCTATGGAGAAAATTTTGCAGGTGGTGGCTAGCTCTGAGAGGTTTTCACTACTTGATGGCTACTCGAGCTACAATCAAATTGTGGTGAAGGAAGAAGATCAGTTTAAGACAGCCTTCACAACCAAATGGGGAACATATGCATACATGAAAATGCCATTTGGGCTGTCCAATGCTGGAGCTACCTTCCAAAGAGCAATGGACATGGTGTTCAGAGGTTTGATCAACAACGTGGTGCTGATATACCTTGATGATATCACTATTTTTTCAAAGAATGCAGCAGACCACGTCTCTCATTTGAGACAAGTCTTCCAAAGGTGTAGGAGATTTGGAGTGTCTTTGAATCCTAAGAAGTGTATCTTCCTAGCACATGAAGGAAAGCTCCTTGGCCATATTGTCTCCAAAGAAGGATTAGTAATTGATCCAGAGAGGGTTGAAGCCATAAGAGCACTACCATTGCCAAGCCACAAGAAGGCCCTTCAGAGTTTCTTGGGGAGAATAAACTTTGTTCGGAGGTTTGTCCCAGATTTTGCAGCCCTTGTCAAACCTATCACCAAAATGTTGAAGAAAATCATGGATTTCAAGTGGACAGTAGAAGGCAAGGAGGGTTTTGAAGTAATGAAAGAATCCATCTCGCAAGCACCGACTCTCATCAACCCGGATTTCTCCAAGGATTTCATCCTCTATGCATTTGGAGGTAATGATACTATTTCTACCATTTTGGTGCAGCAGAACAAGGATAATGATGAGCATCCAATTGCTTTCTTCAGCCAAAGCCTGGAGGACTATGAGGTGAGATATTATTTTATTGAGAAGCATGTACTTGCAGTAATCAGAAGCTTGAAGAAATTCAAGCATCTAGTCTCAAACAACAAAGTTCAGTTGTTGGTCTCTCATGCGGGAGTAAAGGAATTCCTCCTCAACAAGGATTTGAATGAGAAAAGAGCAGGTTGGATCACTCGTGTCATGGAGTATGACATAGAGATAAAGGTCACCAAGCTGGTAAGAGGAAAAGGATTGTGTGAGCAACTAATTCTAGGCAAGCAAAAGGGAGTATGTAATGAAGAAGAGGCTATTTTGACAGTTCAAGACAGCCATGTGCAAGGTAGCACTTAAGAAGAGGATAATGTTGTCCCCACTCCTTGCTGGACCCAAGGTATAATGCACTTCCTAAGCATGGGCCTATGCCCTCTAGAGATGAATAAGACCCAAAGAAGACACTTCAGATTAGGCTATCTCATATGCCATAGTAGATGGTGTTTTGTTCAAGAAAGATGTGAATGGAGTACTGCTGAGATGTGTTGGTACAAATTAGATTCATATGGTGTTGGAAGAGTTCCATGGTGGATCAGCTGGTGGTCATTTTACACCAAGAGTGACAGCCCTAAAAATCATGAGGGTTGGTTATTATTGGCCCAAGATTTTTAGTGATTGCTTCGCGTGGATCAAAAGGTGCAAGAATTGTGCATTCTTCACAGGTAAAGAGAGACTTGCTGCCCTCCCATTGCATCCAATTTCAGTTGACCAGCCATTCATGCAATGGGGTTTAGACTTCATTGGAGTCATTAATCCCAATTCAAGCCAAGGACATAAGTGGATTTTGATAGCCACAGACTACTTCACCAAATGGACCGAAGCAGTAGCACTCAAGGAAGAAAATGAGTCTATCATCTTAGAATTCTATGAGGGGATAGTAACTAGATTTGGCATACCTACTACAATAATCTCAGATAATGCATTAGCATTCATTGGATCCAAGGTGACTGAATGGGCTATCAAGAATGGGATCTACCTAAGTACTTCATCAAACTACTACCCTCAGAGTAATGGCCAGGCTGAATCTACAAACAAGAACTTGTTGAGGATCATTAGGAGGACTCTTGATGAGAATCAGAGGTCTTGGCATACCAAAATGAAACCAACCTTATGGGCTGATAGGATAACTCCCAAGAGATCCACAGGTAACTCTCCATTCAGGCTTGTTTATGGAAGAGAGGCAATCTTGCCCATGTCACTTGAGTTGCCAACAGTGGAACTCATGAAGCAGTTAGAGTTGCTAGAGTTTGGGCCCATGGAGGTGAGATTTGCAGAGTTGATGGAGCTCCAAGAGATCAGAGATCAGGCATCCCAAGCAATGGGGAAGGATCAATCTTTGATCAAGAAGACCTTTGATAGGAAGGCCAAGAGTAGATCTTTCCAAGTTGGAGATCTAGTGTTAAAATGGGATGCAGATAGAGCAAAACTGGGAAGACATTCAAAATTTTATGCCATTTGGAGTGGCCCATACATGGTCACAAAGTGTAAGGACATAAAGGCCTTCTAATTGTCTTCATTGAATGACGAGGAACTGCAGATTCCAATCAATGGAATCTATCTAAAGTGTTGCTTCTAAAGGGAAATTCTCCATCTTGTAAATATTAGCTTAGGTTTTCATTCCTCCAAGTGCTTGTGCACACAGTTTTGCTGTAGGTTCTTTTGCTTTCCCTAAGTGCTTTGGCACAGGCTTGTTTTCCCTGGAGATGTTTTGCAGCTCTCGCTTCCATCGTGTGATATTCCATCTTCCTCCATGCAACATTCTAAGTTAGTTGGGATTCTGAACAGACAACTCATGACTCCATGCCCAATGAATGCTTCAGGAATCTGGCCATTCTTCATCTAGTAGGCAGATAACCCCACTGAGTCGCAATAATTGTTATCCAAAATTCACCCCTCAAGGTAATTTTGATAACCTGCAGCAAATTATTCAGTCCCGAGTAAGTAGATTGATTCAAGGCCTAAAATCATGTTTTTTTGGCCCCCCTTGGCCTTTTCTAACTCTCCCATCCAAGAAGAGATCCCAACAAGTTGAGAAAATAGAAAAAATGCAAAAAATAAGGTTGTAGGACTGTTTTAAAGCATTTCGGGTCTGAAGGGTTCAGGTCGTACTGTGGTTCGTCATACCAAGCTTGGGGCCGAAAAAGTAATAAAATCAGCTAAGTCTTTTGTCCTAGGCAGTCCACGGGACAGTTGGGACATCGGGACGTGAAGGATGCAAAAATCTGAAATGGTCGAGAACAAAGAAAAATCACCTAAGTTTTGTTTCGCGCGGTTTGGGACAGTCGGGATGAAAGTACATGCGGGATGTGAATCGGCCGATTTGCCGAAAGACATTCCATTTCGGGCGGTCTGGAGATATTTGTCCCAGGTAGTCTGGGACAGTTGGGACAAAGGTATGTGAGGGATGCGTGGGATGGAAAAAGGTGAAAAAGCTGAGAGTAGGACAAGGAAGCCGGAATTGGCCGAAGTAGGAGATTTTTGTCCGGGAAAGTTGGGACAAAGGTATGCGAGGGACGCGTGGGACACGAAAAGGTGAAATGGCAAAAAAGAGACAAGGAGGCCGGTGGATGAACCAAAGCCTAAAATGTGTCATCCAAGTGGTAGAGTGCGAGGAAAATTTGAAATTTTTTCCAAAATGCAAAAGAGGTAAAATTCAAAAAAATTTCCCGCCGATTCGTTTTGGGCCTATTTTTGCCCTAAATCTTCAAATCACCATATCTTTCGATCTAGAGATCGGTTTTTCACGTTCTTTATATCAATGGAAAGATGGTGAAATTATCTACATGATTCTGGGGTAAATATTGCATTTTGGTTCAGTTTGGAGAGAGAAAATCTATAAATGTCTCTGGCACGTGGTAATGGCCAGAAATGACATTTCAACAACTAATTTTAATGCAAATACAGTTCGCCGCTTTCTCACCTACCGCCATAATGAGATGAATTAAATGCAACCAAGAAGTGGTTGGGGTAGATTTGGATTTCCTCTCTCTTCCCTCCCTCATTCTTCCTATAAATTGTAAGGAGGGGCTTCTTTCTAAATGTTGAACATTCTTGTTTTGCCCCTCCCTTCTTCTCTTTGGCAGGTGAATTTGTGGAGTTCAAGCCTCCCATTTGAAACTGTAATGCAACTTTTCCTCTTGGCATTTTTTAGTGTATTGTATCAATCTTTGGAGCAAGTAATGCATGTCTGTGGATGATTCTCAACCCTCTCTGTGTTCATTTGCATCTTCCTGATATTTCACTGCAAATTTTGTTATCTGTGCATGATCTTGCATCACATTTTAATGGTTTGTGTTTATTGGCAAGATAGGTGTTCTTCATTCCTTGGTGCATCACCTTTGTTAGTTTAGGTTTATTTTTATGCATCTTCTTACCATATCTCCTTGGCAAGTTAGATTAGATTTTGAGGAAACCCTCTGCATATTTTTCGTGTGCATCTGAACAGAGGAATAGGAACTGGCCTTCATCCAGAGAGATTTTCTAATTTCGCAAGGTCCCACACTTGGGAAAAGCTCCATGTTATGCAATCGCACTGAGAGTCTCAACCCATCGAGTTACAGACACGCAGGGGTGCTACCGATTTGCACTAACAGGTCCTTTTGAGATCTTGGAGCGTATTGGCCCGTTGGTCTACCGTCCAACATTGCTACATATCTTGTCTTGCATACATGATGTGTTTCATGTTTCATTTCTTAATAGATATGTTGTAGATCCTTCTCATGTGTTAGATTGGACATCATTACAGGTGTAGGATCAGGGGTAGGTGATGGTGGAGTCCCTTTGCATCCTAGATTTTAGGACCTTGGGCCTTCAAGGCAGAGAGGTTGATCAGGTTTGGGTGTAGTGGGATAGATATGATGAGACTATAGCTACATGCGAGGATGCTACCTTATTACAAGTTCAGTTTCCACATTTGTTCTAGTGACTTCCAGGAGGAAGTCAAGTCTAAGGAGAGGGGAGTGTAGTGCCCACTTCCCTTTGACACCTTTTGATACTGATCTTGATATTGTTAATTACATTATGGACATTATTATAATTTTGATTTAGTATGATGTTAGATGTTGGATCATGGATTATTGTTGATCTTGATTTATTTATGATGCATGATGATTATTAGAGACACTTCATATGTGGATGATGATATACTATTTGACATGGATATATTATGAATGTTGTTTGGACATGTGATTTTTTTGGATATTGTGATTAGATCTAGAAAATGGACATTATATGATGATGATATAGTTGTTGATATATATTTTAAGTGATATTGTTGATTGACTTGATGTTGTTGTGATTCATATGTATATATGATTTTGTGATTATATTTATATCATGTTGGATGTTCTGATATGGCCACGAGGATGAAGGAGGTATTTGTGTTTTGTAGGTTAAACTATCACAATAAACATTGGGGGATTGGAGACCAACCATATTAGAATTCTAGATTAATTCAACAAGGTCACCATGGCAACATGCTTTTTGTGTGTGGGTTGTTTTTGTTAGGGATTCCCACGGGGAGATTACCTTTGAATGTGACCAAGGGGTTTTGTGTATTTTATTAATGTGGTTTCTTTTTATTATTGTTGCATGTGTTTATTTTGTGATGCATTTACCCCTTTCCTTATTCTTTTAATTGTGGAGTATTAATGTGAGTAATCACGTTGTTAAAATAAATAAATCTATCAAATTTGGGATATAAGAAAGTAATTATAGAAGTTGTCTACTCTTGTATTAAATGTGGTAAGTGATGTGTAAGTATGTGTCAGAGTTGTGTAAGTCATATTTTGGAGTATGAAACACTCCACCTCCTTAAAAATTCGAATTTGTCCTTGGAGACTATTTTTAGAGGCTTGTGGGATAATTAAACTTGTCCCATACCTCTTAATTTTATTTACCAACCATATCTATGGTTGGAGGGTTGATTTTGGACCTTTTTTAATGTATTTTGGGAAGATAAATTGTAAGTTTTAATTGTACTCTTCTTACATTTTATTAATTTCTATCCTTTAGGGTGTGGGCTTTTTGGAGTGTGTAAGTTTATTTGTCATATTATTCACCCACCTCTTTATTGTGCTTTAGAGAATTAATTTGAATTTTGTGTTAGAGTTAAGGATGTGTGATGTGACATCCTACATGGATCCACCTCATCCTCTTCTCTTCTCTCTTCTATAAAATTAATACTCCTTGCTTTGTTTTGGGTTGTTGAACTTTTGGAATGCTTCCTTGGGGCAAATTTTCCTTGGCTGTTTGGAGCTCTTGTTGATTTTGGAGGAGATTGGAGAGTATTTCATACTTGGGCATTGCATATTTTGGGACTGTATTTTATCATTGAAAGCTTGTGGTTTTGGAACAAAATCTACATGGAGAGGTAGGATCTTAGCTCTTCATATATGTTTTTATTTATTTTTATGTTTGTGTGAATGGTGAATGTTTTGTGTGTTTGTTGGCTAGTTGGGTAGACTACCTAAGAATGGTGTAGGAGAAGGCTATAGGGAATCCATATTGGGGGGCATAAGGGAATGCCAATGGCATCAGAATTCTTGTGGAGGGAGTTTGGGATTGGGATCCACCATGGAAAATAAATAGCTTGCATTTCTTACTTTGTGGGGGGCATAAGGAAATTTGTGGGGGACATAAGGAGGGATTGTGGGGGGGCATAAGGATACATGTGATGATTTATATTGGTGATTTGTTACAGGTTGATACACAATTACCATTGGGAGGCATAAACAGCTTCCCCCATAGTTATTGCTCCTTTGGATTGCATGATGAAGCCTGAGTTCTGTCTTAATGTTCCAATGCAGTTGTAAACTATTGTTCTATTTGACATGTTGAGTGAAGGAGAAGATCAAAATTGAACAAAATTTTATAAGTTAAAATTTACCAGTTTTCTTTTAAAAATCCTGTAGAAAATTTTCTTAAAATTAACCCCTTAAAATTTATCAAAATCTAAAATAAATTATTCTTGTGCAAAGAGGGTGTCGAGAGCTTTCCAGAAAGACCCCATTTTCCCAAAACTGAGCTCTCTATCAAAAGTTATGGACTTCTGAAGTTTTCTTCACTTGGCATTAAAATCTTGGGAAAATTTTCCTTGGCGGGCTGGTGGCCTAAATTTTTCCCTTGGGACTTAGGAAAAATTTTAGGAAAATTTTCAAAATTTTATCCACTGCCCTGTAACCAATTAGAAGCTGCCATGTGGCCTCACAAGCCAATGGTGGAGGCGCGACACCTTTTTCTTCCTTGGCACTTTTTAAAATTTTGGAAATTTTTCTCAGTTTCCTCCACCAGCCCGCAATCCAACATCTAATCGGGTAGTGCCATGTTGCATGACGGAGGGGTGGAACTTTTGAAACTTTATCCTTTTTCAGAAAAAAAAAATTTGTATTTTTTTTTAATTATCTCCATGGCCCCACACTCCTTCCGTTGCCTTGGAAAAATCATTTCCGTGGACACGCAGGCACGCACATGAAATTTACCCCTTTTTACCCCCCTTTGGCAAATTCTCCCAAACATCTCCACCGCCTTGCCTTCCCTCATTTTTCCCCACTTTGGCTTAGAGGGTACCACGTGTCCTTGGTAGACCCGCAGGAGCACGGGTGAAAAATAAATTTTTTGCCCAACAAGGGAAAATTTTAAAAAACCTCCCCACGGCCCGCCAACCCGCCTTTTGAGAAAATTTTAACCCCTGGGTCCGCAGACCCACTCTTGGGGGAAAATTCTCACCCCAAGGCCCGTCGGCCCATAACTTGAGTTTTATGAGGAGTTAGGAGGACTTCTTTATATAAATGGAAAGGTGAGGAAATTTCCTATCCAATGGGAATGATTTAGAGAATTTTTGAATGCATTAAGTGTGAGAAAAATCAAGTTGAAACTTTAAACATGTTAGAGAGTGGGTAAGGTGAGGAATTTCCCTCTAAACCTTTAAAACCTTCTAACCCTAAATTTTGGACCTTGTGACTCTAATAATTGTTGATAAGAGAAAATTTTATTCTTGTGGACTTGAATTGTTCTAGAACTTGTTAGTGGTAGTTGCCTCCTTATAACCTGGTAGTAGACTCTTTTAAACAAAAAAAAATATTCCATAATTTTCCAATCTACTCCTAGGTTGTTTATTAGGTCTCTAGAGGGTTTTTTTAATGGGTTTTACAATTGGTATCAGAGCAGTGGTTTAAAATCTTGGACCATTGGGCACAATAGAAATTTTGAGACATGAAACTTAAACCTAACACACTTTTAAATCTAGAAAAAAACTTAGTTAGAAATTGCATATTTTAGTAAACATGGAAATTGAATAAAACTTAGAAAAATGAACTAACTCTCACCTTGGTTTGTGTAGGAGGCACAGATGGGATGAGGGGAATTTTCACATAGACCCAGACCTACCACCACAAGATCAAGCTATAGCAGCCATCCTACCCCAAATTTGGTAGACTCTTCCGGAAGTTAAATCTTATCTACGTTGAGGTTCAGCAGGAGGACGTACAACCAGAGATGATAAGGACATTTCCATTGAGGGTTTGGTATCTCCTCGACCTAGCGAGGAGCATAGAGGAGAGAAATCCCATGCAGAGTCATCCAGGGTGGAGTTACCACAGAGGGGATAAGGTGACATAGTTTTAGAGCATAAAGAGAGGTCTCGGAGCCCAAGGCTTAGGGATGAGCATGCAGAGAGACCTAGAGTCCATCAGACCACAACTACAGATCACATCAGAGAGATCCTAAAGCTTCAAACCTCACATTATTTAGGTGACAAAGGTGGGTTTCAGGTAGAGGCCTAGATAGTGATCTTGAGTAGTTATTTCAAGCTTTTTCCTTATTCTAGGAACACGAAAGCTCGTGTTACGATCCATCTACTGAGGGATGGAGCAGGAGTCTGGTGGAGGATAGAGGAGCAAAAGCTCCATATTGATTATGATAAAGTGACCTAGGAGATATTTGAGGAGAGATTTAGGAGCAAATATTTGTCATGGAGGTTCATACAATAGTGGATAAATGAGTTTCATGACCTCCGACAGGCATCTCTTTCAGTAGCAGAGTATGAGAGTTGGTTTTTGGATCTACTTCAGTATGTTGAGTACATGCAAGATGAGAAAGTGTGGATCCATAGGTTCATTTGAGGCCTGAATCTAGAAATTAGAGGTACAGTACAAATCCATTATCCACAGACATTAGCTAAGTCTGTCGAGAAGGCATACATAGTAGAGGAGACTTGGGGGTAGACCCAATAGGCTAGAGACCGAGTCTAGATCCACATACAACAGATGTAGGATAGTAGATTGAGGGGGCCAATACCTCTTCCTCATGGTGTTTAGGGTTCAGCATAGTCATCCTTTAGACCATAGCAGTAGTAGCAGTAGTCATGCCCACCTTCTAAACCTCCACAGATAGTTGATGCACAAAAAGGTCAGAGTATGGTGCCTCCTCCTAGGGGTCCCATTAGGACATAGGGTGGACCTAGAGCTCAGTCAACAGGAGCTCACTAGCAGAGACCTTAGTAGACTATAGCCATATCATCAAGATCCACACTAAAGACTTCCAAAGAACCTACTAGAGATGCTACTCATTGGGAAGGATCAAGTTGTTGTTTTGGTTATGGTGTTACTAGACATTTTTGGAGAGACTACCCATAGAACCCTAACAACAAGGCTAAGACAGATCTCAGAGTCGATTGTTAGTGACATGGGACGCAGCCATAGGATTTATGCAACAGTTGAGAACCATCAGGCCGAGCATCAGAGTACAGTCATTGATACTACAGGTAGCATCGGGGGTATTCCTACCTCCATTTTGTTTAATTCTAGTCCTTCTGATTCTTTCATTGCACCATCTTTAGTAGAGTGATGCAAGCTAGTGGCAGTTCGGTAGGATCATAGTTGGGATGTTGAGATGGCTTCTAGAGCCATGATCTCTGTAGAATCCTTAGTTAAGGAGTGTGTAGTGGATTTGGGACCTTTCACCACTACCTCAGATCTCTAAATTCTTCCTTTGGGCTCGTATGGAGTCATTTTGGGTATGGATAGGTTATCTGCAGATAGGGCCAGGATGGATTATTACCGCAAGACTATATCTTGTGTAGATGATTTGGGAGTTAAGTCAGTGATTTCAGGGGTCAGGAAACCCATTACTATTCATACCATCTCCGCTATGCATCTTAAGCATTGCATGTGACGAGGTTGTCAGATCTATGATGTTACAGTTAGTGACAGACTAGAAGATGGGTCTAGTGGACCATTGCTAGATGATCACCCCATTTTGAGAGAGTTTACAGATGTCTTTTCAGGGGAGCTACCAAGTTTACCACCCCCATGTGAGATTTATTTTAACATAGATTTGGTTCCTGGAGAAGAGCCTATCTCATGAGCACCTTATCAGATGACCACACAAGAGCTTTGTGAGCTCATGTTGTAGCTTGAGGGCCTTCTTGACAAAGGCCTTATCTATCCTAGTGTATCCCCTTGGGGTACACCGATGATCTTTGGGAAGAATAAGGATGGATCCTTATGGTTGTGTATTAATTACCACCAGCTGAATAAGATAATGATCAAGAATCTTTATCCCCTTCCTCACATTGATTATTTGTTTGATTAGATGAAGGGAGCCACGGTTTTCTATAAGATTGATCTTAAGTCAGGTTACCATGAGTTGAGGATTTTAGAGTTGGACATTTATAAGACCGCTTTTCATACGAGATATGACTACTGTGAGTTCGTAGTGGTGCCTTTTGGTTTGACTAATGCCCCCATAGTGTTTATGAGTTTGATGAATGGGGTATTTAGGACATTCTTAGATTGCTTCATGCTCATCTTTCTTGATGACATTTTTATTTACTCACGTATGCGTGAGGAGCATGAAGGGTACCTTCGCCAGGTTCTTTAATGTCTTCGTGAGTAGTAGTTTTATGAGAACTTGGAGAAGCGTACATTATTTCAGATGGAAGGGAAGTATTTGGTTCATATCATTTATGGGGAAGGTATCACCATTGATCCTTCAAAGATTAGAGCCATTATGGATTGGCTAACACCCACTACTTGTGAATGAGGTGTTACAGCTTCATGGGACTTAAATTTAGGGTATTACAAAATAAGAGAGATTTGTTCAGGATACTTCTCTCAGATCACACATTTCTATTGGTACTTCTCCTTACCGAGGAAAGTTGAAGTAGTTTGTTTGGTCTAGACTAATGTGAGGAAGACTTTAGGACATTCAAGGACATGTCTTGACTGACAATACCTATCCTTACAGTTTATGGATCCGAGAAGAAAGTGAGATTTTTGTTTATATGGATGCTTTCTTTAGTAAAGTGATTGGAAGACCCATTATGCAGGAGGGAATAGTAGTGGTTTTTGAGTCTCAAAAATTCAAAGATTACGAGATTAATCATCCAACTCGTGATCTTAAGCTTGCGGCAGTTTTTCACACCTAGGTTTGATGGAGAAATTTTTTTCTTGGTCGAAGATTCACACTCAGGACAAGATCATTTAAGTCTTTGTCACCCTCTTCACGTAGACTCAATCTCAATGCACTCGTTAGCGGCGTTGGATGGAGTTTTCTACGTGTGCATGATATGGAGATAGAGCATGCGAAAGGGAAGGAGAATGCGGTAACAGCTGCTCTTAGCAGACGGAGACATGTGGCTATGGCCACCTCAGTGAGCATAAATTTACAGAGTAGGATTCTTCAACACCTTCCTCTTGATAGCTTCTACATTGCAGTTCGAGTAGGAGATTAAGTTTCAGAGACCCCTTGAGGGTAAGTTTGATGGTTTCTACTTAGAGATAGATGGTCTTCTCAGGCAATAGAGGCCATGGATTTATTTTCCCAGAGATGGAGGCTTGAGGTAGGACATCTTGGCAGAGGAAAATTGAGCACCCTATTCAACCCATCACAGAGGTGAAGATGATGCACGACACCTTGTGACAGTTATATCATTGGAGAGGACTTCAGAGAGACGTGGCCTAGTTCGTGTCACAATGTTTAGAGTGCCAGAGAGTTAAGGCTGAGCATCAGCATCTAACTGGCCTTCTCTTTCCTCATGTTATACCGGAATGGAAGTGGGACACCATTTCCATGGATTTCATTGTTGGGCTACCGATGTCGAGTTATCACCACGACGCCATCATGGTCACGGTTGATAAATTGACAAAAGTGGCTCACTTTTCTCCAGTGAAGACCACTTATACAGCTAGAGCAGTAGCACAGGTATATTTGGATGAGATCATCAAATTGCATGGGATTCTAGGGAAGATCATTAGTGACAAGCGATCCTTTGTACACTTCACATTTTTGGACTACCATAGCAGTATGCCCTCGGGATGAAGAATCAATTTCAGCATAACATATCACCCTAAGATAGATGGAAAGACTGAGCGAGTGATTTAGATTTTGGAGGACATGCTCAAGATGTATGTGATGGATTAGTAGTCTAAATGAGAGGAGTACCTATACTTGGTGGAGTTTTCCTACAATAAAAGTTCTCAAAGTTCTATAGGCATGGCTCCTTTTTAGGCTTTATACGGTAGAGAGTGCAGAGACACCTCTTAGTTGGGACATGATAGAAGGATAAGGTTTCTCTTGGACCAGCATTATTCCACAGGACATGGAGTAGCAGGTGGTGTTGATTAGGCAAATATTGTAGGAGGCACAAGATAGATAGAAGAAGTATTCATATCAACATAGGATCGACCGTAGTTTTGATTGTGGGCATGAAGGTGTTCCTTATGTGTCAGGCCACACAATAGATCCCTATCCATTACGGAAAGGGTTCTAAGTTAGCTCCTAGATCCATTGGTCCTTTTGAGATCTTGGAGAGTATCAGTCCCTTTGGCCTACCGTCTAGAATTTCCAACTAGCTTGTCTCGTATACATGATGTGTTTCATGTTTCAGTTCTTAGGAGATATGTTGCAGATCCTTCTCATGTGTTAGATTGGACATCATTGTAGGTGCAGGATCAGGGGCAGGTGATGGTGGAGCCCGTTTGCATCCTATATTGTAGGACCCTGGGCCTTCGAGGCAGAGAGGTTGATCAAGTTTAGGTGTAGTGGGACAGATATGATGAGACTGCAGCTACATGGGAGGATGCTACCTTATTACGAGTTTAGTTTCCACATTTGTTCCAATGACTTCCAGGAGGAAGTCGAGTCTAAGGGGAGGGGGATACATTGCCCACTTCCCTTTGACACCTTTTGATACTGATCTTGATATTTTTGATTACATTATGGACATTATTATAATTTTGATTTAGTATGATGTTAGATGTTGGATCATCGATTATTGTTGATCTTGATTTAGTTATGATGCATGATGATTATTAGAGATAATTCATATGTGGATGATGATATACTATTTGACATGGATATATTATGAATGTTGTTCAGACATGTGATTTTTTTGGATATTGTGATTACATCTAGAAAATGGACATTATATGATGATGATATAGCTGTTGATATAAATTATAAGTGATATTGTTGACTGCCTTGATGTTGTTGTGATTCATATATATAGATGATTATGTGATTATATTTATGTCATGTTGGATGTTCTGATATGGCCATGAGGCTGAAGGAGGTATTTGTGTTTTACAGGTTAAACTATCACAACAAACATCGGGGGATTGGAGATCAACCACATTGGAATTCTAGATGAATTCAACAAGGTCACCATGACAACATGTTTTGTGTGTGTGTGTTGTTTTTGTTAGGGATTCCCATGGGGGAATTATCTTTGAATGTGACCAAGGGGATTTTTGTATTTTATTAATGTGGTTTCATTTTATTATTGTTACATGTGTTTATTTTTTTATGCATTTACCCCTTTCCTTATTCTTTTAATTGTGGAGTATTAATGTGAGTAGTCATATTGTTAAAATAAATAAATCTATCAAATTTTGGATATAAGAAAGTAATTATAGAAGTTCTTGGCTCTTGTATTAAATGTGGTAAGTGATGAGTAAGTATGTGTAAGAGTTGTGTAAGTGAGATTTGGGAGTATGAAACACTCCACCTCGTTGGAAATTCAAATTTGTCCTTGGAGGCTTGTGGGACAAGTAAAACTTGTCTCATACCTATTAATTTTATTTACCAACCATACCTATGGTTGGAGGGTTGATTTTAGACCTTTTTAATGCATTTTGGGAAGATAAATTGTAAGTTTTAATTGCGCTCTGTTGGTGCCATTTTTGAGCTTGCACCATGTTGCCCTAAATTTTCAAATCTATATCTACTCAAAAAATGTTTTATCCTTTGATTTGATGGTCTGTAATTCTTCCCCTCCAGTTGGAATGCTTTAAAAATGCTCACAAACTTGTTATTTTACCCTAATTTGAAGGAATATTCCAAGTTTGCCCTTTTTCTGTGCCCTAGTTTTTCCAATTTTGCGGGCTATGTCATTTTTCCCTTTGCCAGATCATGGAAAAAATTGAAATTGATCAATTCATACTTGTTTGTATTTGAAAATCCAATCCCAAGGTCGAAAATGTTTAGAAATCATGCTTCAGTTGATTCAAAATCAAAAATCTGCCATCCTTGGTGAAAAAATTGAATTCTAGGGCATCCCTGGAATTTTTTACATTTTGACGGTCAGACGGGCATCATTTTACCCATCAAATTCATCCTCAGAAGGTATTTGGTATGTGGCAGGTTTCTAATTGGCTGAGGAAAAGTAGGGAAGTGTTGTAACTTTTCATTTTTCACCTTTTTCAAAGATAGTGGGGCATTTTTGGGCCCAGGGGACACCTTTTTTCCAAATTTGCCTACGTGGCATGTTCTGATTGGCAGGGGGATGGTGGGTGGTCGGATTCCCTTAAAATTTTTAGACCTTATTTTGCAAAAAATTAAAATTAAAAAATTGGCCCAAAACCCTGCAGCCAATCCGGAGTGGACATGTGTCCTAAAAGACCAAAAAGGGAGGAGCGGGCCGATGGGGGACTTAGAGTTTTTTAGCTCTATTTTTCTAAAGTTTCAAAATTAGTTTTGCCCATACTCCAATCAAAGGAGGACACATGGCAAAAATCAATGTGAGGGCAGAGTGGGTTTGGCGGGGCCGGCGGAGGTAAAAGGGGATTTTTTCCCTTTTGAAGCAAAAGAATATTTAAAGTGAAAATTTTGGAGCGCGGCCCCATGGCCAATCACAGGTGGACATGTGTCCAACAGAGTCAGAGGGAAGTACGGGCTGCAGAAGGAAAAGGGAAAATTTTCCCTTTTGGTCAAAAAATGACGTTATGAGCAAAAATTTGGAAGCCGCAGGCCCCATTGTGAATCAGTGATAAACACGTGGTGAAGGAAAAGTTGGTCGGTGGTTCGGCAGAAGGAAAATTGAAAATTTTTGCTTAGAAAAAAAATGGGAGTTAAAATGAAATTTTGGGCCGAATCTCCACAACAAATCAGGAAAGGACACATGTCTAAAAAGGAAAAAGGCAAAAGAAGGGGCCGAAGGAAAATTTTATGACTTTTTGCCTTTGTTGTCTAAAAGGTGAAAAATGAAAAATGGCTCCACTCCAATCTAGGTGAGACACGTGTCACATTTTAAGGGTCAAAGGCGGGCAGAGTGGGTCAGTGGGCCGGCAGAGGCAGGAGAGAATTTTTTCCAATTTTCAAAGAAGGCTTAAAATCAAAATTTGGAGCGCTGGCTTGCAACGAATCACAAGGAGACACGTGGTAAGGGAGAAATCAGAGGTGCGGGCCCATGGGGCAAAAGGTCAAATTTTTCCAATTTTCCAAAAAAAGGTCAAAATGCATAGAATTGAAGTGTGATTTCAATGGGACCCACCAAATGTCACGTGTCAGCTCTAAAATTCAAAGGTGGAGGGGCAAAGAAAAAGGTCAAATATTTCCAAATTTTCAAAAGGTCATAAAGTAAATGTTTTAAAACTGGTCCCGATCCAATCATTTTTTGCCACGTGTCTGGCCTTATCCAAAAAATTAAAAAGGTAACTCAAGCTTATTTCTAAGTCCGCATCTTCAATGTGGAGGGCCAAGATTTAAAGATGGATAAGATCAACGGTTGTTGTGCATCCATTTGTTTTGACCACCATGGGAGCTCCAAGAATCTTGGAATCATGATTTTTGCATCAAAATTCATCAAATGTATAGTGGTCTTGTGTCATCTTGGCCTTCCAGGATCATTCGGATAACTTTCATGGCTTAATTATTTGATCTGAGGTGATTTTGAAATAAATTTTTCCCCAATCCGTCCAAAAATGTGAAATGACAAAATCAAAGGTTGCAGAGGTAGTTTGAAAAGGTAAAAAGATGAAAATGATGAGTCAAATGTGTTTTCTTGCCTCAATGATGCAAAATGTTCTTGTAGGATGGATAATGATCTAGATATTTGTAATGATTTAATCTTTTTAGAAACACCTGGCAACTCTTGTTGTTTTTTTGTTTGATGTCATTTTCATTGAATCATGAGGAATTGTTGTAACAAAATTGATCCCTTGGAATATTCTTTTCTTGGCAAAGAAGGATCAAATGTGGCAAGAGATATATAATGCATTTTTGGATAAATGCAAGGCATTGGAAAAATTTGAAAAATAATGAGCAAATTATGAGAGAAAGCTCATCTTCTGAGAAACCCACCAAAGAACCAGGATAATTTCTTCTGTGTTGGATCTTCATGTATGTGAGTTGGTTACAAGTGTATAGCCATCACACAGCTCTGAGATTATTCATGAAACTCTCCCCTGCTGATGAATCTAACAAGCTTTTGAGTTAATCTGTGTTTTTTGTAGGCAATATGGTGTCTGTTATCATTTTTAAATGCCTGCAAATAGTTTTCATTGTTCTTGTTGCAATCTTGCATTGAAAGTATTTAGAAATCACACATGATCTCCATTTCTGGTTGATAGTTTAGTGGCATTTGCAATCTCATATTTAGAAGAGCCTTCATCTGATAAGGAGATAAAAAAATTTAAAATCACTTTACCTTCCTTGACTATAGAGATTTCTTGTAAGCCTTTGGGGGCACCTTAGGCGTGGTTTGATCAAGGATTTTTGTGTTTAATTGAGTTCTTTACTTCAAGATTTTGTGGTGAGTTCTCAAAGATTGTGTGAAGAGTGCTACCTGGGTTTTCATTTATGTCTCTTCTGGTTGAAAGAATGTCCTGATTATTTGAAGCATTTTATCTGATAGTTGTTTCAAGTATTGTAGAGATTGTCAAAGATCTAATATATCCCAGTTTGTCTCATCAAAACCCTACCAAAAAATCATTCTAAACAACCCATTCTACCCATACTACCCCTGCATCTGCATTGTGTGTCAACAAAAGGATACAATCCATTTACAAAAATCCACAAAGAAAATTAGGATTATACAATGTCTTCAGTAACCCTTGCCTTGCATTGAAAATATCTCCATAATCTAGGTGTGACAACTTGTGAAAGTCAGATTTGGAGTATTGATCATATTTTTCATCAAGGTCTTTTCATACTATTTGCATAAATTGAGGGATATCTTCATCTCCTTCACCATTTGGGGGTTACAATATAGGTTCTCTTACCTTGGTTGAAAAGGAATCAACCTAAAATAGTGAGGGTCAGATCAAATCCTTTCAAAGTGCTATCCATCTCTCCACAAATCTGAGTGCCAGTTAGATCACCTCCTCGGCTAAAAAATGACACACATCATGATCTATCTAACTTCAAGCTTCATGCCATATCTCTGATGCTTCTCAGACTGAAATGGAGAACAAATTTCGATACCAACACTTTCTGGCACCATCGCCGAGGAGTTATTTGAATTTATTGGTGTTTGTGGAGTGTTTGAAGAGTTTGAGCATTTGTGTATTCAAGTATTTGAGCTGCTACATTGTTAAAATATAATTCTATGCTTCATATCTTCAAGTTTTAAACAAGGGTTTATAATTTTTTCTACCCTTTTTCCATTTCCTAGAAGTTCATACACTTTGGGTGCATTGTGATTGATTGATTTAAGAAGAGGAAGGCCTGATTTATAAATCCTTGCAAAGGTTTCAGTACTAGCAAACATTTGATAGATTATTTTAGTGCATTCTTCCACAACTAAGGTGAAATTCCTTAGTGGTGACTCCATGCTGATTTGATCTTGAAAATACCAGTTGTCTTACCTTTCTGTCATTTATAATTTGTTTCTCAAATCTATAAAACTGGAAGGAAGAATATCTCTCTTTATCAAGGACTCTGCTAAGAAGTTGTTTACAGATTCAAGAAACTCAGAGCTAGAGGGAAGAAAAGTGTGGAAAGTGGTTGGAGACATAGCTGTAAGAAAGGAGATCCCCATTGTTGAATTTGAAAGTGAGTAGCTTGTTATTGAGAACTGCAATTCTTCTTCAAGTGGATCTGATTCAGACAATCCTATTGCTGATTTGATTTCCCCATCAGGTGAGGAACCTTCTTGTGCATTTGAAAGTCTTGCTCTTGAATCTTCTCCTGTATTTTCTAAATTTGCTAGAGATCATCAAGAAGGAGAGCCCTTAAGAGAGATTTGTTTTGAATATTTCATTCCCATTCCCCAAAGACCTCTCACTCCTCATCATTTTGTTTCTCCTCCAAGATCACCACCATAAAATAACATGGCTCAGCCTAGACCTCAATTTGTTGTTAACACCTTTGGTCTTATAAAATTTAGAGGAATGGATGGTTACCCAAATGTTGTCCCACAAGATGTCAGAAATAGGTTGCCAAAATTCCAGGGCAACAATGCTATTATTGGTGATCAGCATCTCAAACTTTTTGATAATATGATGGAATATTTTGAGATAGAGTTTGAGGATGTATATGTCAAATTGTTTATTCATACAATAGAAGAGGATGCTAGGCATTGGTACAAGGCT
The DNA here is from genome assembly GCA_019776745.2 of Taxus chinensis. NCBI lineage: Eukaryota > Viridiplantae > Streptophyta > Pinopsida > Cupressales > Taxaceae > Taxus > Taxus chinensis. Next base: position 38,288,600 of record CM034148.1, on the reverse strand, counting down.
CTGCCTGATAATTCTATTGACTCTTGCACTGAAATAAAGAATGCATTTAGGTTGCAATATGGTGACAAGACTGATCCTAGATTTCTTTTGTCTAAGTTTGAGAATATCAAGAAGAACCCTAATGAATCATTCAATGACTTCAACACAAGGTTTAACAAAACTTTGATAAGGATGCCTGTTGGTTTGAGGCCTTGTGATGAATCTTGTTTAATCAAATATGCAGATGCATTTGATAAAAAGGCAGCCTATTACCTAAGAGACAATAACCCTACCAATCTAAGACAAGATTTCACCATGGTACTTCAAATTGAAAACAATATCAAGGCTGTTGGGAAACCTCTCAAGGAAGATGGTGTAAAATTGATAAACCCTGAAAAACCTCAAGCTAGCAAAGGTGCTGATTTGGAAGAGGTTGTGAAAAATTTGGTAGGGGTTGTCAAAGAAATCTCATTCAAGTTGGCAAGAGCTGAGAAGGGAATTGGGCAGACTTCACAAGGTCAGCCAAGAGCACAAAACCATGATAGATTTTCCAATCATCCTAGAGGTGATCAAAGGGAAGATGATAGAGGGAAAGGACCTATGGGGTTTGCAAATAGACATCCTCAAGCATGTGAAGGAAGAGTGTTACCTGATCCCTTAACTACTAGGTTTGTTGTTGTTAAAGAGGTTACTAATATTGATTGGTGTGATAGGTGTTTTCTGCCCCATCCTCCATGTGAAGAAAACAAGCAAGAAGGTGAAGTTAATAATGATGATGGTACTAATGATGATATTTGCATGATGGGCTATTCTTCAAGCTCACAAGGAGGAGCAACATCTACTAAAGTAATAAGTGCTAGGATAGCTACAATTTTTTTGGATTACATCAAAAGGGTACAAATATTTCTTCCCCCTCATGCTCTTGAAGTTTATGTAGTGCAAGCTTTTGAAATTCCTAAAAATGACTTTGAATACTTAAGAGCTTTGATGATTAAGAATTATGATGGTTGTATCACTTTGGAGGAAGATAGAAAATTGTTGATGAATCTTGTTGTAGCTCAAGAGAAAGAGTATAACACTAGAAGAAAAGTTGTTAAAGGAAGTGGGCCTCAAGCCAAACCTAAAACACCCTAACTCATCATCAGTTACCAAAATAATATCCATTTTGAAAGAAACACTTTTTTGAGGGGTCTGGGAACATTTTTCAAGTTTAAGATTACAGGGATACCTACATGCCCAAGCATGAACCATGACTCTCTCACACATCTAATGACAACAATAACCAGTCTCCCTACTAATGTTGATTGCCAAAGAGTGTCCCCTATGACATTCACCAAGTATTGAGCCAAATCCAGGAGTGCACTGCTACAATCACTGAGTTGCTTAGAATTCACAGATCAGACCATTTGAGTACATGGGATCCAAGCCAGAGAAGTTTACCTACAGACACCAATGTAAGTGTTGTTTATAACTCCACCTGCAAATCATTGTTGATCTTGAAACACCACTAGTAGTAAAAGGTCTCTTCAGAGAAACTCTGATGTATCAGTTTGGGAACTATTCATAGTCCTCACTCCCACCATTGAATGTTGATCCATTCCTGTACAACTTTTCTCATACCAGATAGGTTACGTCACCATTGTATGTTTGATTCTAGTGCATCATTTAATGTCATGCTATACTTGAAGTCCTGAATGAGTTGGATCTCTGAGTGACTCCTAACTTGGGACCTCCACTACTGTAACATCCCCATTTTATACCTTAGAACAAGTAAATTTTTTTTTTTGATAATTGCATCCTGGTTCTAAATACATAATTTAGAACTCACAAATCAAATAACCATTCATATAACAGACAACCATATGCAGCTGTAATGACTCGGAGTACTTCCGATCTATTCATTCCATGACTCGGTAATCTACCGATCTATTCATGAGTAATAAGAGTTGGTGTTTTTAGTTAACACTTTACTCTTGCGGTTCTCTTCCCTACTCTGGGATTCAGAATGCTCTGTCCAAGGAACCTAACTGAATAATTGTTACTATTATTCATCGGCATCTCATCCCTTAGACTAGGTGAATTAGGACAACGCAATCAGAAGCTTGCGATACTTTGGCCAAAGATTTGAAACATACTGTTTATGTCTCGTATTCCTTAATGGCATACTCGTCAATCTGGAATACGCCCTTCACCCCATTCTTATGTTATATAGAATGTCCTACACTGACTACTGTCAGTCCTTCCTTTCACAACTTAATCACTCGGAGATAGATTAACAAGGTGATAATGTTATATGGATGCCCATGAGGATTAGGGATACGGTGACATACTGGTTTAACCCTGCAGTTAGACCAATGTGTCAAGATACCCCGAACCTCCTAGGCAGCCTTATAACCTGACCACATTCCTAATCGGCTCCCTGAGTAACTAATCCGATCACAAGTGTAAATCTTAGCGATCAATGCAAAGGGTGTCGCCATAAGTCACCTGCATTGTTGTAACTTTGAGAAGATCCTAATCTTCTCGGAGGTACAACCCTGCAGTTGTCTTGTGCCGTCAACCTTTAAATCCACCTCGAAAAGATCTACTTATTAATATGCGTTATGCACTTTGAGTATTAAATTACTTTTAAGACTTCCCCCATAGGTTAGCCTTCCCAAATCCCTGGATTCTTCGCCTTAAGACGACCTTTCTCAATAAAAACCCATTACATGGTGGAGTTATTAAGGTCATGGTCTCATCAAGGAGTCATTAGAATATCCATGATTCTAAAACAACAGAATTGGACAATATCTCATAACCTTTACTTGAGATTGCCATCTGAACCCCATTTGATTTATATCAGTTCTCTTAACTGAATTTATATCATACTTATTAGTATAAAGATATAAATGATTAAGAATCCAAATAAGTGATGTCCTGTCATAATCAAGACTAGGGATCAGTAATTTAATTCAGCTTGTTTAGCATTCTGCTTAGGTTCATTTTTTAACCTATCTTTTAGAAAGACAATTATTTAAATTCAATATTGCTTTCGCTAGAACAATAAGATCTGCTAAACACTCATATAATTCAATCACATTTTCTTTAAGCTTTCATTGTCAATCACAAAAGCATCCAAATCACACAAAGATAAACATTGCCATTCTGGTATAAAAACCGAAGAAGGTCAACTATCAGAAATAGAATACAACACATAAGTAACAACCACTTATTTCCATTCCTTTCAAAACTATACAATTACATTTTATGCAAGCAACATACTTGTTACAATACTAACGGAAAAGAAACATCTTTCCACATTTAGTACACTTATAAATTCCAGCAGTAATTCATTATAAAACAAATTAAATAATCTGATCAGCCTGTCAGATCTGCATTGCTTTTACCTCTTACGGCAACCATCTGCAAAAATAGTCAACATGAGTCAGTTCAATGAACTGAGCATGATAAGCACTAACTCTTAAAACAATTGCAATCCATCAATTGTTTTCATTAAACACCCTGTTTAAATGAGATCAATTATCCAAACAAGTAAACATGATTCAGACTATGCCTTTGTAATACAAAATGACTACAAATGTGTAACTCTATCATCGTTACAGAATAGTCCTAATCACTTCTCAAATATTTCATCAAATATTAAGAATCAAAGAACGAAAGTATCCAAACAAGTATCTTGAATCCAAGATCAGTAACATTGGACAGATCGTTACTTTCATCAGAAAAGGAAATATCATAGCAAATCATGATTCCACCAATAAGATACAAGAACAATTCCAACTGTTAGGTAGATATCAACAAGTATTAAAATAATAGAAGAGAAAGAACCAAATCTTTCATACTTCCCTTCGCACAATTTCACTACTGTACCATCTACACATATGAGATGCATTCATCCAGTATGTATACGAACAAGTCCGTCAAGACCACAAGAAGGATTACTGTCATAATAAAAAATCGAAACACAACAAGGCTTTACGACCCAAGTTCGAAATCAAAGAACCTCTAGAATTGCGGTCAACAATAGACTACATTGCATTAGGCAATTAAATGTTTCCCTAAGACTATGCCAAGACAATCACTCAAAATTTCCGAACATGATCAGTCTCAATCAGACAGGAGTAAACGGAAAAGAATATAGCAAAGCTATTCTTACCTTGGCGCATGCAAGTCTAAAGTATGATATTCGCGACTCATTTCAATAGAGCCAAAACATGAAATAATGTTTCCATACTCAAGGAAATCAAACAATGACAAACGACAGTGTCCCAATATCAGGTTCAATAAGAGACAGAAATACAGGTTACCTTCCAAGAATTCAAATGATTCCAAATGGTGGTAACAAGTCAAATAATTGCATATGATTCCATCTGAGCTCATCAACGGAGCATAATAAAAATTCAGGCAAGCAAATTTAATTACTGATTTCAAAACAAGGAATCCGACTGAACCCTTGCCAATCTTTTACACAAATTTGCACAGACTGAAGACGTAAAAATATACCAAAAGAATCTGTACCACAAAACCTTTGCGACACAATGGTATTCTTACGAAATAATAGAGATCAAAATACATGTTATTCCCTTAAGTCGCTGGAACAAATCCATTTCCAATATTCATCTATTTTCAACCATGAACAGTGATTTAAACATATAAATCATTCAATAGACTCCACGGAGTCATTCTGATTAAAACAAATATGAATCTATATTTACATTGCATACTGTTAACGGGTTATTATCCATAACCACGGAACCCAACAACAGTATAAGATAAAATAGTTAAAGAATCAATCTATGCCAATTAAGGTAAGCATTCAACAAAAAACCAAGTGTAAGCAATTCAAATATCGTGATTTTCATAACAAAGAATTCAACTGAACCTCGTCAAAATTCTCGAACAAGCTTACACGTAAGGAGACATAAATGTAAACCTTGGGAATCAGTACTAAATTCCATTACAAATAACAGAGGTCGCAATGACCTGTTACTCCTACAAGATTCCAACGGAATTCAAGTTAACAAAACTCAAGGAGGTATCTATATCCTCAGCAGTGGATCATAGTATACGATTTGTTCAGAGGACTCCACCGAGCCGTTCTAATATAATACACATATCCAACATTCAAATATAAATATGTATAACTTCCTCAGTGATCCATTTATACAAATCATTCAGTAAACTCTACAGAGTCGTTCCAATATATAATATACATACATCCATAATGCATTCTGTAACGGTTAAATCTCGTTACCCCAATGAAAAAGGAAACAATTCCAAAAGAGTTGCAATAAGATACTGTCACACCGAAAGATGTTATTCACAAACAACCTTCAAGACAGAAACGAAACCCAACAGTATCAATAACTACCATCATCAAAACCCACGACAGAGCTTACAAAGATTCCAAAACACTGAACAATCAAACAGGTACATCAGTATCCTTCCCAACTGTTTCCACAACAAAATTGACGACAAAAAAAATCGACAAACATAACAATGGTCTATACCCATTACAGGAACGATTAATGGGCTCATGCTGAACAGGCCTGAGCATTCACACATTTCATATGTTTCGCATATTTAAGCCAAAATGCAAACACAAAGAAATAATGCCACAGTTCGAATTTAATAAACACCCATCAAAGGATAAATGAAAATTCAAACCAAAAGAGATACTGTACCAAGAAAATCACACAAGACATCCATAGATAAACATCTAATTCCTTAAATCATTTGAACAGAGTTGTTCTAATGAAATCACTTGAAAGACAGCAAGATTTTTAAAGGTTAGGGCCTAACATGCCTGGATTTTTTGCTCAAATTTCCGAAGCAGACCACTGGAAGAGCTCGGGCTTCCTTTTCCTTTTCCAAGTTAGAGCGATCAACAAAATTTTGCTATCTCCATGGCATATATATTCTCCTTGCCAGAGAAAAGAGCTAGATACCCTCATACTCGCCATGCAACTCCAAGAAGACTGGTGCGAAGAACCAGTGAACAGGCAGAGAGAAACCTGAAATTCGCGACAAGCCAAACAAACCAACAAACTTCCTGTTTGCATGCCTTCTCGCGAGTTCCGAGCTCATATACCGAGAACATTGAATGCATTTACACCAACTTTCCCGCTCAAACTCCACTGCCACCGACCGCCAGAATTGGCGACAGTCAAATAAAATCCCAAGTCCATTTCCAGTTTTGGCGAATTGCCACGTCGGCACAAGTTAGCCGTTCCCAAAACCTCCGCCAAGACCTGTCCTTCATCCTTATCCCATGCATTTAATAACATAGAAAACAGCCGCCCATGGTTCGCACCCCTCCATAGGCCCCTTTACATTCTTGATCATAGTTAGGTTAGTATCTTAGGTTAGAATTTAGGATAATACATATTCTAACCATATTACACATAGATACTAACTTAGGACATTAACACTTAGCCTAGGTCTAGGTTAGATTAACACTAATCTAACCCCTAGGTTAGGTTTAGTCTTAAGTTACTAATCATTAATAATTCCAGTTAGGTCTACATTCTGTACACTCAGAAAAAGACCTACATCATGCCTTCTTGAACAGGGTTAACTCCTGTTCTGACTTAGGCTACAGATTTATATGAAACTGAATTATTACCTGGTCCACGATCGAGACCTTCCAGATATACTTCGATATCGGGAACCAATCCATTTTACATGATCAACCTGAGTCATACTCCTGACTAGCTTATTCAATGCTTCTAGACCTTGCAACCTATTCAAGGTCGGTGATTTTAATTCATCACGAACAAACTTAAAGCAATACTTGGATCAATTCCACTGATCCAAGACTAGGTATTATAGATGGATAACTCTATAATTTATTCCGAGATCAAATTAAACTCAGATACAAAATAAAATAGATAAAAGAGTCTAATCATATTCTGACTCAGTCAAGATCTGCAATCTGCAAAGAAATTACAGTACATATCAAGCATGATTTCTAAATCGAGGAACACATCCTTTTACAAGAAATCACATATCAACACTTGTATGCTCAGGAGAAAGTAACAACAGTTCAGGGTGTTACAACTACCATGGATTCAAGGGAAGTTCCGGTGGTTGGTTGTGTGAAGGGTTTGATAGTGTAACTTGCAGCCTATCCAGGTAAGAATTTGAAACTTGATGTTGTAATTGTTGACTGCCCTGCCAAATGGGGTATGCTTTTGTCAAGAAAATGGGCTGCAAATGTTGGTGGCAACATTCAGATGGACATGTATTTTACCACCATTCCAATTAAGGGCAGCCTAGTCAAGATTTATGATGAGAAGAATATGTTGCACCTAATTGAAGATCCCAAAAATGCTTCCTATGAAGTATTATTTTCTAATGTAGATGCTGAAAACTTCATTGGTTTTGCTGATGGAAAACCAAATAAGATGGACAAATTAAAGTGCCTTCATATGGTAGGTTCTCCATCGACATTTCTATTTGATGGAGCTTTCTCCAAATTTGGGAATGGTGCTGGTATAGTTCTACTTTCTCCTAGTTTGGAAGAGTTTGATTTTTCCTTCAAACTTAATTTTGAATGCACTAACAACATTGCTGAGTATGAGCAACTATTATTGGGGTTGAGAATTACATGGAAGTATGGAGTGAAAGATATTGTTGCAAAAGGAGATTCAGAGCTAGTTATACAACAAATAAGAAAACTGTATGCTACAAAAAATCAGTGTATGAAACAGTATAAGCATGAAGTTTGGGATCTAATTGAAATGTTTTATTCCTTTAACATTGTGTATCATGATAGAGGTCTCAATGCTGCTGCTGACAAGTTGGCAGTGTTGGGTTCTAGATTTGGAAATTGCACCATTTCACCTTATTGTGAATGCACCATTAAAGTGCTAACTAGGCCAGCTGTCATTGATAATGTGAAACGTTGGCAAGTTTTTAATGATGATTCTCAAGTGCTAAGGTTCTTTCAAAACCAAGGTGAGTTTTCAAATCAGAATATTGATTGGGAACTAATGGTATGAATGACTAAAGGAAGAGAAACTTTGTTTGAGAAAGACATCATCCAATTGAAATAAAACAACATTCTTAGAGGTCTTGTTGCACTTGAGTCAAATTTTAACAATGCTGATATGCATCATAAATAGAAACATGTTTGCCTCAAGGGATGTGGAAGAGCATAACTTGGGAACTAATGGTAAACCAAGGAAGATTTGGTTGGGAAGCAATTTAAGTAAGGAGGAAAAATAGTCCTATGCCCAACTCTTGAAAAAATATCAAGACTGCCTTGCTTGGTCCTATTCCGAGCTAAAAGCATATAGAGAAGACTTGTTTCAACATGAGATCCCACTTGAGGCCAAGACTAAGCCATTCAAATAGAGGAAAATGCCAATTAATCCACTTATCTCCATGAAAATGCAAGAGGAGTTAAATAAATTGAGAGATGGGGGTATTATTCAGCCCACTATATATTCATCTTGGGTTGTAAACCTTGTGCCATTCAGAAAGAAGAACAAAGACATCAAACTTTGTGTGGATTTTAGGAATATAAACAAAGCATCCATGAAGGACAACTATCCCTTTCCAAATATGGAAAATATGTTGCAGCTTGTGACAGGTTCTGAGTTGCTTTCTACATTGGATGGTTTCTCCAGATATAATCAAGTGGTTGTCAAAGAATTAGAAAGACTTAAGACAACATTCACTACTCCTTGGGGAACATATGTTTTTTTAGTATGCCCTTTGGTTTGATGAATTTTTGTACCACTTTTCAAAGAGAAATGTATGTTTCTTTTTCTGGTTATATCAATGAGTTCATTGCAGTTTACCAAGATGATGTGACTATTTTTTCAAGGCAGAGAGGTGATCATTTGCAGCACTTAGAGAAGATGCTGATTAGATGTAGGGAGTATGACATTTCCCTTAATCCAAAGAAGTGTCATTTTGGCATGTAAAAGGCCAAGCTACTGGGACATATTGTTTCTAAATATGGTGTTATGATAGACCCTAAGAGAGTGGAAGCAATCAATAAATTACCTATCCCAAGAACCAAGAAAGGCATCCAATATTTCTTTGGTCAAATTAATTTTATTACAAGGTTTGTTTCCAACTTTTTTGAGTTGAATCTTCCAATCACAAGCATGCTAAAGAAGGACCAAGTTATCAGGTGGGAGGAGGCTGCCATTTAAGCTTTAGAAGGAATTAAGGATGCACTTAAACATACACCTATTTTAGCAGCGCCAAACTAAAAGAAGCCTTTCCAAATCTTTTCCTTTGCCTATGAGTATACCATTGCTTCTATTTTTTTGCAAAAGGATGAGAATGGGGCTAAGAGCCCTATTTCCTTCTTTAATAAGGATTTACAAGCAGCTGAGCTAAAGTATACAATCATAGAGAAACAAGAATTTGCCTTGGTGAAAGCAACAAAAGTTTTCAGGCCTTATATATTGAGTTCAAAAGTTGTTGCTTATGTTCCCCACACCATGGTGAAAGACATCTTATTAGAGATGGAGATATCTATAAAAATATGTAGATGGGTGAAAAAACTACAGGAGTATGATATGGACATCCAAACCACAAATTTGGTAAAAGGTTTGGGTCTTGCTAAGTTCATGGCTGAGAGCAACCTGCAGATTGTAGAAGTGAATGAAGTTGAAGAAGAAAGGGTAGATGTTCTTGGGAAATTGGTAAGTTTTGAATGGTACAAGGATATAATCTCTTACCTCAGACACCTTTGTTGTCCTGATCATTTAAATAAAAATCATAAAAGATCCCTCAAGCTGGCTTCTCAAAAATATATCATCACAGACCTTGAGCTGGCTTGAAAGAACCCTGAAAGTGTCCTCTTGAAATACATAACTGAAGATGAAGCTCCCAAGATAGTTTTTGATTTCCATGGGGGAGTTTGTGGAGGAAAATTTTCTAGAAGAGTAACAACACATAAGATTTTGAGAGTTGGTTATTGGTGGCCTACTCTCTTCAAAGATGCAACCCAGCTAGTTAGAAAATGTGATAGTTGCCAACGTTTCTCTGGAAGACTGAAAGCTTCATGCTCCCTTCCTTTACAACATGTATCAATTGAATCTCCTTTCAAGAAATGGGGGTGGACTTCATTGGTGAGATTTTAGATGCTTCTAGTGCTGGCCATAAGTGGATCCTTGTAGCCACTGATTTTTTTACAAAGTGGGTAGAGGCAATCCCCACCAAGAAAGAAACACACCAAATAGTTATGGACTTTTTGTTGAATCAAATAATATGCAGATTTGGAGTCCCAGTCAAGATTGTAGTTGATAATGCCATGTGCTTTAGAGCCAAACCTTTAATGGCAATGTGTAATGAATATGTAATCAATCTGAATTATTCTTCAAACTATAACACCCAAGAGAATGGACAAGCTGAGTCCATCAAATAAGAATTTGTTGAAGATCATTAGAATAACCTTAGAGCAAAACAAGAAGAAATGGGGTGAAAAATTGAAATTTTTAGTTTGGGATGAAAGGATAACTCCTAAAAGAGCTACTGGTAAAGGCCCATTTGAATTGGTGTATGGAACTCAAGCTTTACTACCCTTGCACCTGCAATTATCTTCATTTTAGTTTTCCCAATAGTTGGAAGATCAAGAGCTTGGCCCATATGAATCAAGGATCAATCAGATTATTGAGCTTGATGAGGAGAGAAGAGCATCCCATCAAAGGCATGTTAGATTTAGGGAAAAATTGAAGAAATTGTTTTACAAGAAGGTCACTCCTAGAGCCTTCAATGTTGGAGATAGTTTAGTTGTGGGATAGTAGGCATAAAGACAAGGGCAAGCATGGAAAATTTGATGCATTATGGATGGGCCCTTATCCCATTGATATCAGAATTGGTGAGCATACCTTTTTTCTCAAAGATTTAGTTGGGGAATTGTTGGAATTGTCTGTTAATAGTAGGCATCTGAAGCATTTCTTGGATTAAACCTGAAATTTGAGGTATGCATAGCTTGTACAGTGTATAGTGTTTGGTTTTTCACTCTATTTTTGGTGTTTTATTGGTTTGTGGTTTGCCTTGTTGTGCGATAGCCATTTTTGTCAGGATCTTAGCTATTTTTTGGTGATTTTAGCTCTTGACTCCTTTTCCCAATGGATATTTTGGCACATGTTCTATGTTTTTTCCTTGTGGCACTCATTGGAAGTGTCCATCCCCAAGCAAGAGCCGATGTTGGTGCCATTTTTGACCTTATACCTTGTTGCCCTAATTTTTCAAATCTATATGTGCTCAAAAAAGTTTTACCCTTTGAATTGATGGTCTAAAATTCTTCCCCTCCAGTTGGATGCTTTAAAATGCTAAAAAACTTGTTGTTTTGCCCTAATTTGAAAGAATAATCTAAGTTTGCCCTTTTTTGTGCCCTAGTTTTTACAATTTTGTGGGCTATGTCATTTTTTCCATTTACTAGATAATGGAAAAATTGAAATTGATCAAATCATACTTGTTTGTAATTGAAAATCCTATCCCAAGGTCGAAAATGTTTAGAAATCATGCTTCAGTTGATTCAAAATAAAAAAATCTACCATCTTTGGTGAAAAAATTGAATTCTAGGGTATCATTGGAATTTTTTACATTTTGACAGTCAGACGGGTGTCATTTTCCCATCAAATTCATCCTCATAAGGTATTGGCAATGTGGCAGGTTTGCATTGGCTGAGGCGCGGCATGGAAGTGTTGTAACTTTTCACTTTTCACCTTTTTGACAAATGGGGCATTTTTTGGGCCCAGGGACTGGTTTTTTCCAAATTTTCCTACGTGGCGTGTTTTGATTGGCAGGAGGGATGGTGGGTGGTCATATTACCTTAAGGTTTTTAGACCTTATTTTGAAAAACAATTAAAGTCAAAAATTGGTTCAAAGCCCCGCAGCCAATCTAGAGTGGACATGTGTCCTAAAAAACCAAAACGAGAGGAGCAGGCCGAGGGGTGACTTGGAGTTTTTTAGCTCTAATTCTCTAAAGTTTTAGAATAATTTTTATCCCTACTCCAATCAAAGGAGGACACATGGCAGCATGATAGGCGCAGAGCGGGTCGGCGGGCTGATGGAGGTAAAAGGGAATTTTTTCCCTTTTTCGCAAAAGAAGTCAGAATGAAAAATTTTAGCGTGCGCCCGCAAATGAATCATAGGTGGACACATGACCAACAGGGTTAGAGGGAAGTGTGAGACATAGAGGGAAATGGGGAATTTTTCCTTTTTTGGCAAAAGGAGTCAAAATCAAAATTTGAAGTGTTGGTCCGCTAGCGAATCATCGAGCGACACGTGGCAGAGGATAAGGTGGGTTGGTGGACTGGTGGAGGTGAAGGGGGGTTTTTTACCTTTTTCACAAAAGGGGTTAGAATCAAAATTTGGAGCGCTGGCCCACAATGAATCACAAGGAGACACGTGGCGAGGGAGAAATCAGAGGTGCAGGCCCATGGGGCAAAAAGTGAAATTTTATAATTTTCCAAAAAAGGTCAAAATTCATAGAATTGAAGCACGATTTCAATGGGATACACCATATGCCACGTGCCAACTCCAAAATTCAAAGGTGGAGGGGTGGAGAAAAAAGTCAAATTTTTCCATTTTTTCAAAAATGTTAAAAAGACAAAAAGTAAGCCCGAATTGATTTCCAATCATTTTTTGCCACGTATCTGGCCTTATCCAAAAATTTAAAAAGGTAACTCAGGCTTATTTCTAAGTCTGCATCTTCCATGTGGAGGGCCAATATTAAAATATGGATAAGATTGACGGTTGTTGTACATCCATTTGTTTTGACTACCATGGGATCTCCAGGAAGCTTGGAATCGCGATTTTTGCATCAAAATCTCTCAAATTTATAGTGATTTTGTGTCATCTTGGTCTTCTAGGATCATTGGCATCACTTTCATGGCTTAATTTTTTGACTTGAGATGTTTTTGAAGTAATGTTTTACCCCAGCCCGAGCAAAAATGTGAAATAACAAAATCAAAAGTGGCAGAGGTAATTTGAAAAGGTAGAAAGGTGAAAATGTTGATTAAAAGGTGTTTGCATGCCTGAATGATGAAAAATGTGCCTCTAGGAAGGGTAATCAACTAGATATTTATAATGATTTAATATTTTTGGGCACACCTGGCAACCTGCAAGTGTTTTTCTGTTTTATGTCATTTTCATTGAATCGTGAAGAATTGTTGTAACATAATTGATCCCATGGCATATGCGTTGCTTGGGAAAGAAGGCTCCAAGATGGAAAGAGATATATAATGCATTTTGGAGAAATTGTAAAGGGGTTAGGAGTTGAAAATCATGAGAAAATTCTGAGAGAAGGCTCATTTTTCTGAGAAACCCACCAAAGAACTAGAATAATTTCTTTTGTGTTGGATCTTCATGTATGTGAGTTGATTACAAGTGTACAACCATCACACAGCTTTGAGATTGTTCATGAAACTCTTCCTTGCTGATGAATCTAACAAGATTTTGAGTTAATCTATGTTTTCCTAGGAAATATAATGTCTGTTATCATTTTTAAGTTCTTACAAATAGTTTTCATTGTTCTTGTTGCAATCTTGCATTGAAAGTATTTATAAATCACATAGTATCTGCATTTCTTATTGATAGTTTAGTGGCATTTGCAATCTCATGTTCAAAAGAGCCTTCATCTGATAAAGAGATAAACAAATTTAAAATCACTTTACCTTCCTTGATTGCTTGTAAGCCTTTGGGGGTACCTTAGGTGTGGTTTGATCATGGATTTTTGTGTTTAATTGAGTTCTTTACTTCAATATTGTTGGTGAATTCTCAAATATTGTGTGAAGAGTGCTGCCTAGGCTTCCATTTATGCCTCTTCTAGTTGAAAGAATGTCCTGATTATTTGAAGCATTTTATCTAATTGTTGTTTCAAGTATTGTAGAGGTTGTCAAAGATTTTATATATCCTAGTTTTTCTCATCAATACCCACCAAAAAATCATTCTAAACAACCCATACTACCCCTACATTGCTTTATGTGTCAAAAAAAGGATCTAACCCATATACAAAAATGCACAACACAAATCAAGATTATACAATGTATTCAGTAACCCTTGCCTTGCATTGAAAATATCTCCATGATCTGGGGGTGACAACTTGTGAAAGTTAGATTTGGAGTGTCGATCATATTTTCCCAAGGCCTTTTCATACTGTTTGCATAAATTGAGGGATATATTCATCTCCTTCACCATTTGGGGGTTACAATATAGGTTCTCTTACCTTGGTTGAAAGGCACAACCTAAAATAGTGAGGATTAGATCAAAATCCTTTCAAAGTGTTATCCATCTCTCCACAAATTGAGTGCCAGTTAGATCATATCCCCGGCTACAAAATGACACACATCATGATCTATCTGACTTCAAGCTTCATGCCATATCTTTGATGCTGCTAAGACTGAAAAGGTTAAAAAAATTGGGTACCAACATGTGCAAGCTTAAATGATTCAAAATGCTCCTAGCTTTGAGCCTTTAATAAGCCCACATGAAATAGATAACTAGGAGAGGCTAGAAGCTCTTCTAAAGGAAAAATTGATGTTATTTTTTGTTGAGGATTTATGTGTAATAAACCAAGTTGCAAATGATATAAGTAGACCTCATGCCCATGTTGTAGACAACACAATATACAAGAAGAGAATTTTCAAGCCTGAGGTGCAGGTCATAACTATAGCAACAAAAATATACCCTCAAAAGAAAAAGGAAACAACTAAGAAACCCAGTAGTAAAAGTGCTCAAGTGCTACACCTGAGGCTCCACACAAAGCTCCTTTGGAAGTGTCACACGCCCCTCCTTTGGTAGGTCAAGCCTCTGTGTTAGCTAAGGTTCATGTCTCTGTATTTGAGAAACCAAGAAAAGATGTTGTTGTTCCTCAAATCCACAAGTAAATGGGTTTTCCATTCAACATTGTGGTTTAGATGAGGAATAAAAACATAAATGTTATAATGTGGGATTCCCTAACCATTCCATCCCAACACAACTTCTTGCATGAAGCTCTAGCCCAACTCCCATGCACTGATTTGACCATCTAAAAGCCACGTGATTTTATTAACATCTGCCAAGAAGAGGAGAAGAAAGTAAGTAAAATTGTTAAAACTCCACCCTTCTATATGTCTTTGATCATAGGAAAACATATTTTCCATAACTGTATGATTGAATCAGTTGTGAGTACTTCTATCATGCCTAAGAAAATTGCTAATGTCTTAGGTCTTAAGTATAGCCCTCTGACAAAAGGTGTCCTACAAGATGATCGTTTGACTGTCACTACTTTGGGAATCATCAAGTATCTTGAGTTAATCCTTCAAACATGTCCAAGTCTAAAAATTAATCAAGACTTGTAAATCATTGATCTTCCCCCTTTGTTCAGCTTATTCCTGTCAATAGATTTTACTACTAAAATTGATGGTTAATTGTCTTCTGATTGGACCCATATGTTACTCAAGACAAGGTATGGTATCCGGTTTACCATACAAGCTAAGCCAATATTTTCCTATCATGTAGAGTCATATATCCAATCCCATCTCAAAGCCAACTATTTAATCCAAGAAGAACAAACTTTAGTTTCTAAAGAGCATCCTCTTCCACCTTCTACTCCTGATCTACTACTTGATGAATGGGTGGAGAGGTACCATAAATTTGACCCATATACTGAAGAGTTAGAAGCTTATAAAACTAGGATTGGTACTTACTACATTCTCAAAGAAGAAGTTGTGCTGCCACACGTGCTCAAGAAGAAATGAAGAGAACCTATTGATGTCGAATCGCAGCACCCCTGAATGTCTGCAACATGATGGGTTGAGACTCTCAGTACGATTGCATAACATGGAGCTTTTCCCAAGTGTGGGACCTTGCGAAATCGGAAAAGCTCTCCGGATGAAGGCCGGTTCCTATTCCTCTATTTAGATGCACACGTAGAAAATGCAGAGGGTTTACAAAAAACCTAATCTAACTTGCTAAGGAGACAGGGTAAGAAAATGCATGAAATAAAACCTAAACTACAAAGGTGATGCACCAAGGAATGAAGAACACCTGTCTTGCCAATAAACACAAACTATTAAAATGCGATGCAAGATCATGCACAGATAACAGATTTGCAGTGAAAGATCAGGAAGATGCAAATAAACACATAGAGGGTTGATAATCATCCACAGACATACATTATTTGCTCCAAAGATTGATACAATACACCACAAAATGCCAAGAGACAAGGTTGCATTACAATTTTAGATAGGAGGTTTGAACTCCACAGATTCACCTGCCAAAGAGAAGAAGGGAGGGGAAAAACAAGAATGTCTAACCTTTAGAAAGAAGCCCCTCCTTAAAATATATAGGAAGAATGAGAGAGAAAAGATAGAGAAAACCGAAATCTGCCCCAACCACCTCCAGAATGCACCTAACTATCTCATTATGGTGGTAGGTGAGAACCCTAGCGAACCCAAAAAGTGGCGAACTGTATTTTGAATTTTTAAGAATTTTTTCTCAGACAATTAAATATATCTAGTCGTAGTTGGATAGAGGACCTCATAAGATTTCCGAAAAGTCCAACCTTGCATGAATCTGAGCTCCCAGTCAAAAGTTATGGCCATTTGAATATCTGCGCCAGGGTCTGCTTCCTGTCAGCGCTCAAAATGTTGCGCCTCCTGAAGGTGTGCCAAGGGCGCATCCGTGTGTGTGTCATCATCCTCTTCCGTGCGCCAAGGGCGCATCCTTTACCTTGTCGACACTCATTGTCGTGTGCCACTTCTGTGCGCCAAGGGCGCACCATTTACCTTGTCGACACTCATTGTCGTGCACCATTTCCGTGCGCCAAGGGCGCACCATTTACCCTGTCGACACTCATTGTCGTGCGCCATTTCCGTGCACCAAGGGCACACCATTTACCTTGTCGACACTCATTATTGTGCACCATTTCCATGTGCCAAGGGCACACCATTTACCCTGTCGACATCCATTTCTGTGTGCCACTTTCCTGCGCTTTGGCGCATACATTTTAGTGTCAACACTCATTGTCATATGCCATTTCCGTGCGCCAAGGGCGCATCATTTACCCTGTCGACATCCATTTCTGTGTGCCACTTTCCTGCACCTTGGCACATACATTTTAGTGTCAACACTCATTGTCGTGCGCCATTTTCGTGTGCCAAGGGATAAATGTCAGGGATTTGAGCTTCTTTGATTTCTATATTCTTTTACTTGTCTATATCTACCCGGGGGGAAAGATATATACAAAAATTTGGCGAATCAATGGGATTACCTACCTACTAGGTAGAAGATCAGTGGCCTTTTAGCAATCCATTGGGCATGGAGTCATAAGCAATAACTTAAAACCAACCTGATATCTGATCCCGAGCCTGATACCACAACTTCTTCTCTGACAGCATTCTGAACTGTAGAAATCAACCTGAGAGCAAGAAAACCTATGCCAGAGCACTTAGGGAAACAAAAACCTAACTACCACAAGACAATGTGCATATGCACTTAGAGGAATTGAAATCTAGGCTAATATTTAAAAGGGTAAACCCTTTTCTTTTAGTAGCAATGTTTAAGATGGATTCCGTTAACCGGAATCGGGAATTCTCCTCCATCCAAAGTAGAAAATTGGAAGGCATTACTACTTTTACATCCCGTGACCATGTAGGGGCCACTCCAAATGGCATCAAACTTGGAATGCCTTCCTGGTTTTTCCCGATCTGCATCCCATTTCAGAACTAAGTCCCCCTCCTGGAAGGTCCTTGCTCTTGCTTTCTTATCAAACCATATTTTTACTAAGGCCTGATCTTTCTCAATTGTTTGAACTGCATGTTCTCTAATTTCTTCTAATTCCATCAACTCTGCATACCTAGCCTCCATTGGTTCGAACTCAGCCAACTCCAACGTAGGCAGTTCTAATGATATAGGCAATACTGCCTCTTTTCCATAGACCAACTTGTAAGGGGAATTACCTGTAGACCTCTTTGGTGTTATTGTGTCAGCCCATAATGCTGATTTTAGCTTGGTATGCCATGTTCTTTGATTTTCGTCCAGAGTCCTCCTGATGATTCTTAGTAAATTTTTGTTCGTAGACTCTGCCTGTCCATTACCCTGCGGGTAATAATTTGAAGAGGTGCTCAAATAGATTCCATTCTTGACAACCCATTCTGTAATCTTGGAACCTATAAATGCCAATGCATTGTCTGATATGATAGTGGCCAGCACACTGAACCTGGTCACTATTCCTTCATAAAATTCTAGTATATTAGACTCGTTTGCCTCTTTGAGCGCTACCGCTTCAGTCCACTTGGTGAAATAGTCTGTTGCTATGAGAATCCACTTGTGGCCTTGGCTTGAGTTTGGGTTGATGACCCCAATAAAGTCCAAACCCCATTGCATAAATGGTTGGTCAACCAAGATTGGGTGCAATGGAAGCGCTGCTAGTTTCTTTGCCTGTGAAGAGTGCACATTTCCTACACTTTCTTATCCATGTATAGCAG
The DNA here is from genome assembly GCA_019776745.2 of Taxus chinensis. NCBI lineage: Eukaryota > Viridiplantae > Streptophyta > Pinopsida > Cupressales > Taxaceae > Taxus > Taxus chinensis. The sequence continues at coordinate 38,270,175 of CM034148.1, read as the reverse complement.
TCACCGAAGACTGTCAGCCAATAATACCCTGCCTTCATAATCTTGAGAGCTGTTACTCGTGGGGAAAAATGTCCTCCAGAATCTCCATCATGAAAATCTCGTAACACCCTCTCAATTTGACCTATCCCAATGCACTTTAATAGAACTCCATTGATGTCTTTCTTAAACAAAACACCACCAACAAGCACATATGGAATGGCTTGTAATCTGAAGTATCTCCTCTTTGCTTTTCTCATTTCTGGAGGGCATAGGCCTGTCTGTAGGAAGTGTATCACATTCTGAGTCCAACAGGAGTGGGCACATCATCATTTTCTTGTTCTTGGTTATCCTGTAGTACCAAGACAACCTCTTTTTCATCACCTACTTAAACTTGTTGACTCAAGGCTAGCTGCTCACATAATCCCTTCCCACGTACTAGTTTGGTGACCTTGATCTCGATGTCATATTCCATGACACAAGTTATCCATCCTGAACGTTTCTCATTTAGATCCTTGTTTAGAAGGAAGTCCCTGACTCCCGCATGAGAGACCAATAATTGGATCTTGTTGTTTGAGACTAGGTGCTTGAATTTCTTTAAGCTCCTAATTACTGCAAGGACATGCTTTTCAATGAAAGAGTACCTAGCTTCGTATTCCTCCAAGCATTGACTGAAGAAAGCAACTGGTTGTTCTAATCCTTCTTTGTTTTGTTGTACCAGGATTGCAGAAATCGTGTCCCCACCACCAAAGGCATATAGCACGAAGTCCTTGGAGAAGTCTGGATTGACAAGAGTCGGAGCTTGGGATATAGCTTCTTTTATTGCCTCAAAACTTGCCTTGCCTTCAGATGTCCACTTAAATGCCATGCTCTTCTTTAACATCAACGTTATTGGCTTCACAAGAGAAGAAAAATTTGGAACAAATATGCGGACAAAATTGATCCTTCCTAAGAAGCTTTGAAGAGCCTTCTTGTGACTTGGCAATGGCAATGCTTGAATTGCTTCAACTCTTTATGGGTCAATCATTAATCCTTCCTTTGAAACAATATGGCCTAGAAGTTTTCCCTCGTGAGCCAAGAATATGCATTTTTTGGGATTCAATGATACCCCAAATCTTCTACACCCCTGAAATACTTGCCTCAAATGAAAGAGGTGATCCGCTACATTTTTTGAGAATATAGTGATGTCGTCAAGATATATTAGAACTATTTTATTGATCAACCCCTTAAATGCCATATCCATTGCCCTTTGGAAAGTGGCCCCAGCATTTGATAGCCCAAATGGCATCTTCTTGTAGGCATAAGTCCCCCATTTGGTGGTGAAAGCTGTCTTGAATTGGTCATCCTCTTTTACCATTACCTGATTGTACCCTAAGTAGCCATCTAGGAGAGAGAATCTCTCTGAACCGGATACTACTTGCAATATTTGTTCCATTGAAGGAAGTGGGTATTGATCTTTGAGAGATGCTCTGTTTAGGTCTCGAAAATCCACACACAACCTGATTTCTCCACTCTTCTTCCTGACCGGAACCAAGTTTGCAACCCAGCTTGAGTGCTTGATCGGGAATATAATGCTTGCCTCTATTAGCTTATTTAGTTCTTTCTTTATTAGAGGCTCAATGTGAGGGTTGACCGGTCTCTGCTTCTGCCTGATGGGCTTAGCATCTGGATCTAATTCTATGGTATGTTGTGCCAAATTTGGATCAAATCCTCTCAAGTCTTCATAGCTCCAAGCGAAGACATCTGGAAATTCTTGGCAAAGCTGTATGAAATCTGATTTCTCCTGCTCAGTGGCCACTTTACCAATTTGAAGTGTTTTGCCTTCCCCAACCAGAAGTGGCTCTGAATCTTCTCTCTTGACCTGTATGTTAGCCTTTTCTTTACGGAACTGGTCATTAGGGTTGAAGATAGACTCCAACGTTACTAAACCCTTAGGAAGCTTGTTTGTCCGCAGCTGCACTACTTGATCCCCATACTGCTGCTCTAATCTGTCTTAATTCCTAGCTGAGAATTCAGACTCTTCTTGTAAGAAATTGATGATCTGTTGATCATTCTCAAATCGCAGCACCCCTGAATGTCTACAACATGATGGGTTGAGACTCTCAGTACGATTGCATAACATGGAGCTTTTCCCAAGTGTGGGACCTTGCGAAATCGGAAAAGCTCTCCGGATGAAGGCCGGTTCCTATTCCTTTGTTCAGATGCACACGTAGAAAATGCAGAGGGTTTACAAAAAACCTAATCTAACTTGCCAAGGAGACAGGGTAATAAAATGCATGAAATAAAACCTAAACTACAAAGGTGATGCACCGAGGAATGAAGAACACCTGTCTTGCCAATAAACACAAACTATTAAAATGCGATGCAAGATCATGCACAGATAACAGATTTGTAGTGAAAGATCAGGAAGATGCAAATAAACATAGAGAGGGTTGATAATCATCCACAGACATACATTATTTTCTCCAAAGATTGATACAATACACCACAAAATGCCAAGAGACAAGGTTGCATTACAGTTTTAGATAGGAGGTTTGAACTCCACAGATTCACCTGCCAAAGAGAAGAAGGGAGGGGCAAAACAAGAATGTCCAACCTTTAGAAAGAAGCCCCTCCTTACAATATATAGGAAGAATGAGAGAGAAAAGAGAGAGAAAACTTAAATCTGCCCCAACCACCTCCAGAATGCACCTAACTATCTCATTATGGTGGTAGGTGAGAACCCTAGCGAACCCAAAAAGTGGCGAACTGTATTTTGCTTTTTTAAGAAATTTTTCTCACCTAATTAAAGATATCCAGTCGTAGTTGGATAGAGGACCTCGTAAGCTTTCCGAAAATTCCAACCTTGCATGAATCTGAGCTCCCAGTCAAAAGTTATGGCCATTTGAATATCTGCGCCAAGGTCTGCTTCCTGTCAGCGCTCAAAATGTTGCGCCTCCTGAAGGTGCGCCAAGGGCGCATCCGTGTGTGTGTCAACATCCTCTTCCATGCGCCAAGGGTGTATCCTTTACCCTGTCAGCACTCATTATCATGTGCCACTTCTGTGCGCCAAGGGCACACCATTTACCCTGTCGACACTCATTGTCGTGCACCATTTCCATGCGCCAAGGGCGCACCATTTACCCTGTCGACACTCATTGTCATGTGCCATTTCCATGCGCCAAGGGCACACCATTTACCCTGTCAACACTCATTGTCGTGCGCCATTTCCGTGTGCCAAGGGTGCACCATTTACCCTGTCGACATCCATTTATGTGCGCCACTTTCCTGCACTTTGGCGCATACATTTTAGTGTCAACACTCATTGTCATGCGCCATTTCCTTGCACCAAGGGCGCATCCTTTACCCTGTCGACATCCATTTCTGTGTGCCAATTTCCTACGCCTTGGCACATACATTTTAGTGTTAACACTCATTGTCATGCGCCATTTCCGTGCGCTAAGGGATAAATGTCAGGGATCTGAGCTTCTTTGATTTCTATATTCTTCTACTTGTCTATATCTACCCAGGGGGAAAGATATATACAACAGAACCCTGGTCTATTGAAGTTATACTTTGATGGATCAAAAAGCAAAAACAATGGTGGGAGCATAAGTGGTTCATTCTCATTTCCCCTATGGATGAGAAATTATTATTCATGTACAAGTTGCAGTTTACATGTTCTAACAATGTGTCATAATATGAAGCGCCTGGTACATGGTCTATCTTATTGTTGAAAATAAGAAGATTAAGGCATTGCAGATCTTTTGGGATATAAAATTGTTTATCCACCAAGTCACCAAAAAGTGCATGAAAAATAATAAGCTACTCAAAGATTATAAATACTGAGTTTGGAACATCCTTGAGAGATTTGAAGCTCTAAATATGACAGGTGGTGCCACACAAAATGAATAGGGAAGATGACCAGATGGTCATGCTTCGGTTTGTAGATTCTGTCACTGCTGAGGAATTTGTTCAAAGGAAACACTCAACACATTAAGATGGTGATTAGACCATCCATTCCAGATAACAAATTCTAAATGGAAAGTGTTTAAAAGTGACGCACACATCATCCTATTTTATCAAAAATAAAGTTGTTTTCTCATCGAGTATGCAACTTGATTTGCATGACAACTATGCTGACCAAGTAATAAAGATGAAGAGAAAAAAGTTACCTAAAGGGATGGTCACCTTAGAGAAAATGTTTAGCCCTGATGATGAGTTTAAGGGTGAATAAAACTATATTCATGCCGCATAAGAACACTGCTCCCTAGTCACTATTCCGCACATAAAGGAGTTACTACTTAGTAAAAATTGTGTGCATGATAAAAAATAGGCCTTCATCTTTCTCTATCAAAGATACAATGATATCTTCTCATGGGATTATGAATACCTGAAAGGTTTTGATCCAAGTGTTTCTCAACACTCCATTGACCTTGATCCTGGTATCAAGACTGTCAGACAAAAGCAGTGACAATTCAATCCAAAGATATAACCGCTCATGAGAAAGGAGTTATCCAAACTCATTGAGGAAAAGATTAATTTTCCCATAAAGTACTCTACCTAAGTTGCGAATCTAGTTTCGGTGGGCAAGAAGAACAGTGAAATAAGACTCTGTGTTGATTTTAGAGATTTGAACAAGGTATCTCTAAAGGATCATTATCCTTTGCCTTTAATGAAGAAAATTTTACAGACTGTGGTTGGATCAAAAATATTCTCAATGATGGATGGGTATTTAGGTTTCAATCAGATCTTAGTTAGGGAAGATGATCAATTCAAAATTAAATTTACAACCAAGTGGGGAACATATGTGTATTAGAAGATTCCCTTTGGTCTATCAAACACAGATGCAATGTTTTAGCGCACCATGGATATTTCCTTCAAAGGCTACATCAATGGGTTCATGTTGGTCTACCTAGATGACATCAATTTCTTCTCAAAGAAAAGTGTGGATCATATGATGCACCTGGAGAAAGTATTTGAGAGATGTAGAAAATTTGGGGTATCCATTAACCCCAAGAAGTGTAATTTTTTAGTGGCACAGGGAAAGCTCTTGGGCCATGTGGTTTCAAAGGATGGCATCACAATTGATCCTGAACGTGTTTCAGCCATCCTAGCTCTTTCCCTGCCAGCGCACAAAAAGGATTTTCACTCCTTCCTCAACAAGATCAATTTTTTTAGGTGTTTTATTCCTAAATTTGTAGGACTAGTTTGGCCCATCACCCTCATGCTCAAGAAATACATTACTTTCAGATGGACAAAGGAGGGAAAAGAAAGCTTAAAAAAAATCAAGTAAGAAATTGCTTGCATTCCAACCCTCATCAACCAAAATTACTCAACGGATCTTATCCTTTAGGCTTATGGTGTTGATGTGAGTGTTTATTTTGTCCTAAAACAAGAAAATGAACAAGGGTTGGAACAACCGGTGGATTTATTCCATAAGTGCTGAAGGATTATGAATTAAAATAAAGTCACATGGAGAAGTAGGTCTTTTCCCTTGTAGACACCTATAATTATGCCCAAGCAATTTAAATACTTAAATTGTGCTAATTATCCCCTTTCTCGCAAATCAACGACATATCGTCAAAAGCACTCATTTTCCCTCATATCATCATTAATTAATTACACTAAGCTAATTAATTAAGTTGCCTATCCAACAAATACCCTAATTAACGACCTTCCGTTAATAAATCACCCCTTCTACCTAGACTAATTAATTATTATTAATTAATTAGCTTTCCCTTCCATTTAACCAATAAATCAATATTTAATTGATTTAATCCCCTTATAATAGCCTAAATCGCACTAATATTCTTCTAATTGGCTTCTATAAGCTTACACCTACCTATTAATTAATCACCTTTGATTAATTAAAATACCCCCCAACTCCCATGACTTGCTAAACATGTATTAAACCCTTCTAAAGTAAGGTTACCTTTAATAAAGCAACCTTATCCATTCCTAATCATGTTTTACCTTTATCCCACATTCATGAGAATGTGTTGAATCCTTTATCCTTTGGGCTATATAAAGAGCCCTCCACCTACCTTTTTACTTACACCTAAACTTTCTAAGAGAGTAAATGCAAAGCATATAGCAAAGAGACTAAGAGCTTGCACCTTGCCCTTTTGAGAGTTCATCATCTTGAAGAGTTAAGCCTCTTTCTTAAAGTGCTTGGGTCATATGGGAGGTGTCAAAAGGGTCTTGTAGCCCAACTTTGATTAGCCCCCATTCCTAGGTTCTTGGAGCATTAAGGACAACTATTTTGATAGCCATGGAGCTTACTTAGGTCCATTCATTTATTTGTTGTTAGAGAATAGAGGAGTTTAGATATTTAGCATTGTTAGTTTCAAAGTTTGTATTGATGAATGCTAGCATCTAACCCTTGTTTAATTCTTATCATGATGGTGTTTATGCTTTGTTTTAGCTAAATTGTAGAACTATTTTAGGTGGTAGTTCTTGCTTCATTTGATTTAGCATTAAGCAAAGTATACATGCACACATTTGGCACGCCCGGTGGGACTTACTCCATTGTCCTTTGCACTTAATTTCAAGTTTTTGTAGTTAAGTTTTATTTTTGGTTACTAACCCTCTTTTACACATGTTGATCTAACTTGTTTTTTTTTAACATGTTTTGTTGAGTTTGCATGTGTTGGGTCTTCCTTGTAGGTATGAAGGAGGTGAAGTGCTGTCAAAATTGGAATTGAGGGGAAAATTTCAAGATTTCTCCATGTTTTCATTTTTAGAGCTTACTTTTTCAACATTCTACATGCTAGTTTTGTCAATTTCTTGAAGATTTTAAATTCTTGAGTATGTAGGTTAGTGTTTGATAGTGCTGAGTCTTCTATTTACATATTAATGTGGTGGGTTGCTGTCAAAATTTAATCTTGGTGAGAAAATTTCAAGATTTCATCATGTTTTCATTTTTTAGAGCTTACTTTTTCAACATTTTACATGCTAGTTTTGTCAATTTCTTGAAAATTTTCAATTCTTGAGCATATAGGTTAGTGTTTGATAGTGCTGAGTCTTATATTTACATATTAATGTGGTGGGTTGCTGTCAAAATTTAATGTTGGTGAGAAAATTTCAAGATTTCATCATGTTTTCATTTTTAGAGCTTACTTTTTCATCATTCTACATGCTAGTTTTGTCAATTTCTTGAAAATCTTAAATTCTTGAGCATGTATGTTAATGTTTGATAGCGTTGAGTCTTCTATTCATATATTAATGTGATGGGTTGTTGTCAAAATTGAATCTTGGTTGGAAAAATTTGCCCATTTTGCATATTAAGGGACGTTTTTTTTTTGACATTTTTTAAGTGCATGTCAAGTGCATACCCATGAGCATAAGAGCATATGTGTAACCCATCTTCCGAAGGCCATAACTTTTTCTCCCGACCTCGAAATGACTCCATTTTTTTTGCGTTGGAAAGGTATTGAAGTTAACTATGCAATGAAAACATAAATTCAGGATTTACAATTACAAAAGTTGTAAGTTTTTCTATTATTTTAAAACTGGTCATTTTCTAACATGTCTAATGTTTTGATGAATGTTGTATTTCCATGCTTACTCGATTTAGATCAAAGCGTGTGTATGCTCTTCTCTTGCACCTTTTGGTGATCTTGAGAATCAAAAACAACTTTGATCTATATCTTTTTAACATTGGGATTAAACTTGGAAATTTGATTATTCATTTTGCTTAAGGGAATGAACCTTTTACAAAGCATTTTTCAACGGTCCTTTGATTTGAAGTTTTCCATTTCTATATAGTTGGGCTAAAGTTTGTGTATGCTCTTCTCTTGCACCTTAGGGTGATCTTGAGAATCAAAAGCCACTTTAGTCTTCATTTTATAACATTTGGTAAATTGGAAACTTCATCTTTCACTTTTGGTTTAAGGGAATGAACATTTATCAAGAATTTTGTATGGTTCATTGATTGAAAAGATTTTATTTACTTTTTAGTTGGATTATTTGTTGTGTATACTCTTCTCTTGCATCCTTGGATGATCTTGAGAATCAAAAGCAACTTTTAATCCTCTTTTAAATAATGTGATTTTCTTGGAGAACTACTAACGCTTGAGTGCAGGACCTAAAAACGCTTGTCAAAGAAAGGAGGAATCAAAACGAAATCAAAAACTACTAATACAGTTGTTATACAGGTTGCCAAAAGGTGTTCAAGCAAACCACACCTAATTAAACAAGATAAAAAGAACAACATATTCAAAACACTGTATTGCAGGTTTCGGAAAAGGGTACGTCCCTCTCCGCTCAACTGGAACATAACCCCTTTGGCATAACGCCTTAAGCTACAACAATGGGGGTGGTTCCAGGAACCCCAAAGTAGTCCACGCAAGAGGGAACCTTGTGGACGAAACGGGAAGTGCTCCGCACTACCTACTTGACTAGTGATTCCTTTGTGAGATAGAGTTACAGGTTGTCCGTTGTGGCGACCCCAGTGATAGTACACGTAGACGCACTAGTTGCCTACTATTCTTGAAGGGGGTAAAGTAAAGCCGAGATACTCCCAAACTAGTCAGTGTGACTTTTTGGGTAAATCGCGCTCGCTCGTGGCAACTTTGTAACACCTAGGATGAGAGAACCACCTAGGAGAATATACTTTGGCCAGGAGCCCACTTTGACCACTTTAAAACAGTGTTGAGTTGTGAACCTTCTTTTTGAGAAACGTGTGACGTATTACTTTCGCCTAGTTTTTACTTGCCTTAGGGCGAGGCGAAACTTTGCCGAAGTAAGACTAGCATTTTTTGTCATTTTTTCTTGATTTATTTCCTTCATATTCTTTTGAAACTTTGTTGATCAAAAGAGGTGTGATTACCTTTGTGTTGCCATTCGACTGTTTCTCTCACTTTTATGTCCGTTTACACCCATCCATGTTTGCGGCTGGGTTAGTTAAACGTCTAAAGTGAGTGGAGGCGTTTTCACGTCATTTGGTAGCCATTGTGATCTTGATACCCACGTCAAGATCATCATTGTAGTTAGGCGTGGTTCATCACTGCGGACTTCCATAGAGGAGTTAGTTTGTTTGTCTCGTATCATTACAATTTCGATATTTACGTCTTGTTTCTTGTAAACTCGACATAAATACCTATATTGTACGGTTACGCTGCACACATTCTTAACTATTCCTAGCTATACTTTGAGCTTTTTTTGTTCAGTTTTATTATTACCTCGATTTCAAAAGGTGTTAGGAACTACCATTTGTGCGTGTTATATCAATAACACCTCGATATCAATACTCCACTTTCTTGCAAAGTGGGTTAACATATCTTGGTGATATTGTTGTGTCATTCACAAATCGTAATTGGCACTTTTTTGAGATATAGGTCTTAATCAGACTTGAGCTTGCTCATCGTATATCTTGATTGGGAGATCGCATTTAACTTCATGTATTTACTTACGTCTTGTTCATTCCTTTGAACTTGGCATAAGTGGAGACATCTTGTTAATCATCTGGCATCGTAAATTACTTTGAAACGTAGTCTAGGAAGTACTTCATTTGATTAAGTTTTGGTACCAAACGATTGTTTCATTGGTGACTTTATCATTCTATCACATTGGTATTCTCACACTGTTAATTTACTCTTAACACGTACATCTTGTGTTTCACTTAGGGGTAGTCATTGAATTTTGAACAAATCTACAACTTACCTTAGTGAAACTTATCACGAAAACATGGCTCCCAAGACGCGTCTAGGTTTAAAGAAACAAACATATGAGGAACAACAGGCGCAAGCTTGGGAAACCTCTAACAGACAAGGGTCAAACCCATTTATCGGACACGATCTAGGACCACTATTTTCTGCAGAAAAGGAAACAGAAGAAATGGTCGACCATAGTGGAAACGAATTAGAATCACCACACGCAAACTTTGATTTTGACCCCACTCTACTAGATGAGTTTCTCCTTAGAAACAAAGATAGAGTTTTGGCATGGGTCATGGAATTAGGGGCCAAATTGCCCACTGAGAATGAACCAATATTACCTACAAATGACACTACTAAGGAGGAACACCCCCTTATCAATATGGAAGATATTTTAACAGGCGGGCATGCTTCCACTTCTTATGTAGAAAATGATAAAGTGGTAGGGCATAGAATACCCCTCATCAAAGTGCCATGAAGAAACAAGATAGAACATGAGACAGGGGAAGAACCTCCACAATACGAAGAGGAGGAACCTTTAGAAGAAGAAGACACAAACCAAGTCACAATCCAACAACAACTCAGTAACTTAAGCCGACAACTAGCTTTGCTTACTTTCCAAGTACAGAAAGACACAAACAAGAATGTTCAAAAGTCAAAGCCTAAGTTTAGGATCCATGAACTCCATCAAGAAAACCAAGGAGAAGAAGACACAGGGTATCATCATGTACACATCCCCGCTTCTCCCACTAAAGAACAATTTCTCGCACAAGAAGTACAATCTATGAAAGCAACGCTTGTGAGCATACAAGAAAGCAATATAGGGAGTATTAGGAAATACCAATACGAAGAACTATGCCCCTATCCTTTTGACAAGACAATGACCCTTCAACCCTTTCCAAAGAAATTTGATATGCCAAAGTTCGACAAATACAAAGGAAAGGGAGACCCAAGGGATCATGTTAAAGATTTCTACATGGCATGTCAAGAGGTGTGTTATAGTGATAATTACCTCATCAGACTTTTTCCTAAGAGTCTAGGAGGTCAAGCATTAGAATGGTTTACGCGCTTGCCACGAGGATCAATTTTCACCTGGCCAGAATTGGCGGAAAGATTCGTGCATCATTTCTCATATAACATAGAGAGTGACGTCACCATGGCAGACTTGTGCGGCACAAAACAACGCCCAAATGAGACCTTCGCCAGCTTCCTCCAACGATGGAGAGGGATAGCTAGTCGCTTCCCTTGCACTTTCCCTGAGAAGCAGCTAGTCAGTATTTTCGTCCCTAATCTCAACCCAGATATAGCTTTCCACCTCCAAATGCATTGTGTCCGCACCTTTGAGGAGGTTATTGAGAAAGGGATTCAAATAGAAAAGGCTCTCATTGCCAAAGGCACCCTCAAAACCCAATCTAAAGACAACCAAAGTGTCAAACCCGCTGAAAATCCAAAGATCTTTAACAAAAACAAAAACGTGGTGGGAGACGGAATCACTGATTCCAAACGTGTTCAAACGGTCCAAACCAGTCAACCTTTTAAACTGACCAAGGGCCCAATTCAACCACCACCAAAGCGAAGAACATTCACCTCCCTCAATGAACCGTTGTCTGTCATACTAAAACAGTTGGATGCGGCCCACATGATGACCTATCCTACAACACAACCATTTGATGACAACGCTCCTAAACCTTCATGGTATAAGGAGCATGAATACTGTGAAATGCATCGCGTTAAAGGTCATAAAACAGACAAATGTTTGTGACTTCGCCACTATATTCAAGACCTCATTGACAACGGGGAGATAGAGGTGGATAACCCTAGCCACATGCAAACACCTAACAAGAAAATGGGGATTTATAAGGAACCATTCCCCAAGCATGATAAGTCGGAAAAGGCAAAACCGGATCGGGGAGAGTCATCCCAAACCTATAAAGCCACGAATTACTTGTATACCAAGAGAGATAACAATCATTACGATTCACTTATCGGATGTATTCGCTCCCCTACTGACCATGTCAATACCATCCGGATCAAGGGAAAGGACTGCGCTGCGGTAACAAGGCGTGCCCGCCTCGTGATTCCAGAACCCTCTCTGTTGACCCCGCAAACTGGTAAATATAACCTTTTAGAACAACTTGAGAAGACACCTGCTAAGATCTTGATCTTAGATCTTCTCAAGATATCCAATGTGCATAAGGACATTTTGTATCAAACTCTTCAGGGGTCAGGAGTGCCTTTAGAAGTCGATCCTGCATACCTTCAAGCCGCGGTGGCAAATATTGCACCCAGTGAGCATCTCACTTTCAACCATAGGGAGGTCCCTACCGAGAATCCTACACATAATCTTCCCTTATACATTGAGGTAGTTGTCACCCGCAGGAAAATCAAACGGGTGCTTGTGGATAACGGATCTGGATTGAACATTTGCACGCTTAAATTAGTCAAACAATTGGGACATACGGAGGTAGATCTTGAGTCCCATATCATCACTATCACTGCATACGACAACGCAGAAAGAGAGTCAGCAGGCACCATTACGCTGCCAATGGAGGTGGGCCCCACTTGCCATCAGACAAAGTTTCACGTCTTAGACTTGGAACTTCCATATAATATGCTTCTAGGCCGACCATGGATCCATGCCATGCAAGCAGTGCCATCAACATTTCATCAATGCATCAAGCTGAAGCATGAGGGACATACAGTAACAATACCAGGAGACTCAGAGCCCTTTGCTCATTGTAGAGCTCTTAATAGCTTTGCACGAAAGGGTACATATGCATGTCCCTCCACAGATATAGCTGTCCCTCTTCATTCTGAGGCCATGGAATCTCGAGTAGATTCAAATTCTCTTAGTTCTTGCACTCATGGGGCATCTACTTCAACATCTCCATTTAATTCATGGGAGATGAAAATTCTGGAATATGGCTGTGGGGAGTATAATGTACAACAAGCACTCTTGGTTTCTGACCTCTCCTTGTCGCCCAAGACTAGAGGTCGACCCAACTACCGCTTCAGGAGACCTAGAGAGGAACATACTATTGGGTCGTTCCTACCTGGAGGCTTGTTAGCTGAGGAAAAATTACTTGATCCACCTACTACTTGGGTCCCTGAGGACACTCAGCCATCTTGTTATCAAACCCCAGAATATGAAAAATCTAGCAGAATGATGTACTCCATGGGCTACAAAGGCCTAGGATGTGGGAGGAATGAACAAGGACAAAGAGAACCAGTCCCTCTTCCACATTTCAAAACTAGAAAGATATGGCATTGGGATTCGCCCTTATGGAGCACACCCCAACGATCAAGATGCAACTTGTTCTGAGCATGAGGATAGCTCCGATTATCTAGACAGCGATACGGATTCCTGTTGTAGCCAATATGAGGATCTGGCCTCCACGAACCTTTTCATGAATAATGCTGTCCTAACCATCACCCCCAATGAACCAACCCTTGACCTTGTATACCCCTCCCTTGTTGAATGGGACCAACAACGTCACGTGCCACTAGATTTATTCGAGAATGAAGAGGCTATTGCAGAGTTCATGGGCATAAGGGATACAATTCCCATTGGAGATCACAAGAAGGGTTTCTTTATCGACTTAGACACCTGCGCCTACTTCGGCGAGGAGGCTGAACTTCGTGGTCAGCAAAATTTAAAGAAAAGCGAGGGCAAGAGTTCTAAAGAAAAGCCTCGGAAAAAATCAAAGTCCAAGTCACATAGTGAAAACCTCTTTGAGGCATTGGCTGACAAACAAATAAGAAAATCAAAGGACAAACAAAGTGACCACGCCAAGGATGAAAATCTCGTAGAGACATCCTTGGATGAAGATCTCAACCTACCTCCCAATCCCACGCGTATGGAGGATTTATCAAAATTGTTAGTTGAAGAAACCATTGATGTCAATATTGGTACTGAAGAAGATCCCAAGATAGTAAAATTGGGAGCATCACTCTCAGCCAGAGAACAAAAGACGTTCACTATGCTACTGCGAGAGTTTATTGATGTGTTCACATGGTCTTACAAAGACATGCCCGGCTTAGATCCAACTTTGGTCGTGCATAACTTGGTTGTGCACGCAGACGCTAAGCCTATCAAACAGAAGCTTCGAAAGATGCACCCAAGAGTGGCCTTGTTAGTTAAAGAAGAGTTGGAAAGGTTGCTTGCAGCAGGATTCATCAAGCCAATTGATTATTCTGAATGGATATCGAACATTGTTCCTGTCCAGAAGAAACCTATCGGTATTTGAATTTGCACAGATTTTAGGGACATCAATAAAGCTTGCCCTAAAGATGACTTTCCGTTGCCCAACATTGACATGATTGTTGACTCAACCACAGGGTATGAAATGCTATCACTTATGGATGGCTTTTCGGGTTATAATCAAATTAAGATCGCTGAGGAAGACCAACACAAAATAGCTTTCAAAACTCCTTGGGGCACCTTCTGTTATCAGGTGATGCCATTCGGCCTTAAGAATGTGGGAACAACTTATCAGCGGGCCATGACAGTAATATTTCATGATATGATTCATGACATCATGGAAGACTATGTAGACGACATCCTGGGAAAGTCCAAAACAAGAGAGGAACATCCTATCATTTTGTGGCATATCTTTGAACGCCTATGTGAATACAAAGTCAGGCTAAATCCAAAGAAGTGTGTCTTTGGTGTGCTATCTGGGAAACTATTAGGCTTCATTGTGTCAAGACGAGGTATTGAGGTAGACCCTGCTAAAGTATCTGCCATCACAGAAATGCCTCCACCTGAGAATATCAAGCAACTGCGTAGCTTGCAAGGGAAAATTCAAGCCATTCACCGCTTTATCTCCCAGCTTGCAGATAAATGTCACTCATTCACTCATTTTCTTAAGAAGGACATCACTTTCATCTGGGGACCTGAGCAACAACAAGCCTTTGCTTTGCTTAAACAGTACCTGGCTAATCCACCTGTCCTCATGCCTCCCACTCCGGGAGAACCACTTTTGCTCTATATTTCTGCTACGCAATATGCTATTGGTGCACTGCTCGCCCAATATGACCTTAGCCATAAAGAGAAAGCAGTGTACTATCTGAGTCGCACCCTCATCGCCTATGAATGTAATTATCCTCAGATTGAGAAGGCTTGCTTGGCTATTGTTTTTACCTTTCAGAAACTTCACCATTACCTGCTAAATACTAAGACCAAGCTCATATCCAAGGTCGACCCACTCAAGTATTTGTTGTCCAAACCTGCCCTCACAGGTAGAATGGCTAATTGGATCATTCTACTCAGTGAGTTTGATATAGAATTTTTCCATCAAAAATCAATTAAAGGACAAGTACTTGCTGACCAGCTAGCGGAAGCACCTTTGCAAAGCACAGAACCTTTGAGTCTGGATCTGCCAGATGCATCTTTGCTCTACATTGAAGAATCTTTCGTATGGCAGATACATTTTGATGGATCTTTTACGTTTCATGGTTCAGGTGCAGGAGTGGTCCTTATTACTCCTTCAGGTGATCCTATACTGCAGGCTTTCCTACCTAGCCTTCCCTTGCATGAACAACAATGTAGAATATGAAGCACTCATTGCAGGGACGAAGCTAGCCATCAAGTGGAATATTCAACATGTTAAGTTTGTAGGTGATTCATAGCTAATCAGCAAACAAGTTAATGATGAGTATAAAGTTAAGGATGACAAGCTCATACCTTATAAGAAGTTGATGGAAACTTTTAAGGAGTATTTTGTGTGCATTACCTTTGAGCAAATCCCAAGAGCACAGAACAGATCAGCAGATGCTATGGCAATAGTGGGATGTATGCTTCGTATTCTACTAGGGAACAATGATATTCCATTTTTCATGGAAAATATACACTAGCTCGCATATGACGTACCGGAATATTTCCTGGCTTGTGAGGTTGTTGGTCCCTATTCCCCGTGGTACGAACCCATTTTTACCTATATTAAGGATAGTACTTTCCCTCCAAATATCTCTTGTTCTGAAAAGTAAAGCCTAATTCACTAGATATCCTGTTACACCCTATTAGGAGGTACACCTTATTGTCGTGGCTACGACGGGAATCTGTTACGTTGTCTAGATGTGACAGATTCAATCCAGGCAATTAAATAAGTACACGAAGGAGTATGTGGAGCACATACAAACGAAATGGTCTTGGCTAAGAAACTGTTAAGAGTAGGTTACTATTGGCCCACCATGGAAACTAATTTTTGTAATTATATTAGGAAATGTGTGCTTTTCCAATAGTATGGAAATTTAATCCATGCTCCATCACAACCATTGCAACGAATCACTACCCCGTGGCCATTCTCCAAGTGGGGACTTGATCTAATAGGGAAGCTTACTCCTACCTCATCTGATAGTCATACACATATCATCACAGCTATAGAATACTTTACAAAATGGGTGGAGGTTATCCCTTTAACCTATGTAATAAGAGCACAGATTTCTAAATTCATCATGAATCAAATTATTTACTGATATGGTATCCCTGCAGCCATTGTCACAGATAATGGGAACTCATTTAAGAAAAAAACTATAAAAGGTCTTTGCCAATGATTCCAAATCAGATTGAAATGGTCCACGCCATATTACCCTCAGGGTAATGGACAAGTTGAGGCAACAAACAAGACTTTGGTAAGGATAATGGATAAGATGGTTAGCAAAACAGGTCGAAACTGACACCTACAAATCCACCCAGCCCTCTGGGCCTACCGAACATCAATTCGCACTCCTATGGGTGTGACGCCATATTCCCTAGTGTTCAGGATAGAATCTATCATCCCTTTAGTGATTGAACTCCCATCCCTGTGAATTTCTCTTCAGGACTATTTGATAAGGATGAAGATTATCAAGTGCCAAGATTGGCTGAGTTAGAGCTCCTAGAATGAGAGGTGCATTCGCGCTCTTAATCACCTGAAAGTATATCAACACAGAATCTCCTGAAACTACAACAAGAGAATCATCCCTCGCAAGTTTGAGGTGGGTGATTTAGTTATGAAGGAGAACCAGTTCAACACCAGAGTAGAGCGAGAAAAGAAAGGGAAGTTCGAACCACACTGGTTAGGACCCTATGTCATAGTTGCCAAGTATGGCACAGGGGCATACAAGTTGGCTCACCCCAATGGTGATGAGCTCCGGGAGCCCATGAATTCCATGCATCTTAAGAGGTTTTATGCCTAAACATGGCACAGGAAAGTCATAAAAATAAAATAAAATATATATAAAAATAAAATAAAAAATATAAAAAAAAAAAGAAAGAGAAAACAGGTCGTCCACTAGTGAAAACCACGCAATTGTGGCACTTTGGACAAGTCCTTGGGTGAAAACCGGTTTCCGGTGCCTCGGGAGGATTCGTTGTTCACAAGCATTCTATATCAGAAGGGTAGTTGTCTTTGTCCAGGACCTGGTTCTACCTTCGAGTTTCCTTGTGCACACCATCTAGTCCAGCCTTGATCCGGCTTTCCCTTCTTCTATTCGTCTGTAAGGGACGTGGTCTTTCGTTATTTCCCATCTTACGCTGGGGGCAACTCAACGAATTCACCTTCTTATTCATAAGCGCGTGGCTTCTGCCCTTGTATATTCCCCACCTAACGCTGGGGGCATCCATGCTTTCTTGGTTACCTGCACATAGCTTTGGAAAACTGTTGAAAACATAAAAACAATAGAAAATTGTTTCACAAAACACAAAAACAATAGAACATTATTTGAGAAAACATAAAAACAATAGAAAATTGTTTCCAACAACATAAAAACAATAGAAAATTGTTTCACAAAACACAAAAACAATAGAAAATTGTTTGAGAAAACATAAAAACAATAGAAAATTGTTTCACCAAACACAAAAACAATAGAAAATTATTTTCGAGAAAAACACAAAAACAATAGAACATTGTTTCGAGAAAACAACAAAAACAATATATATATATATATATCAAAAAAATCTAAAAAAACAAGGCAAAAATTTTTCAAAAAATTCCTAAAAAGTAAAACACCCTACACAATGGTAACTTGCTTCTTACGGCTGAAACTTGTGTCTTGCGCATGGTATTTCTCCATATCCTGTTGGTTTGTCTCACATCTTCCCCGATTAATACGACTCGTGGATCACTGGATTCACAACCATTCACAAAAGCTAGCTGCTTGCTTCGTCTGTACTCGGGGGCACTTTTGGTTGCCTGGTGCTGTTTCGTTGCGCACAAATGCTTTTCATGGACCCCGTGTCCATTTTCATTTCCCCTTGCATGTATCCTTGCTTGGGGCATCATTTTTAACCCTTGTCGTCAATCACGAACTTGTGGATCTCTTTAGCACTGATAACAAAACATTTGTACAACTGTCTTGACCGTTGTTGGGTTAGATATGTGCATTCGTACTTGTTTTCCCTGTTATATGAGCTTGTTTCCTTCTCGTATTGCATTGCATTATTGTATGTTGCGTGGAGTTGGTATTTTCAGCAATGGACAATTGTTCATAGTATGGCTTTTCATGTCATTCTACTTTTGTCGTGTGTTTATATTTTCATAAGGACCGATGATGTAGTTCCTATGGCTATATGATGACATCCAATTTGTTCCAAACAAATAAGCAGCTAGAGGTTAAGCTCTTCTCTCCCCTCATCCATATTTCTTCTACACCACTTCCCTTTCACCCCTAATTCTCCCTCTCCTCGGGGCATCCTACCTCGTCCCCATTCTTCTGCCTACTTCTCACCTTTTTCGATCGTCGATCAAGTTCTTCTATCACCCCATCGACACTCGAGGGGGCATCTCTCCCTCCTACTAATTTTTCTTCCATCTCTTCAAAATCTCTTTTGTCTACTATCTTTGAAGTGGCATCACTTATGCCACCCCAAAGAGGGGCAAATGTAGACACCTATAATTATGCCCAAGCAATTTAAATACTTAAATTGTGCTAATTATCCCCTTTCTTGCAAATCAACGACATATCATCAGAGGCACTCATTTTCCCTCATATCATCATTAATTAATTACACTAAGCTAATTAATTAAGTTGCTTATCCAACAAATACCCTAATTAACGACCTTCCGTTAATAAATCACCCCTTCTACCTAGACTAATTAATTATTATTAATTAATTAGCTTTCCCTTCCATTTAACCAATAAATCAATATTTAATTGATTTAATCCCCTTATAATAGCCTAAATCACACTAATATTCCTCTAATTGGCTTCTATAAGCTTACACCTATCTATTAATTAATCACCTTTGATTAATTAAAATACCCCCCAACTCCCATGACTTGCTAAACATGTATTAAACCCTTCTAAAGTAAGGTTACCTTTAATAAAGCAACCTTATCCATTCCTAATCATGTTTTACCTTTATCCCACATTCATGAGAATGTGTTGAATCCTTTATCCTTTGGGCTATATAAAGAGCCCTCCACCTACCTTTTTACTTACACCTAAACTTTCTAAGAGAGTAAATGTTAAGCATATAGCAAAGAGACTAAGAGCTTGCACCTTGCCCTTTTGAGAGTTCATCATCTTGAAGAGTTAAGCCTCTTTCTTAAAGTGCTTGGGTCATATGGGAGGTGTCAAAAGGGTCTTGTAGCCCAACTTTGATTAGCCCCCATTCCTAGGTTCTTGGAGCATTAAGGACAACTATTTTGATAGCCATGGAGCTTACTTAGGTCCATTCATTTATTTGTTGTTAGAGAATAGAGGAGTTTAGATATTTAGCATTGTTAGTTTCAAAGTTTGTATTGATGAATGCTAGCATCTAACCCTTGTTTAATTCTTATCATGATGGTGTTTATGCTTTGTTTTAGCTAAATTGTAGAACTATTTTAGGTGGTAGTTCTTGCTTCATTTGATTTAGCATTAAGCAAAGTATACATGCACACATCCCTCATGTGCGTGTTCAAGGAATTTAAAAGTATGCTCACCATAAATCATATCAAGGTGTTAGTATCACATTCTTCTATTAGATATTTCATCACAAGAGTAGAAATCAATGAAAATAGAACACAATGGGTGACCAAAATGATGGAGTATGATGTGATTATCAAATACATAAATCTGGTAAGAAGTAGCACACTCTACAAGAAACTTGATGAGGACACACATAATGAATTTGAGACTTAATTATTTCTTGATGAAGCTATATCACGCGTAGAAGTTGAGAAATATACAGATCTTGGCATGTGCGACTGGATGAAGGACATGATCACATTCCTTTCCAAGGGTGCATACCCTCCTGTCTTAAAAAATGAAAAGAGAAGACACCTGAGGTTATAATCTATCCCTTATGTTTTTATTAATGGAATTATATTTAAGAAGAATCTTGATGGCGTGTTGTTAAGGTGTATCAATGATGCACAGACTGAAAAAGTGTTAGCATAATTTCATGATGGATTATCTGGTGGACACTTTTCTGCCAAGACTACAACAATGAAAATCTTAATGACATGTATCTTTTGGCCTACTATATTTGCAGATACACACAAGTGGGTCAAAAAATGCAAAGAATGCACTTTCTTTGTAGGAAAGAAGAGATTGACAACACTTCCCCTTTGACCAATCCAAATGGATCGGCCTTTTGTGCAGTAGGGTCTCAACTTCTAGGCATGATCAATCCACCTTCAAGTGCTAAACATAGATGGGTGTTAATAGCTATAGAACACTTTACTAGATGGATAGAATCTATCAAGCTTAAGGAATCAACCGATTCAGTCATCCTTGAATTTCTCAAGGGTATAGTCACAAGGTTTGGCATTCCTCAAACCATTATATTTGATAATGCAAAATCCTTCCTTGGCACTGAAATCACTGATTGGGCTCTAAATTAGGGAATCTATCTGAAGACTTCTACCAATTATTACCCTCAAGGAAATGGTCTAGCAGAGTTAACAAATAAGAACTTGATCAAGATCATGAAGAGCATAATGAACATTAGCCAAAAGTAGTATCATACAAAGGTCTCGCGCCCACTCTGGGAAGATAAAATCACAGTTAAAAAACAATAAGAACTTCACCTTACAATATTTTCTATGGAAAAAAGGATACCCTTTATTTGACATTGGAGTTGAACTCATTGGCACTTTCCCAACAAGTAGAGCTTTAACACGTAGACCAGAGAGAAATCAAAATGGTAGAGCTGAATCTTGAAGAACCAAGGAACTCTGTCATGATCAAGCTATAATAACATCAACAAGCAACAAAGAAATGGTTTGATAGAAAGGATAGGCCTCAAGATTTCAAAGTTGGGGACTTGGTTTTGAAATGAGATGTTAATAGAGCTAAACCAAGGCACCATTAAAAGTTTGATGCACTTTAGATTGGCCCATACATCATCAACTCATGCAAGGAGGCTAACTCTTTCGAGGTAACTCATCTTGATGGAAGCGTGCTGAAAATCATAGTAAATGGGATCTATTTCAAACCCTTCCATTAAGTTCTATGCATTTTTTTAGTATATTAGAGTAGTTTAAATTCCTCCAAGTGTGCTGCATGCAGATTGTTTATTTGTACATAGTTTTTTCTTCTCTCATGCTTCCTATGCATGTTCTTATTTTGCTTCTAGGGTGCCGCTCTTCTTCCATAAAATTTTAGTAGTTTGCAGGATTCAGAATAGAGTCAATAAATGATCCTTCAAGTGACTTCAGGGTCAGTTCTTTAAAACTAAAGATCAAAATTTCATGATTACATAATAGAATCCCTGCCCAATGGATGCTCTAGGCTATTGATCTCCTTCATTTAGCAAAAAGATGGCCCCAAAAGTCACCAAAGTTGTTATCCACATAACTATCCTAGTTATTTGGACAACTTACATACATATTCTGGCTTCGAGATATTCATTTTAGTGGCACATACCTCAGTTGTCTCCTTGGCACATTCAATTGGTCATTATTTCCTCAAAAACCCTTACACGCTTCCCCTTCTCCCTTTTCCATATTCCTTTTCCTCCTCTTTCTACTCTTACCTTATGTGCATCTTCTGCACATTCACCTTATTCCTAGTAGCTATTCATCCTATGTGCACTCCTTGCACTTACTTCAATCAGCTAGGTCCCGAGCCCTCGAGCGCGCCCCATACATTACCTTATAAATAGTTATGCCTTGACCATACATTCTCCACTCACAAATTTACCCCATTTCCTCGATGTGTGATTGATCGCGCCTTAGTTTTGCGTTCTTCCTGTGCCTCATTCTTCCATGTGCATAATTTTGCACCCTCCCCTATGCTATTCTATGACATTCCATTACCTGACACACTTGAGTGTGCCACACATAACCTATCAAAGTGTGCCAACAGGGAACCAAATCCTTGCAACAAATCAATGAGTGACATGTGGTAGATACAATAAGAAAATTTACATAGTTAGCCATCCTTTCAGGTAATCTGCGTGCACCGTGTGTCTTGCATGCATGGGTGGACCTGAAAATATTCTGAAAGCCATATATTTTGCTACATAGCTCCGATCAGTGCACACCTAGTATCAGTTGATGGCTACTAAAGTAGGCTACAATGCTAGTTATTCAAATTGAAATTCTTGATGTATCTAGTAGGTGAGAAATTGGAAAACATCATTTTGGGAATTAATGAATAGATCTGATTATTCCAACCACCCAATTTGATCTGATACGCCATCTTTCCTTCTCCAACATTCCAAATAGACTTGGAGAAGAGTATTTGGAAGATTACAGGAGGATTTACATGCATTGAATGTTTTTTGTTGGTTGTTGTATTTAAAATTTGGGTTTTCCCTCCTTCTTTTCTTCTTCCATGGATTCATTTATAAATGTAAGAGTTGGGGTCTTTGTTAATGTTGGAAATTTTGGATCCTTACACATTTTTCTAAGGACTTTATATTTTCTATTTTCTGAGTTGCATAACTCTATATCTAGCTCATTCATGTGGATACTGACCTCTTTCGCCAGTGTAACAGTTTTGTCCATTTCTAGAAGTAATAGAAGCATCATTTTGTGACTATTATCTATCCTAAGCATGATTTTATTCTTTCTTCTTATCTTTCTTTTACATTGCATGCTTGTTGTTCCATTCTATGTCCTTTGTAGTTCCCTTTTTAGTTGTGTTCCATGAAACCTATCTAGTAAATGCATCTTAGTTGTGTTACATGTGCCTAGCCTTCTTTCATGCATTTCCCTTCATTTTCACTTAGAACAGATAGTTTTCATCCCTCTTTTTTTGGTGCTATCACCTTCCTTAGATTATTTTTCCTTTCTGTTATCCTTCTATCCCTAGTCCCTTGGCATTGTTAGCTTAGTTTTACTTTTTAGCATTACGAGTAGCAGTAGTAGTAGAAATAGATAGAGGAACCAATCTTCTCTAGAGATTCGTCTCAAGTGCGCAAGGTCCCACAACTTGGAGATGTTCCATTATTTTCTCAAACGACTTGATCCTTCCAGATCCAAGACACGGGTGAAATTTTGACCACCAACAGTTACATTAAACAAACCACTCCACCCTATCCCCTTCTATTTTCTACTATCTACTCAAGGGGCGTGGCGCTCATGTGACACTTTGTGATCATGCAAATTATTTCAACCCTAGACCAATCAATCATGCAACATCTCAAGGGGTTTATGTTCATAAGCCTATTTGATATGGCTTTTATATTATTTCCCAACTAGGGAGAATTTCACTTAGTTTCAATATTTGGTATGGATGTTATGGTACTTGTTGCTTCTTCAATAGGATGAGACCATTGAAATTGGATATCTTAGTTCTATTCCCATATCACCCACACATATACCCATCATCTAGTTCCCATAATACCATCATACATTGGACATTAAATCAAATAACATCATACATTTACCAACTACAATCTACTTACATACTCTACCTTACCATAATCTTCCTTACCCAATGTTACCCAACTTACCTACCACGATATTATTCTTCCCTATTTAATGGGAGAACTACATCATCTTAAGGCCCCTTTTTAAAGGGCTATGTAGGCAGCACTCCGAAGGCATGGGGTATTTGTAGGTTAGATTGGCCATTATTTTCCCCTCTTACGTAATATTTTTGAGTTTTCGTATCTTACCTAGACCATTCACCTTCACCCAACATACTTATATAAATTATATTCTTCCCACCCCATTTCTAGTTTCCATAATATCAATACATTGGAAATTAAAAAACAAACAAGCTCAACCATGTCTACATCTAATTTCCATAACATTAATACATTGGAAATTTAAACCAAACCCAACCATACAACAACCATGACTACATCTAGTTTCCATAATATCAATACATTGGAATTAAACCAACCAAAACATCATCAACCATGCCTACAACTAGTTTCCATAATATCAATACATTGCAAATTAAACACAAACAAAACCATAAATCTTTAGCATGCCCACACATCTAATTTCCATACTATAATAACATTGGAAATTTAATCAAATCACAACATTATCAATCATACCTATATCTAATTTCCATGATAACAATACAATGGAAATGAAATCAAACATAAAAAATATAAATATCATCATCTATATACTGGAAATTTCGTGTGTCAATACATTGTATACACAAATATAAATCGGTCTCTAAAAAAATCTCATATACAACTCGACTCTTTGGCACACAAGATGGTATATATAAGTCAGAGATTAAAATTAAAAAAACAATATCCATCATCTCATCATCTCAGGGAGGGCCTGATGCCTATGCCACTCTCTTATGTTCCCTCATCTAGCCTCTTTCTCTGTGAACTAGTCACCTCCTAGTG
The DNA here is from genome assembly GCA_019776745.2 of Taxus chinensis. Classification (NCBI taxonomy): domain Eukaryota; kingdom Viridiplantae; phylum Streptophyta; class Pinopsida; order Cupressales; family Taxaceae; genus Taxus; species Taxus chinensis. The sequence goes on along the minus strand of CM034148.1, from coordinate 38,245,827 downwards.
GCCCTGCCCATGAGTACAGTGGCTCCCTAAAATATTGGCACTATGGGTCCGTGAGACAACCTCTAGCTGTATGCCTACTATGCTCTGTAGGTGACATATCTAATAATAGGAATATCAAGCTATGTAATATGATCCTCATAGTATATAACCTCATCTACAACCTCTCTGTATCGATCCATTGATACCACCTGTGGTGGTGACATTGATCCACTACCTATCTACCTCTATCCTTGAGGCCATGGACCCTTTCTTGGTACCTACACCTATGATGATGGACCATCTCACTATATATGTTTCCCATCATGTGCCCTTGGAGGTGAAGGAGGGGCACCCATGTGTCCCCCGACACTAGAATGTGCCTGTGTTATTGCTAACTATGTCTTTAATGTAGCCACCTATGCCTAAACTAGGCATGTAGTCATGTAACCTGTCCCTTATTGCCAGCCTATGCATGTGATGCCGCTAACTATGTCTGTAAGGTGGTGACCTATTCCTATAAAGTAGTAACATGTGTCTTTAATCCTATAACATTACCTGTAACATGTCTCTCTCACTGATAACAGTGGCCAAATCGAGTTGTCTTAGTCTATATGGTGTTGCCTATAACTATGTTGTTCACTACTATCTATACCCATGTGTCTTACGACCTCCCGTGCCACGCATCTTATTTCGCAACCTAACCTCATCATCTAAACCGTACACAATTATTTATTAATTACCTTACAATTAATAAATCCACATCTCCAAACCTGCCACCTCATTTTGCCACCTCATCATGACCTAGTCCTAACCCTAAACTAACCTAATTAAAACCTATAACTTGGTCTACATCCACACCCATGACTAATTACTCCTCACCCGCACCCAAAACCAACCTCATAATGACTTGACCAAGCCCACAACTAATCCCTCAGGAGAAAAGGAGGGAAAGTTGGCTATTTTACTAAAAATAGCCCACTTTGACTGAACCGATACCGGTTCCTACTCGACCGCCGTCGGTTACGTAACCGCCATCGGTTCCCTGTAAATGACCTCCCCCAACCAAAAACAAGGGGCTGGATTTTCATTGATCGGAATATCAGAAGTCATTGGAAGAATCCGGAATTTACTTGGCCGAGCAGAGACAAGTGAAGGAAAGAGAGGAGTTTGCAGAGAAGGACATCAAGCCCAAGACTGCAACTGAATAACCAGAGCCCAGTGACACTCATCCAAGCATCAGGAGAGGAGATAGCTCATCTTGGATTGTCAGACCATCCTACCTGAACCCTGCCTTCATCATAACAGTCCTTGGACCTGTATCTTCATCAGGAACTAGTAAGTAAGTCTTATACGTTCTTTTAATAATATTTCTTGGACTTCTGAATCACAGTAATTACAAGTCTACTCCCAGATCCACTACCCGGTAACACTCTCCATCTAACTTACATTCCTCTACCCCTACATTGCCCCAAGAACAGCCCCCATACTCTCTGAGTCTTCTCCATCACCTCATTACCTATCCCCAATCATTTTACCAGCCTTATAAACACCATAGCTATCATATAGCCATCTTATAGCCAACCTTCACCAAACCCCTTAAATCACTACCCCTACCGATATCGGTTATCATCAACTGGTACCGGTGACACTGACCGGCATCGGTCACTGTGATTCAAAACCAAGACCAGCCTTTTCTCTATTGTTCTAACAAGGTAAATAAATTGTAATTGGACAATAGCTTATTTGTTAGAATTTGTGTTAATTCATATTAGCAGGGGAACTGACCACCTTCGAAAGGAAGTCTCATATTTCCTGGGCCCAAGGCAGTTCCCTCACTTATTATCTAATTAGAATCTGGTGGTCTTGTATTCTTACTTGCAGGTAGTCCTTCCCAGACAAAAAGGAGTTCTTTGCAATCGATCTGATCTCTCTCTACGGTACGCGCACACCCTCTCAACATTCAACAGGTATTCCTCCTAGCCCTAACCCTTATCTGTTTCTCAAAGGAATGAAAGGATAGAAGCAACTCTATTCCAGGAACGGAAGCATTTCTGTGCGAAACATTTTGGCACGCCCGGTGGGACCCATTTCGGGTTTCTTTCTTTCTTGCTTGCTTTCATATAGGGAGCACACTTGCTGTTTTCTTCTTCTAAAAATATTCACAAGATATTTTGTTATATTTGGTAAAAGAATTTGTCTTGCTTTCCCAGCTTTGCATTAGTGAAAGTCATCTTCTTTGCTTCATCGAATATCATTTTCGATTTGGGTTTAAAACACGTGCATCCCATTCTTGCTTGTTGTTTTCAATTCTAGTGAACGTAGATTAAGTAACAGGTCGTACACGTGGGGGTGATTTCCACGGTATTGACAAGAAATTAATCTTACTTTCACTGCACAACACATACCGAATCACTTCATAATTAACACAACAGCTCAAAACATCCCCCCTTTTCCGCGGTATTCCTCCGCCCGATTGAGGTAACCTTATAAGCCAAAACAAACTTGACATTTCCCCTAAGTCTTTTGTTTAGGATTGACATCATTTTGCGTCTAAAGGCATAAGCCCAAATTGATTAAAACTAATCCTAGGGTTAGTCTGTTAATTTGTTTGTGCATCTTGTTTGTTTTTTGTTCTATTTCTCTGTCATACACTGTTTTCTGTGATCACTTCAGAACAGTTTGGTAGGCATACTAAGCACTGTTAACCCCAAATCAGCAACTTCCTACAGCTTCTTACACCGGTCCTATTATACCGACATCGGTTAACTTACCGACGCCGGCTACAGCCTGACCGACATCGGTTACCTGACCGATATCGGTTACTGTCTTTTACAGTTCCTAAAACCAGCAGCCTTCCAACTTCCAACATTTTGTTGCTGCTTCTGTTCTTGATAGATTGCATCCTTACTGTGTACCCTTGTCCATGGTTGTTATCACTCGGAAACAAGCTGCAGCCATGGTTTCACATGCCTGCTCCGTGCCTTTGCCTGAATCACCTCCTGCACATCCTGTGGGGAATCCTACGGACACCAGCGAGGTTCCCAAAATCCCTGTAGGAGATAAGGAATTTGTGAAATTTTTGGACGCTAATCCTAGCGCTGTACAATACTATTTGTCTCATGCCCCCGACCGTACACCCGATGGTCAACTCCTTGTTGGCATGCCTATTAGTATAGCTGCTCATTTAGCTCCTTCTCCACCTGATAACTCCGCTTTGCCTTCTGCATCCTTAGTCCCGTCTCCTAACTCAGCGGCTTCAGGGGTTCATACGGCACAGATTGGCTTTCCTTTGGTTAATCTTGGGCCCAACATATCATTACCACCGACTGCTCCTACCTCGTCTCTCTTGCAGACTGCTCCTTTCATGACTTGCTCTCTGCCACCTATCCACACAAGCTTTCCTTCTCAAGCTCCGCCCACCTTTTCATTTCCACACACGTATCCGGTGACCTCAACATCTTATATAGGACATCCCTATTCGGTCGCCTCAACATATTCGTCCTCCATACCTTATCAACATTTAACCCCACCATTTTCTAGTGGTGTCCCTTGGCCCAATCTACCTCCATTTACCACAAATGCACCATCATCTCATCCAACTACTGATTTAATCAAACAAATGATGGACAAGATGCAAAATCTGGAGGCTTCTGTTTCAGGAAGCCGTAGCGCCCTGACATACGAGCAAGTTTGTCGGGAGCCTATCCACCCTTCTGTCCCCCTTCATTCATATCCTCCTCAATGGGAATTACCAAAATTTACTCGTTTTAATAGTAAGGAGGATCCTCAACAACACTTGCGATCATTTAGACATGCCTGCTATCTGATTGCTCATGACGATGCCTTACTACTCCGCACCTTTCCCATGTCCTTATCAGGACCCGCCTTGGAGTGGTACAGTGCTTTAACCCAGCACTCAATCTTCTCTTTTAACCAACTAGCCCAATCTTTCTTGGATCATTTCTCCATTAACATTGCCAAGAAAGTATCTATCACCGACCTCTATGCCATCCGACAATTTGAAGACGAATCTATCGCAGATTTCGTTGGACGATGGCGGGGCCTTATCAACCAACTTACGTATGCCTTGCCTCAGGCTGAACTTATCGAACTCTTTACGCGGGCCTGCGCTAAGCACATTTCTCCTACCCTCCAAATTCAAACTTTCCGCACATTTGACGAGGCCTTTACTATGGCTCGAAAACTAGAGATTCGAGCCTTAGAGGAAGAGAAATTGCGGTTGCGCAACAAAAATCCCAATTTCCGAACCCAAGACTCCACCAGCAAACCTAACACCACCAATCCTCATGCATCGACTGCTTCGAAATCAAAAGGAGCTGTCCACGCGGTGATGGTCAAATCCCAACCACCGTCTAATACCCCGCCAAAAACCACCTATAAGTATAAAGCTGAGCCCATCAATTACACTCCCTTGGGAGAAACTTATGGTGTGATATTGGAAAAATTGCTTAAAGCGGGAGCTATTACCTTACCTCCTGTTAAACCTCACTCCGGGTTTGATTCCACCCGCGCTATACCTTCTTGGTACAAAGAAAATGACTTCTGTAACTTCCACCGCGTGAAGGGACATAGTCATGAAAACTGCAAGATGTTGAAAAACATAGTGCAGGAAATGGTTGATGCAGGGGATATAGCCCTCGATAATCCTAACGCCCCTGCTAACCGAAATTTGAAAATTTTCAACAAACCATTCCCAAATCACTCTTCTAACAGTAACATAAACCAAGATATCTTAGCCGAGGAGAGTGTTCATGAAATCCATGCAGTCTTCGACTCCCAGCCAAAAGCCTCTATCGAAAAAATTCTGAATCAAGCCTCTTCACTAACGCAGGAACCCGAACCCCCTTCACCACCATCAAGACAAGACGAAATCCTTGCCGTTCCTTTACCCATCAAGGAATTAACCGCCCAGAGTTCTCTTCTCACAGATGAGCCTTCTTACACCACATCCTTGCAAGACTGTGAGCGGATGTTATCTAACTTATCTATTTCCCAAACATCTCCTTCTACCATTCTTGTTGTACAAGAGGAAGGCTCGCCACTTCTTTTGTCATCCTTAGACGAGAAACCTCTTGAACCGACATCACCAAATTCTTTAATCATGACGGATCCTCTCAAACATGCCCTCCTACCTATTAGTTCTTCATCGCCTAAATCTTTTCAGCGACCGGTTGACCTCTTAACGCCCATTGATACAGTGCCTCATTTACCCCCTGTATCACACCCACAGTGGACCGGAATCACAACCCACCTTTCTTCCATACAAAAGTTCCTATTCACACGTGAGGATTGTCATCCCTCAGAAGATAGACGAGTCCTATGGGAACGTTTGAGTACGCCATATTCTACTCAAATGCAGATGACCGATCCAGACGCCTCTACCATATACCCGAAGTGTTTACAGAAGCTTAAAATGCCTATGTCCTCATCTTCACCCCCCTCATCTCTACCAAATACCTCATCCACCTCTATTAACCTAACCAAATCTTCCCCTACGCTTGGGACCTCACCAATACCCAGTCTAACACACCCACCTAAACGGTTAGATTTATCCAAAAGTAAAGCCGTCCATCCACTTAGGAGACAGACTCAATCTCCTCAACCCCAACCTATGCCTCTATCACAACTAAAACCATCGTCGTCACACCTACCTTCCATATTGGGACCTCATCCCTCCACCTTGCATCAATATATCATACCTCCTGCGTTTTCTTTAAAACGACCTACGCCTTCTGCACCCATACAGAGATCCAAGGGTATATCAACACCGTCACCCCACGTATCCTGTCCACCTATCAACCCTAAACAAATTCCATCATCAAAGGATTTGTTTGCTGTCACTCCTCTTTCTCCGTGGTTGTTTCCTGATACCACATCATCTGTGGCCTCATCATCTAACCAGCTAAACATAACTTCTGCGCCAAAGAAGCCACGTTTAGTTAAATCCCATTATCAAAACCCCTTGGCTAAACCGCCACCCATACAAATCAACCATACCCCGTCATTACCAAAAACTACCCAGTCAATAGCCTCATCTTCCTCTGACTTTGACCCACTCAAAGGGTCTTACGCCAAAATCCTTGCTATGTTGGTGGAGAATGCGACCATTTCCCTACCCCCACTTAGACCTTATGATCCATCTAAACCTCGACCTATAGGTTATGATGAGTCTAAAATCTGCGCTTACCACCGCACACCAGGACATGATGTAGAGGGATGCAAAGCGTTGAAAGCCATACTTCGTCAGTCACCTCTCTCAGATAGAAAGGTTAAGAAAGACAACTTACGAAGGGAGAGACCTTTAGCTTCAATTCCCTCTCCTATACCACCTGTCCCCGCCTCACCAAGATCTATCATTATTACAACCCCACCTCTCGAAGACCATGACTTATCCATACCGTCTTCCTCCTCTCGTGTTCACGAGATCAATATGATTAGTGTTGCTACTCGAGGGCAGAAAAACAATGGGAAAGCTAAAGAAAGCACACCTGCGGCCTCTCTTTCTCCGTCCACCATCCCGATCGCACCACCACCTAAAGTGGTTATTCGTGGACCCGCCTACCCCGTCTCTAATGGAGTTGCCCACCGAACCATGATCAAACAGCTTCACCAATCACCTGTAAAAATGACACTGTATGATCTCATTCAGACCTCTGAATCTCATCGACAAGCTCTCGTTGAAATCCTTCAAGGGATAGAGGTCTTACCTAATGAAACCTTTCCTGTTACCTCCATTCTAACACCCAATCACGTTGCTTCGCTCACCAAACAACCTATCTCCCCAACCACTTCTGTCTCTGTACAGCAAGCCGCTGCTGTCAGTTTCTCCGAAGACGAAATTGTCGACTTTGGTGCAGAAGATCCTGACCCTGCTCTTTTCATCTCAGCTTATGTCCGGGACATTCGGGTGCATCGTGTTATGATTGACGGGGGCACTAGTCTAAACATCATCTCTTCAAAAGCCTTCCAACAAATGAATATCCCTTCTAGTTGCATGTGTGCCAACCCCATCATGTTGCGGTCATTCAATGATGCTATTACTTCTACCTTAGGCACCGTGATCCTTAACATTCATGTAGGGCCACGCACTTTACCCGAACTCTTCTATGTCCTTGAGGGAGAGTTCCAATACAATATGTTGTTAGGCCGCCCTTGGATCCGGGCTATGGGATGCGTTCCCTCCACCTTACATAGATGCATAAAATTTGAGTACGAGGGGAAGTCCTACACCGTAAAAGCTGATCCTCCCCCCTTCAAAACCTGTAATATGTTATATCGCCCTAATGATGTGCTTGTACCAGTCAAGACACCCATTCATCCAACCCAACCATCCACTTCAACCACACCTCTACCATCCACCTCAACCGCACCTACACCTTCAACCAATGAAACCGCCGTCGCAAATACCACTTCCTTTCCCGCAGACAACATCCCAACCTCAGACCCCTTAGTAGATGTTTTTCAACGCCTTACGCTGGGGGAGTATCACCTATATAACGTTAGTTCTTTCCATACCCCACAGGAGTACGGACAGTTACATGCGCATCCTACCTACGACCGTCGCGTGGGGGAGGTAATCTCTTACGGACCACCTAATTGCCGCACCAACCTAACGTATGGGGGTGTCGACGCATCCTCCGTTACCCCTGAACCTCCCCTTGGTGTGGTTCCCTTCCAATCTGATTTTCAATACCTGACAAATCATCGTTTCGCCCTCACCTTCTTGACTCGCTGTGCTTGGAAAGGCTTTGGTTTTGGTCTTTATGAACAAGGCCGACATACAATCATTCCCGTGACTACACGCAAACACAATGATCGTAGTGGTCTCGGATTTCCTGAAACACTTACACCGGAGAAACCTCATGTCAGTTGTATCCTGGAAGATGACGACGTCACCCCTACCAAACCATCATCACCCATTTTGCCATCGTCACCCACAGAGTCGATAGACCCTGAATCTATCCCTCCTAACTTTTTTTTTTCATAAATGCTATCTTCCTGGGTCCTCTCACTTATCAACGCGATAATGAGGACCCATCTTCTCTTCCCCTTCTGTATCCAGACATGATCGAAGAGGATTCACCTTCAATTAATGTTGTTGAGTGCCAGGATGACGACTCCATCCTCACTTACCTTGGTGCGGACGACTCTTATATTCAACGCGCCTTACCATCTGAAACTCAAACCATGTTGAATGAGTCGACTATAGAAATCAACATCCACACAGAGGATGATCCTCACATTGTGAAGATCGGACAATCTCTTAACGCATCAGAACAAGCCGCCTTTACTACCTTTCTCCGTACCCGCAACCAAGCTTTCGCTTGGTCCTACGCTGACATGCCAGGAATTGATCCTGACATTGCTGTCCATAACATTACCCTAAAACCCGATTCCAAACCAGTCAAACAGAAACTGAGAAAAATGCATCCACGCATTGCCCTCTTGGTCAAAGAAGAGCTTCAATGACTCCTTTCTGTTTCCTTCATCTTACCTATTGACTATCCTCAATGGATTTCTAACATCGTACCTGTCACTAAAGCGACGGGGGGACTTCGGATATGCACGGATTTCTGAGACCTTAACCTCGCTTGCCCCAAGGATGACTTCCCCCTCCCAAGTATTGATCAACTTGTTGATCTCACTGCGGGCCATGAGATGCTTTCTCTCATGGATGGCTTTTCGGGATACAATCAAATTTTGGTAGCCCCGGCCGATCAACATAAAACTGCCTTCATAACTCCTTGGGGAACCTTCTGTTATCGTGTCATGCCGTTTGGCCTTAAGAATGCTGGTGCGACCTATCAGCGGGCTATGACTTACATTTTTCATGACATTATGCACACTATCCTTGAGGATTATGTCGATGATCTTCTTGGCAAATCTAAACATCGCAGTGAACATCTCGATGTTTTAACCATTATTTTCGATCGCCTGTTACAATATTGTGTCCGTCTTCAACCAAAGAAATGTGTCTTTGGTGTCCTTTCGGGAAAACTTCTTGGTTTTATCGTCTCTTTGCATGGCATTGAGGTCGATCCATCTAAAGTCAAAGCTATCCTAGAAATGCCCCCACCCAAAAACCTCAAACAATTGCGTAGTTTGCAAGGTAAACTCCAATCTATCCGGCGTTTCATCTCCCAACTCTCGGATCGATGTCAACCTTTCCATCACCTCCTTAAAAAGGACATTGCCTTTCAATGGAGCGAAGAGTGCCACCAAGCCTTTGAGGCTCTCAAAGCCTATCTCTTGCAGCCACCTGTGCTTATCCCACCTCAGGACGATCGCCCTTTCTACCTTTACCTTTCTGCCACTGACCATGCTGTAGGAGCCATGCTCGCACATCGTGACTCCGAACATCGAGAACAAGCCATTTATTATATAAGTCGTACTCTCATGGATTACGAGACTAGGTATACACATGTAGAAAAGTTGTGCCTAGCCCTATCATTCGTAGCCACCAAACTCCGACACTACCTCCTGAATCACAAAACTTTTGTCATCACCAACGCGGACCCCATTCATTATATGTACGCCAAACCACATCTAAACCAACGCATCGCCCGATGGCTTATGCTCCTCGCTGACCTCGACCTTGAATTTATACACCAGAAGTCAATCAAAGGACAAACTATCGCAGACCAACTCGCGGAGGCCCCTTTACCTGGGGAACAATTTACCAATTTTAATTTCCCCGACGAACTCATCGCCACTCTTTCACTCAGTGAGGAGTCGTATCCAATGACCCTCTTCTTCGATGGATCCAAATGCCAGCGCGGCGGAGGAGCCGGCGTTGTTCTCATTCCTCTTGACGCTGAGCCTATGCCTCTTTCATTCCGGCTCGATTTCCCCTGCACTAATAATACAGCGGAATACGAGGCCCTTGTTTTGGGTCTCCAGGTTGCGTTACACTTAGGTGTCAAATCTATCAATATTTTCGGCGACTCTCAATTGGTAGTCAATCAAGTTATGGGCATCTACCAATGTAAAAATGAGGAACTTCAAAAGTACAAACATTACGTGGATTCACTTTTGACCTTATTTACTCATTATTCTATCCAGACCATTCCCCGCTCCACTAACAAATTTGCGGATACTATGGCTTGCTTAGCCTCGCAAATTCCTGCCTCACCAACTGACTCTGACATATTCGTCTTGGTCCAACAACTCTTTGCCCCATCTTACTCAGCCCCGGTTGTTTGTATGATAAATAATGTGTCTGCTAATTCGCAGGATACCTGGTATCACCAATTTCACGACTACCTTACAACCTCTGTTCTCCCACCTGACCTTACTAGTAACGGAAAACGTGCTTTTCTTAAAAGTGTTTCTCGTTATGTCGTCATGGGGGGACTCCTCTATAAACGTGGCTTTGATGGCATCCTCCTTCGATGTCTAACCGGTGCGGAGGTCACCTATACCATCCAACAAATCCACGACGGTATTTGTGGCGGACATTTTAGTGGCCTGGCCGTGGCCAAACGGATCCTTCGCCTAGGCTATTATTGGCCTACTCTTAATAACGACTGCTACGAATATGTTAAGCATTGTGTTATGTGTCAACAACATGCCAACCTTCAACATACTCCTAGCCATCCGCTACAGGTCGCACGAGATCTTTGGCCTTTCTCACAATGGGGTTTAGACCTTATTGGTGAGATTCACCCGCCCTCTTCGCAACGTCACCGTTGGATAATCACAGCAACCGAATATTACACTAAATGGGTGGAAGCCATTCCACTCATTTCAACCAAAAAAGAAAAAATCGTCGAATTCATTAACCATCACATTATCTGTCGTTTTGGTGTTCCTCATCGCCTGATAACAGATAATGGTAAATCTTTCAAAAATAAGTTGTTACAAGACCTTTGTGACAACTTTGGTATCAAACTTAGCTTCTCATCACCTTACTATCCACAAGCCAATGGTCAAGCCGAATCTTCTAATAAAACCCTAACCAAAATCCTCATGAAAGTTGTTAACGATTCTGGAAGAAATTGGCATGATCACATCCCCTTTGCCCTTTGGGCTTATCGTACTAGCATTCGTACCTCCACTAATGCCACACCATTTTCTTTGGTATATGGTACCGAGGCTGTCTTGCCTCTCGAAATACAAATACCCTCCCTAAGAATATCTCTTCAGGATATTCTCACCAACGATGATTTCCGCCAAGAGCGGTTAGCCCAATTAGAGCTTCTTGACGAGCGTCATCTTACAGCTCTTGACCACCTTCAAATCTATCAAAAACGCATCAAGCGTGCTTATGATAAGCGACTTCATGAGCGTACCTTTAAGGTTGGTGATCTTGTCCTCAAAGAGAATCAACATGTAACCAAACTAGAAAAGAGCAAACGTGGAAAATTTGCTCCTAATTGGATTGGGCCTTACATTATCACGCATATTTACGGATCAGGCACTTACCGTTTAGCTTCGCTTAATGGTAAACCTGAGCCTGAACCCCTTAATGCCTTGCATCTTCGACCATTCTACTGTTGAATTTAGTGTTATATCACTTCTTATCTACCTTGCGCTCGTCCCTTGAGCTCATTTACCACCTCATACACTTTTGTTCCATGCATCTCAAAATAAAATCAAGCTCACATGGTTTGGTCATTACCTCCTCTTAAAGATGTCTTCCCCTTTTTAGTCTGGTCCATGACTTAAAAGTATCAAAATAACATGTTCTCAATTGTACATTTATGGGATATTCTTGAGTCAAACTTCCTACAAAACTAGATGCTTCATGCCAAACGGACATCTAGACCTCTAAGTTATACATAGACTGCTCCCTCGAAGGACAGCTATGCACAAAAATCACATCTGCTACTATAAATAGACTGCTCCCTTGAAGGACAGCTATACAAAGTCAGCCTTTATCAGAAGCTTCTCACATTGATCCGCTTCGTGAAGACCTCAAGAACAACAAAATACATATCCCATGTAGACTTCCCGCATCGATCAGTCTATATCCAAAAAGTAAAAAAAGCAGTATTCCAAAAGCACTTTTGAGTCATGGACTTGTCTATTTAGGTTTGGTTCTCTTTCGTCAGAATAATCACCTTATAACAAGTTCTCAACACCCCGCCTATATCAACCACCTCACCTCACCATTTGTCAAAGCAACAAAACTCAAGGGACGTGACGTATATCCGATATATTGTGATTATACAACTCTTTTCACCTATCGACTTCTCGCCTATGCAAGGTACCTAGGGATTCAAGCTCATCCTATGTTAATATGTGGTTTGTTTAGCTCTTCTCAACTACGGGACACTTTTGCCTCTTTTGCTCGACTCTAGGATTGTGTGTTGACCTTAATCAGGACACGATTCCCTACTACTTGGGTAAGCTAACTTTCGCTTTACCTATACCTACATCAACATCGCCAATACCTTACCAACACCAACAACATTACCCTACCAACATCAAATTTTTACCAACCAACAAATTGCCTAACCACAACCAAATTGCCTGAATTCACCTCTCCCTGGTTCTAAGGGAGAACTACATCGGTCTGAGGCCCCTCCTTGCTTTGTGCAATGGGCTATGTAGGCAGCACTTAGGAGACATGGGGTCTCCCAAGGTTAGCTCGACCATCCCCTACCATACCCTATCATGTGTTGTAAATATAAATATTTTTGTGTATTTCTATTTTGACAACATTCATCTTTATCCTTTTTCAAAACAAACAAAAACAACATTCAAAACACAACCATTCTTATTATTATCATCACTCAAAACAACATACATATTTAGTTTTATTTTAGATGTTAAACAAATACATCTTCTCTATCATCGACTCGCAGGTCGGCATCCTTATTTATTCTTATACTCCTATGAAATTCACTTAGACCCTTGCGCCTCCTCCCGAATCAGGTGGTGATCGTGATCGTCGACGCCACTCACTTGGCCTCTCCATCCTCAAAGGTGCCACTGCTATTGGTTCCTCCCACTGATCCGCCAACATCTCCTGTAACATACGAATACGTCCTCTCGCGTGGAGGAATCTTGCCTCCAGTCTCTCCACTCGTAACTGTGAAACCTCTAACAATCCCGTTGTCTCATTCACCTGTGTTTGAAGCTGGTGAACCAAATCCTGCAGACGATCTCTCTCCGCTGTAATCACAGCTATGTCAGGACGCTCACGTGCACCTCGCAGCTCTGCTACCCACCATAATCTATAGGCCTCTGTCGTTCCCGCATCCATTACCCTACGATCGGCTGCTATCTCTTCTGGCCCTTCTGGAGGTGTCGGCTGGGGAGGTGAGAATGCTGCCTCGGCGTCGATCCTCATGTATGGTCTATATGTCATAGGTATATCCTGAACGAACCCAAATTGTCGCCGCACGCGATCTAGAGGAATCCTCTCGTACTCACCCGGCCTGTGCCCTGCGATCCACCTCAATCGCTCTACACCCCTCAACTCCTCAGCTATGTTCTCTGTCACCATATAGTTCCCGTAAGGCCTCCAACAAATATCCACAATCGTCACCATCTCCCATACCTGCCTATAATACTCGATGTCATCTATCACGGCCTGGGATCTCGCCTCTTGTTCTGTCTGGACCCATCGTCTGAATCCCAACCTCTGCACTCCTGTCTCTCCCGACTCGATGGGTCGGCCTATCGGGCGCACACAAACAATGTGCTCATAGGCCCAACAATGTAATAAGTATGAACAATCCAGTGTCGTCCTGTGTTTTCACCTGCAGGCCCATAAACCCCTGTATAACTCCGCCAGATATGCGGGTGCCCATGCGAAAGTCACGCTCATTTCTATCATTTCCCAAATAACACTCATCAATGCTTTTGGAAATCTTCCACCCTCCGCCCTCGGTAATGCATAATACCCCACCGCTATCATTAATACCACTGCCAACCTTGTTTCCTCAGGGTGTGTTGCATACATTGTACCATAAGTGAATGTCAAACCTCGCTGTGTCAAATCTCGTGCAGCTGAACCAAATACTACTGTTATCGCTGCCCGCCCCGCGCTAGGCAACGCCTGATACACTGGTCTTCCTATCATTGGGAGCCTCAAAATCCTAAACACATCTTCCAACGTCACTGTCATCTCCCCTGTTGGCAGATAGAAGGTATTCTTTTCCGGATTCCACCTCTCAATCAACGCCTGCAACATAGCATGATTACGTGTGATTCGTGAATAATAGCGGATTCCACTTAGCCCCACATGGTTTATCAATGCCCATTCAGCTGGTGTTACATCCGCTCGGATTCTTGACAACAACGCTGGCACAGTATCATTCATCCTTAACCCTGCTTCCGCCTGCATACATCAAAACGACACACAATTATTCAATAAATCAAATCCCCACGGGTTTTTTCTCACATTCTGGAAATTCCTACAGTAACCGGTATCGGTTATAGATAACCGATACCGGTTTACTAACCGATACCGGTTATCTCTAAACGATACCGGTCACTGTCAAAAATATACAGCCTGCTTAAAAACATACACCTACGATAATTATTTTGCTCGTTTACTCCTCTCTATACCTAAAAACATACGTGAACACCCTGCTTACCTACCCCATAACACTCACTCTATCCCAAACCCTTGCCTATCACCTTTTCTTTCTCATCTCTACCCTCTTACCTTCTCTCATCCTATTCATCAAAACATGCAAGAATTAAAATACAACCAAACAGTTTACCTCTCGGGATGCAGCAGCTTGGGGTGGAACTTGTCTTCCCTCTCGTCCCTGCCTGCTGGATGCTTCTCCTCGTTCAGCCATGTTCACCACCCTCTTCCAATATAATTTACCTTTCTAACTTCTTAATCTCAGCCCACACTCACTTCACCTGTCTCTTTCCTCCTTATCACTCAATTCTTTCATGCAATTACCTGTATCAGTCGTCAAACAGCGTCGCATTCACGTATTTAACTTGTTGCATGACTCTAAAAATAAGAACTAAAAATAAGAACTTAAGTTGCCGCCCAAGCTTTTCTATTTTTAGAAAAGCTCGTTTTGGCATAACCGGTATCGGTTACATAACCGATATCGGTCAACAATCTACCGACGTCGGTTAGCTAACCGATATCGGTCACATGCCTCCTATTTATTAAATCTGGGCCTTTTCTTTATTTTTTGCAAATTTTTTGTTGTTGCGCCCGCTTCTTTTGCCTGCATAACTACACCATTATCACTATTTGTCATCAGAATCACATCAACACGTGTATATATCATCACAATTTCATCAATATCATCTATCCACAATAAAACAACTATCAACAAAATATGGACGACATTTCAAAAAATACATCAAACCCATCATACACCATTTGGATCAAACTCATAATCTACATACATTCAATTTCAAAAACCATCGACAAAATACATAAAACATTTTATACACAACATATGGATCAAAATCATCATCTCTATATATATCAATGTTTCAAATATACAACTTGCCCTGCATAGGGGCCTCTGTGATCTCAAAATAATACAAAGCCGGCACGCAGGCCGCAATAACTGTCAAAATCTCGACTCGGCTCGCAGGCCGGTCTCTCATATCAAAAATATACTCGGCTCGCAGGCCGGTATCAACTATACAACCCGTACTCGGCTCGCAGGCCGGTATATACAACAAGAATGAATAAATGAATCATATGTGGGCACGCAGGCCTCTATATAAATAACCGGTTCGCAGACCGGTGCCTATATCCAATATACAAACAAAACACCTATCTCCGCTCTAGGGATGTCTCAGCTCTCCCCACCGCCCTCAGCTCCTCTCCCTGCTGGTCCCTGTGCTGGCTCCCGCCTCCTCCCTGTCACCGACCCACCGGCTGTAGCTGCACCCCCCTGGGATCTCTGGCTCCGAGAGGTCTCGGCTCTGTGCGCCGCATATGGCTGATAGTCAGCCCCGGTACCATCAAGGACATCCTGATAATACCGGGCCTCCGCTCTCACCTCCATATAGCGGGCCCGTGCCACCAAAGCTGCTGGGGCTGGTCCCCCGACTCCTAATAATAATGGCCCCTGTCCTGCCGGTACACCCTGTGCCGGTGCCTGTGGCGGTGCCTGTGCCTGTGGCTGTGCCGGTGCCGGTGGTGGTGCCTGTGGCTATACCTGTGGCTGTGCCTGTGGCTGTACCTGTACCTGTGCCTGCACCTGTGCCTGGGCTAACTGCCCCTGTAATACCCCGATCTGTGCCTGTGCAGCAGCAAGCTGCCCCTGTAATAACTGCACCTGTCCTAGAGGCGGTCCCTCTCTGCTATAACAGCTGCCTAAATCTGGCTGTGCGGGCTGTGCTCTCCTCGCTGCTCTCTGACCTGCCCACCAAACCAAAAATGAACCTGTACACCCGGCGTCATCCACTGTATCATCTGCCAGCCTCTCTGCTACCCAATCTGGGTCAACGGGCTGCGGAGCCGGCAGTGGGGCCTCTACATCATCCCTCCGGTACTGTGGGAAGGGAGGTGGCTCATCCTGTCGCAGCCCCAACTGCCATCGTACCCTCTCTAAGGGTATCCGCTCATACTCTCCCGGCCTCCGTCCTGCTATCCAGAAAGTATACTGGATCCAGCGCATCTGTGCTCGGGCTCCTCCTCGGGGCTGATGGCCTCTGTAAGGCCTCCATACAATATCCAATGCGGTCAAGCCCTCTAGCATATGACGGTAGTAAGCTACATCCCGTCCTGCGAGCACCGCTCGTGGCTGGCCCATGACCCCCAACCATCTCTGAAAGCCATACCTGTATATAACCTGTGGCCCTGGCTGCTGGGGCAGCCCTACTGGTCGAATACATATGATGTGCTCATATGCCCAGCAGTGTAACAAAAATGTGGAACAAATCCCAAATCACCTCATCCGGCGATAACCCCACAGCTCCCTGTATAGCTGCACCAGATATACTGGTGCCCAGGCATAACACGTATGCTCCTCTACCATCTCGTGCAGTACTCCCATCAAAGCCCGTGGGAAGCGGCCTCCCTCTGAGTCTGGGAGGGCGAAACATGTGATGCCTATCATCATTAGCACGGTAAGCCGTGTCTCATGTCTGTGGGCGCGATACATGTCCCCATAGGCAATGCTCGCGCTGTGATAAGTCAATGACGCGGCTGCATCCCCAAATACCTGCAGAATGTTGTCCATAGCCGTCTCCGCATCTACCTGGAATACTGCCTCTCCTACGATCGGCAGTCTCAGGATGCGATATACATCCTCCAGGGTAATAGTCATCTCTCCAGTCGGGAGATGGAAAACATTGGTTGCCGGATCCCATCTCTCGATGAGGGCAACCATAAGGCTGTGGTCCCTCTCCACAGCCCTATACCGCTGGACTCCGCCGAGTCCCACCTCGCGCATAATGGCCCAATGCGCTGCGGACACATGTGGCCGCATCCGTCTCAATAACGGGGGCATCCGATCCCGCATAGTCAGCTGCTGACGTGCCTGCACAAATAACCCACTTCATTAGACCTACCCTTTACAAAAACAACTACTTTAACCCTCTATACCCCCTTTTACCCACCCGACCACACCCCGACTCTATAACACACATCTACACCCACCTATCTTACCCTAAAACATCTACGATATCCCCTTTCCTTATCTCGCACCCTACCAATCACCCAGATCTACTCTCTTTACCTACCCCTACCAACAACAATTCAACCCAACACCTAATCTAAACACCAACACACAACCGCCCCATTTCCCCCCCCCCACAAACAATCAACAACCCCCAAAACAAACACCCAACAATAAACACAACAAAACCACAAACAACAACCAACAAAAACAACCAAAACAAAACAACAAAACCAAACAAAAAATAAATAATCCTAACTACTGACGGTACCGGTCACCCTTAACCACCACCGGTCCCCCTACAGCACATGCTATACACCGGTGCCGGTCGACATACGACCGACACCGGTCCACCAACAACCCACCTTGCCCAAAAAATTCGTGACCGATGCCGGTCGCCTAGTGACCGACATCGGTCACTGTCCACGGCCGGAGCCGAACCCGACGCGGCCCCCCCAAACCCATTTTTTTTCCTATTACTCCCCTTTTACCCATTGAAAAACCCTAAAAACCTACCCACCCTACCGTTTTAGCCTAACTAACCCACCTACCCTCTCCATTTTCCAAACAACTTCAATTTATTAATTATTTTATTAAAAACTTGGATTCCTACCCAAAACCCAAATCTAGCTTAACAACATTAAATTCACATAATGAGAGGTTTAGAACCTACCGGTACGACGACACGTCGTCGTGGTGGGATAGGTGGTGGCGGTCCAGCTGGTCCAGCACCTCCTGCTCCTCCTGGCTGTGCCATGGCTCTAAATCTCCTCTGCTGGGTCCTCCACCAATCAAATGCTGCCTCCTACTCGCTAGGGCCTACCAACCACTCACTTCTCCACTCAAATAATGCCACCTCAGCCGACAAATTCAACAATCTCACTAAAACACCTCAGACAACTAAAATTGGTTTTCAAATTGACAATGTGACAATGACAGGCCGTATTTTTCTTTTTATAGGTTTTTGACCTATAACCGATATCGGTTATATTATGCCCTAAACAACCGGTATCGGTCATCTAACCGATACCGGTCATAGAGAATCGATATCGGTTTAATCCCACCTTTTCCCCAATTTCTACCCTTATTCACTAGTCTCCCTTTCTCACCACATCGCCTATACCCTCCTTTGCTAAATAGCCTTTTTTTGACTTCATTGGCCCGACCCAAGGCTGCAACCAACCAATCAGGCCCGACCCAAGGCCGCAACCAACCAATCAGTCCCGCCCGACCCAAGGCCGTAACCAACCATTTGGCCCGACCCAAGGCCGTAACCAACCATTTGGCCCGACCCAAGGCCGCAACCAACCAACCAGGCCCGACCCAAGGCCGCAACCAACCATTTGGCCTGACCCAAGGTCGCAACCAACCATTTGGCCCGACCCAAGGCCGCAACCAACCAATTTGGCCCGACCCAAGGCCATAACCAACCAATCAGGCCCGACCCAAGGCCACAACCAACCAATCAGGCCCGACCCATGGCCCTCACCAATCAATCGGCCCGACCCAAGGCCGCACCAATTAAATACCTCGCCCAAAACCAACAAATTACAATTTTATCCACCCATCATGTAGCCTTTTGTTCAATCGAGCTCACCTGTTCGTGTTTTAGCATGATTAGGGTACTTGACTTGATCAGTCGACCAACTTTGCCTAGACCAAGACCGTGACGTTTATCTCAACCAAACCAACCATTTGGTACTGCCGAACATGCCTAAATGTTCCTGTACCTTACCCGTTATATCCCCTGGAGCTACTTCCTATGCCTTGGATACCAGGATTATATCACCCTTGTTTGGATAAACTATCGACCTTCGCCTATGAATTGCTTGTTTGCTCTTCAAATCATGTACCCTGGTCGCACTACTGCATTTCAACGTGCGTCTGCTTCCTTGGACCTACCCCACCATCTTACCATCATCTCAACACCATTTACCCTTTATCAACCCTATCCCTGATTTCACGCTACCTCAATCTGTGATAGATTTGAGGGGGATTACCTATACCCTTAACAGGAGTAACCACTTCTTATTATTGTCAGTGCAGCTTTACAAGACAAGCTACATGACAACAAGGGGCTAATGTAGACACCAAATTTGTGTCTGACAACCCCCCGTGCCCCCCATCTCATTTCGTAACCTAACCTCATCACCTAAACCTTACACAATTATTTATTAATTACCTTATAATTAATAAATCCACATCTCCAAACCTGCCACCTCATTTCGCCACCTCATCATGACCTAGTCCTAACCCTAAACTAACCTAATTAAGACCTATAACTTGGTCTACATCCACACCCATGACTAATTACTCCTCACCCGCACCCAAAACCAACCTCATAATGACTTGACCAAGCCCACAACTAATCCCTCGGGAGAAAAGGAGGGAAAGTTGGCTATTTTACTAAAAATAGCCCACTTTGACTGAACCGATACCAATTCCTACTCAATCACCGTCGGTTATGTAACCATCATCGGTTCCCTGTAAATTACCTCCCCCAACCAAAAACAAAGGGGTGGATTTTCATTGATCGGAATATCAGAAGTCATTGGAAGAATCCAGAATTTACTTGGCCGAGCAGAGACAAGTGAAGGAAAGAGAGGAGTTTGCAGAGAAGGACATCAAGCCCAAGACTGCAACTGAATAACCAGAGCCCAGTGACACTCATCCAAGCATCGGGAGAGGAAGATAGCTCATCTTGGATTGTCAGACCATCCTACCTGAACCCTGCCTTCATCATCACAGTCCTTGAACCTACATCTTCATCAGGAACTAGTAAGTAATTCTTATACGTTCTTTTAATAATATTTCTTGGACTTCTGAATCACAGTAATTACAAGTCTACTCCCAGATCCACTACCCGGTAACACTCTCCATCTAACTTACATTCCTCTACCCCTACATTGCCCCAAGAACAGCCCCCATACTCTCTGAGTCTTCTCCATCACCTCATTACCTATCCCCAATCATTTACCAGCCTTATAAACACCATAGCTATCATATAGCCATCTTATAGCCAACCTTCACCAAACCCCTTAAATCACTACCCCTACCAATATCGGTTATCATCAACCGGTACCGGTGACACTGACCGGCATCGGTCACTGTGATTCAAAACCAAGACCAGCCTTTTCTCTATTGTTCTAACAAGGTAAATAAATTGTAATCAGACAATAGCTTATTTGTTAGAATTTGTGTTAATTCATATTAGCAAGGGAACTGACCACCTTCGAAAGGAAGTCTCATATTTCCTGGGCCCAAGGTAGTTCCCTCACTTATTATCTAATTAGAATCTGGTGGTCTTGTATTCTTACTTGCAGGTAGTCCTTCCCAGACAAAAAGGAGTTCTTTGCAATCGATCTGATCTCTCTCTACGGTACGCGCACACCCTCTCAACATTCAACAGGTATTCCTCCTAGCCCTAACCCTTATCTGTTTCTCAAAGGAATGAAAGGATAGAAGCAACTCTATTCTAGGAACGGAAGCATTTCTGTGTGAAACAATCCATCTCAAAATCTGTAGACCATCTAACTCTCCCTTCATACCAGTGAACTATGGGTAAGTAAAGTAGGACCTCCATAGAAACTCTATAGGTGACAAGTTATCCACTACCCACCGATAGTATGAAATATATTGAGTCACCCCATCTACCCTCTCCTACTCTCATATCAGCAACCACTGCCTGTATCCTACCCTGTAAACACCCATGTACCGCCCCTGTCATGGTAGACCTAGCAGATGAATGCACATAATGTGATCATACGCCCAACAATGTAATAGATAAGTACAACATAGACTGTATTTCTGTATCCTCTTGTAAGCCTAAATCTCCCTATATAGTTAAACCAAGTAAGTTGGTTCCCATGTAAAACAAACCTTGTCCTTAACCATGTCCTCTAGAACTCCCACCAAGGCCCATGGAAACCTTCCACCACATGAGTCTGGAAGGGTTAAAAAGCTAATGCCAACCATCATCATGACTACAAGATGAGTCTCCTAAGGATGCGCCACATCCATCACCCCATAACTGATATTAACACTATTGTATGTTAGCTCTACCATGACCAACCCAAACACTGTAATAAAATGATCTACTACATCTATAGACAACACATGATACACTGGCTCTCCAAAAATCAGAAGCCACAAAATCCTATACACATCCTCTAATGTTACAGTCATTTCTCCTCTCGGTAGATGGAAGGTGTTGGTAGTTGAGTCCCATCCATCGATGAGGGATACCATCATACTATGGTCTCATGTAATCCTTTTGTACCTCCTCATTGTTCCTAGCCTAACTGTTTACATGTGCTCCCACTCCTCATTTAAAATGGTGGGTCTCATCTGTACTAGAAGGGGCAGAAGTCAGTCCCTCATATTCATATGTTGGCTAGCCTACATCATCAACACCCACACAAGTTAATCATTTTCCCATTCAAATTTTTATTCAAAACTCAACCTTTCCTTAATTGTTTACCATGCCTAACCTAGACCACTCACCCTCACCCAATCCACTTACCAAAATCATATTCTTCCCTATCCTATGGGAGAACTACATAAGCCTAAGGCCCCTTTTGCAAGGGATATGTAGGTAGAACTTTGAAGGCATGGGGCCTTTAGAGGTTAGATTAGACATTATTTTCCCCCTTTTTCTGATCTTACATATCTGTCCTCCCACTAGTTCACCTATTGACCTACCCAAACCCATATCTCCTGAAATCACTCTATCACATCCTCTTTTACCCACACCCTTCCCTAAGACTTCTCTTTGCCACCCTACCCAACCTCATAACCCCTTAGATGACGTAACATTTACATTTTCTTAGCCTTTTTTCTATAACTCAGTGACCAACATTGGTTCCCCTACTGATTTTGGTCCCCTTCCACAGACCAGACCCAATTCGTCAATCAACACCAATCGATACCTGACAAACGTCGGTTACTGGTTTGGCCCCTAAGGCCAAACCTTCATGCCACCCATTTAAAAAAAATCACAAAAACACCCCAATATCCCACCCAAATCCCTTCCACCTAGCCTTATTATTTTTTTACCCCTAATTAATCTAATTTCACCCTCCCATACCCTTATTTCACCCAAATTTCAAATATAATTTCACAAAACAAAAAATGAAAAATCCAAATAATAATTTTATAAACCAAGCTTATAACACCCAAATCCTACCTCCACTTACCAGCACCTCCATGTTGGGATGGTTGGAACTTGAATTGGAACACCCCTTGATCCTTCCCCTACCTCTGCCATGTCAAATAGCTCTCAGCTCTCCAACTAATCATGTAGCTACATATGGGGCCACAAAATTACCACATACACCCACTTATCTCTCGCCAACTCAGTCTCCTAACCCTATTTGTTGTATTCCTCACAAATAACCTCTCCACTAGTCATTTTTCAACTCAACCACTGCTCAAATGAGAAAATTTTGGGTGGGATTCTATTTTTAACTTGTCATTTTGGCAACCGATGTCAGTTAGGTCATGCCCTAGGTGACCGACATCGGTCACCCTATCAACATTGGTTCCATTTGAAACAGCATCAATCACTCTGCATATAACCCAATATGCTTCATTAGCCCTAATTTTTGCTTTCTCTTACCTTTTTCTCCCTCACATAGCTCTACAACCTCCCTACAAGCTCACCTAACAACATCACCACCTCACCAACTACCTACAGATACTTAGGGGCATGTTTTCCTTCACCTAGGCCTTACCCATGACCTTACCTATATACCTTCACCAAAACAACCTTGCCTATATGACATTCAACCTCACTTACTCTCTCTACTATGCGATAATGATACTGATTTTGTTTAGCCTACTGACCTTAGCTTTCCTTATTTCATGACATTTATCTCAACTAGACAAAACATTTTGGTGTTTCAGATCACACCTATATCATTCTTGCACCTAATCTCATTGTGTTTCTAGGATTACATCCTATACCTTGGATACCTAGACCACATCACCCTTGTTTGAATAAACTATTGACCATTGACGAGTTCACATTTGTGTGCTATTCAACCTTGTTCTTTATTTCATTCTAAGCATGTGAGTGCATTTGAATACATAGACCTATCATTATCCTATAATCCCTATATCCTGTACCTTGTAATAACCCCATTTTTCATCACCTATAGCCTTATCAAACCCATCACTAATTTTTCCTTCCACTACATCAGTTCCTGGTTTGAGGGGGATAACCTCCACCCATATCTGGGGCATCAACTTCTTGTTTTTTTCATCTTCACTCATTAGTACAAGCTACGTGATAAAAAGGGGCAAATGTAGACACCAAAAAATGGGACGACACCCTCTAGGTCCCCTTTTATTACAAATCCCCTTACCATGACCCCTTTAACATATTTTCATTAATCTAATTACCTATATTAGATTAATTATTACCACACCCTTCCAACTCACCTCTCCACCTTACCTTGGACCCATTCTAAGCCCATTTAATAGCTAATACTGAGTCATCACTCCCCCTAACCAACTAAAAATGTATAACTATCTCTCCCACCAATTTCCCATGTGTTTTAATGAGAATCAAGACTCCTAACCCAAAAATATTCTTGAATCATGCAAAAAAAGGAGAGAAAAGGATATTTTTAGCAAATAATACTATTTATCCCTAACCAACACTGGTCAAGGAACCGCCATCAGTTCCTTTAAATAAGCATTTTGAACTCTTTGATCGAGTTGTTTTTTTGGTTGGCATTCTTGGATCTTGCATATTTGGCATTCGATCGACATCCAGATGATCAAATGAGCACCAGAGCATCAAAATGTCCACCAGAAACAAACCTGCGAATTCACAGGCTTGGACCATTTACATGGAGAAGCATCGAACCTTTGATTCTATGTCACTAGATCTTAGCTCATCTCTCCTACACACCCATTGACCACCACCTTCTACCAATCTTTGGATCTCTGATAAGTATTCTTAAATAGGTTATTAATTTCATTAGCTTTGGTTTTATATCCTTTATCTCTTT
This sequence comes from Taxus chinensis, assembly GCA_019776745.2. Classification (NCBI taxonomy): domain Eukaryota; kingdom Viridiplantae; phylum Streptophyta; class Pinopsida; order Cupressales; family Taxaceae; genus Taxus; species Taxus chinensis. The sequence goes on along the minus strand of CM034148.1, from coordinate 38,221,247 downwards.
CTAATCACTTCCTTCCTCTACTATATACCTTCCAAAGCCCACTTACCTCACGTCTTGATAACTGGAACCAATCCACCTTTTCAATGACACCTATTACCCCTGTTGAGTCTTCAAATAAATACCTACACCCTACCTAAGACCATGTTGTCATGCAAATGTGTAACAGGGAAATTGGAAGTTTCCTAGCACGACAACTATACCCCTGTACCGAAATTTTCATGTTTTATCATTCCTAGGCACCATAATCCAAATCCCTTAGTCTGATCACCCCATATTTGATGTAAAATTGATCCCCTAGGTGATTTTGGAAATTCTATTCATTCCACCTAGTTGATTTTAGGAAGTTCAGACCAGACACTATCTTCTGGCAGTATAGATAAGTGTTATCATTGGCCTTCCCAGGACTGGATCAACCCCCTTGGAGTAGAATGGAAGGGCCAAATTCAACATGGAGGTGAATGGAAGACCTTATAAAATCATGGAAATTATTTTTGAAGGCTTGGGGAAGTTTTGAAAGACTTGGGAGTAGTCTGAGTAAAAATAGGGTTCATAAGCCTAGGCAGTTCACAGGCCTAAAACAACTACTGGGCTTCGGAAGAAGATTCCAAGAGCTTTGGATGGAGTTAGAAGTAAAAATAAAACATCACTAGAAAGGTAATGATAAGCTCTACATGATGGTTAAATAATATTTTTCACAACACTTTGGCACATTAGGTCTGCATGCAGTTTTTCTCAGGCACAAGTGGAGTACCAAATCAAAAATCCACTTTTTCAGGGGTAAAATAGAATAATAAAGACATGAGAAATAAAAAATTGGATTAAAAATTATATTTCTAGTCAAGATCATATAAAAATTTTCTGAAAATGTCCTTTGGGAGCTCAATTTATCACTGTCATAAGTTCAGGACTTAGCCAAATTTTTGGGAGAACACGTTGTCTTTGGCTCTAGAAAAACCAAATATTTGGTCGGGAATTGCTTGATTCTTTTGGTTTTCCAATTTTCTTGAATTTCAATCCAATAGATGGGATCCTCATTCAGACTATCTTCCACTGGAAGGTGACTTCTTATAGGCTGGTTCACACATGGTTCTTCCTCTATAAGCAATTTTTTTTCCTTCAGAACTGTGCCCTTTGAAACCAACTAATATTATTTCAAAATAGGTTCCTGTATGATAGAAAAGTAAAATGTGAGGATGATAATTGGAAAGTGACCTTCCCTGTACCCAACCTCCTGAGGTCGTGCTGAGACATCTGGTGGTTTGAAATGTGGGTGACTTAGATGAAGTCAGCCAGGATTATGGTCAGTTTTCTACAATAGAAAAGCTACAGGTGAGGATGAGAATCGGCAAGAAAATTTCCTAAAGCTAACTATGGGAGGATCAATGACTAAGATCTGGTAGTGTGATCTCCTAGTAGTTGGAATGATAAAGGGGAGATTTAGAGGCTATGAATGGGTAGCGTAAATTTCCTATGGTTTATCCTCTTAACTAGGATCTAAGTGTTAATCTAGTTTTGAAGTCTCTGAATTAAATTAAACTAAAAATAATAATTTATACTACTGCTGAAAGGGAAAATAATCTTTAAAAAATACAGTATTGAAACATTATAATTACAAACAACAATTAAAATACTTTCATACTAAAACTAAACAAGTGAGATAACCCGGTGTGGTTATTCACCTGTGCAAATGTGTGAATCTAGATGAAAGACATAATTAACTTAATTGAAAACCTTCAATATTACCTCATAAGTGATGAAAAAATCATAGCTTCTCAGAAGATATCATTCCCTAAAGCTTCCCTGGTAATACTAAAAGCAAGATTTAACTGAAATAAAATGATTTACTACTCTATTTGATATATTGTAAGTACAACTTTGATAGTTCAAACCTGGAGTTTTACAGAACAATGGTAAATCTAGTTGTGTCGTGACTTGTCCCCTTAGTGTGATCTCTTTGTTCCTTCGTGTTCTCGTGAATCTAGAAAAGTGGGAATGTGATAGCGGTAGTAGAAGGAGATACTAGAATAGTGGCAGCTTGGATGTAAAATGAATAGAATGCAAGTAAGAGATGGATAGTGCAAGTGAACAGAGATTAAGTATGCGATTCCTAGTAGGATTTATTGCAGGGATACAACAAAAATATATTGATAATTCTAGGATCTATTTCTTGTGACAAAACATCAACCTAAAACTTTAAGACTATCAAATGAACTCTAATCTAGAACTGAAACTGTGTTATGTTAAGCTAACTGCGTAGGATAACAATGGAGCAAAATGGAAGTGTGAAGATTGATGATTTCTAAATCAAAAAGAAAGAAAAGGATCCTTGAAATGAGAGGCTGAGAATTCATACAGATTCTAAGCCTATTGAAACTTATGGAATAACTTCAAAACACAATGAATAATAATTCATAGAGGGAGAGGGGCCATTTGCTTATAAACAAGCTTGGTATTTATAGCATTTGGATTTACTAGAGGGTAAGTTTAAATTGAACTCTTTTATCATAAACAAAGAGAAATCACTATTTACCAGGTGGCTAAAACATAAATGCAAGTAAGAGTGGTTGAATAATGCGAGTGCCACTTGAATTTTTCACATTGACAAAAGCATCGAAAATTTCTAGAAAATGCACATAGGACCACGACCCTACACAGGGTGGTGGTTACAAGATTGTTTCCCTATCCTGGGTGGCGGTCCTGAAACTAAAGACCAAAATGCAAGAAAAGAGCAGAACGGGGTTAGAGAAAAGCATGCAGAGGCTAGATATGACATTTTGGGATGAAAATGCATACTCGGAGATAATTTTTGGATTCTAAACACCTTGCTAAGATATCTAAATCATCATTGGGGTTTCTGTGACCTCTTACTGGTAGTATAGTACCTACAATTTTGGGTACGTACATATTGCCCCCTCAGAGAAGCATTTTAGCCATTACAGGGCATAAAACGGTGGGTATGAGTATAGCAATCCCAAAATGGGGAGTTAGAAGCTATACCTAACATACTTGTGTGTCACAATGTCACCATCCAAATTCCCGCTATCTGTAAAATGAAAAGAGGACTCAAGTTCAGGTAGATAAAGAAATAAAAAAATAAACACTAAATTAAAATGAAATGAGGACTTACCATTTACACGGGGTTGAGAACTTACTTTCGTTGGCACTCCAACTATGTGAAAGAACATTCAAAATAAGTTAGAATATTTTATATATATAACAAGCTCATTTTCCTATTCATTTGCGCGTGTTGATTTGGCAATTTTTGAGCTTTGGGACCCACGGTAACCATTTTTGATGAGAGTACAGTCAAAATGTTCATTGCGAGATCATGATCATGCCTCTGAGAGTAGGACATCGATCTGCGAAGTCTCAGGTTAGTTTTTCTCAATTCATTACTTTTAAACCTAAAATATAGAAATGTTGAAATCTTTGTCTTAGGGGGGTATTTTTGAAAATTTTAGTGTTAAATGAGTCTCTGGGGGGCACCCATAAGGTAGGTCTTTATTTTAGTTAAAATGATGTATTTTACTTGTTTTTAGAAAATTTTAGGGTTAATTGGCACACGCTGAATCAGAACAGGACCGCTGCCATGCACAAAGCAATGGTCACAGGACCGTTGCCCAAGTAGGGCAGTGGTAACAAGACCGCCGCCCTTAGATGGTGGCGGTCATGGAACCACCACTCTACACAAGAGCGGTGGTTAAGGATAGAAGGTGAAAATAGATGCCTTAGTCAAATGTTTTTTACATTTTTTATAGTTTCCTATGTTTTTGATGAGTTTATCTATTATATTATGTTGCTAACTTGCTCTTTTTCTATGTTTTGGGTGGATGTAGAAGGAGGAGTATATTAGATGGAGTAGAGAGAGGGAGTGTTATCGACTCTCACCAGTGTTGGATACGTTGACCCAGGCAGAGAGACACACTTTGCAAAGGGCCGGTATTTTGAGGATCTCTTTAGTCCGTCATGTTGCTCCTGTTAGTCACATATTGTGTGATTTTTTTTCGTATTGGGATGTGGATCAGAACACTTTCCAATTTCCAGGTGTTATGGGTGAGTGGACTATCACCCTAGAGGATGTTTATCGCATGTTGGGGTTCCAATTCTTGGGAGGTGACTATCTCTTAAGAAAACAAGATCTAGATATCAGATGGTTCAGTGGGCCACCTATATGGAAGATGTTGTTGTCTCCCTTTGCTTGAAGAAGGGGGTGAAGGTCTTATCCATTGCTACTTCTCCTATCCCCATGATCCACAAGGCTATTATAGGTATCTTGGCCTCACGGTTGATTGGGGATAAGGGACGGGATACTCTCTAATACTACTGGGATCCCATTATTTCATATATTAAGGCCTATGGTTGTACTTATGCTTGGGGAGAAGATATTATTGGGACCACATACCATGACTTATATAGGGTGGTCAAGTTAAAGGGGCAGTCCTTGAGTCACCCCACTCTAGTTATGAGTTGGGTGTTTGAGTGCATCGTCCCCTATGGAAGGGGTGTATTAGTAGAGGATATGAGGGATGTTAGAGTAGCAAGGTGGATGGGGATGACGGTGCTCGGGATGCCAAATCAGCCAGTGGCTTTATTTAGTACCGCAGATATGGAGGCCACTCCTTATCAGGCCATGGCGGGAGTATGGGGAGAGGAGACCCTTACATTAATCACCTACTCTACTACAGGTCAGTTAGTAGACATGGTAGAGAGGGTGGAGGTCCACCCATTTGACCAAGTCCCTCAATAGTTTGGTCTTCCCTATGTTGACATGCTTCCTCTAGCAGGGGCAATATACAAGACTTATCATGAGGCTCAGGGAGGTCCTAGAGGAGATCAGAGTTGGACCATGGTTACTCGTGAAGTTCCTATCATGGTTAGGTTGGTGGTTCGGGCCTAAGGGGCTGTCAATGCTCCTTGAGCACCTTTACTTTAGATCAGAGCCACTCCTACTTTTAGTGGGGGGGAGGATGATCCTGTTAATGTGGACTCAGACTTTGAGGAGTTCACAAGAGGGGAGACAAGAGGAGACAAGGGAGGCGAGACCGGTGGGACGACCGAGGAGGATGAGAGTGATTCTAAGTGGCATGGCACTCAGGATATCTTTCTGGTCAAGAGGGAGGAGGTGAGTACAGAGAAGGTGAATTTGATCTCAGAGGAGTTTCCTTCTTAGGACTTAGGTGGAGATGATGAGTTTGTGGTAGGACATCATTTCTTTCTAGATTTGGGGAGGTTCCACAGTCCGCAGCAACATCTGTAGCAAGTGTAAATCCTAGGGACCCTACCTGGATGCTTGAAGATCTAAGTGAGTTACTACTCTTTTCTCGACCTTGTTAGTTAAAAATATTAGTTGATATTTTCATTTTTGTTCTTTCGTTTGTTTCTGACCTTGTTCTTAGAAATTTTATAACTTGTTATTTCTTTTTTTTTAATTTACAACGACTACTGAGGGATGGCGAGACTTGATTTTCCGATTGTGTGCAGATACCCTATTGCTCCCCTTGGAGAGTACTCGGGCCAAGCTTACTAAGGAAATTAGAGAGCCCTCAATAGTTGGCCGACATACTGATGTGTTTTCCTCTGTTTGGAAGGAGGAAAAGTTAGTGACCTCCCTTCATGCTGAGGTAGCTGGATATAGGACTACTGAGCATCTGATTAGGCAGAGTTGTTCTCATAGTGAGACCATAGCTAGTGGCCATGATCATGAGAACTTAGTTCATTCAGATCATCATTGTAGTAGGATTCCTAGGCATGATCGTGCACCCTCTAAGGCATCCCATAGGGATTAAGAGGCCGTTTGGTCTTTTTGTAGTGATTTGGCTAGATGTTTATATTGGTTGTTTTTATATTTTTTGGGATCATTGAGTATTTTGACTGTGCTTAGTGCATGATGGCATTGTATGTAGAACATTATTCCTATATATATATATATATATATCTTTTTAGATCTATATCTTCTTTGTATCTAGAGTTTATTGTGATTTGTTTCGCATGTGTACACTAGATGTTTTTTTTAGAATCTTTATTTTTATATGCTTTTCAAAAATGTATGCAATGGATGACAAATGATAACAAATGTTGAAGAGAATGTTTCTCTTTTATTTGTTTTTGTAATGTTGATATGTGATGATGTAAACATACTGTAGTACTAAAATTTTGGCTTCTTTGGGAAATGTTTGTTACTTCTTATTTTGGAAAAACGCGATGAACATGTAGTGGTAATGAGATGAACTTGCCCCACTCCTAACTCCATGCAACTAGTAAGATGCGAGGGCTCAACACCAAGAGTTGGGAAGGTTGTAAGTTGTATGAGTTTGAATAAATGAAAATGATAAGAGAAAGAAAAGGTTTTGACAGAAATAAAATTTTAGACCTTCGTACTTACTCTTACTTGAAACTACTACATAGTTTAGAATGTAACTTATTTTCCAGTTTATCTAGGCTTAGATCCATGGATGGTAACTTGGTTAACAAAATCTGGTTAAAGGATTTGATCTCTTTGGAATTTGGATACTTAATTTCAATTAACACATTTGATTTGCATTTTTAAAATGCTAAGATTCATTGATTTGCGTTAATGGACCCCCTACGCCCTAGCTCATGTTACTGGTAGGAAGCATGGGCTCATCACCAAAGGCTAGGTGAGTAAGGGAACTTCTTTCCTTTCTCAACCTCACATCACTAGTAAGAGAAGTGGGCTCATCACCGAAGGTTGGTTGGGCAAAGAAGTGTGTAAAAATAAAATATTCTATTTTGTTTAGTATTTTATTTTAATTTGACATTTCTGATTTGTGATTTTGGAGTATCCTTGTTTCAAAGAGATGTAAGAAGGATATATGTGATACCAAGAATCTTCTATAATAGACCATAGGTAAGAACAACTTAACCTAGTAGAAAAGAATGAGTATGACCAAGTATGCAGGCCTTGGTATGGTTTTTGTCAAGAATTTGTCTTTCAAATTAATGAAATGATTTTGGAACCATTTGATGATATTGTGAAGATTGAAGAGATATGATTTGAATGATTTTTCCAATGTTTTCATTAGCCTATAATAAATTTCTTAAGAATAAGCTCCTTGACCACAAAATTTATGAAATGAGTGAACAAAATGAAACAACTAAGTGACTAATGTAATGTAGGTAGATATAATATACAAATGGTGACACTAATGACCTATGTGTAAAACCATTTAAGATGCAAGGAATTGACAAATTCATTGAATTCCTCACCTTCTAGTGTACATAAGAGATATGCACCATTTCCATAGTCTTTCATGACTCGGTATGGGCCTAATCACTTGGGCCGGAATTTCCTTCCTTCGCCAGTTTTCTTATCAATCTGGCTGTCCAGTCTTAGAACTAGATCTCCCTCATATATTTCTTGTTCATAGACCTTCTTGTTATATTTCCGGCACATCCGGTCAGCATAGGCTCTGTGCCATTTTTCAGCATTTAGCCTAGCCTCATCAAGGATTTCTAGTTGAGAGAGACATGCCTCTCTATAGGCTTCTCCCAAAATCCCTTGCAATGAGATGCGCAGACTAGGTATTTCAACCTCAAGCGGGAGAACTGCTTCTGCTCTGAATAGTAATGAGAAAGGGGTTGCCCATGTTGGTGTTCTTATTGAGGTTTGATGGGACCACAAGGTTGGGTATAATTTGAAATTCCAATCTCATTTGTTCTCCTTGACTGTTTTGAGGAGAATGGATTTTAATGTTTTATTTGTGGCTTCATATTATCCATTGGCTTGAGGTTAATAAACAAAGGTTGTATGATGGTTTATCTTGAATTTACTGCATAACTCATAGACCTCTTCATTCTTAAAGGATGTGCCATTATCTGAGATGATGACTTACGGGACATCGTACTTACAAATGATTTGATTCAAAATAAACTTAGCGATTACAAAACCTGGTACGGTGGTGAGAGGTATGGCCTCTACCCATTTGGTAAAATATTTTTTGGCCATGATTATAAATTTATGGCCATCTGTTGACGAGGGAGAGAATTTCCATATCAAATCTAGGCCCCACGTGGAAAAAGGCCATGGGGTTGCGATTGGTTGCAGAGCTTGTGCTGGCATGTGAATCTCATGAGAGAATTCTTGGAATTTATGACACTTGCACACAAATTAAACTACGTCATGTTCCAAAGTAGGCCAAAAATAACCCATTCGATGTATTTTCTGAGCAATGGCATGGCCACCGAAGTGGCCTCCACATATCCTACTATGGGATTCATAAAGAATATTTTTGGATTCTTCAGTGTCAATGGATATTAAAAGCATTCCATCGAAGGCTCTACAATAGAGCACTTGCTCTAAAATGACATATTTAGCAGCGGTAATGTGTAACCACCTTCTTTGTTGTGATGTGGCACCTTCTGGGTATGTATGGTCCATGATAAAATTGACGATGTCAGTGTACCAAGGACATATAGATATGGGGGGCTTGGTTTCAAAAAAATATATGCACTCATTGGGAAATTCTAGATCTACCAGATCACCTCCATCTAACAGATTGTTAGCTAACCAGTCTATAATGATTTTTCCCTTAATGGATTTCTGGTTTACAAATGTTAATTCAAATTCACCCATTAAGGTTATAAATAGTCCAACCTTTTTAGATAAAGACCCTTGCATGAGGAATGTTCGTAAGTGATTTCTCTTTACAATGACCCTTGTTTATTGATTTAACATGTAATGTCTTAAACATTTCATTATGAAGACTATGGCAAGGCATTCTCTTTCTGCCTGTGTGTAACATGTTTCATAATCAAGCAACGTCTAGCTAATGAAATAGACTTCATGTTCTCGTTTATCATTATCTTCCTAAGCCAACATACAGGCTAGCAACACATTAGTATCCCATGAATACAAGATCAAAGGATGATCAGGTCTAGGAGGCATTAGCATGGGAGGAGACAACAAGAAGCATTTAACTGGTTCAAATGCCTCGTTGCATTCTTATGACTAATCAATGTTATAATCTTTCTTTAATAAATTGTTGATTGGATGAATAACAAAACTTAAGTCTGGAATGAACCTTCGAATTGCACCGAGTTTCCCAAGAAATGATCTAATGCCAAACTCATCTGATGGTGGAATCATTTCAAGAAAAACCCAAATTTTGGCTGGATCGACATCAATCCCTCCTGACGATATAATGTAACCCATAAGTTTTCCTCTTGTCACACCAAATATGCATTTTTTTGGGTTCAATGTGACGCCATATTCAATCAATCATGAGAGAATGATATGGAGTACTTTTGGGTGATCAAAACGCTTCTTGGCCAACAAGTCATCTATGTAGGACTCCACAATCTTATGAATAAGGTCATGAAATATATATGTAATTTCCCATTGGTATGTAGCACCAGCATTCTTAAGACTGAATGGCATGACAACGTAACAATAAGTTCCCCAAGGAGTTATAAACGTGGTCTTGGCTTGATCTTCCTCAGATATTTTAATCTGATTATACCCTGAGAACCCATCCATGAGGGACAATAACTCAAATCCAACTATTACATCAAAAATAACATCGATGGATGGTAATGGGAAGTCATCTTTTGGACAAGATTTGTTAATTTCCCAAAATTCTATGCAAATGTGTATATTCCTATTATTTTTGAGAATAGGGATGATATTAGATACCCATTGTGAATAATCAAGTGGTTTGATGAGTCCCACCTGGAGAAGTTTCATTACTTCTTCTTTCACCATGAGAGCCACTTTTGGTTTCATTGGTCTCGACTTTTTCTTAATTGGATTTGCATCTAGTTTGGTGACCAAATTATGTACCACGATATGTGGTGTAATTCCCGTCATTTCTTTATAATTAAATGTGAAAGCATTTTGATGTTCCTTAAGGATCTGGGTATGTATTTCTATCTCCTCTGGAGTTAACAAGGATCCTAACTTCAAAATATTTGGTTCTTCCTCCATTCCAATATTTATGTCAATCATTTCTTTGATTAAGGAAACATTGCCTTCTTAAAATTCAAGTGGGGATGGAGGTAGTTCCAAAATTTCTCCATTCTCTACCTCATAGATATCGAGATTATTTTGTGGGGGAGATTCTATCATGGGATTTCCAAAATAGGAAGAGGAATGTGGGATTAGGGAAAAATATACTATGTGATGAGTGAGATGTAGCTCCACATAGGAATTTAGATATCCAAGAGTGACTCTATCACTATCAAAGTGATCCAGGATAGAAAACTTATTCTCAGCTTCTATACATGTCATGATCAGGTTTGTTGGTATTTTATGCACCAATGGTTCAGTACAAAGTGATACCATGAAACTTGTATTTTCCAACTCACTACTTGGAGTGAAATGGGAAGGTGAGGTTTTGTTGGTCCGAAAATCTATCGCTTGGGCAGATCTATGGATAAACGAGCCAACAGTGTGTAGGGCATAGCCCCTCTTTGAGTTAGCAAAGCGAAACTAGTTTATTGCTATTCTACCAGTAGGAATCTATGCAAGTCTCACAAATTCTGCCTTCGGGGGTTTGGGATCTCATCCCAGTGGGGTGTTTTCGACTGCGAAAAGAAAGGAAAGGAAGAGGGGATGAAGAAAGAGCAGGTCCGAAGGAAGAAAAGAAATGAATTCCAAAGCAAAAAGGTCAGAAGGTTTATGTTTTGGGATTGGTAGTAAACAGAGCCAAACCTACTTGCATAAACGAGCAAAGCAATACTGATGATGAATAAATGACAATAAAATAGAAACAGATTCAACAGAGTAAACACATAGATAAGACATAAGAAAGATCTAATGTACATAACACAGGTATTCAGCACAAAGTCTAAATATTGTATTACTAATTTCTTCTGTTACAAAAAGCTCAAAGTCTTTTCTCCTTACTCCTATTTTTCATCTGAAAGATATTCACTCATCATCTCCAATACAACAAGTATTGGGGTATTTATAGAAGAAGAAGAGAAAAGAAGGCAAAAAGGAGCCAAAAACTCTTTTACAAAGATGATCAATGGATCCCAAGAAGAAACCACTCTTTAGTGTAAAAGGGCGTACTTTTCATCGTGTCAGCAGGAACTTATCAGCGCCTTGGTGCACCTATCATTATGTCGACATCACATTGTCAGTGCCTTTGGAAATGGGCGCACTTATTAGCATGTCGACAGGAACTTATCAGCGCCCTTTGGCGCACTCTTTAGCATGTCGACAGGAACTTATCAACGCCCTTTGGCACACTTTTCAGCATGTCAACAGGAACTTATCAGCGCCCTTGGCGCACCTTTTGTTGTGTCAACATGAAATTCCTTGTGCCTTGGCGCACCTTTTGTCGTGTCAACATGAACTTCCTTGCGCCTTTGGCGCATTCTTTGTCGTGTTAACATGAACTTCCTTGCGCCCTTTGGCACACTCTTCAGCATGTCAATAGGAACTTATCAGCACCCTTTGGTGCACCGTTCAGCATGTCAACAAGAACTTATCAGCGCCCTTGGCTCACCTTTTGTTGTGTCAACATGAAATTCCTTGTGCCCTTGGCGCACCATTTGTCATGTTAACATGAACTTCCTTGCACCCTTTGGCGCACTTTTTGTCGTGTCAACATGAACTTCCTTGCGCCTTGGCGCACTCTTCAGCATGTCGACAGGAACTTATCAACGCCCTTTGGCGCACCGTTTAGCATGTCAACAGGAACTTATCAGCGCCTTTTCTGAAAAAGACTGAAACATGGCTAAGTCCTTAAAATTTGATTTTCGGAAGAGATTTTTGGGCTTCTTTCAAACGTTGTCAAACTTCCTTGGGGCCAAAACAAATTTTTGGGTATGGTTATCTACAAATTTCCCTTGACAATTTTGTAGGATAACAGCTGGCTCTTTCTGGGGACTATCTTTGAGTGAAACTTAAGGGTAGAGAATCCCAGATTTTCATGTGCCTATCCATTGGGTTGGAGAGTCAAAAACAAGGGCGACCGGAGGGCGAACAAAAGGGAACACACAATAAACAGAAAGAAAACACATGACAAAAACAAACACACAACTAAAGCAAACTATACAAAGAAGAGAGCAAGCTCTACTTCCTGAAGATCTTCAGATGCTGCCCACTATAGGGAAGCGGGAGCTCAGTTCTGTCCAGATACGAGAGATAGAAGCTATTCTCTCCATTGAGCTGCTTGATCTTGAAAGGCCCTCTCCAAAGAGAATCAAATTTTCCATGCATGCCCTTCGGCTCTCTTCGCTTGTCCCACAAAAGGACAAGATCTCCCACTTGAAAATCCCTCTGCTTGGCCTTCTTATTGAACAGTCTCTTAACTTGGTTCTGATGTTCGGTGATCCTGTCGACCACTCTTACTCTCTTTTCTTCGAGCTCTATCAGATACATGATCCTCTTTTCAAGAGAATTTTGAAAAGTCTCATCTTTGATTGCCCATGCCAAGCACAGAGCAGGGATTTCAGCAGAAATGGGAAGCTCGGCATCAGTGCCATATAACACTTGAAAAGGTGACATACCGAGGGACCTCTTGGGAGTAATGCGATCTGCCCACAAAGCATCATATAATGACTTGTGCCAGGACCGTTGATTCTCATTGACCAGCTTCCGTATGATGGTCACTAGTTTTTTATTACTGGATTCTGCCTGGATGGTGCCCGAGACTTTGGGATTATAGTGCCTCTGTTTCTGACGAAAGGGTTTGGCACCTTATTTCAATGGGATGTTGTGCTGGACATCCTTCGGCTTGAAAGGCTTTAGATTGGCATAGGACCATGCCAATACATCCATATATTTCTTCAGCAACTTGACAAATTTCTGCTTCTCTTCAGGCATGTAACATTTTCCAATGTTCACAAACTGCGGGTGCTCTACCGAACCTATATTGACCGGTTCAGTTTCTGGGAATGAGTCAGGATCATCTCGCCTCTTCTTTTTCACAAAATGGTCATGCCTGTCGAACAGCCGCTCCAGAGAAACCAAGCCCTTTGGGATCTTATTTCCTTTGAGCTGACATATGCCATCGTTCCCTTCAGATTCATCACCTTGATCGGTGACTGATTCATGGCAAGTGGAACTAGATCCTTCGAAATGCAACTCCTTAAAATTTTTTGCCTTCTCAAGAAAGGCAATGAGTTGATTATCATCGTTGAACACCTGCCAATGCTGAGAATTGTCTGGCACGCTCGGGTGGAAAACCACCTCAATGGTGTATTTGTTTGTTCTCAAACCTAGGTGTGGGAGCATGAGGGACGCTGAAACGGCCAATGAATCGGCCATGTCATTCTGAGCCCTTGGAATGGATTCTATTGAAAAATCATCGAATTCCTCGATGTTGTCCCACACCGCATTACGGTAATGCCTGAGCCTTTCATTCTTTACTTGATAAATCCTCTTGACTTGGTTTACAACTAGCTCCGCATCACCTTGTACTTTTAGATTTTTAATCCCTCTTTCCCTTGCGGCTTGCATGCCAAGTAACAAAGATTCATACTCAGCAGTATTATTTGTGTTAAAGAACTGCAACTTGAAAGAGAGAGGAATGACTTCTTCTTCGGGAGATATTAGCATGGCTCCGGTGCCACATCCACTGGTTGCACAGCTGCCATCGAACTGCAAGGTCCAGATCTTGTTAAGATCTCCTTCTTGAACGAGAACAACCATTTTATCAGACTCAGTAGACAAGAAATAGTTCCCCATCCTTGATGATTCAAAAAGGATTTGAGCTTTGGGGTCCTCAGAGCTAGTAACCAAGTAATTTTTTTGTGATTCCGGCTCCAAAGTCTGCATTACGCCTTTGACGGGAATTCTAACTTTAGACCAGTCCATATGAATTTCTCCACCAACTTTGCTGCAAAAGCTTCTTCCCAGAAAAATTCCATAGGTTGCTGGAATGTCAGCGACGAGGACTGTCATCTTTACTCTTTTATCTGGGAACACCGCAAATGCAAATTGCACATATTTAATTTAGCCAACCAATGGAACCTGCTTGGTTTCCAAGGAATAACATCTGCCAAAAGGCTTGGTAAGAGTGAGGCCCAGAGCATGGGCAAATTTTTCCGGCATGACGTTATCAGAAGCCCCGGAATCAATTATGCAGTTACTCAGCTTGTGTCCATTGATTAGGAGGGAGAGATAGAAAGGATCTATCTTTCCTAATGCCGACGTTAAGGCAACATTTATGTGGGATTCAGGGGAAGTGGAAAGGATTCCTTTTGGGAAAACCTGATTAGAAATAACAGCTTGACTCTAAATATATTTGGTCAATCTCACAAGCTGTTCGGGATTTGACTGAAGGTACTCAGCTTCAGACATTTGGATCTTGGTCTTTTTTGCATGATCTATGATATCAAACGCGGCCAAGGGTTGCGTTGGTGAAGGAATGAGTCCCTCACTTCGCGATGGTGTAACAGGATTACTGGTCTTGGTAGGAACACGAGAGGACTGATTTGGAGGAGAGATGGGGGGAAAGGATTTCCTTGTAAAAGATTTTCCAGGGAGTTGAGTAGGAAGAGGATTACCTCTTTTAGCAATGATTGGAGGCACGTTTGACACGGCCTTCTCCTGCTAGACATGGGCAGCAACTTCCACTTCTTTTCCTTGCGAGTGAGTAAAAACAGCGTATGACTGTCCGCTTGCATATCCCTGGGTACCCTCTTCTTCATTAGATTCCTCCTCATCAAATTCCATATACCTGATAGTAGAGTCGCCAGTGGCTTCACCAACATATTGATCATCTTCACCCTGAGATGAAGGTTCTTCATAATACTACTCTTCTTCTTCGATTTCCGCCAGAGCGTTGATCGGAGGAGCCTCAAGCGCCAACCGCGGAGTAGTTGCGAGTAAGCGCGGCCTTTGCGAAACATTGTTAGGAACGAAATTCCTCCGCGGAATATCCCAATATGAGGAACTGGGAGAGGCCTGGGCCAACTGCTTCTTTAATGCAAGCAAGTCATTTTCCATCTTTTGAAAGGCTGGATCAGACGAAGTAGTGGGCGAAGGGCCCAAAGATTTAGGCTTGGCTGATTCCTTTTTCAATTCGCCAGATATTATCAAATTATCCTCTATGCGAATGGCAGCGGCTTGGGAAAGAATCAAGGTGGCCACTCATTCTTGAAGGAGAAAGAAACTAACTTTCGAGCTCATAGTGTTTACAAAGAAACATAATTGATTTTCCGGCGTTGGAAGCATGGCAACAGGGACACGGTTGATTAGTGCATTCAACCTAGCAATAAAATCACGCATGGTTTCATTGGCCTCCTTCTTTAGGTGAGTGATTCGTGATAATAATGAAAATGCATCCTCTGAAGGCTTGTATCTGTCTTCGAAAGCATCCCGTAAGGTGGCCCAACTGGTAATAGATCCAGCTGGTAAATGTTGAAACCATTTAGCTGCAGGTCCTTGTAGGGTTTCCAGAAAAAGGTGAACCGACACATCTTCATGAGTTACATCCAAAATGCTGCATGACATGATGAATGCAGATATGTGGGAATCTGTGCTTTGATTTCTGCTCCCGTCAAATTTGGGAAAATTATTTTGATTTCCGTGAGGGAGCGCATGAACTGGATGTGGTAAAGCCAAAGGACCCATAGTGTTTCGCCATGGTACTACCATTTGAAAAGCCGGAAAGAGAACACGAGCTGGAAGTATGGTTCCGCTGAGTAGCAAGGCACTACAAAGGGATGTGGATGCCCCCTGCGAAAGACTTTTTCCTTCGTGAAGGCGAGACACTCCTGGATGACCGGCCAGTCGAGCTTAGCATTGAAAAACATGCCGTTGTCAAGCTGAAATTGTGCCTTTGAAGCAGATCGAAAGTAGGATCAGCTTCTCCACGAGTTCTCCTGCTACGCGTAAAGGGTTCACCTACTAGCATACCTTCCAGATCTGTAATTTTGTGGAGCAGATGTAAAATTTCTTTTTGGGTGTACTTGGTGATTTTCTGGTTTTTCTGTCAAAAACTAGCAGCAAATACTTTTCTAAATATTTAAAAACTATCCTTTTCAGTAAACCGATTGTAGTTAGTGACAAATAACAACAAGGATAAGATGGCAGAGAAGAATAGCAAGCTGATTTTTGGATCTGATTTTGACTTTTTTCAGAGGGTTTCAAACTTTTAGCAAACAGTCAAAAATTCAGATCTACAGAAAAATACTAATTTTTATAAAAACTCAGTGAACTAAAGATTTGCAACTAGGCCAGATCTATGGATCTCAGAAGAAAAATTTTCAATTTGAAGCACTTTTACAAAATTTTGGATTTTTAACAAAAAGTTTGAGATTGCAAACAGGCGGTGATTTTTCTGATTTTTTCTGTTTTTCTATCTTACCACCATCATAGATCTGATAGATCTGTTTGATCCCCAGCGGAGTCGCCAAAAACTGTTGGTTCGAAAATCTGACGCTTGGGCAGATCTATAGATAAACGAGCCAACAGTGTGTAGGGCATAGCCCCTTTTTGAGTCAGCAAAGTGAAACTGGTTTATTGCTATTCTACCAGCAGGAATCTATGCAAGTCTCACAAATTCCGCCTTCGGGGGTTTGGGATCTCATCCCAGTGGGGTGTTTTCGATTGTGAAAAGAACGGAAAGGAAGAGGGGATGAAGAAAGACCAAGTCCGAAGGAAGAAAAGAAATGAATTCCAAAGTAGAAAGGTCAGAAGGTTTATGTTTTGGGATTGGTAGTAAACAGAGCCAAACCTACTTGCATAAACAAGCAAAGCAATACTGATGATGAATAAATGACGATAAAATAGAAACATATTCAACAGAGTAAACACATAGATCAGACATAAGAAAGATCTAATGCACATAACACAGGTATTCAGCACAAAGTCTAAATATTGTATTACTAATTTCTTCTGTTACAAAAATCTCAAAGTCTTTTCTCCTTACTCCTATTTTTCATCTAAAATATATTCACTCATCATCTCCAATACAACAAGTATTGGGGTATTTATAGAAGAAGAAGAGAAAAGAAGGCAAAAAGGAGCCAACAACTCTTTTACAAAGATGATTAATGGATCCCAAGAAGAAACCACTCTTTAGTGTAAAGGGGCGCACTTTTCATCATGTCAGCAGGAACTTATCAGTGCCTTGGCGCACCTATCAGCATGTCGACATCACATTGTCAGTGCCTTTGGAAATGGGCACACTTATCAGCATGTCGACAGGAACTTATCAGCGCCCTTTAGCGCACTGTTCAGCATGTCAACAAGAACTTATCAGTGCCCTTGGCGTACCTTTTGTTGTGTCAACATGAAATTCCTTTCACCTTGGCGCACCTTTTGTCGTGTCAACATGAACTTCCTTGCGCCTTTGGCGCATTCTTTGTCGTGTTAGCATGAACTTCCTTGCGCCCTTTGGCGCACTCTTCAGCATGTCAACAGGAACTTATCAGTGCCCTTTGGCGCACCATTCAGCATGTCAACAGGAACTTATCATCGCCCTTGGCGCACCTTTTGTTGTGTCAACATGAAATTCCTTGCGCCCTTGGCGCACCATTTGTCGTGTTAACATGAACTTCCTTGCGTCCTTTGGCACACTTTTTGTCGTGTCAACATGAACTTCCTTGTGCCTTGGCACACTCTTCAGCATGTCGACAGGAACTTATCAGCGCCCTTTGGTGCACCGTTCAGCATGTCAACAGGAACTTATCAGCGCCTTTTCTGAAAAAGACTGAAAAATGGCTAAGTCCTTAAAACTTGATTTTCGGAAGAGATTTTTGGGCTTCTTTCAAACGTTGTCAAACTTCCTTGGGGCTAAAACAAATTTTTGGGTATGGTTATCTGCAAATTGCCCTTGATAATTTTGCAGGATAACAGGTTTCTATTGAATCTATGAGGAGGTTCTGTTCTCGTGGGATTGCTTTGATTGATATGAAGTCGAATCCTTTGGTTAGATCTAATACCGCCATTTAATAGAGTTGTAAGTGTTTAGCTCTAGTCTCATATACCTTAGAGACTTGGTTTGTAACTAACTATGAGTTTCCTAGCACTCTAATGTTATCAACACCCATACTTTTGGCTATGATGAGGCCAAGGAGGAGGGCTTCATACTCAGCCCCATTATTTGTAGAATTTAAAATTTAACTTAAAGGAAAAAGGTAGGATCTTTCCCTCGAGATAAGTAAATATCACACCTTCCCTAGCCCCAAAACGAAATCTAGCTCCATCAAAGTGGAGAGTCCAATATTTTCTTGGAAAAATGGATGTTGGGACATTATTCTCATCCATTTCTTTTGCCTCAGTTACTTCTACCATACAAAATTTGTCTTCTAGACGGGAGCCAATTCCTACGGTACATCCTATACCCATATAATCAAATGGTAGGAGAATAGCTAAATCCTTTTCTAGTAACTCAATTTTTTTTGCGGTGGTCCCTAATGATACCATCTCTATGATGTTAGTCTCATTATCGAGTTTTGGAATGCCTTTGACTAGATTCGTAATTTCTAATTCTATTGTAGGTACCAATTTTTCTTCTAGTTTTGAAATGATTGGTTTGTTAAGTTGATCCTTTGGGAGTTCAAAATTAGAGTGAATTCTTGGTCTCTTCTTCAAATCTACTAGGTGTATATCGAATGGTTTTTGACCTTGTGCCACAAAAATTTTCCCCAGGTGTAAAAATCTTATTTCCTGGAATAACGTGGAAGGGATTTCCTTCATGTGTTGTATCCATGGTTGACTAAGAATCATATTATAGTTGGTTTATACATCTATAATATAAAATTTGGTGAGGAATGTCTTGGGTCCTAAGGTGAATGGTAAAACTATAGTCCCAATTGAAGTGGCATTGAGGCTATCATAACCTCTTAGCGTGTTTCGTGTTGTGGAACAATTTGTTTCTCCATATCCTAGTTTTTGAAGAAAAGTGAAGGGGACTATATTAACTGCTGCCCCATCATCAATAATTGTGCATTCAACATAATTATTATAAATCCATACCTGTAAATGTAAGGTTGGGTCACATCTACGTGTAATTTCAGCATCTGTTGGAATTTTTCTTATATCAAATATAAACTCAGTATCTCTATCCGGATGCCTTGGAGGGTAGACATCA
Source organism: Taxus chinensis (assembly GCA_019776745.2). NCBI lineage: Eukaryota > Viridiplantae > Streptophyta > Pinopsida > Cupressales > Taxaceae > Taxus > Taxus chinensis. Next base: position 38,202,234 of record CM034148.1, on the reverse strand, counting down.
AGTTCTACATGGTTTACTTGCATTTCAGGTGGAGGAGTGATGTTAATTAGATGACTAAGACATAACGCTTCTAAGAGAGCAGCCCTATGGGTGGGGGAGTTCTTCAATAGATCCAAGAAGGAAATGCGAGAGAAGGTCTTTGTTAGGTGTTGGCAAGAAAATTTGTCAGGTGGAAAAACTTATGGATTTATTGCCAATGCTCTGGGAATCTAAGTCCCTCTACTTAACTGGTGCAGCTATCATATATACATGCACGTGAAAAGGTGGATTTCTATGGTGGCCTTTCGACCAGGGATCCAACAAGGACACTCCACTGACCCTGCGGCAAAGCTTACAGATACTTGGAAGAGAGGCATTTTCCTAAAAGTGGGAAAGGGAGTGAGAAAAGAGGTAGGGGAACTAATGCTACAGGTAGATAATCAGATCCCAACACACACACTAGTTAGAAACTTCAACACATGCATTCATGAGAATAAACAAGTTTGTAAATAACTACAAGACCAAATAGAATTTATCGATAAAAAATTATCAAGAAACCCCTTAGTCAAAGAAAGCTGGAAACTCCTTCTTGTATTGATTTCTCAAACCAAAGTTGTACATAATGGAGAAATAGAGGAAATTTGAGAATGAGGGGAATGGAAGAATTTGGCTATCTCCTTTGTTCTCTCAAGGTAAAATATAATCTTGAGTTTACAAGATCAATCACCAACCCTTTGAAATGGGAATGGATTTACAATTTATAGAATAGAATATGACTCTTCATCTTCCTCATGACCTTTCAAATACCTTAATATGACTTAAGACTGTTAATATTCCACTTCAAATATTTAAGTCCCTTTTATAATAGCAAGGCAACTTAATTTACTTTATGTTTCTAAAGTCACTTTTAAGTGAATTAAAGGCATATCAAAAAGTGCAAACCCCAACGAAGAAATAGAACATTTGAAAGCGAGAGAAAGTTGGGGAGAAGAGGAGAGACAAAGAGAGAGAGAGAGAGAAGAAAAAGAGTAGATGTTGCTCGATGAAGTCCGTTGATCCTTGTTGATGGAAAGCTCCAAATGCAGTGAAACTCTAAATCTTCGAACAACTTACACACTATGAAACTCCTCCAAATTAGCTCCTGAACGCTCACCCAGTTGAATGAACTAAGGTGGATCTCGAATTCCCTGTGAAAAATGGCTAGAATGCTCCCAAACAATGATGTCCCCCTAAATGATTAGCCTTGTACATTCCATTATGCCAAAACTTTTGTTTGAGTGTAACTTACTATTTTTAGTAAGTGTGAAAAAAGTAACTCCCTCGATCCTTAGCTGAGTGTTATGACCTTGATTCCCCTTTCTGCCTGTGTTCCTCACTTCTTTGGATCAAATTTCTATTTTTAGCAGGTGCTCAAGGGCCCAGTTACTATTTTTATTAACTACCAAAAATTTCCGTTCTGGTGAATTCTCAGTTATAGTGCACCTCTGATATCTTCATCTCCTTCGTAGGTTCTTCTGTTAATGAATTTCCTGAAATAATAGTTCCTATGTAGTAGACTTGCTATTTTTAGAAATTTGGCCTCTGAGAGTCAGATTGATGTGGAACAAATTTTTTTGATATGGGTTTTTTTCCAATATCATCCCTCTAAAATTTTGAGGCCGCCCACTTAATAATCCAGGAGATTTTAAAGTTTTAATTTTCAGACCTGGTCGTGCTTCTGGGTACGGCAACCATTAATGGACCTCAAAATTGCAGGTCTATTTTTCTCCTCTTTTTGTGAATAAAATTATATTTTTGATGTGGGATTTTTCTTCTGGTGCTTCACGTGTGATTTTACTTCAATCTGGCAACTGGTTTGACAAGAAATCCCACTTCTTTCTTCGTTGAGCTGGAAAGGAGATTTCTTCATTGTGGATGCTCTGTCACATGAGGGGAGAGTTTTAAGGTTTATTTTTTATGGTCTTGGGAAAAGGAATGAACATAAAAAAATAGTTTTTTGTTTCATGCACCGGCTTGCAATATTTCTTCAGATCTTCATTTTTAGGCTATGGATATTTTTCACTGTTTTCTTCCTCTTGTTCTTCATTTCTCCTTCTCATTTTGATGAAAAATCCTTCTAAGACCTGCACATAGCTGTGGGAAATGTGTTTCAGTTCTTGGGTTGAGCAGGTTTGAGCATTTTCAATGGCATAATGATGGTAGAATGTTGCAATGAAAGGATGAAGATTGTCTGTGCATGGGAGTGGAAGCAGCTGGAAGCACTGAGCGGTAGTTAGATTTTTTGAATCTTTTGAAATCATGGAAGGAAAATATTGGGTGAATTTTTCATTACTTGATGTCCCTAAACTCAGGGACATGAGGGACATCAAATTCCATGGTGGTCAAGAGGACGAAACGTGGTGGCAATCCGACGACAGGGAATGAAGGTGGAAAAAGCTGCTTTAAAGCACTAGGGGCTGGAAATTGATCACATGGGTGGAAAATAAATCCGTATGGGGTATGGGCACATTTTTCCATGTATTATGTCCCCCACCTTAGGTAAATAAGGGAAATCAGTTTCCACGGTGGTCCTGGAGGTGACACGTGGTGCCCGATCTAACGACAAGGAATGGATGCTCCAAAAATGCACGTGGGTGTCCAAATGAATCCCCATAGGGGCTGTGAACATTTTTAAAGGTATTATGTCCCCCACCTCATGTGCACAAGGGACATAAAATTCCACAGTGGTCCTGGAGCTAACATGTGGTGCCTGATCCGACGATAGGGAAGGCATGCTCCAAATGAGCACCTGGGGGTTGATCTGTCAAGTCTAGAGGTCATATGAGGGCCTCAAAGGTCACATGGGGGCTAGGTGAATTTTACAAGGGATGATGTACTTGACCTTAGAAATGTTTGGGGCATCAAATTCTACCACTATCCTGGTGCTGACATGTGTCCTCTCGAAAAAATGACAAAGTCCTAAACTGCGTTTGAGAGGGTAACTTAGAACGAAGATAACTTGAGCTCCCGGTGGAATTTATTGGTGAAATTTTATATGATCCTGACTATAAATGGAATTTGGAATCCAATTATGGGGGTTTCATGTCTTGATTCAGCCATATGATCCCTAAAAAATATGATTTTTATCTGTTACTCCACTTGTGCCTGAGAAAAACTGTCTGTCAATAATATGGGCCAAGGTGTTGTGAAAAATATTATTCTACCATCATGTAGGTATTAGAATCATATTTCCAATGATTTTTTGTTTTACTTATAAATCCATCCAGAGCTCCTGAAATCTTCTTCTGAAGCTCAGCAATTGTTTTAGACCTGTGTACTGCCTAGGATTGTGAACCTTGATTTTTACTTAGACTGCTCCAAGTCTTGAAGAATTTCCCCAGACCTTCCAAAATAATTTCCATGATGTTACAAGGTATTTAATTCACCTCCATGTTTATTTTACTCTTCTTTTCCACTCTAGGGGGTGATCTGATCATGGGAAGGCCAGCGATAGCCCTTCCCTATACTGCCTTGAGATAGTGTTTTTTTCTAGGACTCCCTAAAATCACCTAGGGGGAATGAGTAGAATTTTCTGAATCACCTAGGGGACCAACTTGACATCAAATAGGGGGGAATTGACTAATGGATTTTGCTTGGGGTTCCTAGGAATGATAAAACATAAAAAATTTGACATCGAGGTATAGTTTTCGTGCTCAGAAATTGTCAATTTCCCTGTTGCATATTTACACGAAAACATTAGGTCGTTAATTAGATCATAAGCACCTATGGGTTTTACCAATGTTTACTGAATGTTTTTTGGTTCTAATGGATAGTTTGGAACTAGTTGAGAAGAATAATCTCATGTTCTTGTTATTGTTTCTACATGTAGTTCAATATCTAACTCTATCCTACCAACTATCTTGGTTTGTGGTCAAGTTCCTAAATAGGGTGCGACGGGTGGATTTAATGAAGTTGAGGCTTCATAATCATTATTTCCTATCATAACACCCTTTTTCATCCTGTTTGGATCTAACCTATTATTGTTAGAGTGGTTTCGGAGTGGATCATTAAAAATCTTGAGAGGTGCATTTTGAGGGGAAACTGCCCCTGTGTAAGTGTTTGGCATGGGTAATGCAGAATTTTCTAAGAACATATCTATAAAGAGTTGTCTTTGGTCCTCTAGAAAATGTTGCATGAATTTATTGTATTCGCAGAAAGTCCTAGTATCATGGCCTTGAATCTTGTGGAAACCACAATACAAGTTGGGATTATAGTTTCAAGGTTGTTGGTTTGAAAGTTGTTGTGGTCCAAAACTCTGATTAGGTTGCTAGTTGTTAGAGTTAAAATTTTGAGGCTATTGCCTCTAGTTTTGATTTTGATATCCATTTGGGTTTCAATTTGATCCCTGTGTCTAGAGTTTTTCGTTGTTGTTTTTGTCGTGATGGATGATTAAAATCCATTGCGTTGATTGTTGGAGTAAAGTTGTTATTTTGTTGATTGTTAACAGGTGGTGAAATGTTTATGACGTTTTCCCTTTTAACCTAGTCTATTACTCCATCTGTTGTAACCCCACAGTTTTTTCTTTGGATCTTGGGTCCTTGATTGGTATTCCTAACATTAGGATAGGTCATAGTGTTTTGATTGGGAATGATTAACTTTCCATTTGTTCCATATGTCTTACGACCACTTTCTATTACAACTTGATCGATTCGGAGAGCACTCTCCAGTATTTCATCATAAGTCTTTAGTGGGAACTTCTAGACTTCTTCCTTTATCTCTCTATTGAGAGAATGAAGGAATAAGTCACATAGTTCCATCTGATCCATGTTTGGAGCACTTGCTGATGAGTAGAGGACTGTATGCCATCTTTGAATAAAATGAGTAGTGGATTCATTGTGCTCTTGTTTAATATGTAATAATTCCTTCATTCTTGTTCTTAACAATTTGTTCATATCAAAAGCCTTGATAAATTCTAACACAAGTTGTTTGAATGAGTGTATTGAGGCTTTAGGTATTCTATAATACCAATCAAGGGAAATACCCTCTAAGGTTTTATGGAATATCTTAGCAACAACTGCATCCCAAGGGAGCAATTCTTGAGTGGTTGTGGCATAGGCCGTGATATATGCATTTAGATCTCCCTCCCATTTGTATTTAGGTAAATCAGGAAGAGGTCTTGGTAGCATGACACTTTGTATGGTGAAATCTAGAGACTCTTTTAAATATTCTGAGTAAGTCCCTACCACATAGTTTTCGACCATCGATGGTGCGCTGAGGGGGTGGAGGTGGAATAATTTGTTGATATGGCATAACATATGTATTTGCAGGGACATAAGGAAATCCCTGTGGTTGAGTGAACATCCCATGAGAGGAGAAGATGTCTCCTTGTGGTGATTTTGAATAAATGTTTAATTAGGGAGGAGCATTTCTTTGATAAAAGGTTGTTTGGTGCTAAGCTGAGAGGTATCATACCTTCAACTAGAGCAACATTTGAAAATGTGTTTCTAGTTGGTGTTTGTTGTAGATAGTTATATGAATGTTGAGGAGGCATGCCTAATGTGCCCATTCCTGTAAGGAGGTCAACTTAGTTGGGATGATGCGGAGGTTTGGTAGTTCCTACTTTCCTAAAATGTGAATTTTGATTTTCTTGAGCAAGTTCTAGTCCTCTAACCTTCTCAACTAAGGATGAGATGACCTCGATTGGTGAAGACACAATGTTTTTCCTTAATGGAATTTGTTGTATACCTTGAGGTTGTAGAGGTGTATGGTACCTTTCTATGAATTGATCATTACTCTGCCAATCTTTGCCGAGATTATTTTCCATAGGTGGAGGAATGGGGGTGTTTTCTTGAAGTAGGGTATCAGGTTATGTTTGCAAACTTCCTATAGGTGGGTACATGTTTTGGAAGAATTGTTCACTTCTAGCGTAACATGCTAAGTACTCCTCATCTAAAAATGGGAGTGGATATGACTGCCTACTGATTTTTGGTCTAAAAAAAACCTAAGGAAATGAAATGGATTGTCTAGTAAATGTCATATTTTTAGAGCCTAAGGAATTTGGTTGTTGTGTTTGTGTGAGCTGATCCAGCTCCTCAATTCAAATCAAAGAACTAGAGCTATTTATTTGAGGAGGAGTTTGTGATGACAAGTAGTTTCTTGAATAGTTGTCAGCCCATGCAAAAAGTGAGGGTGATGGTTGTCTATTTGTTTGACCATAATGTGCTTCGAGACCTAAGAGAGGTCTGCCATATGCGTCGTATCCCAACATATTCGGGGGGTATATAAATACCCGTAGAATAATGGGAAAGAGAGAAGGTGAATGAGAGAAACGAAAATAAAAGGGGGATAGTTGTTTGTTTCATGTTGGGTTCACCAATTTTGTACGATAGAAAAGTGACATGTGAGGATGATAATCGGCAAGTGACCTTCCCCATACCCGACCTCTCAAGGTCATGCCAAGATAGCCGGTGGTTTGAAATGTGGGTGACTTACATGAAGTCACAGTTGGGATTATGATCAGTTTTCTACAATAGAAAAGTAACAGGCGAGGATGAGAATCGGAAAGCAACTTTCCTAAAGCTAACTATGGGAGGATCAGTGACTAAGATATAGTAGTGTGATCTCCTGGTAGCTGGAATGACAAAGGGGAGATTTAGAGGCTATGAATGGGTAGCGTAAATTCCCCATGGTTTATCCTCTTAACTAGGATCTAAGTGTTAATCATGTTTTTAAGTCTCTGAATTAACTTAAACTGAAAATAATAATTTATACTACTACTGAAAGGGAAACGAATCTAAACAAAATACATGATTGAAACATTATAATTACAAACAACAATTAAAATACTTTTATACTAAAAAGAAACAAGAAAGATAACCCAATGTGGTTATTCACCTATGCAAATGTGTGAATCTAGATGAAAGAAAACTAATTAACTTAATTGAAAACCTTTAATCTTTCCTTAGAAGTGAGGAACAAATAATAACTTCTCAGAAGCTATCATTCTCCACAGCTTCCCTGGTAATACTGAAAGCAAACTTTAACTAAAATAAAATGATTTACTACTCTATTTGATATATTGTAACTACAACGTTGATAGTTCAAACCTGGAGTTTTACAGAATAGTGGTAAATCTAGTTGTGTCGTGACTTGTCCCCTTAGTGTGATCTCTTTGTTCCTTCGTGTTCTCGTGAATCCAGAAAAGTGGGAATCTGATAGCGACAATAGAAAGAGATGCTCAAATAGTGGTAGCTTGGATGTAAACTGAATAGAATGAAAGTAAGAGAGGGATAGTGCAAGTGAACAGAGCTTGAATATGTGATTTCTAGAAGAATTTATCGCAAGGATACAACACAAATATACCGAGAATTTTAGGATCTATTTCTTGTGACAAAACAACAACCTAGAACTCTAAGCCTATCAAATGAACTCTAATCTAGAACTGAAATTGTTTTATGCTAAGTTGACTATGTAGGATAACAATGGAGCAAAATGGAAGTGTGAAGATTAATGATTTCTAAATCAGAAAGGAAGAGAGGATCCTTGAATAGAGAGGCTAAGAATTCATACAAAATCTAAACCTATTGAAACTTATGGAAGAACTTCAAAACACATTGAATAATAATTCATAGAGGGAGAGGGGCCATTTGCTTGTAAACAAGTTTGGTATTTATAGCATTTGGATTTATAAGAGGGTAAGTTTTAATTGAATTCTTTTATCATAAACAAAGATAAATCACTATTTACTAGGTGGCTAAAACATAAATGCAAGAAAGAGTGATTGAGAATGAGAGTGCCACTTGAATTTTTCACATTGATGAAAGTGTCGAAAAGTTTTGGAAAACACGCACAAGACCACCACCCAAGTAGGGTGGTGGTCCTGAAACTAAAGACTGAAATGCAAGAAAAGAGCGGAATGAGGTCAGAGCAAAGCATGCAGAAGATGGATATGGAATTTTGGGATGTAAATGTATACTCGGTGAGATTTTCTGGATTCTGAACACCTTGTGAAGATATCATAATCATCATTGGGGTTTTTGTGACCTCTTTCTGGTAGTATAGTACTTACAATTTCAGGTATGTACAGTTCCCTTTGTTGCACATTCTCCACAATATCATCTTCCCAATCAGATTCATATCATTCCTTAATATTTCTACAGTTGTTGAACATGATGATGTTGGTTTGGGATTATGCATGGGTAACAGGTTGTTCGTTTTTAGTACATTTAGGAAGAGGGGACTCATAAGGATATGGGAGGATGGGCGTAGAAGGTGTGCACGCTGGAGAAATAAAATCTCACACAGAGGGAATGTCAGAAGAGGGATGGAGGTAAGAGGGTGAAGTAAAGGAATTATTAGTGGTAGCAGCGCACATAAAGATGGGAACATGGGTAGTGTGATGAGATGATGTAGGTTGGGTAGAAGGAATGGGAGGGTTGTATGATGGTAGTTCATGGTTGCCCCATTAACATGGTTTCTCAGCAATATATTTTTGAGCCTCCATTTCTTCAGCCCATTGCGTAATATGAGACTGCATCTCAGTAATAAAGTGTATCTTCTACTGGGTGTTACACTAGCATGGAACATGGCTAACCCATGGAAAAGGTACCTTGAAGCTAACTCTAGATGCATTTATTGAACATTTAACTCTAAGATGTGTCATGTCCATCTCCATATTTTGAACCTACCTCTCAAAATCAACATCTTCCAAGGATTCACAACCATCCTCTACATAGTTGTGTTCTGAAAAAACATTTTGGTTAGAAAAATAACCATATGGGTCTGAGGAGGGTGGGTTATATGCATATTTCTGATAACAAGGTTCATAAAACTGATTTGGAGGGGGATTTTGAAACTGTGGGGATGGAGGGAAATAGTTCTACAACTGCAAATTGGAATTCCATGAATGGAAAGAAATCATGATTACACAACTTCAAAAGGGAGGAAAATGAAACAATGAAAAGGATAAATGAATGAATCGAAGGAGGGAAAATTGGTATGTAAATGAGATAATGGGTGCATTTGAATAAGTGGAGCCACCAAATGTCTTAAAATATTCCTCCAAAGGTTGAAACTCAACAAGATCACACCAAACTTTTTGAGATGAATATGCATAACTCTTCAAACTGGTCCCACCAAGTTTTCCAGAAATGTTCGGAGCTCAAAATTGCACCCTCGATGTGATCATGATGGATCAGGAATTCTGAGGAAAAAATGGGACCATCCCCAAGTGTGGGACCTTGTGCATTTGAGACAAAACTCTTGATAAGGATGGTTCCTCTACCTATCTCTAATGCTAACACTACTCCTAATGCTGGAAATAAATCTATCTACGCTACTCATAATTCCAAGGGACCAGGGAGAAGAAGGAGAATCATGAAGGAAATCCTAATCTAGGGGAAAGTGATAATGCCAGAAAGATGGTTGATCTCTCTCCACGATGTGAAGGAAGATGAGAAATTATGGGAGAGAGGGAAAATAGGTGCATGCCATAGAAAACCATGTGGACTTGACTTCTAGCACATTAACAACCTACTTAAAATGGAACCTATGAGAAGAAACACACATCTCATATCAAAAAAGAGACTAGAGAGGCAATATGCAAGGAAAATGAGACAAGGGAAGACATAAGTTCCACAAAACCTAATATTATTGCTTAAAGGATGCCTAGTCATTTACATTCATGGCAGGAGGTGAGGATACATTGTAGAGACCAAGTCCAAGGTCTTAAACTCATGGGAACTTGACCACCATTTTAGCATGGTGTTGGTATAACAAAGATGGTTCCATTTTAATTTGTAGATCTCTACAATTTATAGAAGAAGGAGAAAAGAGAGGGAGAAAAGAAGGGAAACTTGGATTCAAATCTTCAACCACCAACAAAAAGTGACAACTGAATGCAAATCCACTTGAAAAAATGTTAGATGTGCCTCCCCATGTTTGTTTGGCATGTGGGAGAAGGAAAGATACCAAATCTACATAAATTTGATTGTTGAATTGATTAGATTATGTACATTAATGACCAGAAAGATGTTTCCCTATTTTCTACTTACCATATCCTTCCCAAATATAATATTAAAAATTCCAACATGTAGCCCCTATCAATATATTTCAAATGAGCCTATGTGCATGTGTGTTAGATCCCTTTACAGAAAGTTATGGTTGTCAGAAGATCTACAGTGCAACTGAACACACAAGACACATGGTGTGCGCTGATTGACTAAAGGAATTGATCAATTGTTCATCTGATTTGTCATTTCTTCCACATGTCACACATTGGTTTATTCTCAAGATTCGGAACCCTATTGGCATGATTTGATAGGTTGCATATATGAAACTCAGGTCTAACAAGTGATGATGTGGCATAGTGACTGCCATGGAAGTAGGAACAAGGAAAAAAAGGATGAGGCACGAAATGTAGAAGGTAGGTGTGTGATAGTGACGTGCACAAAAGAAATGAAAGCATACCTATAAGAGACAAGTGTGCAAGTGGGGCACGAGCATTCAACTGGGGAATGCGTAACGGAAAGAAAGAAAAGGATGATTAAGGTAAATAAAGAGTGGAAGAAGTGCAAGGCACATAAGTGTGAAGAAATGCAAGGGACTTATCTGAATTGGAAGACAAGTCAACAGGTGCACATGTAAGGAATGCACAACAGAATGGTAATGAAAGTGGGTGCAGAGAAGGAAGGTGCATAGGGGAAATGGAAGATAGGAGGAATAAGGTGAGAAGGAGTGGGTAGAGTAAGAATGAGAGGAAGAAAAGGAACGGGGATGCAAAGGAGGAAGCAAGAAGGATGTACGATGTGTACAGAAGACATGGAGTTGTGCAAAGTAGCCAGTGGAATTTCCAGAGTGCACACAACCTAAAATGTGAAAAATCATAGTCAGAATAAAAATATAAGTTATCCAAATAACTTGGGTAGCTATTTGGGATAACATATCCAAAAGTGTGAGAGCCTTCATTATAATTATTCCCATCATATATATATCAAATCTAGTATAAAAAAATCATTTCACATTTTATACTTAACCATGATTGAGACATATTTTGATATACATTTAAGTAACTTTTAAATCAAATCCAAAAACCTAACATCAAAATCCATTAACATTTATCAATATCTACCATAATATCAACATCCGTCCATACAATCATAATTAACATCTCAATATTACATTTCCAAATCCGAAACATCAAATTAAAATAAATCAACACATGAATAATAATAATATATCATATCAATGTGTCTTTATACATCATCTGGAGTCTCAAAATCTCCGCATATTAAAATTATACATTAAAAAATCACATCTACTCTTTAAAACCGACATTCTTCAGCCAATTTCCTCCTCAAACACTACTCCTCTGATCATCGTTAGAACCCCTATCCAATCCTTTATCAATACCTTTTACCATCATCGTTAAGTCATATGTCTATAGGAAACAAATCCATTGGTTCCCTTATCTCTTGACTTCCCAGCCTTGTAATTTCACCTTTGTGGAAACATCAATTTTTGGTCCTATGACCTCATCAAACCATCATTTTCATCATCCCTTGTCAAAATAGCACATTTTTCCAGCATATTATTCATTTTGAGGGTCGTGACTCCCTCGCAACCCTGATAAACTATCCAATCAACGAATTACTCAATTACACATCCCAAACTCGTCAAAATCCAATCTCCATCGAAAATTTGTTTTGGATTCATTTTGCAACTTCAAACATTGGTAAGCCATACATCTATAGGACACGAGCCCCTAGGCTCTTGTATTATTTTCCTTCCTAGTCTCTTTGTGACCTCTTTTTCTCCCTATAAGTCATACGTCTATAGGAAATGAACCCTTTGGTTCCCCTATCACTTGATTTTATGGCGCAACCCATCTTTGTTTCTATAATTTGTCTTGGGGCATCATCTTATTTTCCCATCCTTTCATCTTTTCACCTTTCATCCATCCATCTCTTTCAAAAAAATTATCAATTCCATTTTATGTCGTCAATCCCTAATTTGAGGGGGAGTTCATCATCATATAGCTATGCATCTTTCACATCCTTATATATCACATCTTGTTTTTTCTCACGAATTGTTTGAATAAAAACCACTCAACAAAAATTGGAAAATGTAGACACCTAAAATTAGCATCACTAATCCTTGTACCCACATTTGTTAACCTCTCAACACTATCACATAAATATTTTCATCTGTAATACTCTATCCTAAGTCTTATTTCTCCCCATGATATTTACTCCCTCTTAATATCATCCTACACATGTAAAATCCTATTCTACCCACTACTAAACCACCGAAACCGCTTACATATAAAAATCAAATGAAGAATAAAAACACCTTCCCAACCATTTTATAACCTCTCACCCACATATCTCCCCTCACAAAAAAAAGAAAAAAGAAAAATTACTCAGTTAGAGTTGGTTTTATCTAAACTCTACGATCGCTGGTGATTTCCCCAGATCTTCAGAGATTTTCCTAGAATGATGACGATTCTATATAATCAATTTTCAGACCCCCTTTAAGGAGGTTGGTCAAGTTGGGCTCAAATATTTGTTCACAGAATTTAATCTCTTTTTTACTCGCTCCAGAAGAATAAATATGTTGTCTCTTCAGCCTTTCATTAATAGAGATTTGTCACAAGATTTAACATCCTCACCATGGAGCTTGGGACAATGTCTCTCTTAGCATAGTAATCAAAGAACATCTCCCTACCCTTGGTAACATCATCTCTCTACCTCCATTTATCAACATATACAAGTTATGTATCTTCATTTAGTCAATCGTTGTATTTATGTATCATATATATGCCTAAATAAACCTTTTAACATTAATTTTGAGCTATGTCTTCATTCATTGTCAACTTGAACATTTTCACAACAATCCCTGATGATTTACCAGAATCAGTGATAATTTCCTAGAATAGTTGGTGATTAACCAGAATCACTAATGATTCCCATAATCACTAATGATTCCCCATAACCACTAATGATTCCCCATAATCACTAAGTATTCCTTAGAATCACTTGTGATTCCTATCTAAAAGGTCTTTTGACCCCTAAATTTTCTTTTCAGACATCCAGATCCCATCACTTATTACCACTCTACCTTTGCAGGTGTCTGTCCAACCCTGTTACGCTCCTTTGAACCATCTCTAGTTCTTTATTTTTCATCTAAATCAAATTTATCACCCTACTCACCTTTGTGAGTGCACAAATATCAATGTCCTTACTCCTTTGAGTCATTTTGTAATCCCTAGAATCTCATTGTATCATGTATTACCACATCATCAGACCATCATATAGCCATGGACTGTGTCAGTTTGTTTTCCTTTGCATTTTTGTTTATATTGTCTATTTTATCATTTTATCTTATCATTATCTGATTGATTTCTTAAACGCAAATTGCCATCCTTACAAGGAAGTCTATTGAATTCCAGGGACTAGCATTTTCTAGGAAATATGCCATATATTTATCTAATCCTATCATTTTCCTAGTGCCTTTGCATTGTAGAAATTTTATCCCATTAGAGAGAAGAAGTGGTGCACATGTTTGGATCCATAGAACTCATTCTAGCCATCAGTATCAACATCAAATCATCGTGGGTATTGGTAAACCCCGTAATCTTTTGAGGTCAGTTTGTTTTTGTTATTTCATTTAATTAAGTTAAATTTAGAAAGAAAAAACTCTCTGGTACAAGAGAATTGCACTTAACTAAATTTTGTGTGGATTTGGAAGTGTTTGGGTGATTTGAATGTAGGAACAGGATGATCTGAGACTGAAATGCTTCATTATAGAAATTAGAGCCTGAAATTGAACTAGTTAAAACTTTAAAAAAATAGGTCATAAGTATTCATATGGTCCTAACCCTTTTATATGGTCTAGGACCTACTTAGAATTTGGATCTACAAATTTTTGAGTGCTTCACGTACCTAGAAATGAGTTTCACCATATGTAATTCTTGTTCAGTCACCTTAAAAATGGATTTGTAAACTTTTTTTAAGCCCTAAAACCCTTGTGCTGCAATAAGGAGTTCTTGTAAGACAAATTTAGGTGGGATGTAGGAACCCATGTGCACCACTATCATCGTTACTACTTCAGAGAGGGATCAAACCACATTTATTTCTCCTAGCATGTGGTATCTACCATAGTGGAACCAGAACTTGACAACCATTCTTTGATAATGCTTCACTCAAGTTTCACGCTTTCTCAAATACTTTGGAAGGGTAAATTTTCTTGTTTGTAGATAGAATATGGAAACTCCAAGACTTGGAAGAGGATTTTAGATATGTAAGAGGTGCTTCTCTAATGGATATGTATGAATTATTTTGTAGTATAGGGAGCTTGAAGTTCCTTTTTTACTTGCTTTTACATGAGGAGTTCTTAAAGTTCCATATTCTTGAATGAGGTATGATTTAATTGCTTATATATGATTTCAAATGTTATTATGTCATGGAAGGCTGACCAAACGGATATATTTCCTCATAATAATGTAATAGGATCAAAATAATTGGACTAAGAGATGTCGGTCCAAAACTGTACATTAGGGCCAACTTGTAGATTTGTACAACCCATCCAAAAATTGTGGGTTTGACTAGTAGGGAAAATTCATGTTTTGACTTTATGGGTTAGAGGATGAATGTTTCTAGGTGGGTTTTATGTACTTAAACTTCAAAAAATTGACAATGGATATGTGTGTAAAGATAAACATGTAATTGAAGAGATATAAGGATGCACTAAGAAAGAGTGATAAGAGTGCATATTTACATGTAAGTGTGTAATGTCAAAATCAACAACATCAAAGGATATATTTCAAAATTTTATTTTCTACAATACCAAATTTTGAGTGGATGAAAGTGGAATATGTATCAGAAGACATATAGAAGGTTCACATGAGGGAACATGGCACAGTCAAAGGCATGGATGGATATGGGAGAACACGTGCATGAAATATAAGAGCGGATTTGGGACTTAGCCATTTTCACATGAACGGGATATTTTTGGAGATAGCGTGTAGAGCACATAAACCAAGAAAATACTTGAACAACAGGCATTGGATATTTTTGGAAGAGTGGTTACTAAGTTCTTTTCATGGATGCGGGATAAAGATAGAATAAATACTATCATTTAAATAGAAGAGATATATCATTAGCACACTTGCATGTGTGGCTGTGATTGTAAAGGTGCATGGCTATATTCAGCATATGACCTATTTTTGGAATTATGAAAGTAGTGAAGGGAAATACCCCACACTTATAAATATGTAATGATCTACATAGTATATAGTAAGGGGTGTGAAAACTCAATAACTGTGAAGTTATGTTGCCAAATCTAATGCGCACATAAGCTATGGTATTATCTATTGTAATGAGATTTTGTGTATTTATCATGTTTAATATAATGGAGTGTATTAGCTGAATTAGAGTATTAATCTTGAATATAATTGGTTCTTGCATGCTTGATTTCATCATGGTTATCATTTAAGTATGTAAATCTTTAGATCTAGATCTGAACATGCACTATAGAATGATATATTAATTAAGGATCTGAATGCATTCAGTCTCCATCATGGTAACATCCTGTAACAAAAACCCTAAATAGGGGCCTAGAACCTTTGTGCACTTCATGTGAGCACTCAGTCTACCCTGAGTGATGTGCCAGCGAACCTAGGCTTTTATAGGTAAATTCTAGGCTGCATCATTAGTTCTATTGTCGAGACCTCTTTTTCAGTTGTTTTTAGGATGGTTTGCGATGAACACATACTGGTTGACCGTAGCAAGTATTGAGGAGTGGATACACAACCTAGAAGAAGAATACGCATGGAGGTTCAACACTAGATCTGAGTTTAAAGCATGCGCATGAGTGCAACAAAATCTATATGATAGTTTTTATGAGATATTCTTTGATATTTTTTGGTAGAGATGTACGAGTGGCTAATTGTTTATGTGTCTAAAGGGTGTTTTGAAGGAGGAAGTGGTAGAGGTCGAGGATACCATGGGGGTTTCAAAGGATGAGGTCATGGTTGTGGATGAG
Source organism: Taxus chinensis (assembly GCA_019776745.2). NCBI lineage: Eukaryota > Viridiplantae > Streptophyta > Pinopsida > Cupressales > Taxaceae > Taxus > Taxus chinensis. The sequence goes on along the minus strand of CM034148.1, from coordinate 38,186,235 downwards.
GTGAGTTCCTTGAGGGAACATGTTATACATGCAGATCTCTTGACCACTACATGTGTGAATTTCCTCATAATATTACATGTTATTTCTATGGAAAGAATCATAGTTGTGAGGATCTCCTAGACTTGTATGAGAATATTATCAAGTACTATAAAAAATAAAATAAAGGAACATAGATGGTTAGGATACAGTGTGTTGTGGAAAATAATTGGATGCCCAAGTTTGAACTAGAATCCAAGGCATTGTAAGTAAAGATCACTACCCACGTTGAAGTAGCGTGCACCAAAAAAACATTGTAGTAGAAGCCTATCATCACTAAGGATGAGGTTATACATGCATGGTACCTTGATCCTACCCATCAAAAGGAGGTTTATTAGGAAACCATGGAGGTAGTCAGAAATCTTCAGGGTGAAATATAATATTTAAAGGAGCAATTACGGAAGATAGAGAAAAAGGAAGCATCAGAGACAGTCCAATCTGATATAAATGACTTGAAAGAAGTGTGCAAGATGTTGCACTAGGAGAATATCATTCCGTTGTTAGGGAATTGGTTAAAGGGAAACACTCTACACACATGTATTGAGACTAGATGGAAGATACTGCATGCAAATATTCCCCCTTATAGCTTAGATTATGAAAAATAAATCACTCTGAATGATGTTGTGGATGGGTGGTTTTTGAGTAATATATTGATTGATACATGCGTAGAAGTCAATGTTCTTACTTTAGATGCATGGGTAAAAATGGGGAGACCTCCATTACAGCCATCTTCAAATGTATTGTTCATGTCTAACTGGAGTAAGGCCACTCCCATCAAAGTTTTAAAAGATGCATCCATTACCATATAGGGACCCAAGTTCACTAGAGATTTTGAGGTTTTAGTGTTGGCAGAGGAAGATAGCTTTCCAGCTCTACTGGGGTGTCTTTGGTGCTATGCAAATAATGTTGATCTTTAGTTCAACAAGGGTTATATCAACTTTTAGAACAAGGAGGAAAGAGTTATTATCCCTTGGATAGATGGAAAATTTGTGCCCTATGTTGATCCCTTGAGTGAGGAAGACCTGAATAGGATTTATGTATGCGCAATTCAGAACCAAGAGGTTCTTGATCCATCTAAATAAGGAATCATTTAGTGGGAGGATGTATAATCTATTAATGATACAAGTGTTGCTTGTGATAATTGGGATCATGGTAGCTATGAGTTGGTAGGGCCCGAAGTAAAGAGTATATTTACTAAGGACAACAACCCGAGTTGTATCAAAAGAATAGGTAACAAATCGGTACCTCGTTACACCAGAGAAAGAGACCCTATGGTGTTCCTGTGCACCATTTAGGAGTAATGGATAGACTAGTTGGAGAGAAGGAATATGCTAACATATACCCTATGTGGGACAACAACGTGCTGGTGGGTGGTACACAAGGATAATATTATAGGGTGGAATGAAATTAGGATTTCTCTTGCTATTAGGTTCTTCAAGAAAAATGCACCTACTCAAATGTGCACTTATCATGGTAATCAACTTATTCAGTAGTACATTCAATAGTGTGAGAGAATCTAGATAGAGGGGTAAGAAGCTTTACCATCTTTTATCTGGGTGCACAAGTTTTATTCCACTTTACCAGGTTGCATGCGTGTTTGGTATGTATATGCAGAACTCCATAGAGAGACTGGAAATTGTTAGGATTTAATTGCAGGAATGATCTAGACATTTGAATTCTTCTCTACTAAACCTCTGGTAGAAGAATAATTAAAGGTTATAAAGCACTTAAATATGGGGGATAGTGCCAAGGTAGAATAAATCATTCAAGAGGTTATTTGATGAAGGAGAATCACCAGCATTTTTTGCTAAAGAAACAAATACCGATGCCACACTACTTAAACATACTTTCCTTGAGCAAGAAAAAGGAAAAATGGTCTACTTAATGGATGATGAAGAAGTATAAAATTTTGATGTAGGCCATTCAAAAGGTAGGTGTGAGGTGTTGGACAGTGAAGATAAGACCACACATGCCTATCATGAACCTATGAAGACAAAGAAATTGAATATTGGATCAAATTCTGAGACTAAGGAGGTCATAATTGGAGACTATTGGTCTAACTCTAAAGTGGCAAAAATCATTGAGTTACTATGGGATTATCAAGACTTATTCCCTTAGGGATACCATGAACTTAAAGGCATGTATAAATCATTAGGATAGATGAAGATAAAGCTTAAAGAGGGTACATTCCCTGTCAGAAAGAGACCCTACAAGATGAAACCCAACTAGCGTAAAAAGGTCAAAGAAGAGATTGAAAAAATGTTCAAGTCTGGAATCATCAATCCCCTAGATGAGTCAAAATGGGTTAATCCAATGGTGGTCAGTATCAAGAAGGATGGTTGGATTAGGGTATGTGTGGACTACAGGGAGTTGAATGTTGCATGTGTGACTGATCCCTTTCCTATGCCATTCACCGAGGAAATACTAGAAGGTGTTGCAGTGCACAAAATCTATTCATTTATAAATGGATTCTTTGGGTATTATGAGGTTAGGATTTCCCAGGAGGATCAGGAAATGACTAATTTTACTACTGAATGGAGAAGATTTGCCTATAATGTGATACCTTTTGGTTTGAAAAATGTTCCTGTTGTATTTTCTCACATAGTTGTTCAGGAATTTAAATATTTTATTCACAACTTCTTGTAGGTTTATTTAGATGATTGGATGGTGTATGGACTTGCTAAGGATCACTGTGAAAATTTGTGCTAAATGTTTGAAAGATGTAGGTAGTTGAGTATCTCTTTGAACATCAAGAAGTGCATATTTTCTACACCATTTGGAATACTATTAGGACACATAATATGCAATAAAGGTTTGTTGGTTGATCCAACTAAGGTTGCATTCATTATCGGCTTAAAAGATCCTACAAGTCAAAGTGAGGTGCACAAATTATTGGGTTATACGGGGTATTATAGGAAATTCATAAAGGGGTATGCCAAGGTTGCTGAACCTTTGGAGGAGTTACTGAAAGGAAAATCTATGTTCTACTGGGGATAACCATAACAACGAGCATTTGAGACATTGAAGGAGAAACTTACTACCCCGCCTATTCTACGTGTTTCTTCATGGGACCAAAAATTTCATGTATATTTGGACACCTCTGACATGGCCATTGGCATGGTGTTGGCTCAACTGGGAGAAGGTATTATCGATCATCCTATTTTTTTTGCTAATAGAAAGATGACTCCTGTAGACTAGAATTACACAACTACAAAGCACGAATTTTTTTCAATAATCTATGAGCTACATAAATTTAGAAAGTACCTGCTAGCTACATTGTTTATATTTTATACAAATCACATGTCATTGAAGTATTTGGTAAACAAACCCATTTTATAGGGGCACATATGCATATGGGTACTCTTATTTCAAGAATTTGATTTCACAGTTGTGGTCAAACCAGGGAAAATTAATTCTAGACTAGACCATTTATCCATAATACAGTTAGGAGAAGAAGCATAGGCAATTGAAGATAACATGTCTGATGCACTGCTATACAGGTTACAACGTGCGCCATTAGAATTAGAGGAGATTGTTGTCTTTCTATGAACAGGTATGACACCAGAAGGAATGAAATTCTTAGAGAATAAACAACTTGTTATACGTGCAGTAACATATATGTTGATTAGCGGTAACTTGTAGAAGTTAGTGTTACCAATTTAATCTACCTTGAGAAGCAGACTTTAAAATCGATCAGGAATTTTTTTTGAAAAAATCTTTCCACAGAAGATCTTTATGCCTTGAGGTTTCTCTAAGACCCGAATTCTAAAATTCAAATTTCACACTTCGGGGATTTTCCCTTTCAAGTTATAACTAGAAAATTTTGAAAATGTGCTATTTTGAGTTCCAAAGTCAAAAATTCCAAAAGTCTGAAATTCAGAATTTCAGGTTTCTGAATTCTAAGTCGTGTTTATTAGAATTTTTTCTTTTGAACTTCTGAAGTCCAAAAGTCTGAAAGTCCAAATTTTTCAAAATGTTAAGCTTTTGGGTTTCAGAACTCTTGGCCACATTTGTTGTGAAAATTTATTTCAAACTTTTGAAGTTTGAAAATTTTAGACTTTCGGGGTTTTGGGTTTCGAAACTCTTGGTCACACTTTTTGAAAAAATCCTTTCAGACTTCCGAAGTTTGAAAGTCTGAAATTTTGGACTTTCAGGATTTCAGGTTTCGAAACTCTCCTGATTATTTATGATTAATTTTCTTCCAAACTTCCAAAGTCCCAAAGTCTGAAATTCTGAATTTAGGACTTTCGGGCTTTCGGGTTTTGGAACTCTTCCAAGCCTTTTTGTGATTTTCATCCATTAATCTCCGAAGCTTGAAATCCCAAAATTCCAAATTTCAAAATTTTGGATTTTATACTTTCGGAGCTCTCTACGCATTTAATTCCCACCTACCTCCATATGGATTGAATTTTCACCATTAATATCAGGGTTTTTCTATTTAAATCACATTTTTACTCGTCATTTTCACTTGACACTTCACTCTAGCCATCAATTTTTTACTGTATTTCATACTTTTCAACGTCATCCTTAATGTATTTTTTATTTTTGGTCTTTTCTTTTGGTTTAAAATCTTTTGTTTATTTTTCTCCTTGTTTATTTTTCTTTGTTCTTCCTCTGCATACCTTGGGAAATGATATATCTATTACCCACCATGATTCCACAATTTGATTTTCTACAGGAACTCGCAGTTATAGGGATCCTCTCGAGTTCTCTTTTTTTACCCCCTCATCACCTTCTATTTTTTAAGATTTCAAAGATTCACGTTTTTCAAAGTTCTTAGAGCCTCGAATTATTTGACATTTCTCATTTTGGGGATTGTGCTATTTATATTTCAGAGCCCTCATTTTTGGAATTTCAGATTTCTTCATTTTGGAGATCTCCATTTCAGATTTTTGGAGGTTTGCATTTTGGAGGTTTGTATTTCAGGTTTTCAGAACTTGTCACTTCGGACTTCTCCACTTCAGATTTTTTGAGATTTTTGATTTTTGGATTTTTAGAATTCCTTCTTTAGCATTTTAGAAAAAAGATTTTGATGTCTACTTCCATTTCCAAGGGCAAGGAAAAAATGAAATACTTGTTCCTCAGGGTTACCCCCCACTTTCTCTTATCTTTTGACTTGGGGAAAATAGGGGACACCAAACTTGGAAAAATTGATCTTCTAGACTTCTGGGCAAGGGTGAAGGCCCCAATTAAGAAACCATGGATGCAAGCCATATATGATAGCAGGCTTGCTCTTGCTACCAGCTTTCCTACATCCATGCATTGCCTAGATTTTTTTTTTTGCTGCAGCAACCCACTACGATGAAGAATCTATTTCTATTAAAGATGTCGATGGAAAATTCGTGATCCATTTGGACCATGATTTATTTCAATATTATCTCAAAATACCTAATGTTGAATACTACACAACCATTTAACCAGAATCAACAGTGGAACATTGGGACAAGCAAGTTGAATTGTACACAAAGGTCATGTTGAAAACTTATCTAGTCAAGAGCTTTGCCAAGTTACCAAAGACCATGCATCAGTCAAATTTTATTCAAGAAGTCAGTGACCTTATTGTGATACTAAGCAGAGTCTCAGGTATTCCCTCTGCAAAGTAATTTCAGAAGTGAATGTTCTTATATATCACTACTATCAAGAAAAATAGTGAATTTATCAAATGGGGGAAGCATATCAGCAACTCCATTTGCTATCAATTGAGTAGAGTGCATTCTTCCAAAAGTTTCTATATGACATCTTTCTTGGTTTATGCTATAGCTATAATAGGAGAATTCACCAGATTGAATACCAAGGGTATTCAAATTACTTCCAAAATCTATGATTTCTATCCTTAACTGACACTGGAAGAAGGAAGCAAAAACTTCCACAGGATCAATGATGACTTCTTTGATGTTATCCTTTACCATTTCAATAAGGAGCTAAATAATTAGATAATTTTAGATGAATCCTTCAAGGAGGTACTTTAGTGGGGAGATATCTATCTTTAGTTCCCCACATTCACTTACATTTGAATTCCCGATTTCGTGGGAGCTCCCAGCAAGCTGCATAGATGTCCCATTGACAAGTGGGTCTTGTTAGAATTGGTTTGGCAATTGCTGGATTACCACAAGATCTAGAATAAAAGGCACAAAGTGGGAATGCATTTCCCTATCTCAATTAGAAGATACACTTTCCCAAATATTTACAAGGACAATAATGTAGATGTAGAAATGGCAGAGGTAACCTTGATAACTTTCCATCCACAGACCAATTTTGACTTTTGGGGAAAATTTAGTGAGATCGGTTGGTCTAGTTCCCATGCGCCCCAGTTAGAAGATATATGGATTCATTGCCAAGATGAATTTATCATCTGATAGAGAGATTATGAATGGCTAACTTTAGATGAGTTTCAGAAATTTGGAATATCTGACGTACCAAAAGATATGCAGGATAATGATGAAGTTTTGGATGAATTGTATAAAAGTAATAATATTTACAGTCAACCATTACCCTGGATTGATTGGTATATGGAATAATGTTGCAACAAAAAGGAAAGGGTGGGACCCATTTTTCAAAGAACTCACTGTTGGTTGGTTGCCTTATAAATCTCACCCAAGGGGTCAGAGCAACCCACAAATATAGGGGCCCCATTAGCCATGAGCCAACCCATACCCACAAAGGGGAAAATGTTGACTCAAAAGACCCATACTGTTCCAAAAAATATTTCATATGTTGTTGGGAGCTCATGTATTTTTAAGGCTCCTTTTCCCAAATTCATGCCTCCAACAGCACCTATGATAGAAATAGTTGAAGTTGGTGATTCTCCTAGTGTCCCAAAAGACCCATCATTTCCCTCTTCTCTTCCATTTTCCCTTCCTCTATCAGTTCCTTCCACTTACACCATCATTTCTTCTTTCCCATCACCTTCCATGGCCCAAGTATTATCATCCTTTCTAGTACTCTCAGCTGGATAAACTATTAGGTCACCCATTTCTACCTCACTTCCCCTAACACTTCCATTTTCCTCGATCTCATCCCCTAACATTTTTGTATAAACTCTTATGGAATTCCTCACACCCACCCCACTCATCACTACCACTACCATTCAAATACCAACTAATGTTACTAGTACTCTTCTGGCGGCTAATGTTTCAGGTACTGAGTAAACTATGATATCTTCATCAACATCAACCATTCCAAAATGGTTGTTCTGAAAAACTCCAAAGAAAAAGAAGAAAGTTCCTCTGAGAGATGTAATAGATCTAAGCATATTGGAACATACCCCAAGAGACAATCCAAGAGGCCAAATATTGTTTCAAGATTAACGATGATGCATCTAGGGAATGAGTTGTGGAGGTTGTCACTCCTGTTAAAGGAAAAACTAAAGAAACAATTACAACTGCTAATTATCAGATTTCCATATTCTCATTGGGTAAAGCTACTCATGAAGGATAAAAACAAGATGTACACACCACTCTTGGAAATATGCTAGAAAAATATGATAAGGATAAAGCTTCCAAAGATGAGCTCAAGGCTAAGGTTGAGCAACTCACTAAATTGCTAGGGAAAGTAACAAAGCAAAATCCATCTACTGAAGTCTCAACTACTAGGAACATGACAATTTCATCTAATATTGATGATATTTCTTATCATGAGATCAAAAAGATAGGCCAGAAAGGGAGATCAATAGATGGATGGATGGAACGTATACTGGAGGAGGCTGGCCCTTTAATTAAAGAAGTTGTTGAGATATAAAATGATTTGTAGGTTGGGAAAACTACCATTTGCAAAATGGATGAATATTTTTTAGAATATAATAACAATTTGAATTTGAATTTGGAAACATGGAGTGAGATTAGAGATGAAGATTCGAATATATTCCTATAGGAGGATGTAATAAATGATGCTGCCAAGTTGTTCGAATATCAAAAAGCCATATAATTTTGGTGTTAGGTGCTACAATATCTAATTAAGAAGTTAGATGATAAATGAGTGGAGATTACAGTTGCTTTGAATGACATATCAGAAGAATGTGACATTGTCAATTGTAAATTCTTCAATGAAAATATTGATGCTCTTCTAGAGGAGCAAATCAAGTAGAATTTCAAGGATTTGGTGAAACGTGATGACAAAGTTACTAGAAATTTCAGCACCAAATCTATTGATAGGTTGGTTTTATGTCAAATTTTCACAAGAAGATTGAATAAATTTTTGAGAAAACTTAGAAAATTCCCAAATAAAATCATGAGAGAGATTGAGAAAATAAACATGGTAAATCACTATGCATGTGGGCCCGAGGATGAGGAAATTTAAGGAATTATTAAACTCTTCATCGAGTATAAACATTGAATGGCTACATGGGAGGAAACGCAACAAAAACCTATAGATGAGGAAGGAGTTACAGAACCAGGCCAAAGCTGAGTGACCTTGAAAGGACATATCCAAGCTCTAGATCGGTTAGAGTTATAGGGTTGACTAAGTTGAACCCTTACAATAAAATTTCTATTTTTATGGGAGCCTATTCCCTTGAATCAATGACATTTCTATTATTAGTAAATTTTATTTAAGGGCCCAACTATAATGGCTCAACCTAGAAGAACTTATAAATAGTTAGGTTTATGGAGTCATTTTGGGGGGATATTATTTTTAATTTTTTTTTGTGAAGTTGCTCTTCAAGCTTGGAAGAGTGCTTCAAAGATTTAAAGAACCTATTCTTATATATTTAGAGAGATACCTTGCCTTGGAGAAACTGATTTATTTTCCTAAATGGTTGATTTATATGTGCTTTGTGAATGTATGATTCCTTAGTATATATGGTTGGTTTGCCTTTATTTCAGATCATTTTTTTTCATGTTATGGGAAAAGTGATATAACATCTTTTATGTCATTTAAAGTTATATTATCGTTATCCATCATCGGTAAAGTGAATGTTTGATATGTGCATGTGTTTTATCCTCATGGCTAGTTAATTGTGTGTCCAATCCAACTCGGTCTCTCTATCTTGTATGATTAAAAAAGGAACGCATGCTTCTAGTTTTTGGTATTTTGTGCTCTTTCTAAAGTTACAATAGGTGAAGGTGACTAACGGTGTCTTGTTATCCTATAAAATTGACAAGGGAAATTTTGTAGGTAACCATACCAAAATTCCACTTCGGTCCCCTGATAAGGTCTATCAAAGTTCTGAAAGGCCTAGAACTCCCATTTGGAAAATCAAGTTTCAAAGAACATAGCCATTTTCAAACCTTTTGACTGGGCACAAGTAATGTAGTGTCAACACTCTCGAAATTTTGCCCCTTTGGTCCATAGGCGCAATCATGCTTATTGCAACATATTTAAATGATGCGCCCTCTTTAAGTGCACCCGGCGCATATGCAATTATGTTAACACCTTTTTGAGTGCACCTTAGGTGCATGTAACATGATGTAGACATATTAAACATCGTGCCCTAGCATAACTTTCCCCATGTCGACACTCTACAAAGTGCGCCAAAGGAAAAATTTGGTGGTGCAATAAATGCACATTTTCCTGTTATAGGTGCACCCGACCTGTCATTTTCACAATTGTAAAAATGTGAAAAGTTATTCCTCTATGCCTGTCAGTTGCTCTTGTCAGCCTATGCATGCCATTTGTTGTGATCGTGGACCCCACTTCATCCCTTCCTCATTATTTATACCAGGTAAGTGGTTTCTATCATCCTTGTTGTTGTTTTTATGGATGTTATAATAAAAATGAATTTAGAAGGAAAGGATAACTCCATTTGCAAACCCAAGTACCCACCTGCAAACTCTCCTTTTCCTTTTCTTCTAGATCTGCAAATCTGGAAGGCTCAGCCTCAAAAATAACTCATGCCTATTTGTCCTTCATTCCTTACCTCGCTAGGTTTTCCCTCCTAGACATCAAAATATGAGCCAAAAGAGTAAGAATCGAGAAAAAGGGAAATCCGCCCACATAGTGAAATTGGTTTCACTATGGCGCATTGCAAACTCCTGTTACACTAAACATAGTTGTGTCCCTTTGGCACTTTATTTCACTATGTTTCATCAGAAACAGTCATGCCATTGGTGCATTAAAGGACCACACAACATAAGCCTTTCTCGGGCCCTATAAACTGCAAAATTCATAAGGCGCAAGTGCTGGTGCCAAAGAAACTACAACAACACTGCATGTTGTGTAAACCCTTTCCACACCACGCAAACCAAGCCCCTTGGTGCACTTGACCTATGTGTTACAAATTTTGTAAATGCACTTGGTGCACCTCACCCTCATGCAACATTTGCCACATTTACGCCAATGGCGCACCCTGAGACTTTACTACACCAAATAAAACTGTGACTAGTTAAAGCATTTCCTATGCGCAAGTGCATATTCCTTGACATCAACATCTGAATGTTTTGTGTAGCCTCTCCACACCCCGCACCCCTTTTGGCTGCTTTCCCCCATGAAACACTCCCTAAAAGTGCACCTTGCTTTTCAAAACCCCTGCAGCCTATAGTAACGATGCGCCTTGCACCCAAAGGCTCACAAGCAGGTAATTTTTCATTCTTCAAAGATTTTATGGACAACTTGATGACTAACATGGCCCTTTTATGTTAGAACTCTCTAATTCTTCTTGCAAAGCAACAACAATCCTCTAGTGCACTTATGCCTTCATCGAGTAAGAAGCCAACCAAATCCAAAGGAAAATCCAAGTTGACGGAGCAGGAAATGAAGTATAAATACCAAAACGAAAGGATGCCTGACTCACTTGCAGAGTGTGATCTCGATATTAGAGATTCAGAAGTTGGGCATATAGACATGGATGAATTTTAGGCTAGAACCAAGAAGGTCATAGGTAGCTCATGGATGGATAAATTGGTTAGAAGTGGTCTGCACTTTGCTGCAGGGCTCCCAGTAAGCGCAATTAATAATTAATTATTCATGTTGGTGGGCCGTTGTTATAATAAGGACACAAGATGTGTTGAAAATGAGGAGGGAAAGGTGATAATCAACCTCATATCCCGACACTTTGAAACTATCTTGGGCATCCCCCACCATAAACATTTTGTGGCAGTAAGTCAAGAAGACTGCATGAAGACTTGGACCGATAATGAGGACAAGTCCATGTAGATGATGAACAAGATATACCTCAAGAATAAAAAGGTGGCGAGTAGGTGGCCCCAAGTCATTCATCGTAGTGATTTTTCAGAAGAGCTGAGTGACACAATCACCTTCCTAAGAAGAGTACATGGGCTCCTGATGCCCATTACTTTCACAAGTGGATGCTCAGGTATTTGGAAACAATGAATAAAAATGTGCCTGATCAGCATTTTGGCTGGGCTGAAATTATCAGTGATGCAATCTGGGAACAACTTCAATGACTTTCAAAAAATGGGAGGTTTTATATGAACTCCTATGTAGTATATGCAGCTGTCACAGAAAGAGACTACCCAGGGTTGAATCAATATGGGGTATGGCCCCGGGTTAGAATATATGAATACTATCCAAAGTTGAGGCTCGAGAATAGCATAGCTAAGTTCAACAAGATCAATGATGTCTTCTTCTATGGCATCATCTACCTCTTGAGGCCCAACATAACTTATGGTTGGACAAGCAAAAAAGTGTACACCGCCACAAGGAAGTGGGGAGCATTGTTTACGTAATTCCCCACCTTTTCCTATCTCAGAGCTGCCAACTTCTTGGGAGAACCCACAAGATTTCCAAGATATGCGGGGCCTAAACTAATCCTTCTAGAGATGTCAAGGTAGCTTATCACCTATCATGAGAAGTGTATGAAGAGGAAGAAGGGAGGAACTCCATTCCCCCTCACAGTAGGTAGGTACACGTGCCCCTCACAAAGTAAAGATTGGGAGATGTATGCAGAGCTTGAATTTATTAATTTGAAGCATAATTTCTTGGCAAGGCCAACCTTTGATCCTCGTGGTTTCCTTCTAGGGGAAAAGATTGGTCCTATCCATGTTATACACATCAAGGATATCTACATTGACTTAAATCATGAAGTTGAACTCAGGCCAAAGGATCACTCCCGGCTGGCCATGGAGGAGATCATTCAATATAGCATGGCCATCATCCCAAAGGATTTCCTAGAAACTGATCAAGAAATTGATATGGTTTACCTAGAAACGGGAGGGGATGATTGGCCATTCATGGATATTGACAGGAACAAAGTGCCCCAGACCATCCAAGAAAGAGTTCAACCTACTCTACAATGCACCTAGCATTAGTGTAAGAAAAATGGTATCATCTATCTTAGGGTAGATTTTATCACATCTCCCCTGGGCAATGCACCCACCACGCCAAAACACTTTCCTAAAGGAAAAGGAAAAGATAAAGTGGGAGAGGCAAGCATTGTTCAAGAGAAAGCTCCTAAAAGTCCTCCTACTACCACAGAAGAGCAAGTTATGGACTTAGTGTCCCCAGGAAAAGAAGAAGTGGTAAGTGCTCCAATGGACACGTCAACTCAAGATGTTGTCACAAATACAACTGGAAAAGTACTAACCATTCCCTCTCTCACTCCTCCTTCCCCTCCTCATGTCACTCAAACAACCACTCCTTTGGTTGTGTCTTCTCCTCCGTCTTCTTCCTTTCCCCCTCCCTCTTCCTCCATCTTCTCTTCCCTTGCGGATATGTCCCCCAACATCTCTTCCCTCATCTCGCAGATCCCTTCCACCCCTATGGCCTCCTATCTTATAGCGACTCCTAATCCCATAAGCATTGTTGTGTCGGCCCCTTTATCCATGCCACCACTAAGTGTTTTGACACACTTCCCCATGTCCACTTTAGTTGTTCTTCCTTCCACCCCTATTTCTTCTTCGTCCTCTGGTCCTACTCCCATAAGTCCAAGATAGATCTTAGACCACCTAAGACAACACAAGAAGAAATTCCCCATTTCACCCATGGACTTCTCCGTCATCCCAGCTAAAGGACCAAAGAAGCAAAAAGTGATAACTTACTTTTCAAAAAGTGCTTTAGGTGAAAGGGTTATGGAGATAGCCTACCCGGATCCTATAAAGAATAAAGAAGATCTGTCTCCTATAGATTTTACAGTGACCTAGGTCATTATGGGAACATCATCAGAGAGCCTGCAAGGAGAGGCCTTGTCTGCTGTGGATGCCCTTTGCAAGAAAATGTAAGAAGAAAAGGAGAAGAAGAGAATGTTAAAGAAACAAAATGAACATCTTCTCCAAGCTCTTCAAAGAATGGGAAATGCACCTCCTATAGCTGCCGGCAAAACTCCTAAAGTTCTTAGTCAGGAGAAGATAAATGAACACACCAAGATTGGTGAACAAGGTGCAACAGTTTCCTCCTAGAGAGAGAAGATCCTCAGAGACAATGAGGAAGTAATCACAGAGTTCACAGGCCTTTACCAAGGTATAGATAAGGTAAATAATGAACTCCAGGAAATAACTGGACTTGTCTTTGACGAATTAGACCATGCTAGGTTGCAACATGAGACATTCTAGAAAATGATCGACTACCTAACCGATGACTTGTTAAAATTCAGCGTCATTGATCACCCACGATCACACAACAAAGTGCTTGTTGCTTTAGACTATCGGGTTGATCAAATGGAGTTTGTCCTAGAAAAGATAGACAAAATCAAGGAGGAAGCCTTGGACACGAAACATCAAATGGAGTAGATCGTCTTGAGGATGTCTCCAGGGTTGCTTCACGCATCATTCACCTTAAGAGAAGCAAACGATACTATTCAAATTTTCAAGGGAATTACATCACAAGGTTTGATGCCAGAGGTCACTTTTGACCGAGAATCTATTAACAACCTTCTGGCTTGCAGCGATTTTGTCGGGTACTTGATTGAGGTAGGAAATGAATACTTCAAGCTCCCTGATAGGCTTAGAGATGAATGAAAAACTTGTGAAGTCATCAAAGACCACACAAAGGGTCCTTATCATGATCAAATTTAGAAGATGATCAGCAAGTTTATGGAGTATCAATCTTAGTATCATATCGCCTCTCCAGAGCAAAAACAAGACACTCCATTCAAACAAAGGGATGATGCTGAATAGGCTTCCTCTTTCTGGGATAAATCCCATTTTTGTAAAAGTATTTAAAAGTATGTTGGCACACGTGATGACATCATCCATGTTGCACCATGGGATGTTGTCATCCACAAAATTGCCCCAAAGTCAACATTTGACTTTTAAATATTTTGTAAATAAGTTGTTGGCTCCTTTTTGTCTTATTTCTCCTTCTCCTTTTATAAATACTTAGATACTTATAGTATTAAAGTGGGGGTGTGGACAATCTTGTATGAAAAATAGAAGTGAGGGGAGAAAGACTTTGAGCTTTCTTGTAATGTAGAAGAAAAAATTAATACAATATTGAGACTTTGTGCTGAATACATGTGTTATATGCATCAATTATTTCTTATGTTAGATCTATGTGTTTATTATGTTAGATTCATATCTACTTTTCTCATTTTGTTTATAGTATTACTTTATTTGTTTATGTGAGTAAGTTTAGCTCTGTTTACTACCAACCCAAAACATAAACCCTCTGACCTTTCTACTTTGGAATTCATTTCTTTTCTCCCTTCAAATCCATCTTTCTTTCATTCCTTCCTTCATTCCTTTCTGTTTTTCATTGGAACTAACTCTACTGGGATGAGATCCCAAACCCCCCTGAAGGTAGAATACTGTTGGACTATACTGAAGGGATGAGATTCCTGTTGGTAGAATAACAATAAACCAGTTTCACTTTACTGTCTCAAAGAGGGGCTATGCCCTGCACACTATTGGCCCGTCTATCCATAGATCTGCCCACTTGACAGATTTTCGAACCAACATTTTTTGGTGACTCCGTTGGGGATCGAACTAAGAAAATAAATAAAAAACTGTCAAAGTCACTACCAGTTTGAAAATTTTAACCCTTTGTTAAAATCTAATTTTTTTGCAAAAGTGACCCAAACTGAAACTTTTCTTAACAAACCTATAGATCTGGACCAGTTAGAAACCTTTAGTTCACTGAGCTTTTATAAAAACCTATATATTTCCATAGATATGAGATCTTGATATTTTTACAAATATTTTCAAACCCTTGCAAAAATCAAATCTAAGATCCGTAAACCAGCTTACTAAAATTATCCCACTTTTTATCCCTACTAATCCTTGTCATTAAACCGCAATTGATTGTTTGAAAAAGGCATAAATTTGAATATTTAGAAAAGTGCATGCTGCTGATTTTTCCAGAAAAATTAGAAAATCAAAAAGTACAAAATTTTTCTATTATAAATCTACTCCAAATTATTGTCGATTTGAGCAGATACACTAGTCGGTGGACCATTTACCCGTAGCAGAAGAGCTCATGGAGAATTCAATCCTATTTTTGATCTACTTCAAAGGCACAATTTTAGTATTACACCAAAACGTTTCTCATCGCTGAGTTCAGCTGATTGGTCAGTAAGAAGTGCCTCGCCTCCACGAAAGAAATGGTTTTCACAGGGAGATTCCACATCAATTTGCAATTCCCTGTTACTAAGTGGAACTCCACTCCTGGCTCGCGTCCTATTTCTAGCTTTTCAAATGGTAGTACCATGGGGAAATGATATGGGTCCTCTTACATTATCGCATCCAGTTCACACATTCCCTCATGGAAACCACAAGAATTCCCCAAGATTTGATGGGAGTGGAAATCCAAGCACAGATTCACATATATCTACATTCATTATGTCATGCAACATCCTAGATGTGACGCATGAAGACGTGTTAGTAAACCTCTTTCTAGAGACCTTGCAAGGACCTGCAGTAGAGTGGTTCCAACACTTATCGACCAGATCTATCACCAGTTGGGCCACATTATGAAATACATTTTAAGACAGGTATAAGCCTTCAGAAGACGTATTTGTGTTACTGTCAAAGATTTCTCACTTGAAGAAGGAGGCCAATGAAACCATGCATGATTTTATCACCCATTTCAATTCACTGATTAACCATGTGCCACCTGCCATGTTTCTAACACCGAAAACTCAAAAGTGTTTCTTTGTTAACACCATGAGTTCAAGAGTAAGTTTCTTACTCTTACAAGAACAAATCACCACCTTGGTCCTCGCTCAAGCTGTGGCCATTCAAATAGAGGATAACCTTCTTATATCTGGAGAGTTAAAATGAGAGCCATTTAAATCAAAGGATTTGACTCCTTCTCAAGCCACTTCATCAGATCTGGCATTCCAAAGTATGGCAAATGACTTGCTCGCATTAAAGAAGCAATTAGCTCAAGCTTCATCTACCACTCTATACCAAGATATCCCACGGAGGAACTTCACTCCCAACAACACCCCACAAAGGCCACATTTTCCTACTACTACTCTAAGGTTAGAACTTGAGGCCCCTCCGGTTAATGCCCTGGTTGAGATCGAAGAAGATGAGAAAATTTATGAATAACCTTCGTTGTAAGGAAAAGATTATCAAGAAGTGGTGAACTGACTGGTGACTCTATGATCGGGTATATGGAATTTGAAGATGAGGAATCTGATGAAGAAGAAGGTGCCTAAGGGTATGCAAGCGGACATTCATATGTTGTTTTCACCCACTCACAAGGAAAATAAGTAGAATTTGCTACCATGATACAAAAGGAGAAGGCTGTGTTGAACACGCCTCCAATAATTGCTAAAAGAGGTAATCCTCTTCGTGCTCAACCTCCTATTAAACCTTTTGTGAAAAAATCTTTTCCTCCTATCTCTCCTCTAAATCAACCTTCTTCCATTTCCATAAAGACCAATAACCCTCCCCTACCATCATGAAATGAAGGACTCATTCCTTCGTCAACACAACCCTTGGTCGAATTCGACATAGTCGATCATGCTAAAAAGACTAAGATTCAAATGTTTGAGGCTGAATATCTTCAGTCTAACCCTGAGAAGCTTGTAAGATTAATCGAATATATCCAAAGCCAAGCTATTGTCCCCTCTCCTATTTCCCTGAAAGGAATCCTTTCTAATCCTCTTGTGTCTAGCATAAATGTTGCCTCGACTTCCGCGTCAGGTAAAATTGAACCTTTTTATCTCTCCCTCCTAATCAATGGTCACAAACTAACCAACTGCATAATTGATTCTGGGGCTTCTGATAATGTAATGTCAGCAAAGGTCATACATGCTTTGGGCCTCACTCTTACCAAGCCTTTCGGTAGATGTTACTCCACAGAAACCAAACAAGTTCCATTAATTGGTCATATCAAAGACGCACAGTTCACATTTGCAGCACTCCTAGAGAAAAGGGTAAAGATGACCGTCCTCATTGTTGATATTCCAGCAGCATATGGAATTTTACTAGGGAGAATTTTTTGTAGGGAAGTCAGTGGAGAGATTCATATGGACTGGTCCAAAGCATGAATCACCATCAAAGGAGTAATGTAGACATTGGAGCCTGAATCACAAAAGAAGTACCTAGTCACCAACTCTAATGACCCCAAGGCTCAAATTCTCTTCGAATCATCAAGGATGGGGAACTACTTATTATCCACTGAGTCTGATAGAATGGACATTCTCGTCCAGGAGGAGGACCTTAATAAGATATGGACGCTATAGTTTGATGGTAGTTGTGCAACAAGTGGATGTGGTGCTAGAGCCGTCCTGATATCTCATGAAGAGGAGATTTTCCCTCTTTCTTTCAAATTGTAGTTTTTCAATACAAACAATACTACTGAGTATGAATATTTTCTACTCAGCATGCAAGCTGCAAAGGAAAGAGGAATCAAGAACCTATAAGTACAAGGTAATGCCAAGCTGATTGTCAGTCAGGTAAAGGGAGTATACTAGGTAAAAATGACAGACTCAGGAACTACTGCAATGTAATATGGGACAACATTGAGGAGTTCGATGCCTTCTCAATCAAAGTGGTTCCATGAGCCCAAAATGACATGGCCGATTCATTGGCCGTCTCTTCCTCGCTTATGCTCCCTCACCCAGGGCTGAAAACAGACATATATACCATTGAGGTAGTCTTTCACCCAAGCGTGCCAAAAAATTCTCACCACTGGAAGGTATTCAACGATGAAAATCAGCTTATTGCTTTCCTAGAGAAAGTAAACAATTTCAATGAGCTTCATTTCGAAGGTTCTACTTCGGTATGTCGTGAGTATGTCACTGGTCAATCAAATGAATCAATAGAAGATGGAGGCATTTGTTAGCTCAAGGGGAACAAAATTCTAAAATGTTTAGTCTTCCTGGAATGATTTTTTGACAAGCATGAACACTTCGTCAAGAAAAAGTGATAGAGTGACCTTAGCTCTTCTCCAAAGACTGAATCTGTTAATCTAAGCTCTACAGAGCATCCGCAATTTGTGAACATCAGGAAGTGTTGTACACCTGAGGAAAAGCATAAATTTGTCAAGCTATTGAAGAAATATATGGACATATTGGCATGGTCTTATGTTGATATAAAGTCTTTCAAGCCTAAGGACATTCAACATGACATCCCGTTAAAGGACGATGTCAAACCCTTTCACCAAAAATAGAGGCACTACAATCTAAGATCTCAGGTACCATCCAGGTGGAAATACAGAAGATGTTAGATGCAAGAATTATCTTTCCTATCCATCATAGTACCTGGGTCACAAACATTGTGCCTATACAAAATAAGAATGGTGAAATACACATATTCATAGATTTTCACAACTTGAACCAGGCGTCTCTGAAGGACAATTATCCACTTCCCATAATGGATCAGGTTCTGCAAGTAGTAACTGGTTCAAAGATGTTGTCCATGCTTGATGGTTTTTCGGGCTATAATCAGCTTGAGTTCTCACCTGAAGACCAATTCAAAACAACGTTCACTACTCCCTGAGGCACATTCACCTACAACAAGATGTCTTTCGGCTTGACCAATACCGGTGCCACCTTTTAGTGAGCTATGGACTTCACATTCAAACGTATGATGGGGAAGGTCATCATGGTTTATTTGGATGACTTAACTGTGTTCTCTAAAAAGTGAAGTGATCACTGTGATCATTTGGAGCAAGTATTGATTAGATGCTGAGAACACGGGATTTCCCTAAATACAAAAAATTATGTTTTCGGGGTCACTGAAGGAAAGTTGTTAGGACACGTTGTCAGTAAGTAAGGAACAAAGATAGACACCGAAAGAGTCGAGGCTATTCAGAGCCTTACCTTTCCCACAAGTAAGACTAGTGTTCACTCCTTCTTCGGAAAGGTGAATTTTCTCATATGCTTTGTTCTAGACTTCGGTGAAAAGACTCGTCACATATCAAATATGATAAAGGATTCACAAACTTTCCGGTGGAGTGAAGAAGGAAAGACATCATTTGAGGATATAAAATCCTCAGTTGCTCATGCACCAGTTCTGGTGTGCCCTGACTTCTCTAAAGATTTCATCATGTACAGGTATGTTTCCGTGTATACTGTATCTGCCATCTTAATGTAGAAGAACTCTGAGGATGCTGAATCCCCAATCATGTTCATGAGCTCCCCTCTCAAGCTTCATGAATTGATGATGTCTCAATTAGAAAAACATGCCTTCACAATAGTCAAATCAGTCAAGAATTTCCGGTACTACATCCTAAACTCTCATATGGTAGTGCTGGTTCCTGACACGACAGTTAAGTCTATCCTAACTCAACAAGAGTTAGGAAGCTTATGAGGGAATTGGATCGCAAAGGTCTAAGAGTATGATCTAGACATTGAACCAACCAAGTTGGTAAGGGGTAGAGGCCTATGTCACCTCATGGCTGAAAATTAAAATTCAGGAGATCCTGAAGAGAAATTTGATTGCATCGACGGAGCGCAGGGTGAGCTGGAGAAAGCTGATTCTCTGCCCATGGTTCTATTTGTTATGACTAGTGATGAGTGGTATTCCAACATCACTTTCTTTCTCACTTACGGTGAGTGTCCAGTCTCATCTAAATTCAAAGGAGAAGTGGACAGTAAAGCTTAGGGCAGCCATATATGTCATATGGGATGTCAGTTTATATAAGCATGGGATTGATGGCATCTTCTTGCGATGCATTGAAAAGCCACATCAGGTGAATTTACTAGAAATATTTCATGATTCAGCATGCGGTGGTCACTTTTCCTCTTTTGTGACAGCACATAAGATCATTCAGGCTAGGTACTATTGGCCAACGCTATTTCAGGATACAGCCACCTGGGTAGCAAAATGTGAGATCTACCAATAGTTCGTTGGTAAACCAAAATTAGTTGCTTTTCCCCTCAGGACCTTCATTATTGATGAACCATTCAGGAAATGGGGAATTGACTTTATCGGATCACTCCATCCCCAATCAAGTGCAGGACATAGTTATGTCCTAACAAAAATAGATTACTTCACCAAATGGGTGGAGGCCATACCTGTGAGATTTGGCATCCCACATAAATATCAAAGAAAATATCATTGTGAGATTTGGCATCCCACATAAGATCATTGCTGATAATGCTTCCAACTTCTCCTCATGGGAAGTTATTGGTTTTTTCTATGAATACAGAATAACCTTGGCCCACGCCTCAGATTATTACCCTAAAGGGAATGGTCAGGCTGAATCCAACAATAAAAACCTAGTAACCATCATATGGAAGCTAGTCGATGAGAATCAACAGTCATGGCATAAGTCATTATATGATGCTTTGTGGGAAGACCGTATTACCCTAAAGAGTTCTCTCAGAATGTCACCTTTTCAAGTGTTATGTGGAATTGATGCTAAGATCCCTATCTCCACGGAACTCCCTGCTCTACGTTTGGCATGGGCAATCAAAGATGAAAATTTCTAGAATTATCTTGAAAAGAGGATCATGTATCTAACAAAACTTGAAGAAAAAAGGGTAAGGGTGGTCGACAGGATCACCGAACATCAGAATAAATTCAAAATACTATTCAATAAAAATTCCAAGTAGAGATATTTCCAGGTGGGAGATCTTGTCCTCCTATGGGACAAGCAAAGAGAACCAAAGGGCATGCACGGGAAATTCGATTCTCTTTGGAGAGGGCCATTCAAGATCAGATAGCTGAACGGAGAGAGTAGCTTCTATCTCTCGTATCTGGATGGAACTTAACTCCCAATTCCCTATAACAAGAAACATCTCAAAATATTTAGGAATTAGAGCTTACTCTCTTCTTAGTATAGTTTGCTTTAGTTGTGTGTTTTCCTTTCTTTTTCGTCACCCTTGTTTTTGACCCTATAACCCAATGGATAGGCACATGAAAGTATAGGATTCTCTACCCTTAAGATTCACTCGAAGATAGTCCCCAGAAAGAACTAGTTGTTATCCTATAAAATTAACAAGGGCAATTTTGCAAGTAACCATACCAAAATTCTGCTTCGGTCCCCTGATAAGGTCTATCAAAGTTTTGAAAGGCCTAGAACTCCCTTTCAAAAAATCATGTTTCAAAGAACTTATCCATTTTCAAACCTTTTGATTAGGCGCAAGTAATGTAGTGTGAACACTCTCGAAGCTACACCCCTTTGGTCCCTAGGCACACTCATGCTTATTACAACATCTTTAAATGATGCTCCCTCTTTAAGTGTGCCCGACACATCTGTAAGCATGTTAACACCTTTTTGAGTGTGCCTTAGGTGCATGTAACATGATGTCAACATATTAAACATCACGCCCTGGTGTAAATTTCCCCATGTTGACACTCTACAAAGTGCGCCAAAGGAAAAAGTTAGTGGTACAATAAATGCACATTTTCCTATATATAGGTGCACACGACCTGTCACTTTCACAATTGAGAAAAAGTGAAAAGATATTCATCTGTGCCTATCAGTTGCTCTCATTAGCCCGTGCGTGCCATTTGTCATGATAGTGGACCCCACCTCATCCCTTCATCATTATTTATACCGGGTAAGTGGTTTCTACCATCCTTGTTATTGTTTTTATGGATGTTGGGCTAGGTGATTAGGATTGTTGAATAATAAAAATGAATTTAGAAGGAAAGGATAACACCATTTATAAACCCAAGTACCCACCTGCAAACTCTCCTTGTAACATCCTCATTTTATACATTAGAACAAGTAAATTTTTTTTTTGATAATTTCTTCCTAGTTCTAAATACATAATTTAGAACTCACAAATCAAAACAACCATTCTTATAACAGATAACCATATGCAACTGTAATGACTCGGAGTACCTCCGAACTATTCATTCCATGACTCAGTAATCTACCGATCTATTCATGTATCATTAAGAGTTGGCATTTTTATTTTAACACAATACTCTTGCGGTTCTCTTCCCTAATCTGGGATTTAGAATGCTCTGTCCAAGGAACCTATCTGAATAATTGTTACCATTATTCATCGGCATCTCATCCCCTAGACTAGGTGACTTAGGAAAACGCAATCAGCAGCATGCGATACTTTGGCCAAAGATTTGAAACATACTACTTATGTCTCGTATTCCTTGAAGGCAATACTCGTCAATCTGGAATACGTCCTTCACCCCATTCCTATGTTATGTAGAATGTCTTATACTGACTTCTGTCAGTCTCTCCTATCCCAAGTTATTCACTCGGGAGTGGATCAGTAAGGTGACAATGTTATATGGATGCTCCCGAGGACTAGGGATACGCTGACATATTGGGTCAACCCTAATTAAACCAGTGTGTCAAGATACCCCGAGTCTCCTAAGGCAGCCTTATAACGTGACCACATTCCTAATCAGTCCTAGAGTAACTGGTTCGAGTTTAAGGTGTAAATCTTAACGATAAATGTAAAGGGTGTCATCATAAGTCACCTGCACTGTTGTATCTTCAAGTAGATCCTAATCTTCTCGAAGGTACAACCTTACAGTTGACTTGTGCCGTCAACCTATAAATCCGCCTCGAAAAGATCTACTTTATTAATAAGTGCTACATATGTTGAGTTAAAATTATACCATAAGACGCTCCCTTAAGGGTAAGTCTTTCCTAATCCCTGGGTTCCTCACCTTAGAAATACCTTCCTTAGTAAAACCCATTACACAAGAGAAGTTATTAGGACTAGAGGTCCCTTCAAGGAGTTCATAGAATATACATACTTCTTAAATCAACGAAATTGGACAATAACCCTCAATCTTCACATGAGATTGTTAACCAAACCCTTTTTAGGTTTGCATCAGTTCTCATAACTGAATTTATATCTTACTTATTAGTATAGAGATATAGTGATTAAGAATCTAATTAAACGTCGTCTTGACATAGATCAAGACTAGTAAGTAATAATTTATTCAACTTGTTTAGCTTCCTGCTCAGGTTTATTTTAACCCTAGCTTCCAGAAAGACAGTGATCTAAATTCCAATTTAGCTTTAGATAGAACATACTAGAACTACTAAACAATTATAAGTATTCAGTCACATATTCTTACAAGCTTACATTGTTAATCACAAAAGTCTCCAAATTATACAATAATAGACAATGCTCTCAAGATCATTTGAACCCAAGAAGGTCAAACTATCAAGATATGAAAGCAAACACATAAGTAACAAATACTTCTCTTTTCATTCCCTTTAAGCTAATCAAATACATTTTATGCTTTCAGCATATTTGATACAATACTCATTAGAAAAAGAACATCTTTCCTCATAGTAGTACATTTAGAGAATCAATATGTAACTCCATCATAAAACCAAATTAAACAATCTGAACATCCTATCAGATCTATGTGCTTTTACCACTTACGGCAACCATCTGCAAAAATTGTCGACATGGGTCAGTTCAATGAACTGAGCATGATAAGCACTAACTCATAAAACAATTGCAATCCATCAATTGTTTTCATTAAACACCCTATTTAAATGAAATCAATTCACCAAACATGTAAACATATTTCAAATTATTGCTTTTGTAATACCAAACATGACTATAAACGCGTAACTCATATTATCGTTACTAAATAGTCCTAGATACTTTTTAAATATTTCATCAAAAATATTAGAGATCAAGAAGAACAAAAGTATTCCAAAATAACTATCCATCTAGAATCCCCAAGGACAGCAAACATCAGACAAACCATTACATTCAACATAGTAAAATGAATATCATAACCATTCATGATTCCATCAGTAGGTTGAATCAATAGTGCCAACAGTTAGATAAAAATATAATAACATATACTTTACAACAGAAGAGAAAGAAAACGAGTCATTCATATTTCCCTTCAAACAAGCTCATGACTGTACCGTCTCCTCGAGAGTAAAGCATTCACCTTATACGCATACCAATAAGTCAAACGAGCCACAAGAAGAACCATAGTTTTGTTAAAATTTAAATGAAACAACTTCCTGTAGCTTACTAGCAGTACAGTAGCTCTCGCACCAAGGCAGTGATGAATAATCTATCAAATAGACTCCACATAACCTTCCATACTAATCGACAAACAAGAAAATATTCAATGCCATTGCTTGTCGAGGTACATTTATCAGCTCTTTAGTTCAGTCAAGCTCACGACTAGATATTCATGCTAACAGAAGACGTAATCATGTTCACACACAAGAACAATCCCACTGATTCGAAACTCATATCAACATTCAGTTCAATTTAATCCCTACTAAAACACAAAAAGGACAAAAATCGAGAATCGAGCCAACAAAAAACATAACATGGGCTCCAACAGTGTCAAATTCAACCAATACTTATATTAAAGGTTTCAATTGAGGTTGAGTTCGTATGACAACAAATCAAGAATACTAAAAGTACTCACAGCAAGAACTCCTACAAATGTTACAACATAAATTACTTATCAGCGTCTCCACCGGAGTTGATAATATTTAGTATTCATAATAACAACAACATTCATAACCCAACTTTGAATGAAATTAAAAATACTAGACACATTTCAAGGACTCTCACTGAGTCAGTATCGACCGAAATCATAACAGCGCTTACACAAACGTAGTAAAGACCAGTCATATATCAAGGATTCCAACTGATTCCATAGCAACAGTATCCACAACTGATATTATTTAGAAAGGAAAACATAATATATGCCTCCGGGATTAAAAAGGAGTCTTACCCATGTGGTATTCTTCAAATAAACTTCTACAGAAGTAGAAAGATACAAGTTTCATATCAAATTCAAGAATTCTAACTATACCAATAACATAAAGTATTCACGATTGAACTTCTTCAAAGGTAGAAACACATATTACCTTTCCAGGACTCAAAAAGGAATCAAACCCATATAGTATTCTCAATTAAACCTCTGCAACAGTTAAAAAAAACTCTATCTATTCAAGGATTCCCACCATATCCAAAATCATACAGTATTCACGATTTAAAGCTTCTATAGAAGCCGATATACAACATAAATATATATATTCAGGATTCCAACCGTGCCAATAATGATAAATATTCACAATCAAGCTTATACAAAAGAAAAATACTGGTTTCGTAACAAAGATTTCAACTGAGCCCATACAACAATATTCACTCTAAGCTTACACAGAGAGGAAAACATAATATACACATCAGTAGTTCAAAATAAGTCGAACCCAAGTAATATTCTCCACCAAAAACTCCTTCAGAAGTCAAAATACTATCAACTCAAGGATTCCAACGGGATTCCATAACATGATGCATTCACAACTGTACTTCTTCAGAAACCAAGACATAATTTCATTTCAAGAAGTTCAACAGCATCAGTAACGTATATTACTCACGACATAACATAGACAGAAGTCGAAATATCATGCTCACTCAAGAATTTCAACAGTATCCTTTTCAACAAGTGAAAACAGCAAGGTATCGACTGAATCAAACAAGAAAACAATTCATGGACTCCCACAAAACCGATTTCATGTATTTTCCTTGCAAGCATTTCTTCAAATCTAACTGAAATTCAAAACACAACAAGATAGAGAAACAGTTTGAAACACAATACACACCCGTCAAGGGTTTAATTGAAAAATTGAGCCATTAAGAAGATACAGCAACAAAATCACACAAGGCTACCATAAAAACCTACTGAACCCAAAATCATCTAAACAGAGTTGTTCTAATGAAATCATTTGAAAGAAAGCAAGATTTTTAAAGGTTAGGGCCTAACATGCCTGGTAATATTGCTTAAAAATCTGAAGAAGACCACTGAAAGAGCTTGAGCCTTCTCCTCTTTTTCCACGTTAGATTCAGTAACAATAATTTGTTATTTCCATGCCTTACAAACTTTCCTTAACAGAGAAAAGAGCTAGTTACACTCATTTTTTCCATGCAACACCAAGTAGACTGGTGCGAAGAACCAGTGATCAAACAGAGAGAAAACCGGAGTGCATGAAAAACCAAACAAACTACCAGTTTTCCATTTTGCATGTCTTCCCGAGAAATCCAAGCTCGAAGACCGACTTCATTAATTGCATTAACTCCAAAATTCCTTCTCAATCGCCCTTGCCACCGACTGCCATAGTTGGCGATGGATAAAACAATTCAAAGACCATTTCTAACTTTGGTGACTCTGCCACGTCGGCTTTTGCTAGCCATTTAAAACTTCCACTATATCCCTGTCCTTCATGCTTATCCTTCCCATTTAATGCCATAGAAACTACCGCCCATGGCTCGCACCCCTTCATAGGTCCCCTTTCTTCCTTGTTCATTAGTTAGGTTAGAAACATAGGTTAGGATTTAAGATAATACTTAGTCTAACCTCCTTAGCACTAGGTTACTAACTTAGAACATTTAGCTTATAGCTTAGGCCTAGGTTAGATTAACACTAATCTAACCCATAGATTATAGTTTAGGTTTAGGTTATTAATCTTAATAAATCCAGTTTAGGTCTAACATTTAGAATGTTCAGAATAAGAACCTACAAACATACATTCACGAAAAGGATTCACTCCTAAACTGCCAATAGGCTAGTTGAATAAATGTATCTGAATTTATTACCTGGCCCAAGATCAATACCTTCCTGATATTACAATATCGGGAACCAATTCATTTAACACGATCAGTCTGAGTTAGACTCCAGAATAGCTTATTCAACGCATTCAGACCTTGCAACCTGCGTAAGGTCTATAATTTTTGTTCATCCCGAATAAACTTAAAGCATCTCTTGGATCAATGCCACTGATCCCAGGCTGGGTCTTATAGATGGATAACTCCATAATTCATTCCGAGATCAGATTAAACTCAGGTGCAAAACTGAAAGAAATAAAAGAGTCCAATCATATTCCGACTCAGTCAAAGATCTTCAATTGCAAAGAAGATACAGTACATATCAAGCATGACTTCACAATCAAAGGAACACATCCTTTTATAGAAGAAATCATATATCAACACTTGAATGCTCAGGAGGAAGTAACAACAGTTCAGAGTGTTACATGCTTCCCTCCTAAAAGATTCATCGTCCCGATGATTGCATATTCGATTAACCTTCAAGTCAACCAATTTATTAGTGCACAAAACAATGCGACTATTTCCAACTTGAATAGTTCCAGAAATCAATGTCACAACACATTTTATTCAACCTGAATAATGTTTGCCTCCATCTGGCTTTCATATAAACTTGAAAAAGATAAGTTCATAAAAGAAATGTTTTGTCAACAGATTTCATTCTGTTGAAAAAGAAAAGGAAAAGCAATTTTCATCTCTTCCAGATTTTCCCAAGTTGCACTTTCTTCGTTAAACTGGTCCCACTGGACCTTACATTGTTGTATTTCATGATTTCTCAAATGCAATTGGCGAGTTTCCAGCACTCGTGTGGGTTTAACCACAATTATTCCTGGGTCTTGGACCTACAAGGAATTCCAATTTAAAACATGTGACAGATCTGAAACGTATTTCTTAAGCAAAGAAATATGGAAAACATCATGCATGTGAGATAAAGCAGGTGGTAATGCTAATCGATAAGCTACAGGATTGATTATTTCGACAATTTCGAAAGGTCCCACGAATCGAGGTGACAACTTGGCAGCCTTGCCAAAAGTTATAGAACTCTTTCTGGGTTTAACACGAAGAAAAACCTTCTCACCAAGCTCAAACCTTCGATCAACCTGCTTAAGGTCAGCATAGCTCTTCTGCCTATCCGCTGCTTCCTTTAATCGTTCACGAATCAACTTAACTTGCTGTTCCATTTCTGTGAGAATCTCTGGTCCAATTACCACTCTATCCTCAACACTATCCCAACTAACAGGAGTTCTGCACTTCCTTCCATAAAGTGCTTCAAATGGTGCCATTTTAAGAGATGAGTGATAAGTGTTGTTGTATGCGAATTCAACTAATGGAAGATACTCTTCCCATTTATACTGTTGATCCATACAATACATTCGCAACATGTCCTCCAACACTTGATTTACCCTCTCAGTTTGTCCATCTGTTTCCAGATGATATGTAGAACTGAAGTTTAGTTTCGTTCCAAGAGCTGTATTAAGCATTTGCCAAAACCTTGACGTCATTCTTGGATCCCTGTTAGATATAATCAATTCTGGTACACCATGCAATCTGAAAATTTCATGTACGAATCTTTTGGCCAGCACTGGTGAATCATCCTTTAGATTTCCAGCGATGAAATGAGCTACCTTAGTTAGTTTATCTACAACTACCAGGATAACATCATGTTTATTCCTGGACATGGGTAACCCTTGTACAAAGTCCATGGTTATTACTTGCCATTTGTACTGCGGTATGCTATGAGGATATAACAGTCCAGCAGGGTGCATATGTTCTGCCTTAACCCACTGACATTCCAAACAATGAGTCACAAAATCAATGACATCCTTTTTCATACCTTTCCAAAAGTATTGTTGTTTCAGATCAGCAAGCATTTTTGTGATACCCGGGTGTCCAGAGAAAGGTGAATTATGAAATTTGACTAACAACTTCTTTCTCAAATCATTCAGCATAGGTACGTATACCCTATTTTCATAACGCAAGATTCCTTCATTATCAAAATGAAAACCTTTATACCTTTCATCATTAGGTTCTGCAGCAAGCGCTGCTTTTACTTGCTGAAAGTATGCATCTGATTCTGAGGCACTCTTTACCTCATCCTTGAACTGAGTTCTTAATGTTATAAGAGTAGAAATGTGCTTCCTACGACTTAGAGCATCTGCTACTCTATTCTCCTTCCCTTTGATGTAGCTAATATCAAAATCATATTGTGATAAAAATTCTAACCACCTTCTCTGTCTGGCATTCAGATTAGGCTGAGTGAAAATATATTTCAGTCCTAAGTGATCAGTTTTCAACTCAAAAGGTTTCCCAAGTAAATAGTGTCTCCAGACTTGAAGCACATGAACAATGGCAGTAAGCTCCAAATCATGAGGAGCATAATTCAGCTCATGTAACTTAAGTTTTCTACTTTCATATGCTATGACTTGATCATTTTGTAACAAAACACCTCCAAGGCCTTCCCCAGAAGCATCTGTTACAACAGTAAAGCTCCCATTAGGGTCTGGTACAGCTAATATAGGTGCAGAAGTCAACTGGCCTTTCAGAATTTTGAAAGCCGCTTCACACTTATCATTCCAAATAAATTTCTTATCCTTCTTCTGCAATGAAGTTATTGGTGCAGCCACTTTAGAAAAATCCTTAACAAATTTTCTATAGTAACCAGCAAGACCCATGAAGCTTCTTACTTCATGCACATTCTTTGGTGCAGGCCACTCAGTTATTGCCACTATTTTTGAAGGATCTACAGCAATTCCTTCTTTACTTATGACATGACCCAAATAGTGAACTTCTGAATCAAAGAAAGAACATTTGGATAACTTACCATACAACTTTATTTTTCTCAAAATTCCCAAAACTATCTTCAAATGCTCATTGTGCTCCTCAGGGCTTTTAGAATAAATGAGAATATCATCCAAGAATACAAGTACAAACTTGTCCAAATATTCTTGAAAGATATTATTCATTAAGTTCATAAAAGCTGCGGGTGCATTAGTTAATCCAAAGGGTAGAACCGTGAATTCATAATGTCCGTACCTTGTTCGGAAAGTTGTTTTATGAATATCTTCTTCTCTAATCCTTAACTGATGATAACCAGATCGAAGATCTATCTTAGAATAGACCACTGCCCCACGCATCTGATCAAATAGATCATCGATCCTTGGAAGTGGATATCTGTTCTTGATTGTTGCTTTGTTCAACATCCGATAATCAATACACAACCTAAGTGTTCCATCCTTCTTTTTCACAAATATTACAGGCGCTCCCCAAGGTGAAACACTTGGTCTAATCAAACCTTTAGACAAAAGTTCTTGCAATTGTGCCTTAAGCTTGACTAACTCTGTAGTAGTCATCCGATAAGGTGCTTTGGAAATAGGTTCCGTTCCTGGTTTGATTTCGATGGTGAAGTCAAATTCCCTCTTGGGTGGTAACCCTGGTAATTCCTCCAGAAAAACATCCCTGAAACTTTGTAGCAGAGGAAATCGTTTCATGGAATCACCATCTTCTTCTGAAAATTTAGATATCTTTACTGCATAAA
This sequence comes from Taxus chinensis, assembly GCA_019776745.2. Lineage (NCBI taxonomy): Eukaryota > Viridiplantae > Streptophyta > Pinopsida > Cupressales > Taxaceae > Taxus > Taxus chinensis. Next base: position 38,155,861 of record CM034148.1, on the reverse strand, counting down.
GGGTACATCCTTTGTTTTTAGCCTTTTTAAGCTGCATAGCTGACAGTTTCCTAACTAAAATTTCCCGTTTCACACCTTGAATCTCTGCTGTTTCTAGCTGATCATCTAAACATTTTATGTTCTTTTCATAGCAATCTACTTTTGCTTTATGGTCAGCTAACCAATTGACACCGATGACAATGTCATACGATCCCAAAGGTGTAACATAGAGGTCAACTTCCATGGAAAAGTTAGGTAAGTCAAGGACTGCCCCAAAAAGACACATACTCACTGTATGAACAGAGTTATTACCATACTGTACAGTCCAAGATTTATCCATTTTTCCAGCTTTTCTTTTAAGTTTAGAAGCAAGTTTATTAGAAATGAAACATTCAGTAGCTCCTGTATCAAAAAGAATAGTGACAGGTATGCCAAATAACTTACCCAGAACTTCTATAGGTGTCACTTGCTTTTCAGCTTGCTTGTCTGCTACTGCAGCATGTATCTTATGCTGCTGATTACGATCATCCTTCTTCAAAGGGCACTGATTTGCGTAGTGGTCTTTGCCACAATTGTAGCAGCCTCCTACAGGTCCCTTTTTAGGCTCAAAATTGCCTCCAGCCTTGTAATTATCACGTTGTCCTCCATAGGGCTTCTGCCCATTGTTATAATTTTTGGCAAAATTATCCCTTACATTTCCAGCAGGCTTATTTGCTACTGCTTTCTTATTATTATCACCTGGAAACTTACTTTTGTTTCCAAACTTTTTCCATGGTCCCTTTCTGGGTGCAAGAGAGGTTGAAGAAGGGTTTGCACTCTTCTTCCAAACTTCCTCTTTATGAGCAGAAATAGCCTTTAATTTCTGTTCTTGTCTTATGGCCTTTTCAACAACTCCTTCCATAGTGGTTGGACTGTGAACATCGACCTCTCCCCCTATCACGGGATTCAATCCCATGATGAATTTCCGTATTCTGAACTTCTCGTCAGTTTGATATTGCGGTACATACTTGAGGAGTTTTGTAAACCGCTCCCAGTATTCAGTTACCGTTAGCTTCCCTTGAGCTAAGTTCTGGAATTCTGTCATTTTCTGATCATAGAAAAGTTGTGGCAGCCAACGTTGCCTAAAATAGCCTTTAAATTGATCCCAAGTAATATTGGTCTCATCAATATTTAGCTCAGCTTTACGGCTATCCCACCACGAAGATGCTTCGTGGGAAAGCTGATAGGCTCCCCAAATAGCTTTGGTTTCCTCTGAGAAGTTTCTTATTACAAAGTACTTCTCCATTTCGCTGAGCCAGTTCTCAGCTCCATCTCCTAATGTGGTGCCATCATACTTAGGTGGGCTTATCCTTTTTATATCATTAGTGAGTTCTGCTGCCAACCTGGCCTTTTTGTTTTCTGGTTGGACAGGTGCATTTCCAGCATTAATATCAACACCCATATCGGGGTTGTCCTCAGGAGGTTGCTGATTGTTATTACCAGCTTCTTCATCCTCCTCATTTCCCATCACCTACTGTTCAAGTACAGCTAAACGATCTCTTGTGTCCAACAGGGCAGCAAGGATCTCATCAAGTTTTTGGGTTGTTGCCACCCCTCCTTCAGGTGGAGCATTATTCACAACGTTCCCCCTTGTTCTAACCATTTTCTGTTACAAGAAAATTCAGGTTCTTATCAGATTATGGACACAATAGGCCCAAGAGCTACAACCTTCAGCTCTGATACCAAGATGTAACATCCTCATTATTATACATTAGAACAAGTAATTTTTTTTTAATTTTTTTTTATAATGCTTCCTGGTTCTAAATACATAATTTAGAACTCACAAATCAAAACAACCATTCTTATAACAGATAACCATATGCAGCTGTAATGACTCGGAGTACTTCCGATCTATTCATTCCATGACTCGGTAATCTACCGATCTATTCATGTAGTATCAAAGAGTTGGCATTTTTATTTTAACACAATACTCTTGCGGTTCTCTTCCCTAATCTGGGATTTAGAATGCTCTGTCCAAGGAACCTATCTGAATAATTGTTACCATTATTCATCGGCATCTCATCCCTTAGACTAGGTGACTTAGGACAACGCAATCAGCAGCTTGCGATACTTTGGCCAAAGATTTGAAACATACTACTTATGTCTCGTATTCCTTGACGGCATACTCGTCAATCTGGAATACATCCTTCACCCCATTCCTATGTTATGTAGAATGTCTTATACTGACTTCTGTCAGTCTCTCCTATCCCAAGTTATTCACTCGGGAACGGATTAGTAAGGTGACAACGTTATATGGATGCTCCCGAGGACTAGGGATACGCTGACATATTGGGTCAACCCTAGTTAAACCAGTGTGTCAAGATACCCCGAGTCTCCTAAGGCAGCCTTATAACGTGACCACATTCCTAATCAGTCCCAGAGTAATTGGTTCGAGTTTAAGGTGTAAATCTTAATGATCAATGCAAAGGGTGTCGTCATAAGTCACCTGCACTGTTGTATCTTCGAGAAGATCCTAATCTTCTCAAAGGTACAACCCTGCAGTTGACTTGTGCCGTCAACCTATAAATCCGCCTCGAAAAGATCTACTTATTAATAAGTGCTACATACGTTGAGTTAAAATTATACCATAAGACGCTCCCTTAAGGGTAGTCTTTCCCAATCCCTGGGTTCCTCACCTTAGAATTACCTTCCTTAGTAAAACCCATTACACAAGAGAAGTTATTAGGACTAGAGGTCCCTTCAAGGAGTTCATAGAATATACATACTTCTTAAATCAACGAAATTGGACAATAACCCTCAATCTTCACATGAGATTGTTAACCAAACCCTTTTTAGGTTTGCATCAGTTCTCATAACTGAATTTATATCTTACTTATTAGTATCGAGATATAGTGATTAAGAATCCAATTAAACGTCGTCTTGACATAGATCAAGACTAGTAAGTAATAATTTATTCAGCTCGTTTAGCTTCCTATTCAGGTTTACTTTAACCCTAGCTTCCAGAAAGACAGTGATCTAAATTCCAATTTAGCTTTAGATAGAACATACTAGAACTACTAAACAATCATAAGTATTCAGTCACATATTCTTACAAGCTTACATTGATAATCACAAAAGTCTCCAAATTATACAATAATAACAATGCTCTCAAGATCATTTGAAATGAAGAAGGTCAAACTATCAAGATACGAAAAACAAACACATAAGTAACAAATATCTCTTTTCATTCCCTTCAAGCTAATCAAATACATTTTATGCTTTCAACATACATGATACAATACTCAACAGAAAAAGAACATCTTTCCTCATATAGTACATTTAGAGAATCAAGTTGTAATTCATCATAAAACCAAATTAAACAATCTGAACATCCTATCAGATCTGCGTGCTTTTACCACTTACGGCAACCATCTGCAAAAATTGTCAACATGGGTCAGTTCGATGAACTGAGCATGATAAGCACTAACTCTTAAAACAATTGCAATCCACCAATTGTTTTCATTAAACAACCTGTTTAAATGAAATCATTTCACCAAACAAGTAAACATATTTCAGACTATGCTCTTGTAATACAAACATGACTATAAACTGTAACTCATATTATCGTTACTAAATAGTCCTAGATACTTTTCAAATATTTCATCAAAAATATTAGAGATCAAGAAGAACAAAAGTATCCAAAACAACTATCCATCTAAATTCCAAGGACAGCAAACATCAGACAGACCATTACATTCAACATAGTAAAATGAATATCATAACAAATCATGATTCCATCAGTGGGTTAAAAAAATTCCAAAAGTTAGATAAAAATATAACAACATATACTTTACAATAAAAGAGGAAGAAAACGAGTCATTAATATTACCCTTCAAATAAGCTCATGACTGTACCGTCTCCTCGAGAGTAAAGCATTCACCTTATACGCATACGAATAAGTCAAACGAACCACAAGAAGAACCATAGTTTTGTTAAAATTTAAATAAAACAACTTCCTGTAGCTTACTAGCAGTACAGTAGCTCTCGCGCCAAGGCAGTGATGAATAATCTATCAAATAGACTCCACATAACCTTCCATACTAATCAACAAACAAGAAAATATTCAATGCCATCGCTTATCGAGGTACATTTATCAGCTCTTTAGTTCAGTCAAGCTCACGACTAGATATTCATGCTAACAGAAGACGTAATCATGTTCAAAACACAAGAACAATCCTACTGAGTCGAAACTCACATCAACATTCAGTTCAATTTAATCCCTACTAAAACACAGCAAGGACAAAAATCAAGAATCGAGCCAACATACAACATAACATGGGCTCCAACAGTGTCAAATTCAACCAATACTTATATTAAAGGTTTCAATTGAAGTTGAATTCGTATGAGAACAAATCAAGAATACTAAAAGTACTCACAGCAAGAACTCCTACAAATGTTACAACGTAAATTACTTATCAGCGTCTCCACCGGAGTTGATAACATTTAGTATTCATAATAACAACAACATTCATAACCCAACTTTGAATGAAATTAAAATACTAGACACCTTTCAAGGACTCTCACTGAGTCAGTATCGACCGAAATCATAACAGGGCTTATACAGAAATAGAAAGACCAGTCATATATCAAGGATTCCAACTGATTCCATAGCAACAGTATCCACAACTGATATTATTCAGAAAGGAAAACATAATATACGACTCTGGGATTAAAAAGGAGTCTTACCCATGTGGTATTCTTCAATAAACTTCTACAGAAGTAGAAAGATACAAGTTTCATATCAAATTCAAGAATTCTAACTATACCAATAACATACAGTATTCACGATTGAACTTCTTCAAAGGTAGAAACGCATATTACCTTTCCAGGACTCAAAAAGGAATCGAACCCGTATAGTATTCTCAATTAAACCTCTGTAACAGTTAAAAACTCTATCTATTCAAGGATTCCCACCATATCCAAAATCATACAGTATTCACGATAAAGCTTCTACAGAAGCCGATATACAAGATAAATATATATTAAGGATTCCAACCGTGCCAATAATGATAAATATTCACAATCAGGCTTATACAGAAGCAAAATACTAGTTTCGTAACAAGGATTCCAACTGAGCCCATACAACAATATTCACTCTAAGCTTACACAGAGAGGAAAACATAATATACGCATCAGTAGTTCAAAATAAGTCGAACCCAAGTAATATTCTCCATCAAAAACTCCTTCAGAAGTCAAAATACTATCAACTCAAGGATTCCAACTGGGATTCCATAACATGATGCATTCACGACTGTACTTCTTCAGAAACCAAGACATAATTTCATTTCAAGAAGTTCAACAGCATCAATAACGTATATTACTCACGACATAACATATACAGAAGTCGAAATATCATGCACACTCAAGAATTTCAACAGTATCCTTTTTCAACAAGTGAAAACAGCAAGGTATCGACTGAATCAAACAAGAAAACAATTCATGGACTCCCACAGAACCGATTTCATGTATTTTCCTTGCAAGCATTTCTTCAAATCTAACCGAAATGCAAAACACAACAAGATAGTGCAACAGTTCGAAACACAATACACACCCGTCAAGGGTTTTATTGAAAAATCGAGCCAGTAAGAAGATACAGCAACAAAATCACACAAGGCTACCATAAAAAACAACTGAACCCAAAAATCATCTGAACAGAGTTGTTCTAATGAAATCATTTGAAAGAAAGAAAGATTTTTAAAGGTTAGGGCCTAACATGCCTGGTAATATTGCTTAAAAATTCGAAGAAGACCACTTAAAGAGCTCGAGCCTTCTCCTCTTTTTCCACGTTAGATTCAACAACAATAATTTGTTATTTCCATGCCTTATAAACTTTCCTTGACAGAGAAAAGAGCTAGTTACACTCATTTTTGCCATGCAACACCAAGTAGACTGGTGTGAAGAACCAGTGATCAGACAGAGAGAAAACCGGAGTGCATGAAAAACCAAACAAACTACCAGTTTTCCATTTTGCATGTCTTCCCAAGAAATCTGAGCTCGAAGACCGAGTTCAGTAATTGCATTAACTCCAAAATTCCCGCTCAATTGCCATTGCCACCGACCGTTATAGTTGGCGATGGATAAAACAATTCAAAGACCATTTCTAACTTTGGTGACTCTGCCACGTCGGCTTTTTCTAGCCGTTTAAAACTTCCACTATATCCCTGTCCTTCATGCTTATCCTTCCCATTTAATGCCATAGAAACTACCGCCCATGGCTCGCACCCCTTCATAGGTCCCCTTTCCTCCTTGTTCATTAGTTAGGTTAGAAACATAGGTTAGGATTTAAGATAATACTTAGTCTAACCTCCTTAGCACTAGGTTACTAACTTAGAACATTTAGCTTATAGCTTAGGCCTAGGTTAGATTAACACTAATCTAACCCATAGATTATAGTTTAGGTTTAGGTTATTAATCTTAATAAATCCAGTTTAGGTCTAACATTTAGAATGTTCAGAATAAGAACCTACAAACATACATTCACGAAAAGGATTCACTCCTGAACTGCCAATAGGCTAGTTGAATAAATGTATCTGAATTTATTACCTGGCCCACGATCAAGACCTTCCTGATATTACGATATCGGGAACCAATTCATTTAACACGATCAGTCTGAGTTAGACTCCGGAATAGCTTATTCAACGCATTCAGACCTTGCAACCTGCGTAAGGTCTATAATTTTTGTTCATCCTGAATAAACTTAAAGCATCTCTTGTATCAATGCCACTGATCCCAGGTTTAGTCTTATAGATGGATAACTCCATAATTCATTCCGAGATCAGATTAAACTCAGGTGCAAAAATGAAAGAAATAAAAGAGTCCAATCATATTCCGACTCAGTCAAAGATCTTCAATTGCAAAGAAGATACAGTACATATCAAGCATGACTTCACAATCAAAGGAACACATCCTTTTACAGAAGAAATCATATATCAACACTTGAATGTTCAGGAGGAAGTAACAACAGTTCAGAGTGTTACTTTCCTTTTCCTTTTCTTCTAGATCTATACATCTAGAAGGCTCAACCTCAATATAAACTCGTGCCTATTTGTCCTTCATTCCTTGCCTTACTAGGTTTTCCCTCCTAGACATCAAAATATGAGCCAAAAGAGTAAGAATCGAGAAAAAGGGAAATCCGCCCAAATAGTGAAACTGTTTTCACTATGGTACATTGCAAACTCTTGTTACACTAAACATAGTCACATCCCTTTGGTGCATTATTTCACTATGTTGCATAAAAAATAGTCATGTCATCAGCGCATTAAAGGACCACGCAGCATAAGCCCTTCTCGTGCCCTATAAACTACAAAATTCATAAGGCGCAAGCGTTGGTGCCAAAGCAACTACAACAGCTTTGTATGTTGTGCAAAACCTTTCCACACCGCAAAAACCAAGCCCCTTGGTGCACTTGACCTATGTTTTACACCTTCTGTAAATATGCTTGGCATACCTCACCCTCATGCAACATCTGCCACATTTGCGCCAATGGCGCACCCTGAGACCTTGCTACACCAAACATAATTGTGCCTAGTTAAAGCATTTCCTATGCATAAGTGCATATTCCTTAACATCAACATCTGAGTGTTATGTGTAGCCTTTTCATGCCCCACACCTCTTTTGGCTACTTTCCCCATGCAACACTCTCTAAAAGTGTGCCTTGCTTTTCAAAACCCCTCCAGCCTGTAGTAAGGATGCACCTTGAGCACAAAGGCTCATAAGTTGGTAATTTTTCATTATGTAAAGCTTTTATGGAAAACTTGATAGCTAACATGTCCCTTCTACATTGGAACTCTCTGATTCTTCTTGCAGAGCAACAACAATCCTTGAGTGCACTTATGTCTTCATTGAGTAAGAAGCCAACCAATTCCAAAGGAAAAGCCAAGTTGACGGAGTAGGAAATGAAGTATAAATACCAAAAGGTAAGGATGCCTAACTCACTTGCAGAGTGTGATCTCAATATCAGAGATTTAGAACTTGGGCATATAGACATGGATGAATTTTGGGCCAGAACCAAAAAGGTCATAGGTAGCCCGTGGAAGGATAAATTTGTTGACAATGGTTTGCACTTTGCTACAGGGCTTCTAGTGAGCACAATTAATAATGATTTCATCATGTTGGTGGGTCGTTGTTACAACAAGTACACAAGATGTGTCAAAAATAAGGAGGGCAAGATGATAATCAACCTCATAGCCCAAAACTTTGAAATTATCTTGGGCATCCCCCACCACAGACATTTTTTGGCAGTAAGTCAAGAAGACTGCATGAAGACTTGGGCCAATAATGAGGACAAGTTCATGCGGATGATGAACGAGGTATACCTCAAGAATAAAAAGGTGACGAGTAGGTGGCCCCAAGTCATTCATCACAATGATTTTTTAGAAGAGCTGAGTGACACGATCACCTTCCTAAGTAGAGTACATGGGCTCCCTGATGCCCATTACTTTCACAAGTGGATGCTCGGGTATTTGGAAACAATGAATAAAAATGTGCCCAATCAGCGTTTTGGCTGGACTGAAATTATCAGTGATGCAATCTTGGAACAATTTCAATGACTTTCAACAATTGGGAGGTTCTATATGAACTCCTATGTAGTATATGCAGCTGCCACAGAAAAATACTACCCAAGGTTGAATTCGTATGGGGTATGGCCCTAGGTCAGAATATACAAATACTATCCAGAGTTGAGGCTCGAGAACAACATAGCTCATTTCAGCTAGATCAATGATGTCTTCTTCTATGGCATCATCTACCTCTTAAGGCCTAACATGACTCATGGTTGGAAAAGAAAAATCGTGATCACCACCATAAGGAAGTGGGGAGCATTGTTTACGCAATTCCCCACTTTTACCTATCTCAGAGCTGTCAACTTCTTGGGAGAACCCACAAGATTGCCGAGATATGCGGGGCCTAAAATAATCCTTCTGGAGCTGTCAAGGCTAGCTTATTACCTATTACAAGTAAGTGTATGAAGAGGAAGAAGGGAGGAAATCCATTCCACCTCACATTAGGCAGGTATACGTGCCCCTCATAAAGTAAAGCTCGGGAGATGTATGCAGAGCTTGAATTTCTTAAATTGAAGCATAATTTCCTGGCAAGGCCAACCTTCGATCCTCGTGGTTTCCTTCTAGGGGAAAAAATCGATTGTATCCACATTCCTCACATCAAGGATATCTACATCGACTTAAATCATGAAGGCAAACTCAGGTGAAAGGATCACTCCCGGTTGACCCTGGCAGAGATCATTCAATATGATGTGGCAATCATCAAAAAGGATTTCCTAGAAACTAATCAATAAATTGATCAGGTTTACCTAGACATTGAAGGGGATGATTGGTTGTTCATGGATATTGACTGGAAAAAAGCACCCCAGACCATCCAAGAAAGAGTTCAACCTACTCTACAACGCATCGAGCATTGGTGTAAGAAAAATGGTATCATCTATCTTGGGGTAGATTTTATCACATCTCCCCTAGGAAATGCACCCACCAGGCCAAAACACTTACCTAAAGGAAAAGGAAAAGATAAAGTGGGAGAGGAAAGAACTACTCAAGAGAAAGCTCCTGAAATCCCTCCTACTACTGCATAAGAGAAAGTCATGGACTTAGTTTCCCTAGGAAAATAAGAAGTGGTAACTACTCTAACAGACACATCCACTCAGGATGTTGTCACAACTACAACTGGAAAAGTACCAACCATTCCCTCTCTCGATCCTCCTTCCCCTCCTCATTTCACTCAAAAAACCACACCTTTGGTCTGTGTCTTCTCCTCCGTTTTCTTCCTTTCCCCCTCCCTCTTCCTCCATCTTCTATTCCCTTGCGGATCTTGTCCCCCAACATTTCTTCCCCTCATCTTGAAGATCCCTTCCACCCCCATGGCCTCCTCTCTTGTAGTGACTCCTAATCCCATAAGAATTGTTGTGTTAGCCCCTTTCTCCATGCCACCACCAAGTGTTTCAGACACACTTCCCCATGTCCACTACAGTTGTTCTTACTTCCACCCCTATTTCTTCTTCATCCTCTGGTCTGACTCCCATAAGTCCAAGCTGGATCTTAGACCACCTAAGCCAACACAAGAGGAAAGTCCCCATTACACCCATGGAATTATCTGTCATCCTGGCTAAAGGACCAAAGAAGAAAAAAGTGATAACTCACTTTTCAAAAAGTGCTTTAGGCGAAAGGGTTATGGAGATAGCCTACCCATATCCCATAAAGAAGAAATAAGATCTATCTGCTACAGATTTTTACAGTGACCTAAGTCATAATGGGAACATCATTAGAGAGCTTGCAAGAAGAGGCCTTGTCAGCCATGGATGCCCTTTTCAAGAAACTATGAGAAGAAAAGGAGAAGAAGAGAATGTTAAAGGAACAAAATGAACATATTCTCCAATCTCTGCAAAGAATGGGCAATGCACCTCCTATAGTTGTCGCCGAAACTCCTGAAGTCCTTAGTCAGGAGAAGATAAATGAATATGCCAAGATTGGTGAATGAGGTGCAGTAGTGTCCTCCTGGAGAGAGCAGATCCTCATAGACGGTGAGGAAGTAATCACGAAGTTCACATGCCTCTACCAAGGTATAGATAAGCAAAACAATGAACTCCAAGAAATAGCAGGACCTGTCTCTGAAGAGTTGGACCATGCCAGGTTACAACATGAGACATTCCAAAAAATGATCGACTGCCTGACTGATGACTTGTTAAAATTTGGCATCATTGATCACCACAAGCACACAATAAATCACTTATCTCTTTAGACTATTGGGTTGATCAAATGGATTTTTACCTAGAAAAGATAGACAAAATCAAGGAGGAAGCCCTAGATGCAAAACATCAAATGGAGCATATCGTCTTGAGGATGTCTCCAGGGTTACTTAACACATCGTTCACCTTAAGAGAAGAAAATGATACTATTCATATTTTTAAGGGAATTACATCACAAGGTTTGACGCCAGAGGTCACTTTTGAATGAGAATATATTAACAACCTTCTGGCTTGTCGTGATTTTGTTGGGTACTTGATTGAGGCAGGTAATGAATACTTCAAGCTCCCTGATAGACTTAGAGATGAACAAGAAAATTTTGAAGTCATCGGAGACCACACAAAGGGTCCCGATCATGATCAACTTCAGAAGATGATAAAATTTTTTATGGAGTATCAAGCTCAGTATCATATCGCCTCTCCAGAGCAGAAACAAGACACTCCATTTGAGCAAAGGGATGATGATGAATAGGCTTCCTCTTTTTGGGATAAATCCCATTTTTGTAAAAGTATTTAAAAGTATATTGGCACACGTGATGACATCATCCATGTTGCACCATGGGATGTTGTCATCCACAAAATTGCCCCAAAGTCAACATTTGACTTTTAGATATTTTGTAGATATTTTGTAAATAAGTTGTTGGCTCCTTTTTGTCTTCTTTCTCCTTCTCCTTCTATAAATACTTGGATACTTGTAGTATTAAAGGGGGCGTGTGGACAATCTTATATGAAAAATAGAAGTGAGGAGAGAAAGAATTTTAGCTTTCTTGTAACAGAAGAAAACATTACTACAATATTGAGACTTTGTGTTGAATACATGTGTTATATACATCAGATATTTCTTACATCAGATCTATGTGTTTATTTTGTTAGATTCATATCTACTTTTATCATTTTTTTTATCAGTATTGCTTTATTTTTTTATGTGAGTAAGTTTGGCTCTGTTTACTACCGGCCCAAAACATAAACCCTCTGACCTTTCTACTTTGGAATTCATTTCTTTTCTCCCTTCAGATCCATCTTTCTTCCATTCCTTCCTTCATTCCTTTCTATTCTTCATCAGAACTAACTCTACTGGGATGAGATCCCAAACCCCCTGAAGTTAGAATACTATTAGACTTGCACAGATTCCTACTGGTAGAATAGAAATAAACTAGTTTCACTTTACTGTCTTAAAGAGGGGCTATGCCCTGCACACTGTTGGCCTATCTATCCATATATCGACCCACCTGATAGATTTTTAGACCAACATGTCAATATCTTACTCACATTAACCCTTCCTATGATTCAACATTTCCCTTAATCTGGTGCATCACCATCCCTAGTTTAGTTTCCTTTTGTAGATCTCTTTCCCTAAAACTCAGAAAAGACGTTAGCCTAAGATTAGATAGCCATTTTTTGACACTAGGGGTAGTAAAACACTTAGTTTAGGAAAATGAATTCAACCTTCTTCGGAGGTTCACCTTGAGTCCAAGCCCCACAACTTGAGTGGCGACCCCATGTGTCCCAATCACACTGAAAAACCTATGTATAGCCTGGCCATTCGGGGGGTGCAGTGATTTGGTGATAACAGTAAGGTCGGGATGAAGTATTGTGCCACTATCTACTAGAACATGAGCACAAAAATATCACGGAGCAAGCTCATGGTGGTAGTGTAGGTGGCCACTATGTAGGTGACACCACTGCATGCAATATTCTACTTACTGGATTGTGGTGGGAGATCCTATATAAAGATTGTAAGGCATATTGTAAGGCTTTAGATCCCTATCAACACCTTTGGCAACTAGGCCAATGAGATGAAATGCCTGTAAGTGTTTCACCTGATTCTTAGATGTTTCTTTGAAATATTGATGAAACAGATAGGGTAATGGGTGTAGAAGGAATACCTGTTGGAATGTTGGTCATTGGGTTGTTGCATGTGTATGACTTCTGAATCCACAGCTAATCATGAAAGCTTCCTTTTGGCTAGGAGGAACCACCTAAAATGGAACACAAGACCACCAAATAAAATTTAAATAATATGTGTAGTGAACTATCTAGAGTGTTATAGATCCGGGAAGTGTGATACTTCCTAGATGGTTGTCAGTCCAATGTTTAAAACAATTTGATGCTAGAAATGTAGTAAATCCTATTGTAATTAAAATGATTTAGGTATCTCATTTAAAAAAACATTAAGAAATATCTAATCTAATACGATAGGTTAAAATAAGATCTGAAGGTCAAGTAGTTGGTTCTGGTTCTCTGCAAGTCTGATAGAGGTCTCAGGCAGGTCACATGTGATTTAGGGTGATGTGAGAATAGATGGGGTAGGTTGATGTTCTTGGTTCTATTGGTAAATATAGAAATCGACACTGGTTAAGGGTGACCGATGCCAGTTGGGGATAATCGGTGCCAATTACTGTGGAAAACTAAGAATGCCATAGAATGAGCTTTGGGTCTCCATTGTGATTGAACAAAGGACTTGGTTGGTCGGATCGAGGTATTAGGCTATCTAGATGGGGTTTGGTGGGGTTTTAACGGGTATATGGAGGGGTAAGTATTAAAGGAGGTCAATGGGTGGCTAAGAGAACAAAAGGATGACAATACAACGATGAAATGAATGAACTAGAGTAAACTATTCTACTTACTTGAAATTTGGTTCTCGATGCTTGTGAGTGATGGATGAAGGTTCTGGTAAGAGGTTGAATGTTGTTGAGGATCATCAAACATTGGAAAGCTCTTGCATGGGCTACATTTGCATTACCTTTTACTTGGTTGGATCAAATCCGTGCTGGGGTGGGTGCTGGATGATTGTTGGGTGATTGTTAGATGCCTGTGTGAGAGAAAATGCTTGATCTCCTTCCTTGCATGCATGTTCTCACAGAAACTTACTCTAAAAAGATGTGTTATCTCTCAAGAAAATTCCCAATGTTTTCTAACCTCGAAAATAAGGTTGTTTTGGGGATTAAAAGGTGACTGATGGCAATTCTGGCTTAACCGACGACGGTTAGGGGTAATCGGCGTCAATCAAAGTAGGATTTCCTAGGTTTACTAAACTAGGCAGATCCCCTTGATTTTTTGGGATCTCGTGTCGTTCACTTGCGGATCAGACTGGAAGCTTCTTTTTAACATGTGGGAATGTGGTTAGAGGGAATTCAGGCATTGATTATTTAGGGTTTGGGTAAGTCGTAGTTAGTTATGGAAACTTACTAAGAATAGGTCTTAGGGTGAGTTGGTATGGTGAGGTGTCTAGGTGAGGTGTAACTGTGGGCATTATTTAAATTAGGAGATTTAAATAATAAATATTATGAGGCTAACGAGTTAATTTAAATAAATTAATTAAATTAATATTAGTGGGGTGAAGGTGGCCATGGCTAGGTGAATGTGATGAAGGTATTTATTTATCAAGGGACCAAAGGGGAGTGTGACCTAATTTTAGTGTCTAAATTTTTCCCCTTTTTGTTGCGTAGCTTGTATTGGTAAGTGACACTAATAAAAATAAGATGTGGTTGCCCCATGTGTGGTTGAAGGTGATCCCCCTCAAACCAGGAACTGACGAGGAAGAGGGCGGAATCGGTGAGTGGTTTGATAAAAGGTAAATGTGATGAAAAGGAAGGTGGGTAATAGGGAAAAAAGGTGCAAGGTCTACTATGGTAATCTAGGTAATGGGTTAGGGTCAAAGGTAGGAACATTCAAACACATGCACACGTATAAACTACAGCACATTACCGGGTTGAAGAGAACGAAAACTCTACATTGTCTAAGGTCGATAGGTTCATCCAAACAAGGTTGAAGTGATTTTGGTATTCAAGGTATATGATATGGTTAGGATGCAAAATGTAGGTGAGGTGCAGGAACATTTAGGTATGTTTTGGTACACCAAAGGTAGGGTCAAGATAAATGGTCACTGAAAGAGATAAGGTAAGGTCATTAGGTCAATCAACACAAGTAACAATGTCGTAAGGTATAGCGAATGCATGGGGTCAAAGGTCACTAGCGATGGTCCAGGGAAAAAAAGTATAGGTCACGACATAGGTAAGGCCTGAGGGAGGGGTAAAATAAGGAGTACCCAAAGGAGGAAAAAGGGGGGTAGCAAATGAGGAGGTTAGGAAGGTGAGGTAAATGGGTTGGGTAAAGGTGAGGTGGGGTAAATGATCAGGGTAAAGGGTAGGTGTGGAAAAAAAAGGAGGGATAGGCGGGGTAATAGGGTAAAATGTTGGGTTTGTGTAAGAGAGGGTGACCGATGCTGGTCAAGGGTAACCGATGCCTATATAGATCAAGCGACCATAGTAAGGTAGGGCACGCGATTGATGTCGGTGAAGGTGAACCGGTGTCAGTTAGGTCAGGTTTGATATAAAAATAAAAAATACATGTTTTTTGTTATTCATTTATCATTTACCAAATTGAGAAAACGAAAAAAGAGAGAGAAAAGAGGGAAAAGTATCTAGATGGACTAGAGCATTGAGTTGGTGGTGTGAACAGTGGGTAATTGGTTGGTGGGAGGTGGGTCCACAAGATCAGTGCATGTGATTCGATTGGTTGGAGACATAGGTGGAGATTTAGCGATGGTAGAGGCTGGAGAGGGATCGGGTAGGCCACTGGTGCAGCGACTAGATGTGCCACCGAGATGATGGTAGTATGATGAGGTAAGCATCCAACTCTAGTTGTATTCGATTAGATAGATTATAGGATTTGCAAATTCTTTTGTGGTTTTTTTTTTTGGTGGGAAAAAAGAAAAATAAAAATTTGGAAATGGGAGGTTAAAGTAGGGTAAATAAGAATGGGGAGAGAAATAAGTGGGAGAGGAGGGGAGGTGATGAGGTATAAGGGAGGTGTAGGTGTGTTTAGGTGTGTAAAAGGGATATGGTGGGAAGGTTTTGAGAAAAAGGGGTTTGGGGGTCACGGGTTTTTTCCGTGACAGTGACCGGCATCGGTCAGTTTTGGCTAGCTTCGGTAGTGTGTAACCGGTATCGTTCACTAAACATGTGACCAATTCCAGTTAAGGGGTGACTAGGGTCAGTTAGAGAGAACCGGTATAAGTCAGGTTTTAGGGGATAAGGGGCCAAAAGTGCTACAGGTTGGGTGATTAAGATGGGTAGGGGTAAAATAGTTTGTTAGGAAATGATAGGGGGAAAGTATGGGTGTGATAAATGTTATTTAATGTATTGTTTATATTGGATGTAGGGGAGAGATCAACTACATATGTGGGACAAGGTTCCACCCCTGCTTCTGACAGTGCACAACACAACGACCCATGAGGAGCTATAGCATGTGGAGGAGGTGGGCTTGAGTGGGGTCCGACACTATCGACATGCAGTCTGACAGCCTAGTTTGATGGTCATGCTCATCTATAGATGGGATTCTCTGACCAACACGTTCCACCTACCGATGGGTGAGATAACTGTCACCCTTGAGGATGTGTTTATGATTCTATGGCTACCCATATTGGGTACGCAGGTCTATTCTATCTCCTCCAAGGCTTCGGAGGAGTTGATGCTGACAGTGTTTGGTGAGGGGATGGTTGAGCTGACATTATATAGTGCCAACATTCACTATGGAGAGATGTACCTAGCCCGTCTGGAGGAGACGAGGCTAGTAGTTCTATTGATGGAGGCAGTGTGTTGCTTTGCACTGCCAGATGCAGAGGGTGGACATTTTCCCCGATCATTGATGGGGGTACTCCACAAAATGATGATAGATCAGACACACTTTTCCTGGGTGCCAACATTCCTGGTGTAGCTATACAGAGAGTTATGGCCATATGGGCAGCTATGCAGGTTTAGCCTATGTTGTACCTTCTTACTACACTGCTGGGATTATAAGCACATAGTTTGTGTGCGGCCAGTAGGGATGCCCCAAGTAGATGCATTTCCACCGAGAGTGGTGTGGGTGGGATATAGGTAATGGGTTCCTGCTATTGCAGAGTGGAGATCAAATAGGTCTACACATGATGTGGCCTATTTTTGGTGGTTATTGGAGGGGTTTTCTTGAGTGGACATTATATAGAGGCCATATGTGGGATTCCCCTCATATAGGCATATGCATGAGGAGCTAGCTGAGCTCTAGCTGGTGAGATGGATATAGGCTCGCCATGTTGAGGAGCACAAGATGATCCCAGTTGACAGAGTCGGGTAGAAGTTTGGGCTATTACAGGATGTATCTCATTCCTTCCCATAGTACTAGAGAGACGATGTGGAGAGGCACTTACCTCTACCACAGCTGACAGTGCCCACAGGGTAGGAGGAGCAAGAATTCAACCGGTGGATAGATGATTTTGGGGTCACAGAAAGGTACAGATAGTGGTGGGTGGCACATTTACGAGCCATACCACCTAGACCTAGTGTTAGGAAATAAGAGATAAAATATGCGGAATAATCCCTTACAGAATCGCAATAGTAGAAACTAATATGCAGAAAATATTACGGATCGCAAATAAAAGTTCAGAATAAATAACACAACATAGAGAGACAATATTTAACGTGGTTCACCCAATTTGGGCTACGTCCACCAAGAATCACTTGCTTAGATTTTATTACAAGCCTCCACTCTCTCAATATAATACCCAAATCCGTTTGGAGCTATGCTTAACAAACTCTATAGAATTCACACCCGAATTCAAAAACAAATATGTAATACATTTGCTTATCTATCTATCATATGCATAAGACCATATAAATAGACAAGTGCTTAAGCAATTTGATACAAAACCATCGGTATCAAAACCAAGGGAAAAAAACCGTGGGTATCAAAACAATGGGTAAAAGACAGAAAAAACCATGGGCCCAAAAACAACCCCTAACGGTCACCCATTACCCATGGGTTGATAAACCACCCATGAAAATTTGCTTTGGGGGCTTCGCCCCCGAACCCCCTTCCATCGGGGGGGCTTCAACCCCCTCGAACCCCCCTAACCCGCTCACCGGTGAGCGGGACCGCCGTAAAAAATACCCGAGTGTAACACATAGAAGGTGTGCCACACTCTAACATGAAAACAGGCTCCAAAAACATAACAATCTCCCACTTGAAGATTAGATTTCCACTGAGAAAGCTTCTCAACCCTTCACTATCATCCGTGAAGGCCAACCAAAGTTGAACATAGCTTTAGTTTATCCCTTGTGACCACCTTGGTCATCATGTCTGCAGGATTCTGACTGGTATGAATCTTCTCCAACTTCAACTTATCTTCCTCCAAAGTTGTCCTGATGAAGTGATATCTCAACTGTATATGCTTCATCCTGGAGTGGAAAGCAGAGTTCTTAGCTAGGTGTATAGCACTCTAACTATCACTATGCACAGCTTACATTCCTCCTGCTTATACCCCAACTGCTCAAGAAATTGTTGTAGCCAAATCATCTCTTTGTCTTGCCTCTGTGGCAGCAACATACTCAGCCTCCATGGTTGATAAAGCCACCAACTTCTGTAGTCGTGAAATCCAGCTCACTGCTGTCCCCACCTACAGTGTAAATATAACCTGTTGTGCTCCTCCTGCTGTCAACATCTCCAGCCATGTCTGAATCTACATAACCACGTAAAGTGGTATTTGATCCACTGTAGCACAAAACTGTCCCCATGGTCCCTCTCAAATACCGAAGGATCCACTTTATTACTTGCCAATGCTCTTTACCTGGATCACTCATAAATCTACTCACAGCTCCCACTGCATGGGAAATATTAGGCCTAGTGCACACCATAACATACATCAAACTGCCAACTACTGATGAGTAAGGTACCTTAGACATCTGGTTTCTTTCCTACTCTATCTTGGGACACTACTCCTTTGATAACTTAAAATGGCCTGCCAAAGGGGTCCCAACCAGTTTAGCATCCTACATGTTAAACCTATCCAATACCTTCTTAATGTACTCTTCCTGAAATAAAGTCAGCTTTCGTTCCTTCCTATCCTGAGTTATCCTCATACCAAGGATTTGTCTGGCTACCCCCAAATCCTTCATATCAAAGGATTCACTTAGTTGTTTCTTGAGTACTTTTATTTCCTGCATGGTTTTACCTGCAACTAACATGTCATCAACATACAAAAATAGGATAATATAACTTCCATCCTCAAATTTCTTTGTATACACACAATGGTCAGAATGACATCTAATATAACCTTGCTCCATCATGAAGCTATCAAAATTCTTATACCATTGGTGTGGAGCTTGTTTCAGGCCATACAAGCTCTTCTTTAGTTTACACACCATATCCTCTTTACCTTTGACTTCATATCCTTCTGGCTGCTGCATATATAGCTCCTCCTCCAAATCACTATGGAGAAATGTAGTCTTTACATCTAACTATTCTAAGTGCAAGTCTTTTGCTGCTACTATTCCAAGAACAGTTCTGATAGAAGTCATTTTTACTATAGGAGAAAAAATATCATCGAAATCTATACCTTGTTTCTGTACAAACCCCTTGACCACCAACCGAGCCTTATATCTTTTCTTTCCTCCTTCATCTTTAACTCTGTACACCCACTTGTTCTGCAATGCTCTTTTGCCTTCCGGTAGCTTCACCAAATCCCAAGTCTGGTTCTCCATGAGAGACTTATGCTCCTCATCCATGGCTTGCTCCCACTTTTTACTGGCATCTACCTGCGTTGCTTCATCAAAGCTCTCTGGCTCTCCACTATTAGTGAGTAATAAATAATAAAGAGAAGGAGAAAACCATTCAAGTTTTTTTCTTACCCTAGAAGACCTCCTCACTGTAGGAGTTTGGGGTTCCTGTTGAGTAGGTTCGTGAACTGATTCATGGGTCACTTTCCCATCCGGAAGATCCTCTACCACTGCATATTCTTTCTTGGATTCTTCCTTGTTTTCCTGCAACTGTTGCTTATACATGACTTTCTCATTAAAGACCACATCCCTAGACCGAATGATTTTCTTGTCCTTAATACTCCAACATTTAAACCCAAATTCATCACCACCATAACCAATGAAAGTATATTTTTCTGATTTAGCCTCTAGCTTGGTCCTATCATCCTTGTCTATATGAACAAACACTTCACATCCAAAGACTCTGAGAAATGAATAATCAACTTTCTTACCATACCATGCCTCCTTAGGTATGCCTCCATCAAAGGCACTTAAGGGTCCTCTGTTTATCAAGTACACAGCTGTGGTCACCGCTTCTACCCAAAAAGAAAGAGGTAGTCCTGCATGTAACCTCATGCTCCTAGCACGTTCCATTATTGTTTTGTTCATCCTTTCTGATACCCTATTCTGCTGTGGAGTTCCTGGAACCATCTTTTGCCTGCGGATTCCATTCTTAGAACAATAATCATTAAATTCATTACTGCAATACTCCCCTCCATTATCTGACATAAGACATTTTAGCTTAAGACCTGTTTCATTCTCTACCAAGGCTTTCCATTTAACAAAAGTGTCAAATACATCAGATTTGTTTCTAATACAATAAACCCAAACTTTCCTTGTTGCATCATCAATAAAAGTAACATAATAACTTAAACCCCCAAGAGATGATACCTGAGCCGACCCCACACATCAGAATGTACCAGCTCTAACTTACTCTCTTTCTTCGTAGGTCCAACCTTGAGAAACCTTACTCACTTTTGTTTCCCATATATGTAGTTCTCACAGAAATCCAAACCTGTTTCTGTATATCCAGGAAAATTCTTCTTTATGATGTTCATGTCCTTATGGCTCATATGACTGAGCCTATAGTGCCATAATGTTGTATCTGCATTTGAAGCCATAAGATTACAATCATTAGTACTATCAGTGGTTAAATACAAGGTTCCAACCTTCTTACCTCTTGCCACCACAAGAGCACCCTTGGTAACCTTCCAAGAGTTAGCTGTAAATATCACAGTACAACCATCACTTCCCAATTGCCCTGCCGATATCAAATTTCTCCTTAATGTAGGCACATACTTGACATCCTTCAATAGCCATGTATTCCCATTCTGCATCTTAACCTGAACATAACCTTTTCCAACTATACTGCAAGGCTCATCATCACCAAGAAAAACATGCCCAAAATCCCCTTGAACATAATCAACAAAATAATGCCTATGTGGAGTGGCATGAAAAGAAGCCCCTAAATCTAAAACCCAAGATTTATTAATATTATGCAAAGAAAGAATCAAAGCATCCTGGCATACTTACCCGATGCCACATTCGCCTCCTTGTTTTCTTCCTGTTGTTTCTTCTTATCCCGAAGCTCCCAACAGTCCTTCTTTGCATGCCCAGAATTTCCACAGTGCCAGCATACTATCTTACTTTTGGATTTTGACCTTGCCCAATCTTTTGATTTTTCACGGTTTTCTCTATTCTTCTGTCTCTCTCTAGTTTCCACTGTCAAAGCATTCCCTGGAGTAGAAGATTCCCCGGAGCTTTTTCTTCGCATTTCCTCACTTAGAATCACCCCTACAACATCCTCAAACTTCAACTTCGAGTTAGCTAGAACCGAGTGCCCTAGGTAAAGAGCACAAAATTAATAAAGCCATAACTTCTTCATCAAATTCTATTGTAACCAAAGCTAGCATATTCACAACCATATTGAAATCATTTAAATGATCTGCTACTGAACTATTCTCAGACATCTTCATATTAAACAACTTTTTCATTAAAAATATCTTATTAGAGGCAGAGGGTTTTTCATATAACTTCCCTAATGCATCCATTAGATCTTTTGTAGTCTTTTCCTTTGAAACATTAAATAATACCGAGGATGCAAGACACAGCCAAATCATTCCAAGTGCCTTCCGATCCAACAAATCCCATTCCGCATCTGTCATACTCGAGGGTTTGTTCACCTTCTCAGATAGCGGAGTATAAAGATCCTTTTGATAAAGGTAATCTTCCATCTACATCTTCCAAAGACTAAAATTCTACCTGTTGAATTTATCAACCCTAGATCTTCCATCATCTGCCATAGCTCCCACTCAAGATAAAACTTTCCCTGCGATTCAACTCTTCAGTAAACCAAACCAAGCTCTTATACCAATTGTTAGGAAATAAGAGATAAAATATGTGGAATAATCCCTTACAAAATCGCAATAGTAGAAACTAATATGCAGAAAATATTACAGATCGCAAATAAAAGTGCAGAATAAATAACACAACATTGAGAGACAATATTTAACGTGGTTCACCCAATTTGGGCTACGTCCACCAAGAATCACTTGTTCAGATTTTATTACAAGCCTCCACTCTCTCAATACAATACCCAGATCTGTTTGGAGCTATGCTCAACAAACTCTACAGAATTCACACCCGAATTCAAAAAACATCTGTAATACATTTTCTTGTACATCTATCATATACATAAGACCATATAAATATACAACTGCTTAAGCAGTTTGATACAAAACCATGGGTATCAAAACCAAGGGCAAAAACGTGGGTATCAAAACAATGGGCCCAAAAACAGCCCATAACGGTTACCCATTACCCATGGGTTAATAAACCACCCATGAAAATTTGCTTCGGGGGCTTCGCCCCCGAATCCCCTTCCATTGAGGGGGCTTCAACCCCCCTGACCCGCTCACTGGCGAGCGGGACCGCCGTAAAAATACCCGAGTGTAACACATGGAAGGTGTACCATACTCTAACATGAAAATAGGCTCCACAAACATAACACCTAGGCAGCTAGATCTAGCCACCATCATGGTGTAGAGAGATGCCATAGAAGGGTAGGTGGCTACTCTGATTACCCAGTTGGGAATGGTACAGACATAACTAGCGAGCTCAGAGGTAGAGGTAGAAGAGCTACATGTATAGGTGGCTAGTCTGCAGACCCAGATGGCTGGTGGTAGGGATGGAGATGGAGGGTAGGATGATGGTCAGGTGGTGACCTTATAAGCACAACTAGCAAGTTTATAAGGCTAGTTGGCCACATCCCATGCATAGATTGGGGCCTTACAGGCCCAGATATAGGCATAGGGGTAGGGGGCACCACTACATACACCAGGACAGGGTCTCAGTTCACAAGCATGAGAGGGACAGGGTCCTGCAGGATAGGTACAGGGGCCGAGGTCTATGGGGCCATCATATATCGTGCCTATATCTAGGTTACAGGATGCCCTAGGTGAGGCTAGATACTACCAGGACCAGCTAATGGTGGCCATGATAGAATTTCTATCCTATGAAGAGTACCGGGCACAAAAGGTGTCGAGTGAGAGGACTAGATCTCGTACACATAGTGTGGAGAGCACAGGGGGACATCGAGCTCCGAGGCCAGATCAAGGAGAGGCTACCATCAGATGGAGACTAGCTCTAGGTGAGGCACTAGTAGGGACCCAGCTACCACCTCGATGGGTGGGGAAATGTTAGTCGATTGCTAGACAGTGCCCTAGGAGACAGAGGATATAGGAGATATAGATATGGAGGATATCCGCTAAGATGCCTGATATATGGCTCCTGATTTTTTATGTATGGTAGTCTTTTATATATATATATACCAGCCTGCATGCCAAAGATAGTGATGATGTATGAGATTTTTTTGTATAGTTTGAGCCTATAGTGGCCTACGCGCTAAAGATATTTTGTATTAGTTTATTATTTTATGGTATATGAGACTCGCCTGCGTGCCAATGAAATTTTGTATTGAGTATCAGCCTGTGTGCTGATGATTTATATTGAGATAGACATGATGGGATATCCACGTATATTGTATGGAGATACACATTTATTTATATGATGAGATACATGAGATTCCTGATGATTTGTTTGTGTTGTATGAGAATTTTAATTTTTAAATTTTTTTTAGCTTTACATAGCTGTCCTTCGAGGGAGCAATCCATTTACAGCAGCAATTACTGAGAGGAAGATGTCATTTTGAGGGAGTCATCTATTTGTGAGAAGTTTGACTCAAGGAGTTGGGTCCCATGTGAGGGATTTGAAGTCATGGACAAGACCAAGGTGAAGAATAGGACTCTTGTTCAAAAATTAGGGTGAAATGACCATGGGATCTCATCTCAAGGTAGATGAAAAGTATCCATGAGAATCATGTTATGTGCAGCTCCGTGGTACACATATTCAAGAGAAGATGACAAGTGACGGGTACTCACATGATTCTTGTTTAATCGTTGGTGAGGATGTAGGAAGTGGGTAGTGCTCAACAGACAAGCATGGAAAGAGGCAAAAGATGAGGTAGGACTATAGGTCAACAGTAGAATTATTGAAGATGTAAGAAATTAAGGGGCTCAAGTTCAGGTGTACCATCGAGTGAAGATAAACAATAAGCTACCTGATCCATAATTATGAGTCACAATGTATGGTCCAAGCCACTTATGAGTAAAATTTTCCCCATTTACTTTTTTCTACTTTGGTTACGTGTTGATTTTCTTTCAGGATAAGGTCACTGACTTGTAAGGTTCGTTCATGGACACATTTTTTTGTAGGCACATTTGATACGTTTTTAGTAAAATTGAAGGTGATCAAGAGCATTTAAGACGACATTCGTCTAATAACTCAAGTTGTGTTAAATGGTCTTGACAAAATGCATCATCATTGAGCATGTCATGGAGAGAAATGTGGAGTGAGGGAATCTAGACTTCGATAGTTAGAACCACCTCAGTATCGTAGACCAAAGAAAATGGTGTGGTGGAAGTGGAAGTGTGAATACTAGTGCAATATGCCCACATGGCAAAAGGAATGTGTGTATGCCAATCCTTCCCGAATATCGTTAACCAATTTCATAACAATTTTTTTTAAGGTTTTGTTTGTGGATTCGGCTTGGCCATTGGTTTTGTGGGTAATAAGGCGAGGAGAAACTTAGTTAAATGCCGAAGGCATCGCAAAAAAATTTGCAATGTTTTGTTTTTAAATTGTTTTCCATTGTTAGTGATGAGACGCTGAGGAACACCAAACTGACAAATGATGTAATGATTGATGAACTCACATATTTTCTTGGCTTTCATGTAGAGATGAGTGGTATGTCCTCCACTTATTTTGTGTAGTATTCGGTAGTGGTGATGATCCATTGATGTCGTTGGGAAGAATGGGGGTTAATCTCTATAACAAGATCTAAATCCCATTGAGAAAAGGGCCAAAGGTCATGAGTGACTTGTAAGGCATGACTGGGTTGTATGATGAAGGTTTGGCATGTTGTTGGCATTTTATAAAACATGTTTAACATAGTTGTAACAATCAAGGTTAA
This sequence comes from Taxus chinensis, assembly GCA_019776745.2. Lineage (NCBI taxonomy): Eukaryota > Viridiplantae > Streptophyta > Pinopsida > Cupressales > Taxaceae > Taxus > Taxus chinensis. The sequence continues at coordinate 38,130,993 of CM034148.1, read as the reverse complement.
GGGTCAACCAGTAATAGCCTAGGTGAATGATACGCTTAGCAACAACAAGGCCATTGAAGTGACCTCGACATATGCCATCATGAACCTATCCTTAATAGTATAAGGAATTTTAGAACTCATGAGGCATCGTAAGAGAATACCATCAAAGCCACGCTTATAGAGGAGGCCCCCCATGATGACATAATGAGAGACCTTTTTAAGGAAGGCATGTTGTCCATTACGGGTGAGATCAGGGGGTAAAATGGAGAGAGAAAGATAGTTGGAGTATTGTTTATACCACAGGTCACTCGGGTCGGGGGTAGCGGTTCTAATAGAGTAAACTTTGTGAGGTAAGTAAGAGGGTGATTAGATTTATTGTATGGTGACAAATATTTTAGAATCGGCAGGAGAAGCGGGTATTTGAGAAGCCAAGCAGGCCATGGTGTCTGCAAATTTGTTGGTTGAATGAGGGATGGTTTATAGGGCGTAACAGTCAAAGGTGGTCAAAAGTATATCCACATGATGTTTATACTTTTGAAGTATCTCATTACAACATTGGTATATACCATTAACTTGGTTTATAACCAATTGAGAATCACCAAAGATGTTGATTGATTTGACATCTAGGGCATAGGCGGCTTGGAGACCTAATATGAGTGCTTCATATTCAGTGATATTGTTTTTAAAATCAAAATATAGTTTGAAAGACAAAGGCATGGGCTCAAAATCAAGTGGAATGAGGATAATGCCAGCCCCACCCCACACTGACACTTGGAACCATCGAAGAAGAGTGTCATTTGGTAAGGGGGTTCGTCCAGGGAAAGGGTAACAATTGACTCATCTGGAAAGTCAAAATTAGAGGGTTGATCCTCAGAAATAGGTGCATTAGCCAATTGGTTGGTAATATCTTGGCCCTTGATGGAATTTTGATGAATGAATTCGAGGTCGAGGTCAGCTAACAAGCATAAGCCAACATGCGACACGCTGATTTTGGTAAGGTTTAGCATACATGAAGTGTAGGGGGTGGGTGTTGGTCACAACATAGGTTTTGTGGTTGAGTAGGTAATGGTGGAGTTTGGTGGCAACGAAAACTAAGGCTAAGAAACTTTTTTCAGGACGGGTGTATCGAGTTTGATAATCCAAAAGAGTATGGCTTATGTAATAAACCACCTGTTCCCTGTGTTGTTCATCATGATGAGAGAGCATAGCTCCTAAGGAGTGATCAGTAGATGAGATGTATAGGTAGAAAGGTTGATCGTATTTAGGTGGAATGAGTATGGGTGGTTGGAGGAGGTATTATTTTAGGGCCTAAAAATATTTGTGGTAGTCATCATCCCATTTAAAGGAGACATCCTTCTTTAGCAGATGATGAAATGGTTGGCACCAATCAGATAATTGTGAAATGAAACAACGAATAGACTATAACTTACCTTACATGCTATGAAGTTGTTTAAGGTTAGTAGGAAGAGGAATTTCAAGAATGGCCTTGACTTTAGTAGGGTCAACTTCTATACCACGTAGGGAAATGATAAAGCCCAGGAGTTTTCCTGAGAGGACCATGAAGATGCACTTCTTAGGATGAAGGCAAACATAATATTTAATGAGATGGTCAAAAATGGTTTTTAGGACAGCAAGGTGCTCAGAGCGGTGTTTAGATTTGGCTAGGAGATCGTCCACCTAATCTTCCAATATATGATGCATGATATCATGGAAGATGTAAGTCATAGCCCACTGATATGTGGCACTGACAATTTTAAGGGAAAAAGGCATGACCCGGTAGAAGAAGGTCCCCCAAGGGGTGATGAATGTGGTTTTATGTTGATCCTCTAGGGCAAGCAGGATTTGGTTATAACCCAAGAAGCCATCCACGAGTGATAGCATCTTGTGACTAGTTGTAAGGTCGATAAGTTGGTCAATACCAGGTAAGGTGAAGTCATATTTTGGTACAGGCTAGGTTGAGGTCATGGAAATCCATGTGAAATGTGGAGTCCCCCTATCACCTTAGTGACAGGGACAATGTTAGAAATCCAATGAGGATAATCAATGGGTAATATGAAGGAAACTAAAAGAAGGTGCTGAAGTTCTTCTTTGACGAGAAGGGCAATGTGAGGGTGCATTTTCCTCATCTTTTGTTTGATGGGTTTGGCATCAAGAATAGTTATGATATTGTGGACTACTATGGTCGGGTCAATACCAGGCATGTCTACATAAGACAAGCAAAAGCATGGTTATGATCTTTGAGAAAAGAAGTGATGGCTTCCTGTTCAGCAACATCCAATAAATTGGTCAATCTTTAGGATGTGCAAGTTGTCGTGAGTATGAATGTTGATTTCGATAGTCGATTCATTCAACATGGTTTACATCTCAGAAGGTAACGATCGATGAATATATGATTCTTTTACACTAAGGTAGGTGAGTATAGATTCATCATCCTGACATTGGATGATGCTAATTGAAGGTGTATCGTCATCAATAATTTCAGGATACAAGAAGGGAAGACAGGAAGGAGCCTCACCCTAACATTGATAAGTCAAAGGCCCTAATGAAATGGTGTTTATGAAAAAAATAAATTAGGAGGGATAGATTCAGGATCCATCGACTCTGTCGTGGAAGGTGGTGATGAAGACGGAGCGGGTGAAGAATGTGGAGAAGAACTGATGTCCTTGATGACTTCAATATGGGCCTGTTTGGTATGTGGTTCAGGAAAGCAGATACCACTATAGTCATTATGTTTGTGGGTGGTACATGGAATAACAGTATGGTGGCCTTTCTCATAAAAGAAAAAACCAAAACCCTTCCATGCACATCAGTGCAGGAAGGTGTGGGAAAAACGACGATTGGTGAGAGACTAGAAGTCAGTGGAAAATGGGCAAGTTTGTGATGGTGGTTTGGGTGTGTATGTGGTATTATCAAGTCCCCCATAGGTGAGATTGGTATGAAGATGAGGAGGACCATAAAGGAGGTGTTCTCCTATGTGGTGATCATAGTGAGGGTGTTGGTGAAGACTTCCATACTCTTGTGGAGTAAGGAATGTGTTGACACTATATAGGCGGTATTCCCCTAGAGTGAGGTGTTAAAAAACACCTTCCAAGGGATCGGTGATTGGTATGTGGGTAGAAGGAATAGATTATATGTTGAAGGTCGATGCGGAGGTGGAGTTAATGGATTGGAGACTGATGTGTTGGCCATGGAGGTTGTGGTGGTGGTAAGAGTGGAAGAGGTATGTGCGGTGGAGGTGGAAACTGTACTGGTAAGCGGAAGTGTAGGTGAAGTGGTAGCGGTTGTGGAGGTAGACAACTTAATGGGTATAAGCATGTCATTAGGTTGGTAAAGCATGTTGCATGTTTTAAAAGGTGATGGAATAGCTGGAATGATAGAGGTGTGTCCTTCATGTTCAAACTTTACACAACGATCCAAAGTGAAAGGAACACAACCCATGGCATGAATCCAGGGTCTACCAAGCAATAAGTTATATTGGAATTCCCCCTCCAAGATGTAAAATAATCTGGGAATGGTACAGGGGCCCACATGAATGTGGAGGATGATAGTGCCTAATGTGGAGGTGATAGTGTCATTGAATGAACGCAACATGACAGGATGTTTATGCATGTAATTGTCAGGTATGCGCATTTGAGTGAATGTGTGGGATGAAATGATATTAATACTAGCTCCCCCATCAATCATTACACATCATACATGTATATCATCGATGTGGAAAGAGATGAAGAGGGATGGGTCTGGGTCATCCATTTGGTGTGGTGCGATCTCTTCCTCTGAGAAGCTAAGGGAGGCTACTTGGTGAGTAGGGTGCGGTGTGGATAAAGGTGGCAATTTGGTGAGAGAGGCTACATGATGGGGTGTGATAATGGAGGCTACGGGTGTAGGGTCATTGGGTAAAACCTCAATAGATTGAAGAACCTCCATGAGAGCTTGACGATGGGATTCTGAGGTTTGGATGAGGTCATATAAGGACATTTTGAGGGGAGATTGGTGTAATTGTTTGAGCATGGTGTGATGTGTGACTCCATTAGAAATGGGGTATGTGGGGCCATGGATAGTGATTTTAGGTATGGGTGCAGATGGTATGTTGGGTATAGGATTGGTTGGTGGGTTAGTCACCTTTTCTTTACCTTTATCCTTCTAAGCATGGGTAGTAATGTGGATCATGTTGATCTGAGGGGAGTTGGCAAATGGAGAAGGTGTAGGGTGAGTGGTATAATGACATGACGGGAAAAAACCTACTAGAGGAGAAAAACCTTGTGAGGTGAGTTGGGTGCAACAACATTTGGGTGATGGTGTGGCAAGTTCTCTGATGTGAACCATGTTAATTTAAAATATTGGAGATGGTTCTAGGAGATGTGGTGGTGGAGGTCATGGTTGTTGAGTGGGTAGTCAGGGAAGGACTATGGGAATGGGTGTTGGTGAAGTAGTTTCCTCATCGAGAAGGTCATCATCGTCAAAGTTGGCTTCTGGAGGACACAACTGGATAAGGACAGTTTTCAAGGCCTTGCAGTTCTCCACATCATGCCCTGGAACATGATGGTAGGCACAAATTTTAGTGTCATCAAACCCTTTTGGCTTGGGTTTGAGGGGGTCATAAGGTCTAAGTGGCGGTAATGTGATAACAAAAGTCTCAAGGAGGTTGGTTAATATTTTGGCATAGGACCCCGCTAGTGGATCGCAATGGGAAGTGAAAGTGGGTTTGGGTATAGGTATGGCTGATTGTTGAGGAACGGTCCTTGCAGGAGGGAGTGGGTTGAGCCATGGTTTTGGGTGCTGGAGTAGTCTTGGGTGTTGGTCTGTGTTTGTTTAGGTAGGGGTAGTGTAGATGAATGTGTAGGAGGGTGTATGGTTGCTTTGACTACCTTATTGGAGGGTTATAGATTTTTTTTTTGTGTTGCACCTTCTTGGGTAAAGGTGATATGGGTGTATAAGATCTAGAGGGAAAAGTAGATGGGGGAAGGGGGCGAGTTACCCACGGGGATAACAGAGGTGATGTGAAGGTAGATGATGTAGGTCAAGTAGTGGGTGTGAGAGACAGAGACTAAAGTGTAGTGGGTAATGAAGAAGTTACTGAGGTTATTGGAGGTATAGGTGGTAAATATGCTATAGGTGTAGGTGTAAGTCATGTTGGGCACTTGGGTAGGTTAGAGGTTTGTGAGGAAGGAGTGGGCTATTGTGTTTTTGGTTTATTGATGGGTGGAAGTTTCTTAACCATGCTAGGAAGCTAAGGTCCTAAGATGGATGAGACAGGTACAGGTGTGATTGGCATAGCTGGAGTATGAGTTCTATGGATTTGGTTCTTCTGTTTAGGTGTTCAGAGTAGGTGTGGTGTTGACTTAGGAGGATGTAGCTAAATATAGTTTGATGGGCAGATGATTAAGGCTGGTGGTTGGGGTTACCCCTAAGGTAGTGATAGGTTTAGTTGAGGAAGATGATGTGTGTGTGGGTTTGGATTTAGTTGTAGGTTGGGTTATGGGTAAGGGTACGTTTTGAGTTATGATGGGTGTCATGGAAGAAGTTGTGATAGAGGTGTTTGTGTTCAGTTGAATTGATCAAAATATTTTTGGATAGATACTGGAAGTATCAGCAACAGACATCTACATTTTTGCTGAAACAAGAAGCAGAAGACACCCCCATAATAAGGCTCTGTCCACATAATCTAGGTGATCAACCAAATGTGAGAATGGCACATCTGTAGGTGATGTTGATGAGGACCTAATGGCGATTCCCGTAAAATTTGTCTTAGAGATGGGAAATTCGTTAGCTTCAGCTTCCGTGGGTAAGAGAGCCAAAAGTAGGTCTATAAGATCTTGGGTAGCTGAAGGAGAATGCTTTCCTAGAGGCAAAGGTATCTCTATTGGGTCTATGATAGGGGGAGGAGATGATGGGTGCTCCTCTATAGGTGGAGGAGATGGTGGGAGCTCCTCTATGGGTGGAGGAGGCAAACAAGTATCCTCCATGAACTGAAGAAGTATTGTGGGTGTCAGTTCCCTAGGTGGAGAAACCAAAGGTGAAATGGTCTCGATGTTAGCGGAAGTCTCCTCCATAGGTGAGGAAGGAGGTGAAAGGTGTTCCTCTATGGGTGAAGGAATAGGTGAGGTAGGTTCCAATGTGGAAGGAGGGTTTTGAGCTAGAATCTCCTCTATGGAAGGAATATGGGGTAATTAGGAAGCAACAGGTGCATCACTAAAAATAACATTGACCTTTTGGGTATGTCTATCATGAGTTGAGGTCTCAACGGTTTGATCAGATGAAGGGGCATGATTGAGAAATGGTTTCTTGAAGATGTGTAGGTTTTGGTTGGCAGGTGCATTAGGATTATCCATGGATTAACTCACCTTTCTCGAGAATTTCTTGGAAAATATTTTTGAAAGTGATGCAATTGTCTGTCACTATGACCCTTTACTCGATGATAGTTATAGAAGTCATGTTCTTTATACCATGCAGGCATGGGGTGAGTAGGGTCAAAACCAATGTGTGGTTTTATAGGTGGAAGGGTGATGGCCCTAGCTTTGATAAGATTTTCTAAGATAGAAGAGTAAGGCTCCCCAATTGGGGTGTATTTCCGTTGTTCTCGTCTGAATTGAAAAGTCTAGATGGGTGAGAGATTAGATGAGGGGGTACCCCTGATTTGACATGATGAGCCAGAACAGCTTTGAGTACCACTGCGTTAGTGGTGCCCTTGGCCTTTGAATAATTGTTCTGCGGTTTGGAAGAAGAAGTATCATTTGACTTGAATGCCAAATTTTTATTGCGTAATTGGATTTTCTTCTCTTCGATGGCCCGAATCTCTAACTTTTGTGCCATGGTGAATGCTTCATCAAATGTTTGGAAAGTCTGAACTTGCAGGGTCAGTGAGATTACTCTAGTACAAGCCCATGTGAAGAGCTCGATGAGTTTTGTTTGTGGCAATTGGAAGGTGAGTTGATTGATCAGGCTATGCCAGTGAGCAAAAAAATCTGTGACAAAATACTGCAATAGATTCATGGTAACCTCATACTGATGGAGAAGTGATCATGGAGTATAGGTCAGTCATGGTAACCTTCTTGAGATATTGATGGAGAAGTGATCCAAGAAGGCTTGCTATTGAAGCGGTACCTGCACGGGGTTAAATGAAAATATAGATAGGTGTCTACGGTAACCCAATGTATACCAATCAATTTGATTACGCAGGTCCTGCGTGGAGTAGTCAGAGACATGATATTTATGGAAAGTGATCCTTAAGAGTAAAGCATCATCCAATCTAATGTGAGTGATTAAGTAGCACCTGTGTTTGAAGTGACACCAAAAAATGTTGTTGTGGGTCTTCCTTTCTATTGAAGCGGTTGAATTTATGCATCTCCCAATGAATGGGGTATGGAAGAATAGGAATGGATGGGTGTTTAGTCTCGTTACAAATTTCGTCATAGGTGAGAGTATTACGGGAGCCATAAACTGATGCCTCCAATGTTTACATCTTATCCATCATCAATTTTGATTAGGTCATTGGTAGGTTGTGATGATTGGGTGCCTCCTGTAGCGTAAGAGGGTTGGTTTTGGGCATATAACAGGGGTGGCATTCTAGTATATGGTGATGTCGTGTAGGTAGATTGAGAAGAAGGTAGTGAAATAGGGGGTACATACCCAGAGTGAATAATAGATGAAATGGGAGGCTACTGGTAGTACGTATATGGAGGTGGAAGGGTCATGGTAACCCTAGTGGTAATGGGGGCTAAAGATTGTGGAATGGAAAGGACCACATTCTGAAAAGGGGTAGAGGTCACTGACACCAGAGGTGGTAGTGTAGCTATGGGTATATGTGAGACATTAGGGGTGGATGAGGTTGCATTTTGGGTGGTTTCCGAAGGTATGGTGGATGTGGCAGGTGTCACAGATATTACAGACGTGGAATTCATAGCGGGTATAGGCCCTAGCTACAAAATGACTGGGGGTAAGGTAGATGCGGGCAGCGTGGAGCTACTGGGGCTGACACAAGAGTGGGAACGAGAGTCAGGGGATAGATACAAGCATGTCATATATCAACTGACCCGAGGCATCTTGGGTAGATGAGTGGGAAAGATAAAACTGCAAGGCGGTAGGGTTTTGGTCAAGGAGTCATGTGAACTCCTCATCTCCAGTAGCGATAGTGATAGGTTGGATAGGATCCATGGCAGGTGATAAAATGGAAGGTGGTGAAGGACTAGGTGGGAGTGGTTGACAACTTGCATGGAATACGAGTGTGCTTTCTTGTCTTCGAGTCAGTACCATGTGAACCAATACTGATCAGGTTAGGCCGCTTCTCTACAAATGACATAGAAAATTAGCAAGAACAGATGAAAAAAGAGGTAAATAGTGGACTAGGTATGAAATGTTGGCTGGAAAGTGACACAGGATAACCGATGCCAGTTAGGGTAAACTGACACCGGTCACAGGTAACCGTGGCCAGTCACTGTGGGAAATGGACAGTGAGTCAAAAACAAGGTGTAAGGTCAAATCTGATAGGTATGCCAAACCTGATGAGTTTTACAAGGTCAATGGGAATGATAATAGTGATAGGGACTCTAAAAAGTTGAAGAAGGTGAATAAATTTCCTTTTAGGCAGGTTAACCAAAATGATAGTGAACCGATTCCAGTTGGGTATAACCGATGATGGTCAGGGGGTAACCAATGACAGTCGCTGGACCGACACTGGTCACTGTGAAATTGAAATAGTGATGAAAGGAAAATGGTTGTGAATTAAAATATGATGTGGAATCAAGACCCAAAATTTTGAGAATGATGAGAATATGGTCTAGGCACCCTTAGATGAAGCCAGAATACACCAACTATGATGAGGAGCATGCAAGGATAAACAAGAAGAATGAAGAACGTGACCTCTCACCTCAAAATGCAAGCCAAGTAGAAACACTAAGAAAAATGTGATCCTAAGAGTGCCTTTTCTATTATGTTTGTTTAGCTTATGCTATTTAAGGACTGACTCATGAACTGTAGAATAGAATTTTTTGGTGAGGATGGCTTCCTACAAAGAAGGAGATCTAAAAGGTGAGGTTTCAAGTATGTTATGGTAGGGGCAGGATTCACTCTAAAGTATGACTTGATAGAGTAGCGAGCTGGGTAGTACTTGCCAATCCTCATATCAGTGCAATCATTGACAGGCATTCCCAGGAAAGATGTTGTTTAAGAATATGTATTTGTTTTGAATTTGTGTAATGTGGCAAGACTCAGAGAGAGAGAGAGAGATGTGCTTTCTACGATTCGTTTGTCAACCATCAGCTGGGAATGACTTCCAACATATAGGTTTCCCTCAATTAATGTGAGCTAATGTGATAAATTAGACTGAAATGCACTTATTTTAAGCCCAAATCGAAATATGAAGTTTGATGACACAAATGGATGAATAGGAAGAGGGATGCTCTTTCACTAAAATGCAGAAAATAAGAAGAAATGATTCTTTTTAAGTACACCAAAAGAAAGGTTTCTTTTAGAGTAAATAGAAAGAAAAAGAGGGTTACCAAGGAAGAAAATTAATGTGTATGCTTTTCAGAAGGGAAACAAACACAACTTTTCCTAGGAATGAATAAAATGCAAGGAACCAAGATGGGTCCCACCAAGTGTGCCAAAATGTTTCACCTGATTCTTAGACATTTCTTTGAAATATTGACGAAATAGATAGGGTAATGGGCATAGGAGGAATACCTGTTGGAATGTTGGTTGTTGGGTTGTTGCACGTGTATGACTTCTGAATCCACAACTGATCATGAGAGCTTCCTTTTGGATAGGAGGAACTACTTGAAATGGAACACAAGACCACCAAATAAAATTTAAATAATATGTGCAGTGAACTGCCTAGCATGTACTAGATCCAGGAAGTTTGATACTTCCTAGACGACTGTCAGTCCACTGTTTAAAAAAATTTGATGTTGGAAATGAAGTAAATCCTATTGTAATTAAAATGATTTAGGTATCTCATTTAAAAACACAATAAGAAATATCTAATCTAACAGGCTAGGTTAAAATAAGATCTGAAGGTCAAGTAGTTGGTTCTGGTTCTCTGCAGGTCTGACAGAGGTCTCAGGCAGGTCACAGGTGATTAAGGGTGATGTGAGAATAGATGGGGTAGGTTGTTGTTCTGGGTTCTATTGGTAAATATAGAGACCGATGCCAGTTAAGGGTGACTGACACCTGTTGGGGATAACCGGTGCCGGTTACTGTGGAAAACTGAGAATGCCACAGAATGAGCTTTGGGTCTCCCTTGTGATTGCACAAAGGACTTGGTTGGCCGGAATGAGGTATTAGGCTATTTGAATGGGGTTTGGAGGGGTATTAATGGGTATATGGAGGGGTAATTATTAAAGGAGGTCAATTGGTTGCTAAGATAACAAAAGGATGACAATACAATGATGAAATCAATGAACCAGAGGAGTAAACTATTCTACTTACTTGAAATCTAGTTATGGGTGCTTGTGAGTGATGGATGAAGGTGCTCGTAAGAGGTTGAATATTGTTGAGGATCACCAAATGTTGAAAATATCTTGCATGGGCTGCATGTGCATTCCCTTTTTCTTGGTTGGATCAAATGTGTGCTAGGGTGGGTGCTGGATGATTGTTGGGTGATTGCTAGATGCCTGTGCGAGAGAAAATGCTTGATCTCCTTCCTTACATGCATGTTCTCATGGAAACTTACTCTAAAAAGATATGTTATCTCTCAGGAAAATTCACAATGTTTTCCAACCTCAAAAATAAGGTTGTTTTGGGGATTAAAAGGTGACCGACGATGGTTCTAGCTTAACCGATGATGGTTAGGGGTAACCGACATCGGTCAAGGCGGGATTTCCTAGGTTTACTAAACTAAGAAGATCCCCTTGATTTTCTGGGATCTCATGTCATTCACCCATGGATCAGACTAGAAGCTTCTTATCAACATGTGGGAATGTGGTTAGAGGGAATGTAGGCATTGATTTTTTAGGGTTTGGGTAAGTCTTAGTTAGTAATGGCAACTTACTAAGAATAGGTCTTAGGGTGAGTTGGCTTGGTGAGGTGTCTAGGCGAGGTGTAATTGTGGGCATTATTTAAATTAGGAGATTTAAATAATAAATATTGTGAGGCTAATGAATTAATTTAATTAAATTAATATTAGTGGGGTGAAGGGGGCCATGGCTAGGTGAATGTGATGAAGGTATTTATTTGTTGAGGGACTAAAGGGGAGTGTGACCTAATTTTAGTGTCTACACTAAGACCTATTACTAGTGCATAACCATTTGACAAATGGGCTATTGATTTTGTGAGTCATATTTCACTAGCCACGCATAGGATTGGATCGCGCTATATCATCACCTACACAGACTATCTGACAATGTGGGAAGAAGTAATGTCTACAAAGGATTGTACAATGACTACAACATCTAAGTTTCTATGGGAAAATATTATTACAAGGTATCGATGCCCTTTAAGTTTTACTAGTGATAGGGGCACACATTTTCTGAATGAGACAATCAAAATTTTATTGGATGAATTCATGATTGCACACCATAAAACTACACCATATCATCCTCACGAAAATGGGACTGTTGAGGCTTTCAACAAGATCTTGAGCCAGACATTGGCAAAAATTTGTTATGTTGGAAGAAAGGATTGGGATGATAAAGTTTTTGTATTACTTTAGGCATATAGAACAACATACAAGAAGCTAAACAAGGCCTCGCCTTTTCAATTGGTGTTTTGCATAGAAGCAATTCTTCCTATGGAATTCATGTTACCTTCATTGCGTATTACATGTGCTGGAGGTATATTTGATGATAAAGTGTTAGAAGAATGGATTGATAAGTTGATTAAGTTGGATGAGCAACAAAAAATCACACCCTGGAGTTAGAAGCAAGAAAAATTAAGGCAGGAAGCATGACATGATAGGCACATTAGGGACAAAAATCTTGAGATAGGACAAATGGTTCTTCTCTACAATTCTAAGTTTCTGTGCCATCCAAGAAAACTAAAATTACATTGGTTAGGACTATATGTTATCACTCACATACTTAAAATAGGAGCTTTTCAGTTAGAAATGCTTGATGGAATACAATTACCTGGTTACTTCAACGGGAGTAGGCTGAAGCCGTACTATAAATAAGTATTCTTGCAGTTTGTAATAAAGCAGTATTTCCATTTAGATTAGGTTTTCAATTATGTATTCCCTTAATGTATTTCCTTCTTCATCGTTATGCTTTGTCAATTTAGTTGTTTTTTTGTGTAATAAGTGCGTTTGTGCGCCAGAAGCTGATTACTATTTGTAGTATTTTTATGCATAGAGGACTGCACATAATATTTGTGTGGGGTGGTTTTTGAGAAATAGGTACACATAAAGGAACAAACTACTATAGGTGCTATTCAAATTTTGAAGAGTTTTTGAAAAGAATATTGCTTCCAAATGAGGTCCATGGATGGAGATAAATGAACATTATAATGTGAGGTAAGCGGTGGCCATGGAGACTACTAGGAGAAGGCATAATGATGAGGTACTTAGGTGCATAGAAGTGCACTAAAGAGAAACTTGTATCCAGAAGGTAGGAAGGTGTGCTAAAAGGTTATGAATGAGGCGCGAAGATGTATCGTGTGGAAAATTGTGAAAAGGGTCAATTAATGAGGAATGTTGGTAGGTGAAGATGTAATAAATGTACCAAATTTTTGAAAATCTATATAAGGGAGGGATACGAGTTAATTCTTACCATTTTAAATTGTAATAATTTGAAAGAGCTAAGTGTGAATGAGCTGAGAAAAGAGTGTTGAGGTGTGAAGAGTGTGAAACCAGACGTGAGAAGCAGATTTATGTGCAGGAGAAGCTTACATCCCTATTGGTTAAGGGTTTGGGCGAAGTAGAGTGTTTGATAGAGCTAGGGCATGCATTTTTCAACTAGGGCACGTGGATTCAAGCTAGGGTTTGAGTTTGCACGGTGTAGAAGCTAGAAAACAAGCATTTGATGATAGAATATTTTGATTTACAGATGGCACCAAAGAAAGCACTTGTCGTAGGAGAAAAAGGGAAGAAGAAGATAGAAACATAAGTCAAAATTGCTCCTGAGGGAAAATTTTCAGAGATACAGTACCCAGAAGGCATGATAGTAGGACAAGAGTTAGACTCTGATGTCATAAAATGCAAGATCAATGACTACAACCACCACACATCAGAGAACAAAAAGTAATTATACGTGTTATTAAATACAAAGAAAAACAAGTACACAAATGAAGATATGCCAGTGTATGATGATGTGGGAGAGAAGCTACTAAAGTAGATTGGAGTTTACTAGTTGTATGAGCTTCCCTATTTTGGTAAGTATGAACCTATGTACCAGTGCTTGATGAGCAGGGTGCATGAGGATTTCTTCTATTTCATCAGACGCAAGGTAAGGATTACAGGCACTTTGATTTCCACTATAATAGGATTAAGGGGCACAGGAGTGGACCTAAATGGTGACCTGTAAGATAAAGCATCCATCTTGGAGACATGGAAGGATTTAGGATACACAAAAGGTCCATGTGGGATGGATATAGATAAACTAAAAAAGTATCCCATCATACAGGAAGCTGCACATCTGGTCACTAAGTTAAATGATCAAGAGAGGTGGTCCTAAGTGAACACAATGTGGCTACACATTGCAAGGAAAATTTCATAGGGAACAATCTACAACATATTAGGCTACATTATTGACACAATCGTCGAGAAAGCATGCACATGAGAGAAAATCAGTTTCAGCGTTGTTGTGTTGTCCTTAGTATTTTTGGAGATCGGGGCACCTGATGGGACGGAGAACAAAATCTTGGAGTACCCCATGTAGAATAAATCTCTAGCAGAAAGTTTTGAGAAGTACTTATGTGAAGGGTCAATGAGTGGGTTGTTCAAGAAAAGGGAAGAGATGTGGTATTACAAGCTCCACTTGGCTTTTGAAGAGGAGTGGTGCATCCCCAAGGATTTACCTTCGGTCGTGGGCAAGGTAGTCCATTTTGTAGTGTATTAGCACTATTACATCTGACAGTTTGTGATGAAGGATGGTACTTGGATCCCCTAGTGTAAGATGTCATATTCCTTCATAGAAAATTACTTGTAGGCAGTGGTATATCAGTTTAACAATGTGTGATGCCCAAAATTTGTAGTAGAAAAAGTAGACTCTGACTACCACATGTTGTGCAAGACCTATGTCTATCTAGGGAAGACCGCCTACATGGAGAGGTTGATTTCATACATGATAAGCATAAATCCTATGATTTTGTCGATTAGAGATAATGGGGTCACACTTATCTACCTTCAGCTCAAGCCCAAGTTAGAGGGAACAAAATATGTGGAGAACGAGTTCATTCTCCTAGGGATGCCTAAGGGAAAAAATATAGTGGAGAATGTACTAGATCCAAAGTCCATTAAAACTATAGAAGTAGATGATGAAGAGGAAGAGTGCGAAGACAATGGTGGCTTGGTGTATAGAGGAAAAAGGAAACCCTCAGACAAGGTAGAGTCTGAGCACACAAGTACTATGCCTCAGACACAAGAAGAAGGGGATGAAGAGTTGGAGGTTGGAGAAGAACCTGAGGAATGCCACTTTGAAAGGGTGTTCAGGAAAAAAAGGACTCAAGGTTCTACTCCCCAATCAGTATGGAGATCATCGTAGATTTCTCTACAAAAGGAGAAAACTTAAAAGAGAAGGAGAAAATTGAAGATAGACAAGGAGGTGGAAAAGTTTGAGGAGAGTGCGCTCGAATCTCCTACACCACCAAAGGATGAATAAATGAAAGATGGAGATGTGAAGAATGAAGAAGAAGGAATAAAGGAAGGGGAGATAGAGCAAGATACTACTCAAGAAAATGAAGATCTAGCTCCAAATATTGGTATGCCTGTTCCTAAGGGGCAAAGTAGTAAATGGATAAGTGGAGAATTTATTGTTCCATCTTTGGGCTATGCTAAGGACACAAGAAAAATTATCCACACCTATTTTTAGAGCACGGTGAGCCCTAAGAATATACATGGATGAGAGTTGATGGATGAGGACATGGACACCATGCACAAAAAAATATATATCTTGGTATATGAACACACACATGGATGAGAAAGAATTAGATGTATGCAAAGAATCCTGTGAGTTAAGAAGGTTGAATAAGACACCACAGGCCAAACATGTAAACATTAAATCCACTATTATGTCTGATGAGTAGGTAAGAAATGCCTTGGTGAAGGTATCCACAAAGGTGGCGCAAAGGAACATAGACAAATATGCCACTATCAAGGCATTGAGGGAAGAGATTAAGGCCATGCTTGAAACAAAAAAAAATGACTTAGAGAAGAAAAAGTATGGGGTTATTATTGGCATGGCAGAGGAGATCAGGGATCATGTCCTCCAAGAAAGACCACATTTATAGCCTAAGGTATGCAAAAATTTCTGTTCAGCTACGCATTATGTGTATACTTTGGTTGATATGGTTCTTGAAGAGGGACTAGCTAGGATGTCAGCGCCAAAATACCCTGAACAGGAGGAAGAGAGGGAAAAGGCTGCAATAATTAGAAATTTTTCATCATACGAGGCACTACTAGAAACCCTTTGGGAGGAACTGAAGAAAGAGGATCAAGCATTGAATATTTATACAACTCTGGAAGTAGTCATCAGAATAAGGACGATGGTAGATGTAACGCCCATTAAAACAACTCACTTGAGACCAAAGAAAAAACCTAGGAGTAGATTGGAAAATTATGGAATAATTATTTTTTGTTTAAAAGAGTTTACTACCAAGTTACAAGGTAACAACTACCACTAACAAGTTCCAAAAAAATTCAAAAACACAAGAACAAAATTTTCTCTTATCAACAATTATTAGAGTCACAAGGTCCAAAATTTAGGGTTAGAAGGTTCAAAAGGTTCAGGGGGAAATTCCTCACCATACCCACTCTCTAACAGGATTAAAGTTTCAACTTGATTTTTCTCACACGTAACGCATTCAAGAAGTACTTAAATCATTTCCATTAGATAGGAATTTTCCTCACCTTTCCATTGATATAAAGAAGTCCTCCTAACTTATAAAACTCAAGTTATGGGCCAGCGGGCCTTGGGGTGAAAATTTTCCCCCAAGAGTGGGCTTGCGGGCCCAGGGGTGAAAATTTTCCCTAAGGGTGGGTTGGTAGGCCGTGGGGAGATTTTTTGAAATTTTTCCACGTGGGGTGAAAAATTGATTTTGTGCCCACATCCCCGTGGGTCCGCCAGGGACACGTGGTGCCCTCCAAGCCAAATTGGGGGAAAATGAGGGAAGGCGAGGTGGTGGAGATGTTTGGGAGGATTTTCCAAAGGGGGGTAAAAAGGGGTAAGTTGCACGCGCGGGCCCGTGTGTCTACAGAAATGATTTTTCCAAGGCAAGGGCGAGAGTGCAGGGCCGTGGAGATAATTACAAAAAATTTCCAAAAAAAAAATTCTCAAAAAGGATAAATTTTTAAGAGGACTTCCCCTCTGTCGTGGCACGTGGCAATACCCGATTGGATGTGGGATTGTGGGCCGATAGAGGAAACTAAGAGAATTTTCCAAAAAATTTAAAAAGTGCCAAGGAAGAAAAATGTGCCATGCCTCCGCTATTACCTCATGAAGCCACGTGGCAGCTTCTGATTGGTTGTGGGCTGGTGGGGCGATGAAGAAAATTTTGAAAATTTTCGTAAGTCCGAAGGGAAAAATTTGGGCCACGGGCCGGCCAAGGAAAGTTTTCTCAAGATTTTAATGCCAAGTGAAGACAATTTCACAAGGCCATAACTTTTGATAGAGAGCTCATTTTTGGGAAAACGAGGACTTTCTGGAAAGATTACGACTCCCTCTTTTCATATGAATCATTAATTTTATATTTTGATAAATTTTAAGGGGTCAATTTTAAGAAAATGTTATGCACGCTTTTTAAAAGCAAACTAGTAAATTTTAACTTATAAAATTTTGTTCAAATTTGATCTTCTCTTTCATTGAACATGCCAAACAGACATGGAGGATTATTTTAAGAAGGATTAGGATGCATTGGAAGGTAATTACGCTTGATTGATTTCAAATTTAAATTTTTACAACTTCTGACAGCTAAAAGACTGAAAACTTTTGGGTCTGATTTTGCAATGTTTTAAAATATCTCCTTAAGTGTTTTAGTCTACTTGGAATCATTTTGATCACCTTAATATCAATTTAATATTTCATTTTTCTTGTATAGCTTGTAGGGTTGTTCTGACTAATATTTGATAAAAATTTTACAAGTATACAGTGGAATAAAAGATGGATTTTATACAATTCAAAACAAGGATTAGTTTATGCCTTTCGCTATACTATAACAACATTGAATTCATTCCATGCTCATTTAAAGTAGTTATCTTTCCTTCAATCAAAATGTAGAAACAAAAATTCATATTCTATTATTTTCCAATCATGCATATCAACAAGACAGGACAATGCATTTTCTTCATACATACATACTTCCTTCTTCCAGTTTTCCAACCAGGGATTTCAAATACATAATTTTAAATATAACAATGCCATTCTAAACAAGGTAAGACAACTTCCATAAGTTCAATGAATCTTCTACATTTCTTTTCATATATATTTTCAAAATACAGCATACAGAATACATGTCTTTCTTTTCAAATAACATAACTGAATACAGAGGAAAACTCTTTTACATTTCAAATTTCAATTTCTTTTTTTATTCCTTCCCAAAATTCATCATAAAAATTACATTTCCTTCACATTCTTTCAAATCAAAAATAGAGTCTATCTCTTTTTCATCTCACTTTACAAATTTCATAATCCATACATCCTCTTTCCATTTCAAAACATTTACAATACATCCACTTCAAAGTGGGAAAGGTTACAATGGGATTTCATTTCACATGGACTGTCAAAACTGTCTTCTTTTCTCAGCTCCAGGACAGCAGCATGCATTCTTCTCATTCTTCCAATTTGATCATAATAAAGGAAGGGGAAAGGCAATGCTCTCCACCCAACCAAGACATCCAATGAAAAGGAGAATCCATCCTTCTTCATTGGCCCCTGAGCCCCAACCACAATGCAATAAGAAATGTATTTCAACTAATGGAAATAACAGGCTTCCACATCACAAAGCAATCTTTCAACATACACATTTAAAATTAAAAACACAGTCTAAAAAAAACAACATTTTACAACTACATTGGAACATTAAAACAGAACTCAAGCTTCATCATTCAAGCCAAAGGAGCAAGAACTATGGGGGAAGTTACTTATACCTCCCAATGGGAATTGGGTATCCACCTGTAACAAACCACCAATATAAATCATCACACATAACCTTATGCCCCCCACAATCCCTCCTTATGTCCCCCAAAAATTCCCTTATGCCTCCCACAAAGTAAGAAATGCAAGCTATTTCTTTTCCATGGTGGATCTCAATCCCAAACTCCCTCCACAAGAATTCTGATACCACTAACATTCCCTTATGCCCCCACATGGATTCCCCATAGCCATCTCCTACACCATTTCTAGGTAGTCTACCCAACTAGCCAACAAACACACCAAACATTCACCATTCACACAAACATAAAAAGAAATAAAAGCATATATGAAGAGCTAATCTCTTACCTCTCCATGGTAGATTTTGTTCCATAGCTACAAGATTTCAATGCCAAAATACAGTCCCCAAATCAGCAATTCCCAAGTATAAAATGCTCTTCAATCTCCTCCAAAATCAACAAGAGCTCTAAACAACCAAGGAAAATTTGTCCTAAGGAAGCATTCCAAAAGTTCAATAACCCAGAATAAAGCAAGGATTTTAAATTTTATAGAAGAGGGAAGATAAGAGGATGAGGTGGATCCATGTAGGATGCCACATCACACATCCTCAACTCCAACACAAAATTCAAATTCATTCTCCAAAGAAAAATAAAGAGGTGGGTGAATATTATGACAAATAAACTTACACACTCAAAAAATTCCACACCCCAAAGGACTGAATTTAATAAAATTTAAGAAGAGTGCAATTAAAACTTACATTTTTTCTTCCCAAAATGCATAAAAAAGGTCTAAAATCAACCCTTGAACCATAGGTATGGTTGGTAAATAAAATTAAGAGGTATGGGGCAAGTTTTACTTGTCCCACAAGCCTCCAAAAATAGCCTCCAAGGAAAAATTCGAATTTCCAAGGAGGTGGAGTGTTTCATACTCCAAAATATAAATTACACAACTCTTACACATACTTACACATCACTTACCACATTTAATACAAGAGCCAACAACTTCTATAATTACTTTCTTATATCCCAAATTTGATTTATTTATTTATTTTAACAATATGACTACTCACATTAATACTCCACAATTAAAAGAATAAGGAAAGGGGTAAATGCATCACAAAATAAACACATGCAACAATAATAAAAAGAAACCACATTAATAAAATACACAAAACCCCTTGGTCACATTCAAAGGTAATACCCCCATGGGAATCCCTAACAAAAACAACACACACACACACACACACAAAACATGTGGCCATGGTGACCTTGTTGAATTCATCTAGAATTCCAATGTGGTTGGTCTCCAATCCCCTGATGTTTGTTGTGATATTTTAACCTGTAAAACACAAATACCTCCTTCAGCCTCGTGGCCATATCAGAACATCCAACATGATATAAATATAATCACAAAATCATCTATACATATGAATCACAACAACATCATGGAAATCAACAATATCACTTACAATTTATATCAACAACTATATCATCATCATATAATGTCCATTTTCTAGGTCTACTCACAATATCCAAAAAAATCACATGTCTGAACAACATTCATAATATATCCATGTCAAATAGTATATCATCATCCACATATGAAGTGTCTCTAATAATCATCATGCATCATAACTAAATCAAGGTCAACAATAATCCATGGTCCAACATCTAACATCATACTAAATCAAAATTATAATAATGTCCATAATGTAATCACAAGTATCAAGATCAGTATCAAAAGGTGTTAAAGGGAAGTGGGCACTACATCCCCCTCCCCTTAGACTCGACTTCCTCTTGGAAGTCACTAGAACAAATGTGGAAACTGAACTTGTAATAAGGTAGCATCCTCCCATGTAGCTGCAATCTCATCATATCTGTCCCACTTCACCTAAACATGATCAACCTCTCTACCTCGAAGGCCTAGGGTCCTACAATCTAGGATGTAATTGGGCTCCACCATCACCTGCCCCTGATCCTGCACCTACAATGATATCCAATCTAACACATGAGAAGGATTTGCAACATATCTCCTAAGAACTGAAACATAAAACATATCATGTATGCGAGACAAGCTAGGTAACAATGCTAGACGGTAGGCCAAAGGGATAATATGCTCCAAGATCTCAAAAGGACTCAAGAATATAGGAGCTAACTTAGAACCTTTTCCATAATGGATAGGGCTCTTGTGTGGCCTGACACAAAGGAACACCTTCATGCCCACATCAAAACTAAGGTCAATCCTATGCTGATCTTCATACTTCATTTGTCTATTTTGTGCCTCTTGTAGTCTCTGTCTGATCAATACCACCTATTGTTCCATGTCCTACAACAAATCTGGTCCAAGAGAAACCCTGTCCTCTAGCCTATCCCAGCTAAGAGGTGTCCTACACTCTCTACCATACAAATCCTGAAAAGGAGTCATGCCTATAAAACTCTGAAAACTATTATTGTAGGCAAATAACACTAAGTACAAGGTACTCCTCCTATCTAGAAAACTAATCCATCACATACATCCTTAGCATGTCCTCTAAAATCTAATTCACCTGCTCAGTCTGTCCATTTGTCTCGAGGTGATATGTTGTGCTGAAGTTGATCCTCATCTTGAGGGCATGCTATATGGTAGTCCAAAAATGGGAAGTATACAAAGCATCGTGGTCATAAATGATCTTCCGCAGAATCTTGTGCAACCTGACGATCTCATCCAAATATACACATTTTATTGCTCTAGCTGTATAAGTGGTCTTCACCGGAGAAAAGTGATCCACTTTTGTCAATTTATCAACCGTGACCATGATGGTGTCATGGTGATAACTTGACATCGTTAGCCCAACAATGAAATCCATGGAAATGGTGTCCCACTTCCATTCCGGTATAGCATGAGGAAAAGGAAGGCCAACTAGATGTTGATGCTCAGCCTTAACTCTCTAGCACTCTAAACATCGTGACACAAAATGGGCCAAATCTCTCTGAAGTCCTCTCCAATGATAAAACTATCTCAAGGTGGTGTGCATCTTCTTCACCCCGAGATGGGATGAATAGGGTCCATAATGTTGCTCTACTAAGATGTCTTGCATCAAGCCTCCATATCTGGAACATAAATCCAGAATTTATGCCTAAGAAGACCATCTTCCTCTAAGGAAAAACCATCAAAATTCCCCTCGAGGGGTCTCTAGGACTCAATCTCTACTCAAACTATAATGTATAAATTGTTAAGAGGAAGCTGCTGAAGAATCCTGCTCTGTAATTTTGTGCTCACCGAGGTGGCCATAGCCACATGTCTCCATCTGTTGAGAGTGTCTACCACCACATCCTCCTTCCCCTTCACATGATCAATCTCCATATCATACTCAAAAAGCAACTCTATCCAACTCCGCTAACGCGTGTTGAGATTGGGTTGTGTGAAGAGGTGGCAAAGACTCAAGTGATCTGTCTTGAGTGTGAATCTCCAACCAAGAAGAAAGTGCCTCCATCAAACCAAAGCATGCACAACCACCTCAAACTTAAGATAAATAGGTGGATAATTAAGCTCGTAATCCTTGAGTTTTCAAGACTCAAAAGATATAACTCTACCCTCCTAGATCAACACACCTCCAAGCCCTACTAAGGAAGCATCCGTGTAAATGAAAAATTCATCTTGTGGATCCAGTACTGCAAGAATAGGTGTTGTAGTGAGACACTCCTTCAGTTTCCTGAATGCTTACTCACATCTGTCTGACCAAACAAAATTCCTCCCTTTCCTCTGAAGGGAAGTGATGGGGTGTGTAATTCGATAGAAGTCCTGAACAAATCTCCGGTAGTACCTTGCTAATCCCATGAAGCTATGTACCTCAATCATAGTAGTGGGTGTTGGCCAATCCATAATGGCTCTAATCTTGGAAGGATCAATGGCGATACCTTCCCCAAAAATGATATGACCCAAATACTGCACTTTCATTTGAAAGAATGAACACTTCTCTAAGTTCCCATAAAGCTGTTGCTCACGAAGACACTGAAGAACCTGACGAAGGTGCCCCTCGTTATCCTCATGCTTACGTGAGTAAATCAAAATGTCATCAAGTAAGATGAGCACAAAGAGAACTAAGAAGGTCTTGAATACCCCATTCATCAAACTCATAAACACTGTGGGGGATTTAGTCAAACCAAAAGGCACCACTTTGAACTCATAGTGGCCATATCTTGTATGAAAAGTGGTCTTATGAATGTCTTCCTTCGAAATCCTCAGCTGATGGTAACCTGACTTAAGATCAATCTTAGAGAAAACCATGGCTCTATTCATCTTATCAAATAAATCATACATGTGAGGAAGTGAATAAAAATTCTTGATAATTACCTTATTCAGCTGGTGGTAATCAATACACAACCACAAGGATCCATCCTTCTTCTTCAAAAAGATCACCAGTGCACCCCAAGGGGATACACTAGGAAGGATAAGGCATTTTTATAGAAGGCCCTCAAGCTACAACTTGAGCTCACAGAGCTCTGGTATGATCATCCGATAAGGTTCTCATGAGATAGGCTCTGCTCCAAGAACAATATCTATGTGAAAATCAATCTCATGTGGGGGTGGTAACCTCAGTAGCTCCCTCGGAAAGAAATGTGCAAACTCTCTCAAAATGGGGTGATCATCTAGCGATGGTCCACTAGACCCATCCTCTGATTGGTCACTGACTATAACATCATACATCTAACAACCCCTTTGCACACACCACTTAAACTGCATAGAAGAGATGGTGAAAATAGAAACGAGTCTCCTAACCCTTGAAATCACTGACTTAACTCCCAAATCATCTGCACAAGATATAGTCTTGTGGTAACAATCCATCCTGGCCCTATCTGCAAGTAACTAATCCATACCCAAAATGACTCCATACCAGCCCAAAGGAAGGATACGAAGATCTAAGGTAGTGGAGAAAGGTCCCAAATCCACTACACACTCCTTAACTAAGGAGTCTACATAGATCTTGGCTCCAGAAGCCATCTCAACATCCCAACTAGGACCCTACATAACTGCCACCAGCCTACATTACTCTACTAAAGATGGTGCAATGAAAGAATCAGAAGAACCAGAATCAAACAAGATGGAGGTAGAAATACCCCCAATGCTACCTGTAGTATCAATTACTCTACTTTAATGCTCAGCTTGATGGTTCTCAATCACTGCATAAATCTTGTGGTTGCATCCCATGTCACTAACAATAGACTTTTATATCTGTGTTTTAGCCTTGTTGTTAGGGTTCTGTGGGCAGTCTCTCCAAAAATGTCTAGTAACACCATAACCAAAATAACAACCTGATCCTTCCTAATGAGTAGCATCTCCAGTAGGTGCTCTAGAAGTATTTGTTGTGGATCATGATGATATGGCTATAGTCTACTAAGGTCTCTGCTAGCGAGCTCCTATTGACTGAGCTCTAGGTCCACCCTGTGTCCTGATGGGACCCCTAGGAGGAGGCCCCATACACCAACCTCTTTGTGCATCAACTCTCTGTGGAGGTCTAGAAGGTGGGCGGGACTACTACTACTGCTGATGTGGTCTAAAGGATGACTATGTTAAACCCTGTCCACCATGAGGAAGAGGTATTGGCCCCCTTGATCTATTATCCTGCATCTGTTGTATGCGGCTCCAGACTCGGTATCTAGGCTGCTAGGTCTTCCCCTGAGTCTCCTTTGCTATGTAGGCCTTCTCAAAAACCTCAGCTAATGTTTGTGAATAATGGATCTGTACTACACCTCTAATGTCTAGATTTAGGCCCCGAATGAACCTATGGATCCACACTTGCTCATCCTGCATGTACTCAACATACTGGAGTAGATATCAAAAACTAACTCTCATACTCTGCTACTAAAAGATATGCTTGTCGAAGATCATGAAACTCATCTATCTGCTACTGTATGAACCACCATGACAAATATATTCTCCTGAATCTCTCCTCAAATAGCTCCTAGGTCACTATATCATAATCAACATGGAGCTGCTACTCCTCCATACTCCACCAGACTCCTGCTCCATCCCTCAGTAGATGGATCGCAACACAAGCTTTCGTGTTGCTAGAACAAGGACAAAGCTTGAAGCAACTGCTCAAGCTCACTATCCAGGCCTCTACCTAAAACCCACCTATGTCACCTGAATAATGTGAGGTTCGAAGCTTCAGGATCTCCCTGATGTGATCTACAGCTGTGGTCTGATGGCCTGTAGGTCTCTCTACATGCTCATCCCTAAGCCTAGGGCTCCGAGACCTCTCTCTATGCTCTAAAACTTGGTCACCCTGTCCCCTCTGTGGTGACTCTACATGGGATTTCTCTCCTCTATGCTCCTTGCTCAGTCAAGGAGATACCTGACCCTCAATGGAAATTCCCCTATCATGTATGGTTGCATGTCCTCCTACTAAACGTCCGCATAGAGCGGCATTAACATCCTGAAGAGTTTGTAAAATATGGGGTAGGATGGCTGTTATAGCTTGATCTGGTGGTATTAAGTCTGGGTCTATGTGAAAATTCTCCTCTTCCCGTCTATCCCTCCTGCATAGACCAAGCTAAGAGTTAGTTCGTTTTTCTAAGTTTTATTCAATTTCCATGTTTACTAAAATATGCAATTTCTAACTAAGTTGTTTTCTAGATTTAAAAGTGTGCTAGGTTTAAGTTTCATGTCCTAAGTTTTCTATTGTGCCCAGTGGTCCAAAATTTTGAACCACTGATCTGATACCAAGTTTAACGCCCATTAAAACAACCCACTTGAGACCAAAGAAACAACCTAGGAGTAGATTTGAAAATTATGGAATATATTTTTTTTGTTTAAAAGAGTCTACTACCAGGTTACAAGGTAACAACTACCACTAACAAGTTCTAGAACAATTCAAATCCACAAGAATAAACTTTTCTCTTATCAACAATTATTAGAGTCACAAGGTTCAAAAGGTTCAGAGGGAAATTCCTCACCTTACCCACTCTCTAACAAGATTAAAGTTTCAACTTGATTTTTCTCACACTTAATGCATTCAAAAATTACCTAAATCATTCCCATTGGATAGGAAATTTCCTCACCTTTCCATTGATATAAAGAATTTCGCATAACTCCTCATAAAACTCAAGTTATGGGTCGGCAGGCCTTAGGGTAAAAATTTTCCCCCAAGAGAGGGCCTGCAGACCCAGGGTTGAAAATTTTCCCAAAGGGCAGGTAAGCGGGCCGCGAGGATATTTTTTAAAATTTTCCCACACGGGGTGAAAAATCGAGTTTGTACCCATGCCCCCACAGGTCCGCCAGGGACATGTGGTGCCCTCCAAGCCAAATCAGGGAAAAACGAGGGAAGGTGGGGTGGCGGAGATGTTTGGGAGAATTTTCTAGTGGGGGGTAAAAAGGGTTAAGTTGGACGCGTGGGCCCATGCATCCGCATAATTGATTTTTCCAAGGCAAGGGAGGGAGTGTGGGGCCGTGGAGATAATTACAAAAAAATTCCAAAAACAAATTTTCTCAAAAAGGATAAATTTTCGATAGTTCCACCCCTCCGTCGTGCCACATGGCAGTACCCGATTGGATGCGGGATTGCGGGACGGCGGAGGAAACTAAGAAAAATTTCCAAAATTTTTAAAAAGCACCAAGGAAGAAAAAGGTGCCATGCCTCCACCATTGGCTCATGAGGCCACGTGGTAGCTTCTAATTGGCTATGGGCCGGCAGAGAAAATTTTGAAAATTTTCCCAAAATTTTCCTAAGTCCCAAGCGAAAAATTCGGGCCGTGAGCCCGCCAAGGAAAATTTTCCCAAGATTTTAATGCCAAGTGAAGAAAACTTCTTAAGGCCATAACTTTTGATAGAGATCTCAATTTTGGGAAAATGAGGAATTTTCGGAAATCTGTCAATGCCCTCTTTGCACAGGAATCATTAATTTTAGATTTTGATAAAGTTTAACTTGTAAATTTTAAGAAAACATTTTGCAGGCTTTTTAAAAGAAAACTGGTAAATTTTAACTTATAAAATTTTGTTCAAATTTGATATTCTCCTACACTCAACATGCCAAAAATACATGGAGGATTATTCTAAGAAGGATTTATGATGCATTGGAAGGTAATTTTGTTTAACTGATTTCAAATTTGAATTTTTACAACTTTTGACAGCTAAAAGACTATGAAAAGGTTTGGGCCCAATTTTGCAATGTTTTAAAATATTTCCTTAAGTTTTTTAGTCTACTTGGAATCATTTTGATCACCTTAATATCAATTTAATATTTTATTTTTCTTTTATAGTTTGCAGGGTCGTTTTGATTAATATTTGATAAAAAATTTACAAGTATACAATGGAATAAAAGATGGAGTTTATACAATTCAAAAAAAGGATTAGTCTATGCCTTTTGCTATACTATAACAACATTGAATTCATTCCATTCACATTTAAATTAGTTATCTTTCCTTCAATCAAAATTTAGAAACAAAAATGTAGATTATATTCTTTTCCATTCATGCATTTCAACAAGACAGGATAATGCATTTTCTTCATACATACATACTTCCTTCTTCCAATTTTCCAACCAAGGATTTCAAATACAAAATTTTAAGTATAAAAATGCCATTCTAAACAAGCTAAGATAACTTCCATAAGTTCAATGAATCTTTTATGATTCTTTTCATATATATTTTCAAAATACAACATACAGAATACATGTCTTTCTTTTCTAATAACAGAACTGAATAAAGAGCACAACTCTTTTACATTTCAAATTTCAACTTCTTTTTTTTATTCCTTCCCAAAATTCATCATACAAATTACATTTCCTTCACATTCTTTCAAAGAAAAAATAGAGTCTATCTCTTTTTCATTTCACTTTACAAATTTCATAATCCATACATCCTCTTTCCATTTCATTACATTTACAATACATCCACTTCAAAGTGGGAAAGGTTAAAATGGGATTTCATTTCACGTGGACTATCAAAACTATCTCCTTTTCTCAGCTCCAAGACAAAAGCATGAATTCTTCTCATTGTTCTAATTTGATCAGAAAAAAGGTAGGGGAAAAACAACGCTCTCCACCTAACCAAGACATCCAATAAAGAGGAGAAGCCATCCTTCTTCATTGGCCCCAAAGCCCTAACCACAATGCAATAAGAAATGTATTTCAACTCATGGAAACAATAGGATTCCACATCACAAAGAAATATTTCAACATGTACATTTCAAATTAAAAACATATTCCAAACAAAAATATAGTTTACAGCTGTATTGGAACATTAATAAAGAACTCAGGCTTCATCATGTAAGCCAAAGCATCAATAACTAAGGGGGGAGTTACTTATGCTTTCCAATGGGAATTGTGTATCCACATGTAACAAACCACCAATATAAATCATCACACGTATGTTTATGCCCCCCACAATCCCTCCTTATGTCCCCCACAAATTTCCTTATGCCCCCCAATAAGTAAGAAATGCAAGCTATTTCTTTTCTATGGTGGATCCCAATCCCAAACTCCCTCCAAAATAATTCTGATGCCACTGGCATTCCCTTATGCCCCCCCACATGGATTCCGTAAAGCCTTCTCCTACACCATTCCTAGGAAGTCTAGCCAACTAGCTAACAAACACACAAAACATTCACCATTCACACAAACATAAAAAGAAATAAAAGCATATATGAAGAGCTAAGATCCTACCTCTCCATGTAGGATTTTGTTCCAAAACCACAAGCTTTCAATTCCAAAATACAATCCCAAAATCAGAAATTCTCATGTATGAAATGCTCTCCAATCTCCTCCAAAATCAACAAGAGCTCCAAATAACCAAGGGAAATTCACCCCAAGGAAGCATTCCAAAAGTTCAACAACCCAAAAAAAAGTAAGGAGTTTCAATTTTATAGAAGAGAGAAGAGAAGAGGATGAGGTGGATCCATGTAGGATGCCACATCACACATCCTTAACTCCAACACAAAATTCAAATTCATTCTTCAAAGCACAATAAAGAGGTGGGTGAATAATACGACAAATAAACTTACACACTCCAAAAAGCCCACACCCTAAAGGACTAAATTTAGTAAAATGTAAGAAGAGTGTGTTGGTACCAAAATTTGTTCTCCTTTTCACTCTCAGTAGCATCAAAGATATGGCATGAAGCTTGAAGTTAGATAGATCATGATGTGTGTCGTTTTGTATCCGACAAAGTGATCTAACTAGCACTCAGATTTTTGGAGAGATGGATAGCACTTTGAAAGGATTTGATCTAACCCTCACTATTTTAGGTTGTGCCTTTTCAACCAAGGTAAGAGAACCTATATTGTAACCCCCAAATGGTGAAGGAGATGAAGATATCCATAAATTTATGCAAATAGTATGAAAAGACCTTGGGAAAATATGATTAATACTCCAAATATGACTTTCACAAGTTGTCACTACTAGATTATGGAGATATTTTCAATGCAAGGCAAGGGCTACTGAAGACATTGTATAATTCTGATTTGCTTTGTGCATTTTTGTAATTTCTTTTGTTGAAACACAATGCAGATGTAGGGGTAGTATGGGTAGGATGGGTTGTTTAGAATGATTTTTTGGTGGGGTTTTGATGAGACAAACTGGGATATATCAAATCTTTGACAATCTCTACAATACTTGAAACAACCATCAGATAAAATTCTTCAAATAATCAAGAAATTATTTCAACCAGAAGAGGCATAAATGGAAGCCTAGGCTACACTCTTCACACAATCTTTGAGAACTCACCACAAAATCTTGAAGTAAAGAACTCAATTAAACACAAAAATCCTTGATCAAACAACGCCTAAGGTGCCCCCAAAGGCTTACAAGAAATCTCTGCAGTCAAGGAAGGTAAAGTGATTTTAAATTTGTTTATCTCCTTATCAGATGAAGGCTCTTTTGAATATGAGATTGCAAATTCCACTAAACTATCAACTAGAAATGGAGATCCTGTGTGATTTCTAAAGACTTTCAATGCAAGATTGCAACAAGAACAATGAAAACTATTTACAGGCATTTAAAAATTATAACAGACACTGTATTGCCCAGAAAAACACATATTAACTCAAAATCTTGTTAGATTCATCAGCAGGGGAGAGTTTCATGAATAATCTCAGAGCTATGTGATGGCTATACACTTGTAACCAACTCACATACATGAAGATCCAACACAGAAGAAATTATCTTGGTTCTTTGGTGGGTTTCTCAGAAGATGATCTTTCTCTCAGAATTTTCTCGTGAGTTTTCAACTTTTTCTGACCCCTTGCATTTCTCCAAAAATGCATTATATATCTCTTACCACAACAATTTCTCATGATTCACTGAAAATGACATTTAGCAAATTTACAACGAGAATTGCCAGGTGTTTCTAAAAAGATTAAATCATTACGAATATTTGGATCATTATCCATCCTGGAGGCACGTTTTTCATCATTGAGGCATGCAAACATGTTTGACTCATCATTTTCATCTTTTTACCTTTTCAAATTACCTCTGAAACCTTTGATTTTGTCATTTCACATTTTTGGACAGATTGGGGCAAAATTTATTTCAAAATCACCTCAAATCAAATAATTAAGCCATGAAAGTGATGCCAATGATCCAGGAAGGCCAAGATGACACAAGATCACTATAAATTTGATGAATTTTGAAGCAAAAATCATGATTCCAAGCTTCTTGGAGCTCCCATGGTGATCTAAACAAATGGATGCACAACAACCATCGATCTTATCCATCTTTAAATCCTGGCCCTCCATGTGGAAGATGTAGACTTAGAAATAAGCTTGAGTTACCTTTTTAATTTTTTGGATAATGCTGGACACGTGGCAAAAAATGATTGGACCGGGCCCAGTTTTACAACATTTACTTTATGAGCTTTTGAAAAATTGGAAAAAATTAACCTTTTTCTCCACCCCTCTGCCTTTGAATTTTGGAGCTGACACGTGGCATATGGTGGGTCCATTGAAATTGCACTTCAATTATGCACATTTTGACTGTTTTTAGAAAATTGGAAAAATTTCACTTTTTGCCCCACGGGCCCACACCTCCGATTTCTCCCTCGCCACATGTCTCCTTGTGATTCATTGTGGGCCAGTGCTCCAAATTTTGATTTGAAGCCTTCTTTGAAAATTAGAAAAAATTCTCTCCTACCTCCATTGGCCCATCGACCTACTCTACCCACCATTGACCCTTAAAATGTGACACGTGTCTCACCTAGATTGGAGCGGAGCCATTTTTCATTTTTCACCTTTTAGAAAACAAAGGCAAAAAGTCATAAAAATTTCCTTCGGCCCCTTCTTCTGCCTTTTTGGACACGTGTCCTTTCTTGATTCATTATAGAGATTCAGCCACAAATTTAATTTTAACTCCCTTTTTTTTTGCTAAGGGAAAATTTTCAATTTTCCTTCCGCCGGGCCACCAACCCACTCTGCCTTTGCCATATGTCTGTCCCTGATTTACCGCGGGGCCTCATTCCAAAATTTTACCCTAGGTCTTTTTGACCAAAAGGGAAAAATTTCCCTTTTCCTTCCGCGATCCACACTTCCCTCTGACTCTTTTGGACATGTGTCCACCTGTGATCAGCCATGGGGCTATGCTCCAAAATTTTACTTTAATATTTTTTTTGCTTCCAAAGGCAAAAAACCTCAAAAACATCTACCATCCGCATCTCCTCTGAACTTGATTTCTTCCACATGTCCTCCTCTAATTGGACCGGGGAAAAACTGATTTTGAAACTTTAGAAAAATAGAGCTAAAAAACTTTAAGTCCCCCATCGGCCTGCTCCTCCCCCTTTGGTCTTTAGGACATGTGTCCACTCCAGATTGGCTGCAGGGCTTCGGACCATTGTTTGAATTTTTAAAATTTTTGCAAAATAAAGTCTAAAAATTCCAAGGGAATCCGACCACCCACCAACCCCTACCAATCAGAACATACCACGTAAGTAAATTTGGAAAAAATGGTTCCTTGAGCCCAAAAATGCCCCATTTCTTGAAAAGGTGAAAAATGAAAAGTTACAACACCTCCCCACCTTTCCTTAGCCAATTAGAAGCTGACACATACCCTCTGATATCTCAGTAATAATTTTAGGGCTAAAATACGCCCCTCTGACCGTCAAAACATAAAAAATTCTAGGGATGCCCTAGAATTCAATTTTTTCACCAATGATGGTAGATTTTTGATTTTGAATCAACAGAAGCATGATTTCCGAACATTTCTGACATTAGGATTGGATTTTCAAATACAAAAAATGAATTGATCAATTTTGATTTTTCCTCGATCTGGCAACGGGAAAAATGACACAGCCCACAAAATTGGAAAAACTAGGGCACAAAAAAGGGAAAACTTGGAATATTCCTTCAAATTAGGGAAAAACAACAAGTTTGTGAGAATTTTTAAAGAATTTCAACTGTAAGGGAATAATTATAGACCATCAAATCAAAGGATAAAACATTTTTTGAGCAGATATAGATTTGAAAATTTAGGGCAACATGGTGCAAGCTCAAAAATGGCACCAACATCGGCTCTTGCTTGGGGATGGGAACTCCCAGTGAGTGCCACAAGGACAAAACATATACCAAGTACAAAAATATCCATTGGGAAAAGGAGTCATGAGCCAAAATCACCAAAAACTAACTGAGAATTTGAAAAAAATGGTTGCCACACAGTAAGGCAAGCCACAAAACTGACAAAACACCAAAAACAAAGCGAAAGACCAAACACTATACACTGTACAAGCTGTGCATACCTCAAATTTGGGGATTAATCTAAGAAATTCTTTAGATGCCTGCCATTAACAGGAAATTCAAGCAATTCCCCATCTAAATCTTTAATAAAAAAAGGTATGCTAACCAATTCTGATATCAATGGAGTAAGGGCCCATCCATAATGCATCAAATTTTCCATGTTTTCCCTTATCTTCATTTCTATTGTCCCATAACAAAACCAAATCTCCAATATTGAAAGCCCTAGGAGTGACCTTCTTGTCAAACAATCTCTTCAATTTTTCCCTAAATCTGACATGCCTTTGGTGGGATGCTCTTCTCTCCTCATCAAGCTCAATAATCTGATTGATCCTTGATTCATATGGGCCAAGCTTCTTGATCTTCAAGTTGTTGAAAAAAATGAAATGAAGATAATTACAGATGTAAGGGTAGCAAATCCTGAGTTCCATACACCAATTCAAATGGGCTCTTTACCAGTAGCTCTTTTAGGAGTTATCCTATCAGCCCAAACTGTAAATTTCAATTGTTCACCCCACTTTCTTCTTATTTTTCTCCAAGGTTCTTCTAATGATCTTCAACAAATTCTTATTGTTGGACTCATCTTGTCCATTCCCTTGGGGGTTATAGTTTGAAGAATAATTCAGATTGATTCCATATTCATTGCACATTGCCATTAAAGGTTTGGCTCTAAAGCACATGGCATTATCAGCTACAATCTTGACTGGGACTCCAAATCTGCATATGATTTGATTCAACAAGAAGTCCATAACTATTTGGTGTGTTGCTTTCTTGGTGGGGATTGTCCTCTACCCACTTTGTAAAATAATCAGTGGCTACAAGGATCCACTTATGGCTAGCACTAGAAGGATCTGAAATCTCACCAATGAAGTCCATCCCCCATTGCTTGAAAGGAGCTTCAATTGATATAGGCTGCAAAGGAAGGGAGCCTGAAGCTTTCAGTCTTCCAGAGAAATGTTGGCAACTATCACATTTTCTAACCAGCTGGATTGCATCTTTGAAGAGAGTAGGCCACCAATAACTAGCTCTCAAAATCTTATGTGTTGTTACTCTTCCAAAAAAGTTTCCTCCACAAACTCCCCCATGGAAATCAACAACTATCTTGGGAGCTTCATCTTTAGTTATGCATTTCAAGAGGACACCTTCAGGGTTCTTCCAAGCCATCCCAAGGTCTGTGATGATATATTTTTGAGAAGCTAGCTTGAGGGCTCTTTTCTTATTTTTATTTAAGTGACTAGGGTAGCACAGGTGTCTGAGGTAGAAGATCACATCTTTGTACCACTCAGAACTTACCAACTTTGCAAGCACATCTACCCTTTCTTCCTCTAGCTGATTCACTTCCACATTCTGCAAGTTACTCTCAGCCATGAGCTTAGCAAGGCCCAAACCTCTTACTAACTTTGTGGTTTGGATGTCCATATCATACTCTTGTAGCTTGTTCACCCACCTACATATTTTTCTTGAGATCTCCATCTCTGATAATATTTCTTTTACCATGGTGTGGGGAACATAAGCAACAACTTTTGAACTCAATATATAAGGCCTGAAAACCTTTGTTTATTTCACCAAGTAAAATTCTTGTTTCTCCATGATTGTATACTTCATCTCAGCTACTTGTAAAGCCTTACTAAATAAGGAAATAGGCCTCTCAGCCCCATTCTCATCCTTTTGTAGCAAAACAGAAGAAATGGTATACTTAGAGGCAAAGGAAAATATTTGGAAAGGCCTCTTATAGTTTGGGGCTGCTAAAACAGGTGCATGTTTAAGTGCATCCTTAATTCCTTCAAAATCTTGAATGGCAGCCTCCTCCCACTTGATAACTTGGTCCTTCTTTAGCATGCTTGTGATTGGAAGAGTCAACTCAGAAAAGTTGGAAACAAACCTTCTAATAAAATTAATTTGACCAAAGAAAGATTGGATGCCTTTCTTGGTTCTTGGGATAGGTACTTTGCTGATTGCTTCCACTCTCTCAGGGTCTATCATAACACCATCTTTTGACACAATGTGACCAAGCAACTTGGCCTTTTGCATGCCAAAATGACACTTCTTTGGATTAAGAGAAATGCCATACTCCCTACATCTGATCAACATCTTCTCCAAGTGCTGCAAATGATCACCTCTCTACCTTGAAAACACAGTCACATCATCTTGGTAAACTACAATGAACTCATTGATGTAACCAGAAAAAGCAACATCCATTGCTCTTTGAAAAGTGGCACCAACATTCATCAAACCAAAGGGCATCCTAACAAAAACATATGTTCCCCAAGGAGTAGTGAATGTTGTCTTAAGTCTTTCTGATTCTTTGACAACCACTTGATTGTATCCGGAGAAACCATCCAATGTAGAAAGCAACTCAGACCCTGTCACAAGCTGCAACATATTTTCCATATTTGGCAAGGGATAGTTTTCCTTCATGGATGCTTTGTTTAGATTTCTAAAATCCACACAAAGTCTGATGTCTCCGTTCTTCTTTCTGACTGGCACAAGGTTTGCAACCCAAGATGAATATCTAGTGGGCTGAATAATACCTCCATCTCTCAACTTCTTTAATTCCTCTTGCATTTTCATGGAGAGAAGTGGATTAATTGGCCTTTGTCTCTATCTGAAATGGATTAGTCTTGGCCTCAAGAGGGATCTCATGTTGAAACAAGTCTTCTCTATATGCTTTTAGCTCAGAATAGGACCAAGCAAGGCAGTCTTGATATTTTTTCAAGAGTTGGGCATAGGACTGTTTTTCCTCTTTACTTAAATTGCTGCCCAACCAAATCTTCCTTGGTTTACCATTAGTGCCCAAGTTATGCTCTTCCACATCCCTTGAGGTAGACATGTTTCTATTTATGATGCAATCAGCATTGTTAAAATTTGACTCAAGTGCAACAAGACCTCTAGGAATGGTGTTTGTTTTCAATTGGATGATGTCTTTCTCAAACAAAGTTTCTCTTCCTTCAGTCATGCATACCATTGGCTCCCAATCAATATTTTGATTTACAAACTCACCTTGGTTTTGTAAGAACCTTAGCACTTGAGCATCATCATTAAAAACTTGCCAATGTTTCACATTATCAGGGACAACTGGCCTAGTTAGCACTTCAATGTTGTATTCACAATAAGGTGAAATGGTGCAATTTCCAAATCTAGAACCCAGCACTGCCAACTTGTCAGCAGTAGCATTGAGACCTCTGTCATGATACACAATGTTAAAGGAATCAAACATTTCAATTAGATCCCAAACTACATGCTTATACTGTTTCATACGCTGATTTTTTGTAGCATACAGTTTTCTTATTTGTTTGACAACCAGCTCTGAGTCTCCTTTTGCAACAATATATTTCACTCCATACTTCCATGCAATTCTTAACCCCAACAACAATGCCTCATACTCAGCAATGTTGTTAGTGCATTCAAAATTAAGTTTGAAGGAAAAAGAAAACTCTTCCAAACTAGGAGAAAGCAGAACTATACCAGCACCATTCCCAAATTTGGAGCAAGCTCCATCAAATAGAAATGTCCATGGAGAACCTACCATATCAAGGAACTTTGATTTTTCCATCTTATTTTCTTTTCCATCAGCAAAACCAATGAAATTCTCAGCATCTACATCAGCAAATAACACTTCATAGGAAGCATTGTTTGGGATCTTCAATTAGGTGCAACATCTTCTTCTCTCCATAGAGCTTAACAAGGCTGCCCTCAATGGAATGGTGGCATAAGAAGTATCCATTTGGAAACTCCCTCCAACACTTGCAGCCCATTTTCTTGACAAAAGCATACCCCATTTGGTAGGGCAATCAACAATCACAACATCAATTTTAAATTCCTCCCTAGATAAGATGCAAGTTGCACTGTCAAACCTTTCACACAACCAACAACCGACACTTCTCTTGAATCCATGGCAGTACACTTTCCATAGGCTACTATCACTTTGATGTCCAACTCATTCATGACTTCTAGAGGCATGACATTACATGATGCACCGGAATCAAACATACAATTGTGAAGTAGCTTATCCTTTATGATCAAAGTTGTGAAGAATGGATCAACATTCAATTGGGAATCAACCAAATATGTCCCCAAATATACCTCAGGTGTCTCTCCAAGATCTTCTACTGCTGGTGGTGTTTCAAGGTCAACAATGATCTGAGGTGGAGTTTCAACAACATTTACATTTCTTCCTGGAGTAACCTTCTCTTCTTTCAATCCCAAGTACTCAAATGCTCTCTTCTTATGCTCAGGAATTCTAAGCAACTCAATGATTGGAACACTCACTTTAATTTGGCTCAATACTTGGGCTATGTCATAGGGGACACTCTTTGGCAAAAACAACATTGGAAGGAAGACAAGAAGATTCATTAGATGGCAAGGGATTCTTGGCAGCTTGGGCATGAGGAGGACTGTAATTTTTGCTTGGGAAAGTAGAACTTTAGCAAGTGTTTCTTTCCTAGGAGATTCTTTTGGAATGCTTGTGAGCAAGGGTGTTTTAGGTTTGGCTTGAGGCCCACTTCCTTTAACAACTTTTCTTCTAGTGTTATACTCTTTCTCTTGAGCTACAACAACATTCATCAACAATTGTCTATCTTCCTCCAAAGGGATACCACCATCATACTTCTTAATCATCAAAGCTCTTAAGTATTCAAAGTCATTGTTAGGAATTTCAAAAGCTTGCACTACATCAACTTCAAGAGCATGAGGGGGAAGAAAGACTTGTACCCATTTGATGCAATCCCAAAAATTTGCAGCTGTCCTAGCACTTATTACTTCAGTAGATGTTGCTCCTCCTTGTGAGCTTGAAGAACAGCCCATCATGCAAATATCATCATCAGTACCATCATCATTATTAGCTTCACCTTCTTGCTTGTTTGCTTCACATGGAGGATGGGGTAGAAAACACCTATCACACCAATCAATATCAGCAACCTCTTCAACAACAACAACCCTAGCAGTTAAGGGATCAGGTAACACTCTTCCTTCACGTGCTTGAGGATGTCTATTTGTAGATCCAATAGGCCCTTTACCTTTATCATCAAACCTCTTCTCATTCCTATGGTGATTGCCAAATCTATCTTGTGTTTGCTACCTAGGCTGACCTTGTGAAGTCTGCCCAATTCCCTTCTCAGCTCTTGCCAACTTGTATGAGATTTCTTTGACAGCCCCTACCAAATTTTTCACAACCTCTTCTAAATCAGCACCTTTGCTAGCTTGAGGTTTTTCAGGGTTTATCAATTTTACACCATCTCTCTTGAGAGGTTTCCCAATTGCTTTGATATTGTTTTCAATTTGAAGTGCCATGGTGAAAGCTTGTCTTAGATTGGTTGGGTTCTTGTCTCTTAGGTAATAGGCTGCCTTCTTATCAAATGCATCTACATATTTGATTAAACAAGATTCATCACAAGGCCTCAAATTAACAGGAAGCCTTCTCAAAGTTTTGTTAAACCTTGTGTTGAAGTCATGGACTGATTCATTAGGGTTCTTCTTGATATTCTCAAACTCAGATAAAAGAAATCTAGGATCAGTCTTGTCACCATATTGCAACCTAAATGCATTTTTCATTTCAGTCCATGAATCAATAGAATTATCAGGTAGAGCCTTGTACCAATCCCTAGCATCCTCTTCTAGTGTATGAATAAACAATTTGACATACACATCCTCAAACTCTATCTCAAAATATTCCATCATATTATCAAAAAGTTTGAGATGCTGATCACCAGTAATAGCATTGTTACCCTGGAATTTTGGCAACCTATTTCTGACATCTTGTGGGACAGCATTTGGGTAACCATCCATTCCTCTAAAATTTATAGGACCAAAGGTGTTAACAACAAATGGAGGTCTAGGAGGATGAACCATGCTATTTTGTGGTGGTGATCTTGGAGGAGAAAAAAAATGATGAGGAGTGAGAGGTCTTTGGGGAATGGGAATGAAATCTTCAAAACAGATCTCTCTTAATGGCTCTCCTTCTTGATGATCTCTAGCAAATTTTGAGAAAATACAGGAGCAGATTTAGGAGCAAGCCTTTCAAATGCACAAGAAGGTCCCTCACCTGATGGGGAATTCAAATCAGCAATAGGATTGTCTTGAATCAGATCCACTTGAAGAAGAATTACAGTCCTCAATAACAGGCTGCTCACTTTCAAACTCAACAATAGGGATCTCCTTTCTTGTAGTCAAGTCTCCAACAACCTTCCACACCTTTCTCCCCTCTAGCTCTGAGTTTCTTGAATCTGTAAACAACTTCTTAGCAGAGTCCTTGATGAAGAGAGATCTTCTTCCTTCCAGTTTTGTAGATTTGAGCAACAAATTATAAATGACAGAAAGGTAAGACAACTGGTATTTTCAAGATCAAATCAGCATGGAGTCGCCACTAAGGAATTTCACCTTAGTTGTGCAAGAATGCACTAAAATAATCTATCAAATGTTTGCTAGTACTGAAACCTTTGCAAGGCTTTATAAATCAGACCTTCTTCTTCTTAAATCAATCAATCACAATGCACCCAAAGTGTATGAACTACTAGGAAATGGAAAAAGGGCAGACAAAACTTGAAACCCTTGTTTAAAACTTGCAGATCTGAAGCATAGAATGATATTTTAACAATGTAGCAGCTCAAATACTTGAATACACAAATGCTCAAACTCTTCAAACACTCCAAAAACACCAAGAAATTCCAAGAATTCCCTGACAACGGTGCCAGAAGGTGTTGGTACCCAAATTTGTTCTCCTTTTCAGTCTGAGTAGCATCAGAGATATGGCATGAAGCTTGAAGTCAGATAGATCATGATGTGTGTTTTTTGTAGCCGGGAGTTGATCTAACTGGCACTCAGATTTGTGGAGAGATGGATAGCACTTTGAAAGGATTTGATCTGACCCTCATTATTGTAGGTTGTGCCTTTTCAACCAAGGTAAGAGAACCTATATTGTAACCCCCAAATGGTGAAGGAGATGAAGATATCCCTCAATTTATGCAAATAGTATGAAAAGGCCTTGGGAAAATATGATCAACACTCCAAATCTGACTTTCACAAGTTGTCACTCCCAGATCATGGAGATATTTTCAATGCAAGGCAAGGGTTACTGAAGACATTGTATAATCCTAATTTTCTTTGTGCATTTTTGTAAATGGATTGTATTCTTTTGTTGACACACAATGCAAATGCAAGGGTAGTATGGGTAGGATGGTTTGTTTAGAATGATTTTTTGGTGGGGTATTGATGAGACAAACTGGGATATATCAGATCTTTGACAACCTCTACAATACTTGAAACAACTATCAGATAAAATGCTTCAAATAATCAGGATATTCTTTCAACCAGAAGAGGCATAAATGGAAGCCCAGGTTGCACTCTTCACACAATATTTGAGAACTCACCACAAAATCTTGAAGTAAAGAACTCAATTAAACACAAAAATCCTTGATCAAACCACGCCTAAGGTACCCCCAAAGGCTTACAAGAAATCTCTACAGTCAAGGAAGGTAAAGTGATTTTAAATTTGTTTATCTCTTTATTAGATGAAGGCTCTTCTGAACATGAGATTGCAAATGCCACTAAACTATCAACAAGAAATGGAGATTCTGTGTGATTTCTAAAGACTTTCAATGCAAGATTGCAACAAGAACAATGAAAACTATTTGCAGGCATTTAAAAATGATAACAGACATCATATTGCCCAGAAAAACATAGATTAACTCAAAAGCTTGTTAGATTCATCAGCAGGGGAGAGTTTCATGAACAATCTCATAGCTGTGTGATGGCTATACACTTGTAACCAACTCACATGCATGAAGATCCAACACAGAAGAAATTATCCTGGTTCTTTGGTGGGTTTTTCAGAAAAATGAGCTTTCTCTCAGAATTTGCTCGTGATTTTCAACTTTTTCCCTCTTTTACATTTCTCCAAAATGCATTATATATCTCTTGCCACATTTGAGCCTTCTTTCCCAAGAAAAGAATATGCCAAGGGATCAATTCTGTTACAACAATTCTCATGATTCAATGAAAATGACATCAAACAGAAAAACATTCGCAGGTTGCCAGGTGTGCCCAAAAAGATTAAATCATTACAAATATCTGGATCATTATCCATCCTGGAGGCACGTTTTTCATCATTGAGGCATGCAAACACCTTTTACTCATCATTTTCACCTTTTTACCTTTTCAAATTACCTCTGCAACTTTTGATTTTGTCATTTCACATTTTTGGACGGATTAGGGAAAAATTTATTTCAAAACCACCTCAGATCAAAGA
This sequence comes from Taxus chinensis, assembly GCA_019776745.2. Classification (NCBI taxonomy): domain Eukaryota; kingdom Viridiplantae; phylum Streptophyta; class Pinopsida; order Cupressales; family Taxaceae; genus Taxus; species Taxus chinensis. Next base: position 38,090,847 of record CM034148.1, on the reverse strand, counting down.
ATTAAGCCATGAAAGTGATGCCAATGATCCTAGAAGGCCAAGACGACACAAAATCACTATAAATTTGATGAATTTTGATGTAAAAATCATGATTCCAAGCTTCCTGGAGCTCCCATGGCGGTCAAAACAAATGGATGCACAACAACCATCGATCTTATCCATCTTTTAATCCTGGCCCTCCACGTGGAAGATGTGGACTTAGAAATAAGCTTGAGTTACCTTTTTAATTTTTTGGATAAGGCCAGACACGTGGCAAAAAATGATTGGATCGGGCCCAGTTTTAAAACATTTACTTTATGACCTTTTGAAAATTTGGAAAAATTTGACTTTTTTCCCCACCCCTCTGCCTTTGAATTTTAGAGCTGACACGTGGCACATGGTGGGTCCCATTGGGATTGCACTTCAATTCTGCACATTTTGACATTTTTTGGAAAATTGGAAATTTTCACTTTTTTCCCCACGGGCCCGCACCTCTGATTTCTCCCTCGCCATGTGTCTCCTTGTGATTCGTTGGGCCAACGCTCCAAATTTTGATTTTAAGCCTTTTTTAAAAAGGGAAAAAATTCTCTTCTACCTCCGCCATCCCGCCGACCCGCTCTGACCTTTGACCCTTAAAATGTGACACGTGTCTCACCTGGATTGGAGTGGAGCCATTTTTCATTTTTCACCTTTTAGACAAAGGGCAAAAAGTCATAAAATTTTCCTTTGGCCCCTTCTTCCGCCTTTTTCCTTTTTGGACACGTGTCACTTTCCTGATTTGTTGCGGAGATTCGGCCCAAAATTTTACTCCTATTTCCTTTTTACCAAAAGGGAAAATATTCCTTTTTCCTTCCATTTGACCGCACTTCACTTCAATAGTTTTCCTTCTGCCACGTGTCCACCATGTGATTCACTCACTAGGGCATGCTAAAATTTTCACTTTAACTCTTTTCCAAAAGGGAAAAAATTCCCTTTTCCTTCCGTGGCCCGCACTTCCCTCTGACTCTGTTAGACATGTGTCCACCTATGATTGGCCACGGGGCCGTGCTCCAAAATTTTACTTTAATAATTTTTGCTTCCAAAGGAGAAAAACCTCAAAAACCTCTGCCATCTGCACGTCCCCTCTGACCTGTATTTTTGCCACGTGTCCTCCTCTGATTGGAGCCAAAACTATTTTGAAACTTTAGAGAATTAGAGCTAAAAAACTCTAAGTCCCCCATGGCCTCTCCTCCCCCTTTGGTTTTTAGGACACGTGTCCACTCCGGATTGGTTTCGGGACCATTTTTTGACTTTAAATTTTTTGCAAAATAAAGTCTAAAAATTCCAAGGGAATCTGACCACCTGCCATCCCCCTGCCAATCAGAACATGCCACGTAGGCAAATTTGGAAAAAACGGGTCCCTGGGCCCGAAAATGCCCCATTACTTGAAAAGGTGAAAAATGAAAAGTTACAACACTTCCCCACTTTTCCTCAGCCAATTAGAATCCACCACATTGCCAATACCTTATGAGGATGAATTTGATGGGAAAATGACGCCCGTCTGACCGTCAAAATGTAAAAAATTCCAGGGATGCCCTAGAATTCAATTTTTTCACCAAGGATGGTAGATTTTTTGATTCTGAATCAACTAAAGCATGATTTCCAAACATTTTCGACCTTGGGATAGGTTTTCAATTGCACACAAGTATGATTTGATCAATTTTGATTTTTCCATAGATCTGGAAAAGGGAAAAATGACATAGCCTGCAAAATTGGAAAAACTAGGGCATAAAAAAGGGAAAACTTGGATTATTCTTTCAAATTAGGGAAAAACAACAAGTTTGTGAGCATTTTTAAAGCATTTCAACTAGAGGGGAAGAATTACAGACCATCAATTCAAAGGGTAAAACATGTTTTTTGAGCAGATATAAGATTTGAAAATTTAGGGCAACATGGTGCAAGCTCAAAAATGGCACCAACAAGGTGGATTCATGTAGGATGCCACATCATACATCCTCAAATCCAACACAAAATTCAAAGTCATTCCTCCAAGCATAATAAATAGGTGGGTGAAAATATGACAAATTACTTACACACTCCAACCAAGACCACACCCCATAAATATTGCAAATTTAAAACATGACGAGAGTGCAATTAAAACATGCAACTTGACTTATAAAACTGCATTAAAAAGGTCTAAAATCAACCCTCCAACCATAGGTATTGTTGGTAAATAAAATTAAGTGGTATGGGACAAGTTTTACTTTTCCCACAAGCCTCTAAAATCAACCTCCAAGGACAAATTTGAATTTCCAAGAAAGTGGAGTGTTTCATACTCTAAAATCTGACTTACACAACTCTTACACATACTTACACATCACTTACCACATTTAATACAAGAGCTAAAAAATTCTATAATTACTTTCTTATATCCCAAATTTGATTTATTTATTTATTTTTGAAATATGATTACTCACATTAATTCTCCACAATTAAAAGAATAATGAAAGGGGTAAATGCATCACAAAATAAACACATGCAAACAATAATAAAAAGGAACCACAATAATAAAATACACAAATCCCATTGGTCACATTCAAAGGTAATCCCCCCCATGGGAATCCCTAACAAAAAACATAGACACACACAAAACATGTTGCCATGGTGACCTTGTTGAATTCATCTAGAATTCCAATGTGGTTGGTCTCCAATCCCTCGATGTTTGTTGTGATATTTTAACCTGCAAAGCACAAATACCTCGTTCGGCCTCGTGGCCATATCAGAACATCCAAGATTATATAAATATAATCAAAAAATCATCTATACATATGAATCACAACAACATCAAGGCAATCAACAATATCACTTACAATTTATATCAACAACTATATCATCATAATATAATGTCCATTTTCTAGGTCTACTCACAATATCCAAAATTCACATGTCCGAACAACATTCAAAATATATCCATGTCAAATAGTTTATCATCGTCCACATATGAAGTCTCTATAATAATCATCATGCATCATAACTAAATCAAGATCAACAATAATCCATGGTCCAACATCTAACATCATAGTAAATAAAAACTATAATAATGTCCATAATGTAGTCAACAATATCAAGATTAGTATCAAAAGGTGTTAAAGGGAAGTGGGCACTACATCCCCCTCCCCTTAGACTCGACTTCCTCATGGAAGTCACTAGAAAAAATGTGGAAAGTAAACTCGTAATAAGGTAGCATCCTCTCATGTAGCTACAGTCTCTTCATATATGTCCCACTGCACCTTAACCTGATAAACCTCTCTACCTCGAAGGCCTAGGGTCCTATGATCTATGATGCAAATGGGCTCCACCATGACCTGTCCCTGATCATGCACCTAGAATGATGTCCAATCTAACACATGAGAAGGATCTGCAACATATCTCCTAAGAACTAAAACATGATACACATCATGTATGCGAGTCAAACTAGATGGCAATTCTAGACGATAGGCCAAAGGGCCGATACACTTCAAGATCTCAAAAGGACCCAAGAATCTAGCTGCTAACTTAGAACCTTTGCCATAATGGATAGGGCTCTTGTGTGGCCTAACACGAAGGAACACCTTCATGCCCACATCAAAACTACGGTCTGTCCTATGCTGATCTACATACTTCATTCTGCTTGTCTTGTGCCTCCTGCAGTCTTTATCTGATCAATACCACCTGCTGCTCCATGTCCTACAAAAAACTGGTCCAAGAGAAACCCTTACCTCTAGCCTATCCTAGCTAAGAGGTGTCGTACACTCTCTACCATACAAAGCTTGAAAAGGAGACATGCCTATAGAACTTTGAAAATTATTATTTTACGAAAACTCCACTAAGTACAGGTACTTCCTCCCATTTAGAATTCTGATCCATCACATACATCTTGAGCATGTCCTCTAAAATTTGATTTTACCTTCTCAGTTTATCCATCAATCTCAGGGTGATATGTCGTGTTGAATTTAATTTCTCATCTCGAGCGCATGCTACATGGTAGTCTAGAAATGGGAAGTGTACAAAGGATTGTAGTCACTAATTATCTTCCACACAATCCCATGTAACCTGGAAAATCTCATCCAAATATACTCGTGCCAATGGTGTAGCTGTATAAGTGGTCTTCACTAGAGAAAAGTGAGCCACTTTTGTCAATTTATCAATCATGACCATGATGGCATCATGGTGATATCTCAACACCGGTAGCCCAACAATGAAATCCAGGGAAATGGTATCCCACTTCAATTCTAGTATAGCATGTGGATAGAGAAGTCCTACTAGATGTTGATGCTTGGCCTTAACTCTCTGGCACTCTAAACATCATGACACGAACTGAGTTACATCTCTATGAAGTCCTCTGCAATGGATACAGTTGTCTGCAAGGTGGCGTGCATCTTCTTCACCCTATGATGGGCTGTATAGGGTGCATGATGTGCCTCTAGCTAGATGTCCTACCTCAAGCTCCCATCTCTAGGAACATATATCCATCCTCCGTGCCTAAGAAGACCAACTTCCTGTAAGGAAAAACCATCAAAATTCCCATCAAGGGGTCTCTGTGACTCGATCTCTGCTCGAACTGCAATGTAGAAGCTTTCAAGAGGAAGCTATTATAGGATCCTGCTCTACAAATATATGCTCACTCATGTGGACATAACCAAATTTCTCTATCTATTAAGAGTTTTTGCTACCACATTCTCCTTCCCCTTCACATGCTCGATATCCATAATACTCATAAAGCAACTCCATCCTACATCATTGACAAGTGTTGAGATTGGGCTGCATGAAGAGGTGGAAAAGACTCAAATGATTCTATCCTGAGTGTGAATCTCCTACCAAGAAAAAAATTCGTCCATTGAACCAAGGTGTGCACAACTGCCACAAGCTCAAGATCATGATTTGGATAATTGAGCTCATAATCCTTGAGTTTGCAAGACTCAAAAGCCACTACTCTGCCATCCTGCATCAACACACCTCTAAGTCCTACTAAAGAAGCATCTGTATAAACAAAGAACTCACCTTGTAGATCCAGCACTGCAAGAATAGGTGTTGTAGTGAGGTACTCCTTTAGTGTCATGAAGGCCTACTCACATATGTTCGACCAAACAAACTTCTTCCCTTTCCTCTAAATGGAAGTGATAGGGTGTGTAATCTGAGAGAAGTCCTGAAAAAATCTCCAGTAGTACCCTACTAATCCCATAAATATGCGTGCCTTGGTCACTATAGTGGGTGTTGGCTAATCCATAATGGCTCTAGTCTTGGAAGGATATATGGTGATACCTTCCCCAGAAATGCAATGACCCAAATGCTACACCTCTGTCTAAAATAATGCACACTTCTCCAAGTTCCCGTAAAGTTGGTACTCATGAAGACACTAAAGAACCTAGTGAAGGTGCTCCTTATGCTCCTCATGCATACGTGAGTATATAAAAATTTGATCTAGGAAGATGAGCACGAAGTTGATCTAAGAATGTCCTGAATACCCCATTCATCAAACTCATGAACACTACTGGGGCTTTAGTCAAACCAAAAGGCACCACTGTGAACTCATAGTGCCCATATCTCATGTGGAATGTGGTCTAATGAATGTCTACCTCTGAAATCCTCAGTTGATGGTAGCCTAACTTAAGATCAATCTTAGAGAAAATTGTGGCTCCCTTCATCTGATCAAACAAATCATCAATACGTAGAAGGGGATAATGATTCTTGATCGTTACCTTGTTTAGCTAACAGTAATCAATACACAACTATAAGGATCCATCCTTATTCTTCACAAAGATCACCAATGTACCTCACAGGGATATACTAGGATAGATAAGGCCCTTCTCCAAAATTCCCTCACGCTGCAACTTGAGCTCATAGAGCTCTGGGGTTGTCATCTGATAAGGTGCCTATGAGATAGGATCTTCTCCAAGAACTAGATCTATATGAAAATCAATCTCATGTGGGGGTGGCAACCTCAGTAGCTCCTTTAGAAAGACATAAACATACTCTCTCAAGATGGGATGATCATCTAGTGATGGTCCACTAGACCCATTCTCTGATCTTTCACTAAACTATAACAACATACATCTGACAACCCCATCATACTCACTACTTAAGCTACATAATAGAGATGGTGTAAATAGAAATGGGTCTCCTGACCCCCGAAATCACCGACTAAACTCCCAAATCATCTACATAAGATATAGTCTTTAGGTAACAATCCATCCTGGCCCTGTGTGTAGATAACCAATCCATACCCAAAATGACTCCATACGAGCCCAAAGGAAGGATATAGAGATTTTAGGTAGTGGTGAAAGGTCTCAAATCTACTACACACTCCTTAACTAAGGAGTCTACAAATATATTGGCTCTAGAAGCCATCTCGACATCCCAACTAAGACCCTACCTAGTTGTCACCAGCCTACATTTCTCTACTAAATATGGTGTAATGAAAGAATCAGAAGAACCAAAATCAAACAATACATAGGTAGGAATACCACTAATGCTACTTGTGGTCTCAATGACTATGCTCTGATGCTCTACCTAGTGGTTCTCAAGTGTTGCATAAATCTTGTGGCTACGTCCCATGTCACAAACCATAGGCTCAAAGATCTATGTCTTACCCTTGTTGTTAGGGTTCTATGGGTAATATCTCCAAAAGTGTCTAGTAACTCCACAACTAAAACATCCTCCTGATCCTCCCCAATGAGTATAACCTCTAGTAGGTGCCTTGAAAGTCTATTGAATGGATCCTAATGATCCACCTATGGTTTACTGAGGTCTCTGCCGGTGAGCTCCCATTGCATGAGATTTAGGTCCACCCTGTGTCCTGATGGGACCCCTAGGAGGAGGCCCCATAGTCCAACCTCTTTGTGCATCAACTCTCTATGGAGGTCTATGAGGTTAGTAGGACTGTTGTTTTTTCTATTGATACTATGGCCTAAAGGATGGTTGTGTTAAACCTTGGCCACCTTGAGGAGGTACTAACCCCCTTGATCTATTTTCTTGTATCTGATGTATGCAGATCTAGACTTAGTCTCTAGCCTGTTGGGTCTTTCCCCGAGTCTCTTCTACAATATAGGCCTTCTTGACGGCCTCAGTTGATGTCTGTGGGAAATGGATCCACACTGCACCTCCAATATCTAAATTCAGGCCCCAGATGAACCTATGAAATCCACACCTGCTCATCCTGCATATACTCTACATACTGGAGTACATCCAGAAATATACTCTCATACTCAGCTGCTAAAAGAGATGCATGTCGGAGGTCATGGAGCTTGTCGATCCTTTGCTGTATGAACCTCCATGACAAATATTTGCTCTTGAATCTCTCCTCAAATAGCTCCTAGGTCACTATCTCAGAATCTAAATGGAGCTTCTGCTCCTCTGCCCTCCAGCATACTCGTGCTCCATCCCTCAGTAGATGGATCACAACATGAGATTTCATGTTGCTAGAACAAGGAAAAAGCTTGAAGCAACCACTCAAGCTCACTAGCTAGGCCTCTTCCTAAAATCCACCCATGTCACCTGAGTAATGGGAGGGCCAAAGCTTTAGGATCTCCCTGATGTGATTTGTTGTTGTGGTCTGATGGCCTCTAGGTCTCTCTGCATGCTCATCCCTAAACCTAGGGCTCCGATACCTCTCACTATTCTTTGGAACTCTGTAACCCTATCCTCTCAGTGGTGACTCTGATCTGGCTGACTCTGCATAGGATTTCTCTCCTCTATGCTCCTCACTGGGTTGAGGAGATTCCTGACCCTCAATGTAAGGGGCTCTATCATGACTAGTTGCATGTCCTCCTAATCCTCTGTGTAGAGTGGCATTGACATCCTGAAGGGTTTGCAAGATCTAGGGTAGGATAGCTACTACACCCTAATCCAGTGGTGGTGGTTGTGGTAATTATGAGTCTCTATGAAAATTCCCATCACCTATCTGTGCCTCATGTATAGACCAAAGTGAGATTTAGTTCATTTTCTAAGTTTTATTCAATTCTCCATGTTTACTACAATAGACAGTTTCTAAACTAATTTGTCTTTTCTAGATTTTAAAGAAAATGTGCTAGGTTTAAGTTTCATGTCTCTAGTTTTCTAGTGTGCCCAATGGTCCAATATTTTGAACCACTACTCTAATACCAAGTGTGATGCCCGTTAAAACAACCCACTTGAGACCCAACAAACAACCTAGGGTTAGTTAGGAAAAATTATGGGATAATTTTTATTTTTATTTAAAAGTTTCCATAACTAGGTTGCAAGACAACAGTTGACACTAATAGGTTCCAGAACAAGATTAATCTACTACAACATACTTTTCCTTTATTATAATTATTAGAGGTCACAAGGTCCAAATTTAAGGGTTATAAGTTTCAGTTAGGTTTAGGGGGTAAATCAACACCATACCCACTGAACCATATACTTCCTACTATGACTGGATTGTCACTATGGCAATGGATTTATCCCCCACACTTGTATTTATATATGATGCTTTGGGATTGTGATCTAATGTGGAAACCATAGCTTCCACCATCACCAGCGCAATGTCCACCAAGGTCCCAAAATCAAAACTCTTGATTCAGAAACTTTATAATGCTTCGGAGTTTTCCCTTGAAGGGGCAATGATTCCTGACAGGGGTAATCACTGTGAAAATTAATGAGATTCTAAGTTATAACAAGGCCTCTATCTAATTCTAGAATCTCTTCTTGCAGCTCCACTAGGGAATCAAGGAGAGGAAACAAATCATCAAAAAATTAGTTCAATTAGACTTCCCTTCCCCCTTCCTCGACGATTTAGCAGCCCTCTCAAAGGACCAAATTCAATAGCTCTTGATTTCCAAACACCAAGACAAGACTGTCTTTCAATATTTAAAGGAGAAATCTATCTTTTCTGAGGTGGAAGCCATTCTAAAACCCATCATGCAGTTGGAGTTCTGCTTACACGTAGTAGTGCAGAACCTCCAAAATTTCTCACATAAGGAGATAATTGAGTTGGATCAAGATTTCTAGGTGTTTAGTAGACATAATATGACACTAAGGAGAGGGCACACAGGAGATTCATGTATGGGAGCAAGGCATATTTGAAGGCATGAAAGGATAGGGAAGAAAACACGTGTGAATGACAGATTGATTCGGGACTTAGCCATTTTCATGGTTGTGGGCTATTTTAGGAGATAGCATATGGAGCACTAATGGGATGGAGACTTGTAAAAAAAACAAATGCTATTTTAGGAAGAGCATCTACTAAGATCCATGCATGAGTTCGAGTTAAAAATAGGAATATTACTACCAGTTAACTATAAGAGATATATTATTAGTGCACTTGCATGTGTGCATGTTATTGTAAAGGAGCATGAATATTTTCAGCATGCGACCTATTTTGGGAAGTGCGTAAGTGGTGAAGGGAAAGTCCCCACCCCTATAAATATGTATTAATCTGTGTAGTTAGAGAGACATTGTGTATGAGCTATTCTTGAGTTATGTTGTCAGATCTGATGCACACATAAACTTATTATACTACTTATTGTAAGAAGCTTCTGTATTTACTATGTTTTAATTTAATGGAGTATATTGGGTGAATAATGGTGTTAAACATGACTATAACTGGTTTTTCATGGTTGAATCCATAATATGTCAATTATGTTTAGGATCGACTCAATATCATGATTCTTTACTTCACCTCCATTTGAAAGAATGCACATCTAAGGAAGGTCTAGAATATGCTCTGTGGAATGTTTATGTTATTTATGGATATGAATGCATTATATCTTCATCATGTTCACATCCTTCACAACAAACTCTAAGGAAGGGCCTAGTACCTTTGTGTGCTTTAGGTGAGCACTCATCTCAGGATGGGTGATGTTCCAGTGCACCTCGGTTATTCATTGTAAATTCTAGGCTACATCATTGGTTCCATACATCAAGAAGATGTGGAAGAACCCAAGGATGAGGATATGAAGGATGAAGAGGAAGGTGCGAAGGAGATAAAATAAACAGAGCATGATATTTCTCAAAACATCGAAGATCTAACTCCAAAAAATGGTGCTCAAGTTTCTAAGGGGCCAAAAATGAGGAGAACTAGTGGGGAGTATGTTGGGCCAAGTATGGGCTATACTGAAACCTGTTTCTAGAGAAAAATGGGTCTTAAGGGGGTTGTATGGATGAGATTTGATAGACCCAGACATGGCCACAGATATCATGGATGCATGTGGGAAACTTGACTAGGATATCTGGTCCATGCAGAGTCAAATGGATGAGCCTGATTTTGATGTATATGGGGAGTCACGTGTGTCTTGAAGAATGAAGAAGGCACCACATAGCAGGAACATGATTATAAAGCCCACTCTCATGTCTGATGAGCAGGTGAGAAATACCTTGGTTAAGTTATCTATAGAGGTTACGTAGAGGAACATAGATAAGGATGCCACTATTAGACTGCTACGAGAAGTTAAAAAGGTAAAAGTTTTAGAAATATATTGTCTAAAAGGGGGAAGGACTTACAATAGAAAAATAATGAATCCTTCATCATCATGCTAGAAGAAATTGGCAATTATGTCCTGAAAGCAAGACTACACTTAGAGTCTAAGGTACCTGAAAATTTTCCTTTAGCTATGCATTATGTGCATATGTTAGTTGATTTGGTGCTTGAGGATGGACCAATTCACATGCCAGCACTAGAGGACCTTGAGAAGGAAGCAGAGAGAAAGGGCATCTGTGAAAATAATTTATCGGCATTTCTGTGGTTGAAGAAAAGACCATAGTTTTATCGTACGAGGCATTTCTCAAAAATTTACAAGATGAGCTGAAGAAAGCAGACCAAGATTTTAACATATGTGTAGCTCTAGAAGTAGTGATCAGGATCAAAAATATATTATAATATAATGAAGTTTTGAAGGCAATGAAGGATGAGACTTTAGGGTGCACACAAAAATTGACATTAGTGAAGCAAAAGTGCAAATCCCTTGTATCACCACAACATTCGCAGAAGGAGAGGCTGGATGAGCTTGGAAAGATCATAGCACAAAATATGGATCTTTTGAAGGGAAGGATGTCTACTATGGCTAAAATTTTCCTAGTATTGTAGAATGAAAATGGAGATATGACCCATGACAAGTTGGAATCCATCGCCACAGATGTTCTAGAGAAGACTAGAAACATGCTGGATGATTGGAAATCCTTGGAGGTTGCAAATCCTACCATAAAGAAGAATATCTGGAGTTTTAATCCTACCATTTGGAAGAAAAGGGTGGTAAAGAGTAGAATTACATTCTTTTTAAAGTAATTATTTACATTCTTTCCATTCTTATTCTTTATTATTTTGTAACATCAGGATGAACCCCATTGTTGAGACGACAGTGCAGCTTAGTGTGGGGTAATGTTGAGCAGAAATAATATGACACTAAGGAGAGGGCACAAAGAATATTCATGCATGGGAGCAAGGAATATTTGAAGGCATGAAAGGATAGGGAAGGAAACACATGTGAAAGATAGATTGATTGGGGACTTAGCCCTTTTTATGGTTACATACTATTTTTGGAGATAGTGTACGGAGCACACAATGGGATGGAGACTTACATGACACACAAATGTTATTTTGGGAAGAGCTTCTACTAAGTGACATGCATGAGTTTGAGTTAATAATATGAACACTACTGTCAGGTAAATTTAAGAGATCTATTATTAGCACACTTGCATGTGTGCATGTCCACCCCCTATTATTGTAAAGGAGCATGGACTATTTTCAGCATGTGACCTATTTTGGGAAGTACATAAGTGGTGAAGGGAAAGTCTCCACCCCTATAAATATGTATTAATCTATGTAGTTAGGGATACATTGTGTATGAGCTATTGTGGATTTATGTTGTCAGATATGATGCATGCATAAACTTATGATACTACTTATTGTAAGAATATTTTGTATTTATTGTGTTTTAATATAATGGAGTGTATTGGGTGAATATCAGTGTTAAAAATGACTTTAAATTGTGTTTAAAATGACTGTAACTACCTACTAAATTCCCTTCAGCACTCCATTTTGGAATTTCATAAGCACTCCCGTCCTATCCCTCTCCACCATGGCCTCATCTTCTTGCTTCATAAACTTTGTGTCTTCAAATTCCCTGGCTTCTTGACCACTCCCAACAATCTACACATCACTACTTCCACTGCCCCCACTCTCATTCTAGACACCTCTTCCAAACCCAAGACCAAAAACCCAAAGCTTCAAAAAATTGACACCCCTCACTCTACCTAGGTTCTTAGAAGCACCAAATAGCAAGTTGCACAAAATTTGCTACACCCAATGTTACTGCTCTAGACCAAAAACCCAAAGCTGACACCCCTCATACCTAGGTTCTTAGAAGCACCAAATAGCTGGAAGTTGCACAAAATTTGCTACATATTAGCAATGTTGGCCTTGATATGGCTCTACATCAAGAGGGGAATAACGTACCTCATAGATTGGAGTCTCTGAAGAAAGAGATGAAGTATCTTAAGAAGGACCTATAGCATATGGAAAATTAGAAAGGTAAAAGAAAAATTGATGATGATAATGAAATTGGGAAGGATCAGATTATTGACATTTATAAGAAACTGAACTCTTTGGACAGTAGATTGGGGAGATAAAAAGATAGGCATGATCACAAAATGGCTATCTTCAATGCCATTAGTGAATTCTTAGAGCATCATATTTGAAGCATAACCATGCTTAGCAGGATCCCTGAAAAAATTTGGGGGAATGAAAAAGAGAGAAGCTAGACCATCTTGCAATTGAATGCAACTGATCCAATGCACATCACCACATTGGAAATTTTCACCTCGTTGCAAACTATCATCCAAGAGTCCAAAAATTGGTAGAGCATCCAAGAAGTAATCTCACTCGGGCTAGTGGGCATTGTTTTAGTTGCTGCTCTTTTTTGGTCTTTTTGTTGTTTCTTTACTACTTTTATGTTGTATTATTGTAGTTTATGTTCTGTTTTATTTCTTTCTTGTAAATATATTTTGGTTACTATTGGACATAGTGTTTTATCTAGATTTGGATGCTCTTTTGTTGTTCCTTTATAGCTATATTTGGCTATTGATACCTTTTTGTAACAGGGTTATAAGTCCCTTTAAATCTATTTACCAATAATTAAAAAACTTGTTTTTTCATAGTTGACTTTATTATTTTTATCATTCAATTCATGATTCTTTTAGATCTAGATCTGGAATATGCTCTGTGGAATGTTTATGCTATTTATGGATCTGAATGCATTAAGTCTTCATCATGCTAACATCCTACAAAAACAACCCTAAAGAGGGGCCTGGTACTGTTGATGTTGAATCGCAGCACCCCTGAATGTCTGCAACACGATGGGTTAAGACTCTCAGTACGATTGCATAACATGGAGCTTTTCCCAAGTGTGGGACCTTGCGAAATCGGAAAAGCTCTCCGGATGAAGGCCGGTTCCTATTCCTCTGTTCAGATGCACAAATAAAATGTAGAGGGTTTACTAAAAACCTAATCTAACTTGCCAAGGAGACAGGGTAAGAAAATGCATAAAATAAAACCTAAACTACAAAGGTGATGCACCGAGGAATGAAGAACACCTGTCTTGCCAATAAACACAAACCATAAAAAACGCAATGCAAGATCATGCACAGATAACCAGATTCACAGTGAAAGATCAGGAGGATGCAAATGAACACAGAGAGGGTTGAGAATCATCCACAGACATGCATTAATTTGCTCCAAAGATTGATACAACACACTGCAAAATGCCAAGAGGCAAAGTTGCATTACAGTTTTAAATGGGAGGTTTGAACTCCACAAATTCACCTGCCAAAGAGAAGAAGGGAGGGGCAAAACAAAAATGTCCAACCTTTTTAAAGAAGCCCCTCCTTACAATTTATATGGAGAAAAAAGAGAGGGAGAAGAGAGGAATTCGAAATCTGCTCCAACCACCTCCAGACTGCCTTAACTCATCTCATTATGCCAGTAGGTGAGACCCCTAACAAACCCAAAAAATGGCGAACTGTATTTTACATTTTTGAATAAATTTTTCTCACCCAAATCAAGATATCCATTCGCCGTTGGGTAGAGGACCTTGAAGATTTCCAAAAAGTCCAACCTTGCTTGAATCCGAGCTCCCTGTGAAAAGTTATGGCCATTTGAATATTCCCCAAGTTAGGATCTGTTTCCAGTTGGGTTCGGGTTTCTCCTTTGCATCTGCATCGGGTTTGGAGGGTGCCTCAACATGTTTTTGCCCCATGCTTTCCCGACTTCAAAACCCGATTTTCCTAGGTAGTGTTTCTAAGTTTTTGGAACTCCCAAGCATCGGAACATGCCTTGCGATTCTCATGCTTCATGTCTCATGTTTCCCGAAGAAACCTGAAATGTTTCTGCCGAAATCTTTCCCATCATGTTTTCCTGTCCAGGACCCGATTTTCCTAGGAAGTGTTTCGGGTTTGTGGAACTCTCAAGCATATTTTCCTGTCGGATCTGCATGCTTCATGTCTCATGTTTCCCGAAACCCGAAACCCGCATATTTTCCTTTGTGTCGGGTTTTTGAACCTCCCCGACATATTTTCCTTTGTGTCGGGTTTTTGAACTTCTCCGACATATTTTCCTTTGTGTCGGGTTTCTTGACCTCTCCGACATATTTTCCTTTGTGTTTATCTATATTTACCCGGGGGTAAATATATACAACAATTTGGCGACTCAACGGGATTACCTGCCTGCTAGGTAGAAGATCAGTGGCCTTTTAGCGATCCATTGGGCATGGAGTCATAAGCAACCCTGAAACCAACCTGATATCTGATCCCGAGCCTGATACCGCAACTCCTTCTCTGAGAGCACGCTGAACTGTAGAAATCCAACCTAGGAGCAACAAAACCTATGCCAAAGCACTTAGGGAAACTGAAACCTAACTACAACAAGACAATGTGCATACGCACTTAGAGGAATTGAAATCTAGGCTAATATTTACAAGGGTAAAACTTTTTCTTTTCAGTAGTAATGTTTAAGATAGATTCCGTTGACTGGAATCAAGAGTTCTTCTCTGTCTAATGTAGACAATTGGAAGGCATTGCTATTCTTACATTCCATGACCATGTAGGGGCCACTCCAAATGGCATCAAACTTGGAATGCCTTCCTGGTTTTGCCCGATCTGCATCCCATTTCAGAACTAGGTCCCCTTCCTGGAAGGTCCTTGCTCTTGCTTTCTTATCAAACCATCTTTTTACTAAGGCCTGATCTTTCTCAATTGTTTGAACTGCATGTTCTCTAATTTCTTCCAATTCCATCAACTCTGCATACCTTAGCCTCCATTGGTTCGAACTCAGCCAACTCCAACTGCTTCATGAACTCCAATGCAGGCAGTTCTAATGATATAGGCAATACTGCCTCTTTTCCATAGACCAACTTGTAAGGGGAATTCCCTGTTGACCTCTTTGATGTTATTCTATCAGCTAATAATGTTGATTTCAGATTTGTACGCCATGTTCTTTGGTTTTCATCCAGAGTCCTTCTAATGATTCTTAGCAAATTCTTGTTTGTGGACTCTGCCTGTCCATTACCCTGTGGGTAATAATTTGAAGAGGTGCTCAAATAGATTCCATTCTTGACAGCCCATTCTTTAATCTTGGAACCTATGAATGCCAATGCATTGTCTGATATGATAGTGGCCGGCACACCGAACCTGGTCACTATTCCTTCATAAAATTCTAGTATATTAGACTCGTTTGCCTCTTTGAGCGCTACTGCTTCAGTCCACTTGGTGAAATAGTCCATTTTTGTGAGAATCCACTTGTGGCCTTGGCTTGAGTTTGGATTGATGACCCCGATGAATTCCAATCCCCATTGCATAAATGGTTGGTCAACCAAAATTGGGTGCAATGGAAGTGCTGCTAGTCTTTCTTTGCCTGTGAAGAGTGCACATTTCTTACACTTTCTTATCCATGTATAGCAGTCATTGAACACCGTGGGCCAATAATACCCTGCCTTCATTATCTTGAGAGCTGTTACTCATGGGGTGAAATGTCCTCCAGAATCTCCATCGTGAAAATCTCGTAACACCCTTTTAATTTGATTTGTCCCAATGCACCTCAATAGAACTCCATTGATGTCTTTCTTGAACAAAACACCATCAACAAGCACATATGGAATAGCTTGTAATCTAAAGTATCTCCTCTTTGCTTTGCTCATTTCTGGAGGGCATAGGCCTGTCTGTAGGAAGTGTATCATACTCTGAGTCCAACAAGGAGTAGGCACATCATCATTTTCCTGTTCTTGACCATCCTGTAGTACCAAGACAGTCTCTTTTTCATCACCTGCTTCAACTTGTTGACTCAAGGCTAGTTGTTCACATAGTCCCTTTCCACGTACTAGTTTTGTGACCTTGATCTCGATGTCATATTCCATGACACGAGTGATCCATCCTGCATGTTTTCTCATTCAGATCCTTGTTTAGAAGGAAGTCCTTGACTCCCACATGAGAGACCAATAATTGGATCTTGTTGTTTGAGACTAGGTGCTTGAATTTCTTTAAGCTCCTGATTACTGCAAGGACATGCTTTTCAATGAAAGAGTACCTAGTTTCGTATTCCTCCAAGCCTTGACTGAAGAAAGCAACTGGTTGTTCTAATCCTTCTTTGTTTTGTTGTACCAAGATTGCAGAAATTGTGTCTCCACCACCAAAGGCATATAGCATGAAGCCCTTGGAGAAGTCTGGATTGACGAGAGTTGGAGCTTGAGATATAGCCTCTTTTATTGCCTCAAAACTTTCCTTTCCTTCAGATGTCCACTTAAATACCATGCTCTTCTTCAACATTAGTGTTATTGGCTTCACAAGAGCAGCAAAATTTGGAACAAATCTGCAGACAAAATTGATCCTTCCCAAGAATCTTTGAAGAGCCTTCTTGTGACTTGGCAATGGAAATGCTCAAATTTCTTCAACTCTTTCTAGGTTAATCGTCAACCCTTCCTTTGAAACAATATGGCCTAGAAGTTTTCCCTCGTGAGCCAAAAATATGCATTTTTTGGGATTCAATGATACCCCAAATCTTCTACACCTCTGAAATACCTGCCTCAGATGAAAGAGGTGATCCACTGAATTTTTGGAGAATATAGTGATGTCATCAAGATATATCAGAACTATCTTATTGATCAACCCCTTGAATGTCATATCCATTGCCCTTTGGAAAGTGGCTCCAGCATTTGATAGGCCAAATGGCATCTTCTTGTAGGCATAGGTGCCCCATTTGGTGGTGAAATCCATCTTGAACTGGTCATCTTCTTTCACCATCACCTGATTATACCCTGAGTAGCCATCTAGGAGAGAGAATCTCTCTAAACTGGACACTACTCGCAATATTTGTTCCATTGAAGGGAGCGGGTAATGGTCTTTGAGGGATGCCCTATTGAGGTCTCGGAAGTCCACACATAACCTGATTTCTCCACTCTTCTTCCTCGACTGGAACCAAGTTTGCAACCCAGCTTGAGTGCTTGATCGGGAATATAATGCTTGCCTCTATTAGCTTGTTTAACTCTTTCTTCATTAGAGGCTCAATGTGAGGGTTAACAGGTCTCTACTTCTGCCTGATGGGCCTAACATCTAGATCCAATTCTATGGTATGTTGTGCTAACTTCGGATTGAATCCTCTCAAGTCTTCATAGCTCCAAGTGAAGACATCTGGAAATTCTTGGCAAAGCTGTGTGAAATCTGATTTCTCCTGCTTAGTGGCCACTTTACCAATTTGAAGTGTTTTGCCTTCCCCAACCAGAATTGGCCCTGAATCTTCTCTCTTGACCTATATGTTAGCCTTTTCCTTATGGAACTAGTCGTTAGGGTTGAAGATAGACTCCAACGTTACTAAAACCTTGGGAAGCTTGTTTATTTGCAGCTGCACTACTTGATCCCCATACTGCTGCTCTAGTCTGTCCTAATTTCTAGCTGAGAATTCAGCCTCTTCTTGTAAAAAATTGACGATCTGTTGATTGTTCTCAAACACCTGCCAGCTTGTGTTATTATCTGGAACTGCTGGCCTCACAATCACATGGATATGTGGTTGTGTTTTTACCCTTCTGATGTTGTCAACCACATCAAATGTTGCTCCAACTACTGCGAGCCTATCTGCGGCTTCATTTTTCTTCCTGGGTATGGACACAATGTTGAAAGCTTCGAAATCCTCAATGAGGTCCCATACCCTGTTATTATATCTCTTTAGTAGGTCATTCTTTATGGCATGTTGTCCCCTAACTTGGTTGACGATTAGCTCGCTATATCCAAACACCTGCAAGTTCTTTATGCCCCTTTTCCTGGCCCAATGAAGTCCATGAATCAATGCCTCGTATTCAGCTGTGTTGTTTGAACAGGAAAACTGGAAACGGAAAGCTGAATAATATTTGATGCCTTGAGGTGAAATCAACATTGCACCACCTCCAGCACCTTGTCTGCTTCTCGAACCATCGAAAAATAATTTCCAAACTTTTCTTTCATCCTTTTGTTCAGGCTGAATGATGTCGGGAATGGGTGAATTTTCTTCATGTATACAATACACGCCTAATTCAGATTCTTCAATTTCCTTGTATGGGTCAAATTCATGACTCTTGTTTTCCCATTCATCCAAAGTTAAATCAGGAATTCCCTCAACCTTAGTACCTGTTTCTAGATCATTTGAACACTCCTCCTGATCAAAAGCTGAGCAATTTGCATTGATAGGACCTGGTACATGAGGCTCAATATGGAAATTGGCAATTGGTTCTGACCTGATTGTTGCTTTGGCCCCATACCTTGTCCTAAAAATCATGTGTGACCAATCTGCAGATAAATATCCACCGATTTTTACAGTGAAGTCTCTTGATAGACACAACGCAAAGAGTGGCGGAAGGTCAATCACAGACACATCTTGCAGAACTGTAACATTAGGACATGAATGTAGTGTTAGGCTTAACCCCTTGATGACCCCAACTGTTCCCACTGCCGTTCCATCTAGCTGTACTACTCCTTTCAGCACTGGCTCATACTTCAAACCCAGTTGATCCACTATTTGCTTCGGCATCACTGAACTACTTACCCCTGAATCTATCATGCAGTTGTGTACCAAGTGGTTTCCAACAATCAACGAAACATAGAATGGTGGAGGCTTCAAATTTTTTCTTGTCTGGCCCCCATCATGTTGCACTGCATTAGTGAGAACTTTCTCATGTCCCTGGTTTGATACATTTGTGGCAGACCAATTAGCCATTGCAGCTTGCAATAAATCTCATTGCCCTGGGATCGCCAGTGATTCCCACATGGAAATGTTCACATGTGTCTTCTTCATTTGATCGATGATGTTGAAGGGGATGAATTGTCCTTTTGTTGTCCCTTACTTGGTGCAAACTTTTCTGGAGCTTGAGCATGTGCGTGTGTTGCTACAACAGGTACCTTAGGCTGATTTTGCACATTTGGAGTTGTGTTTGGTCTACTGACCCCTTGTTGTGTAAGAGTGGGTTGAGAAACAACTGGATTAGACGGTTGTCCCTCTTCTATGCTTCTCTTCTTTGACCGTGTGTTGGCAGCCATGCCTTGAAAAGGTTGTTGGTTAACTCCACAGAAGTCTTCCGTTTGCCAATTGGCCAATGTGGTTTCTATTGGAGGTCCTTCTTGTTGCATTTCTTGTTGTTGATTCCCTTCTTGGCTTGGTTCTTGAGGCACACCAATGGTTTGCACCATCAAGGCCTGATTCAGTGCACCATTGAAACATGCTGACTGATTGTGGGGTAGATTGCAAGGGTAACACCAGTCGTATTCCTGTGCCATGTTATTTTGTGTCGGGACCAAGGCTCTTGAGGACGTCATTGCATTTGGATCATACGGTCGAAATGGCCTGGCAGCTTGAGGTTGTCCTTGGTTTTGGTTTTGATTTGCAGCCTGAGGTGATGGTCTATTTTGTTGGTATGGGGGCCTAGCCTGGTACTGTGCTTGAGGCTCATATGATCTAGCACTTTGAGCTTGCTATCTTTTGATAGTCACAAGCTCATTTCCAAGGTTCTGCATTTGTTTCATGACCTCCTGTAATTCCTTTGAAGTATTTGAAGAAGTCGATGCCTCATTATTGCTTTGATTTCTAGGAGTTGGAATGGGATTCAACTCTGGTGCTTGAATGGTTGTAGGATTTCCCATATCCGGATAGAGAGGCATTGGTGGCCTTGGTGCAAGCTTGCCAGCTTGGATCAAATAGTTCTCTACTCTGATAGCTGTGTCATAGGCCCCTGGCAGCATTGTCCCTCCCATTGATTGGATCATCATGGCTATGTCTGAATTTATAGCCTTTAAGAAATAAAGGAATGCTCCTTCGGTGGTTGGTCTAACAGCTATTGGAATCCTGTCCCATGTCCATTGGAATCTGAAGTTGAAATCTGTCATTTGTTCGTTAGGAGCCCTTTTGATTGTTGTCAGTTGTTCCAATAAAGACAAATTATCTGCCCTCTCCCCGAATTGGTTACAAAGAGCTGAACAAAGTTGGTTCCAATTCGTAATAGACCCTGCTGCTAGGCTCCTAAACCATTGTAAGGCCTTACCTTTGAAAGATGAAGACAACAACTTGACTGCAACATCCATTTCATTTATTTCATGGATTGCACATGCATTAGCAATATCCTGGATGTGATCAATAGGAGTAGTATGATTTTCTCCTGTAAAATAGGGGATATTCTTTAGCGCTGCAACTGGAATTTGATTCTGAGCATTTAGGGCAAGTGGACTACTACCCGTGAAATTGACAAAGGGATTCGGTGGTAGATGTGCCATTATGATTGGCCTAAGAACCCTGGTTGATGTGAGAAAAGGTCTACTAGGTGGAGGTGTAGACAAAGTCCTGTTAGGTGGAGATGGTGATCTTTGTGGTCTTCTTCCTCTCCTTCCTCTGCCTGGTGAAAGTTGCAAGTGGAAAAATAGCCCCTCTTCTCGAGTATTAGACCTGGTTCAAATTATTCTCATGTGCCTGGGCAACTTGTGCTGCTACACCACTGAATTCTATCCCTTCGGAGTCGCCAGATGTGTTAGAGAACGAGCCTCAAAAGACTAGATTTTGCCAAGTTACACACCAAACTTGAAAATATAAAAAATATCACTTAAACTTCGAAGGACCTAGAGGAGACAATCTTCAATCCAGAATTCGGGCCTTGTTATGTAGCTATGGATCCCCGAAAGGTACAGGCAGAACTCAGGTCATGCAATACAACTTACAAAACCTGAATTGCCATGTGTCGGAACTTGGGACATGCCCGACACCCTGGAAAATCTAAAATGACTATTATCGGGAATAGGACCATGTAATGCATCCCCCAAAACCTGATATGACTGTTGGGTCTTCTTTGATGTTCTCGGACCTCGAAAACCTGAAACCCAAAAAACCATGAAATTTTGAAAATCAAAATCTCAAAAAAATAAGGATACCCTTTTGAAGATTACCCTCAGATCTACCAACTGTTGAAATTTTGACTTTGTTTGAGCAATTTAAGCCCTTGAAAATTGATTTCGGAGTTCAGCCTGGAAGGTGCAAAATCTGAAATTGTAATAACTACAATTTTTTAGTCTAAATTTCATGAAAACTCCTTCAAATCTTTATGAAATGACCTCTTGGTCCCACCGGGTGTGCCAAAACTATTGATTTTGAATCACAACACCCCTGAATGTCTGCAACACAATGGGTTAAGACTCTTAGTACGATTACATAACATGGAGCTTTTCCCAAGTGTGGGACCTTGCAAAATCGGAAAAGCTCTCCAGTTGAAGGCCGGTTCCTATTCCTCTGTTTAGATACACAAATAAAATGTAGAGGGTTTACAAAAAACCTAATCTAACTTGCCAAGGAGACAGGGTAAGAAAATTCATAAAACAAAACCTAAACTACAAAAGTGATGCACCGAGGAATGAAGAACACCTGTCTTGCCAATAAACACAAACCATAAAAAATGCAGTGCAAGATCATGCACAAATAACCAGATTCATAGTGAAAGATCAAGAGGATGCAAATGAACACAGAGAGGGCTGAGAATCATCCACATACATGCATTAATTTACTCCAAAGATTGATACAACACACTGCAAAATGCCAAGAGGCAAGGTTGCATTACAGTTCTAAATGCGAGGTTTGAACTCCACAAATTCACCTACCAGAGAGAAGAAGGGAGGGGAAAAAAACAAAAATGTCCAACCTTTTTAAAGAAGCCCCTCCTTACAATTTATATGGAGAAAAAAGAGAGGGAGAAGAGAGGAATTCGAAATCTACTCCAACCACCTCCAGACTACCTTAACTCATCTCATTATGCCAGTAGGTGAGACCCCTAACAACCCAAAAAAATGGCGAACTATATTTTACATTTTTGAATAAATTTTTCTTACCCAAATCAATATATCCATTCACCATTGGGTAGAGGACACCGAGAGATTTCTGAAAAGTCCAAACTTGCGTGAATCCGAGCTCCCTGTGAAAAGTTATGGCCATTTGAATATTCCCCAAGTCAAGGTCTGTTTCCAGTCGGGTTCGGGTTTCTCCTTTGCATCTGCATTAGGTTTGGAGGGTGCCTCAACATGTTTTTGCCCCATGCTTTCCCAACTCCAAAACCCGATTTTCCTAGGTAGTGCTTCAGGTTTTCAGAACTCCCAAGCGTCGGAACATGCCTTGTGATTCTCATGCTTCATGTCTCATGTTTCCCGAAACCCGAAACCCAAAATCCTTTGTGTCGGGTTTTTGAACCTCTCTGGCATATTTTCCTGTCGGGATTTTGAACTTCTCCAGCATATTTTCCTTATGTCGGGTTTTTTAACTTCTCCGGCATATTTTCCTGTCGGGCTTTTGAACTTCTCCGACATATTTTCCTGTCGAGCTTTTGAACTTCTCTGACATATTTTCCTGTCGGGATTTTGAACTTCTCTGGCATATTTTCCTTATGTCGGGTTTTTGAACTTCTCCGGCATATTTTCCTTATGTCAGTGTTTTGAACTTCTCTGTCATATTTTCCCTTTATGTTTATCTATATTTACCCGGGGGGTAAATATATACAACAGGTACCTTTGTGCGCTTCAGGTGAGCACTTAGTCTAGGCTGAGTGATGTGCCAACGTGCCTGGGATTTTACTAGTAAATTCTAGGATGCATCACCAAATAAATAAATAAACCTCTATGAAGATCTTAAAATTTTGGGAACTTTGAAAATATATTAAAAAATTTAATGAGGTATGAGAAATTTAAAAGATGTGTACTTTTAAATCTTATGTGCTAAAAATAAAGAAAAAAACGTTGGGATCATCTAAAACATATATATTATAATCTTCCATGACCCAAATCATGATGTCAAACCATAAATAATGAATTGTTTTGAGATGAAGGACACAAGGTTGTTTCTATTTTTAATCAAACTTTAGATTTCATAGTTTGAGAATTGGTTTTATTTTGTCAAGAAATATAATTATTCTCAAGGAACTAGAAAATGCTTCAAAATAGATGATTACAAATATGTAATAACTCCTTTTCAATTTGGAGTCGAGCTTTCCACCAAGTTTTTTTTTCTCATGTAGTTGATGGTATACTTTACAAGAATTTGTTGGGAAGTATACTATATTTGACACATACATGTCTTGTTGTCTCCTTTTGTGAATATTATATCATGTTTTTGTCAATACCCCCTTGAAAACCATTAGTAGGATGCTAAATCTAGGTGGATGTTGTGGATGGTATATTTCCTTTTCTTAGGATCCTTTTACTTTGGGAATATATTTTTAATGTTACAATTGATTGTAAAAAATAAAAAATTAGAGGTTGCCACATTTATCTCTATTGTATATAGCTCCCAAAATTCTAAAATAATATCACAAATGATTGAAAGATTGGTCTTAATTTCAATTCAACACACATATATTCAACTTATTCTTCTATACTAAAATGTTGTAAAAAATAATTGTAAATCAATTGAAAAGAGTTAATTAGGTATGCACTTTATTAGAATACACTTTTGAAGTATATAGATGTCTACTTTTATGAAGGGTTTGAATTATTTGGAAGTTCTAATTAAATATAATTATAATGTTTGAAAAAATAATACTTTTAAAAATCAAAATTTCACAAAACAAATAAGAAGAGGCCTTATATCTATTCTCTAACTCCAATAACCATAAAACACTATAAACTAGTATAGATATCTTAAATTCATATATATCGAATACACAGAGAGATATCAATCATGAGGCACCTATCTAACTATGCCAACGTAGTATAAATATACAAAAATATAACAACTAAAAATAAATATAGTATAATAAATGTATTTATATTAAGTACATTAATAGATACCGATTTCAAGGTTCTTAAGTATGTTTTTTTACATATCTTATTAACAAACAACTTCATTACTTTTTCTATCAATTTCTCAGTAATTTGTGGAAAATGGAATCATTTAGCTAGCTATGAAATTGTGTCAGTCTCAAAACTATCTATTAAAAAAAAACCCGAACATTACTACATGACTAAGATATTACTATTTTTTGATAGACTTCTCCAAAAAAACAAAAAAAAATTATTTAAGTGAAAGTGTAATAGAAATAAAATTTATGAATGAACTATCACATGACGGTCAAAGGAACGTCAAATTTTATCTTTAAAAAAATTGAACAACACACTCCATTACAACCTTGTCTGTCACTGTAGAATACCTCTCGGTATAATAAATTACCATTCAAAATAATGACCACATAGACACGATATTGTCCATCCCAAATAAAACTATCTACTATAAAATAAAACATAAAACATTCACATACAGTCAAATTTATGAATGAACTATCACATGACAGTCAAATGAATGTTAAATTTTATCTTAAGAATAAAATTAAACAACACACTCCATTACATCCTTTTCTGTCATTGAATAATACATCTCGACATAGTAATCTACCATTCAAAATAATGACCACATAGACATGATATTGTCCATCCCAATTACAACTATCTACTAAAAAAAAAACATAAAACATTCACAAACAGTGAAATTTATGAATGAACTATCAAATGATGGTCAAATGAACGTAAAATTTCATCTTAAGAATAAAATTGAAAAACACATTCCATTACAAACCTGTCTGTCATTGTAGAATACCTCTCGACATAGTAATTTATCATTCAAAATAATGACCACATAGACACGATATTTTCCATCCCAATTACACCTATCTACTAAAAAATATAATATAAAATGTTCACATACAGTGAAATTTATGAATGAACTATCACATGACAATCAAATGAATGTTAAATTTTATCTTAACAATAAAATTGAACAACACACTCCATTATAGCCTTGTCTGTCATTGTAGAATACCTCTCGACATAATAATTTACCATTCAAAATAATGACCACATAGACACGATATTGTCCATCCCAATTACAACTATCAACTACAAAATAAAGCATAAAACGTTCACATACAATCAAATTTATGAATGAACTATCACATAACGGTCAAATGAACGTCAAATTTAATCTTAAGAATAAAATTTAACAACACACTCCATTACAGTCTTTTCTATCATTGTAGAATACCTCTCGGCATAATAATTTACTATTCAAAATAATGACCACATAACACGATATTGTCCATCCCAATTACAAAAATCTACTACAAAATAAAACATAAAACGTTCACATACAATCAAATTTATAAATAAACTATCACATGACGGTCAAATGAATGTCAAAATTAATCTTAAGAATAAAATTGAACAACAAAATCCATTACAGCCTTGGCTGTCATTGTAGAATACCTCTCGTCATAGTAATTTACCATTCAAAATAATGACCACATAGACACAATATTGTCCATCCAAATTACAACTATATACTACTAAATAAAACATAAAACATCCACATACAATTAAATTTATGAATGAACTATCACATGATGGTCAAATGAATGTCAAACTTAATCTTAAGAATAAAATTGAACAACACACTCTGTTACAGCCTTGTCTATCATTGTAGAATACCTCTTGTTATAATAATTTACCATTCAAAATAATGACCACATAGACACGATATTGTCCATCCCAATTACAACTATCTACTACAAAATAAAACATAAAACGTTCACATATAGTCAAATTTATAAATGAACTATCACATGATGGTCAAATGAACATCAAATTTAAGTTTAAGAATACAATTGAACAATACACTCAATTAGAGCCTTGTCTATCATTGTAGAATACCTCTTGGCATAATAATTTACCATTCAAAATAATGACCTCATAGACACAATATTTTCCATCCCAATTACAACTATCTACTACAAAATAAAACATAAAACGTTCACATAAAGTCAAATTTATGAATGAACTATGACATTAAAATTATCGAACAAGGGTGGAATCCTGATACTTTTATTAATGTTCAATCAAAAAATCATTTACAATAATGCAGGTTGCAATATTTATAGATATTGGACAGCCGGTTTACAAACAAAAGAGAAGTTTCACAAGTGCAACCAAAAATCATATATGAAATAATACACACAAAATATTGTTATAACTATATAACAATAATAAACTCATATGAGAATAATATGAAAAATATGGTTTACAAAACCATATAACAATAATCAACAAATTACCAAAGGTGATAATACAATGCATAAATCACTATAGTAAAATAAGTTTACCCTAACATTCCCCCCCTTAATTTTGCATTGTCCTTAAAGAGATGAGGAGATGAAATCTCTGAACAACTTAAACTTTTCACGTGCAAGTGACTTTTTGAAGATATCTGCTCGTTGTTTAGCTATTGGAAAAAACTGAAGCTGTATATTGTGCTTCAAAGACATGCTCACATATGAAATGTACATGTACCTCAATGTGTTTTGTTTCTTTCATAAAAAACTAGGATTGCAAACAAGTTTGATAACACCTTCATTTTCAACATACATGGTGGTCAGGTTTTGTCCTGTGGTATTCCAAGTCCTTTCCGAGTATGCGACGTAGCCAAATCACTTCACAGACAACTTCTCCTGTAGAAAGATACTCAGCTTCTATGGAAGAAAGAGAAAACAAAGTGTTGTTTCTTGCTTGCCCATGATATTGGTCTAGATCCCATAAAGAATACAAACCCTGAAGTGGATTTTCTATCATCAATGTTACCTGCATTATCTAAATCCGAATATCCTGACAAGAAGAAGTTGTCGTTCTTCTTGTATTCTATACCAAGATTCGTTTTTCCCTTGAGATATCTCAAGATGCGCCTTACTAATTTCTAATGACAAACTTTGGGTTCCTATATGAATCTGGATATATAGCTCACTGTAAAGCTGATATATGGTCTAATGTAGGTTAGGTAAATGAGACTCCTAATAAACTGACTGATAAATAGTGGCATTTACCTTAGGAGATGGATGTGAACGAGATAACTGTGAATCTATTCTCCATAGGTGTAGCAATCAGGTGTCCAATCCATCATCCTAAATTTTCTCGAGCGTTGTATTGGTTATATTTCATCTGAGAAACAAAGATATGATTCTCCTTTCTGCCATACTTCCAATCCAAGACAATAGTGCATTAGCCCAAGATTAGTCATGTTGAACGATCAGATTACGATATTTCTTTTTTGCATCGATGCATCCTTTATTGAAATGCCAGTGATGACTAGATTGTCGACATAGACAATGACAATGACAATAATCTCCCCCTTGACTTTTTGAGGTAAATATTGGGATCATATGGATTTCTAACAAATCCATGTTGTATGAGATGCTCATCAATTTTTATGTACCATGCTCTGGGTGTTCCTGTTTAAGGCCATACAAAGATTTTTTGATTTTGCATACCTGTTGCTTCTTGACCAGGTACAACATATCCCTCAGGTTGAGTCATGTAGACTTCTGTCTTGTAAATATCCATTCAGGAAGACACTTTTTAGCATCCATCGGATGGAATTTCCAACCAAACTGTGCAGCTAGAGAAAAGATCATCTTGATTGTTTTGATTTTAGTTATGGGATAAAATATCTCCTCATAGTCTATGGTCCCCTTTTCTACCAATATTTCTTTGTACTTGTCTATGGTCCCATCTATTTTGTACTTTGTTTTGAATATCCATCTGTATCTAATGGGTTTCTTCCATAGTGGAAGATTGATAAGCTTCCAAGTGTTTTTTTTCATTATTGAGTTGATATTCAGAATCCATGGACATCTTTTCCAAGCTTTTGACTGTAGGGATTCCTAGACTGTAGAGAGGCTCATCAGATTCAATAACTCTACTCATCAAAGAAAAAAATTAACTTCTTCTCTTTCTTTACTACTGATTCCATGGTCCAGGGGTGGATGTATCTGGTGGAGCATCCATTATTACATCTCATAACATGCTAGTATAGCACTTGGGCATACGCTGAACTATTCCCATGGGTCTTGCTTCTATCAGATCATCACCATCATCCCCATCATCACTTACATCATCCGTGGGAACATCAGATTCAGTTTTTACAACTGGTGAAGAATCTACATCAGGTGAGTATGGAGGAGGAGCCTCTGCTTCCTTCTTCTCAAAGAACCTCAACCTCATATTTACTGGTGTAGACTTTCCTGGTCTTTGGATCCATCAATCTGTACCCAAGAGTCTCTTCACTGTACCCAATGAAGATGAGATTTCTGTGATTTCATATCCAATTTATTTCTGTTATGCTTAGGTATGTGCATACTTACTTTGCACTCGAATACTCTGAGGTGTGCAACAGATTGGTTTCCACTTTGACCATGCTTCATGTGGTGTTACTTCTGTCAAGAGAAACTGTGGGCACTCTATGTTCAACAAATACACAACTGTCTTTGCTGCTTCTACCCAAAATGTCTTCGGTACAAGTCTAGAGTCAGGTCGATCATACATCACATCACTTATTCATGATAGTACAATTTCTTCTCTCAAAAGGTGAGTCATCTCTACTGCGGTGGACATGGATCTAGGTGTCATATTAGTTATGACAGATTCTCTTACAGAATCTGTCATATGTGTAAGTGTGTCATAGGAGTTACATTCCCATTTGGGAAAGTAACTCCTCTTCTCCATTATGGAGGAATCTTCTCTTACATGGGAGTTACACATTCACTCCCCTATGTACACCACCTATTTTGATCTGTGATAAGCCAATACAAGCTAAGCTAAGGCTTCCATTTCCACTCCACTTTTCGAATCTTGAGCTCTCATATGCATGCACATTGCTTTACAAAGCTTGCTTGCTTTAATCTCGCAACTCCTACACTTTGGTGAAGTGCAACTATTCGATGCTCATGAATTCCTTCCAGGTCTTCGTCCTACACTCCTTCATGGTATCAGAGCATGGGGACTAGAATCACGTTGCTCACCATCGTTGTTCCACCATGTGGTTTCTTGTGCAAGCTCTCGCTTTTGCATGTGCTCTACTTGTATATTTTGAGATTCTTGTGGGTGTTTCTCGAGTGTTCATGGATTTCTAGGGGTTGCATGCAACTTTGGTGTCTTGTTACAGTCTTTGGCTTCCTTTTATTGGAGTGTTTTATTGTTTTAGATATGAGTTTTCATGTGTTGGTTCTACTAGTTTCAGTGGTGGGAAGGTCCTATTCTTACCCAACTCGGCCCCAACTCATCGAGTTTGTTCTTGGTGCTCACCGATTTCTCTGCTAGTGGGCTCGATCTGTTGCTCACTTGACCTACATTGACTGTGACTCGAAATGCTTTTCGTTCCGCTTGGTCTTTGACTCACATGTTGCTCACTCCATTGTTATCTGCAACATTTTTTGAGTCATCCTCGACCTACGTTTGGCATCACCAACTCAGTTTTTATTCCTTGATTGGTTCTACGTTCATGTTTTTTTGGTGGATCTTTGGCCTGCGTTGGTCATCTAAATTGTCTCTCCATTTGGTTGGATACCAATTGTCGACCTGTGCTCAGTGCTCGGGCCCTAAGCTCCATCCCTGTGGTTGCTTCTCTGTTCACGTCTTGCTGCTATGGAGAATCCAAAACTCTTGCTCAGATTCTCAAGTTGGGACTCCTTTCTCTTCATGAACTCATGTTCAGAAGCTCTACTCGCTGTTGGTTGCTTCCCCACCCTGTTCAACATGTTGCATTGCATTTGGCGCATGTGGTCTATGCACCTCACCCACCAGCTCTACTCTAACATCTCTACCTACATTTTTTTACTCCAGTCTACTCACTTGAATCCTTCAACACATGGATCCATTCCTTTTAAAATTGTTTTTAGGTTAAAATAATTCCTCATTTTTAATTTTTTGAGGCAAAACATTTCATTTTAACAGCATTGTAATAATTTATTGGGCTATATTTTTGCTTGTATTATGTCCTTCATTCGTGTGTCAAAGACGGAGGGCGAGGTCTGGGGTTGGCAGGAGGCTAATCCCCCCTCGCAAACAAAACAAACCCTTGCTAAATTTTGATGTCGTTTCCAACGAGTAGTCACACGACACCCTTTGCACCCATTTTGAGCACTTTTTTAATGCATTTGTAGTGTCTAGTGTATTATTCCATCAGTTGCGGGAAACGTTTTAATGGACTCGTTGCTCGTTTTTTAGCACTTCCTTGGTCAAAGTTGCATGATTTTTCACACACTACGTGATGGCATTGCCAATTTTGTAAATGCACTACTTTTATAAAGTGCTGCATTCTGGGGGGGTTGATTGTACTCTTGGGCCTACACACACAGATGCATTATCGGCTGAGTCCGACGTCTTGCTTTTGTGCATCTTGCATTTTTCATCATGGAGAGTTCTCTTTCTAGATGTGAGCATCGTAGGATCACCTTATAGCCTCCACCACTTCTCATCAGGAGAGAGACCTATTCAGCTTGGCATGATTCCATGGAACACTACTTCACCTATGAGGGTCTTTCAGCCTTATTACTTGGGCCAGTTCCTACAC
Organism: Taxus chinensis; assembly: GCA_019776745.2. Lineage (NCBI taxonomy): Eukaryota > Viridiplantae > Streptophyta > Pinopsida > Cupressales > Taxaceae > Taxus > Taxus chinensis. The sequence goes on along the minus strand of CM034148.1, from coordinate 38,059,979 downwards.
CCGCTGATCATCGTCATCTAGAGGACTTCCTTGACACTTGTGACCATGTATTTGGTCACATGATGTTGCACGTCTCTCGTTCTCTTTGGTTTCACGTGGCAGACTCAAATCCACCTCACCGTGTCTAGAGCATTCTTCAGTCCCTCTATGGAGATCCTTCACATACTTCCGCCATTGTTTTTGTTGTTGATTCAATTGTCTCCTCCATTTCTTCATGTGATGACAGTTCCACTTACACAGACTCACTTGGTTCTACTTCTGATGACAAGGATTGTGCATCCAGTTTTGATGTCGAGAGTACTACAGAGGACTCTTCTCCTCTTTCTCTCACTATTCCAGACATTGTTATCACCCCCCACATCTTATCAGATATCGAGCAATATCATACTCAGTCTCACACCGTCATTACACCCACCTCCTTTCCACTTCCAGTGTGTGAGGCCCATTTCACTCCTCTACCTTCATTGGATGACTCATACCTATTTGACATCGCTCTTCTGTTTGTTGAGCCCCCTCATTAGGAAGAGTATCTGCCTGACCTTAGTCATCTTTTCACAAATTCCACTTGTGATCCTCTACATGTTCCTCATCCATCTACAGGTGTTTCAGAGGAGTTCATTATCTCCATTTTTGGGAGTGCCCCTTCTAGGAATCATGTCAATTCCACATTTCTAGAGACCTTCATTGATCCACTCTCGGCTATGGATCCCTTTTCTATTGTGGAGGATTTTTTTTTTCCTCCACATTACTTGCACATCATTTCTGTAGGTATTCCTCTTTTTTACTCTGACAATTTCTACGCATGTGGAATTACCTTCGGGTTCCTTGGCACTCACTCACTAGACCTATATCACACTTTCGTACACTAGACTCAGAGTTTTTCGTGTATACTTCCTTTAGTTTCCTTAGTGGAGTGGGAAGACTTCCAACACATAATTTTTGTCCTTTCTAAGGGTAGGCACACAGTTCATTGTGGGTGGCTCTTCTTCAGTCTAGAGGCTAGAGGATCTCGTCATTAGACATTCTTCTAGGAGACCTCCTAGAGCTGTAGAGTTTGATCCAGTCCATGGAATCTTCTACATTCCTCTCATCTCCCTCTTCTTCTCTCTTCTTCTTCTTTCCAAGAGATTGCCTCTTTGTACATGGGTACCTTTATCAGGCTCTATCTAGAGCTGGGACTCATATTTGGCATCATTCTTAGAATTAGAGAGTGTTTTTAATTCTCTTTTGGGGTGGATGTTTTTTCCCACTAGTTTTTCTCAAATCACTGATAGTCGACTTGGCTGAGCCTTCTTGTACATGGGTACCTCATCAGGCTTTGTGCCGGGACCCATTTCTCATTTCTGACTTGCCACCTCGTCCTAAGTTATGATGAAAGGGGGGGTGTTGGTGTCCAGTGTGGCATTTTTATTCTTCAACTTATTTAGATGTGTATTGCCACCGCACCAGGTGATTCATCTCACTTAGGTGAGATCATGGATCTTAGGTGTCATATTAGTTATGATAGATTCTCTTACATGAATTTGTCATATGTGTAAGTGTGCATCATAGGAGTTACATTCCCATTTGGGAAAGTAAGCTCCTCTTCTCCATTATGAAGGAATATCTTCTCTTACATGGGAGTTACACATTGACTCCCCTATGTACACACCTATTCCTGATCTATGATAAGCAATGGAGGTATGGGCTAGTTTTCCATTTTCCCTTAATGTAGGGTCATTGCTTTTCGGTGGTGGAGTTCTTGCTTCAATCTTGAAGCTACGCCATATCCGCATGCACAATGTGCTCGAGTGCTGAGCACAAATTCCTCTAGCTTCGTCATTCCTCTAAACTCAGGCCGATGTAGTTCTCCCATAAACTAGGAAGAATATGAAGGTTAAACTGAGTTCGTGGGTGTTAGACATGATTGAGTCTAGTTCTATTTAGGCATGGTCTTCAGGTCATTTAGGTACTGGTTGAGTTTAGCTCATTTAGAATCCATGACATTTAGGTTGAACAGGCATGGGTGAATTGAGGCTTGATTCCCATGGTTGTATTTAGGTCATCATAGGCATGGTTGAGTTTAGGTCAATTCAGGCAACGGTGAGGTGAAAGGCAAATTTCTTCTGAAAATGTAGTTACTAGATGGTCTCCTCTTGTATAGTGTGTTATCCCGTAAAATTGACAAGGGCAATTTTATCGATAACCATACCAAAAATTTTGTTTCGATCCCTCGTTAGGGATCCCTTCGCGTTCGAAACGTTGTAAAATCCCTTCCCGGGAAATCTAGTTTTTGAACTTAGTCTTTTTGAGCCTTTTTTGGCTGGGCGCATGGATTTTCCTTGCAACACCAACTTTTGGTGCGCCCCCTTAAAAGCCTTTGGCGCATGGTTTTTCATGTTAACACATCTTTTAGTGCGCCAAGGGATCGGTGCGCCAAAGGCATGCGCCTGTGTTGACATCTTGTTGCGCCACCTTTTGGTGCGCCAAAGGGCGCACATAATATCATCTGCAACACCAAGTTTTGGTGCGCCAAAGGGCGCACATAACTTCGTGTCGACAATGCATTTGGTGCGCCAAAGGTGCGCTCATTCTTCTGATTGTCAAATACTTCCGTGCGCCAAAGGGCGCACGCTTTCCCCTGTCGACAGAAACTTTCATGCGCCATTTCAAAAGTGGTTGGCGCATTGATGACAAGTTTTTCTATATATATCAGTGCGCACGTCCAATGTCATTTTCATTCCTTTTTGATCGAAGCACGTGATCGCTCTGGACTTGTCAGCTCTGCTCTGTCGTTTTCATCGCCCTGTGGACCCACTCGCCAAACTTTTTGATATATATTCGAGGTAAGAGGTTCTCCTGGTTTGTTTTCAAAGCGTTGTGTGCTTGGTCTGTGTTTTCTTCCTTCGAGTTATTTCTTTCATGGGTCTGAGTTGTTAGCTTGCGTGGTCTGTGTTTTAGTGACTAGTCGGTCTTAAATGAAATTTGTTGAGGTTTGTTTTCTCCCCTGTGCTTTGTCCATCACGTTTCTTCTTTTCCTCCTCCTCTCCCTCCCTCTTTCCAGATCTGCTGGAAGGGGGTGTGTTTTGAAAGCGCTTGGTCTGAAAATCCTTTTTGTAAAAAACCTTATATGACCAAGCCTAACTTTTGAAGTGGAGGAAAGAATTGAAAAATGGTTGAGCATGATTAGAGTGTTTTCCATGGCGCACTGGTGCGTCTTGTTGCACTAAAGACAGTTGCGCCCCTCGGCGCATCTACCACGCCTTGTTACATGAGCAAAAACCCGCGCCAATGGCGCAACCCTTTCGTGCCTGCTGCAGTCATGAATTCATGCGCCCTTAAAGCGTGCCCTCTGTGCACGTGCTACAAGTGCCAATCCCGCGCTTTCTTAAAAACCTTTTGGCGTGCCTTCTTCATCCATGTTACATCCCGCTTTCATGCGCCAATCGGCGCACCCAGCTCCTCATGTAACACAAGCTTTATTTGCGCAAGTATAAAGCTAGATAAGGCGCGGGTGCATCCTCCATTGCAGTAACATCATGTTGTGTAAACCCTTCATGCGCCGCGCCATATCCCTTTGGCGCACCATTTGTTAATGTTACACAATCTTCCCATGCGCCAAAGGGCGCACCGAACCTCAATGTAACACGCATTTCCTGTGCGCCCTTCTATAAAATGCAATCTGCTTCATCCATGCGCCATGCGCCTTTGGCGCCAGTTTAACCTCTGCAACATTCCTTTTCTGTGCGCCTTATCTATTTGGCCTGCCAGTTGCATTTTTCATGTGCCCTGCGCCCTGAGCCTTAAAATCTCTAACTCTTTCTTCTGCTAGCATTCCAATGGAAGATCAAATGACTAATTCAACCTTTTTGGATTGGGTCTCACTTCTTCTTCATGCAGATCAGCAACTGAGTTCAAAAGAACACATGTCTACGTCAAGCAAGAAACCCACCAAACCAAGAGGAAAGGCTAAGCTGACAGAAGAAGAGATGAAATACAAATATCAGAGGGTCAGGATGCCCGAATCACAGGCTGAGTGCAGTATGGATGTCAGAGACTCTGAATTGGGTCACATTGACATGGAGGAATTCTGGGTTAGAACTCAGAAAGTTACAAGAAGTCCATGGATGGACAAGTTAATAGGCAGTGCCCTGCACTTCGCCGGAGGAATCCCCGTCAGCGCTGTCAACAACGAATTCATGATGGTGATTGCCCAATGTTACAACAAAGACACAAGATGTGTCGAGAATAGCAAGGGCGAGGTAGTCATAAACCTTACTGCCCGTCGCTTTGAGTTAATGCTTGGCATCCCTCACCACCGGAACTATGTGGCTGTTAGCCAACGAGAATGCATCAAGGCCTGGGAAGACAACGAAGACCAGTGCATGCAGTTGATGAATGAGGTCTACCTGAAGAATAAGAAGGTGGTGACCCGGTGGCCTCAGACTATCCACCGCAGTGATTTCTCAGAGGAACTCAGTGATACTATCACTTTCCTGAGCAGAGTCTTCGGGCTTTCAGATGCCCACTACTTCCATAAGTGGATGCTGCGGTACCTGGAGACAATGAATAAGAATTTGCCCGATCAGCGCTTTTGCTGGGGGGAAATAATAAGCAGCACCATATCTGAGCAACTACAACAGTTCGCCACAACAGGAGTGTTCCATATGAACTCCTATGTAGTCTACGCTGCAGCATCGGTGAGGGATTATCCGGGGCTGAACCGAAGTGGAGTATGGCCTCAGGCCAAGATATTTGATTACTACCCAGAGCTGAGGCTGGAGAATAGCATCCAACATTTCGCAAAAGTTAACGATGCATTCTTCTATCATGTCATTTGCCTGCTGAGGCCAAACATGACTCATAGCCGGACGACCAAAAACATAGTGGCAGTCACAGGAGAAATGGGGGGCCCTGTTCACCCAATTTCCCACGTTCACCTATCTGAGGGCTGCCAACTTTTTGGGAGAGCCAACCAGGCTACCAAGGTATGCTGGACCTAAGCTGATTCTACTAGAACTATCAAGACAGCTGGTCACATACCATGAGAAGTGCCTCAAAAGAAAGAAGGGTGGAACTCCTTTCCCCCTCACAGTGGGCCGATACACATGCTCTACCCACCATAAGGCGAAGGAAATGTTCGCAGAAGCTGGAGCTACTCAACTTGAAGCATGACTTCCCAGCCAGGCCTACCTTCGACCCAAGAAGCTGCCTGCCAAAAGCGAAGCTCGATCCGATCCATGTCCCTCAAATTGAGGATATTTACATTGACGTTCTCCATGAGGCGGAACTCAGAAGAAAGGATCACTCTCGCTTGGCATTGGCAGAAATCATCCAATACGGAGTGGCCATTGTCCCCGAAGGCTTCCAGACTACGGAAGATGAAGTAGATAAGGTGTATAATGACAGAGATGGGGACAATTGGCCCTTCCCGGCCATTGACAGGAAGCAAGGCTCCTCAAACAATTGAGGAGAGGGTCAAGGAGACTATGCGGAGAACAGAGCATTGGTGCCGCATGAACGGGCTAATCTACCTCGGGTAGATTTCACAACTTCCCCTTTGGGCAATGCACCTCCAAGGTCAAAGAAGCAGCTGAAAGGCAAAGGTGTAGAAGGTGAACCTAGCACCATTCAGGAGGAAGCCCCTGAAAGTCCTCTTCCCTCAGAGCCAGAACAAGTTATAACTCTGGATTCGAGAGAATTGACAGAGGATAGTCCTATACGCCCATCCACCCAGGATGTCGGCGTCGCTACAACTTCAGAGGTCCCTTCTATCCCTTCTTCTTCTCTTCCTTCCCCTCCTCGAGTGACTCAAACGACCACCCCTTTGGTCGTGTCCTCTGCCCCTTCTTCTACCCTTTCCCCTGCCTCTTCATCTATCTTCTCCTCCCTCGCTGATTTGTCTTCCTCTATTTCTTCCCTCATCTCCGAGCTCCCTTCCCTTCCTATGTCTTCTGCAGTTGCGGTTTCCCTTCCTCCCGTGGACATTTCTTCGGCTATTCTTTCAATGCCGCCGCCGCGTGTCTCCACGTTTTTCCCCTCTTCTACCGTTGCTGCCTCCCCCTCTGTCTCTGGTCCTTCTTCCATAGGACCAGCTTGGATCTCTCAGCAGCTGAGCCAACAAAAGAGGAAAGTCCCCATCGCTCCGATGGACTTTTCGGTCATTCCAGCTAAAGGAGCAAAGAAGCACAAGCCTGTTACACGCTTCTCTCAAGAGCGCTGCAGTGAGAGAGTCATGGAAATAGCTTACCCCGACCCCCTCAAAGAGAAAGAAGATCTGTCTCCGACAGATTTCACAGTGACCCAAGTCACAATGGGGACATCTTCTGAAAGTCTCCAGGGGAAGCTCTTTCCGCAGTTGATGCACTCTGCAAAAAGCTTCAGGAAACAAAAGAAGAGAAAAGGCTACTGAAGGAGCAGAACAAATACCTGCTTCAAGCCTTACAGAAGATGGGAAGTGCACCTCCCACAACTGCCGCCGAGACTCCTGAGCTGCTCAGTCAGGAGAAGATCAATGAGTATTCAAAGATCGGCGAGCAGGGTATGGCTGTTTCTGCTTGGAGGAGCCAGATCCTCAAGGATAGTGAAAGAGTGATCGCCGAGTATATCAATTTATACCTGAACATCGAGAAGGCGAATAAGGAACTCCAAGCATTAGCAGGTCCAATATCAAAAGAGTTAGAACATGCTAGACTCCAGCATGAGACCTTCCAACAAATGTTCGACTGTTCAGTCGAAGATCTGGTCAAGTTCGGAGTCTTCGGTCATCCAAGGGCCCTCAACAAAACCATGTCCACTCTGGACTATCGGATAGATCAGCTGGAATTTGTTTCAGAAAAGATAGACAAGGTAAAGGAAGAGGCCCTGGATGCAATGCACCAAATGGAGAAAATTGTTCTCGCCATGACTCCAGGGTTGCTCACTCCTTCCCTTACCTTGAGATCAGCTGATGACACTATCCGGATCTTCAAGGAGATAGCTTCTCAAGGGACAGGGCCAGAAGGTCACATTCGACACTCGAATCTATCAACAACCTACTGGCCTGTAGGGACTTCATCGGGTTCCTTATCGAGGCGGAGAAAGATTATTCCAAACTCCCGGAAAAGCTCATAGACGAGCGGGAGACTTGCGAAGCAATCAGTGAACGGCACAAGGATCCATCACAGGATCAATTTGGGCCGATGATTAGCAAGTTTTTGGAATACCGCGCTCAGTTCCACATATCATCACCTGAGTAGCATCAGAAACAGGCAACCCCTTTTCGGCCACAGGATGATGATGATGAGTAGCTTCTTCTTCTTCTTCTTCTTCTTCTTCTTCTCTCTATTCTCCGACTTTCTTTTCGAAATGTCTAAAATGTGTTGACACAAATGATGACATCATCCATGTTGCATCATGGGATGATGTCATCCATCCAAGTTGTCAAAGTCAACATGACTTTTAGATATTTTGTAAATATCTTTGTAAATAAGTGGTTGGCTCCATTTTGCCTTCTCTCTCCCTCATCTTCTATAAATATGGAATACTTGTTGTATTCAAAAAAGGGTGAACATTTTTTAGATAGAAATAGAAGTGAGGAGAGAAAGACTTTGAGCTTTCTTGTAACAGAAAGAACAGTAATACAATTATTCAGACTTTGTGCTCAATAGCTCTGCTATACATTAGATCTTTCTTACGTTAGATCTGTATGTGTTTAATCTGTTGGATTCATATCTACTTTTCTGTCATTTGTTTATCAGTATTGCTTTGTTTATTTATGCAAGTAGGTTTGGCTCTGTTTACTACCAAACCAAAAACATAAATCTTCTGACCCTTCTGCTTTGGAATTCATTTCTTTTCTTCCTTCGGATCTGTTCTTTCTCTTCTCCCTCTTTCATTCCTTTCTTTTCGCAGCCTAGAAACACTCTACTGGGATGAGATCCCAACCCCCGAAGGCAGAATCTGTGAGACTTGCATAGGTTCCTGCTAGTAGAAATAGCAATAAACCAGTTTCGCTTTGCTGTCTCAAAGAGGGGCTAAGCCCTGCACACTGTTGGCTCGTCTATCCATAGATCTGTCCACGTGACAGATTTTCGGACCAACACAGTGGTAGATGGATCCAATGGAACATCCAATCTTGCATCTCGTAGCATTCTTGTATACCACTTGGGCATACGCTAAACTACTCCCATGGGTCATGGTTCTATCAAATCATTGCCATCATCCCCATCATCACTTACATCATATATGGGAACATTAGCTTTTGGTTTTACAACAGGTGAAAAATCTACATCATGTGAGTCTGGAGGAGGAGTCTCTCCTTCCTTCTTCTAAAAAAACCTCAACCTCTCTTTTGGTGTATCCTTTCTTGGTCTTCGGATCCATCAATCTATACCCAAGAGTTTCTTCATTGTACCCAATGAAGATGATTTTCTATGACTTCATATCTAATTGCTTTTTGTTCTTCTTGGGTATGTGCATACTTTCTTTGTACCCAAACAATCTGAGGTGTGCAACAATTGGCTTCCTTTTTTACCATGCTTCTTGTGGCGTTACTTCGTCAAGAGCAAGTATGCACACTCTATTTAACAAATACATTGTTTTATTTGTTGCTTATTCCCAGAATTTCCTCAGTATATCTAAAGTCATCAATCATACAATGCACCATTTCCATGATAGTATGGTTTCTTCTCTTAACAACACCATTTTTTTGCGTTGTGTGTGGAGGAGGCATTTTTTAATGAATCATGTGAGCTTGTAGGCATGCTTTGAACTTTTTATTGGTGAATTCCCCCCTTGATCTAAGCGAATAGTTCTGATGTGATGACTAGTATCATTCTCAATAGCCACTTTGAACTTCTTGAACATTTCAAAATCTTCACTTTTCTTACAAAGAAAATATATCCACATTTTTCTCAAATAATCATCACCACAAAGCATAGAGTACTAAAATCCAGAATGACTCGGTTGCATCAGACTACAAAGATCGGTATGAACCAGATAAATCTTACCATGAAATCGATAAGTACTTTTTTGGAATGAAAGTTTATGTTTTTTTCCTGCTAAGCATTGAGGACACTTATATGTATCCTTTTGTAGAGATGGAGATCCTTTTACCATGTCGTACCGGTGAAGTGTTTCGAGATAATTAAAAATAATATGACCAAGTCTCTGATGCCATAACTTTCCAGAGGTATAGTTCTTAACCATAAGTGCCTGATTGTCTTCATGGATAAAATCAAGTTGAAACTATTTTTGAGCCTTGTGATTTGTCTCAAATTAAACACATTTTCTTGTTAGAATGACTATCAAAGTAAATTTTCAAGTTATGATCTAGGAGCTAACTAGATGACAAAAAATTTTTAGTCAACCCAGGGACATATAGTACATCTAACAATCTACAGTTGCATGAACCAAGGGGTAGAGAAATGTTCCCAATCCCCTAAAATTTGTATGAAGAATCATCATCAAATGAAACATGGTTTTTCGAAGGCGTGTCCCTCATTGAATTAAACTAGTCTTTGTAGCCAGTCATGTGTCAAGTGGCTCTCGAATCAACATACCATACATCACTAGATGACATGGAGGGTTCTCTTGATCAAGCAGTGTACAAGTAGTCTTCAGTATCTGAATGTTATTATTGCTCAACAATATCTCCTTGCTGATGGGGATTTCCTTTCCACTTCCCCTTTTTCTTCCCTTGATTGTAGTTAGAATGTCCCTTGTGATATTTTTGGTGTTGAGGTCTAGAGTTGGTTGATGAACCTTTCTTATAAGTATTTTACCAACTATCTTTCAACTCATGTCTTCATTTGTAGATAGGATATTTCTTTTTTTGTTGTTTGTCCCCTTGATGCTGATTCTAATTTTGGGAATTTTTATGGGAATGAGGTTTTCCTTTTCCTTTTCCTTTCCATTTCATATGAGAAGAAAGTGCTTGCTACTCTTCATTATCTTTATTATACATTGCTTCTTCTTGTTGCAGTAGGTTTACCAACTTGTCAAAACTCACTGTCTGATCTGAAAAGTTGAATGTTGTTACAAAAATATGGTATGAAGGAGGGAGTGCTCTCAGAAAAATGGGAAAAAGATCTTCATCATTGAACTCCTCTTCTATAACTCTTCTTAAGAAATATTATATTTTCTCATTTTGTTTGAACTTAAGTGTGTGTAACTGACTCTAAAAATTTAGTATTACATTCTTGTTCTTGGCCTCATAAAATGTCATCAAATTATCCCATGATTCTTTGGTTGATTTGGAATCATGAATGTGGGGTTTCACATTGTCAAACACTACAAACAAGATTATCATCTTGGCCTTCTGATCGAATCTATCAAAAGTTCTTTGTTGTGTTGTATCAGTTGTTGACCTGGTTACAGTACCATTCACAACAGTTGAAATCTTTTAAAACTCAAGTTGTGTCTTGATTTTTTTCTTCCATGCTGCATATTTATTTCCTCTGACAAGTTGTGAATCTAGAAGAAAGAGCTTAAAGACATTGGTGCCCATTTTTTAGAGTCAACTGACAAAGGGTAAGACTCTTATCACTCTGGGTATATGGTCTCACAATCTTTATACCATCAGTCAGATATACCAGACCTTTCTATATACACACCCTACTGATATACCCATTAGTACATGGAAGAAAATCACCCTTTCTATATACTTGGAAGTACGTGAAAGAATGTGATGCATGGTACCAAGAGAGTACTAAAAGGGTTATGTGTGATTATTGATACCATCTCAAAGAAATATCCTCATACATGCACATAACTGTGATAAATAATCAGATAATTTCTCAATCTAGATTTAAGTCAAGAAATCATTCAAAAACGGATGGGAGCACTCAAAGTGGGTCCATTGTGTCCTTATTACGCCCCATAAATTTAAAGGTTTGATGCCCAGATGATATTGTTGCAGCTAAATTAGGCATTAAGTGTAGTAGTAGTCACTGTAGACACTAAAATTAGGTCACACTCCCCTTTGGTCCCTCGACAAATAAACACCCTTCATCACATTCACCTAGTTGTGGTCCTCTTCACCCTACTAATATTAATGTAATTAATTTAATTAAATTAATTCATTATTCTCACCATATTTATTATTTAAATATCTTAATTTAAATAATATCCACACATACACCTCACTTATACACCTCATCAAACCAACTCACCCTAAGACCTATTCTTAGTAAGTTGCCATAACTAACTAAGACTTACTTAAACCCTAAAAAACAATGCCTACATTCTCTCTAACCACATTCCCGCATGCTTACAAGAATCTCCCAATCTAATCCATGGGTTAACGGCACAAGATCCTAGGAAATCAAGAGGATCTCCCTAGTTTAGTAAACCTAGGAAATCCTTCCTTGACCGATGCCAGTTACCCCTAACTGTCACCAGTTAAGACGTAACCGCCGTCAGTAACAATTTTAACCCCCAAAAAAACCTTATTCTCAAGGCTGGCAGAAGGTTGGAAAAGAATTTGGAAAATTTGGCAAAGATTAGCACAGTCCAGAGAGATATCATATCTTCTGAGAGTGAATTTCAACGAGAACACACATGCAATGAAGGAGATCAAACATCTTTTCCTGCACAACCATCCCAGCAATGATCTGATCTAACCAAGCAAAGAGGAATGTACATGTAGGCCATGCAGAATATTTCCTTCAGTTGGTGATAACCTGCAGCCTTCAAACCTCTCATCACCACCTCCATCCCTCACTTACAAACATCCAGGACTAGAATCCAAGTAAGTATTCATTATACTTCAATGGTTCATTCCATTTCATCATTATATTATCATCTTTTATTTACCTAGCCACCTATTGACCTAATCCAACACTCACCCCTCCATATACCCATTAAAACCTCACCAAATCCTACCCAAATCACCCAATACCTCATCCCGACCAACCAAAGACCTTTGTGTAATCGCAAAGGAGACCTAAATCCCATTCTGTGGCATTCCCAATTTTCCACAGTAACCGGCACCAGTTACACCCAACCGTCTTCGGTCACCCTTAACTATCATCAGTCACTGTATTTTCCCATAAAACCTAGAATAGTGAGATATCCACCTAATTCCCTCTCACCCTCATTCACCTGTGATCTCCCTGAGACCTCTGTCAGATCTGAAGAGAACCAGAACCAACTACTTGACCTTTGGATCCTATTCTAACCTAGCCTGTTAGATTAGATCTATTTCTTATTTTGTTTTAAGTGAAATACCTAAATCATTTCAAATTACATAGGATTTACCTTATTTACCACATTAAATTGTTTAAAATAGTGGAATGACAACCATCTAGGAAGTATCACACTTCCTGGATCTAGCACACGCTAGGCAGTTCACTGCACATATTGTTTAACTCTTTCTGGTAGCCTTGCTTTGCATTACATGTATTTACTCCTAGCCAAAAGGAAGCTCTCACAATCAGCTATGGATTTAGAAGTCATACACACGTAATAACCCATCAACCAACATTAAAATAGGTAATCCTCCTATGCCCATTACCCTATCTGTTTCGTCAATACTTCAAAGAAATGATCTAGAATCAGGTGAAACATTTTGGCACACCTGGTGGGACCCATCCAAGGTTCCTTGCATTTCATTCATTCCTAGGAAAAATTTTGTGTTTTTTTCCCTTCTGAAAATCATACACATTAATTTTCTTCCTTGGTAACCCACCTTTTCTTTCTATTTTCTCTAAAGGAAACCTTTATTTTGGTGTAATTAAAATGAACCATTTCTTTACATTTTCTACATTGTAGTGAAAGAGCATCCCTCTTCCTCTTCATATTTTTGTGTCATCTAACTTCACACTTTGATTTGGGCTTAAAAATAAGTGCATTCCATTTTGATTTATCGCATTAACTCACATTAATTAAGGGCAACCTATACACTGAAAGTCATGACTAGCTGATGGTTAACAAACGAACCGTAGAAAGCACTTTATTTCTATTTCTCTCTCTCTGAGTCTTACCAAACCTCACAAAAATTGAAAATACACACATTCTTACAAAACCTCTTACCTGGAACAAGTTGTAGGTGATCACATGATCATGACACAGTGGGCACCCAACTCATTGCTTTGTTGAGTCATACTTCAGAGCGAGGCCCGCCCCCACCATAACATACCTAAAACCTCACCTTTTAGATCTCCTTCTTCATAGGAAGCCATCCTCACAAAAAAAAATATTTCACAATTCATGTGTCAGTCCTTAAATACCATAAGCTAAACAAACATAATAGAAAAGGCACTCCTAGGATCATATTTTTCTTAGTGTTTCTTCTTGGCTTGCATTTTGAGGTGAGATCACGTTCTTCATTTTTCTTGTTCATCCTTGCACGCTCTTCATCACAGCTGGTGTATTTCGGCTTCACCTAAGTGTGCTTGGGCCATATCATCATCATTCTCAGAATTCTAGGTTTGATTCTACATCAGATTTTAATTCACAACCACTTTTCTTTCATCACTGTTTCAATTTCACAGTAACCATCGTCGGTTACCCTCTAATCATTTTCGGTTATACCCAACCAACGTCGGTTCCAGGTCCTTTTGTTAACCTTCCCAAAAGGACATTTTATTCATTTTCTTCCACTTTTCATAGTCCCTGTCACTACCATCATTCCCATTGACATTGTAAAACACCATCAAATTTGGCATACCTTTCAGATTTTACTTTCTACCTAGTTTTTTCACTCATTGACCATTTTCTACAATGACCGACAGTGGTTACCCCTGACCGGTGTTAGTTTTCCTTAACTGGCACTGGTTATCCTATTTCACTTTCCAACCACCATTTGGTACCTAATCCACTTTTTTCCACCAAATTCATCTTTTCCTATTGTTTTCTATCTCATTTATAGAGAAGTAGCCCTACTTGATCAGTACTAGTTCACATGGTGCTGACCCGAAAAAAGCAAGCGCACTCATATTTCATGCTATTTGTCAACCAATCCCACCTATTCCTTCACCACCTTCCATTTTATCACCTACCATGGATCCCATCCAACCTATCACTATCACTATCAGAGATGAGGATTTCATACAACTCCTTGACCAAAACCCTACCACCTTACAGTTTTACCTTTCCCACTCATCCACTTGAGATGCCTCAGGTCAGTTGATATATAACATGCTCGTATCTATCCCCCCGAATATCACTCCCACTCTTGCATCAGCCCCATCTAGCTCTGTGTTTCATGCATCTACCTTACCCCCAGTTGTTTCACAGCTAGGTCCTGTACCCGCTATGTCTGCCACATCTGCCACCTCCGTGACACCCGCCACATCCACCATACCCTTGAAAACTACCCAAAATGCAACCTCATCCACCCCTAATGTTTCACACATACCCATAGCTACAATACCACCTCCCATGTTTGTGACCCCTACCCATTTTTAGAATGTGGTCCTTTCCATTTCACAATCGTTAACTCCCATTGCCGCTAGGGTTACCATGACCCTTCCACCTCTGTATACATACTATCAACATCCTCCCATTTCATCCATTATTCACTCAGGGTACGTACCCCCTGTTTTACTACCTTCTTCCCAATCAAACTACATGGTAACACCATACACTGGAGTGCCACCCCCATTATATTCCCAAAACCAACCCTCTCATGCTACAGGAGGCACCCAATAATCGCAGCCTACCAATGACCTAATCAAATTGATGTTGAACAAGATGCAGACACTAGAGGCATCAGTTTTTGGCTCTCACAACACTCTCACCTACAATGAGATTTGCAATGAGCCCATCCACCCATCCATTCCTATCTGCCCATATCCCATGCATTGGGAAATGCCTAAATTCAATTGTTTCAATAGCAAAGAAGACTCGCAATAGCATTTGTGGTCATTCAAACGTGAGTGTTATCTAATTGCTCTTGAGAACTTTTCCCGTGTCTCTGACTAGACCTACATTAGATTGGTATAGTGGGTTACCTAAACACTCCATATTCTCATTCAATCAGGTAGCCCAAGCCTTCTTAGATCATTTCTCTATCAATATCATCAAGAAGGTTACCATGACTAACCTATACTCCATGTGTCAGTATGAGGAAAAATCTATTGCATATTTTTTCACTTGCTGGCGTAGCTTGATCAACCAACTCACCTTCCAACTGCCATAAACATAACTCATCGAGCTCTTCACATGGGATTTTTCTAGACATATCTCACTAACCTTACAGGTCCAAACCTTCCAAACATTCGATGAAGCATTCACTATGGCATGAAAGTTAGATATTCGGGCCATCAAAGAGAAGAAAATCTAGTTACGCAACAAGAATTCAACATTCAAGTTGAATGATACCTCTTCTTCTTCCCAATCACAAACCAATTATTAAAAGGGTAAGGGTACCGCTAATGCATTGGTACTCAAGGCCGGCCTAGCTCATCCATCAAATCAGGCTACCCCCTCATCTAATCTCTCACCTGTCTAAACTTTTCAATTCAGACAAGAGCAGCAAAAATATACCCCAATTAGGGAACCTTACTCTTCTGTCTTTGAAAATCTTATCAAAGCTAGAACCATCACTCTTCCACCCATAAAACCACACACTGTTTTTGACCCTGCTCGCTCCATGCCCGCATGGTATAAATAACACGAGTTCTATAACTATCATCAAGTAAAGGGTCATAGTGACGGCAACTGCATCACTTTCAAAAATATTGTCAAAGAAATGCTAGAGAAAGGTGAGTTATCTATGGATAATCCTAATGCACTTACCAGCCAAAACCTACACATCTTCAAGAAACCATTTCCCAACCATGCCCCTTCGTCTGATCAAACTGGTGAGACCTCAACTCATGATACCCATACCCACAAAGTCCGTGCTATCTTTAATGACATACCTGTCACCTCCCAATTGCCTCAAATTCCTTATATAGAGGAAATCTTAGCCAGAAATCATCCTTCTATGTTGGAACCCACCAAACCTACTCCTCCACCCACAGAGGAACACCTTTCATCTCCTTCATCACCTATGGGGGAGTCTCTAACATCGAGACCATTTCACCTTTGGCTTCTCCACTTAGGAAACTTTTACCCACAGTGCTTCCTCCACCCATAGAGGAGCACCTATTTGTTCCTCTACTTGCAGATGAGATTCCATCTTCTTCTACACCTACCATAGACCCAGTTGACATACCTTTGCCTCTTGGTGAGCATTCTCCATCTGCTACCCAAAATCCTGTAGACCTACTTGTTAGGGCAGAATCACAGCACCCCTAAATGTTGATCAAATTTCTAGGTTGATCATACTAGCATCCAGTGTGATTGCACAACATTGAATCCTTTCTCCAAGTGTGGGACTTGCAAAAATGAGAAAGGAATCTCTAGAGAAGGTTGGTTCTTATTCCTCTGTTCAGATGCACACGAAAAATGTAGAGGGTTTACTCAAAACCTTATCTAACTTGCTAAGGAAACAGGGTAAGAAGATGCATAAAAATAAACCTAAACTAATAAAGGTGATGCACCAAGGAATGAATAACACCTATCTTGCCAATAAACACAAACCATTAAAATGTGATGCAAGATCATGCATAGATAACAAAATTTGCAGTGAAAGATCAGGAGGATGCAAATGAACATAGAGAGGGTTGAGAATCATCCACAGACATGCAATACTTGCTCCAAAGATTGATACAATACACTACAAAATGCCAAGAGGTGAAGTTGCATTACAGTTTTAAATGGGAGGTTTGAACTCTACAAATTCACCTGCCGAAGAGAAGGAGGGAGGGGCAAAACAAGAATGTCCGACCTTTAGAAAGAAGCCCCTCCTTACAATTTATAAGAAGAATGAGAGTGGGAACAGAGAGGAAATCCAAATCTACCCCAACCACTTCTAGGTTGCATTTAATTCATCTCATTATGGTGGTAGGTGAGAACCCTAGAAAAAGCGGTGAACTATATTTTGCATTTAAGTTGGTTGTTGAAACGTCATTTCTGGCCATTATCACGTGCCAGAGGCATTTTTAGCTTTTCTCTCTCTAATCTGAACCAAAGTGCAAGATTGACCCCGGAATCATGTCTAGAATTTCACCAGCTTTCCATTGATATAAAGAACATGAAAATCTGAGCTCTGGATCGAAAGTTATGGCCATTTGAAGATTTAAGGCAAAAATAGGCCCAAAACGGATCGGCGGGAAAAAAATTTGAATTTTACCTCCTTTTTTCATTTTGGAAATTTTTTCAAATTTTCCCCATGCTCCTCCACTTGGATGACATGTGTTAGGCTCTGGTTCATCCACATGTTCATCCTTTGAAAATTTCTTGCCACTTAGACATGTGGAATGACCTGATTCGTTGGCCGGGGCAGCGGGCCAAAACACTCCTTTTGGATTTTTGGTGAAACACTTAGCCAAATTTCCAACTTTTCCTCTTCTGACACATGGCATGTTCTGATTTTTCCGTGGGCCTCCTAGTCTCTTTTCAGCCATTTCACCTTTTCGCGTCCCACACGTCCCTCACGTACCTTTGGCCCAAATGTCCTGGACGAAAATCTCCTGCTTCGGCCGATTCGGGCTTCCTTGTTCCTATTTGAGGTGAAGACACGTGGCGAGATTCCATTCATTGGCGGCTCTTTCAGCTTCTCATGTCCCTCATGTCCTTTTGGCCTGGATGTCCTAGACTGCCTGGGACAAATATCTCCGAACCGCCCGAAATGGACTGTCTTTCGGTGAATCGGCCGATTCGCGTCCCTCACGTACTTTTGTCCCGGCTGTTCCAAACCACGCGAAACAAAGACTTAGATGATTTTCCCTGCTTTCAACCATTCCGTCTCTTTGTGTCCCTCACGTCCCGACATCCCAAATGTCCCGGACTGCCTGGGACAAAATACTTAGCTGATTTTCTTTCTTTTTCGGCCCCAAGCTTGGTACGACAAACCTCAGTACGACCTGAAACCTTCAGACCCGAAATGCTTTAAAACAGTTATGCAACCTTATTTTCTACATTTTTTCCATTTTCTCTAACTCATTGGGATTTCTTCTTGGATAGGAGAGTTAGAGAGAAGCTGAGGGACCCCAAAAAAACATGATTTTTTGCCTTGAATCAATCTACCTGCTTGGAACTGAATAATTTGATGCATGTTATCAAAATTTCCTTGAGGGGTGAATTTTGGATAACAATTTTGGCGACTCGGTGAGGTCATCTGCCTGTTAGATGAAGTTAGTAGTTGCCTGAAGCATCCATTGGGCATGGAGTCATTAGTTGTTTGTTCAGAACCCCAACTGACTTAGAATGTTGCAAGGAGGAAGATGGAATATCACCTGATGGAAGCAAGGCCTGCAAACACATCTAAACTTTGAAAACCTCCTCTCTGAGCCACTTGGAAACCCACTGAAATGGACTGTGCAAGATCAAAACCAGCACCACAAAAACTATGTACAAAACTGAAAATCATACATGCTCCAAATGGAACATGCAGAGTGTGCACAAGCACTTCTTTTACTAAAAGAAAAACTACCTACTCTACTCTAATTGGAAGCAAATGTGGGCTAAACAAACCCTGCAACCGGTTGTGTAAAATAGCTTCCTTTCTTCAAAATTGGCAACCATGCAACTGATTTGGCATTGAACATGGCTGATTGGATGAATGGAAAATCAACAAGAAGCTGGTCTTCCACCCAAATCATCAAGGTATCAGCTGAAGGCAAATTCAATACCTCTTTTAGTTTCTCTGCATTTGGATTGAAGAGGTATGACAGCTGATCCTTGGTACTTTGTAGCTCACCCTCATGCTTAGAAGCAAGCATGACTGGTTGTGACTTCTCCTTTGACTCCAATGAAGTCAAATACCTTATTGGGTAAGGTATGATCTATTTGATATGCCCATAGCTCTGATTTTCAACTCCAAAAATGGAGTCTTCTTGTAGACCTTCTTGAATGGATGGTGTGGAAGTAATGGTAGAATCTTTTTACCCTTTCTCTTCCTCTAATGAAGGACATGAAAGATTAAAATCTTCCAATCTTGGTTCCAAAGAGCTGCTATAAGATGTAGGCTGCTACAAATGGGTGCTCTCCTTCATGACAGTAGGCTCAATTGTTTGGGACGTGGAAGATGAAAGAAGGACTGGTGGGAACTCAACCTGTTCTTCTTCATCAAAACAGTCCTCCAAATCTGACAAATAAACTAACTCATTGTTGTCCTGCTGCAAATGCTCAACTTCCTCCATGGTCTCCTCTTGATCTGTAACTTGATCATCATGGTTTCTTTCATCCTCCAACATTGAGTTTGAGAGATCAAACTCTTCTTCAGCACTAGAGCTCGAGAGAGATGAAGTAAAAAGAAGAACTGAAGGTTCTCCTGTAGCCTGCTTTGTGCTCAAAGCCCTTGGATCTGTAATTTTCTCCTCCACAACTAGAATGTGCTCCTCTTCTTTTGGATTTGGAGTAGCTTCTCCCTCTTCTACTACTTGAAGACAATCTTGCTCTTGATGGAACTCTTCTTCTAGCATGAAGTTGGTCAAGTCAAACTCTTCAATCTGCTACTCTAGAGGACAAATTGGGACTGTAAGATCTTCTTCTGAGCTTTCTTCCTCTATGGTTGATTGTGCAAATTGAATTGAATCAACATTCTCTTCAAATAGAATGCTAACATGGACACTATTTTCTGAGCAAACTGACTACTGATCTGCTTCTTCTTTTTGCTCTTCTCCTGCTGCAACAAATTCAATCCTAACCACCACTTTTTTTCCAACTCTGACCTCTTCTGAAGGCTTAACCATCAAGGAGATCTTTGTCATCCCAAATTTAAGAGCCCAACTCTTCAGACTTTGAATTTCTTTATCTTTGTTTGGCTCTTCTTTCTGCTGCTGTTTTCCTTGACTGGCATTCTGATTTTTATCCTCCCAACATGGATTTGGGAATGCAAGAGGAGAAGTCGATTGTAACTCAATTGGTTTGGCAATTTTTCATGGTGGTGGAGGAGGTAGAAACTCTTGTTTCTTTGGAGGGAATGGCTGTTTGGAAGGGAAAAGGACAGAAGAATCGAGATGTGGTGGAAGACTAGGGAATAGAGAAATGGAATTAACTCCTGGGGCAGCATTGACTGGATTTAGAATTTGAAATTCCAAATGAGATGATGTTGCTTGAGTAATGGGAAGAGAAAAACCAGATGATGGTGTAGAACTTACCCATTGACAAGGTTGTTCAACACCAAGTGTATAGGCCTCTATTTCTACTGTCCATTGTGCAAGTTGGGGCAGCATCTTCATCATGAAGTCTAGCTTCTCCTGAGGGTTGAAGTGTCTTGGAAAAGGGCCTCCCCATGGACAAGGAGTCCTGCAACCAATTCTGAAAGCCATCATTTGAGTTGTTTCTCTTGATTGCACCATATTTGCCTCCATCTTTTAGATTTTTTCCACAAAATCTGCATCTTCCATTTGATTTTCTTCATTGCATGCGTACCCTTGCTCTCAAAGTGCTTCAAAACCAAACTGACTTTGGCACTGCTGCTCATATGGGTAGATATGCTGATTTTGAATTTGATCAAAATGCTGATTTGGAGGATTTGTAAAACATGTTGGAGGTGTGATATACTGCTGTTGTAAATGTGAATTCCATGATGGAAATGAAGTCATGATTACACAACTTCATGGAATGGAAAAGGATAAAAGAGATGGAAAGAAGGATGGATGGAAATGGATGAAAAAGTGATCTGCAACTCAGAGAATGAGTTATTTACCAGATGGAGTCACCATATGTGCTTTTGAAAGTGCCTCCAAAAGGCTGAATCTTTAACAGGAACACACCAACCTGTCAAAGATAAAGTGAAAGACCTCTAAGGTTCCACCGGGCGTGCCAAAACTGTTAGTCCAAATCAGCAGCACCCCTGGATGTTGATCAGATTTCTAGGTTGATCATACTAGCATCCAGTGTGATTACACAACATTGAATCCTTTCTCCAAGTGTGGGACTTGCAAAAATGAGAAAGGAATCTCCAAAGAAGGCTGGTTCCTATTCCTCTGTTCAGATGCACACGAAAAATGCAGAGGGTTTACTCAAAACCTTATCTAACTTGCCAAGGAGACAGGGTAAGAAGATGCATAAAAATAAACCTAAACTAACAAAGGTGATGCACCGAGGAATGAAGAACACCTATCTTGCCAATAAACACAAACCATTAAAATGTGATGCAAGATCATGCATAGATAACAAAATTTACAGTGAAAGATCAGGAGGATGCAAATGAACACAGAGAGGGTTGAGAATCATCCAAAAACATTCATTACTTGCTCCAAAGATTGATACAATACACTACAAAATGCCAAGAGGCAAAATTGCATTACAGTTTTAAATGGGAGGTTTGAACTCCACAAATTCACCTGCTGACGAGAAGGAGGGAGGGGCAAAACAAGAATGTCTGACCTTTAGAAAGAAGCCCCTCCTTACAATTTATAGGAAGAATGAGAGAGGGAAGAGAGAGGAAATCAAAATCTACCCCAACCACTTCTAGGTTGTATTTAATTCATCTCATTATGGCGGTAGGTGAGAACCCTAGCAAAAGCGGTGAACTATATTTTGCATTAAAACTGGTTGTTGAAACGTCATTTCTGGCCATTATCACATGCCAAAGGTGTTTTTCAATTTTATCTCTCCAAACTAAACCAAAATGCAATATTAACCCTGAAATAATGTAGAGAATTTCACCAGCGTTCCATTGATATAAAGAACGCAAAAATCTGAGCTCTGGATCGAAAGTTATGGCCATTTGAAGATTTAGGGCAAAAACATGCCCAAAACGAATCGACAGGAAAAAATTTTGAATTTTACCTCTTTTTGCATTTTGGGAAATTTTTCAAATTTTCCCCATGCTCCACCACTTGGATGACACGTGTCAAGATTTGATTCACCGCGGGCTCATTCTTTGAAAATTTCTTGCCACTTGGACACGTGGCATGACCTGATTCGTTGGCCGGAGCAGTGGGCCAAAACACTCCTTTTGGATTTTTGGTGAAACACTTAGCCAAATTTCCAACCTTTTTTCCCCTTCTGACACGTGGCACGTTCTGATTCGTCTACGGGCTTCCTTGTCTCTTTTCCGTCATTTCACCTTTTCACGTCCCTCGCGTACCTTTGGCCCGGATGTCCCGGACGAAAATCTCCTGCTTCGGCCGATTCGGGCTTCCTTGTTCCTGTTTAAGGTGAAGACACGTGGCGATATTCCATTCGTTGGTGGCTCTTTCAGATTTTCACGTCCCTCGCGTACTTTTGGCCCGGATGTCCCAAACTACCTGGGACAAATATCTTCGAACCGCTCGAAATAGACTGTCTTTCGGCGAATCGGCCGATTCGCGTCCCTCGCGTACTTTTGTCCCGGCTATCCCAAACCGCGCGAAGCAAGACTTAGATGATTTTTCTCTACTCTCGGCCATTTCGGCTTTTCACGTCCCTCGCATCCCAACTATCCCCAGGACTGCCTGGGACAAAAGACTTAGCTGATTTTCTTGCTTTTTCCATCCCCAAGCTTGGTACGACAAACCTCAGTACGACCCGAACCCTTCAGACCTGAAATTCTTTAAAACAATCCTGCAACCTTATTTTTTGCTTTTTTCCCATTTTCTCTAACTCGTTAGGATTTCTTCTTGGATGGGAGAGTTAGAAAAAGGCCGAGGGGACCCCGAAAAACATGATTTTGGGCCTTGAATCAATCTACCTGCTCGGGACTGAATAATTTGATGCATGTTATGAAAATTACCTTGAGGGGTGAATTTTGGATAACACTACTTTTGGCTCTCTTACCCACAGAAGCTGAAGCTAGCCAATTTCTTGTATCTAAGACACATTTTATGGGAATTTCCATTAGGTCCTCATCAACTCAACCTACAGACATGTCATTCTCACATTTGGCCAATCACTTAGTTTATGTGGATAGAGCCTTACTATGGGGACACCTTTTGCTTCCTGTCTCAATGCAAATGCAGAGGTCACTTGCTGATACCTCCACTATCTACCCAAAAATATTTCAACCAATGGAACCAAACACAACCACCTCTATCACAAATCCTTCCATGATACATGTCATAGATCAAACCACATCCTTACCCTTAGCCCAATCTATATCTAAACCCAAACCCACACCTATGACATCATCCTCGACTAAACCTATTACCACTTTAGGGGTCACCCCAACTACCAGCCTTACTCATCCACCTATCAAACTGGATTTAGATACATCCTCCAAAGTCAATACCACACCTACTCTGACACCCAAGAAAAAGCACCAAACCCATAGAATTCATACCATAGCTGCGCTAATCACACTTGTACCTGTCCCATCTGTCTTAGGATCTCAACTTCCCCACATGGTCAAGAAACCTCCACCCATCAATAAACCAAAAAAACAACAACCCATTCCTTCCTCACAAACCTCTAACCTACCCAGATGCCTAACTTGACTTACACCCACACCTGCAACATCTTTACCACCCATATTGCCAATACCCTTAGCTATTGCTTCACTACCCACTACACTTCATTCACTTTCTCCCACACCCCAAGCAAAAATTGTGTCATCTACCTTCATGGCACCCCCGTTATCCCCATTAGTAACTCACCCTCTTCCCCCATCTGCCTTTCCTTCTAGACCCCATACACCCACATCACCTTTACCCAAGAGGGTGCAACCCAAAAACAAAACTCCACTACCCCACAATAAGGTAGTCAAAACAACCACACACCCTCCTACCCATCCATCTACTATAACCCTACCTAAACAAGCACATCCGACACCCAAAACCATGCCAACACCCAAACCCATAGCTCAACCCACTCCTCCTCTTCTAAAGGCCATTCCTTAACAATCAACCACTCCTACACCCAAGCCCATGTTCACTTCCCATTGCGATCCACTAGCAGGGTCCTATGCCAAAATTTTAACCAACCTCCTTGAGACTTCTATCATCACATTACCATCACTCAAACCTTACGACCCCCTCAAACCCAAGACAAAAGGGTTTGATGATACTAAAATTTACACATACCATCATGTGCCAGGACACGATGTGGAGAACTGTAAGGCCTTGAAAACCGTCCTTATTCAGTTGTGTCCTCTGAAAGAAATATTTGACGATGATGACCTTCTCGATGAGGATATTTCTTCACCAACACCCATTCCCACACTGCCTACTCAACAACCAAAAACTCCACCCTCACAGCTCCTAGAGCCACCCCCAAGTTTTGATTTTAACATGGTTCACATCAGAGAACTTGGCACGCTCCCACCATAAAGTCATTTTTCCCAACTCACCTCACAAGGTTTTTCTCCTCCGGTAGGTTTTTTCCCATCGTGTCATTATACCACTCACCATACACCTTCTCCATTTCACAACTCCCCTCAAATCAACATGATACACGTCACTACATGTGCTCATAAGGATAAGGGTAAAGAAAAGGCAACTGACCCACCAACTAATCCTATACCCAACATACCATCTACACCCATACCTAAAATCACTATCCATGGCCCTACATACCCCATTTATAATGGCGTCACACATCGCACCATGCTCAAACAATTTCACTAATCTCCCCTCAAAATGTCTTTATATGACCTCATCCAAACCTTAGAATCCCATTGTCAAGCTCTCATAGAGGTTATTTAATCTATTGAGGTTTTACCCAATGACCCTACACATGTAGCCTCCATTATCACACCCCATCATGTAGCCTCTCTCACCAAATTACCACCTTCATCTTCACCCCACCCTATTCACCAAGTGGCCTCCCTTGGCTTCTCAGAGGAAGAGATCGCGCCACACCAAAATGATGACCTAGAGCCAGCCCTCTTTATCTCTATCCATATCGATGACATACAGGTACATCGTGTGATGATTGATGGGGGCACTAGCATTAATATCATCTCATCCTATGCATTTTCTCAAATGCACATACTTGACAATTGCATGCATAAACATCTGGTCATGTTATGTTCATTCAATGATGCTATCACTTCTACACTAGGCACCATCATCCTCCACGTTCACGTGGCCCCCCACACTGTTCCAAAATTATTTTACGTTTTGCAGGGGGAATTTCAATATAACTTGTTGCTTGGCAGACCCTGGGTTTGTGTCATGGGTTGCGTTCCTTCCACCTTGCATCGTTGTGTAAAGTTTGAACACGAAGGACACACTTATACCATTCTAGCTGACCCCTCACCTTTCAAAACATGTAACATGCTTTACCGACCCAATGATGTGCTCATACCTATTAATCCGTCTACCTCCACAACCGCTACTTCTTCACCTACACCTCCACTTACCAGTACAGCCGCTGGTTCTACCGCACATACCTCCTCCATTCCTACCGCTGCCATAACCTCCACGGCTGACCAATCAGCTTCCCAATCTGTTAACTAAACCTCTGCATTGACCTCTGACACATCATCCATTCCAGCTACCTACATACCAACCACTGATCCCTTGGAATGTGCTTTTCAACGCCTCACTCTGGGGAAGTACCGCCTATATAGTGTTAACACATTCCTTACTCCACAAGAGTATGGAATTCTTCACCAACAACCTCACTATGATCACCACATAGGAGAACGCCTCTTTTATGGTCCTCCTCAACTCCATACCAGTCCCACCTATGGGGGAATTGATACTACCACTTACAAACCCGAACCACCATCACAAACTTGCCCATTTTCCAACGACTTCCAATTACTTACCAATCACCATTTCACCCACACCTTCCTGCACTGATGTGCATGGAAGGGTTTTGGTTTTGGATTTTATGAGCAGGGACTGTAAGCTGGAAAAGTGACAAGTGAGCGTGGGAATCTACAGGTAATTCTTCCGCGTACCCAACCTCCCGAGGTCGTGCCGAGACAGCCGGTGGGGATGGAATATACGTGGTATATAGACAGACTAGTTAGGCAGTCTGATGTCTTCGACACGCACTAATGGAATCTATGAATCTAAGGCAAAGAAGGCCCTTCTAACCTAGACTGGTGTGATAGATCGGTCAGCAAGGATGACTGCTCGAAGGCTCCAATCAATATCGAGCTCTAGCGTGATTCGATCTATGGGTTGTGGAATACATGGAAAATGACCCGGTATAGTTTCGTGTATTTCTCCGGATAGGGTCATATGGTGGATGGTAAATACAATTGACTCTACGGACGATTCTCTGGCCTAGTCCAGAATTCTCTAGCTTTGTTAGCTGCTATACTTAGTAAGGACAATTGTTCGATGATGATGGGTGGAAGTTGAGTGGATTGGAATACTAGTGTGCGTAGGTCAGCGTCTATATCTGATTGACTTGTGGATTCATTAGGCTGTGAGATCCGTGGATCACAACCATGGACTCTTGGATGTTGCGGTCCTGTTATGGTCATACGTGAAATCAAGTCCTAATCCCTAGTATCCAGTAATCGTACGCTTTCTCAACTTCTACGTTTAGGACCAACAACTGTGTGATTTTCTCATAATATCTCACAGGCGTTCATGCAACCTGGATCCTTAGACTGGTATCTATATCTGTGAGAGTGTCTCCTGCACCCGGCTATGGGACCAAAGGATCACAATCAAAGGTTTGTTCTCTTTCAAACCCTTCTATAGTCATGTGAATGTTTACCTAGGGCAATCTTTAGTTTGGTTGGTTTGACCAAAACATGTGTGCTTGGTCGTCTTCTATGTTTAACCCTCTCAACTGAGAACTGACTAGTTGTAAATCTGTTGTTGTTTGGAATACTTGTATTCTGAGATTTTGGTCTATGTCAACTATTGCTGTGATGAGGTTTGGTTGAGACATGATTGGATCAAATATATATTCCCTGGGCTCCTGAGGTCCCGTGATTGTCATACAAAATAAAATGTAAATCTATCGGTAACAAAGCGAATTCTAACTACGTGGAATAAATCTAAAACATATATAACTTCTATTCTTCTAAGAAACCTTTTAAGAATTTAATGAAAGAAAGCTTTTTAAATGTATCTAGGAATAACAACTAAACAATAATTTAAAACAGACAAAATAACCGAGTGTAGTAATCAGCCTGTGCAATTTGTAGATCTATTCTAAATAAAATAGCTCATCTAATCTATCTGCAAGATTCTCGATCCTACCTCAGAAGTGAGGAGTGAATCATAGTTTCTCAGAAACTATCAATCCTCACAGCTTCCCTGGCAATATCGAGAACAAAATTTATTGAAATGAAGCAATTATCTACTCTATTTGATATGATTCTAACTAGAACTTTGAAAGTTAAAACCTGGATTCCACAGAACAGTGGCGAATCCGATGGTGTGTGTGATCTTGTCCCCTCAGTATGATCTCCTCGTTCTTTCGTGTTCATGTGGATCCAAAAAAGCGTGTAATGCTAGCATCGATAGGAGTAGATATTGGGACAAGGATAACTCAGAATGCAGACCAAAAATGCGAGTAGGAGAGGGACAGCGCAAGAGTACAGAGCTTAGCTTATGCGATTCCTAGCGGGATTTTACTGCGAGTCATGCAACATGAAATGCTCAGAACCTGAAACTATCCTGTTTGAAGAGAAAAACTTGCAACTTTAATGGCTTCCTAGGCTATTCTATTCCAATGGATTGGATAAACAACAACACTGTTTGCACAAGCTGGATATGTAGCTTACCAACAACTAGACAATGCTAAATGAGCATGCAAATGAACTAAAACTATGGCTTCTAAACAGGATAACAAGCTGAACTACTGAAAATGAGGAGATGAGAGCAAAAGATCAGTCCCTTTGCTTGTGCATAAGCAATTCATTTATAGGAATTCAAACACCCAAAGATCAAAATCAAACTGAACTCCTAAACAATAAACAAAGGGAAAACACTATTCTACGGGACCAAAAACATAAATGCAAGCTTAAGTCGGCAAGGAAAGCTGGTGAAATGTTGATAATTCACATGAGTCGCGTCAAAAGAACGTTCTGGAAAACACGTAAAGGAGCGCCGCCCTGCTCAGGGCGGCGGTTACAGGACCGCCGCCCAGTCAGGGTGGCAGTTTAATTAATAAAGAGAAAAGGGGCAAGAAAAGAGGGGAAAATGGGAAAACAAAGCACGCAGGGGCTAAGTGGGATATGCAAGATGTTAATGCATATTCGGAGAGCTTTTCTGGATCCCGAACACCTTGCGAAGAGACCTATATCATCATTGGGGCAGTTATTAAACTCTTCCGTAGTACAGTACCTTACAATTTTGGGTACGTACATTTTGCCCCCTCGGAGAAGTGTTTTAGCCATGAAGAGGCATAAAACGGTGAGTCCGAGTATGGCAGTCCTGAAATGGGAAGTTAGAAGTTATACCTTATACGTCTGTGTGTTGAAATGACGCCATCTGAAATTCCCGCTACCTGCAAAATGAAAAGAGAACTCAAGTGCAGATAGATACAATAATTTGGAAAATAACGCCAGAATAATAGGGAATGAGAATGTACCATTTGTGCGGGGATAGGAACTTACCTCTATCAGTGCTCCAAATCTGTGAAAAGTCATTTTAAAATAAAACAGAGTGCTATATATATGAAAGTGGGCCCATTTTCCTATTCATTTGCACGAGTTGAATTGGTTGTTTTTGAGCTCTCGGACCCACGGTGATGGTTTCTTGCATGAGTATAGTCAAAACGTCTACAGCGAGATCATGATCATGCCTCCATGCACGGAACACCACCCTGCTAGATCACAGGTTGGTTTTCTTCAATTTTGTGTTTTTCCCCCTTTAAATTTGAAATGCTAAATTTGTCGTAATGGGGGGGTATTTTTGAAAATATTAGGTTTAAAAGGTCCACCTAGGGGGGGCGCCTACTGGGTAGGCTCCATTTTTAGGTCAAATGGTCATTTTTTGCTTGTTTTAGGCTTTTTAAGATAAAAACCCGCGTGGGTTTTCGGACCACGACCGCCGCCCTGGCCAGGGCGGCGGTTACATGACCGCCGCCCTGTTCAGGGTGGCGGTTACATGACCACCACCTTTAAGGCGGTGGTTACAAAACCGCCTCCCTGCTCAGGGCGGCGGTTTTGCACAGAATGCAAAAGGAACTTATATTTGAGATTGCACTTATAATTTTAGCATTTCTACATGTTTTTATGACTTTCTCAGCATTGCCTGGATGCTAACTTGCTTTATTTTGTGTGTTTTTGGGTGTATACAGGCGAGAGAGGAGTATATTAGATGGAGTAGAGAGAGAGTGTGATTGGCTCTTAGGAGTACTGGATGCCCTCTCGTAGGATGAGGAGGACACACTTCAGAGGGCTGGTATACTGCGTATATCGTGTGTGCCTCATGTTGCACCATCTAGTCACATCCTTTGTGACTTATTTTCTTACTGGGATGCAGATCGGAACACCTTCCAACTGCCAGGGGTCTGTGGTGAGTGGACCATCACACTCGAGGATGTCTACCATATTTTGGGGGTCCCGATCATCGGGAGGAGACTTACATTAGAGACAGCAGGCTCACAGGTACAGATTGCACAGTGGGCAGCATATATGGGAGATGCAGTTATCTCCACGGGGTTGAAGAAGGGAGTGAGAGTTCAATCCATTCCTTCTTTTCCTATCCCCGTACTTCGACAGGCCGTCATGGGGATCCTCACCTCGAGACTGATCGGGGACAAGGGAGGGGATACATTTTTATACTATTGGGCTCCCATCATTACACAGATAGAGGGGCACGGCCAGATATATGCCTGGGGTGCAGATATTCTGGGGACCACCTACCATGATTTATACAGGGTGGTCCATTTACAGGGATAGTCATTGAGCCACCCGACTTTAGTCATGAGTTGGGTGTATGAGTGTTTTATCCCTTATGGCAGGGCTGTGGAGGTGGCAGATCCTGGGGCTATGAGGGCAGCTAGATGGACAGATATGTCGGTGCTTAGAGCACCTCACCAGCCAGTTGCCTCCCTTACTACTACAGACATGGAGGTGACACCGTACCGGCTTATGGCCGGCATATGGGGTGAGGAGACTCTTACCCTGATCTCCTGCTCCACCATAGGGTAGCTCATTGATCGAGTGGGACGAGTGGAGGTGCATCCTTTTGGTAGAGTTCCTCAGCAGTTTGGCCTACCGTATTTGGGCATGCTTCCCCCAGTGGCGCCAGTTTATAGATCAGTCCGTGAGGCCAGAGGGGGGCCTAGAGGTCGTGGTTGGACAGTGATCACTCCTGGCATTCCCATTGCATCCAGGAGGATAGTTTGTGCTAGAGGGAGAGCTGGTGCACCTCGGGCACCTTTACTTCATATTTTTACGGGTCCTGCTCATAGTAGTGATGACCCTATAGATATTGACTCCAACTCTAAGGAGCTTATAGAGGGAGGGTCGAAGGAGCAGACTGATGACAGTGATCTTGAGTGGCATGATACTCAGGACATTATGCAGGCAGAGAGGGCTGAGAAAAGCGTAGAGAAGGACACTCTAGTTTCAGAGGAGCCACTCTCTCAGGGCCATGGTGGAGAGGATGAGTCAGTTGTAGGGCGACATGATGCCCCTACCACAGGGGCAGCTCCTCAATCGGCAGTGGCATCCGCGGTGGGTGCTGGCCATAGCGACCCATCTTGGAGGCCCGATGATCCGAGTAAGTTATCCTTTCTTCCTTCTTTAACGTTTGTTTAATTTAGGATTTGTTTTAATTGCTATCTCTCCTTGTGTTTTTATCTTGTATCTTTTAGCCTCTTGCTTGGTTTCTAATTCATTTTTCTTCTTTTTTTGCAGAGACTATTGACAAGTGGTGGGATCTGATCCGTAGGGTATGTACCGATTCCCTGATGATCCCCATGGATAGGACCCACGCGGAGCTATCCGTAGATGCCGGGGAGCCCTCAACAGCCGGTAGGCATACTGATGTCTTCGCTCCCGTTTGGCACGTGGCCAGGATGGTGTCGACCCTCCGCACAGAGTTAGTGGGCTACAGGACGGCTGAGCACCTTATGAGGAGCCATTCTCGTGGTGAGACCGCGGCTACCCCTCGGGACCCTGAGCCCTCCGTACATTTAGAGCGCCGGCGTAGCCGGAGTCCTAGGCGAGGGCATGCACCTTCAGAGGGGTCACGTAGGGGTTGAGAGGCCATTTGGCCCTTGTGTATTTTGTACTATTGTATATCACGGGCTCTTTGAGCGTTTTGACCATGCCTAGTGCATGATGGCATTGTATATAAACATTGATTATTTATATATATATATATATATATATATATGCATTCGTCTTTGGATCAAAAGCTTGTCACTCATGTTTTCCCTTTCCATTTCCAGCTTCTTTGTGTATACTACGATGTATGTTTATATGCTTTTTAGAATGTATGCAATGGAGAACAGATGATGAAAATGTTTGTTTCCCTTTGTGTATTTCATTATGTTGATATATGTAGATGTAATGTGATTTTGAATCTTAGCTTCTGTAAGCAATTTTGGATACCTCATGTTTGTTTTGCAGAGTGATGAATATAACCAGCATGATGAATAGATTAACTTGCCCCACTCCTAACTCCACACAACTAGTAAGATGCGAGGGCTCATCACCGAGAGCTAGAAAGGGCACAAGTTATGAGGTGTAGCTGAAATGATAGCGATGAAAGACAGACAAAAATTTGGTGGAACCAAATAGGAAACTACAAGCTTACTCCACCCGAGTGACTTCATAGTTTAGAATGCAACTTACTTTGTGGTTTATCTAGACTTAGATCCGTAGATGGCTACATAGTAGACAAAATATGGGTTTTTAGGATTTTAACTCTCTTGGAATTTTGAACATCTGATTCATTCGTTTTTGACTCAAAGTTTGAATCGTTTGTTTATGACTTTTAACGTTTGCTTTGTCAAGAGGACCCCCTGTACTTTGCCCCATGCTACTAGTAATAAGCGTGGGTTTATCACCGTGGGCAAGGTATAGGCGAGTAAGGGCATTTCCATCCTTTCCCAACCATACGTCACTAGTAAGAGACGCAAGCTCATCACCGAAGGTTGGTGGGGCAAGAAAATGTGTAAAATTAAAATTTTATGTTTAATCACTTGTTGACTTGTTTCTTCGAGTAAAATGTCAGTATGTGCTTATTTCCAAAGAGATGTACATATGGGATAGATGTGACACCATGAAGCTTCTAGAACAGACCATAGGCAAGACACCTATCCTAAGAAGAAATCAAAGTGAGAATAAACTTGCAGATCTTGGTATGGCTACCGTTAAGACTTCATCATGTCTGAATTTATTTGATAAAAGATTCCAATATGATTTGATGATACCACGAAAATGGAGAGGTATGATTAAAGAGATTTATGTCAACAACATCATGAGTTTGTAGTGAATTGCTTTGAGAATAGATTCCTTGATCACAATTTATGTAAGAAACAAGCAGACAAAATGATCTTAATTTATATGACAATGCAATGTAGATAGTTATATAAGTAGTGTTAGCTGCTTATGCATAGAAACACTTGAGGTACAGGGAATTGACTATTTCACCAAACTCCTCACCTTCTAGCGTACATAAGAGGTATGCACCATTTCCATAGTCCTTCATGACTCGGTATGGGCCCAACCATTTGGGCCGGAATTTCCTTCCTTCATCAGTCTTCTTGTCGATCCGGCTGTCTAGTCTTAGAACTAGATCACCTTTGTATATATCGCGTTCATAGACCTTCTTGTTATATTGCCGGCACATTCGGTCAGCATAAGCTCTATGCCGCTGCTCAACATCTAACCTAGTTTCATCTAGGATTTCTAGTTGGGAAAGATGTGCTTCTCTGTAAGTGTCTTCATCGAGAATCCCTTGTAGTGAAATGCGGAGACTGGGTATTTCGACCTCAAGCGGGAGGACTGCTTCTGCCCCAAATACCAGCGAGAAAGGAGTTGCTCCCGTTGGTGTTCTTATTGAGGTTCGGTGGGCCCACAAGGCTGGATATAACTTCAAATGCCAATCTCATTTGTTTTCTTTCACCGTTAAGGAGAATGGCTTTCAGTGTCTTGTTTGTTGCTTCAGCTTGCCCGTTGGCTTGGGGATAATACAAGGAATCCGTATGATGGCTTATTTTAAATTTATTACATAGCTCATGAACCTCTTCATTCTTAAAAGAAGTTCCATTATCGGAGATAATGATTTGCGGGATACCTTACCTGCAAATGATTTGGTTCAAAATGAACTTGGCGATTACAGAACCAAGTACAGTGGTAAGAGGCATAGCCTCTACCCATTTGGTAAAATATTCAATGGCCGTGATTATAAAATTATGGCCGTCTGTGGATGAGGGAGAGAATTTCCCTATTAAGTCTAGACCCCATGTAGAAAAGGGCCATGGAGTAGCGATTGGTTGTAGAGCTTATGCTAGCATGTGGATCTCGTGGGAGAATTCTTGGCACTTATGACACCTGCGTGCAAACTCTATTGCATCATGTTCTAGAGTGGACTAGAAATAGCCCATTCGATGTATTTTTCAAGCGGTGGCATGGCCACCGAAATGGCCTCCACATATACCGCTGTGTGATTCATGGAGAATCCTCTTGGACTCTTCTGTGTCGACACACCTTAGAAGCATTCCATCGAATGCTTTTCAATAGAGCACCTGCTCTATAATGACGTATTTAGCTATGATTATGCGTAACTGCCTTCTTTGTTACGGTGTAACTCCCTCCGGGTATGTATGGTCCATGATATAATTAATGATATCAGTCTACCAAGGACACTCAGAGACAGCGGGTCGGGTTTCGATGTAGTATATGCATTCATCTGGAAAGTCTAAATCTACTAAATCACCTCCGTCTAATGGGTTGTCAGCTAACCAATCCACGATGATTTTCCCTTTAACCGAATTCTGATTTACAAATGTTAATTCGAATTCTCCCATTAAGGTTATAAAACGTCCAGCCTTTTTAGACAATGACCCTTGTGTGAGGAAAGTCCGTAGATGGTCCGTTTTTACCATGACCTTCGTTTCTTGATTCAACATATAATGTCTTAGGCATTTAGTAGCAAAGACTATGGCAAGGCATTCTCGTTCTGCCTGTGTATAGCATGTTTCATAGTCGAGCAGTGTTTGGCTAATGAAATAAATCACATGTTCTCTCTTGTTATCATCTTCTTGGGCCTACATGCAAGCTAATGAGACATTGGTAGCTCGTGAGTATAAAATCAATAAGCGGTCTAACTTAGGTGGCATTAGCATAGGTGGTGATAAAAGGAAACGCTTAACTACATCAAAGGCTTCATTGCAATCTTCGGTCCAATCAATGCTATAGTCCTTCTTGAGTAAATTATTTATTGGATGAATAGCGAAGCTCAAGTTTAGGATGAATCTTCAGATTGCACCTAGCTTTCCAAGAAATGACCTAATTCCATATTCATCTGAAGGTGGAACCATTTTGAGGACGGCCCAAATTTTGGTTGGGTCAACATCTATCCCTCGTGACGATATGATATAACCTAGGAGCTTCCCTCCTGTTACACCAAAGATGCATTTCTCTGGGTTTAGTGTGACTCCATATTCTATTAGATGTGAAAGAATGACGCGGAGTACTTCGGGATGGTCACAAAACTTCTTGGCCTTAGCCAATAAGTCATCTACGTAAGATTCCATGATTTTATGAATTAGATCATGAAATATGTATGTCATGGCCCGCTGGTACGTAGCACCGGCGTTCTTGAGGCCAAATGGCATAACAGCGTAGCAATAGGTTACCCAAGGAGTTATAAATGTGGTTTTAACTTGATCTTGCTCACATATTCTGATTTGATTGTACCCCGAGAATCCATCCATGAGAGACAAAAGTTCAAAACCCGCTGTTGCATCAACAATAACATCTATGGATGGTAATGGGAAGTCTTCCTTAGGACATGCTTTGTTGATATCTCAAAAATCTATGCAGATGTGTATCTTAACATTCTTCTTGAGAATGGGAACGATGTTAGATACCCATTGGGAGTAGTCGACTGGCTTGATGAATCCTACCTGGAGGAGTTTTATTACCTCCTCCCTTACCATGAGAGCTACTTTGGGTTTCATGGGTCTTGATTTTTGTTTAACTGGCTTTGCATCTGATTTAGTGACGAGGTTGTGCACTGCAATGTGGGGTGCGACTCCTGTCATCTCCTTATAATTAAATGCAAATGCCTTCTGATGTTCTTTGAGGATCTGAGTATGTATTTCCACTTCTTCTGGGGTTAACGAAGAACCTAGTTTCAATATTCTTGGTTCATCTTCTGTCTCGATGTTGACATCGATTGTTTCTTCAATCAAAGAGGTGTTACCCTCTTCAAACTCAGGTGGCACTGGAGGTAAATCCAAATCATCCCCATTTTCTACTGCGTATATGCTAGGTTCCATTTGTGAGGGAAGATCCGTTACGATATTTCCGAAGTGGGAAGACGAATGTGGAATTAAGGATAAATCCAGCATATGATAGGAGAGATGTAATGCCGCATAGGCGTTTAAGTATTCCAAAGTTGCCATATTATTATCAACATGGTCTAGGACGGTAGATTCACTTCTGCTTGAAAGGGGATTCGTTGTTATTTTTATCAATGGTTCATCACGAATGGACACTGTGAAATGAGTATCTTCTAACTCATTGCTTGGAGTAAAACGCGATGCTGAAGTTGCTATTGAATCGGTGAGAAGATTTTTCTCTCGTGGGATTGCTTCAATGGATATGAAGTTAAACGCCTTGCTTAAATCTAATACAGTGTTTTTGTAGAGTTGCAAATGTTCGGCTTTAGTTTTATATACCTTAGAGACTTGGTTTGCCACTAATTGTGAGTCTCCTAAGACTCTGATGTTGTCAACACCAATTCTTTTGGCTAAGGTGAGACCAAGGAGGAGGGCTTTGTACTCAGCGCCGTTGTTTGTGCATTCAAAGTTTAACTTAAAGGCAAATGGAAGGACTTTCTCCTTGGGTGAAGTAAGAATTATACCTGCCCCCACTCCATAACGGCATTTAGGTCCATCGAAATGGAGAGTCCAATACTTAGTTGGGAGTATAGATGTTGGGGCATTTGCTGCGTTTGTGCACTCTAATTCTACCATACAGAGGTCCTCTGCTGGAAGGGAACCAACACCTAGGGAATATCCTATGACTACTGAATCAAATGGTAAGAACATTGGTGAATCTTGTTCTATCAATTCAACGATTTTCGTAGTAGTCCCTAACGATACTGTTTCTTTAGTTTTATCTTTAGGGGTTGGGATTGTTTTGGTTATGCTGGTAGTTTCAAGATCCATTGTAGGTACCAACTTCTCCTCTGGTTTTGGGTCAGTGGGTTTATTAAGTTGGTTTGTTGGAAGTTCAAATTTTGAGTGCACACCTGGTCTTTTCTTTAAATCAGCTAGGTGTAAATCGAAAGGTTTTGGATCACCTTTGGCTACAAATACCTTTCCTAGATGCAAGAATCTTACTTCCTGAAATAAAGTAGAAGGGATTTCCTTCATTCGGTGTATCCATGGTCGGCCGAGTATCATATTATAATTAGTTTCCCAATCTATAATATAAAACTTAGTCAGGATTGTTTTGGGCCCTAAGGTGACCGACAGTGTTATAGTTCCTATCAAAGTGGATTCAAGGCTATCATAGCCTCTCAATGTATTTCGAGTAGTGGAACAGTTTGTTTCCACATATCCAAGTTTTTGGAGGAAACAGAAAGGGACTATGTTAACTGCGGCCCCATTGTCAACCATTGCTCGTTTTACATAGTTATTATAAACCCATACTTGTAAGTATAAAGCTGGATCACCTCGGCGTGCGATCTCAGCATCTGTGGGCATTTTACTTATTTGGACTATGAATTCGACATCCTTGTCCGGCTGCCCCGGAGGGTGGATATCAAAATCTACGTGATTTACCTGTGTTTCAGGAGGTGGAGTGATGTTAATTAGATGGCCTAGACCTAATGCTTCTAAAAGAGCAGCTCTGTGAGGGGGAGAGTTCTTTAGTAAGTCCAAAAATGAAATGTGTGAGAAGGTCTTTGTTAGGTCACTAATTAAATCATAGGCACCGATGGGTTTTTCTACTATTTGTTGACTCTTATCTATTTCTGGCAGATGACTTGGGCTTGGTTGAGAGAAATACTCTCGTGTTCTTGTTATATCTTTGATAGGTAGTTCAGTGTCTAATTCTACCAAACTGACTATCTTGGGTCTCGGTTGACTTCCTAACTGTGGCGCAACTGATGGATTTAGTGAAGTTGAGGCTTCATGATCATTGTTTCCCGTCATTGCAGCTTTGTTTGTTCCACTTGGATTCAGCCTATTGCTATTATGATTTGGGAGCGGATCGTTAAAGATCTTGAGGGGAGCATTCTGAGGGGAAACTACCCCTGCAATCGTATTTGGTTGTGATGACATGGGATCTGCCAAAAAAAAAATCTGTGAAGAACTGTCTTTGTTCTTCTGGAAAACGTTGCATGAATTTATTGTAGTCACGACACGTTCTAATATCATGAACCCGAATTTTGTGGAAACCACAATAAGAATTGGGGTTGTAATTCCTTTTTTGTTGGTTTGGTGTGTATTGTGGCCTAAAATTCTGATCAAACTGTTGCCTATTAGGATTAAAATTTTGCATTTGTTGTTTCTGGCTTTGGTTTTGATAACCAAATGAGTTTTGTCCTAGTCCTTGTATAGGATTTCGCCATTGTTGTTGTTGTTGTTGTGGATGGTTAAAATCCACTGTATTGATCATCGGGGTAAAGTTGTTGTTTCGTTGGTTGTTTGTTTGTGATGGAGTATTAACAACATTTACCCTCTTGGGCTGATCGGTTACTCCATCCGTTGTTACCCCACGATTTTTGTTAAGGATTTTGGGTCCTTGATTGACATTTGTGATAGTTGTAGTGTTCTGAGTGGATGTGATTAACCTCCCATTTGTTCCGTATGTCTTGTGACCACTATCTATCACTACTTGATCTATTCGAAGGGCTCTCTCAAGTACTTCATCTGCTAGGTTCCATTTGTGAGGGAAGATCCGTTACGATATTTCCGAAGTGGGAAGACGAATGTGGAATTAAGGATAAATCCAGCATATGATAGGAGAGATGTAATGCCGCATAGGCGTTTAAGTATTCCAAAGTTGCCATATTATTATCAACATGGTCTAGGATGGTAGATTCACTTCTGCTTGAAAGGGGATTCGTTGTTATTTTTATCAATGGTTCATCACGAATGGACACTGTGAAATGAGTATCTTCTAACTCATCGCTTGGAGTAAAACGCGATGCTGAAGTTGCTATTGAATCGGCGAGAAGATTTTTCTCTCGTGGGATTGCTTCAATGGATATGAAGTTAAACGCCTTGCTTAAATCTAATACAGTGTTTTTGTAGAGTTACAAATGTTCGGATTTAGTTTTATATACCTTAGAGACTTGGTTTGCCACTAATTGTGATTCTCCTAAGACTCTGATGTTGTCAACACCAATTCTTTTGGCTAAGGTGAGACCAAGGAGGAGGGCTTTGTACTCAGCGCCATTGTTTGTGCATTCAAAGTTTAACTTAAAGGCAAATGGGAGGAATTTCTCCTTGGGCGAAGTAAGAATTATACCTGCCCCCACTCCATAACGGCATTTAGCTGCATCGAAATGGAGAGTCCAATACTTAGTTAGGAGTATAGATGTTGGGGCATTTACTGCGTTTGTGCACTCTACTTCTACCATACAGAGGTCCTCTGCTAGAAGGGAACCAACATCTAGGGAATATCCTATGACTACTGAATCAAATGGTAAGAACATTGGTGAATCTTGTTCTATCAATTCAACGATTTTCGTAGTAGTCCCTAACGATACTGTTTCTTTAGTTTTATCTTTAGGGGTTGGGATTGTTTTGGTTATACTGGTAGTTTCAAGATCCATTGTAGGTACCAACTTCTCCTCTGGTTTTAGGTCAATGGGTTTATTAAGTTGGTTTGTTGGAAGTTCAGATTTTGAGTGCACACCTGGTCTTTTCTTTAAATCAGCTAGGTGTAAATCGAAAGGTTTTGGATCGTCTTTGGCTACAAATACCTTTCCTAGATGCAAGAATCTTACTTCCTGAAATAAAGTAGAAGGGATTGCCTTCATTTGGTTTATCCATGGTCGGCCGAGTATCATATTATAATTA
Organism: Taxus chinensis; assembly: GCA_019776745.2. NCBI lineage: Eukaryota > Viridiplantae > Streptophyta > Pinopsida > Cupressales > Taxaceae > Taxus > Taxus chinensis. The sequence goes on along the minus strand of CM034148.1, from coordinate 38,020,955 downwards.
GTTTCCCGATCTATAATATAAAACTTAGTCAGGATTGTTTTGGGCCCTAAGGTGACCGGCAGTGTTATAGTTCCTATCAAAGTGGCTTTAAGGCTATCATAGCCTCTCAATGTATTTCGAGTAGTGGAATAGTTTGTTTCCCCATATCCAAGTCTTTGGAGGAAAGAGAAAGGGACTATGTTAACTGCGGCCCCATCATCAACCATTGCCTGTTTTACATAGTTATTATAAACCCATACTTGTAAGTGTAAGGCTGGATCACCTCGGCATGCGATCTCAGCATCTGTGGGCATTTTACTTATTTCGAATATGAATTCGACATCCTTGTCCGGCTGCCCCGGAGGGTGGATATCAAAATCTACGTGATTTACCTGTGTTTCAAGAGGTGGAGTGATGTTAATTAGATGGCCTAGACCTAATGCTTCTAAAAGAGCAGCTCTGTGAGGGGGGGAGTTCTTTAGTAAGTCCAAAAATGAAATGTGTGAGAAGGTCTTTGTTAGGTCACTAATTAAATCATAGGCACCGATGGGTTTTTCTACTATTTGTTGACTCTAATCTATTTCTGGCAGATGACTTGGGCTTGGTTGAGAGAAATACTCTCGTGTTCTTGTTATAGCTTTGATAGGTAGTTCACTGTCTAATTCTACCAAACTGACTATCTTGGGTCTCAGTTGACTTCCTAACTGTGGCGCAACTGATGGATTTAGTGAAGTTGAGGCTTCATGATCATTGTTTCCCGTCATTGCACCTTTGTTTGTTCCACTTGGATTTAGCCTATTGCTATCATGATTTGGGAGCAGATCGTTAAAGATCTTGAGGGGAGCATTCTGAGGGGAAACTACCCCTGCGATCGTATTTGGTTGTGATGACATGGGATCTGCCAAAAAAAATATCTGTGAAGAACTGTCTTTGTTCTTCTGGAAAACGTTGCATGAATTTATTGTAGTCACGACACGTTCAAATATCATGAACCTGAATTTTGTGGAAACCACAATAAGAATTGGGGTTGTAATTCCTGTTTTGTTGGTTTGGTGTGTATTGTGGCCTAAAATTCTGATCAAACTGTTGCCTATTAGGGTTAAAATTTTGCATTTGTTGTTTCTGGCTTTGGTTTTGATAACCAAATGAGTTTTTTCCTGGTCCTTGTATAGGATTTCGCCATTGTTGTTGTTGTTGTTGTGGATGGTTAAAATCCACTGTATTGATCATCGGGGTAAAGTTGTTGTTTCGTTGGTTGTTTGTTTGTGATGGAGTATTAACAACATTTACCCTCTTGGGCTGATCAGTTACTCCATCCGTTGTTACCCCACGATTTTTGTTAAGGATTTTGGGTCCTTGATTGACATTTGTGATAGTTGTAGTGTTCTGAGTGGATGTGATTAACCTCCCATTTGTTCTGTATGTCTTGTGACCACTCTCTATCACTACTTGATCTATTCGAAGGGCTCTCTCAAGTACTTCATCTGCTAGGTTCCATTTGTGAGGGAAGATCCGTTACGAGATTTCTGAAGTGGGAAGACGAATGTGGAATTAAGGATAAATCCAGCATATGATAGGAGAGATGTAATGCCGCATAGGCATTTAAGTATTCCAAAGTTGCCATATTATTATCAACATGGTCTAGGATGGTAGATTCACTTCTGCTTGAAAGGGGATTCGTTGTTATTTTTATCATTGGTTCATCACGAATGGACTCTGTGAAATGAGTATCTTCTAACTCATCGCTTGGAGTAAAACGCGATGTTGAAGTTGCTATTGAATCGGTGAGAAGATTTTTCTCTCGTGGGATTGCTTCAATGGATATGAAGTTAAACACCTTGCTTAAATCTAATACAGTGTTTTTGTAGAGTTGCAAATGTTCGGCTTTAGTTTTATATACCTTAGAGACTTGGTTTGCCACTAATTGTGAGTCTCCTAAGACTCTGATGTTGTCAACACCAATTCTTTTGGCTAAGGTGAGACCAAGGAGGAGGGCTTCGTAGTCAGCGCCATTGTTTGTGCATTCAAAGTTTAACTTAAAGGCAAATGGGAGGAATTTCTCCTTGGGCGAAGTAAGAATTATACCTGCCCCCACTCCATAACAGCATTTAGGTCCATCGAAATGGAGAGTCCAATACTTAGTTGGGAGTATAGATGTTGGGGCATTTGCTGCGTTTGTGCACTCTACTTCTACCATACAGAGGTCCTCTGCTGGAAGGGAACCAACAGCAAGGGAATATCCTATGACTACTGAATCAAATGGTAAGAACATTGGTGAATCTTGTTCTATCAATTCAACGATTTTTGTAGTAGTCCCTAACGATACTGTTTCTTTAGTTTTATCTTTAGGGGTTGGGATTGTTTTGGTTATACTGGTAGTTTCAAGATCCATTGTAGGTACCAACTTCTCCTCTGGTTTTGGGTCAATGGGTTTATTAAGTTGGTTTGTTGGAAGTTCAAATTTTGAGTGCACACCTGGTCTTTTCTTTAAATCAGCTAGGTGTAAATCGAAAGGTTTTGGATCGCCTTTGGCTACAAATACCTTTCCTAGATGCAAGAATCTTACTTCCTAAAATAAAGTAGAAGGGATTGCCTTCATTCGGTGTATCCATGGTTGGCCGAGTATCATATTATAATTAGTTTCCCGATCTATAATATAAAACTTAGTCAGGATTGTTTTGGGCCCTAAGGTGACCGGCAGTGTTATAGTTCCTATCAAAGTGGCTTTAAGGCTATCATAGCCTCTCAATGTATTTCGAGTAGTGGAACAGTTTGTTTCCCCATATCCAAGTCTTTGGAGGAAAGAGAAAGGGACTATGTTAACTGCGGCCCCATCGTCAACCATTGCCCGTTTTACATAGTTATTATAAACCCATACTTGTAAGTGTAAGGCTGGATCACCTCGGCGTGTGATCTCAGCATCTGTGGGCATTTTACTTATTTCAAATATGAATTCGACATCCTTGTCCAGCTGCCCCGGAGGGTGGATATCAAAATCTACGTGATTTACCTGTGTTTCAGGAGGTGGAGTGATGTTAATTAGATGGCCTAGACCTAATGCTTCTAAAAGAGCAGCTCTGTGAGGGGGAGAGTTCTTTAGTAAGTCCAAAAATGAAATGTGTGAGAAGGTCTTTGTTAGGTCACTAATTAAATCATAGGCACCGATGGGTTTTTCTACTATTTGTTGACTCTTATCTATTTCTGGCAGATGACTTGGGCTTGGTTGAGAGAAATACTCTCATGTTCTTGTTATAGCTTTGATAGGTAGTTCAGTGTCTAATTCTACCAAACTGACTATCTTGGGTCTCGGTTGACTTCCTAACTGTGGTGCAACTGATGGATTTAGTGAAGTTGAGGCTTCATGATCATTGTTTCCCGTCATTGCACCTTTGTTTGTTCTACTTGGATTCAGCCTATTGCTATCATGATTTGGGAGCGGATCGTTAAAGATCTCGAGGGAAGCATTCTGAGGGGAAACTACCCCTGCGATCGTATTTGGTTTTGATGACACGGGATCTGCCAAAAAAAAAATCTGTGAAGAACTGTCTTTGTTCTTCTGGAAAATGTTGCATGAATTTATTGTAGTCACGACACGTTCTAATATCATGAACCCGAATTTTGTGGAAACCACAATAAGAATTGGGGTTGTAATTCCTGTTTTGTTGGTTTGGTGTGTATTGTAGCCGAAAATTCTTATCAAACTGTTGCCTATTAGGATTAAAATTTTGCATTTGTTGTTTCTGGCTTTGGTTTTGATAACCAAATGAGTTTTGTCCTGGTCCTTGTATAGGATTTCGCCATTGTTGTTGTTTTTGTTGTGGATGGTTAAAATCCACTGTATTGATCGTCGGGGTAAAGTTGTTGTTTCGTTGGTTGTTTATTTGTGATGGAATATTAACAACATTTACCCTCTTGGGCTGATCGGTTACTCCATCCGTTGTTACCCCACGATTTTTGTTAAGGATTTTGGGTCCTTGATTGACATTTGTGATAGTTGTAGTGTTCTGAGTGGATGTGATTAACCTCCCGTTTGTTCTGTATGTCTTGTGACCACTATCTATCACTACTTGATCTATTCGAAGGGCTCTCTCAAGTACTTCATCGTAAGTTCTTAATGGGAACTTCTGGACTTCTTCTTTCACCTCCCTGCTAAGAGAATGAAGGAATAAATCACATAGTTCCATTTGATCCATGTTTGGAGAACTTGCTGAAGAATAAAGAACTATGTGCCACCTTTGGATGAAATGGGCGACAGATTCGTTATGTTCTTGTTTGATGTGTAAGAATTCCCTGATTCCTGTTCTCAACAGTTTGTTCATGTCGAATGCCTTAATGAATTCTGATACGAGCTGTTTAAATGAATGGATGGAGGCTTCAGGTATTCTATAATACCAGTCGAGAGCAATGCCTTCCAAGGTTTTGGGGAATATTTTAGCAACAACCCCATCCCAAGGGAGTAATTCCTGTATGGCTGTAGTGTAAGCCTTGATATGCACGTTTGGATCTCCCTCACCTTTGTACTTGGGTAAATCGGGAAGGGGTCTTGGAAGCATGACGCTTCGTATGGCGAAGTCTAAGGGCTCCTTCAGATATTCTAAATAAGTCCCTATTGCATAGCTTTCAACCATTGAGGGTGGTTGCTGAGGGAGTGGTGGTGGGATGGGTTGTTAATATGGTGCAGAGTATGCATTGGTAGGGGCATAGGGAAGTCCCTGCGTTTGAACAAACATGCTGGGAGTGGAGAACATATCTCCTTGTGGTGATTTGGAGTACATGTTTAAGTATGACAGGGTATGGTCTAGGAATGGATTGTTTGATACTAGACTGGGAGGATTAGTGTTAGAGAAGATGGGCCTTGTTGGCGTTTGTTGTGGATAGTGAGGCGGCATGCCTAACGTGCCTACTCCTGTGAGGAGATCTACTTGGCTAGGGTGGTATGGAGGATTGGAACTTCCTGCTTGTATGAATGGAGAATTTTGACTTGCTTGAGCAAGTTCTAACCCTCTCACTTTTTCTACTAACGTTGAAATGAATTCATTTGGTGAAGTCATGGTGCTTTGCCTGAGCGGCATTTGTTGTATACCCTGGTGTTGTATAGGCATGTGATATCCTGTCATGAACTGATTGCTATCTTGCCAAGTTTCTCTGAGAGTATTTCCTATATGCAGTGGCATAGAGGTATTTTCTTGAAAAGAGACCTCGGGTTGTATTTGTAAACCTCCTATAGGTGGGTACATACCCCGAGAATGTTGTTCACTCCTAGGATAACGTACTGACCGTTCATCATCTAAGACCAGATATGGGTCTGATTGTCTACTAATTTGTGGTCTAAGTAGCATCTGAGGAGATGAATCAGATTCTCTGGTGAACATCATATTGTTCGAGCTTGAAGGCTCTATTTGCTGCGTTTGAGGGGATTGATCTAACTCCCCCGTTTGAAAAGATGAATTATATCTGATTCTTGGGGTTTGTGTTGACAACTGATTAGTTGAATAGTTGTCGCCCCATACTGAGAGCGAGGGTGATGATTGCCTATTCTGTTGGGCGTAGTATGCCTCGAGACCCAAGAGGGGTCTGCCATATTCATCGAATCCCGACATATTTGGGGGGTATATGAATACCCACAGAATAATGGGAAGGAACAAAGGTGATTTGTGAAAGAACACGTGATACTATAACTCAAAACGAGAAAGTAGGAAGTTTACGTCAGCTTCACTAATTTTGTTTGTTTCACATCGGGTTCACCAATTTTGTACACTGGAAAAGTGACAAGTGAGCGTGAGAATCTACAGGTAATTCTTCCGTGTACCCGACCTCCCGAGGTCATGCTGAGATAGCCGGTGGGGATGGAATATACGTGGTATATAGACAGACTAGTTAGGCAGTCTGATGTCTTCAACACGCACTAATGGAATCTGTGAATCTAAGGCAAAGAAGGCCCTTCTAACCTAGATTGGTGTGATAGATCGGTCAGCAAGGATGACTACTCGAAGGCTCCAATCAATATCGATCTCTGGCATGATTCGATCTATGGGTTGTGTAATACGTGGAAAATGACCCGGTATAGTTTCGAGTATTTCTTCGGATAGGGTCATATGGTGGATGGTAAATACAATTGACTCTACGAACAATTCTCTGGCCTAGTCCAGAATTCTCTAGCTTTGTTAGCTGCTATATTTAGTAAGGACAATTGTTTGATGATGATGGGTGGAAGTGGAGTGGATTGGAATACTAGTGTGTGTAGGCCAACGTCTATATCTGATTGACTTGTGGATTCGTTGGGCTGTGAGATCCATGGATCAAAACCATGGACTCTTGGATGTTGCGGTCCTGTTATGGTCATACACGAAATCAATTCCTAATCCCTAGTATCCAGTAATCATACGCTTTCTCAGCTTCTATGTTTAGGACCAACAAATGTGTGATTTTCTAAGAATATCTCACAGGCGTTCGTGCAACCTGGATCCTTAAACTGGTATCTATATCTGTGAGAGTGTCTCCTGCACCCGGCTGTGGGACCAAAGGATCACAATCAAAGGTTTGTTCTCTTTCGAACCCTTCTACAGTCATGTGAATGTTTACCTAGGGCAATCTTTAGTTTGGTTGGTTTGACCAAAACGTGTGTGCTTGGTCATCTTCTATGTTTAACGCTCTCAACTGAGAACTGACCAGTTGTAAATCTGTTGTTGTTTAGAATACTTGTATTCTGAGATTTTGATCTATGTCAACTATTGCTATGATGAGGTTTGGTTGAGGCACGATTGGATCAAATATATATTCCCTGGGCTCCTGAGGTCCTGTGATTGTCATACAAAATAAAATTTAAATCTATCGGTAACAAAGCGAATTCTAACTACGTGGAATAAATCTAAAACATATATAACTTCTATTCTTCTAAGAAACATTTTAAGAATTTAATGAAAGAAAGATTTTTAAATGTATCTAGGAATAACAACTAAACAATAATTTAAAACAGACAAAATAACCGAGTGTAGTTATCAGCCTGTGTAATTTGTAGATCTATTCTAAATAAAATAGCTCATTTAATCTATCTGCAAGATTCTCGATACTACCTCAGAAGTGAGGAGTGAATCATAGTTTCTCAAAAAATATCTATCCTCACAGCTTCCTTGGCAATATCGAGAACAGAATTTATTGAAATGAAGCAATTATCTACTCTATTTGATATGATTCTAACTAGAACTTTGAAAGTTAGAATCTGGATTCCGCAGAACAGTGGCGAATCCAATGGTGTGTGTGATCTTGTCCCCTCAGTATGATCTCCTCGTTCTTTCATGTTCACATGGATTCAGAAAAGCGTGTAATGCTAGCATCGACAGGAGTAGATATTGGGACAAGGATAGCTCAGAATGCAGACTGAAAATGTGAGTAGGAGAGGGACAGCGCAAGAGTACAGAGCTTGGCTTATGCGATTCCTAGCGGGAGTTTACTACGAGTCATGCAACATGAAACGATCAGAACCTGAAACTATCCTGTTTGAAGAGAAAAACCTACAACTTTAATGGCTTCCTAGGCTATTCTATTCCAATGGATTGGATAAAACAACAACACTGTTTGCACAAGATGGATATGTGGCTTACCAACAGCTGGACAATGCTAAATGAGCATGCAAATGAACTAAAACTATGGCTTCTAAACAGGATAACAAGCTGAACTACTGAAAATGAGGAGATGAGAGCAAAAGATCAGTCCCTTTGCTTGTGCACAAGCAATTCATTTATAGGAATTCAAACACCCAAAGATCAAAATCAAATTGAACTCCTAAACAATAAACAAAGGGAAAACACTATTCCAGGGGACCAAAAACATAAATGCAAGCTTAAGTCGGCAAGGAAAGCTGGTGAAACATTGATATTTCACGCGATTCGCGTCAAAAGAACATTCTAGAAAACACTTAAAGGAGCGCCGCCCTGCTCAGGGCGGCGGTTACAGGACTGCTGCCCTGTTCAGGGCGGCGGTTACAGGACCGCCACCCAGTCAGGGCGGCGGTTTAGTTACTAAAGAGAAAAGGGGCAAGAAAAGAGGGGAAAATGGGAAAACAAAGCACGTAGGGGCTAAGCGGGATATGCGGGATGTTAACGCATATTCGGAGAGCTTTTCTGGATCCCAAACACCTTGCGAAGAGACCTGTATCATCATTGGGGCAGTTATTACACTGTTCCGTAGTACAATACCTTACAATTTTGGGTACGTACAGGGACGCCATACCGTCATTCCATGTACCACCTGCAAACATAATGATCGTAGTGGTATCAGCTTTCTTGAACCACCTACTAAACAAGACCACATTGAACTCATTAAGGATACTAGCTTTTCCCCATCTTCTTCACCTGCTCCACCTTCATCACCACCCTCACCGACGGGGTCCATGGATCCATAATCTATCCCTCCTAACTTTTATTTTCATAAACACCATTTCCTTGGGGCCTTTGAATTATCAACATGAGGGCGAGGCCCCTTCCACTCTTCCCTTCTTGTATCCTGAAATGATCTATGATGATACACCTTCAATTCACATCATTCAATGTCAGGATGATGAATCTATACTCACCTACCTTGGTTCAGAAGACTCATATATTCATCAGTCGTTACCTTCTAAGACACAAACCATGTTGAATGAATTGACTATCGAGATCAACATTCATACTTAGGATGACCTACACATCCTAAAGATTGGACAGTATTTAGATGTTGTTGAATAGGAGGCCATCACTTCTTTTCTTAGAGATCATAACCACGCTTTCACTTGGTATTATGCAGACATGCCCAGTATTGACCCCACCATAGTGGTCCACAATATCGTAACCGTTCCCGATGCCAAACCCATCAAACAAAAGCTAAGGAAAATGCACCCTCACATTGCTCTTCTCGTCAAAGAATAACTTCAGCGCCTTCTTTCCATTTCCTTTATCTTACCCATTGATTATCCTCGTCATATTTCTAACATTGTCCCTATCACTAAAGTGACAGGGGGACTTCACATTTACACAGACTTCTGTGACCTCAACCTAGCTTGCCCAAAATATGACTTTCCCTTACCCGGTATTGATCAACTGGTTGACCTTACCGCTGGTCACGAGATGCTATCACTCATGGATGGTTTCTCGGGTTATAACCAAATCCTACTTGCCCTAGAGGATCAACACAAAAACTTGTTCATCATCTCTTGGGGGACCTTCTGCTATCGAGTCATGCCTTTTAGCCTTAAAAATGTTGGAGCCACATATCAACGGGCTATGACTTACATCTTCCATGACATCATGCATCTCATATTGGAAGATTACGTGGATGATCTCTTGGACAAATCTAAATGTCGCTCCAAGAACCTAACTGTCCTCAAAACCATCTTTGACCATCTCATTAAATATTTCATCCACCTTCAGCCTAAGAAATGCGTCTTCATAGTTCTCTTAGGAAATCTCCTTGGATTTATCATTTCCCTCCGTGGTATAGAGGTTGACCTTGATAAAGTCAAGGCCATTCTCGAAATGCATCTGCCTACTAACCTTAAGAAACTTCGTAGCCTACAAGGTAAGTTGCAGTCTATTTTCCATTTCATTTCACAATTATCTAATCGGTGTCAACCATTTAATCATCTAATCAAGAAGGATGTCTCCTTTAAATGGGATGATGACTGTCACAAAGCTTTTGAGGCCCTAAAACAATACCTTCTCCAACTACCCGTGCTCATTCCACCTAAATATGATCAACCTTTTTACCTATACATATCTGCTACCGATCACTCCTTTGAATCCATGCTCGTTCATCACGATAAACAACACAGGGAGCAAGTGGTTTATTACATAAGTCATACTCTTTTGAACTATGAAACCCGATACACCCACCCTGAAAAACTTTTCTTAGCCTTAGTGTTCATTACCACCAAACTCCTTCATTACCTACTCAACCACAAAATCTATGTTGTGACCAACACAGACCCCTTACATTTCATGTATGACAAACCTTATCAAAATCAGTGTGTCGCACGATGGCTTATGCTTTTAGCTGATCTTGACCTCAAATTCATTCATCAAAAGTCCATCAACACGTAACCAAAGTAGAAAAAATTAAACGGGGAAAATTTTCTCCTAATTGGCTTGAACCATACATCGTGACTCGTACCTATGGATCAGGTGCTTATTGTTTATCTTCACTTGATGGTAAACCCAAACCTGAGCCCCTTAACGCCTTGCATCTTTGACCATTCTATTATTGACTTGTTTTCCTACCTTATCTTTTCTCTCTTTCCATGCTTGTCCCTTGAGCGTTATTCACTTCATACACCTCATTAACGATTAAACAAGAATCATGTGAGTACCCGTCACTTGTTATCTTCTCTTGAATATGTGTACAATGGTACTGCACATAACATGATTCTCATGGATACTTTTCGTCTACCTTTAGATGAAATCCCATGGTCATTTCACCTTTCCTTTTGAACAAGATTCTTATTCTCCACCTTGGTCTTGTCCATGACTTCAAAGACCTCACATGGGACCAAACTCCTTGAGTCAAACTTCTACTAAAAAGATGACTCCCTCAAAAGGACATCTTCCTCTCAACAACTGCTACTATAAATAGACTACTCCCTCGAAGGAAAGCTATGTAAAGCTCTCAAAAAAATGAGAGCAACCAAAGCTTCCCGCATTGATCAGTGTATTTCAACTACAAGTCAAAAAAACAACCTTTTGTCATGGACTTTCCCATTGTGACCTAAGTTCTCTTGCCCGAAGCGTATGCTACCTATACCATATAAAAATTACCTACCTTTCACCCTTGTTACCATTCCCGCTCCCATTTCCTATTGCCTCAAGGGACTTCTTGGAACTTAGACATTTGGTGATCATGTGACTACTTTTCACTGTAGAATAATCAATCATGCAATGTCTTTAGGGTCTTACATTCATCACCTCTTTCAGGGTATGATCTACTCGGTATGATCCTAACCAACCAGGTGGCTTTATTACCCCCTCTTATCTTTTAACCATCTTTGTTTACGATTTGACTACCTTATACAAGGCTTGGTCCTCGATGCTTACTTTTGGGGTGATATTCTTCTTTCGCCACAATAGCCCGCATATACATCATTTTTGTTAGGATAAATTAATTATGCATTATATGATTAATTATTTTATTAATTTTATTAATTAAATAATAATATTATATGGTTATATTATTAACCATACTATAATTGTATGTTGTTATATGGTTTTAAACCATATTTTTCTTTTTGTTTCACAGGGATAATTGTTACAATTATTATAACAATTTATATGTTTCCCGGATGTATTATTAGAAGCAATTGTGAGTATGGTCTTACCTGTGCAACATATTTGTTTGTCTGCACATTGTTATCCAATATGTATAAATATTGCAGCACTCCATTGTAATGGTTAATCAATTTCACATTAATAAAATATACAGGATTTCGTCCCTATTTGTGAAATTACATTTGGTAACAGAGCAAATTGAAGCTCTTGACAAGGTTGGAGAAGGTTACAAAAGAAGGAGAATTCATGGAGAAGAAATCTGCAACAAAAGGAGAGCCAGTGCTACCTCCTGCAGCTTCCCACAACCCCCTGCAAACCCATAACCTCCTGTTCATTTCTAGGCATTTGGAACACAATAGTTTTTTTGCATTGTGCACCCAACACCAGGCAAAACTTGCTACATGTATTGAAAATATATATATAAAAAATTCTCCCCATTTTGGGTTTTGTCTCTGATATTATAGATATTTTTAGTCTTTGCTTTCTTTTTTATCAGACCTCTACATTTCAAGGTATATCTAGTTTCAGAGGGTTCTATTTGCATTGTGCAGAGGACTCTGCCTCTGACCAAGCTCTACATTGACGGGATAGAGTTATTTGAGAAGTCAGTCCAGGAATGTTTGGGGTTGAGTTGTGTTGATCTGCACCCTACGGCCGTGAAATACACCGTGTAGAAGGACATGAACTCCCTGCCAGATGAGCCACGAGCACACCTGCAAACACAAATGATGACCTGCAAACATGGCCATAGCCGTGAAAACCTCCACGCACCTGCATTTAGAAAACAACATCGGTTTTAAAAAAATAGCGTATCAAAGAAACAAAAAACAAACAACGAACAATCCAAGAATGGTGGAGATAATATAGAAGTGAATGTTCCACGTTTAGAACCTACAAACAAAAAAAAGTGGTGAGTTTTTTCTTAGAAAGTGCTCTTACATGCCAAGCCCGACCTCCATTGACCCCTGTGACCTACAACAAAGTAGATTCAATACAAACAACGTAGAAAGAAATCAAAACAAAAACAACAAATTCAAATAATACAAAGGTGCTTCAAGCACGAATGGTGGAGAGGAATAATCTAGAATGAAAGCCTAGAAATTTGCAAAGGTGACAGCAAATAAAATAGATAAGGAAGGAAAGAAGATAAAGAATGTTTTAGATCCGGAAAACATGGATATACCCTAATCCACATCGCCACGCATGCAAGCCACATAGGAATTCTTCCAAATCACATTTTTAACAGGTCAGTTCATTTTTCATCTTCATTAAATATCATTTACTTCTTTTTATACATCAAGCACTCATAAGAGCCAATGTGGATAGAGGTAAAGACTTAGAGGCATGAGGTGCATGGTTCGAATCACACCAAAAGCATATGTTTTTCAATTTTGAAATTTAGAGGTGAAACTGGAAAACCTGCTTAATCTGGAGGCAAATTTGGTGGGAAAATCTTCTCTAAACCTGTTAGTTATAGCCAAATAGCCTACTAAATTTTTAGTGAGAAAATCCCTAATTTAGGGTAAAAAAAAGTTTCTCCCATTCAGCCTGTTTTTTCATTCCGGGCAACTTTCTCCAAAGGGGGGATAGCTAAAAATTGCATTTTCAACTGGTTTTTTGCAATTCTATTCATTTTGGGTCATTTTGGGCTCCAGAGGCCACCAGGGCCCACAAAACAAAAAAAACAATTTTCCTACCATTCAATTTTTCCACATTTTTTAATGTAATTTGTATACTGCATTATATTGTACTAATTTGTAGGTTTCCATAGTCAACTGCAAACTTTTTAACTGCTCAGAAACTGGTAGAATTATAATAAAAAATAACTAAAAATTGGTTCTATAACACTCACGAGATCCTAGATCTCATTCGCAGCATTTGGTATATACAGTGCCTCTGGGAAGCGCTTATGAGTAAAGTCGTCGCGACTACCACTGCACTTAACGCTTAATATAGATGCAAAAACATCATCTGGGGATCGTCCCTTTAAATTGACGGGGAGTAATAAGGTCACACTGCACACACTTTGAGCCATCCCATCCATCTGTGAACGATTTCATGACATAAATCTAGACTGAGAAATTATCCAAGTATATAGCGAAGTTACGCGTGTGTATGAGGATATTTATTTGAGTCGGTGTCAATAATCACACAGACCCCATCAGTACTGTCTTGGTACCACGTATTGAATTATTTCACGTACGTTAACACCTCTTTCATGTACCGCTAGGTATATAGAAAGGGCAAGCTTCCATGTACCACCGAGTATATCGGAAGGGTGCATATATAGAAAGGTTTGGTATATCAGACTGACGGTATATAGATTGGGAGACCTAATACCTGGAGTGATAAGAGCCAAACCCTATTAGTGATCTCTACAAAATGGGCACCAATGCCCCCAAATTTTTTGTTCTTGATTCACAACTACTTAGAGGAAAAAACTATGTTGCATGGAAGACAAAAATCAAGACACAACTTGAGTTTAAAGAAATATGGTCTATTGTGAATGGTACTCTGACTAGATCAGCTACTGATACAACACAATAGCGGTAGTTTGATAAAGCAGATCAGAAGGCCAAACTCATCATCTTGTTTAGAGTGTCTGACGATGTGCAACCCCACATTCGAGATGCCAAAACAACCAAAGAAGTGTGGGATAAGTTGAGAACATTATATGAGGCCAAGAATAAAAATGTTATACTGAATTTGCAGAGTCAGTTACACACATTAAAGTTCAAGCAGAATGAAAAAATTGAAGTTTTCTTAAAAAGATTTGCAGAATTGAGGGCTTCACTTCTAGCCCTGGGAGAACTGGTCACAGATGATACTCTAGTTCCCATTATTCTGAGAGCACTCCCCTCTTCTTACCACATTTTTTCACAACACTAAACGTGTCAGATACGACAGTTGGTTTTGATAAAGTAGTAAACCTACTGCAACAAGAGGAATCAATCCAAAATAAAGATGATGAAGAGGAGCAGGCACTGTCTTCACATCAAAAATGGAAAGGAAAAGGTAAAGGAAAACCTAATTCCTATCAGAAGTCCCAAAATCAAAATCAGTATCAAGGGGACAGACAACAGAAGAAGCAATATCCTATCTACAAAAGAGGACATAACCTACAAGATTTTTGGTATAATACTTACAAGAAAGGTTCATCCAGCAACTCTGGACCTCAACAACAACAATCTTACAAGGGACATTCTAACAACAATCACGGGTAGAAAAAGGGGAACTGGAAAAGAAGACCCCATCAGTAAGGTAATATTGCTGAGCAACAAGAACAATCAGATAATGAAGACTTCTTGTTCACTACTCGATCAAGTGAACCATCCACGTCATCTAGTGATGTTTGGTATGTTGATTCGGGGGCCACTCGACACATGACTAGCCACAAAGACTGGTTTATTTCAATGAGGGAAACACCATTGAAAAATCATGTTTCGTTGGGAGACGATTCTTCATATACAGTTCAGGGGATTGGAAACATTTCTCTACCCCTTGGTTCATGTAAATGCAGACTATCAAATGTCTTATATGTCCCTGGGTTGACAAAGAATCTACTTTCAATCAGTCAACTCCTAGATCACAACCTAAAAATTGACTTTGATAGTCAATCCAACAAGAAAACATGCATGATTCGAGATAAATCAAGAGGCTCAAAAATAATTGCAAAAGCCTCCAATGTGGGATGCATGTTCCAACTTGATTTTATTCATATAGATGATCAACCACTTGTGGCTAAGAACTCCACCTCATAACAGTTGTGGCATCGAAGATTTGGTCATGTAAGTTTCAAATATCTCAAAACACTTTTCTGGTGTAATATGGTACATGGTCTACCATCTCTTCAGAAGGATACAAACAATTGTCCTCGCTACCTAGCAGGAAAACAACATAGAGATTCGTTCCAGAGGATTAAATTTATAGCTCATGGTAAACTTGACTTGGTTCATACCGATCTTTGCAGTTTGATACAGCCAAGTCATTCTGGGTTTCAGTACTTCATGCTTTGTGTTGATGACTATTCAAGAAAAATGTGGATTTTCTGTCTTTGCAAGAAAAGTGAAGTGTTTGAAACCTTCAAAAAGTTCAAAGTAGCAGTTGAGAAAGAAATTGGTCATCACATCAGAACTCTCCGCTTAGATCAAGGAGGGTAATTCACTAGTGATGAGTTCAGAGACTACCTGCAAACTCACGAGATTCATCAATAGATGCCTCCTCCACACACACCATAGAAAATGGTGTTGTTGAGAGAAAAAATCATACTATCATGGAAATGGTGCAATGCATGATCGATGATTCTAGACTTGCAAATACATTTTGGGTAGAAGTAGCAAAGACAACAGTATATTTGTTGAGCAGAGCACCCACAACTGCTCTTGATGGAATAACACCATAAGAATCATGGTCACAACAGAAACCATACATTGCACACCTCATAGTATTCGGGTGCAAAGCAAGCATACACATACCCAAACAAAACAGAAAGAAATTGGACATGAAGTTATAGAAACTCATCTTCTTTGGATATAGTGAAGAGACTCTTGAGTATAGATTGATGGATCTTAAGACCAAAAAAGTCTACACCAACAGAGATGTTGAGTTTTTCGAGAAAAAGGAAGTAGAGACTCCTCCTCTAGACTCACAAGATGTAGATTTTTCACCTGTTGTAAAAATTGAAATTGATGTTCCCTCAGAAGATGAAAGTGATGATGGGGATGATGGTGTTGATCAGATAGAACCACGACCCATGGGAACGGTTCAGCGTATGCCTAAATGGTGTACTAGCACATTACGAGATGTAAGAATGGATGCTCCACTAGATATATCCACCCATGGACCTTGGACTCACAATAAAGCAAGAGAAGAAGTTTACTTTACTTTGATGAGAAGAGTTATTGAGTCTGATGAGCCCTCTACAATCCAGGAAGCCCTACAGTCAAAATCTTGGAAAGATGCCATGGATTCTGAATATCAATCAGTGACGAAAAACAACACTTGGCAGCTTATCAATCTTCCACTAGGGAAGAAACCCATTGAATGCAGATGGATATTTAAAACAAAGTACAAATTAGATGGGACAGTGGAAAAGTAAAAAGCAAGACTTGTAACAAATGGGTATGCACAAAAATAGGCATTGACTACGAGGAGACATTTTCTCCCACGGCTAAGATCAAAATGATCAGGATGATCTTTGCTCTAGCTGCACATTTTGGTTGGAAAGTCCATCAGATGGACGTAAAAATTACCTTCCTAAATGGATATTTACAAGAAGAAGTCTATATGACTCAAAATGAGGGATATGTAGTACCTAGTTAAGAAACAAAGGTATGCAGACTTAGGAAATCTCTCTATGGCCTCAAACAGGCACCCCAGACATGGTACATCAACATTAATGAGCATCTCGTACAACATGGATTTGTTAGAAATCCATACGATCCCAATCTATACCTCAAAAAGAAAGGCAGGGAGATGGTGATTGTTTTTGTCTATGTTGACAATCTAGTCATCATTGGCAGTTCAGTGAGGATGATCGATGTAATGAAGAAAGATCTTAATCGATCGTTCAACATGACTGATCTCGAGATGATGCATTAGTATCTTGGATTGGAAGTATGGCAGAAATAGAATCACATTTTTGTATCTCAGATGAAATATACCAATACAATGCTTGAGAATTTTAGGATGATGGATTACACACCAATTTCTACACCCATGGAGAACATATTACAGTTATCTCGTTCAGATCCATCTCCTGAGGTAAGTGCCACTCTCTATCGGTAGCTGATTGGGAGTCTCATTTACCTGACCTACACTAGACCAGATATTAGCTTTGCAGTGAGCTATCTATCCAAGTTCATGTAAGAATCCAAAGTTTTTCATTGGAAAGTAGCAAGGTGCATTTTTAGATATCTTAAAGGATCAGTGGATCTTGGTCTAGAATGCAAGAAGAATGAAAAATTTCTTCTTGACTAGATATTCAGATTTAGATCATACAGGTAACATTGATGATAGAAAATCCACTTCTGGATTTTTATTCTTTATGGGATCTGGACCAATATCATAGGGAAGCAAGAAATAACACTTCATTTCTCACTCTTCCACAGAAGCCAAGTATCGTTCTGCAGGGGAAGCTATCTGTGAAGTGATTTGGCTACGTCGCATACTGGAAGGACTTGGAATACCATAGGACAAATTGACCACCATGTATGTTGACAATGAAGGTGTTCTCAAACTTGTTCGCAATCTAGTTTTTCATGAGAGAATAAAGCATATTGAGGTACATGAACATGTGTTGAAGCACAACATCCAACTTAAATATTGTCCAACAGCTGAACAACGGGCAACTGTCTTCACAAAGTCACTTGCATGTTACAAGTTCGAGTTGTTTAGAGAGTCCCCCTCCTCATCCCTTGAGAAAATGCACAATTAAGGGGGGGAATGTTAGGATAAATTAATTATCCATTAGATGATTAATTATTTAATTAATTTTATTAGTTAAATAATAATATTATATGGTTATATTATTAACCATATTATAATTGTATGTTGTTATATGGTTTTAAACCATATTTTTCTTTTTGTTTCACAGGGATAATTGTTACAATTATTATAACAATTTATATGCTTCCTGGATGTACTATTGGAAGTAGTTGTGAGTATGGTTTTATATCTATGCAACATATTTGTTTGTCTGCACATTACTATCCAATATGTATAAATATTGCAACACTCCATTGTAATGGTTAATCAATTTTACATTAATAAAATATACAAGCTTCCGTCCCTGTTTGTGAAATTACGATTTTACCTATAGTCTACCCACACCTAACAAACC
Source organism: Taxus chinensis (assembly GCA_019776745.2). Lineage (NCBI taxonomy): Eukaryota > Viridiplantae > Streptophyta > Pinopsida > Cupressales > Taxaceae > Taxus > Taxus chinensis. The sequence continues at coordinate 38,002,844 of CM034148.1, read as the reverse complement.
TAAACCCACAACATTTCTAAAAGCCTACCAGCTCATTTTCATACCTCCTCATATTCTTCCCTAGCTTATGGGAGAACTACATCGGCTTGAGGTCCCTTTTTGCTAGGACTATGTAGGCAGCACTCCGAGGGCATGGGGCCCTTGGAGGTTAGCTTGGGCATCCTCTACCCGAAACAATTCATCTTCCATATGCCTCACATTACATCACACCTTACTTAGTTTCCCTTCTCTACCCAAAATTGGAAATTAAACCACATAAATAACCAATTGTTTTATATTTTAAACATTATCACAACATACATTTATTATGCCTACCTTTTCTCTATCATCACTATGCATAGATTATACCACATCTCACATATGACCCATATTATCATTCATTGCATAAAATAATGAATCACCACTTCACCTACTTTTGACTCGACCATGCCTAAACAAACCTGACTCGATCCATGCTTGTAACCTAACTCAATCCATGCCTATAACCTGACTCGATCCATGCCTATAACCTGACTCAATCCATGCCTATAACCTGACTCGATCCATGCCAGACTTGATCCATGCCTATACCAACCTAACTCCATCTTGCTTAACTCACCTAATTTCCATCCATATCAACACAACAAATTCATATCTCATAAACACATCAACAACTCAAAACATACCATGTATCTCATCATATAAATAAATCAATGTGTATCTCAAATATACATGGTTATCTCATCATGTACATCATCTCAAAATTGTCGGCACGCAAGCCGATATACAATACAAAATGTCATCGGCATGTAGGTTGGTCTCATATATATAATAAAATAATGAATCAATACAAAATCTCTTCGGAACATAGGCCGGTATATGCTCGAAATATACACAATCACTCATACATCCTCACTGTCTTTGGCATGCAGGACGGTATGTGATCAACAATACAACTATCTCTCGGCACGTAGACCGGTATATAATCACAAAATAACTATCATACATCAAAAATTAGGTGACTGCAAATTAGGCATCTCGGTGGATGTCCTCCATCTTTGTATCACTTGTACCCTCAGCCTCCTGGGTCCTTGCTGGCACCTCAACTAGAGTTGGTCTTCGTGTGCTGGTAGCCTTTTCCTGATTGGGCCTTGGAGCTCGCTGACCCCCTGTGCTCTCCACACTATGACTATGGTATTTAATCCTCTCACTGGACGCCTGCTGTGCCCTGTACTCAGCATAGGATATGAAGTCTATCCCGACTGCCATTAGCTGGTCCTGATAGTATCTAGCCTCACCTAGGGCATCCCGTAACCTAGATATAGGCATGGTCTATGGTGGTCCCATAGGTCTCGGCCCCTATAACTGTCCTGCGGGATCCTGTCCCACTCCTACCTGTGAACTGGGACCCAATCCTGGTGCTTGTGATGGTGGTGCCTGTGGTGGTGCCCCCTGCCCCTGTGCCTGTATCTGGGCCTGTAAGACCCCAATCTATGCCTGGGCTATGGCCAACTGGCCCTGTAAACCTACCACCTGAGCTTGTAAGGCTGGCACCTGACCATCCCCCTCCTCTCCATCTCCATCTCCTCAACCTGATATTTGGGCCTGTAGACTAGCCACCTGTACGAGCAGCTTTGCTACCTCCACCTCCGAGCCCTCCAGCTATGTCTACAGTATACCCAATTGGGTAATGAGCATAGCTACTTGCCCCTATAGGGTGTCTCTCTGCACTGTAATGGTAGCTAGATTTGACTGCCCTGGTCTGGGTGGTATGGTTCATAATTGAGCCACCCACCACTACCTGTATCTGTCTGTGCATCCAGCGTCATCTATTTTCTGGTCCACTAGCTACTCCTCTTGCCCTATGGGCACTGTAGGCTATGGTAGAGGTAAGGGCCTCTCCACGTCATCTCTTTGGTACTATGGGAAGGGTGGAGGTATGTCCTATACTATCGTGAACTACCTCCAAACTCTGTCTACCGGGATCATCTCATCCTCCCCGGCACGACGACCCTGTATCTATCTCTCTAGCTGGAGCTCAGCTAGCTCCTCATGCATATGTATATATGAGGGGAATCCCACATATGGCCTCCATATGATGTCCACTCAAGACACCCCCTCTAGTAACTACCAAAAATGGGCCACATCATGTGTGGGCCTCTCAAATCTCTGCTCTCCTATCACCGGCACCCATCTCCTGTACCCCACCCGCACAAATCGTGTTGGGAATCCATCTGCTTGGGGCATCCCTATAGGCCACACACAAACTATGTGCTCATAGGCCCAGCAATGCAGTAAAAATGTACATCACAGGTTGAACCTAAGAAACCACCCATATGCCCACAACTCCATGTACAGCTACACCAAGAATGTTGGTGCCTAGGCAAAACGGGTCTCATCCACCATCATGTCGTGGAGTACCCCCATCAGTGATTAGGGAAAGCATCCACCCTCTGCATCTGGCAATGCATAGCAACACACTGCCTCCATCAATAGAACCACTAGCCTCGTCTCCTCCAGACGGGCTAGGTACATCTCTCCATAGCTCAAGCTGGAGCTATGGAATCTCAGATTGGCCATCCCCTCTCTAAAAATAGACACAATCAGCTCCTCTAAGGCCTTGAAGGAGATAGAATAAACTTGTGCACCTAATATGGATAACTAAAGAATCCAGAACACATCCTCTAAGGTGATAGTCATCTCACCCATCAGTAGGTGGAACGTGTTGGTCGCGGAGTTCCATCTATCGATGAGTGTGACCATCAAACTGGGCTACTGGACTACATGTCTATAGTGACAAACCTCACTCAAGCTCACTACCTCCACATGCTGCAACTCCTCTAGGGTCACTGCACCGCACACTGTAACCAGTAGAGGTAGAACCTTGTCCCGCATATGTAGCTGCGCTCTCCCCTGCATCCAATACAAGCACAACATTAATTTACATGTATCATTCCATATTCAACAATTATCATTTTCCTACACCCTATTTTCACCCTACCCATCTCAACTACCTAGCCCACATCACTTTTGGACCTTTTTGCCCACTAATCTGACTAGTACCGGTTCATCCTAACCGACCCCGGTCACCCTTTAACCGGCATCGGTCCCCTGTTTGGTGATTGATATCGATTCACCCTTATAGACCCCGGTTATCCCTTAACCGACATCAGTCACCTATTTGGTGACCAATACTGGTTCCATGTAACCGACGTCGGCCAACCTTGACTGACGCCGGTCATTGTTGTGGAAAAACCTGCGATTTCCCAAAACCCCCTTTCTAAAATCCCTCCCCCTGCCCCTTTTACCCACCTATAATGACCTAAAATACCCTTGGACCTCCACCCACCCCCCTATCCCATTTATTACCCTCCCCATTCCTCCTTTTACCCAATATTCCCCCCCATTCCCAAATTTAATTTGTGCCCACCCACCAAACTGAAAAACAAACAAAACCTAAACCAACACTAACATAATCCTCTAATCTATCAAATCAACAATGTAGAGTAGAGTGTTTACCTCGTCATGCTACCATCATCTTGATGGAACGTCTGGCCGATGTACTAGTGGCCTACCCGATCCCTCTCCGGCCTCTGCCATCACTAAATTGATACCCGCAACCTCCGCCCAGTCAAATCCCTCACACTGATCCTATGGGCCCGCTGCTCACCAACCAATCACTCATCAATCACACTGCCAGCTCACTATTGCATTTCGTCTAGACAATTTTCTCTCTTTTCTCTCTTTTCTGTCATTTTCTCACTTTGCGAAATAACAAATGAATACCAAAAAATGTGGATTTTTTGTTTTTATAACAAACCCGACCTAACCGATGTCGGTTACCCTTGATCGGCATCGGTCATGTGCCCTACTTAACCATCGTCAGTTTACCTCTACTGACGTTAGTTATCCATGACTGGCATTGGTCATCGTCACCTTCACATTGCTCTCAATTTTACCCTTTTACCCTCCCCTACTTCCTTTTTTTACCTCACCCAACCTTCACCCTGATCATTTACCTCACCCCACCTTTACCCTACCCATTTACCTCACCTTTCCTGACCTCATCATTTATTACCATCCCTTTTTACTCCTTTAGGAACTCATTATTGTAACCCTACCTTGGCCTTACCTGTTCTGTGACCTAGATATTTGGACCTAGACCATCGCTAGTGACCTTTGACCTCATGTGTTTGTCTATAACTTGCGGCACTCTTACCTGTGTTATTGGCCTAATGACCTTACCTAGCCTATTGCCATGAACGTTTAGCCTGACCCTACCTTTGGTGTACCCGGAAACATACCTAAACATTCCTGTCACCTAACCTACGTTCTATTTTCCTAACCATATCCTATACCTTGGATACCGGAATAAATTCAACCTTGTTTGGATGAACCTATTAACCTTAGACAATGTAGAGTTTACCTTCTCTTCAACATGATAGTGTGCTGTAGTTTATACATGTGCGCATGTGTTTGACTTTTACTACCTTTGACCCTAACCCATTACCTAGATTAACCTGAGTAGACCTTGTCACCCTTTTTCCCTTGTTATGCCCACCTTCCTTTTCATCACATTTACCTTTTATCAAACCACTCACCGATTCTACTTTCTGCCTCATCAGTTCTTAGTTTGAGGGGGATCACCTTCACCCACACATGGGGCAACTACATCTTAGTTTTTGTTGGCATCGCTTACCAATACAAGTTACGCAACAAAAAGGGGAAAAATGTGGACACTAAAATTACATCACACTCCCCTTTGGTCCCTTGACAAATAAGTACTCTTCATCACATTCACCTAGCCATGGCCCCCTTCACCTCACTAATATTAATTTAATTAAATTAATTCATTATCCTCACCATATTTATTATTTAAATATATTAATTTAGATAATATCCACACATACACCTCACTTAGATACCTCATCAAGCTAACTCAACCTAAGACCTATTCTTTGTAAGTTACCATAACTAACTGAGACTTACCTAGACCCTAAAAATCAATGCCTACATTCTCTCTAACCACATTCCTGCATGCTTACAAGAATCTCCCAGTTTAATCCATGGGTTAACGACATGAGATCCAAGGAAATCAAGAAGATCGTCCCTAGTTTAGTAAACCTAGGAAATCCCACCTTGACCGACGCTGGTTACCCTTAACCATCACCGGTTAAGATGTAACCGCTGTTGGTTACCCTCTTTAACCCCAAAACAACCTTATTCTCAAGGTTGGTAGAATGTTAGATAAAGAATTGGAAAATTTGGAAAACATTAGAACATTTTAGCAAGATTCCAGCGAGAACATGCATGCAAGGAGGGAGATCAAGCATCTTTTCCTACACAACCATCCCATCAGTGATCTGATCTAACCAAAAAAAGAGGAATGTATAGGCAGCCCATGCAGAAGATTTCCTTTAGTTGGTGATCACATGTAGCTTTCAAAACCTCTCATCAACACCTTCATCCTTCACTCATAGGCATCCATGGCTAGAATCCAAGTAAGTAAACATTATACTTCTCTGTGGTTCATTCCATTTCATCATTATATTATCATCTTTTGTTTACCTAGCCACCCATTGACTTCCTCCAACACTCACCCCTCCATATACCCATTCAAACCTCACCAAATGCTACCCAAATCATCCAATAGCTCATCCTGACCAAGCAAAGTCCTTTGGGAAATCACAAAGGAGACCTAAAACTTGATCTATGTGACATTCCTAGTTTTCCATAGTAACTGACACCCGGTTACACCCAACCATCGTCAATCACCCTTAACTGACATCGGTCATCATTAACCGACATCGGTCACTGTATTTTCCCATATAACCTAGAATAGTGACCTATCCACCTAATTCCCTCTCATCCGCATTCACCTGTGATCTACTTGAGACCTTTGTCAGACCTGTAGAGACCTATAACTAGTTATTTGACCTTCGGATCCTATTCTAACCTAGACGGCTAGATTAGATCTATTTCTTATTGTGTTTTAAGAGAGATACCTAAATCATTTTGAATTACAATAGGGTTTACCTTATTTACAGCATTAAATTTTTTAAAACAATGGACTGACAGCCATCTAGGAAGTATCACACTTCCCGGATCTAGCATACGCTAGGCAGTTCACTGCATATATTGTTTAACTTCTTTTAGTGGTCTTTCTTTGCATTACAGGTAGTTCCTCCTAGCCAAAAGGAAGCTCTCACAATCAGTTGTGGATTAGAAGTCATACACGCACAACAACCCATCAACCAACATTAAAACAGGTATTCCTCCTATGCCCGTTACCCTATCTGTTTCGTCAATACTTCAAAGAAATGATCTAGAATCAAGTGAAACAGTCGCGATGACTTTACTCATAAGCGCTTCCCAGAGGCTCTGTTTATATCAAATGCTGCGAATGAGATCTGAAGATCTCCTGAGTGATACAAAACCAAATTTTAATATTTATGAGTAAAAATCTATTCCATTTTTAAAGTGGTTACAATGGTTTGTGGTTAAATATGGTAACCTGCAAATTAGTACAATACACTGAAATATATAATTACATCCAAAATTCTAAAAAAGTTGAATTGTAGGCAATTTTTTTTGGTTTTGCGGGGCACTGGTGGCCTGAGGAGCTCAATACAGCTCTATGAGAAAAAAACCGTAAAAAAATGGCTGAAAATGTAGTTTTTAAGAGGTCCCCCTTTAGAAAAAGATGCCCAGAATAAGAAAATATGCAATGTGGGAGAATTTTTTTGGCCCAATTTTAGGGTTTTCTCCTCTATTTTTGGCTGGCGGTTTAGTTATGACTAATGGCTTTCACTGGGATTTTCCTGCTATTTATGCCACCAAAGTTGGGGGTGCTAAATCCAATATATACAAAATGACAAGGTTTGGGAGGGGGTCGACCCGATTACCTATCCTCCCCAAAACCTTCCCCTTATCCAATGCAACACTTAATGCACATATCAGATAAAATGAAGAGTATGATATTTAAAATCTTAAAAAATGGACTAACCTTTTAAATGGGGTCAATGTGGCTACTTTGGAGTGTCCACATGGCTTGAGCTTGTACGAGGGTGGATTAGGGTATCCGCTCGAGGTGGATCTAAGAGCTTTATCTCCTTTGCTTTGTTTAACTCCTCCCTTTTGATTTTATACTGCCGCTTTGTATTTCTTTGCCAATGTTGGCAATTGTTTGGATCGATGCCGCTATTTTGATGCCTCGACTTGTGTTTTGTGTGCAGGTTTGGCTAAGCACTCGGCTGTGGAGATGGGTTGGTTTTACTAACAATGTAACATGTCATTGTTTCCAACTCACAGAACTTGCATGCAGAGAACACTTATGACTCATGGTAGGGCTCAATCTCAATGTTGTGCAGAACTCGGTTACAATGTTATCTCAAATAGTGTAAGACAAAGCTTTCCTTCAAAATAATTCAACTCAGTCTTCAGAGGAGCTTGACTCCTTTTCAAAACGACTCATAGAGAAGCAATGTATAGCTTGGTCTATCAACTCTATGGGAGCTTGGTTCCTTCAACTTGAGTAGAGACCCTTCAAATTTGACACATTTCCCTCCAATTACAGCAGTGACCAAATATACCTCTAAATGTAGAGGGAAAACCTTTAATGGGGGATTTTTTTTTAATTTTTATGCAACAAATTTTTCCTTGTGCAAGGGCACTAGTGCAAAAAAAAATTGTGTTCCAAACACCTCGAACATAACAGGGGGTTGTGGGGATGGAAGGATGTCTAGGAAGCTACTAGAGGCAACACTGGCTCTCCTACAAAGCAGATTTATTCTCCAAGACACTTCTGTCTCTCCAACCTAACTAGGAGGCTCAACCTACTTCACAGGTCCAGAGACCTGCTCTAGTACCAAATGAAAGTATCGAAAAGGGGCGGGAGCCTGATACTTTTATTAATGTTCAATTAAAAAATCATTTACAATAGTGCAGGCTGCAATATTTATAGATATTGGACAGCCGGTTTACAAACAAAGGAGAAGTTGCATAGGTGCGACCAACAACTATGTATGAAATAATACAGACAAAATATTGTTATAACTATATAATAACAATAAACTCATACGAGAATAATATGACAAATATGGTTTATAAAACCATATAATAATAATCAACTAATTACCAAAGGTAATAATACAATGCATAAATTACTACAGTAAAATAAGCTTACCCTAACATACATGACGCTCAAATGAACGTCAAATTTAATCTTAAGAATAAAATTGAACAATACACTCCATTATAGCCTTGTCTGTCATTGTAGAATACCTGTCGGCATAATAATTTACCATTCAAAATAATGACCACATAGACACGATATTGTCCATCCCAATTACAACTATCCACTACAAAATAAAACATAAAACATTCACATACAGTCAAATTTATGAATGAACTATCACATGACGGTCAAATGAATGTCAAATTTAATCTTAAGAATAAAATTGAACAACACACTCCATTACACCTTGTCTTCCATTGTAGAATACCTCTTGGCATAATAATTTACCATTCAAAATAATGACCACATAGACACGATATTGTCCATCCCAATTACAACTATCTACTACAAAATAAAACGTTCAATACATGCACTATTTCAGAATCAACATCACATATCTAACATAACTCATAACTCAATAAACGATTTCACTCCAAAATACCTCTACTCATGTTTGTTGCACTTTTAGAACGGGATTGGGTCACTTGAAAAGAGAAATGTGTTTTGATTTTTTTACTGTATCAAAATGTGATCTGCAACACATTGGGGTATGCAAGAGTGGGCGAGAGTTTCAAAAACTAGGAAAAGAGGGAGGAAAAGGCAACAAAGAATAGAAAAATGGGCACAAAACACAAGATGTCTGCAATGCAAACGAAGACAAAAACAATATGAAAATCATTCTAAAAGTCACCTTATTTTTCTTAATAAGTGCTCTTCTGTCTAGACCGAGCATCGGGCATTGGACTGTGGAAAGTATATAGTCTTATAAATGGGTCTCACAATTCTAGGTCAGTAAAGTATTGCAATCATTTCAGGATGCCATGCCTGCTAAAAATGTTTTTCTTTCGGAAGATCACAACATTAGGCAGGTGGCCTTATCATAGTGAGTTGGGTTGGTATTATATCTTTTTCTTCTTATTTTCTTGTTGACATCTTTTTCTTTGTTTTCTCTCGACCTTTAAAGCTTTAAACTTTGATAATAGTAAATACCCAGGCTACACCTAAACATAAATTATTATTAACAAATGTTAAAACTAAACATAAAATATTACTAACAATAATTTAAATGGTCTTTCCGATAAATTATTGATTTTTTTATAGTTAAATCTGAATTTTGCATGGGTAAGATGTACATAATTTTTGGATTTAGTTGTGAAGAATTAAGGATCGTTAAAATGGGAGAAAGGAGAAGATTTTCGATAACTTTGAGGTGTCGCCAAATTCGAACTTAATTATGCTTCTTTCCCGAATGAGTGTTCTATTTTGTTGGTTTTACTAAGAAAAAGTTGTTCTATTTAGTCTAATTCATTTAGGATATGATTTAGATCTTATTTTGTATTTATCAATATATTTTAAGATTTGTATCTTGATAAATGGTTATGTAACACCTTTTACATCCTCATACACATTATTGAACCATAATTATTTGATTCAATTAATTTTTGAATGAAGTTGTCTTCTAATTTATTTCCTATAATTTTCACAAATAAATTACATATCATTTCTTCATATATCAATGAATAAAGGATTTTCATTTTGTTAAATAAATATGACCAATAAGATGGACTTTAAATATATATCTTATACCTTATACATTAAATAAGATATGTTTCTTTAACACTTTAGAAAATTGTATTTATAATTCTATAAATCTTCATCAATAAACAAATAAATCCTATATTAATTGAGTGTTTTGATCCACACGAATATATAAACTTCAATATATCGTAATTATCTTCCTATTAACATAATAATTAATTGATTAAAAAATTAATATTTAACTATCAAATAATACAATTTCCCCTTTTCAGATAAAAAGCTTCCACTGTATTTCATATTGACATACTATTATTATTGTGAGCCTGCTATGCTTAATTTATTTTATAATCCTACATCTGACCTGATAATTCATATGGGTCCCCTATAAAAAGATGGAATACAAAGTAGAAAAAGATAGAAAAGGAAGAATATCACGTTTTTACTTTAACGTTAAGCCTGTACTGTAATTGTTGAGTATTATTCTCGATGGATAGATACTTCCATTACAATGTAAATCATCATTGCTGTTATATACCATAGAAAAGAATAAATGTGTACCTAAGTATATACACAAGGAATATACAGCACATGAAGAGTGCAGAGAGACAGAAGAGCAGAATCTACTGATTCCAATGAACTTTAATCTAATCTTTCTTGCGGTGTTGTTTTTTTCTGGAGCACTTATTCAATGGGCTTCCCTTGGCATGATGCATGTGGGAGGGGAGTGAACTTTTTCTTAATTCTTTCTCAAACCAAAGCTTATTGCAAGTAAAAGTTGGAAAAAACTTTTGAAAATGGGTCGGTCCCCTCTAAAAGTAGAGGGGAAGCATGTAGGGTCCTTATGCAGGAAAATTTATCCTCTATATAACTAGTGATGGAGAATCCTAGTTGTTGGGTAGCTTTTAAATTTATGATGACAATAACCTCCATTGCAGATTGCTTCATATGGCTGAATATTATTGAATTTGTCAGTATCTAGTCTCTCTTTTTCTTAATTCAATGAATGACAACATTGAATTGATTGATTTGTTCATGTTATGTACTCATCTATGAATTTTCAATTCACCCGTTAAACGTTTCAACTCAATGATTTATTTGTATCATAGTTAATTATTTATAAATTATCCTGCGGTGTTTTTCTAGGATTTGAAACATGTGGTGGTAGTTCGAGTGGGGCACATTGACAATGTATCTTCCATGTTTTCTCTTTGACATAATTCAATTAATATTATGATTAAGTATTCAATTTTTGATAGGAACATAGAAATGTTTTTTTTGTAAAATATTTGATTGAGTATATAGAGACTTAGATAATTGGCACATTCATATAGACAATGGCAAACATGTTAATTGTTTAATTTTTTTTATAACAAAATTATATTCATTAATTCTTCAATATATAATGGACTCATTCATACATAGACTCATTTAACTTGGGTTTATAAAATACACAAGAAAATCTCCACATAAATTGTTGGTGGATGTGATAAAACATTAATATCTTTTTTTTTTTTAGAAACGTATCTTGGATCTCTAATTTTCAAGATTCAAGGCATGTACACAAGTAAGAAGAAAACATACATGCTAAAAGAAATATTAAATTATGAAAATAAAATTTCTACAAGCTCCTCTAAGGAAATCTACAATGTAGTGGCTCCTCACATGGAGGGTTCATAATGGAAATGAATAAATTACACAAGAGGAAAGAGACCCATTTACAGAAAATATTATAAATTCATAGAAAATCTATAATTAGTTAGAATAATCTTATATGATTAGCCAACATACCCCTCATAACTCACATGCTAAGAGGAAAAACCCAAAATAGTTAAAAATAATAAAATGAGCATATTTCTTCACTTAAGTTATAACTACAAACTTAAAAAGTACTAAAACATGTCATTTGTCTACATAAATGAACTCAATGTGGTGCAATATATATGAACCAATATCCATTTAAATGCAACACAGGGATGCCTATCTAAGCAAAGGAGATATGAATCCTATGAAACATGTTAGACGACATGTCCTATGAAGTACACAAATACAATTTAAAACCCATAATTTTTTAAAATTATTTTGATCACGATGGACTGTATAAGTTAAAAACTATGTAACATTTCAGAATAGATATGTAGATAGTAAATCAAATATGAAAGTATGCATATATTTATAGGATAGTGTAATCATTTGGAATTAGAAAAATGATGTAGGAGCATCCTAAGCCACAATAATCTTACATCAACAAAAGACATTTACAATAAACATCTAAAAACATGCATAAAAAACTCTAGAAAAACTCATGAAGAGTCCCATCCTTGTCAAAACCTATCTCACAGGGTCACTTTTCAAGAAAATCCCAAAACATGCTCCATGACACTTATTCATCTTACACTAGGTGGAAATGCTCACATAAACCCAACGAAGTGAATTGTCATATCATATTATCGGACATATACATTTGCAATTTTTAATTGTGTGTGTGTGCGCGCGCGCGTGCGCGTGTGTGCGCGCATGCATGTGTGTGTTAAATGTCACCAAACCATCTTGTGTTAGATGGACAAGCTTAACCAGTCTCAGGAAATAAACCAAAAAAAAAAATGCTGCAAAGTAAAAGAGTTCCATTATTACAAGGCTTCAAATCAAAGAGCTAGATTAAAATCAGTTAACTTGGAGTTCAATTCAACTAGATAGAGGAGACGACTTAATGCATAAGGTATGTACTAGACATAGAATTATTCAATCTAGAAATTACATAACCATAAATACTGGCTAGTTGAAGAGGGTGCAAGTATTACAATATTTTTAGGAGTTAGTCACATCCTTGAGGGGGTTGACAATTTAGCACTACATATTTTATAAATTATAGATGTGTGTTTTGCAATCTCCTCATTGAGAAAAATAAAGATAAGCATTATTGGTGTATATCTTCTATATGGATTCTATACAAATGTCATTATTTTGTTATTAAATAAGTGGGTTGCGTAGTTTAACATTGTACTTCATTTAGATTCAATAAGAGTAGTTATTTTAATTTTGATAGTCAAATATTATAAGTTCATATCACAAGTTACGTGAAGAAAGAAACTTTTGGATATGATGTGTAGAGAGGATTAGCACCAACGTTTCGATTCCTGTATTGGAGCCATCATCAGGGTGAGCTTTTTCTTGAGAGAAGGAATGAAAAGTGAACAAGTATAAATAATTGATTTTACCAAAAGACATGTTGTTTCAAAAGAGATGCGAAGAAGATTAAAGTTAAAATGATAAAGAAAACAATTAAAAGAATATAATTAAATTAACAAGAATACAAAGAAAAAAAGAAAAAAGAATAAGGGATAATTAAAGAGAGGAATTATGGAATCATAGAGAAGAGGAAACAACAAAAAAAAGAGTAAGACAAGAATAAAGGTCAATCAAGAAAATACAAAGCATCGAGATAATTTTAAAACACAAGAGTTGGGGGTAGGGTGGTCAGCTTATGCAAAAGGGGTTTCTAAGCTTGACTGAGCTTCCACCCATTGTCACGATTTAGGTTGTTTGCGTGTTTTTCAATCTCAACAACTTCACACAATTTTATGTTTGCATAGTGGGATTATGTAGTGATTAGTTTTGCGTTGTTAATGCATATGGCATGATTTTTTATGTCTTTGTGTTCCGCCAAAGACGGCTTACCAACCCAAGATTATTCTAAATATTTACAAAGTTCACGGAGTCTCATTCTTAGTGATCTTCTTGTTTCACCGATGTATGTTTTTCTGCATACCCATTATATGGAGTAAACCCCTTTCCTTAAATTAGGACAAACCAGGTCTTTAGGGGATTTAATATTTTTTTCTAATGGTTTTAACTGGTTTGAAACAAGTTAAAATACCCTTTATTTTTAATATCATGGGGATCTTATCTGTAGCCCTAAAGATGTAGGGTAGGAATGATTTCTTATTACCCCCTAATGTATATAGATGAAGATCGAGGCGACCTAGATAAAACAAATTTTACTCTTCTAGAAGCGGCTTTGATTTTCCATTTCTTGTAACCATCCCTTATGAGAACATTAGTGAGATATTTCTCTTCTAAGAGTAAGTGATTATTATCCAAAATTCTCAACCCACTCTTGTAAACAGAGTATTTAAGATCCCATCCTTTTGAGAAGGGTGATGGTGCGAGTTGGCCCTAATATATATGTCACTGTGAGTATTTTTTGGTAAACTTGTCTTGTAAGAGTGAGAGAGAATTTGAATTTGGTCTCCATTACGAAATAATGGATAGAGGTAAAATGTGTTGAAAGAAGATACCTTTGTTTTAGAGGTAAAATGTGTTGTGAGAAGAGATTTTTGTATTACCCTAGACTGGACCAATGGAATTTGGAAATTATCCTTTGCATTTATCCCAATCCATTTATTATTGTGCACTAAAAGTTACTAATTCCTACATGCATATCACTCAATTTATCACTCCCATACCACTAGGTTATATGTTTTACTCAACCTTGACCAATAAAAAACCTATTTATTAAATTTAGAACGCATCTTCATGCATATGACTATCATCTTCAACTTTCATAGCTAAGTTTTCACCTTCGTAGGACATACTTTCCTGTGATTGATGAAAATAGCTAACGGTTTTGTCTTAACATTATTGGTTTTATTCTACAATCACAATAAATTTTTCAAATTCTCATTTCATCCTAGTTGAACAGGTGTCAATTAGGAAGGAAAAAAATTAACATTAGTCACATATAAGAGTATAGACACCTTTTGATAGTATTAGTTTTCCTTATATCCCTACATCCCTAAATAATCACTCACACACAAACACACACATATGAAATATTAAATGCATTAATTTGATCTCGCACAATTCTTGCAAATACTTCCTATTTTGTTACTATACTACTGGGACACCTACAAGACTGATATGATTGTGCATACATAGCCTATTTATCTTATTACACTTCTCTATATTTGCACATACAACACACTACCTCCTTATAAACTATCATATAAGGTCAGATAGAATGACCATTTAGTTCTATCTATATTAAAGTATTATGTTCGTAGTTGTCTAATGGTCATATCTCCTTATATTGATCATATTTTTTCTTCCTAGTGAGGCTTAGTACAACAACACATCCCATGTAAAGGTATAAAATAAATATAGGAACACTTATTTAATCACTAGATATGAACATTCATTTAATCACTTGGAATTCTCAAGAGATCCCCAAGAAAATATTCATCGATTATAAGGAAACATTTCCATAATCTTCCCTAAATTAAGAGAAACCTCTATATAAGTCTAAATAACTTTAAACTAGTTCAAGAAAATATCAAGCCAATTCAAAATCATCTCAAATACAACTCAAACACTATCTTACATCTACACTCCAAAGGACACTTTAAGGGGGTTTAAAATCTATCAAATTGTCCTCTACAATGCACTCTATTTTGGAAATACATTCAACACTTATAAAGGGAACATCTAAATTATACCTAGTTAACCTCCTATTGGTGGTGAAGAACAAGGTAAAGCATAGTGGAAGATCACTCTAGAATCTCATTTATTGTTTGACGAGCATTAAGCGAATTTAATTTATTTCCAGACCCTTATTTGGGTGATGTAGTGCATATCTTGGTCGAAATTAACCAAGAGTTAGCCATTAAAGGAATTCCAAATCAACCACACACATTTTTTATCTAATGTATATTCAAGCGTTAATACCGGAAACTAGGGTTTGATTATCACAATATAAAGTGTGAGTATTTTGGATTAAGTAAAAGTGTAGGAAATCATTAAAGATTAAGAGGAAGTGATATCAGTTGACATAAAAGTAAATATTTGCACCAACCGCTAGTATGTATTTGAAATAATTGTTTCACACTAGCATATGAATAAAATGTTAATTTCCAATTTTTGTTTGGCAATTTGTTTCAAAGAAAAAAAATTCGTCCCTATTAGATCCTATTTGACTTAATTCTACATCTATATCAGCCTATGAAGAAAAAAAAATCTAAGTGCACTAATCTTATTATGTTTTACTATGTTTATCATGTTATTTAATTAAATGTGACTTTTTAATATCATTTTATGTGTATTGTTATTAGATCTGAATGTTTAGAGTATTTATCTATTAATTTTATATGAAATTATTTTCTAGTATTTCAATCCTAATTAGAGTGAGTAATCTTTACTTGGATTGTAATCATTTGTTGAATCTACCTATTTCTCCCACACAACCTTACCTACACTCTAGTGTGTCTTATTTATTTTTCTCGAGGGTTTGTTTCACTATATCAATTCTAATTTCTATATCTTAAATTTTATCTTCAAATGTTTCCCTAGGATTTCATCCTTGAAAAACCACTTCTAGAGTTTAAACACTTTTCTTTCTTTCTAAGGTTATAAAGGGATGCGTATCTAAAAAATATATTTTCTATTAGGGATTTCTTTTGTCAAATTCCATGTACATTAAACTCTATTCTTTCTTACAATGATTAGATACACTCCTTTTTACACACAAAAGCTAAGAACTAACACTGTACAAGTAAGTAATGTCTTAGTAGCTATGTATGCTTATGATGGGCCTAAGATGTGATGTTGTACCATGTTATATCATAAGTCACTTTGTGTAGACACCTACATTTATAAATTAGGTGTTTGTTAAAAAAAATTCTTAAACTTTTTCATTATGACTTGTGCATATAAAGAAGAGCTTAATTTTGTTATTTTTTCCATTCCCAATACTTACAAATACCTTTCATTATACTTATTAAACATTTATAAGACTAATATTATTACATATGAAAATCTTATATCTATTATCAAACTCCTTAAAAATTATTCATGATATCTCTTACTTCTTGGGACACTTATGTCTAGCTTGGACACAAATGCCACACACTTCTATCTAGTTTGAAAATAAGTGCCACACACTTATGTTCCCTTTTTAGTGATAATTTCCTCTCTCGCAAAATAATCATAATTCTTAACTTTATCATGATTCCCATTTCTATTTATGCCTTAATGTAAAATTATATCCCATGTGAAAAGTATAAAAGTGAACCAAACACTCTTGTTTAGTCACTTGACAACTATTAAGATCTTTCTTGGAAATTTAGAAGGCCCATGTTCTATTTTTTGTCTTCAAAACCCTATAAATGTTATCTTATAATTCATTAAATAAATATAAAGCATCATAAAAATCCATAAAAAATTATGAACCAATCCACATTGTTTTGATGCATTCTAATATAAGTTCATAGCACTCCAAATTCATATCGAGTGTTATCAAACATCTATACATCAAATAGAAATTTAAGGGTTTTCCATATATCTACAAGCACTATACTTTATCACTCTATTCGATAACCATAAAGGGTAAATTATATTTACTTAGTTATCATTCTATTCATGTTGAGAATCAAGGGTAAAGATAGGTGAAAGTATTATATATGTGCATTCACACTTGCATAATAACTACATGGTGTTTCATCCACTTATTTGGTAAATATTGGTCATAATCATTAATGGGGTTTGACGCAAATGGTATTCTAACTCCACCAATCAATATTTTACTTTATTATTTAATTTCTATTAGAGAGTTAGCACATGCCATTATGGTTTTGATTACACAAGTACATTTATGAAGGTTTGGGAGGAAGTGAAATTGCAAGATGTAGATACCAAAGATGATGAAGAAATAAAAAACTATTTGAAGTATCTGTAGATATAGATACTATTTCTAGGAAGAAAAAAGTTACAAGCACTAGTATCAAGTGTGGCACCTATTTTTGAAGGGGTTTAATATCCTAAGTTTTAATAAAAACACATTTGGCACAATCATAGTAAGTTTGTCGTAATTCCAAATCCATACCATTCTGTAAAATAATAAAAAATTTGATGCAGATCATCCTCTTTTGTATTACTATATTTTATCATGTGACCTAATTATATATCATCCTTTATTACATTTACATGTACCTATAAACATGAACATTGGAGCATTTATCTATAAACCTATTTTCGCATTAGTTTCAAGTTACAATCCAAATTATAGATAGAACAATGACATTATTTTTAAATAGGGATGAAACATATAGTGAACCTACTTGTTTATTGTAACCACTCAAATTGTTTAATTTATAATTTTTCAACCCTTGATTTGACTATACACTCTTGTTATGATAGATACAACTTCTCCATTTTGACTTAAAAAATTTTGAGGTCCATTTTTAGCTAATTTATTCTTTCACAATGACATGTCGACACATCCTAGAAATACAATACATAAAATCAATAAAGAGACATCAACTTATCAACTCAAAAATACATTTTTCTTATTCTCTGTTTGCATCAGGACCATAAAAATTGATCTGAACCGTATCATTCGGTTCTTACCTCTTTATATGGTCTTGCAACAACATATCTTCCAACTGGAATTTAAAATTTAAATATTTCGTTGAGTTTTATACTTCATCTAGGTCATAATTTCTTACAAAAATCATATACAAAACCCAATATAAGCAAGTAATAACCACCTCATTTTATTACCTATAACTCCAAATCTAATGCACTAGAGCACACACTTCATATACTTGATAAAGGAATCCAAATATCCCTAAATCTTAGAACTCCTCATTTGTAATAATTAGGGAAACACCCACATAAGTTCTAAAGCTACAAAATAGGTCAAGGGATCCTTATCACTCATCTACAAGAATTCAAACATCCTCTCTTAGTGTTTTAGAAAGAGTCGAAGAAATCATGGTTAAAGGAAATTCCAAATCCAAATGATCTATCTGGATATCACATTCGAGGTGTAAAATGACATGTGGTTTGAGGCCTCTTTGGAGTAGTTCCAACATCATTGGTGTATGAAGGTGTCCACAACCCTTATAATGTTTTTTTTATATGACTCTTCATCCATGACTAGGGTTTGATATGATTTCTAGTCCATTTAGAGATCCTTGCTACATATGCAACTAAGGTTTGATGATAACAAAAAATATAGGAAGTTGGGAAAACCAAAAAGTTGCAGAGGATGATTTTGAGTAGGTCCAAAAATATATAGAAGGGGATATCTACCATATGGTATAGTCCTAACCTAATGTTGTGAAGGTTACCCATTTTCAGATCTCTCAGTTCCACTATTAAAAAGGTCCATATCTCTTTAGAAATGATCACAAATAAGATAACTGCTTCTATACATTTGTTTTGTGTTTTTGATTACATGTTAGGTTTATTGGTGTATGAAAATTATTTTGATATTATCCAAGTTATAAATATGAGTTAGCATTTTTATTGTAAAATATTTGTAATCAACTCTAATCTATTCTACACCAAATTATATTGACCTAAAATTTAATAAGGGTTAAACATTGATCTTGCACAACCTTTCCTAACCCTTATGGTCTTATATTATTAAATTTTATAATTTTTTCATCATATTTCATTTCTTATATTTACAATTCAAATCTTATCTCTCAACGTTTCACTATGGTTTCATCCTTAGTATACATATTCTAGGATTTACATATCTCTTCTTTCTTTATAGGGTTATAATCATATTCATATCTAAAAATCTAGGTTCTATTAGGGTCTTATTGCATAATGTCTTGTAAATTACATTATTTTCTCTCCTTCTATAATGCATGGCCCAATGATTATTTAATCTTTAACCACATTAATTTATACTCTTAGGCTAGTAGATATCTCTATCAACCATTGTTTACTATAGTTCACATTCATAATTTTTTCATCAAGAAGGTTTTAGTTTATGGGAGTTCGAGCATAAATTTATGCCCTCACTCTATTCTCCAAACAAGGGATTCTCTTTAATGTATATTAAAAAATTAACCATCATTTTCAATAGCTTTGACAATACTCTGAATCATATAATAGGTAAAATCACATTAGCTATAATCTTTAGACCTAAATTTAAGCCTACTACATTTCACATATTTGATACCCCTTTACATTTTGTTTTTATTAGACCATGAATCCAAGATATGACAATTGTACCCTCCCTTTGCATAGATGCATTAAATTTATCCATGAGGCTCATGAGTATACCATCCTAAGAGAGGATGATTTGTATAAGTAAGTTTCATTCCCAATGTTGAAGGTAAATGACAATTATAGATATAAACACCCTATTGAAAACTATAATTTATATAAGGATTAATAAATTAAATGAACTTATGTCTACATAGGATTCCATCAAATTACCCCTAATTTCCAAGCACATGGCTAATGAATATTAAGATTTATAAAAATCTAGATATTTCATTCCTTTTTGAAAGCACCCTTCAAATGAATTTTCCATGGTCACCACCATTTATCCCTTTCAAGAATAATATAATCAAGTTAATGTCAATAATAATCACAACCCTCCTATCTTTGATTAATAATATGAGTTTAAATTTTAAAAATTTCTCACTAAATTAATCTTGATCAAGTTGACTCCTTATTATACATTGTTAAATATGAGATTAAAAATACACCTACATCTATTCCACCTACATCTAATATTGAAGTTCCTATATATATATATATATATATATATTGTTTTTACATGTAATTTTGGTATGGGGGTAAATCACATTAGTAAAAAAGACCTAATCTCTATACCAATTAATTCTATCTTATTTCAAATAACATATTTTACCCATATGTACATATTTACATACCATAGTTGATGTACATTATCTCATGTAAATCATTCATGACTTACAGGATAAGGTGTCACAATTACAATAAGTTAGGCTTGGTAACTCTTCCACCTTCCATTCACACACTCTATTTCATAATACATAAGAATTTAAAGTGGCTTCTTATCCTTTACCTATGTATTCTTTTCTCCTAATTTTAATATATATGAAGCTAAATGAGATATGGAACAACACTTTTCTCCTTTCATGTAACATGTCTCAATTATTCCTATAATGATAATATTATTACAAAGTGTTTCCAGAAAAGTCTTAAAAATAATTCCCAACAATGGTTGTGTGACCTTAAAATTCAATCTTTGATGGACATCAATGTATTTTTGATCAATTCTTAGAACACTTATCCATATACATTAATAAGAAGGTCTTGTTATCTAAATTTTGTTGTCTGCTAAAATTAGATGACAAGTAGATTCCTGGTGAATTGACCAAGTAAGCTTTAAGGTTCCTGCACATTTGAATTCCACCAGGGGTCGATCCTTTGGAAACATGGAAGGAAGACTTAGCTGAATCAACAATTAAAACTAAGTCAAGAAAATCCAACTCAAAGGGAAGCGGTGATCTCGTGGATAGTGGCAAGTATTAACTTGTCGGGAGTTCGAGAAAGAAAAAGGAGCAGAGGCCTCCAAGACCTGTGAGACTTACACATGGATTCAAATATACATAACTCATCCAAGGTAAAAATTTTCACAGTATTATGCGGTAGGCTCATTACTTACTCAAAGGAAATCAACCCGATCACAAACGATGCCAGGTATCAGCCCAACGCGCTTCCAAAAGCTACAATGGGAATAAAGACCCTAGAGAATCACTTGATCTCCACATGGATCTCATAATAAATCAGATCCGAGTTTGAAGCAGGTTGCAAAATATTGGTGATAAGCCAAATACCACGTGGGGGAAATTATGAAGCCTATCTAAAAGTTTTAAATGCTCAGATATTTTAAAAAAATCAAATACAAAGGGTCATTCAAATGGTATTTTTAGTGATGAAGTTAATGCATAGTTCCATGAGAAGAGTGTGAACTTGTGAATAATTAATTCATTCACTTGCATTCAAAAGGTCATTTTAATAGAATGACAAAAACATGGCCCACTTGAATCATGAGCCCAAGACCCAATGCATAAGTGATTAAAAGATTCAAATATGTAATAAAGATTTGAAAGGATAAGTCCAATCCAAGGGAGTTAGTTGCAAGATAGTTAAGAGATGTATTAAATGAGTATGGATCTCACCCCTTAAAAACCAAATAATATGGAAGTGTGAGACATATTTCAAGCGATCTACTTTTGTCACTTCACACCATCTACCATAATGAGAAAGAAATTGGGAAATAGTTAAAAATCATCTTCTTATCTTCTTCCCATCATATATATTGTAAAGGAAAGGTTTCAAAAAATAATCGGGAGTTAGTGATTCTTTTTGTCTCAGTTCCTCTTCTGTGAAAGATAGGTGGTTGGAGCTCTGGCCTTCTTTCTGAGTCTTGTAATAACACTTTTCCTCTTATCTATTTTTATATTGTGCACATTTTTGGAGTAGTATAATATGCTCTATGGTGCAATTCATCCATCCTTTGCTTAATCTGTATTTTCTCTGATAGCCTTTATTTAAACATGGATAACTGTGCATGTTTTATGTTATTACTATCTTCATTAGTTGTGCTTGAGTAGTTTGGAGTAGTGTTCTAGGTGAATTTCCTCTAGGATTTGGTGCATCTTGTCCACCCTTTTCATTTCTCACCTTTTCTCTATTTTAGGAAGTTGCGCTAAGAGTTAACTCCTTCACTTTTCAGCATATCACTCCCGTTAAGTTTTACGTTTTGTTTTATTTTATCTGACCCTCATCTCACATTGTAGAGAAGATCCAACTTATTTAAAATTTAGATGTCACCTTAGGGTGCATGTCCTACTAACCTAAGGTTTCCTACGACTCTGATGGTTCATCTGCAAGGATTATTGCCAACAATTTTTTTGGCACGCTCGGTGGGACTCAAAAGATATTATTATTGCATTTCTTCCAGTTAGTGTGTTCTCGGTGAAATTCAGCCTTTGGAGGAATGTATAAGAACATTCAGAAACTCCATTTTTCCCAAATGGAACCTTCCATAAAACTGCAGACTCTTCTTTTATCCACCTCCATTCATCTTTCTTTCCACATCCCTCATTTTCCTCCAATCTAGGAAGTTGTGTAGTCATGACTTCATTCCCACAATGGAATTCACATTTTCAGCAGTATCATCAGTATCTAATGAGATCCACTCCTTCTCTAAACCAGTAGCATAGCCAGTTTCAAAGTCACTATGGAAACCTAGATGAGAAAAGCTAAGACCAATTTGAATTTGAGAGCAATCAAAGACACAAGAATACATTTGATGACTATGATCAATTAGAATATGTTGGTCTACTTGAGAAGATAACACAAACAGAGGAATACATGGTTCAATCTCGGGCTATAGCACAAATGGAGGCATTCAGAATAAGATACAGGGCACCTTGTTAATTGGTTGGCCTTGTTCCCGGAAACTATAGCTTGAAGGAAAAGATTAGTTTTTTAGAAGTAACACTTCCTCCACTTCTGCAGTGGATCAAGGGTATTGAAATATATGGGTGAAGCATGAGACAACCTTGTCAATGGGGGAGTCAATCATAGAATCTTTATTCATCTCCCATCCCACCTCAGGTTTCACCATATCATATCACTCCAAATGCTGAGTTCTCTTCTCCATCTCCAAGCCATCCATTCCGCACTCCCCCCCTTTTGAAAAACTATGTCCCCATAAAAACAAATAATGAATCCAAATCCAAAATAAGAGGATCACATGATGTGAAGTGATACAAAATCAAGAGGTTCATATCAAAATCTGAGCATCCAAGGATCTGAAGACATTACCTCCATTTCCCTCCCTAAAAAATAGAGCCCCTGAAAGAGTTTGGGTCAACGGGATTCATATTGCAAGATGAAGCTACACATGATGGAAAATTTCTAGATTCAAAAACCATCATACAAGAGGGGGAGACATTGACATAATAGGAAGATGATAAGCTAGATTACATATCAGATTTGGGGGGATTTCTCAATGAAGAAGAACCCATGAAAATTACAGCCTTTGTTGCCTCATCAAACCCGCAACAAAAAGATCCTGCTGCTAGAAAAAGTTCCTCTAGATGAAATCCAAGCACTCTAGAAAGAAGTATCATTGAAATATTTTTCCTTTCAATCAAAGAGCCTAGATTTGCCGGTGAAGCTGCTAAAAAGGGGGAGGAAGAAGATAGGGATGACACCATCCAGGGAAATCTGTAAAAAATCCTCATCCCAAAAGATGAAATTCAGAGTGATGGGAAAATGCAGAAGGTCAAACCAACCCCCGCTAGAGGATGGTCCTCACCAGAGCCAATGGAAAATACAGTGCCAGTCATTCTCACTTCAGAGCATGAGGATGATCTTCAAAGCCCCATGGGTCAACTATAATGCCTCCAACTAAAAGATGAACATCTTGAGGAGGTTTTTTTTTTATTGATATTGTGGGTGGAAGGATGAAAGTTAATTTTTAACTCTTATTACAGGCCATATCCATTGCTAAATCAATTGTATGGCTGCACTTTATAAATAAGGGAAGCTATTTCTCCCTTCTTGTTTTAGAAATTTTTTAATCTTTTACCAAGTCTGGTTAGCGTAGGAGAAGGAGTAGATTGCTTTCTGCATAATAAATGCTTGTGCACACTATGCATGTCTCATTTGAGGCATGCATGATTTATCTCTTTTGTATATAGCTTGTGTTCGTGTTACCCCATAAAATTCACCAGACTCTCCAATGTCCAGAGTAAGGGAATTTTTAGTTATCTATAATGGTTATAAAATTCACTTCAAATAAATACATAACAACTAAAATCAGTCAAGGGAGTGACCTTACGAATTCTTCAATTTTCTACTCTCATAAAACAAGTTGCAGAGTTTTCTTTATGAGATTAGGAAAATGCAAGGATCAACTAGCGGTTGCGAAGGCTTAGAAACCCTTCAAATACTATGGAACAGATTCAGATTAGCTCATAGTGTAGTCCTGGAACAAATATATAGTGGGATATTGTGGATTCTTTCCATTTAGCGAGATAATGGTCCTTGTGAGTCGCAAAAATGTTATCTAAATTCCATTTCCCCCTAAGATTTGATAACAAGAAGATTCCTATTGAATTGACCAAGTAAGCTTTAAGGTTCATGTAGATTTGAATTCCACCAGGGGTCAATACTTTTTCAACATGGAAGGAAGACTTATCCGAATCAAAAATTAAAACTAAGCCATGAAAAGACAACTCAAAGGGAAGTAGCGATCTCATAGATAGTGTCAAGTGTCACCTTGACACGAGTTCAAGAAAGCAAAAGGAGTGGAGGCCTCTAAGCCCCACGGGACTTACACATAGATTCAACTAAAAATGACCCATCCAAGACAAAATTCCTTGTAGTAATATGTGGCAGGCTCATTACTTACTCAAAGGAAAGAGACCCAATCGTAAACAATGTCAGGTGTTAGCCCGACACACTTCCAAAAGCTACAACGGGAACAAAGACCCTAGAGAAGTGCTTGATATCCACATGGATCTTGCAATAAATCAGATCTAAGTTCAAAGTAGGTTGTGAAATATTGGTGATAAGCTAAATACCATGTAGGGGTAATTATGAAGCCTATCTAAAAGTTTTAAATGCTCAGATCTTTTTAAAATATCAAATACAAAGGATCATTTGGTTGGTCTTTTCAGTGATGAAATTAATGCATAGTTCCATGCAAAGAGTGTGAACCTATGAATACTTAATTCATTCACCTACATTCAAAAGGTCATTTTAATATAATGACAAAAATAGGCATTGTTAGTGCAAAATCAGCAGCACCCTCTGGATGTTCCATTAAATTTCTAGTTTGACATTTTAACATCCAGTGTGATTGCACAACATTGAATCTTTTCCCCAAGTGTGGGACTTTTTAAAAAGTTGGAAAAGAATCTCTAGATTAGAGGTTGGTTTTCTCAAATCCTCTGTTCAAGTGTGCATGACATTCTGCAGAGGGTTTACCTATATTTTAATCACAGTTTGCCAAGGAGACAGGGTTGAAAAAATGCAAAAATAAACCTAGTCTAATTAAGGTGATGCACCAAAGGAGTAGTAGACACCTACTACTGTAGAACATACATAATCCACAAGAAAATACAACATAAAACATGCACAAATTTCCAAAATGCAATGAAAGATCAGGAAACAATGATAAACATATGAAAGGATTGAGGAAATTTTAATCACATAGCATACATTATCATTCCAGGTCCAATACAGTGCATTACAATGACCAAGAGGAAAAAAGAGATGCTTTATTTGCATGAAAAGGTAAAATTTTCCACAAATCTACCTAATGAGGAAGAAAAGAGAAGTTACAGAGCCAGGAAAAATGTCTAACTGTCTAAAAATGAGGCCATTCTGGCTTTTACAATGCAAAAAATGAGCTCAAGAGAGAGAAACGTGGGAAAATGTTAGAGGAGCTTAAACCACGAACCAAAATGGTATTAAAACAGCATGGGAACCCTCAATATTCCATTCCTTGACATTTTTAACCATGATGGGAGAGAATGTGAGCCATTATTCATTAAAAATGGTGGTTGAAATGTCATTTCTGTTGATTTCCACGTGTAAGAATTTCACCAGCTTGACCCTCCATGTAGAGAACTTCACTAGATTTCCATTGATATAAAGAATGAAAACAAATGAGCTCTAGATCGAAAGTTATACCCATTTGAAAATTTAGGGCCAAACAGGGCCAAAATGGGTTGGCAGGCCAAAAAATTAAAATTTTCCCTCTTTTGGCATTTGGGAAAATTTCCCCAAAAATCTCCTCACCCCACTGCTCCTGGTGCCACTTGGCATGATTTGATTTTTTGTGGACCCTGCCTGCCTCATTTCCCATCGTTTTGACCATCTTTTCTAACCTGGACACGTGGCACAACCCCATTAAATGCGGGGCTTTGTGCTCATTTTTTTCCTGCGGGCTTGTCTTGTGTTTTTTGCCACCACGTCAACATGTGGCATGATTTGATTGGTTCAGGTTTTGGGGGGAGGAATTTCCCTTTAATTTTTCCCTTCGATTTTTCTTTGGGAAAAATTCCCAACTTTCCCCCGTGCTTTGATGCCCGACGGCCCCTGGGACACGTGGCCTATTCTCATTGGCTTGGGTTTTGGGGGCGGGCCTTACTTTTGAAATTTTCTAAACTTGGGTGAAAAAAGAAAAATTCCTTTTGCACCCCCAACTTCCTTCACTCCAGTGACACGTGGTGACATCTCATTGGTGGGCGGGTCTTCAGGCCAAAATTTCCCCTTAGCGCCCGCCAAAACTTTGGAATTTTTTTTAAGTCTCCTCCACCCTTCACCATTCCTTTGCTCTAGGGACATGTGGTGCTGCGTGATTGGTTGCAGGCCTTTGGGCCAAAAAAATTTGTTTACGCCAACACTTAGGAAATTTTCCTAACTTCTTCCCCTTGGATGCGTGGCACGATCCTATTGGACGTGGGCCGTCGGGCCGAAAAATTCCTTCTAAAACCTTGCCAAACACTTGGTAAAAATTCCAAGTTTACCTCCACCTCCACCCTTCCAAGGACATGTGGCCTCATCTTATTGGCTCAGGATTTTCTAGGGAAAATTTTCCACAAACACTCCGCCGAGCCATAACTTTAAAAATACATGTGGAGTTAGGAAGAAAACATTACCTTTCTGGAAAGCTGAGAAAAATCTCTATCCAAGGGTGCCATTTCCAGAAGGTTTTGAGTGCCTGAAATATAAAAAATTATGACTAAGGCACAAGAGAGGAAATAATGAAGTGAGTTAGCCAAAAATGAGCAAGGGGCTCATTTTGGATAACAAGCACCGTTTGAACCATGAGCCCAATACCTAATGCATAAACGATTAAAATATTCAAATATGTAATAAATATTTAAAAGGATAAGTCCGCTCCAATGGAGTCAGTTGCAAGATAGTTAAGAGATGTATTAAATGAGTATGGCTCTCACCCCTTAACAAAAATCATAGGGAAGTGTGTTGGTCAAAGAATACTTGTCAAAGATCACACAAGGAGTCCGCGTGGGATAAAAGGCCTGGAACCAAGGGCACAAAAGGATAGGAAGGACCCGCGCGTGGAAGGCAAGTTCAGCTTTCAGGACTTAGCCAATTTTGAGCATGAAGACCTATTTTTAGAATATGGTATGTGGAACACACCAATGATGTAGAGACATGCGTGCTATGCATTGTCTATCTTTAGAGGAGCGGATCTAAGCATTTTTCATGCAGACGAGCTAATAATAGGATTGAAACTTTAGTTAACTACAAGAGGACTATAAATAGCACACTTGCATGTGGGGCTATGCCTGTAAACGACGTGTGGCTATCAATATCATGCAGCCTATTTATGGAATGGATAAGTGGTGAAGGACAAGTCCCCACCCTACATATATGATGTTAGGTACATAGTAGAGGTGTGTGTAACAGAGAATATACAGTGTGTGTAAGTGTAATGGATAAATGGAGGTATAGAGATATATGCATATGACTGAATTACTATATCATATCCATACGCACATTGGTATAGATTGACAATACTGTAAGGATATTATGTATTTATTAATAGATGGAAGATATTGGATGAATCTAAGTGTCATTTTGTGTGTAGTTGAGTAGTGAATGTTATTAATTCAATCATGATTATTGTTTAAGCTTGTTATTTCATAGATCTGAGGGTAGCATGCATTATAGAATGATAGATTTGTTATGACTCTATATGTTTCTTCCTTCATCATGCTAACATCTTGCTACAACAACCCTAAAGAGGGACCTAGTACCTTTGTATGCTTCAGGTGAGCGTTTAATCAAGGTTGACTGATGTGTCAGCGTGACTAGGGTGTTATCTAGTAAATTCTAGGTTGCATCATTGGTTCCATTGTCGGGACCTCTTTTTCAGTTGTTTTTAGGATGGTTAGTGATGAAGACGTACCGGTTAACTCTAACAAGTATTGAGGAATGGATACACAATCTAGAGGAAGAATATGCATGATGATTCAGCAGTGGATATGAGTTTAACGCATGCACTTGGGTAGAAAAAAATCTGTATGACAACTTATATGAGAGATTTTTTGCTATCTTTCTAGTAGAACTATACGAGTGGCTTACTGCTTATGCATCTCAGTGGAATTGGAAGTATCACACACTTATCTAGACACATGAAGAATTTTAGGCCCTTTATGATGCTGATCTAATCTGGAATCACGTTGTGGATACATGGTTTCATGGTGTTCTAAACCGTTATATTCTGGAATATTCAATTTCGACGTACTCTTTCCTGGAGGTAGCAGAATTCCAATTTTTGTGGTATCCAAGAGGAACATATTTGTAAGGTATTCCACTGGCGATGAAGATCTTGATGGTAAATTTGAACCTAGAGAGTAAACCGATGGCTAACTAAACTTCACCACATGCGAGGACAAAAACATGTTTGGTTTAAGATGGTAGACCTAGTAGTAGAGAGGCAGAGAGAGGAAATGTGGCTTAGGTATAATGAGGTACGCGAGAGGGAGATAGAGAAGCAGTGTTCTATTGCAGAAAGTATGGCCTGGAGGGGAGAGATGGCTTGTGAAGGATTTACAGCTCACGTAGAAGACATGGAGCCAAAACATCAGGGACTCCCCCATTTTGGAAAACATGATAGAGATCCCCCCTCGACCTCACACAGAATTGCGCCAATAGAGACTACTTGGACTGTGAGCATGCATCTTAATCCACCTGGTGACCTAGCCCCTGTGCTTGGTTTTTTCAGTATCTAGTACGATAAGTAACCAACAAGCTAACTTAGGAAGTAGGAGAGCATGAGTAAGTCAGGGATCAAGTACATCAATGGCAGGATAGATGAATTCAATGTCATTTGGAGGAACATTCTTAAGTGCATCATCCACACAGAATGTGAGCACCTAGAATGTTGGATTCACCTCTGGAAGTGGAACTACTTCATAGACTGTAGGGGTTCAATATAGTACTACTGTCAGAGCATAGGGGAGTACATCTACATGTCCTATTCCAACTATATGAGGAGGATCAAGAGGTATAGGTGGTTCTAGTATTGATGGATATGGTGGTTCTGGAGGCAGAGGGAACATAGGAGGTTCTAAATCAGGTAGTCAAGGCCCGCAACAACCACATAATATCTATATGGAGATGTCTCTTGGTCTTTGGGAATATAAAGGTATAGAGGATGTTTCCAAACATGTGCATATGTGTGAATTCTTGTGGCACGCTAAAGGGATCATGGCTACTGAGTGTAAGGAAATTCAATTTTCCACTACATTACAGGGGCGTGCACATAGATGGTATAGGAAGTTTGACCCTAATCAAACTTGTGTGGATTATGCACCACTAAGGGATGATTTCTTGAAAGAGTTCCATATCCTTGAGTTTGAGTAGAAGAGTATAAGTGCACTCAAGGATATCAAGCAAAGCACTACTGAGAGTGTATGTGAGTATGATTCTCATTTTAAGACACTTCTATCTAAGCTATCTTATGATATTCACACTAGTCAGCATGCACAATGGTTCATTAGAGGATTGATTACACCTTTTAGAAGGGCACTGTCACATAAGACATACACTGATACATGTAAAGAACTGGAAGAAGCTTTGCATGTTGAGGAAGTTGGGAGCATTGACACTGGAATTAGTCCAATCCTAGAGGCATAGATTGCAGCTATGACAAAGAAGTTAGAGGAGCTATCAACAAATTCAGCCCACGAAACGTGCTCAGGAATTTGGTGTACATATTGTGAAGTAGAAGGTCACACCAAGGATAGTTTCCCTCATAGATCTGTATAATCATTACTATTGGACAATGAGATCTGTTATTTAAATCATGACGCTAGTCACTGTCCTTTGTTACGACATGCGATAAGGAAGAATGTATCTTAATTTTTCCAAATTTATAGGTCCATGACCCATAATACTAAGGATTGTCAGCTGATTGGCTAGATCCAGGATGCTATAGAACTTGGGGTGCGATAGAAAAGTGTAACAGATAATTCTAAGCATAAGAATGAGCACTAGAATCGGGATCATAATCAAACGCACTATGATAGGAATGAGGGGCGTTTTAAAGGAGGTCGTGGAAGGGGACGTGGATATCATGGTGGATATGGAGGATGAGGCCGTGGTGGAGGAAGAGGTGAGTGCCTTCGTGGAACATGTTATACATGTAGATATCCTGACCACTATAGGTGTGAATGTCTTCAAAATATTGCATGTTCTTTCTGCGGAAAGAACTATAGCTATGAAGAGTGGCCAAACTTATATGAGCATCTGAGTAAGTAGTATAAGCAAGAAAAAAAAGGTGTCAGGATGGTTAGAATCCAGTGTGTGGTAGAAGATCACTGGATTCCCAAGATAGTATAAGGACATGAGGCATTAACAATCAAGATTACTACATGCACTGAAGTAGCACGTGCGAGAGAGGCATTGCACCAGAAGCCTACAATCACCAAGGAGGAGATTTTACATGTAAGGTACCTAGATCCTACTCATCATAAGGAAGTTTACCAGGATACCATGGAAGTGCTAAGGAATATTTAGGGTGAGATAAAGTACCTAAAGGAGTAGAAGAAAACATCTGAGATATTCGAAACTAATATTGATGATCTATGAGAGGTGTGCAAGATGTTGCACCAGGAGAACATTATTCCACTATTAGGAAGTTTGTTAAAAGGGAACACTCTGCGTGCAAGTTTTGAGACCAGACGATAGATTCCACATGTAAATATTCCCCCTGATAGCGTTGACTATGACAAAGAAATTACTCTGAATACTATTGTGGATGGGTGACTGTTGAGCAACATATTGATTGATATAAGTGTGGAAGTAAATGTGCTTACATTATATGCATGGGTACAAATGGGGAGGCCTCCATTGCAGCCATCATCTAATGTGTTATTTATGGAAAACCAGACTAAGGCCACTCCCATAGGAGTTTTGAAAGATGTATCTATAACTATATATAAGGGGCCAAGTTCACTGGGGATTTTGAGGTATTAGCACTTGTAGAATTAGATAATTTTACAGCCCTGCTTGGATGCCCTTGGTGTTATGTGAATAATGGTGACTTGAGATTCAATAAGGGGTATATCAGCTTTGAAAAAAAGGAGGAAATGGTTGTGATACCTTTGACAGATGGAAATTCTACACCATATGTTGAGCCTCTAAGTGAGGAGGACTTAAACAGAGTTTATGTACATGCTATTCAGGACCCAGAGGTCAATGATCCATCAAAAGAAGGCATCTTACAGTGGGAGGATTCTCATTCTATTAGTGATACTACAAGTATTTCTTGCGACAATTGGGATCATGATACATATGAATTAGTAGGACGCGAGGTGAAAAGCATGGTTACGCGTAAGAATGAAATTCATTCGATTCGACGTATAGGTAGCACATTACCTTGGTATACAAGGGAAAATTATTTTCCTACATTTTTGAAGGCCATGGAAACACAGTGGAAAAATAAAATTAAGAGAAGATATATGTTAGTATATACACTACACGGGACAACAACGCACCTGTGGGTAGTCCACAGAGATAATCTTATAAAATGGGAAGAGATTGTAGTTGCTTTATCTACTAGGTTTATAAGGAACAATGCACTTACACAAATCTGCACTTATCATGGTGATCAACTTTTTCAGCATCACATTCAGTAGTATGAGAGATTCTAGACAACAGGACAAGAATCATTACCACCTTCATTCTAGGTGCATTGACTATATTCTACGTGACAAGGATGTGCATGCGCTTGGTATGTATATGTAGAACTACATAGAGAGACTAGGAACTGGAAAGATTTGACTGTAAGAATGATCCATACTTTTGACTACTTCTCGACTAAACCTCCTGTAGAAGAGGCATTAAAATTTTTCAAGTGCTTAAATATGAGAGATAGTGCAAAAGCAAAAGAGCATATTAAGGAATTATTTAGTGAGGTAGAGTTTGGAGCTTGCTTTGAAAATGAAGAAGAAATGGTCTCCATACTACTTGAACGTGCTTTCCTTTAGAAAGATAAAGGAAATATGGTTTACGTCGTGGATGAAAAGAAAGTTGAGAACCTAGATATTGAACATTCAGAAGGGGTGTGTGAGGTCTTGGACAGTGCAAACAAGAATATGCGTGCCTACCATGAACCCATGAAGACAAATAAGGTGAATATAGGTTCGGAGGCTGATCCTAAGGAGGCCATAATTGGAAACTATTAGTCAAACTCGGAGGTAGCAGAGATCATCAAGTTACTCAAGGATTATCAGGACTTATTCCCTTGAGGGTATCATGAAATTAAAGGCGTGCATGAATCCCTTGGTGAAATGAAAATAAAAATTAAGGAAGGTGCATGACCAGTTAGAAATATACCTTACAGAATGAATCCTAATTTGTGTGAAAATGTAAAAGAAGAAATTGATAAAATGTTGAAATCTGGAATTATCAAGCCCCTTGATGATTCAGAATGTGTTATCCCAATGGTGATCAGTATTAAGAAGGATGGAAAAATTAGAATACATGTGAACTACAAGGAGCTGAATGCTACATGTGTCATAGATCCATTCCCTACATTATTTACTGAGGAAATACTAGAAGGATTTGCAAGGAGTGAAATATATTCCTTCATAGATGGGTTTTCTAGGTATCATTAGGTTAGGATTTCTCAAGAGGATCAAGAAAAGACAACATTTACTACTGAATGGGGCAGTTTTGCCTATACTGTAATTCCTTTTAAATTGAAAAACATTCCTGCCATATTCTCGTGCATAGTTTTTCAGGCATTCAAATATTTTATTCATAACTTCTTACAGGTCTACCTAGATGATTGGACAATATATAGGCTTATGAAAGATCATTGTGACAATCTACACTTAATGTTTGAATGGTACAGACAATTGAGTATCTCTTTGAACATCAAGAATTGCATATTTGCTACGCGATTTGGGATACTATTAGGACATATAATATCCAAGGAAGGTTTGTTGGTTGATCTAGCGAAGGTTGCAGTCATTTTAGGCATGGAAATGTCTACCAGTAAAATAGAGGTGCACAGATTTTTAGGTCATATAGGATATTATAGAAAATTCATCAAAGGGTATACAAAAATTGCTACATCCTTGGAATAATTATTGAAGGGGAAAGGTATATTTTTATTGGGGAGAACCGCAGCAGCGTGCGTTTGAGATATTAAAAGAGAAGCTTGCTACCATGCCCATTCTGTGCTTTCCCTCATGGGATAAATCATTTAATGTGCATGTGGATGCTTCTGGCATGGCCAATGGCGACGTGTTAGCTCAACTTGGCCAAGGTATTATAGATCATCCAATTTTTTTTTCTAGTAGGAAGTTGACTCCTGCTGAACCGAATTGTACAACTATAGAGCGTGAAGCTTTGTCAATGATCTATGCATTGCACAAGTTTCGACATTACTTGTTAGCAACAACATTTGTGTTTTATACAGATCACATGGCATTGAAGTAATTGGTAAATAAGCCCATCTTACTGGGGTGCATATGCAGATGTGTGCTCCTATTTTAGGAGTTTCACTTCATAGTTATGGTGAAGCTAGGGAAAAGCAATTCTGGACTAGACCATTTATCTAGAATCAATTAAAAAGAGGATGCACAGAAAATTGAAGAAACCATGCCAAATGCACAGTTATATAGGATACAACACACACCCATGGAATTAGAAGACATTGTTGTCTTTCTACAAACATGTATGGTACCAGAAGGAATGCAAGCATTAGAAAAGAAGTAGCTTGCTATACACGTGGCATCATTTATGTTAATCACTGGTGACCTTCACAAGCTAGGTAGAGATGAAGTATTATACCGTTGTGTATTAGAGAATTATCATAAAGATATCAGGGAAGAAGCTCATGGTGGTATTGCAAGAGGCCATTATGTAGGTGATGCGATTGTCTGGAAGATCCTACTTGTTGGATTATGATGGGAGATATTGTACAAGGACTGTAAAGAATATTGCAAGGCATGTGATCATTATCAGTGCTTAGGAAAACTAGGGCAAAGAGATGAGATGCCTTTGAGACCAATTACTAGTGCCAAACCATTTGAGAAATGGTCCATTGACTTTATAGGACCTATTTTGCCAGTTGTGCACAGGACTGGATCATACTATATCATTACTTGAACAGATGATCTCACACAGTGGGCAGAAGCAACACCTACCAATGACTGTATGATAGCTACAATAGATAGGTTTCTATGAGAGAATGTTCTTATAAGATATGGATGTCCCTTTATCTTAACAAGTGATAGAGGTACACACTTTTTGAATGAGACAATTAGGATCCTATTAGATGAGTTTATGGTTGCACACCATAAAAATACACCCTACCATCCTCAGATAAATGGAACTACTGAGGCCTTCAACAAGATTTTGAGCTAGACTTTGAAAAAAATTTGTGATGTTGGAAGAAAGTATTGGGATGAAAAAGTGTTAGTTGTTCTTTGGGCATATAGAAAAACTTACAAGAGATTGAACAAAGCCACACCATTTAAGTTGGTGTTTAGTGCGGAAGCTATTCTCCCTAAAGAATTTATTTTACCTTATTTTCTCATTGTGTATGCTAGAGGTCTAGCTGATGAATAGGCTTTAGAAGAGCATATCAAAAAGTTGATTCAACTGAATGAGCATCGATCCATAGCATGGTGCAGTCAGAAGTAGGAAAAGGCCCGACAAAAGGCATGTCATGACAGAAACATAAGGGATAAGATGTTTGAGATTGGACAAATGATACTTATTTATGACTCAAAGTTATTGCACCATCCAAGAAAGCTCAAAGATCATTGGTTGGGGTTGTATGTCATCACTTCTATACTTGAATCAGGTTCTTGCCAGTTAGAAGCACTTGATGGAACACAACTACCTAGTTACTTTAATGGGAGTAGGCTGAAGCCCTACAATAAATAAATATTCTTGGTGTTTGTGATAAGGCAATATTTCCATTTAGCTTAGGTTTTCAATTCTATATTTCCTTCACTGTCACTATGCTTTGTCAATTTAGTTTTTTTTTTTGTGTAATAAGTGTGCTTGCATGCATGAAGCTAATTACTATATGAATAATGTTTATGCACATAAGATTGCACATACCTTTTGTGTGGAGTGGTTATAGTTATCCAAGTAAAAGACTGTGGGAATTGAAAGGTGGAAGGAATAAGCTGCTACGGGTGTGATTTAAGTCAAAAGAAGATTGCTTCTCAAAAGTGACCAAGGATGGAGATTAATGAAAGAACATTATAACATGAGGTAAGCTAAGGCCATGAAAACTACTAGGAGAAGGTATAATGGCAAGGTACTCAGGTGCAAGAGTGCACGCTGAAGAGGAGTTTGTGACTAGAGGGTAGGAAGGCATGCTAGAAGGTTATAACTGGGGTGCGAAGATGTACCACACGGGATGAAAGAATTTGGTCAATGAATGAGGGGATATTTGGCAGGTGAAGGAGTAATAAATGCATCAAACTTTGAAAAAATTATATAAGGATGGAATGTAGATTCATTTTTACCATTGTGACTACGATTATTTGAGGAAAGAGCCAAGTGTTAAGAGCCGAGTGATCGGGTTAAGGTGCGAAGGGTGTGAAACCAAGCATGATAACCAGATCTATGTGATAAGAAGCTTGCATCCCTGGTGGTGAAGGGTTTGAGTGAAGTAAGGAGACATAAAAGAGTTAGGTTACAAAGTTTCCACCTAGGGCATGATTGAATTGAGCTACGTTTTGATTTGCAAAGCTACATAATTAAAGAGGAGACATTTATAGGGTAAAATGGCACCTAAGAAGGCACTTGTAGTAGTAGTAAAAGGAAAGAAGAAGGTGGTATTTGAGGAGGAAGAGATGGCACCCAAAAGTCATTTTTTAGAAATGCAATATCTAGAAGGATTCATCATTGGCCAAGAATGGAATTCACCCATCAGAGGGAGAAAAGTAAGTGAATACAATCACAGGACTTCAGAGAATAAGGAGCTCAATTCCTTGCTCACTGCTAGAATGAACAAGTGCATAGCGAATGACATGCTAGTTTATAACGATGCAAGTGAGAAGCTTCTGAAGCAAATTGACATATACCAATTATATGAGCTTCCATATTTTAAGAAGTATGAGCCCTTGTATCAGTGGCTCATGAGGAGGGTGCACGATGACTTCTTCTACTTTGTAGGACATAGAGTTAGAATCTCATCTATGCTTATCTCAT
Organism: Taxus chinensis; assembly: GCA_019776745.2. Classification (NCBI taxonomy): domain Eukaryota; kingdom Viridiplantae; phylum Streptophyta; class Pinopsida; order Cupressales; family Taxaceae; genus Taxus; species Taxus chinensis. The sequence continues at coordinate 37,966,063 of CM034148.1, read as the reverse complement.
CAGTTACAGGTTTGAAGGCAACAAGAGAGGACATAAAAAATGATCTCACAGATAAAGATGCAATTTTAAAGACCAGAAAGGAGTGGGGTACCTGAAGGGTTCATGTGGAATGGATATAGACAAATTGAAGCACTGTCCGGTTGTGCAAGCTACATCACACCTTGTTACAAAGTTGAATGATCAAGAGCTGTGGTCACAGGTAAATACTATGTGGTTACACGTGGCACATAAGATGTCAGAAGGGGAAATCTAAAACATTGTAGGCTATATTGCAGAGAAAATAGTCAAAGAAGCATGCACAGGATGGAAGATCAGCTTTGGGGTTGTTCTATTATCACTGTTATTCATGGAGATTGAAGTACCAGATGGACTAAAGGAAAAAGTATGGGAATACTCCATGGAGAACAAGTCACCAGCTGAAAGATTTGGCAAGTATCTATGTAAAGGGGCCATGACAGATGATGTAAAGAAAAGGGCAGAGAAATGGTATGATAGGCTCTGTGTGACATTTAGAGAAGAGTGGCACATCCCAAAACACCTACCAGTAGTGGTAGGGAAACAAGTCCAGTTTGGTGTATATCAGCATTTCTACATCGCATGCTTCCCAATGAAAGATGGAGTCTGGAGCCCTTGGTGTAAATTTCCTTACGCATTCACTGCAAGGTATTTCTAAGCATTTGTTCATAGATTTACAGACACATGCCGAATGGTATTCAACGCAGATAAGGTAGACTGTGACCACCATATGTTGAGGAAGAAGTATGTGTACCTTGATAGAAGTGCTTATACATAGAGGATCATTTCAGAGGTGCTGAATATTAAGCCAATAAGTCTACCTATAGCAGATGTGGGGGCAACATTGGTGTATCTCCAGCTGAAGCCAAAGATGGAGAATAAAAAGTATGTGGAAGGTGAGTTCAAACTTCCAAGACCACCAAAGGGAAAGCATACAATGGAGAACATCCCAGTGCCTAATCCCATAGAGAAAATTGAAGTAGAAGATGAGGAGGAGGAGCATGAAGATAGTCGTGGTTTAGAGCATAGAGGTAGGAGATGTCCTATAAATAAGGTGAAGCTGAATGTGCCATTACACTACCTCAGCCACAAGAGCGGGATGATGAGGACTTGAATGCAGTCCAAGGGGAGAACAGGTTTAAGAGGGTGTTTAGGAGAATAAGGACCCAAGGTGCTACTCCAATCATGGTGCACAAATCACCCAGACTCTCTCCATAGAAAGAGGTAACCATGCAAAGAAGGAGAAAACTGAAGTTAAATTAGGAGTCGGAAGAGTCAGAGGAAAGTGTGCCTAATCCTCCTACACTTCCATAGGACACAAAAGAACAAGGTGAGGAATCAAAGGAAAAAGAAGAGGATGAGAAAATACCTAAGGAGACAGCTGCAGAGAATGTTTAGGACATGGAGACAAAAGTCCCAAATTTGGAAGCTAAAGTTCTTAAGTAGCAACGGTCTAGAACAAAAAGTGGAGAGCACATTCCACTAGCCATGGGGTATGCAGAGGATGCAGGAGAAATTGTCTGCTTCCACTTCCAGAGCACAATAGCATAGAAGGATTTATTCGGATGAGAGCTAATGGATGAGGTTATGGTGACTTTGCACACCCGAAAGCAACTATCGTGGTTAATGTATACCCATATGGATGAGCCTAAATTTTATGTGTGCGAAGAGTCATGCATTTCAAGATGATTGAAGAAGGCACCCCAAGCTAGGCATATGATGAAGAAGAGGGACTTTGTGCAAAAGAAAAATGAGGTATTTATCATGATCATAGAGGAGATTAGGGACAATGTCATCAGATCAAGGCCACACTTGGAGGATAAGGTACCACAGACATTTCCTTCAGCGATACACTATGTAGGAAAGTTGGTGAACTTGTTACTTGAAGATGAACCTCTGCGCATGTCAGTGCTAAGAATCTTAGAGCAAGATGCTGAACGAGAGAAAGCATAAGTGATGTGAAATATTACATCTTATGAAGGGTTGTTGCAAGCATTATAAGAAGTATTGAAGAAAGCAGACCAGGATTTAAAAATATGCACAACTTTAGAGGTGCTTATCAACATAAATACCCTAGAATAAAATAATGAGGTCCACAAAGTGATGAAGGATGAGACATTGGGCTGCATAGAAAGATTGTCAATGGTTAAACAAGAGCGTGATGCCCTGACAACAGCATAAGAGCCACATAAGACCTGACTGCAAGAGCTTGGGAAGCTAATTACGTAGAAGATGGATCTTTTGGAAGGGAGAATGACATCAATGTATATCATTGTGTTAGTTTTGTAGAATGAGAAAGGAGAGATTGTGAGGGATGAGTTGGAATCCATTTTTGTGGAAATCCTATAAAAAGTAGAAAATGCACTCACTGAATGACAGGTTTTGGAGGCCAAAATAAAGGAGGAGTAACCAAAGTTGATACTGCAAACTGATATAAAGAAGGCTTCCTCATAACCTCAAAGAAATTATTTATTTATATACCCTCTTTTATTCTTATTCTTTCCATTCTTCTATTCTTTACTTCAAATTTTAGAGATACCCATTGTCGGGATGACAATGAGATTAGTGTGGGGTAATGTTGATCAAAGAATACTTGTCAAAGATCACACAAGGAGTCCGTGTGGGATAGAAGGCCCGGAACCAAGGGCACGGAAGGACAGGAAGGACCCACGCATGGAAGGCAAGTTCAACTTTTAGGACTTAGCCGATTTTGAGCATGAAGACCTATTTTTATAAGATGGCGTGCAGAACACACCAATGATGCAAAGACGTGTGCACCATGCATTGTCTATCTTTGGAGGAGTGGATTAAAGCATTCTTCATGGAGACGAGATAAGAATAGGATTGAAACTTTAGTTAACTACAAGAGGATTATAGATAGCATACTTGCATGTGTGGTTATGCCTGTAAACGGCATGTGACTATCAATAGCATGTGGCCTATTTTTGGAATGGATAAGCAATGAAGGGAAAGTCCCCGCCCTATATATATGATGTTAGGTACATAGTAGATGTGTGTGTAACAGAGAATATACAATGTGTGTAAGTGTGTAGTAAAATTTAGTCCCATTATAAGAGGAAGGAATCCCATGCACGTTGGCCTATCACCCAACCGAAGCTGAGCGCTCACCCAAGGCACGCGTGGGAGCCGAGTTTGTCTTTTATGTGAGTTTTTTGTGGGAAACGTTCATCAATGATTAGTATAGGAGTATTCAGGAAGGAAGTTTAGACATATAAGGATTACAGGGCTCAGGACGGCCTCCAGATCCTTGTAGCTTCTTCAACTGTGTGTTTTAAAAGAATCCATAACATATAATATAACAAAAAGAAAGCTACAACCATTCATTCATAGCATGAAAGGAAAGATAACTTATATAAATGAAATCTACATGGAACCCACTGAAATTCATATCTAATTGCAATAGGTAACTTCATTATATTCATTGTTTCATTATAAAGATCCATAACAGGTAGAATACAGTCATACACATCACTAGGCTTGGACAACTATGCAAAAACAAAAAAGAAATTACAATGCTAAGCTCAATACATTAATTTTTGCATCATAGCCCCACTCATAGTAATCCTACAGAGTTTTAACCATGTTAACTTTCTCTGTGTGTATCTCTCCTATCTTTTCCTCTTAGGTCTCTCTCTTTTTCCTTGTCTGCAGGAACTTGTATTTATCACCTTCCCACATTGCCAACTCACCTTGCCGCACCCTCAGATCCATAAGCAAGTGTCGAATGTGGTCCCTCAGTGAGCATGTTTCCTCAGGCCTGAGCTATCCACTCCATCTCATGATGGTCTTCTAGAATATTCCTTTGCTGGCATGCTCTTTCTTGGGCCACCTGTTGCCAGGCTAGCATGTTATCCATGCGTAACCGATTACACTTTTCACGTGTTCTACCTTTTTTGCTTGAATCGGCTAAGTCCTGAACCTCCTTTCATGTGCCACATGCGCTATATGCTTCCTTGAGCCTTTTCTTTTGTGATCTTTTGCCTTTCACTCCATCCTATAACTGGGGTCCCACGTGCCCATGTGCCTTCATAATTAATCAATATTTTAGGGGCCTAGCATCACCCCACACTACGCCTATTCTCCGCCCTCGGAAACATTCTACTTGGCCAAGGTACAAGTTGGTTCAATGGAACCAAGATGTAGATAAATATTACAAAAATGAATAAGGAATGAAATAATAGGGGAAAGAATGAAGAATGGGGAGGAACATTAAACCAAAAGGCTGGGAAGTCCTTTTGCAAGACTACCTCCAACTTATTCCATGTAGCAAGCTCTTTTTATGCCTTCTGACAGAGGTCACCAACCAGGAGGTTTACCTCATCAAAACTTAGGCCAACTCCCTAGGTGACCAAAGTGTCCACAATTTGTTCCATATCTTTACCCAGGTCCATGATCTTTTCCATTCTTCTAGTAATTTGAGGATATAGTTCCTTTAGTCATGTCTTGGTTGAGCCTCTTAGTGCCTCAATCTCCTCGGATCTTCTTTTTACTTCCGTTAGGACTTTATACCACTCTGCCCCTGTTTCCTTTATTCTTTTCCTGGAACTCTTTCAACTTTGCTTCAAGTGTTGCAACCAAGGAGCTTGCCACCTTATCTCTATCCGCACATGTGTCATATGCAGCCTCAGTAGATTGGGAAGAAACCTTTACATTTGTGAGCACCTTGCTATACTCGGAAACCAGTGCTGTCAATTTTAATCGGTCCTCCTCCTTCAGGCACACAACTACTTCCTCTGTAGATTCCAATGCCACGGGTTGCCTCTCTATGGTGAGGATGAGCATTAAGTCTTCTAGGCATTCCAGCATCGATGCATACCTCTGAGGGATAGGTGTTAGATCTGGGTGTTTCAAGATGATGGCACTTTTTATCAACTCTACTTTCTTCTAGACCTCCTGCACCTTTGCCTTTTCCTTCTTGAGCTCATGTCTTAGCTATGCGCTAATTATTTCCTCCTGATTCAAGCTTCTAGCCTCCTTAACCAACTCTTTCTCCTTCTTGGAAAACTTTCCCTCTAAAGCCCTTATGTTGTCATTCTGTGCGAATAGTCTTGCCCTTGTTTCCACCATGACCTTTGTTAGAGCATTACATACTTACTCGTTTATGAGCTCCTAGGAATTTACTAAGGGGTAGTCTCCCTTAGATTCTGACTGCGTGATAAGTTCCTTTTGGCAGAATTCAAATTATAGCTCATCAACATGGGATTCAAATGCCCAAGAAATCATCTTCTTGGTCCTAGGGTACGCGCCCTCCTTCTTGAACGATCCTATGGCTATAAGTCTTTCAGTGCGTACCAAGCTCTGGAATCATGCGCATAGCACCTTCCTTGAGTCATCAACATAGCCAATTATCTACCTCTATTCTACATCCAGAGGTCTTCTACCCAAGCACATACCTTTAGGGAAGTTGACTGTTAGAGCAGGCCCTCCTAGGCTGTCATGTCCCCTTTAACCGCTCTCTTCCTTCCCTTTCTTTAGCACTATGTTTGTGCTCTACTCTAATTCCTGGTCTACAAGGATCTTAATCATATTCTTCACTTCTCACTCTACCACTTCAATTATCTACTCCTTTGTAAAATCTATGGCACTCTATCCTCTAACATCCCTCTCATCTACCTTTGTATCTTCAGTGATTTCATCTCCTTATGCACCTTTTGGCCCCGCGAATATGAACTCTTTCTTTTCTTCTCCACTCTCCTCTGAGTTATAGACACTAACTATGCAAGGTTCCAAAGGTTCCTTGTCTTTTTCTAGCTCTTTCTACTCATTGCCACCCTCTTCACTATCATCCTCTCCTTCTCTTAGATATCTCTCCAAGCTGTTGGTCACCTCCGAATCAGCTTCTTCATCTACCTTCTACTTCTTCCTGAGAGGCTGTTTCTAGTTAGGAGATTCTAACTTCTATTCTTCCTCTTGTGACTCCTCCAAGGTGGTGGGTTGTTTGGGTGCCCATACTTCTGGCATCTTCTTCTTTACTGGGGACTTCTTCCTCAGAACATAGGTGCTTGGCTTGGCGCTCGTAGAAGGCATGCTCACTATCTGAGTAGTTGGTACACTTGGTGCTCCTTCCTCTCCTCTTCCCCTCTTCTTAGACACTAGCTTCTTCATTCCCAAGGGGTCTTTAGGTATGGATATTTCATCCACCAAGTACCCACTATTTTTAAATTTCGGCTTTATGTGCATGTATACGCATGACGTTGATCCTCCAGTAATAGGAAGTGTTATTGGTCTAGTCATGTGGATCTCGTGTGCCACATAATTCTCCATGTACGTGTGCTTACCTCCGGGATAGGTCAGTTTCTTCCTCATATCCTTATGTTCTTGGTCCAATTTTCCTGGATCCAGCCTTATCTTTTTCAATTCTTTAAATCTATTCACTCCCGCTTGGAAGTACTGGGCAGTGAATGTGAAAGGGAGCTTGCACCAAGGACTCCATGTTTCATCAACAAGTTTGAACCTGCCCAAGTAATAGTGCTGGTACACTGTGAACTTAGCTTCTTCTTATGTGGCTGCTGGGAGTTGTTCATGGATCTTCCATTCCACCATGAATGCATTTCTCAAGTGTGTATACCATTTTTTGAGCCGTACTTTTTGGGGAGCCATCATTGTATCACATGCATACTTTTCAAACCTCTTTCGGGTGAAGGGTCTTTAGCTGGCTACTCCCACACAAAATTATCTAGTGCATCTGTCACTCCAACTTCTACAAATACTATGGTGAGCAGGACATTGCCAAAGAGGATCTTGTCCCCTTCCTTTGTGTACTTTACAATTTCCTCGGAAATGTATGCAGAAAAGTTGTAAAAAGTTCCCCTTTACAATCTTCCTGTAGACATGTAGCCATGGCTTGTTGACTTACATCCACCTTTCTTGGCCATTCAGTTTTGTTACCAGGTGTGTGGCCATCTTCATAACTAGGTCCTTGATGTCTGAGATGTCATAATACTATGACCCTTTCTTGCACGAATACTTTGTGATGGTCTCCTGAATAGCTTCCTTTTTTCCTAAGGTCATCTTCCAGGCTATCTCCCTCACATATGAGGCCTATAAATTATGCAATCAACTAGGGAGTTACGTCCATCTTGTCACCCAGAAAAGTGGAAGTAGTCCTTGTGCACCTGAGACATTAACCATTGGTACAAGTGATATTGCTTCCCAAAATAGGGAAACTCGTAGAGTTACAACAACCCTACCTTCACCAAATTAACCTTCACGTCATCATTATAGATACGCAAACATTCAGGTGTTCACTTGTTGGTTGGGCGTACCAGTTCTAATGTTATTTCTTTCTCTATAGTACTGGTGTGGTGATTATAGTCACTGATTGGTATGCTTCCTCAAATGGGATTCCCATTCCTTCCCCATCATCACTCCATCAAGGTACTTACATTTCTACATACCATTCTTTGTTTGTTTCCACCTCAGGTTCTAGTTGTTTAGCCTTCTCTTTTCCCTTCCCTTTATTGGGTGCCATGGTTGAGGTAATTGTATTACTCCAAGTCCTCTCCTTGTTACTCCGCTTTCCTTATCCCAACCTTTGAACTCAAATCTATGATATAAATCTACTAGACTCTGTGCCCTAGTTTGTTGAACCCTATCTTCGATAAATTCTTCACAAAACAACGTCATTTTCACTTTGTTCCACAGCCTATGTAATTCCTTCCTTCTGGTTCACAAGCTCAAACTGGCTCTTTATTTTTTTGATTACATAGATCTTCTCTCTGATCGAATTTGAAAAATTCCTAGCTTATATCTCCAACTCTTCATTTTCACAAAAGTAAAATGAGATTGCCTCGACCCTCTATTTATAGTTTTTCCATGTTTTTGGTCATTAAATGCTACTTTACCTACCCTATACTTTGTGCATTTTATACAGATCTGTTTAAAACAAAACCCATCTTCAGTGCCTTCACTAATGTGAAAACTCCTCCAACCTTCTGGCATGCAACCAAACCAGCCTGACAGGAGACTCATATATGCACTCAAACCATACCGAAGGCACTTCTTCTATCCAGATTCTTGCTTTCACCTACCTTGTGTTGCTTTAAATGCCCTTCATTTTCCTTTGTATGTGGGATATATGAGTAGCTTTACTATGGCACCAACCATTCTATCTTTTCTCTTCATCTCTCTTTTAACTGGGCTACTCAACAAGGCTCTTCAACACAACTTCCTTAGTACTTTTAAAACATGTGTTTCTTCACTTTTCTCCACCCCACACATAAATGATGCATGGTACTCTGCGCACTCATAAATTCTCCAAAAAAATAGCAATAAGGTTACCAACGCCTAAGGTGCAAAACAAAGCAACACCACGTGAAAGGGAAACACAAGGAAAAGAAAATGCGTAAGGGAAAATTCTAGATTAACTGGAAAAACTTCCTTATATACAAACACCAAGAAGACTTATTTATAGTAGGGATTTAACCTACTACCATTGAAGTGTCCAGGAAACTCTGTCCCATCTAACGCTTGTAATTGGGATGCATCTGGATCAAGGATGTACGAGATTGTGTAGCGACCTAACCAATGGAATTTCAACTTCCCAGGATGGCACAAAAATTTAGAATCATACAGTAACACCATCTGCCAAACCTCAAACTTCTTGTTTCTAATATGGTGATCATGCCAAGATTTTTTCTTTGTCTTTTCCCCTGTTTGGATCTAATGAGCAAGTGATCATCTCTCATCTAGTTTCATTAGTTCATCAATTCTTTCTTCCAACACTTGTTTATTAGCTAATTCTCCTGCACGCGCTATTTACAGAGAAGGTAACATAAATTCAACTAGAAAAATAGATTCTACACCAACACCAATTGAAAAGGTGTGGCTTTATTTATTTGTTTATACATAGTCCTGTAAGCCCATAAAATTGTTGATACCTTGTCATCCCAATCCTATCTTCCAACATCATAGATTTTGGTCAGGGTATGACTTAGTATTTTGTTGAATGCTTCTGCGGTTCCATTTGCTTGAGGGTGATAGGGCGTAGTCTTATTACGATCCACCACGAACTCAGATAGGAGGATCCTCATGGTATCATTTACAAAATGTGTACCCCTATCACTAGTCAAACTTAAAGGGCATCCATACCTTGTGATAATGTTCTCCCATATGAACCTTACTGCTGTTGCTACCATGTAATCTTTAGTTGGGGTTGCTTCCACCCACATTATGAGATAATTTGTGCAAGTGATGACATAACATGACCTAGTCCTACGTGCTACCAGTGTAATAGGTCCTATAAAGTCTATCACCCACTTTTCAAAAGGCTCCGTGCTAGGAATAGGACATAAAGGCATTTCATCTCTCCTTCCTGGTTTTCCAATGCACTAACAGTGGTCACATGCTTTACAATAATCTCTATAATCCCCGTACAAGGTTTCCCACCATAAACCTACCATTAAAATCTTGTGCATAGTGGCATCACCTGCATAATGCCCACCCACACTTCCTCTGTGTGCTTCTTCCATGATGGATAGGCGTTCATGTTCTAAAACACATCTACGCAAAAATTCATCACATCCCAATTTGTATAAGTCTCCACTAATCAACACGTAGGGCACAACACGTATGGCCAAATAATTTTCACCAATGCCTTCATTCCATCCAACGCCACACCATCTTTTAAAAATATAACAATCTCTTCCAAATCTGAGGGTGCGTGCCGCAATCTAAACAGTTACGTATCTGGTAGTATTTCCTCAATACTTTGTGCATCCTTTCCTGAATCAATTCTTGACAGATGATGAGGTCCAAAATTGCTTTTTTCAGGTTTCACTACAATGGTGAACTCAAACTCTTGAAACAACAACACCCATCGACATATGCGCCCTTTAAGAATTGGCTTGTTTACTAAATAATTTAATGCCATGTGGTTGGTGTAGAATACGAAGGGTGTTGCTAGCAGATACTGTAAAAATTTGAAAAGTGCATAGATGGAATGTCCCAATGTGACGATCTTTGAATCCATAAAATATTTACACCCCGAGGATCTCCTTTGGATGGTTCAAGGATACCTTGAGTTAAGTGTTCAAAAATAGTTGTTAAATGAATTCACTGATGACCATGAACACTTACTCATAAAAATCCTTTCCGAATGAGATAGTAGCTCAAAACTGATCTTGTCAAGTTGAATGAACTTGTTTCACTGATAACCAAAAATTCCACCACTATACTGGCTAGTAGGTTCCCTTAATGCCATTAACTGAACCTTATGATCTAGTGCAATTTTGACATATGATATGCTTTCGAGTCCCAAAGAGATGGATCAAACACACATTCCTTAATGTTGAGAAATATCCTATGATGATCCTTTCAATTATTAATCTCAAGTTGACCAAGTGATCATTAACCAGACCATATATGTCCCATTGTCCAAGTAAATTCCTTTGAGTTTGACTTACCATTAATAGCAAGTGCCCATATGGGAGACTTACTATTTTTGGAAAGAGGTGATTTTTTCCTCTTCTTGACCATCCTAATGTGATTAACTTATTCATTCACTCCTATGCACACTACCTTTTCCTCAACTAATTCTTGGGGTGACTTACTACTTTTAGTAATCACCCATATAGGGAACTTATTATTTTTAGTGAAAAATTCATTTTCACTATATTTTGCCTCTTAAAAATAATTCCGACTTCTAGGTTATCTTAGATGCACATTACCATTACCATATCCACTTTTGATGATGAATCTTCCAAACATAGCAATTTTGTATAAGAAAATCTTACTATTTTTGGAAATTAGATTTCATTGCATGGTTTGTGATGGAACACATATTTTCATACTTGGCTCATTTTTTTGATCTTCATCCTTAGATTTTTTCTTAATTTTACTCACCAGAAATCTTGAAAATAAAAAATCTCGAATTCACGCAACAAATCAATGATCTTTGATGCTTACTTCTCCATCCAATAATCCCCAATTATATCTTCCTTAGGTTCTTCTCCTGAACCGATGTTAACCTTTTTTTTCTTTAAAGGCTCATGGTAGGCATGTGCGTGAGCATCTACACTGCCCACCACTTCACGCGTCCCCACATAATCACTAATATTTAAAATCTTCAGTTCCTCTCCATCAATAACATATACTAACTTTCCCTTTTCCTTTTCCAAACACGCACACTCAAGCTGGGATTCTTTTGTTTATTCAATCTCTTCAAAGTGCGTCCCCAATCCTGGTTCACCTAGTAGTTCTAATAGCCTATCTTCCATTATGGAACTATCCCCCATTGTAAGGTGCTTGATACCTTACAAGGCATTAGCAACTGATGGTTTGGTACTCCGATACTCAAAGGCTTGAATAAGAACAGCCGCAAGATCTTTCCAATTCCTTGTTTGGTGGTGTGTCTCCGAATGAATGTACCATGCACACGCACAACCCTGTAGTATAGAATACAACTTGTGCACCCAGAGGGATGGTGGAAAGGCTTCCACACCTTCTATCTAGACCTGTTCACACTCCTGGATATGAAAAGAGGTGGGCTACTTCCCATGGTACTCCTTGATGATGGTGGGTATATTAATTCTAGAAAATCTGATAGAGAGAGTAATTCTTACCTCGCGCCATTCTAAAATGATCTCTTGATGCATGGCCCACCAATGAGCTACTGTGACAAGCAAGACATAACTTAGCATCCCTTTTCATTCCTTTTCATTTTTCCACTAAGATTCTATCTCCTCCAGAAAGACCTCAGGGAAGCCTTCTCCAGAGTACTTGGGCAGTTCTTTCCCCCCAAGGTGCCGAACCATGCAGTGCCTTAGTTACCTTGGTCACCGATCCTCTCAACTCCCATCCCATTAATTCATAAGTCCCATGCACCCAATTATCACATGACAAGCTGGTGGTATCACTCACTGACTGAGCATCCTCAAACTGGATAACCCCGTTAATAGGGTGTACCATCTCAGGGTCTCTGATTGAGCACACATAAACTTTGTCCAAAACCTCTTCTCCCAATGGTTCAATGAAGGGCACTGACTTCCCATCAACCAGGGGTATAATGACCCGCTCCTCTTTGTTCTCAAAACTGATGTACCCTTTGTTGAACCAGAGGTCTGCATTGTTCTTATAACACCAAGGGTGCCCAAGTAGTGCTAGGAAATTGTCCACCTCAGCGAATGACAAGACTTAAAAGTCCCCAGTAAACTTGGCTCCCTGGATAGTAATAGCTGCATCTTTCAAGACACTGATGGGGATTGCCTTAGTATTTTTTTCCATATACAAAACATTTGAAGATGGTTGTAACACATGTCTCCCCATCTGATGCCATGCATCCAAAGTCAAAACATTAACCTCTGCACTAGTGTCAATGAGTATATTGTTAAGGAGCCATCCATCCAAACTGCATTCAATGTAATCTCCTTGTCATAGTTGAGGCTATGAGGGGGAAGGTTTGTGTGCAAAACCTACCTTTTGCGCTCTTCTCCAACATGTGATACCTTCTCTCTCAACAAGGATCCTAGAAAAGGAATGATGTTCTCCTGCCTTAGCATTTTACACACCTCCTTGACCTCATCCAGGTCATCTTTATGTTCCTCGATCCTCCTTCCTTTTTCCTCCCTCCTGGATTTCTCCTTTAGACACTGGATCTCCCCTTGCAGGCTTTGAATAACATCCATGGTGTCCTGATATATCTCCTTTTGATGCACAGGGTCTGGGTACTTTCCATGAATGACCTCTTCTCTTGAAACGAGGCTCTTATGTCTTGGTATCTCTCTTGCGCGTGCGGCTTCTACCCTTGTTGTTACCAAAATAGGCTCCAAACTTTCATCCCATGTTATTCGAGGAATCCATTGTATGTCTACCTTCTTGATGCTAACCATCACAATGCCTTTGTCCTTCTGGTGCTGGTGATTCATATGCTCATATAACTCTGGGCACTCCTCATACTTATGCTTCTTTCCACACCATGAGCACTGCAACAAGTCTGGGAACTCATGCTTGTAATGTTCTATAGATCCATAGTTGAAACATGTCCCTCGCAGAAACTCACTCCTTCCTCCGTGGTTACCTCGTCCATGGAATCCTCCTTGAAAACCTTTTCCTTGCATGCCTCCATCTACGCGCTCCTCATAACAGTGATCATCATTCTTAGAACTACTGGCAATGCTGGTTTGGCGCACCCCATGATCAATGGCCTCATGTATCTGATCAATGAGCCTACAGTCTTTAGTATCATGGGTTGTGGAGGTGAAAATCTTGAAATAACAAGATACATTCTTTCTGATCGCACGCTTGTAGCAAGGGACATCTACTAGCATTATGGTCCCCATGATAGATTTCACAATATAATTTTACAACACGTACCATCCTCTGGGGGAAATTATCCTTAACATTCCCCTCTATCTCACAATCTATGCACCACAGACCACTGCGAGTCTCATGGACCAAGTTCACAGATAGATTTTCCAACTGTTTAGCCATAGCAGTAATCTAAGCCTCCAAGAATGGGCTAACGCCAGTATCAATACTACTAATGGCTTCAGCACGCAAGGCAACCTCCAATGTTTCGCATGGGTCTGTGAAAGTCTTATGAGACAGGGCCCTTCTAAAAGGGGTGATCAATCCTCCAACAAACCACTATGCATGCTGAGAAGGATGTATATCATATGATAATTTAGACAAGAGAGTCTTAAATCACGCATCATACTCCCGCACACTCTCTGACATTCCTTGTTGTATCTCCTTCAAAGCACTAATGCTTTTTTGCTCGAACTCAAGAATGTGGAACTCTACCAGAGAATGCATTCTTTAAGGTAGTGTAATCCACCACTATTTGATGAGGATCATACTTTCTATACCAGCTATGTGCGCACCCTTGTAACATGGTTACAAATTGACTAGCCTTTTGTTATGGGGTTGTGATACCTTTTACATGCCATAGCAGTTCACACTTGTGAACATGTTCCATAGAATCCTCAATGCCCTTATAGTCTGGTAAGTGTAGAGACATTTCAAAGAAAACTTGAGGTGGTGGCTAGGGTCCTTGTCCTAAACCAGAGCCTTGGTTCCCTTTGGTTTTTCCTCCACTACTTAATCCACCAAGTCCAGTAGGTCTTGTACCTCCAGAGCCACCACACTCAGCATAAACCACTGGGTCCAATAGGGCCTGTAGGAGTTGTACCAAGTGCCCCCATGGTCCCACTGAACTATGCACTGATGGTTTGTGATGGTGCCCCACCACCGCTACTTTGTCCCATGCCACTCCCTAGTGTGAGACCAAAAGTTTTTACACTTGCCCCTTATCTAAAAACTCCTCCAAATACTGGAATATGTGCAGCCATAGAACAAGGGAATGTAAAATTATATCTCCTAGGCATATATCTGTTTCTTCCACTAGTTTCAACTGGTTCAATACTTCTTCCTGGTTTGGGAAAACCAAGCGCTAGGGCTCGGTCACTAGGTGGGTTTAGATATGCACCAACGACTCTCCTTTCTCCATGTGACAAACTCTCACCAGAAGCTGAAGGGGTCTCCCTCACACACTTACCAAGATGGGGTAGCATAGACTACTCAGGTTCCATGTCCTCCACGTGAACCTCAACTCCTTCCCACAATGTCTGCTTCCATAGATCCATCACACTAGCAGCTTCGTGTCATCTAGTAATCTCCCTTTCACGTGCTTCTCCATACATGAGCCATCTTTCTTCCCTCTCCTTTTTTGTCGTGTCATCTACCATATTCCTCCACATGAGCTTCCTTACCCAGTGCTCAGAATGGTTTATCCGGCCATTGGGGGCACTTCTAAACTCATGGTAACCATCAATATCTTCATAGCTAGAGGGATAGCACGTAGAAACGATCCCTTAGGTTCTCGTAAAAACTCAATCTCAGTAATCTCTGGACAAGAATACGTGGAAATGGGGTATTCCAGCATGTAGCTAGCTAGTACTCCTCCCCACAAGTGATCTACAACATGGGTCCATGTTAGATCTACATCCTGGAACCTTTGGTAGTCTTCTTCGGTCCATATCTGCAATCCATAATGCCAACTTGATCTAGATGCATAGGCTGAAAGCCACCCAAATAAATCTACTGGGAAGTAGCAGAAAAAAGTCTCATACAATTCATGGTAGAGATTCTCCTCTAGCCATCTACGTGTATCAAATTCAGGTCTAGTGCTGAATCTCTGGGTAAATTAACCCTCCGTGCTCTTGAACCATGATTCAACATTTTCCAATGTTAATCGATCCGTCATTACTCTTTACACAGATCATGATGCATGTTATATCCCACTACAACTTCGAAAAGAGGTCCCGGAAATGGAACCAAGATGTAGTCAATTTTACTCCCATTATAAGAGGAAGGAATCCCATGCGCACCAACCTATCACCCAGTAGAAGCTGAGCGCTCACCTGAGGCACGCGCAGGTGCAGAGTCTCTCTTTTATGTGAGTTTTTAGTGGGAAGCATTCATCAATGATTAATATAGGAGTATACAAGAAAGAATTTTAGACATACAAGGATTACAGGGCTCAGGACGGCCTCCAGATCCTTGTAGTTTCTTCAGACTGTGTGTTTTAAAAGACTCCATAACACATAATATAATAGAAAGAAAGCTACAACCATTCATTCATAGCATGAAAGGAAAGAGAACTTCTATGAACAAAATATACATGAAACCCACTGATATTCATATCTAATTGCAATAGGTAACCTCATTATATTCATCATTTCATTACAAAGAGCGATAAATGACAAATTGCAGTCATGCACATCACCAGGATTGTATAACTACGCAAAAAATAGAAAAGAAATTACAATGCTGAGCTCAGTATATCATCATAGCCCCTCTCATAGTAATCCTACAGAGCTTTACCCATGTTATCTCTCTGTGTGTGTATCTCTCCAATATCTTGTCCTCTTATTTCTATATATTTTTCTTGTTCTACAGGAACTTGTATTTATCACCTTCCCACGCTACCAACTCACCTTGCCGCACCCTCAGATCCGTCACCAAGTGTCGAATGTGGTCCTTCAGTGAGCATGTTTCCTCAGGCCTGAGCTCTCCACTCCATCTCATGATGGTCTTCTAGAAGATTCCTTTGTTGGCATGCTCTTTCCTGGCCACCTATTGCCAGGTTGGCATGTTATCCGTGCACAACCGATCATGCTTTTCATGTGTTCTACCTTTGTTGCTTGAATCAGCTAAGTCCTAAACCTCCTTTCACGTGCCACACATGCTATATGCTTCCTTGAGACTTTCTTTTTACGTGCTTTTTCCTTGCATGCCATCCTATAACTGGGGTCCCGTGTGCCCACGCACCTTCATACTTAGTCAATATTTCAGGGGCCCAACATCACCCCACACTATGCCTGTTCTCCGCCCTCGGAAATATTCTACTTGACCAAGGTGCAAGTTGGTTCAATGGAACCAAGATGTAGATAAATATTACAAAAATGAATAAGGAATGAAAGAATAGGGGAAAGAATGAAGAATGGGGGGAAAAATTAAACCAAAAGGCTGGGGAAGTCCTTTTGCAATACTTCCTCCAACTTATTCCATGTATCGACCTTGTTCTGCATTTTCTGACAAAGGTCACCAACCAAGAGGTTTACCTCATCAAAACTTAGGCCAGCTCCCTAGGTGCACCCAAAGTGTCCACAATTTGTTCCATATCTTTACCTAGGTCTATGAAGCTTGTTCATTCTTCTAGTAATTTAAGGATAAAGTTCCTTCAGTCATGTCTTGGTTGAGCCTCTTAGTGCCTCAATCTCCTTGGATCTTCATTCTACTTCTGCCAGGACTCTATCCCACTCTGCCCTGTTTCCTTTATTCTTTTCCTAGAACTCATTTAGCTTTTCTTCGAGTGTGGCAACCAAGGAGATCACCACCTTATCTCTATCCACGCATGTGTCATATGTGGCCTTAACAGATTGGGAAGCAACCTTTACATCTGTGAGCTCCTTGTTATACTCAGAAACCAATGCTATCACCTTTAACTGGTCCTCCTCTTTCAGGTGAGTGGCTACTTCCTCTGCAGATTCCAATGCCAAGGGTTTCCTCTCCATGGTGAGCATGCACGTTAAGTCTTCTAGGAATTCTAGCTTTGATGCATACCTCTAAGGGATAGGCATTAGATCTGGGTGTTTCAAGATGATGGTGCTTTTTATCGACTCTACTTTCTTGTAGACCTCCTGCACCTTTGACTTTTCATCCTTGAGCTCAGGTCTTAGCTGTGCGCTAATTAATTCCTCTTGTTTCAATCTTCTGGCCACCTTATCCAACTCTTCCTCCTTCTTTGCCAGCTTTCCATCTAAAGCCCTTATGCTGTCATTCCACACGAATAGTCTTGCCTCCATTTCCACCACGACCTTGTTTAGAGCATTACATACTTGCTCATCTGTGAGCTCCTAGGAATTTACTAAGGGGTTGTCTCCCTTAGACTCTGGCAACATGATAAGAACCTTCTGGTATACTTCAAAGTTTGGCTCGTCGACGTGGGATTCAAATGCCCAAGAAAGCATCTTCTTGGTCCTGGGGTACGCGCCCTCCTTCTCGAATGATCCCATGGCTATAAGTCTTTTGGTGGGTACCGTGCTCTGGAATCATGCACGTAGCACCTTCCTTGAGTCATCCACTGTAGCCCATTATCTACCTTTATTCTACATCCATAGGTCTTATACCCAAGTGCACGTGCCTTTGGGGAAGCTGACTGTCAGAGTGGGGCCTCCTAGGCTGTCATGTCCCCTTTTGCCACTCTTTTCCTTCCCTTCCTTTAGCACTATGTCTGTGCTCCGCTCTATTTCCTGGTCTACAAGGATCTCGAGCATATTCTTCACTTCTCACTCTACCACTTCGGTTATCTACTCTTTTGTAAAATCTGTGGCTCTCTGTCCCTCGACATCCCTCTCATCTACCTTTGTATCTTCAGTGCCTTCATCTCCTTGTGCTCCTTTCTTCCACGTGAATATGAACTCTTGCTTTTCTTCTCCACTCTCCTCCTCCAAGTCATAGAAACTAACTATGCGAGGTTATAAAGGTTCCTTGTCTTTTTCTGGCTCTTTCTCCTCATCGCCACCCTCTTCACTCTCATCCTCTCCTTCTCCCAGATATCTCTCCAAGCTGTCGGTTGCCTTCGAGCCAGCTTCTTCATCTACCTTCTGCTTCTTCCCAAGAGGTTGTTTTTGGTCAGGAGATTCTACCTTCTCTTCTTCCTCTTGTGACTCCTCCAAGGTGGTTGGTTGTTCAGGTGCCCCTACTTCTTGCATCTTCTCCTTTACTGGGGACTTCTTCCTCTAAACATAGGTGCTTGGCTTGGCACTCGTAGAAGGCATGCTCACTATCTGAGTAGTTGGTACACTTGGTGCTCCTTCCTCTCCTCTACCCCTCTTCTTAGACACTAGATTCTTCATTCCCAAGGGGTCTTCAGGTATGGAGATTTCATCCACAAAGTACATGCCATTTTTGAATTTCAGCCTTATGCACACGTTATGCGCACCGCAGATCGTCTAGCAATAGGAAGTGTTATTGGTCTAGTCATGTGAATCTCAAGTGACACGTACTTCTCCACGTACGTGTGCTTACCTCTAGGATAGTTTAGTTTCTTCCTCATATCCCTATGTTCCTAGTCCAATTTTCCTAGCTCTAGCCTTAGCTTTTTTGATTCTTTAAATCTGTTCACTCCCTCTTGGAAGTATTAGGAAGTGAATGTGAAAGGGAGCTTGCACCAAGGGCTCCATGATTCATCAACAAGTTTGAACCTGCCCAAGCAATAGTGCTGGTACACCATGAACTCAGCTTCTCCTTGTGTGGCTACTGGGAGTTGTTCGGGGATCCTCCACTCCACCCTGAATGCATTTCTCAAGGCATATACCATTTTTCAAGCTGCGCTTTGTGGGTAACTGTCATTATATCACATGCATACTTTTCAAATCTCTTCATGGGTGAAGGGTCTTCGGCTGGGTATTCCCACACAAACTTATCTAGTGCATCTGGCACTACGATTTTTGTAAATACTATGGTGAGTAGGACATTGCCAAAGAGGATCCTATCCCCATCCTTTGCGCACTTTACAATTTCCTTGGCAATGTATGCAGACAAGTTATAAATGTTCCCCTCTACACTATTCCTGTAAACATGTAGCCATGGCTTTTTGACTTGCCTCTACCTTTCTTGGCCATTCAACTTCATTACTAGGTGTGTGGCCATCTTCATAACTGGGTCCTTGATGTCTGTGATGTCATAATACTGCGACCCTTCTTACAAGCATACTCTGTGATGGTCTCTTGAATAGCTTCCTTGTCGTTAAGGTTGTCTTGAAGGCTATCTCCCTCGCATATGAGGCCTGTAAATTATGAAATCAATTGGGGAGTTACACGCATTTTGTGACCAACAAAGTGGAAGTAGTCCTTGTGCACCCGAGACATCAACCACTGGTACAAGTGATCTGGATTCCCAAAATAAGGCAACTCATAGAGTTGCAACAACCCTGCCTTCTCCAGCTTGACCTTCACGTCATCATTGTAGATAGGAAACCCTTCAGGTGTTCACTTGTTGGTTGGGTGTACCAGTTCTAATGTAATTTATTTCTCTATAGTGTTGGTGTGGTGATTATAGTCACTGACTAGTATGCTTCTCAAATGGGATTCCCATTCCTTCCCCATCATCACTCCATTAGGGTACTGCATTTCTGCATACCATTCTTCATTTGTTTCCACCTTGGGTTCTAGTTGTTTAGCCTTCACTTTTCCCTTCCCTTTCTTGGGTGCCATGGTCGAGGTAATTATATTACTCTAGTCCTCTTCTTGCTACTCTACTTTCCTTCTCCCAACCTTCGATCTTAGATCCGTTATTCAAATCTCCTAAACCCATGCCCTAGTTTACCGAACCTTAACTTTGATAAAATCTTCACAAAACAACGTCTTTTCACTTCATTCCAAGCCTGTGTAATTCCTTCCTTCTGGTTCACAATATCAAATTGGATCTTTATTTTTTTATCACACAGATCTTCTCTCTGATCGAATTTGAAAAATTCCTATCCTATATCTTTTGCTTATATCTCCAACTCTTCATTTTCTCAAAGTAAAATGAGAGTGCCCTGAGCCTTTATTTATAGTTTTTTCCTTTTTCTAGTCATTAAATGCTACTTTACCTACCCTGTACTTTTTTCATTTAATGCAGAATTTTAAAAAAAAACTTGTCTCCAGTGCCTTCACTTACGCAAAAAATCCTCCAACCTTCTGGCACACAACCAAACCAACCTGACAAGAGACTCTTAGACGCTCTCAAACCATGCCAAAGGCACTTCTTCTTTCCAGATTCTTACTTTCACCTACCTTATGTTGCTTTAAATGCACTTCATTTTCCTTTGTATGTGGTATCTATGAATAGCTCTAGCCTAGAACTAACCATTCTCTCTTTTCTCTTCATCTCTCTTTTAACCGGGCTACTCAATAAGGCTCTTTAACACAACTTCCTTGGTACTTTTAAAACACGTGCTTCTTCACTTTTATCCACCCCACAGTTAAATTATGCGTGGTCCTTTGCACACTCATAAATTCTCCAAAAAATAGTAATAAGGTTATTGGCGCCCGAGGCACAAAACAAAACAACAACACGAAAGGGAAATACAAGGGAAAAAAATGCGTAAGGGAAAATTCTAGATTAACTGGAAAAACTACCTTATTTACAAACACCAAGAAGACTTATTTATAGTAGGGCTTCAGCCTACTACCATTGAAGTGTCCAGGAAACTCCGTTCCATCTAGTGCACTTGTAATTGGCACATGCCTCGAATCAAGGATGTACGAGATTGTGTAGGGACCTAACCAATGGAATTTCAACTTCCCAGGATGGTGCAAAAATTTAGAATCATACAGTAACACCATCTTCCCAACCTCAAACTTCTTGTTTCTAATATGGTGATCATGCCAAGCCTTTTTCTTTGCCTTTTCCACTGTTTGGCTCCAACAGGCAAGTGATCGTCTCTCATCTAGTTTCATTAGTTCATCAATTCTTTCTTCCAGTGCTTGTTCATCAGCTAATCCTCCTGCACGCGCTATTCATAGAGAAGGTAACATAAATTCAACCAGCAAAAAATCTTCTGCACCAAAAACCAATTGAAAAGGTGTGGCTTTATTTAGTCTTTTATATGTAGTCATGTAAGCCCATAAAACTACTGATACCTTGTCATCCCAATCCTATCTTCCAACATCACAGATTTTGGTCAAGGTATGAATTAGTATTTTGTTGAATGCTTGCGCGGTTCCATTTTCTTGAGGGTGATAGGGTGTAGTCTTATGATGAGCCACCATGAACTCAGATAGTAGGATCCTCATGGTCTCATTTAGAAAATGTGTACCCCTATCACTGGTCAAACTTAAAGGGCATCCATACCTTGTGATAATGTTCTCCCATAGGAACCTTGCCGCCATTGCTGCTGTGTAATCTTTAGTTGTGGCTACTTCCATCCACCTTGTGAGATAATCCATGTAAGTGATGACATAACGTGACCCATTCCTATGCACTACCGATGCAATAGGTCCTACAAAGTCTATCGCCCACTTTTCAAAAGGCTCCGTGCTAGGAATAGGGTGCAAAGGCATTTCATCTCTCCTTCCTAGTTTGCCAATGCACTAACAGTGGTCACATGCTTTACAATAATCTCTACAATCCCCGTACAATGTTTCCCACTATAATTACTACCATTAAAATCTTGCCTTTGTGGCATCACCTGTGTAATTCCCACCCGCATTATGGCTAGGTGCTCATGTTCTAACACACACTTGCACAAAACTTCATCACATCTCAATTTGTATAAATCTTCACAAATCAACATGTAGGGCATGATGTGTATGGCCAACTAATTTTTCTCCAATGCCTTCATTCCATCTAGTGCCACACCTTCTTTTAAAATAACAACAATCTCTTCCAAATCTAAGGGCGTGCATTGCAATCTAAAAATTTACGCGTCTGACATTGTTTCCTCAATACTTTACGCATCTTCTCTAGAATCAATTCTTGACAGATGATCAGGTCCACAATTGCTTTTTCTGGGCTTCACTACAACGGTGAACTCAAAATCTTGAAACAACACCCATCGACATATGTTCCCTTGAAGAATGGGCTTGTTTACTAAATAATTTAATGCCACGTGGTTGGTGTGGAATACAAAGGGTGTTGCCAGCAGATACTGTCAAAATTTCAAAAGCACATAGATCATTGATAATACCTCATGCTCGGTTATGGTATAATTCTACTCTGCTGGTGTTAACTTCTTGCTTGTGAAACAGAGAGGATGGTCAATAATCCCCTCACCTGGTTGTGGAAGTACTACTCCAATGGCAGTTCCTGAGGCATCTACATGGACATGGAAAGGCTTGTCCCAAGAGGGAAATCACAAAATAGGTGCGGTAATAAGCCTATCTTTTAATGTATCAAATGCCCTCTACTGCGTCTTTCCCCAATGGAAGGTACTTTTGTGTCTAAGCAGCTCCTCTAAAGGTGCGACAATCTTGGCATTCCCCTTAATGAATTTTCTATAATATCTTGTATGTCCAAGGAATCCACGCACTGCGCTTTGGCTAGTAGGTTCCCTTAACCCCACAATAACTGCAACCTTAGCGGGATGTACCAGTAAGCCCTTCTTACATATGATATGCCCCAATAAAGTCCCAAAGGGTGTAGCAAACACACATTTCTTAATGTTGAGGGATATCCTCAACTGCCTACACCTTTGAAACATTAATCTCAAGTTGTCACAATGGTCATTAACCAGACCATATATTGTCCAATCATCCAAGTAAACCTGAAGAAACTTATGAATGAAGTTCTTGAATGCTTGCACTACTATACGCGAAAAGACAACAGGTGCATTTTTCAACCCAAAGGGAATGACCTTGTATGCAAAACTTCCCCACTCAGTTGTGAAAGTGGTCTTCTCATCGTATTCCTTTGTAATCCAAACTTGGTGGTATCCTAAAAATCCATCCATAAAGGAATAGATTTCACAGCCAACGAATCCTTCCAGAATTTCTTTGGTGAAGGGGGTCAGAAATGGATCAATGACACAAATTGCATTCAATTCCCTATAATCTACACAAATTCTAATCCACCCATCCTTCTTGATGCTAATTACCATCGGACTTATCCATTTTGATTCTTCTACTACCTCAATGATCCCAGAAGCTATCATCTTATCTATCTCCTCCTTAACCTTCACATGTAAGTTAGGATTCATTTAGTAGGGCGTTTTTCTAACCAGGTGCACACCTTCCTTTAGTTTTATCCTCATTTCCCCCAAGGATTGGTGGACGCCTTTTAGCTCATGGTACTCGTCTGGGAATAAATCCTTGAATTTTCACAACAGATCAATGATCCTTGATACTTCCTTCTCCGTCCAATAATCCCCAATAATAGCTTCCTTAGGTTCTTCTCGTGAACCGATGTTAACCTTCTATGTCTTTAAAGGCTCATGGTAGGCACATGCGCGAGCATCTACACTACCCACTACTTCACACATCCCCACAAAATGGCTAACATTTAAACTCTCCGGTTCCTCTCCATCAATAACATATACTAACTTTCCCTTTTCCTTTTCCAAACACGTGCGCTCAAGATGGGATTGTTTTGTTTCTTCAATCTCTTTGAAGCTCACCCCCAATCCTAGTTCACCTAGTAGTTCAACTAGCCTATCTTCCATTCTAGCACTATCCCCCATTGTAAGGAACTTGATACCTTAGAAGGCCTTATCAACTGATGGTTTGGTACTCCAATACTCAAAGGATTGAATAAGATCTGCTGTAAGCTCTTGCTAATTCCTTGTTTGGCGGCATGTCCCCAAAATGAATGTACCATGTGTGCACACAACCCTGCAGTTTAGAATATAACTTGTGCACCCAAAGGGATGGTGGCCAAGCCTCTGTGCCTTCTCTCCAGACCCGTTCAAACTCCTAGATATGGAAAGAGGTGGGCTCCTTCCCATGGTACTCCTAAATGATGGTGGGTATATTACTTCTATAAAATCTGATAGAGAGAGTAATTCTTATGTTACGCCATTCTGAAAGGCTCTCCTGATGCATGGCCCACCAATGAGCTACTGTTCCGAGAAAGATGTAACTCATCATCCCTCTTTGTTCCTTTTCATTTTTCCACTGAGCTTCTATCTCCTGAAAAAATATCTTAGGGAAGGCTCCTCTGGAGTACTTGGGCAATTCTTTTCCCCCAAGGCACCAAACCATGTGTTCCTTACTTACCTTGGTCACTGATCCTCTCAACTGCCATCCCATTAATTTGTAAGTACCATGCACCCAATTATCACATGCCAGGATAGTGGTATCACTTAGTGACTGAGCATCCTCAAAATGGATAACCCCATTAATACGGTGTACAATCTCATGGTCTCTGATTAAGTGCACATAAATCTTGTTCAAAACCTCTTCTCCCAATGGTTCAATGTAGGGAACTGACTTCCCATCAACTAGGGTTATAATGATGCACTCCTCTTTGTTCTCAAAATCGATGTACCCTTTATTGAACTAGAGGTTCACATTGTTCTTGTAACACCAAAGGAACCCAAGTAGTGATGGGAAATTTTCCACCTTGGCGAGGGCTAAGACTTCGAAGTCCCCAGTAAACTTGGCTTCATGGATAGTAATAGCTACATCTTTCAAGACACCAATGGAAATTGCCTTAGTCTTCTTTGCCATATATAACACATTTGAAGATGGCTATAATGTAGGTCTCCCCATTTGATTCTATGCATCCAAAGTCAAAACATTAACCTCCACGCTATTGTAAATGAGTATATTGCTGAGGATCCATCCATCCACAACTGCATTCAATGTAATCTCCTTATCATAGTCGAGGCTGTGAGGGGGAAGGTTTGAATTCAAGACCTACCTCTCATGCTCTTCTCTTGCGCGTGGTACCTTCTCCCTCAACCAGGATCCTAGCAAAGGAATTATGTTATCCTGTCTTAGCATTTTACACACTTCCTTGACCTCTTCCAGGTCATCTTAATGTACCTCGATCCTCCTTCCTTGTTCCTCCCTCCTGGAATGCTCCTTTAGATACTAGATCTCCCCTTTTAGGCTTATAATAACATCCATGGTGTCCTGATATATCTCCTTTTGATGTGCGGGGTCTGGGTACTTTCCATGAATAACCTTTTCTCTTGAAAAAAGGATCTTATGTCTTGGCATCTCTCTTGCGCGCATGGCTTCTACTCTTGTTGTTACCAAAATAGGCTCCAAACTTTCATCCCATGTTACTTGAGCCATCCATTATATGTCTGCCTTCTTGATGCTAACCTTCACAGTGCCTTTTGTCCTTCCGATGCTGTTGATTCATATGTTCATATAGCTCTGGGCACTCCTCATACTTACGCTTCTTTCTGTACCATGATCACTGCAACAAGTTTGGGCACTCACGCTTGTAATGTTCTATAGATCCATAGTTGAAACATGTCCCTCATGGGAAATCACTCCTTCCTCTGTGGTTACCTCATCCACGAAATCCTCCTCAAAAAACTTTTCCTTACGCGCCTCCATCTGCGCGCTCCTTAGAACGGTGATCATCTTTTTTATAACTACTGGCAATGCTTGTTTGGCACACCCCTTGCTCAATTGCCTCATGTATCTAATCAATGAGCCTATAGTATTTATTATCATGGGTCATGGAGGCGTAAATATTACAATAATAGGATACATTATTTTTTATTGCGTGCTATAGCAAGGGACATCTACTGGCATCATGGTCCCCATGATAGATTTCATAATCTAATGTTACAGTGCGTACCATCCTCTGGGGGAAATTATCCTTAATGTGCCCCTCTATCTCACAATCTATACACCACAAACCACTACGAGTCTCATGGATTGAGTTCACATATAGCTTTTCCAACTGTTTAGCCATAGTAGCAATCTGAGCCTCCAATAATGAGCTAATGCCAGTATTGATACTACAAATGACTTTGGCATGTAAGGTAGCCTCCAATGCTTTGTACGGATATATGAAAGTCTTATGA
Source organism: Taxus chinensis (assembly GCA_019776745.2). Taxonomy (NCBI): domain Eukaryota; kingdom Viridiplantae; phylum Streptophyta; class Pinopsida; order Cupressales; family Taxaceae; genus Taxus; species Taxus chinensis. The sequence continues at coordinate 37,940,055 of CM034148.1, read as the reverse complement.
GATAGTACCCTTCTAAAAGGGGTGATCAATCCTCCAAAATACCACTATGCATGCTGAGAAGGATGTATATCATATGATAATTTAGACAAGAGAGTCTTAAAGCGCGCATCATACACCCACACACTCTCTACCATTCCTTGAGGTATATTCTTCAAAGCGCTAATTCTTGTATGCTCAAACTCAGGAATGTGGAACTCTATCAGGAATGCATTCTTTAAGGTAATGTAATCCACCACTATTTGATGAGGATCATACTTTCTATACCAGCTATGCGCATGCCCTTGCAACGTGGTTGCAAATTGACTAGCCTTTCGTTCTAGGGTTGTGATACCTTTCACGCACCATGGAAAGTAATACTTGTGAACATGTTCTACAACATCCTTAATGCCCCTGTAATATGGTAAGTGTAGATACATTTCAAATAAAACTTGAGGTGGTGGCTAGGGTCCTTGTCCTAAACCAGAGCCTTGGTTCCCTCCAATGTTTCCTCCACCACTTGATCCACCAGGTCCATTGGTTCCTGTACCTCTAGAGCCACTAGATCCATTAGGACCACTGGGTCCAATAGGGCCTGTAGGAGTTGTGCCAAGTGCCCCCATGGTCCCACTGAGCTGTGCAGTGATGGTCTATGATGGTGTCCTACCACCGCTACTTTGTTTCGTGCCACTCCCTAGTGCGAAACCAAAAGTTTGTACACTTGCCCCTTGTCCAAAAAATCCTCCAAATACTAGAATATGTGCAGCCATGGAAAAAGGGAATGTAAAATTGTATCTCCTAGGCATTTATCTATTTCTTCCACTAGTTTCAACTGGTTCAATACTTCTTCCTGGTTCGAGAAAACCAAGTGCCAGGGCTCAGTCATTGTGTGGGTTTAGATATTGCCAATGAATCTCCTTTCTCTATGTGACGAACTCTCACCAGAAGCTGAAGGGGTCTCCCTCACGCTCTTTCCAAGATGGGGTAGCATAGACTACTCATGCTCCACGTCCTCTGCATGAACCTCAATTCCTTCCCACAACGTTTGCTTCCATAGATTCATCACACTATCAGCTTCACGTCGTCTAGTAATCTCCCTTTCACGTGCTTCACCATACTTGACCCATATTTCTTCCCTCTCCTTTTTTGTCTGATCATCTACCATTTTCCTCGACCCGAGCTTCCTTACCGAGTGCTTAGAACAGTTTAGCCGGCCATTGAGAGTGCTTCTAGACTCATGGTAACCATCAATATCTTCATAGCTAGAGGGATAACACGTAGAAACGATCCCTTAGGTTCTTGTAGAAACTCAAACTCAGCAACCTCTTGACAAGAATACATGAAAATGGCATATTCCAGTGTGTAGCTAGCTAGTACTCCTCTCCACCAGTGATCTACAATACAGGTCCACATCAGATCTACATCCTGTAACCTTGGTAGTCTTCTTTGGTCCATATCTATGATCCTTAATGTCAACTTGATCTAGATGCATAGGATGAAAGTCACCCAAATAACTCTATTGGGAAGCAACATTAAAAAGTCTCATACGGGTCATGGTAGATATTCTCCTCTACCCATCTACGTGTATCAAACTCAGGTCCAGTGCTGAATCTCTAGGAAACATCACCCTCTGTGCTGTTGAACCGTGATTCAACATTTTCCAATGTTAATCAATCCATTATTACTCTTTACATAGATCATGATGCATGTTATATCCCACTACAACTTTGAAAAGAGGTCCCGGAAATGGAACTAAGATGTAGTCAATTTTAATCCCATTATAAGAGGAATGAATCCCATGCACGTTGGCCTATCACCCAATAGATGATGAGTGCTCACCCGAGGCACGTGTGGGAGCTGATTTTGTCTTTTATGTGAGTTTTTCATGGGAAACATTCATCAATGATTAGTATAGGAGTATTCAGGAAGGAAGTTTAGACATATAAGAATTACAAGGCTCAGGACGACCTCCAGATCCTTGTAGCTTCTTCAAACTGTGTGTTCTAAAAGAATCCATAACATATAATATAACAAAAAGAAAGCTACAACCATTCATTCATAGCATGAAACGAAAGAGAACTTCTATAAACAAAATCTACATGGAACCCACTGATATTCATATCTAATTGCAATAGGTAACTTCATTGTATTCATTGTTTCATTATAAAGAGCCATAGCGGGAAAACTATAGTCATGCACATCACTATGCTTAGACAACTATGCAAAAACCTAAAAGAAATTACAATACTAAGCTCAATACATTCACTTCTTCATTATAGCCCACTCATAGTAATCCTGTGGAGTTTTACCTGTGTTAACTTTCTCTGTGTGTATCTCTCCTATCTTTTCCTCTTAGGTCTCTCCCTTTTTCTTTGTCCACAGGCGATTGTATATATCACCTTCCCGCACTTCCAACTCACCTTGCCATGCCCTTATATCCATCACTAAGTGTTGAATGTGGTCCCTCAGCGAGTATGTTTCCTTAGGCCTGAGCTCTCCACTCCATCTCATGATGGTCTTCTAAAAGATTCCTTTACTGGCATGCTCTTTCGTGGGCCACATGTTGCTAGGTTGGCATGTTATCCATGTGCAAGCGATCATGCTTTTCATGTGTTCTACCTTTGTTGCTTAAATTGGCTAAGTCCTTAACCTCCTTTCGCGTGCTACACGCACTATATGCTTCCTTGATCCTTTTCTTTTGCATTCTTTTACCTTGCGTGCCATCCTATAACTAGGGTTCCACATGCCCACGTGCCTTCATACTTAGTCAATATTTTAGGGGCCCAACAAAGTGTAATGGATATATGGAGGTATATAGATATATGCATATGACTGAATTATTGTATCAGATCCATACGTACATTGGTATAGATTGAAAATACTATAAGGAGCTTCTGTATTTATTAATAGATGGAAGATATTGGATGAATCTAAGTGTCATTCTATGTGTAGTTGAGTAGTGCATGTTATTAATTCAATCATGATTATTTTTTAAGCTTGTTCTTTCATAGATCTAATGGTATCATGCATTTTAGAATGATGGATTAGTTATGACTCTATATGTTTCTTCCTTCATCGTGCTAACATCCTACTATAGAAACCCTAAAGAGGGACCTGGTACCTTTGCGTGCTTTAGGTGAGCACTCAGTCAAGGCTGAGTGATGTGCCAACGTGACTAGGGTGTTATCTGGTAAATTCTAGGCTGCATCAAAGTGTGAGATAGATATCAAGTGATCTACTTATGTCACTTCACACCATTTACCATAATGAGAAAGCAATTTGGAAATACTTAAAAATGATCTTCTTATCTTCTTCCCATCATATATATTGTAAAGGAAAGGTTTCAAAAAAATAATCGGGAGTTAGCAATTCTTTTTGTCTAGGTTCCTCTTTTGTGAAAGATAGTGGGCTGGAGCTTTGGCCTTCTTTCTAAGTCTTTTAATAACAATTTTCCTCTTATCTATTTTAATATTGTGCACATTTTTGGAGTAATATAATATGACATTTGGTGTAATTCATCCATCCTTTGCGTAATCTATATTTTCTTTGATAGCCTTTATTTTGAAGTGGATAACTGTGCATGTTTTATGTTATTACTATCTTCATAAGCTTTTCTTAAGTAGTTTGGACTAATGTTATATGTTAATTTCCTTTGTTCTATAGTGTATCTTGTTCACCCTTTTCATTTCTCACCTTTTCTCTATTTTAGGTAGTTGCGCTACAAGTTAACTCCTTTTTTTGACGTATTAATCCTGTTAAGTTTTATGCTTTATTTCATTTTCTCTGACCCTCATCTCGCATTGCAGAGAAGATCCAAATTATTTAAAATTTTGAGGTCACCTTACGGTGCATGTCCAACTAACCTAAGATTTCTTGTGACTTTTACAGTTCATCCGCAATGATTATCATCAACAGGTCTAATATGTTCAAATTAAAAATATTAAACAAGATTATAATGAGAGTTTTATGACTTATGTGCTAAGATAAAAGATAGTACTTACCAAAATGCATAATTTACTTATAGATAATGAGATTCAAGATCTGTTCAAAAAATGTTACTTTTTCCTTTGCAAGAAATTATCATGTTTTCAAACTTTTAATATTTATTTGAATTATGTCATACACTAAAGGATAGAAAAATTAATATTATAACAATGAACAAGCTTCTAAATGTTCCCAATGTACAATTTGTTTTGAATACCAAGTTTCCAAGTAAACAATGTTTCAAAGACAACTCTTAACAACAAGAAGAATGGATCCAACATAAGAAAAAACTATATATATCAACCAACTAAGCTTCAATTACAAACCCATCCTAGGAAACCATTTGTACATATCCTTGTCTCACTGCATACTATACTTAAATGATTGCTTTATTGTAACCTCATGTCTATCCCTCCACCTAGGGAGGTTGATGTGAGTAAACCTCAATGTAAAATATTTGATACTAATGTGTTTTTTAACTACTATCATTGAATTTTTCATTTTAAAAATCAATTTGACAAGATAAAAAATGTCATCAAGGACCTCCTTAATGATAAGCATTTCAAATTTGAAACTTATCTAGAGGACTATAGACTACCATTTAATATTAATAAAAGCTTAAAATATTGAATGATCCATTACCGCAACATACAACAGAGCCCAAAGGAAATATTGAAGTTAAACATGCACACAAAAATCATGCTCCTCCTCATTCTTCTAGTCATAATTTGGATGCAGTTACTATAAATATAATTACTCCTCTATCTCCATGACCTAATATCATGTTATATTAACATGAAATAATGGATAATGTTTTATATAAAAAATGCACTATATACTCCTGTTTATATTGATTAACATCATATCTAGAGTGTTCAAGTAAAAAATGAGTTGTGTGTGTGTGTGTGTGTGTGTGTGTGTGTGTTTGTATAATTATATTGCTTAAACATTCATGATCTAATGAGAAATGATTATAACCAACTTCTCATACTTCTCGCAAATCTCTTCGACACATTATAGTACCCCTTCAAGTTGGGTAATCTGGTCTATCTTCACCTTCCTTATTTCTCTAGACTATTGGGGGACGTGACATGTTACTAGGAATCCCTTGGATTCATAAGGTCTATTATATCACTTATACTATGCATAATTGTGTCAAATACATCTATTGTAATAATTATTTTAAAGCTTAGGTTATCCCTAATGATTCTCCTTTGTTTCTTCTATTTGGTAATCCTTAATTTACTCCTTATGCCGGAATTATCAAACAACCTATAATCACCTAATAAGTTCAACCAATATCTAATCATGTGATAGGAATGATTTTACTATCATCTATCAAACATATCCCACCATCAAACTCATGTAATTATAAGTCAATTTCTTCTCATTGAGCAGTATACTCCATTCAACACATATTATTGTTTAATCTTAAAATGACACAATCTCTTATCTCACACATTACTCCATCAAGGTAAATGCCTCTTTTTGATGTCCATCTTACATATTCTCTTACATTATGACATTCTAATATTGTAGCACATAACTCCCCTTTGAATGATCATGAATATTTCACCATCCCCATATTTATATATATTATTTGAATCAGATAGCTCACTTTTGAATAATTTAAAGAAAAAAAAACACAAAAGTAGAAAAGTAAAATATTTCAAAAATTCAAATATTCTACAAATACAAAAGTAAGACCGAAGCATAGTTTGAATTTTTTTTCACTTTTCATTTATTTTTTCACATCCATTTATAGATAACATTTTACATATTTAATTATCATATGTGTTTCATGAGGTATATGAGAAGATGTAGGATTTAGACAACTCTACATGATTTTATATGTTTTCTTTCCCTTTTATACAATAGCCTTGAAAATATTAGGGAATCTTAATCTAAACTACCAAGTGCAACTATTCTATTGATTACATAATATTTTCACAATTTGATTACGATTCCATTATATATTGCAATGTATGTTATTTCTCTCTATATGTTTGGGACTAATACAGATGGACTACATAGGACGTGTATATCCTTTTGTATAAACATATTGGATAATTTTTAACTCCTCTCACACATTGAATTAATAATTTTCTTTCCTTTTTTATATGTGGCCATTGGCATCTCTCTCTCTCCATGTGTTTTTTTTGTGTGCGTAGATGTGTGTGTGTGTACATGTGTGTGTTTGTGTGTGTGTATGTGTGTTTGTGCGTGCGCGTGTGCATGTGCGTGTGCATGTGTGTGTGCATGTGCATGTGCATGTGCATGTGCGCGTGCTTTTGCATGTGCACGTGCGTGTGCATGCGCGTGTGCATGTGCATGCGCATGTGTGTGTGTGTGTGTGCAAGTGCATTTGCATGTGCATTTACATGTGTATGCGCATGTGTGTTTGCTTGTGTGTGTGCGTGTGCATGTGCATGTACCTATGTGTGTGTATGTGTGTGTGTGTGCGTGTCTGTGTCTGTGTGCGTGTGTGTGTGTCCGTGTGCGTGGATGTGCATGTGCCTGTACCTATGTGTGTGTGTGTGTGTGTGTGCGCGCGTCCGTGTCCGTGTGTGTGTGTGTGTGTCCGTGTCCGTGTGCGTGCGTGTGTGTCCGTGTGCGTGCGTGCGTGCGTGCGTGCGTGCGTGTGTGTGTGTGTGTGTGTGTGTGTGTGTGTGTGTGTGTGTGTGTGTGTGTGTGTGTGTGTGTGTGTGTGTGTGTGTGTGTGTGTGTGTGTGTCACTTTTATGTCCCTTGTTTCTAGCCTTAGTTTGCTTTTATTTTACAACCTTTGGCCCATTATTATTGTGTGAAACTTTTGTTTCTCTTAGATGTGTAAATTTGTTCTTTTTATATCATATAATGACCTTATGTGTTTTTATGCTTGTTGTATGTGTTGTTTCCTTGTGCCATGACTTTTGTCATTCACTCTCTTGTAGGTTTGAGATCTTTGTGGTGGCCATCTACATTTATATTCTATTTTTTCTAATATTGATTATATCTTATATATTACATGGACACACTTAAATTATTTTGAGTCAAGAAATATACATTAGATCTCCCTCACCTAAAAATAGGGTCCATTTAATGGGGTTATTAACAAGAATATCAATGTAGTTTATACATATAAGTATAATTTTAGATTACAGAAATATGAAAAACATGTTATAGGAACATGTTAACATATTTATAAATAGGGAAAGATGTAGTTTCTATATAAAAATAGTACCATATAATTATATACATTAATATGGGATGTTAGTGTCATATATTTTGAACATTCTAGCCATGTCAATTTTAGTAGTTACAAATATAGATTATCAAAAAAATTAATATAGTGATTTAGAAAGGAAGTCACATATAGAGATAAAATTTGGTACACATTGAATATAATTTATGGTAAAATATAAAGGTCATGAATACCATGGAATATACATATTACATATTTAACATTTCTATTTCAAGAATTTACAAATGTAGATCCATCTGCATCAATTAGGTTTAGAAAAGGTATGATAGGATATGTGAGAAACCAAAAATATAACATGTTAGGATATTTAATAGACTCGTATTCCCAAAAATCTCTAACTTGAAATTTCAAGTGTGGGACATTTGCGAAAATGGAAAAGCTCTCCGGATGAAGGCCGGTTCCTATTCCTCTATTCAGATGCACACGTAGAAAATGCAGAGGGTTTACTAAAAACCTAATCTAACTTGCCAAGGAGACAGGGTAAGAAAATGCATAAAAATAAAACCTAAACTACTCTGAAGAACACCTATCTTGCAAAGCGATGATTTGATCATGTAAAATTTTCCATTTTTGAATTTATAACAACTGTATCCTCATACATTGAAAATTGGGAATGGCATTATAAATTTAGAGAGAGGAATTCCAAAACTACCCCAACTACCCCTAGGTTGCATTTAATTCATCTCATTATGATGGTAGGTGAGAACCCCAGCGAACCCAAAAGTGGCGAACTGTATTTTGCATTTTTAAGAATTTTTTCTCACCCAATTAAAGATATCCAGTCGTATTGGACAGAGTACCTTGTAAGCTTTCCAAAAAGTCCAACCTTGCATGAATCCATTGGTATACTCCTTCATTTCTCCTCTTTAACATTACATTTTTCAATTCAAAATTTTTAATATTATGTAGGGTTAAGTGTTATTTTTCTTAACTCCGTGTCGTGAACCAGTGACTGTGCGCCAAGGGTGCATTTTTCTTGTGGAAAGTGACTACATGTCTTGCACCATGTTACATGTTTTACTCCTAGGGGTATCTTTCATAAATTAAAATGATCAAGAAATCGCGTGAAGGTTATTTTTCTTAAATGTGGAAAGTGACTACATTCTTGTGTTACATGTTTTACTCCTAGGGGTATCTTTCATACATTAAAATGATCAAGAAATCAAGTGAAGGGAAAGTGTTTTTACATACTATTTTCATCCTTTTAAAGATTAATAGATTAAATGTTATGAAAATAGAAAACAACATAAAGGAATGACATGTTTGGAAACTAGGAGAAATTATGATTAATTAACTTCCAACATTAATTGTACAATATCATAATAATGGAATGGTTAATTCAACTAATTATTATAATATCCTACAAGCTTGAAAACAAAATGGGGAAGATGTAGTTAGATATATACAATTATAAAAAAGTGGTATGGATACATAAACTAGAGGGATTGGAGTGCATAGACCAAAAATGCTTCATTTCTTGTATTATGACATGAAATCCTTTTGTTGTTGGACCATATAGCTCAATTGGGACTAGAATGTGGTTGTTTTCCTATGGTATGGTCTTTTACCCTTTTGGAATTAGACTCTATAACTTTCTCAATCCTTTGGTGGTATCAAACTTTGTCTCATTTTCAAATGCTAGTTATTTTCAAAATCATGAATCCATCTATAATCATTTGAATAACATAAAAAACCTAACCACAGGTGGAAGACCTTAAAATAATTTTAGTTTTTGGGTTGAAGTGAAATATGTCCACTGCCTACAATAGAACTATTTTAAATAGACCTCAAACCACAAATAATTATCCACATGGCATGTAATATATATATATATATATATATATATATATATATAAAATAACTTGAACCACTTTGAACATGCTTGATAGAATTGTGCTCTTAATAAGATTTTGAATTGGGGGACTTTGTGTGTTTGTAAATTAGGGAAGATATACTCCTTGACTTTATTAAGTGATTCAAAACTGTATTAGTGGCTTCCCTAATGAATGTGCATCGAATTTAGGAATATTTAGGGAGCCTTGAATTCCTTTTGCATGTATTTTTAATGTGGGTTCTAATATTGTGCCAAGTTAGTAAATGAGGTGATGTTAACTTACTTATATATGTATTTGAATCTAAATTATCATGATTAGTCCAACCCATGAATATGAAGAGACAAAACAATTTATTTCATCAAAGTAGAATTATAAAATATGTTGGTGCATAACTGTATAAGTCGTCAAGGAACGTACTATACAACCTGACTAATCTATATGGTATTAGATTAGGAAAAGGTAAATCAAATTTTAAAGTTACACAATGGAAAGCATATTTTTAGCATTAAAATTATGTGTCTATATTTCAAAATTTTGGAAACATTAGTGTGTGGGAAAAAAACAAATTAGGAAAGATATGACATGATGTACTGAGTGGGGGTATCATTTGGGTGTTTATCTTAGCAAATGAACATAGTCACAAATATAAATGTTAAAAGGTAAATTTAAAATTTTGATTGTCCTCATTTCCTGCCTACAAGTATGAAATGAATATTACATGCTTAAAGGAAAAAAACATGAATTTGTAGACACACTTTGTATTCACTCATAATTTTTGTTTCCTAGATGTTTTTTTGTTGGAATGTTCCATGAAGAAAAATACAACACAGAGTGTAGTAAATTTCCATTGTAAAAATTGAACTGTAACTCAATTGTAAATGTAGAATTGGAACTTTCATAAATTGAAATCAAGTGATGTAAAACATGGAAATAATACAATTGTTTTTTTGTGGAGGGAAGATATCTAAATTCCTTACTTACACTTAGATATTTTGATTATGTTTTTGAATTTTTTTGAATGAATCATCCCCAATTGTGATGAAGGATAAACTAGAGTATTATGTGCATGTAACCTAACACCAATAGGAATGTAAAGAGAGAAGAAGAAAGAGGTACCAATGCACCTCATTAAGGAAGATAACCATGCATCAAAGTTTTAAGTAAACCCTGTGTATTCCACTTTAATAAGGAGTAGATGAAAGACAATATATGAATAACTTAGATGCTTTGATACTTTCCATAACCCATATAGGTCATGTACCATTGCAAATGGATCTAGGCCTAATATATGGATATTTAGACACAATAAATAAAAGAGAATGAGTTCCCTCATGCTATTCCTTTTTGTGGTACTACTAAGTAATAATTTATTATAATAGAATATAAATGGAGAAGGAGACTTATGCCCCCAAAATACCTACATTTTGTGACTGAAATTGAGTATTCGAGGTGAAGAATGTAACGACCTTTCATCAACACATGAAAAAGTGGATTTTTTAAAGTTTAAATCTTATTAAGTAACTTAGAAATAATTATAAATATAATCAAATATTACATAAATACATCTAAATAATCCAAGGTTAAAAACATCCTTTGTTTACCGTATTTTCAAATGTCAAACAAGATTTGATCAATTAAATGATATCTAAGTTTTATACATTGCTTCCCACAATTTTCCGTACAAAATTTTGATCAACAATAATTTCATAATACAATGATTGTTATTATATTTACTTCATATCATATATAAAAAACATGAGATAACAAGCCTATCCCAATCCAAGTACAACAATATGACCATATGTCTTAGAAGTAGGCATAAATGTTGCAATTCATACACTTGTTCTAATACAACTTGTGGAAGAAAGTTTACATACTTTGTACTAGATTTTTTCCCTTCTTCTTACCTTTTTCATCATTTATTGATGTCTAGCTTGTGCTTGCTTCCCTTGTGACTATCTTATATTATTTTACTTCTTCAGTATCTTCCCTTTCTATGTTCTTTTTCATCATATGATGTCTCAACTTTTGATTTTCTTCCTTGAATTTGTATACCCATTTTTCTTTCATATTATCAGCATCTCTGTCAACCATAGCTAAGTTGGTCTTACTCTTTGATTTTACATTTTCTCTATATATGATTTTGTCTTGTGTCTAGAATGTATTCCTCTTATAGTTGAATCTAGGTGGTTCATGGAAATGTTTGGAAAAATTCCCTTGTCCATGACAGTTAAAGAAAACAACCTAATTTTTGTCCCAAAACTAACTTACTAGATCTTCTAGACAATACTTGGCAATATGGAATTTTCCTTTGTAATTAAAACACCCTATGTTCTTCCCATAATCAGACCTACAATCTTTCCATGGATATTATTCATCTAACATTTTCCTATAATCTTTCGCTCTATGTCAAAAGAAGTTGCATGAAAAACACACTCCATGAAACTTACATGATAATCTCCTTGTAATTGGATGCCTAAAGATCCTCTTGTTCTCATTGTTTTCCTTCTTGGACTAAGAACATCCTTCACAAGAAGTATGACTTGATTCATCTCTCAACTCCCTTTTTATTTTCTTGTTCCATCTACTCTTTTAGGGTCTTTACTTCTACACTTAATTTTTCACATTCTCCACTCTTGGCTTGATTAGCTACCTGATATGTCTCATGCTCTATTTCACCAGAATATTCTTGTTTTCTTTGCAAGTTTTTAAGCTAGCTAGTAACTTGTATCAAATCGATCTTCAGGGTCTTTATCTCCTCTTGAAATTTAAGGCAAGCATTTTCTGTGTTTTAAATCCTTTGACACTTTCTCAACAAATGAGGCCATCTCATTCAATTCATGACCATGGTTAACTTCCTTGAGATTGATTTCTTCCTTCAACTCATTTATAACATCTTGAGAAATTTCATGCCTCTTCTTTAACACTGAATCTGCTGTTGTACCCATGTCTGTGTCTTTAGGATCACCTCCAAGTTGTTAGGCTCAATTCAGGGGGACCAGGCTCTGATACCAAATGTTGGAAATTTTGACACTGAGAGGGGGGGCAAATTGGTGTCTTATAAAACTTTATATATATTTGTGCTTCATAAAACTAGTTAATAAAAACATATAAAATCATCCCCAAGTAATTGAAAGAGAGAGAATACACAATGGCTTAGGTGGGAAATCCAAAAAGGGAGAAAACCCCACAAAAATCAAAGAACTATCTTCGGAAAAAAATTGAATGTGTTACAATTATTTCAAGTTGAGCTGTAACTCAGAATTTTTAGGCTACAATCCCATGTATACATTCAAGATACAATTTTATGTTGGGACCAACAACTCCCTAAGTGATTTAGCCACCAACTACTGACCGTCTACAAGATACCCCTTACAAGCAAGTAATAACTCCCTAATTATACTAAGATACAACTCAATGTGGATACACTATGTGATCACTCTTTATCTTGGATGTTAAACATTTGATTATGATCCTGAATTTACAATCTAACCTTCTTTTCCTCACCTATAATTTTACAAATTTTCAAAATCTTGTTTTCCTTTCACCTACTATCTAGCCTCCTGAAAATTTCACTATCTATTTTGTTTCACCTGTACACTGATTTTATTTTTTCTTGATTATAATTCACTATAATTTTATTTCTCAAGGTTTACTCTCAGTCTTGAATCACTTTTTTTAGTAGAAAATTCAATTGTATTTATGTATTATTTAATCTTCAGACATTTGAATACATTTAACCTACTCTCTGATCTCTTAAAGCTTTTACAAACTAGTCTAGGCTTTACAAAATTGTACTCTTATCTTTCACATTCTCTCTATCTTCTTAAAACATCCACTATATATTAGTCAAAGAACCACCTTTACCTACACTTGTATTCTTTCTTTTCCTATCTCATATCTTGCATATTTCAAACTCATACCTACAACATTTTACGCATCCTCTATCCCCTGCATTATACCATGCAAATCACTTATAAATTACTACTATTTTCCTTCCTGCATTCAAAACTATGCACCTTCTTATTAGCACACTGCCTTTTTCAGGTACAATTAACACCACTCTAATTTCTCTAAATCACTGCCTTTTTTTCATAGTTTTTTGTTATGTGTTCAAACCAAAACTTTACTATTATCAAGGATTTACACATCCTATATTACACTTCACCTAATCTCTTTATTGTGATATATATGAACTCTACATTTATGCCACTAACACCATTCATATTGCTATCTATAAACCTTTTCACAAAGTCATGCCTTTTATATTCTTGGATTTTTTGTTTCATATTCCCTTTGAGCTTACTTGATGTTCTTTGACCTTAGAAGAACCCTTCATCTTCTCTCTCCATCTTGAAGAGGAGAGAAATATTTTAAAACTTATTCAAAGGCCTTTGTGTTTCTTAATAGACCCATTCTCTTCAAGAAAGGTGATCTTTCATTCTCTTAGACCTTTTATATTCTTAAAAATGGATAATGCAGTGTCTTACCACATATTTTTGAGCTACCACTACATAAAAATAGTTGCTAGGGAGAATTTTCAACTATTTGACAATATAAAAAGCTTCCTTGATGCATAAAATAACCTAACACCACTATTCATGGGATTTGATGAAGCAAATATGATTTTCACAGTTACCTGAGATAAGAAATATGGAAATTGTACTTGATTTTTCCACTGTCACATGAATTCCACTTCTTCAAATCAATATGAGATCACACCCAACTTTCATGAGCACATCTTCATTGTCTAGGATATTTTTATGGATATATTGACGTTCAAACATGAAAGAAATGCATTAAAACATTAAAAATGACCCTACACATAATGTATGAAGAAATTTAAAACACTATAAGGGAATTATCTTCAAATTCTTAATAAAATCAATAAATTATTTTTGCAAATCCCTTTTACCGCTCAAAAAGAGATTTATTCAAAGTTATGTCAATTTTTGTTGGATATAATTTGAGATTTGAGAAATTATTTTCTAAAACCCTAGATGGAGGATTTTTTAGTCTATGTTTTCCCGAAACACTTAAAAAACTATTTCCTTGCTAATTTCTTGATGATTTTAAAAAATTCTTCTTCCAGAAGATCAGGGAGACTATGGGGAAGGTTTTCATTTTCCAAAATTTCTTTACAATGAACATAAACTCTTCCAGAACTTGATTTTACAAAATACTAGGTATACCACTCAATGGGTAGTGTCTCATTAAGTCAGCAAAAGGATGAATTGTTTTGTAAACACCAATGGAAATTAGGTCTCTTTTTCAATTAAATCCCAATGTGCTTGAATGCTCCACTAATTCTACCTATGTTTTTAATGGATTCCAATAGCCTTCCTTGATTCTATGAGTTTACCATTACACTAACATCAATTTTTTGTTCATTATCTTAACTAACTCTTGATGATATAATGGTAATCAAGAAGGAGATTTTAGAGTAAGTACTCAACTTGACAGTCTCCCTTCGTATTAAATCTCTCTCTATTTTTCACATTCCGTTATCTATGCAAAGTTTGTATTTATTGTCAAATGATCATTATTACCTTAAATTACAACTTTCCCAAGCTCCAAAAGAACTTCTTATGTCTCTATTGAAGGTTCTAAATCCTTACCGTTGGTTATTCCTCCTTACACTTGCAATGCTATAAATTCAAAGATCTACCATGAAGTCTCTCAAGACTAGTAAGTTGTTCTCCCTGGATACTCAATAATTCAATCTACTTATTTTTGCATTAGGTTCACAATCATCATGGCATGGTTTATTCAAAATTTCATAATTTTTAACCCATTATATCTTGAAAAATTCTAATTTCTTTCTAGAAACCCTAGTTACAGGTTTCAACTGACTGTGTCAACCAAAAAGGATTTTTTTTGAATGAAACTCATTTTATTTTGGATATTCTTCGAATTTTTTAATTTTAGAAGTTATTGCCTCATAAAAACTCTAAAAACTTTAAATCCCATGTGAATAAAATCCACCAATTGTATTCAGTACAAGTTACATGCAAAATATTCAATTACCCTATTCCGAGTTTATAGAACGAGACTACAGGTCTCCAAATATATTGTTTCAAATTTTTAATTGTCTCCCACATATAAAAATGCAATGCTAGAAATTTACAACCAGTCATTTTGATTCCCTTCACATGTTATGGAAAGTAACACATCATAGAATGCTACCGAGTTCATTTACCAAGTGAAGAATAATCCTCAAACTCTGAACCAATAATCTCTCTTCATACCAATTTACAAGAAGATGTATTTGCAATTGTTGAACACACAAAAATAATCAATAATGAAGGAAATATAAATACTTTGTTTAGAATAGACACATGCAATTTGTAAAGTCCTCTACAATTAGTATTCATGCACAAATACACACTCATTTTATTGGAGCCCTCAGATTTCCTCCTTGTAGTCAATGATGAATGAATCAAAAACTATTTACATTTTTTGTTCTTATATATTCCTAATGGTAGTTCTCATCGAATAACCTCTTAATCAATTGTTATTAACTATAGTTAGGAATTTTTAGTGAATATTTATCATGTTTAAAAAATATACATCAATTGAATACAATATTTAATGCATTTGTACCTCTCTTAGCATGATATGATTAAGACCAACATAAGAGCAACATTTAAATTGCAAAAAACCCTTTACAACTTGCCTTAGCACCAAACTACCCTTAAAGACTCAAATTTTGATTTTGGAGGGAAAATCAACAATTTGAATTTTGAAAGGTTTTAGAATACATTCAAAGCTTTTAAAGGTGCAATAGGACTCCACTTAGACCACTAAAAAACCTAGATTCAACAATAAACCAAAATTTTCCATTTCAAGCTAAAATTACATTCTTACCTATTAGGGTGTTTGATGCTCCTGCATCAAATTTGATTTGGAAAGCTAGATTATGTAGTTTTGGAGGATCATATGGAACTTTAGAAACTCACTAAACCATCAAAAACCTTTCTTGGGATACATTATGCATCTTTGAATGACCTCTTGTCTTTGTATAGTCAACCTAAGAGGTAGTGTTCGAGTCATGAGAATTAATGATACATATCAAATGAATTAGGGCACTCTTGAGGTGAAAATATTCAATATGAAAATGGAGAAGATACCTACATCCTAGAAAATATCACCACTTGTATCAAGAACATACTTCAGCATTGACTCACATTATGATTGATATGTGACTCTTGAAGTACTCTAAATGAGTTTGTAAGAAAGATGTTACACTGAAAACCTAAAAAACTTGGATTTCAAACTAATAAACCTTGAGAAACTTTAGAAATATTAATCAAGAGGTTTGAATCTCAAAAACACACTCTTAACTCCATTGATTCAGAGATGGCTTGAGAAGAGAGAAGAACAAGGCCGAAAAAATGCTCATATCTTCTCTGATATTTATCCATTTTCCCTTTTACAGTTTACCACACTTCATTTTTGTAGTTCTCTACAAAAATTCCTTCTATGATTTATCTGAAGAAGGCACTATATTTTTTCTTAGGTGTTAAGAATCTAGACTACTTATTTTAGACCTCTCTAAGAACCACTTGTATAAAAAATAACATAACTTTCAAAGAACTTTTCAGAACTTAATGAAATTTTTCATGAAGAACCAAAACTCACTCATCTATAGGATCCATGAGCTCATTTTTTGTAATATGCATGTACTCTTCAAAACTATCTCATTTGCATTAGACTACACTTCTAGTTCTCAAGGCCAACTCTGGTGATATTTTAAAATCTCCCTCCAAGAGATAAAATACACCTTTATGATGCTCACACATGCCCTACACAAAATTCCTAGGCTTATTTCATTCGTATATGACCTTGTCATGACCTATACCAATCTCTCACACCTCATCAAGCTCTAAAAACAAGCCTAAATAGGCCATTTTCAACTACAACTTCCACTAGATGACATTAAACACACTGTAATAAATATTTCCTATGCTTACAACATCATTACTAACTTGTAGACCATATGAAACCAAAAATACAACTTTTACTCTACCTTTAGTGATCAACCACCTCATTGTTTGTGCTTATAACACCCTGAAGCCAAACTGAAACCAACCTGAAGCCCCCTAAAACCAACTTGAAACATTGAGAACCATTGAGAACCATTGAGAACCCTTGACCTGTATTCCCTTTCACTTTCCATCAACATAATGTGACATAAATGAAGAGGACCACTAATACAACAGGGTTCAATAGAAGCTACTTTTTGAAATCATTTTTGTCTTGATCTCCATAGAATCCCCAAGGTGGTGCTAGAACCAGTACAAGAGGAGGTCTATACCACATTCCAACCCAGTAATTTTTAAATTCAATAATTAATTACACCACATCCATATCTCTTTTCATTTACCATTTCAAATTGGTAGAAAATATTTGTTCCTTTCTCCCCAATGGATACAATAGTGAACCCCACCTATGATTACTGAATTTTAGGGCCAAAACTAAATTTTTGGAGAAGAATTTCATGCATTCCTTAATGAAAGTTAGCAAGTTTTATTCATATTTCCCATTAGGGCTTGAGAGTACACCCACATTTTGAATTCTAAAACAAAATCCAATGTTTTTGGATAGTTTGGGAGAATATACATTATTGACTTAGACTTCTCCCTATGTTCAAAATAATTTGTGTGAGGGTGCCAACTAATTTGATTTTGTAATAGGGATACAAAATCTCTTAAATGAAATTATCCTTCATAAATATTGATAAAGAATATGGTGTTGTGGGGTATTAAGAGTCCATGTAGATAGAAATCATAGATGAGGTTTTTTTGTTCCTCATTTGCGATCATAAAAGCCTCTACAAATTATTTATCATCTTCCATATCATAAGGGAGGTTACAATAAATTCTCAACATCACCCTCCTGAAATATTGGTCTAGGATAGACATATTATAAAGGACATATGGATTTTGGCAAGCCAAAAAATTATTTCTCGCAGAACATGCATATTTGATCCTCTTTTTAAGTGTTTTCTTTTATCTCCCAGTTTCCTTCTCATTTATGATTTCTTTAAGCTCTTTAAAAATTTGCTATTTTCAGTTGCCATTTCAATTATTTTTCCTAGATTGTAGATTCTCTTTTTAACCATGTTATTATAGTATAAGGTTGTATTGTGTTTGTCTAATTGGATGCTTTTGCAGACTCCTTATGTATAGTAGGTGGATTTTGGGTTTCTTGATCAGGATCTTCAATAATTTCCTTTGAATCAACATATGGTGGAATAAAATATGTTTGAGCATATTCTCTTTCTACAACATCATTTTGGGTGGGTGGTGGATTTGCATTAAATGGTTGAGTGACTTCCTCCTCAATATCTATCTTTTGGAGTGCTTGAATGTTCCCATCCTTATCCTTTATTACTTTAGGAGAAGGATTTTACTCCACTATTCTTCAATAATCCTCTTAGCGTTAGAAAAATATAATGCATAGGTTCATTCTCTAATTTCATTTATTGGAGGTGGTATATTCTCAACTTTTTCTTTAATTGGGCCTTCCATTTGTATTTCCTTGGATCCATCATTGGAATTTTATGAATATCCTCTTCCCTTTATTCAGGTACAATGCTCTATCTCTCCTCTATGTCTTCCCTCATGCTCTCCATGATTCTAGCTGTCAATTTTTCATCTTCCTCAAATTCCTCATGACCAATGACAAAAAAATTTCTTCATGTTCTTCTATATCTTTGAGGATTTTCCTCCTCATAATTTCAGTAAGATATAACTAAAGGAACAAATGGTTGAACTGGGTTTTCCTTATTTTTTATTTTATTGGCAAGAGTTGCTAGTATTTATTTCTCTTTTCACTCTGTATGGTCCTCGATAGACATATTTGGAGGAATGAGTTCAAAATTTTCTTTGAGAAACCATTCCCATTTTGTCTTCCCTATCCTCTGTTCTAGAAAATGGTGCTTGCAAATCATTTGTATCAGCCTATGATGTATCAACCCTTTTTTTTATCTTTTTAATACCTTTAAGAAATAAAATGAAGAGATTGACACAAAAATAAGGGGAGGATGAAGGGATGTTGTTTCCTCTTTTTGAGATGGATCATAATTTTCATGACACTCCCTAAAACAGTCCCAAACTGACCATCACAAGAAAAATACCTCATGAGCCAAATGGCCACCATGTCCTATGGTTTAGGTATGGTTTCTCTTTTGATTCCCTTTTTCATACCCTACTATTCACATACTACTCTACTTTTTCATTATCTACTGAAGAGATGAGTATGGTAATTTTATACTAAAAAAATTCTCCCTATGTTTGGAATTTTGGAAATGTCTATAAAAATATCAATAGTCACAGGTATTTTGAAAATAGTATGGTCAGATTGAAAGTTCAAAACAAATTCCTCCACCAGTTGCAAGTTATAACCCTCAATTTCTCAAAAAACCCTAGCTAGCAAGCTTTCTTAAAGATATATATTATTTCCCCGTATTTTAATAACTCATTAATTGATTCAGGATTTGATTTCTTCTTAAACCCCATATTTCACTAGACATGACTTGAAATTATATGTAAAATTACTTATTAAATATAAATTATAATATTTGAACATTTTTACTACTACTGTAGTTGATATCCTTGATAATATAAGTAATTATTGTGTTGATAAATATATATATTTATGTTGTGTAATTATATACATTTATTTCTATGATGATAGTATATTAATAGATCAAATGAAATAACTTCATCCTAATAAATTATCAAGTGCTCCAATTTTTCACCACTATCATCACAGTCAAATAAAAATAGATGGATAGTCTCTTTACAAGTCATTTGTATCCATTCTCATTTCTCCTTGGTACTTTCAAGATGATTATATATTCATAATCATCTAACACATGGGTACTAATTCAAGGGATGTAAACATTTTAATGTAGCCAAATTCTAACCAAACTTGATTTACTGTAAATAATATGAATGCCAAAGAAAATATATCTCCTTCTTCGTTATTGAATAATGAATTACAATGTTTCATAAATAGGAAAACAATTCCCAACTTGATTTTCCAAGTAAACTCTAACTAACTTTGACTAAATCTACTCTAGGTGGCGGAAATTACTATTTTCAGCACTTTATTAGAACCTATTATTCTTAGTAAGTTCACATGCTTATTCGTACGAGCACAAAAATTGCCACGCATATTCTACATCCCTAGATTAGAGTAATTTCCAACTTTTTAACTCATAATACAACTAATAGACTAAAATTAACTAATGCCCAAAAATAGGAAAAAACCAAACTATAACTTAAATCCTAATTTTTGGCCTCACGATGATAGATTTAGGGCCCAAAAACATACCAAAAAATTGCCCCAACTGGTAGGGATAGTTGTTGTGTCTCATCAAAACATGTGGTTTCAAAAACAAATGGACTCAAACGGACACTCGGAGCTTAAGTTATGACCTTGTCAAGTTCCTACTAATTTTGGTGCATCACATTTGCATTATATTTATATGGTTGGATCAACTCATGTCGATTGCCACTCACAGTAAAAAATTTCTCCTCTAATCCCTTGTAAAAGATAGTTATGATGGACAATTCATCGTAACTATATAGTAACTTCATATCTCTCTTCCATACTAAATATTAGATATATATGTACTAGGCCCTTTAATAATAATATGATTATGCTTATTGTTTATTCTAGATTCTAGCTACCTAGAAAATTTATTTTATAATGCTATAAATTTAAAGAGGTGTTTACTTTGTAAAGAAAACATATGACATAAATGGTCAAACTTATAAACACAATAATTTGGTGGTAACACAAACCCTATTTCCGGCTTTCTCACAACTAGTGTTTCACATCCCCACAATTAAATTATAAATTGAAAAGAATCCAATTATAACATGGATTAAAAATATTAATTAAACTTGACCCTATGGATTCAAAGTGATTGTCAACTTATATAGAATAATAAGGGGTCAGGTTTGTGACTCTTCATAATTATGTTGTTTATATTCCAAAATTCTATCACCGTACCATTTGTACTTGTAGATCCATACCATTTATATTTCTAGCTCATGTCAACCATTTATATTTCCAACTCCTGTCAACCATTAATACTTCCAGCTCCAGACCATTCATACTTCTAACTCAAGATTATTATTTTGGACCAGTGTTAATATAATATTTGTCTTAGATATGAAATATCATCATAATAGTGAAAACCTTTATTATATATTATAGTTTGAAAAGAAATCACCAAAAATTAAAAATACTAAGACAAATGTATATGTTGGAACATAGTGCATTCCTCATTCTGGTGTTCAAGAAATTGAAGAATTAAATAATATAACATCCATATATTGGGCTGAAACAAAAGCAAACAAGACATAACATAGCTGGAGTGGTAAAATAAGAAAATGTGATTAAGCATAGATGGAGAGGTAAACATACCTGCCACCTAAAATATGGGATACCCAAACCATAACCACAAGAGACCCAACCCCTTTAATATGTTGAATAATTAGTAGGGAATAAATTTGATAAGAAACTTTCTTGTTAATAAATTCATTTAAAAGGAATTTCAGCTACCTATAGTTGTAAAAGGCATGTAACAACAGTTCCATGACAAGGAAAATTGTCACTACTTCCCATTGTCTCCCTACTATGGGAACAACGTGCAACAAAAGTTTGATGGAAAATAAAATTCCATGTATGTAGAAGTAAAATTCATGATCCCACTAAACATGACAAAATCAAACCCTATACGTCTAATAATAAGTAGGGAATGAAGGTAATAACAAACTTTCATGTTAATCTCTTCCCTTAAAAGAAATTTCAACTAACTATAAGTCAAAGGAATGTCACTATTTCAAGCTATGTCCCTTCTACGACTATCTTCCTCCTATAGTAATGGTGTTAAAAAAAAGTTTGAATGAAAATAAAATAAATAGGGATTCATCTTTCTCTCGAAAACAAGAATCAATTACTATTTCCAAGAATATGAATTTGGAAATTAGGGTATAAATAAGATGTGAGGAACACCATTTATCTCTTAGGCAATGAGTAAATAGTTTGATGATGGTTGATGAGGGAATTGTACTGGGACACCAGAATCTATCACTATAGTCCAGGAATTCAAGTTGACCAAGACAAAATTGTCAAAATTTATTTCAGATCTTACCTGTTCCTACAAATACCTCCATGCTATGATCAACGTCATTATTAGGACATGTTCGAAGGTATAACTAATAGCTATGTTTTATCAAAGATTTTACCCTAAAAATTTTAGCCCCATGTTTGAATCATTCCATTACCAAGGATTGTACAATGGATTACATTAAGATGATTAAAGTAGCCAACTATGTATTTTGAATGATGATTAAAAAAGATATTAATGGATTCCCCAATATTGAAGAGGAATCTACAATGATAAGAGGATGAAACCCTGTTCATCCCTCCATGACTAGATGTCTCAAATAACTCATGATTGGTGCAGTTTTGGGATAAATACTTATTTTATGAAGAAGGTGAAAATGTATGTTATTTACTATGCTTAGTACAATGAAGGGTTACTCCCATCTGAAAGAATTGACATTACCACTGAAAATTATGAATGAGTTCTTGATGTGCATTTATGGTAATGTAATAAGTTCAGATCATTATATTACAGGGTACAAAATAGTTTGTACATACATGATCACTTAGCAATTAGATACATTAACCTGAAAAAATTTAGTGGTTGTATGTTGTTAGATGATGCAAGAGCATCGTATAAATAATTCACAAGGACAATAGTTATCTTTTCAAGTGTGATAACAATGTGTTATAGGTCTATGTGTTGTTTAGTTGACTATGTGGTGTATATACATTTCAAATTTCAAAGGAGGAATTTCCCTCCAAAATGCAAGTTTAAATTGTAAGGTCCATTTTGGTGTGGTTTGAGAGATTTAGTGTATTCTTGAAACTTGTTGGGCCCCTAATATAGCTTCTAAATCTTAAGGGCACGTAGGTGCGCATGGCCGGAGGAAGCACACAAGTGAAGGCATGCAAGGAAGTGTTCAAAAGGATTCTTAAAGAACCAAGGACATGCATGCTACATGAAGAAATATTTGGGACTTAGCCGTTTTTGGCCTTTTGGGCAAGACACATGAAGAACGTGTTTTGTTTGGATAAGGTTCTAGCCTGGCGACAGGGTGTCCCAGAAGGAATATACCTTGCGATAGGAAGATCCAAAAAGCTAATCATGACATGGAGAGGAAGGTGCCTGGGGTGACCCACACCTTAACACTTGGGGTCATATCTGAGGCTACATAAGAGTTTGTTAGAGATCAGATGTTTATTTATACGCGTACCCTTGGAAAAGAACAGATACAGAAGTGAGGTAGTGGAGCTCTACAGAATTACTACGAGAACTATGGGATGAAAATTTGTAAAGGATTCCAGTAAGGATGTAATGGGGAAATGGGGAATACAAATTTTGTTTTATGAGAATACATGTATGGATCCAGATATGGCTCATGACTATGGTCTGCCTCTTTGTGATACTTCGTAGCAAGACTATGGATGAATATAATAAGGTTACCATCATGTTTATAATAAGATCTCCTTCTGTATTATCTACACACTTTTATTTAGCATTTGATCTTATATAATCATGGACCTTACTAGAATGATTATGTATATTTGTGGATTTACAACTTCTTCGTTCTATTATTCTTGTTGTGCACTTAGTTTTTGTTATGACTGAAGGGGTGTAGAAGCCATCCTGAGCTCTATAGCTTCTTTATGTCTGTTAAATCACTAAGTCCGAATCATGAACTATGCCTTCTGCTAGACTCACATAAAAGAGAGACTCAGCTCCCTCTCACACACCTCAGGTGAGCACCCAGTGCCGCTGGGTGATAGGCCGGCGTGCATGAGGTTTCCTTGTTCTTGGTGGGTGTAAAAATGACTAAATCTTGGTTTCATTACGGGAACCTCTTTTTGAAGTTGTAGTGGAACATGGCATACATCATGATCTGTGAAAAAAGTGATGGCGGAGTGCTCAACACTTGAAGGTGTTGAATATTGGTTTAAGAGCATGGAGGATGAATTCACTTAGACATTTAGTACTGGATCTAGGTTTGATATGTGAAGATGGGTGGAGGACACTCTTTATCATGAGTTGTATGAAACCTTCTTTTGTTGTTTCTGAGTAGAGTTATTTGAATGGCTCTCAGCTTATACATCTAAATTGGGGTGGTATCATAATTCACACCCTTGGACCCAAGAAACATATCAGAACTTGCAAGATGTTGATCTAACGTGGACCCATGCTATAGATCATTGGTGGAAGGGAGTATTGACTAGCTACACTCTGGAATACGCCATTTCCATGTATTCCTATCTAGAAGTTACTGAGTTTGAGTTCTTGCGAGAGACTAGAGGATCATTTCTATGTGTTATTCCCCTGGAAATCAAAATCTTGATGGTAACCATGGGTTTAGAGGCATTTCCTATGGCCAGCTAAATCACTCTGAGTGCTTGGTGAGGAAGTTAGGTTGGGGATAGATGGCTGATATAATGACTGAAAAGGAAAGTGAGGAGAGATGGCTCAAGTATAACGAAGCACGTGAAAATGAGATTGATAGACAACATGGGATTACAAGTGGGTTATGGAGCCAGACATGGTGGAAAGGAGTCGAGGTTCACGCGGAGGATGTGGAACCCGAATAGTCTGTTGTACCTCATCTTGGTAAGTGTAGGAGAGAAAACCTTGCAGCTTCTGATGAGAGTCTATCACATAGAGCAAGAAGAGTCGTTGGCATGCATCTAACCCCATCTAGTGACCGAACCTTGGCACTTGGTTTGTTTTGAACGAGGGAAAAGTATAGTTGATCCATTCGATATCAGTGGTAGTGACTGATCAGCACCTAGAAGATACAACTTCTCATTTGGGACTTCTATGGCTTCACACACTATTCTAGTATTTTGTGGAATGTTTGGATAAGGCATGTATACAGCTGGTTTTGGAAGCATGTTAGGAAGTGGTGGGGGAAATATGACTGGAAGTGGCATTAGTTCACAAACTGTCAGCGTGTAATTTAGTGGGATGATGGGAGCATTTGGCACGACAAACACAAGCCCTGTACCTAACATAGGAGGATCTAGAGGTGGAAGTGGTGGGGCTGGTGGCTCAGGATCTAGTGGATCCGGTAGAGGAGGAAACACTAGAGGAAACCAAGGGATTGGATCAGGAGGACAAGGACTTCAGCCACCTCCACTAGTATTTTTCGAGATGTCTCTACACTTAATATATCACAGTGGGATAGAAGATGTCGCAGAGCATGTGCATAAGTGTTAATTTCTATGGCACATAAAGGGAATCATGACCTACGATCGAAAGGCCAGTCAATTTGTGATAACCTTGCAAGGATGCGCACATAGTTCGGTATAGAAAGTATGACCCTCATCAGACTGTTGTGGATTATACCGCACTGTCTGAGGAATGCATTCTTGGTGGAATTCCACATACCTAAGTTTGAACAGAATAGAGCATTAGCTCTCTCAATGAAATCCAGTAGGGCATGGTAGAGAGCATGCAGGAATATGATGCACACTTTAAAAATATTTTTTCTAAACTGTCTTATGATATCCACCCTTCACAACATGCTCAGTGGTTTTTCAGAGGGTTGATCAAACCCCTAAGGAGGGATTTATCTCATAAAATGTTCATGGACCCATGTGCGAAGTGTTGGAGGCTACTTTTCATGCGCTGAGGTAGTTGGTAGTGTTGACACTGGTGTTAGCCCCTTTCTGGAAGCTTAGATCACTTCCATGGCTAAGCAATTGGAGAAATTATCTGCCAACATAGTTCCAGAGATTCACAGAGGGATGTGGTGCATGGATTGTAACGTAGAAGGGCACACAAAGGATAATGGTGGGGGTATGTACTCGAAAGGTGGTACGTGCCGTAGCAGTAAAGTGTGAAATATGTCATGGGACCATGATGCAAGTAGGTCCCCCCTGTTGTAGCACCGCGATCCACA
Organism: Taxus chinensis; assembly: GCA_019776745.2. NCBI lineage: Eukaryota > Viridiplantae > Streptophyta > Pinopsida > Cupressales > Taxaceae > Taxus > Taxus chinensis. Next base: position 37,913,996 of record CM034148.1, on the reverse strand, counting down.
AAAATGTGTCTTATTTATTACAAGATATGTACCTCAACCACACATGACACCAAGGATTGTAGATTGATTGATCATATTCATGAGGCAATTGATCTTGGTGTGTGCCAGACTAGCATTGACCAATAGTTCCAAAGGAGATGAACGTCGGTATGAAGAGCGCAGAGATGGAGATGCGCGTGGAAGAGGGTTTCGCATAGAGGATTTTGTGGTTGTGGTAACCATGGAGGAAGAAGTGAGTTCCCACGTAGGATGTGCTTTAATTGTGGAGCCATATACCATTATAAATGTGAATGTCCAGATCTTCTACAATTCTCATGGTGTGGTAAAACACATAAGTACAAAGAGTGCCCAGAGTTATACAAACATATGAGCTAGTAGTACCAAAAGGATAAGGGCACTGCCATGGTGAGTATTAAGAAGGCTGACACGTAATGGCTTCCGTGAGTAATACATGAATCAGAACTAGAGCCTGTTATGGTAACAATAAGGGCGGAAATCTGCCTGCATGCAAGGGAAGCACCTAAGTCAGAGACCTCTGGTTTTAAGAGAAGAAGTAGTACATGGAAAGTATCCAAACCTAGCTCACCAGAAAGAAGTCTACCAGGAAACCATGGACGTAATTCAAAGTTTACAAGGGGAGATCCAATGCTTAAAAGAATAGACTAGAAAGGATGAGAAAAGAAGAACTGTAGAAGCACCAAAGGATGACTTGGATGAGGTTAAAGAGGTGTGTAAACTGCTAAGGAAGGAGAATATTATTCCCCTGCTAGGAGCATGGTTGAGAGAAAATGTGCCATGCGCTGGGGAAGAGCATGAAAGGTAGATCATACATGCAAACCTCTCACCTCACAGCCTTGATTATGAAAAAGAGATTACCCTAAACGTAGTAGTGGATGGATGGTTGCTTAGCAACATCCTCATTGACATAGGTGCGGAGGTTAATGTTCTCACTCTGGATGCCTGACATCAAATGGGAAGACCTGTATTACAACCATCTTCAAATGTGTTGTATATGGCAAATAAGACAAAGGCAATGCCCATAGGTGTCTTGAAGGATGCAACCATTACCATTCAGGGGACTAGGTTCACTAGGATTTTGAAGTCTTGGTGCTTTCCAAGGTAGATAATTTCCCAGCTCTACTTGGGCACCCGTGGTGTTATAAGAATAATGCAAATCTTTGGTTTAACAAGGGGTACATAAGCTTTGAGAATAAGGAAGAGAGGGTAGTTATACCACTGGTTGATGGGAAGTCCACAACCCTATACCATGAACCCCTTTGGAGAGGAGGTCCTGGACAAAATATATGTGCGCTCCATAAGAGATCTAGAGACCCTCCACCCTATAGAAGGAGTCATCCAGTTTGATAATGCTCAATTTGTCAGTGATACTACCAGTATAACATGCAATAATTGGGTGCATGGGAATTATGAAATGATTGGGTGACATCTGAAAGGATCGGTGACCAGGGTAACCATGACACGTACGTATAGTTTGGCACCTGGGAGGAAAGGCAATAACTAAGTATTCTAGGGATGCATACCCTGAGGTCTTTTTGAGAGAAATGGAAGCTCAATGGAGGGAGGATGAGAGGTGGGGTATGTTGGGTTATGTTCTGATAGGCATGACTATGAGGTGGTGGGCCATGCATAGTGAAAACTTGTTGGAGTGGCGTGAAGTTAGAATTGCACTCACTGTCTGATTCTTGAGGAGCAATATACCCACCACTGTCAAGGATTAAAATGGCAATGAACCTACCTCTTCCCACATCCAAGCATGTGAGAGGGTCTGGGGAGAATGCACGGAAGCTTTACCACCCTCCCTTTGGGTGAAAAAGTTTTGTTTGACACTAAAAGGTTGTGCACGTGCTTAGTACATCCATTATGAAACTCACTGCCAGATGGGAAACTGGTAGGAATTAGTGGCTAACCTGCTTCACACATTCAAGTACCGAAGTACAAAGCAACCGATTGATGAGGCGTTGCAGGTTGTCAAGTGCCTCACTTTGGGGGATTACACCATGACAGAAGATAGATTAGTAGACTTACTTGGTGGACCTAGCTTGGAAGCATGGTTTGAATAAGAGGAACCAGAAGACATACAATTCGAGCATGCGAGTGTGCTAAAAAGGAGAAAGGAAAGATGGTATATGTTATTGATGGAGAGGAGATGGAGATCCTGAATGTCGACCATTTGGTTGGAGCATGCATGAGGTAGTTAACAATGTGCAGATACATGTGCACACGCACATACCATGAACCACTCAAAACCAAGAAATTTAACATCAGCTCAGAAGAAGGAGCCCAAGGTAGCTATCATTGGGGACTACTGGTCAGAAAAGGAAGTATCAAAGATCATTGATCTCTTATGTTAATTTGAGGATTTATTCCCACGTGGATACCATGAGTTGAAAGGTGTCCACCATTCATTGGGGGGAAATGAGGATAAAGTTGAAATATGGTGTGCACTCGGTCGGGAAGAGGCCTTAAGGGATGAATCCCAACATGTGTGTAAGGGTTAAAAAAGAGCTAGATAAAATGATAGCATCCGGTATCATTGAGGATATGGAGGAATCAGAATGGATAAGTCTAATGGTGATCAGCATAAAGAAGGATGGGTAGATTAGGAAATGTGTGGATTACAGAGATTTGAACGTGATTTGTATCATAGATCCTTTTCCCACCCCTTTTCACTGAAGATATTTTGGAAGGAGTTGCTAGGCGGGAGGTCTATTCCTTCACGGATGGATTCTCGGGATATCACCAAGTAAGGATTACCAAGGAAGACCAAGAAAAGACAAATTTTTCAACTGAGTGGGGAAGATTTTCATACACGGTCATGCCCTTTGGATTAAGGAATGTGCCCACTGTATTTTCATGCATATTGGTACAAGAATTTAAGGACTTCATCCACAAGTTCCTTCAAGTATATTTGGATGATTGGACAGTGTATGGATTGGTAAGGGACCATTGTGATAACTTTAGATTGATGTTTGAAAGATGTCGGCAGTTGAGGATTTCCCTCAACATCAAGAAATGTCTTTGCAACTCCTTTTGGAACGTTGTTAGGGCATATCATATGCAAAGAGGGCTTATTGGTGGATCCCGCAAAAGTTGCAGTTATTGTGGGATTAGCAGAGCCCACTAACCAAAGCACCATGCGTAGATTTCTTGGACACAATGGGTACTATAGAAATTTCATTAAGGGGTATGCCAAGATTGCCGTGCCTTTAGAAATATTGCTCAAACACAAGAGTGCCTTTCAGTGGGGAGAGGCGCAGTAGAGGAAATTTGACACTCTAAAAGAAAGGCTTATCACCATGCCTATTCTACAATTCCCATCATGGGATAAACCTTTCCATGTCCACGTGGATGCCTATGGTATAGCAATGGGAGCCTTCCTTGCTCAACCAGGGAGGGGATTGTTGGTAATCCCTTATGTTTTACAAGTAGAAAGTTGACACCATCAAAATAGAATTATACAACAACCAAGCGTGAGGCATTATCAATGATCTATGCACTCCACAAATTCAGACAATATCTACTGGAAAATCCCTTCATATTCTACACTGACCATATGGCCTTGAAGTATCTAGTAAACAAACAATGTTGCAAGGGTGCATCTGCCATTGGCTACTTTTATTTCAGGAATTTGAATTCAAGGTAGTGGTAAAACTAGGAAAGAACAATTGCAGGCCGGATCATTTATAAAGGATTGATTCAGGAGAGGATGCATAGAGTATTGAGGAAACCATGCCAGACACATAACTATTCAGGTTATGGCACATGCCCTCAGAATAATAAGACATTGTTGTTTTTCTCAAGGAAGGTGTGGTGCCTAAAGGGATGAATTCTTTGGAGAGGAAAAGGTTAGCCATACATGCCACGCCCTTCATGTTGATCAATAGGGATTTGTATAAAATGGGTCATGATGAGGTTTTGTACCAATGCATTTTAGAACATGAACGCATGGCCATAATAGAATAAGCCCATGGTGGGATTGCTGGAGGACACTATGCTGGGAACGCAACCAAATGTAAGATCCTAGTCATCGGGCTATGGTGGGAGATGATCCACCAGGATTGCATTGAGTTTTTCAAGGCTTGTGACCACTATCAGTGCCTTGGAAAACTTGGAAGAAGGGATGAGATGCCCTTGCGCCCCATCGCCAATGCAAAACCTTTTGAAAAGTGGGCAATAGATTTTTTCAGACCAATCTCACCAGCTACATGGAGGACTAACTCACAGTATATTATTACCTATACTCATTATCTGACAAGGTGGGAAGAGGCCACGCCCACTAAGGATTGCACCATAGCCACGGCTGCTATATTTTTGTGGGAAAACATTATCAACAGGTATGGGTGTCCATTAAGTTTAACAAGTGATAGGGGCACTCAGTTCTTAAATTAAACCGTCAGAATTCTATTGGTAGAATTCATGGTTTCCCATCACAAGACTACCCCTTATCACCCTTAAGAAAATGGGACTGTAGAGGCATTCAGAAAAATCCTTAGTCACACATTGACTAAGATATCTGATGTGGGTAGGCAGGATTGGGATGACAAGGTATTGGTAGTTCTTTGGGCATACAGAACAATGTATAAAAGGTTGAACAAGGCCACACCATTTCAACTAGTGTTCAGCGCGGAGGCTATTTTTCCAGTTGAATTTATGCTACCTTCACTGCATATAGCACGCAAGAGGGTTGGATGATGAACAAGCGCTGGAAGAAAGAATTGATGAATTGATAAAATTGGATGAAAGACACTTAATAGCAAGATGGAATCAAACAACTGAGAAGGCAAAGAAAAAGGCATGGCATGACCGCCACATTAAGAACAAATAATTTGAGGTTGGCCAAATGGTATTGCTATATGATTCAAAATTTCTATGCCATCCTGGAAAGTTGAAGGTGCACTAGTTGGGTCCTTATGTAATTTCATACATCCTTGATTTGGGCGGGTGCCAGTTACAAGTGCTGGATGGAAAAAAATTACATGGACACTTCAATGGGAGTAGGCTGAAGCCCTACTATAAATAATGCTTCTTGGTGTTTGTAAATAAGGCAGTTCTACTAGTTAGTTTAGAATTTCCTTTTATGCTTTTCCTTTCTTGTTTTTCCCTTTCACGTTGTTGTCTTGTTTTGTGCCTTGGGAACCGGTAACCTTATTACTTTTTCACTTATGAATGTGCAGAGGACCACACACCGATTTAGTGTCGGGTAAGGTGATAAAGAGAAGCATGAAGTTATTCTATAGGAGGATTGGGTTGGCAGACCATTTGAATTGGCCTTGTTGAAAAGATGCATTAGGAGAAAATAAGCTAGATGCATAGCAAAATAAGGTTACATTGGAAATCCACATACAAAGGAGAAAAAGCACAAAAAAATGAGGTAGGCGAAAGCAAGAATCATGAGGGTGGAAGAGGTGCCTTTGGCACTGGTAACACGCACACAAGATTCTTCTGTCAAAATGGATTGTTTGCGTGCTAGAAGGTTGGAAAATTTTTTTGTGCAAGGATTGGGTGCGAGTGGAAAAGTTTTCGTGTAAGGATTGGGTACGTGAGGATAAGCACTGAAGCTGGGTTTGTTTGAAAAATTCCACATTAAATATTGTCATACGGTAGTAGGTATCTTAGCCTTTAATGTGTAAAAGTGGGAAAAGCTATAAATACAAGGATGGGCAGTTCATTATTTTACTTTGCAAAAACAAGGAGAACAATTTTCTTTTAAGAGATAGGGTTTCAAGAGTTGACTCATGCAAAGGAAAATATCAAAAACTTATACGAAATCATTCTATTAGATCTAAAAACTAGAGCAGAAGTGATACACGAGTGTGAGGAATGTTGTGAAAGAGAACTGTGATTGAAGGAGGAAAGTCAGATATTAGGGTTTGTGCTCTAGAGCACAGGGTGCGTGAAGAATACTCTCAGAAAACTTAAAAGTAACAAATCGTAAGATGAAACTAAGGAAATATAAGGGTAGTTTGGGCTTGTAGGTAGGTGGGAATAAGTGTGGGTGAGGTCAATGGGTATCGGAAAATGATGAGGTGGGGTCAAAATGGGAAATATGGGTTAAAAATGGTAATAATAGGGAATGGGTGCTAGTTTTAAAGTAACCGACGTCATTTTGGTATGACCGGTGTCGATCATGTCAGGTTAGGGTTAATAAAAAGAAAAATCTATATTTTACGGACTCATTTTAACGTGTTACTATTTGGGAAAACAACAGAGCGGTGGGGTAAGAGTAGAAAGCAACAGTACAAGGTGTTGAAGATGAGCTAAAAAGTGACTAGTGTGTGATTGACATTCAGTAGGCAAGTCCATGAGATTAATTGGAGCCATTTGAATGGTTTTGAGGTGAGGAGTGGATTTGGTGATGGCGGAGGTGAGAGAGGGTGTAGGTGGACCATGAGTGCAGTGGCCAGATGTACCACTATGGAGACAACACCATGATGAGGTAGGATTGCATCCACTCTTTGCATTTGGATTGAAAATGATGTTTTAAGTTGGTTTGGGTTAAAGGGAGTTTGGGTGGAAATTGATTTTGTATTTTTAGGTAAAACTAAATGAAATAAGGGAGGGGGGTCCAAGATAGTGTAGATAGGGGTGGGGATGAAGTTAGGGAAGGTTTAGGTAGGGTGGAGTTGGTTTTAAGGTTGTTTTGGTTAATTTTTTTAGAGGGAGGGTTTTGGTTTCAATTATTTATGTCACGAAAAATACCGACATTGGTCAGGGGTTGGCTGACATTGGTTGGTTATGGCCGGTATCAATGAATACTGAGGTGACCAACATTAGTGAAATTAAACTGACATCAGTAAAAGAAAACTAGTGAAGGTTAAGGAAACCGTTAACAGTTAGGGATGATGAGAAATAGGGGTAAGGAATGGATAGGGGGAAGGAAAATAGGGAAGTAAGGGCTAAGGGAAGGTGGATGTAGTGAAAATATGGTAAAATTAGTGTTTAAGCGATGGTGGGGGGGTGGTAACTAGATAAAATGAACTAGGATGAGAAAGAACGATAAGGGAGAATAGGTGTAATAGTATACTAGGAAAAAGGGGTAGTTGGTAGGGTTGTGGTTTGGGTAGGGTGTTGGGTAAATGGTATGTTAGGTATAGTCAAGGCTGAACAATGTTTTGTTTGATTGGTTTATGTTAGAGAGCAGTTACGGATGTGGGACATAGTACCACCTCTATTATAGATTATACAGTCGAGTGTGACTACGGAGGAGTGGTGACACATGAAAGATGTAGGAATTATTGGGATCTAATGTTACCAACATGTAGCTTGAGATCCTAGTTTGATGGTTGCACTCATCGATAGATGGGATTCAGTGACCAACACTTTTTGTTTGCTGATGGGTAAGATTACTGTCACCCTAGATTGTGTATATAGGATCCTATGGATGCCAATAATTGAGGAGAAGGTCTATTCTAATACCTTGGAGGCCATAGAGGAGATGATAGTGACTATTTTTGAAGAGGCGATAATGGAGCTCAAATACCATAGTGTGAGCTTGAGCTATGAAGACATGTACATGGCCTATCCTAAGGAGATGAGGTTGGTTATCCTGATTATGGAGGTAGTGTGTTGCTTTGCATTGCTAGATGTAGAGGGTTAGAGATTCCAACGATCAATGATTGGGGTTCTCCAGAACATGATGGAGGATAGGACCTATTTTTCCTAGGCACCATCATTCTTGGTGTAGTTGTATATAGATGTTTTGGCCTATGGGAGGCTATGGAGGTTTAGTTTGTGTTGTACTTTCCTTCTTCATTGTTGGGCATATGAGCACATCGTATGTGTGTGTCTAGTTGGTTTTCCCCAACCTGATGCATTTGATGCGGGATTGATTTGATTTTTGTATAGGCATTGGGTACTTGTTGGGGGAGAGTATGGGGCTGATAGGGCTATACATGATGTGGCATACTATAGGCGCATACTAGAGGGATGTTTAGGGGTTGACATTATTTAGAGGTCGTATGTTGGCTTCCCTTCTTACAGACACATGGAAACGGAGTTGGATGAGCTGTAACTACTCAGATGGATAGAGGGACATTGTATCGGTGAGCATGAGATGATACTTTTTGACAAGGTCAAATGATATTTTAGGATGCCCCAAGATGTGCCTTCACCATTCCCACAGTATATGAGAGATGATGTGGAAAGGCCTATGCCTTTACCATAACTGACTATGTCGATAGGGAAGGAGGAGCAGGAAATAGAAATGCATATTGATGATCTTAGGGTTATTGATAGATATAGGTAGTAGTGGGCGGTGTAACTATGGGCATCACCACCAAGGCTAGGATAACCTAACTTAGCCATTATTACAATGTAGAAGGACACATTACAGGGGCAAATGGCCCCCCTTTTGACACACCTTAGAGTATTATAGGGGCAGATTATAGGATAAGAGGCAAATGTTACCACTTTATAGGAATAGGTGGTAGCCTTGCAGGCCCATGTTACATAGGGACATGTACCTACACAAGGTGGTGATGGTGATGGGGGATAGGTAGCCACTGTACATGCTCAGATTGTGGCCCTACATGCCCAAGTCACAGTGTAGGTACCCTCACAAGACAAAGGACAGGGTCCCATATTATAGGTAGTAGCAGGATAGGGTCCCATGGTATAAGGAGGAGGACAGGGTTCACAGGTATAGGGGCTAAGGCCATCATTAGTAGGATAGAGATCATAGGTTGTTGTGAGACCTATTGTACCACCAGAGATAGTGTTGATGGTGAGATTCAGAGATGCCCTAAATGAGGCAAGATATTACCAGGATCTTCTAAAGACCATCAGGATAGATGTCCCCTCCTATGCAGAGTACAGGGAATAGTATGCTTGTACTCATAGTGGAAAGAGGAAAAGGGGCCAATGAGCCTAGAGACAAGGTCAAGGTGAGGCCACTAGTTCACCGAGGCTAGATCCATCTGTGGGCCAGGAAGAGATTAGACTGAGACCCATGGAGGGTGGAGAGATGTTGACACAATGCCAGATAGGTAGAGAGGAGGAGAAATATGAGACTTTCCCCAAGGGTATCAGGTGGGGTGACAATTAATCACCTGGTATAGTTAATTTTGTTTATATTTTGATATATATACTAGCCTGCGAGCTTAATATGGTGAGGATGTTCATGATATTTTATGATATTTTTGATCATATACCAGCCTTCATGTTGAAGATGGTGAGGTTTTATACGAGAGTTTTGAAATACTTTTTTGTATTTGTATCTATGTATATGTGTAGTGATACACAAAAATTTCCTTTATAGATGGCGAGTTTGATGGTATGGATGATGTACTTTGTGTTTTGAATTTTTTTTTATTATTCATGTATGGATGGAAACTAGGTGGATTAGGCTTGGTGGATTTAGGTTGGTTTAGGCATGATGGATTCAGGTCAGTTTAGGGATTGTTGAGTTAGGTCAGCTATGCATGTTTGAGTTTGGTTGGTTAGGCATGGTTGAGTTAGGTATAGGCATGATTGAGTCTATATGAGTTAAGCATGTTGGAGTTAAGGTTTGTTGGTTTTGATATAATTTCCACATTATTGGAAACATGGGAAATACATGATGATGTATATGTATGTTATGTTTTAGATTTCCAAAATATTTGATATCATGGAAATGTGAAATGATGGATGTGTGATATTATATTATGAAGAAAAGGGTAGGTATTTACGTTAGTTAATTGTTTAATTTCCAAGTATTTGTGAAAAATGGAAACTAATTAAGGTGAAATTTTAATTGAAAACATGGGGGGGGGGTAATTGATTAGGGAAAAGAGTGGACCAGCTAACCTCGAAGGGACCCATGCCCTCAAAGTGCTGCCTACATAGCCCTGGCGAAAAGGGGCCTCAAAATGATGTAGTTCTCCCATAAGCTAGGGAATAATATGATGAGTTAGAGGAATGGGTTGATAGGTCATAGGCATTATTGAGTCTAGGTCATAGGTATGGTTGAGTTAGGTATAGGAATGGTTGAGTCTTTGGTGAAAGTGGAAATATTTAAAATGTAGATGCCAATGGTCTAGTCCTATATAGGAGAATCAATAGGTGATGAAGAAGGTAGATGGTAAGAGGTGAAAAAAGTGCCACCTAATTGATAAGAACCATAATGAGGCTACTATACCCAAGATTGGATAATGAACATAAGACCCTAAACACGTTACATGATTGACTACGCTAAGGGAGAAGAAAGTCGCATGATCACAAAATGTCATTTTTACAGCAAGTCCATTGAGAAGATAGAAGTTTAGGGTGAAAATGAAATGAGCTAAAAATGGGTGGTTTTAGCATAACATAGTGTAAGAAGATATGTTTACCTAGAAAGAAACCCATGATAGAAAATAGGCAGGTCCATGATGAAAAAGTTATCATTTTTTCTTTTTGTTTTTGTTTTTGATAGTCTGATCAATGCAAGAAGTATACGTGGGATGAGTATATTATCTCCTTGAGGTCTTTGTGAAGTTGATCAATGTGGGAAGATTCTGAGTATTTTTTTTTCCAAGGATAGTCCCTTTTTATGATAGATCATGTGTAGTATGGTAAGATTTGTATAGATTTCCTTCGAGGGAGCAATATATTTATAATGAAGAGATAGAGAGAAGAGATGTCCCTTTTGAGGGAGTCATATTTTTTCTTGAAATTTGAATCAAGGTATTGAATCCCATTTTGATTTCAGATGTTTTAAGTTATGGACAAGACTATAGAGGAAGATTAGGTTGTTGTTTAGAAGAGAAAACCATAGCACACAAAGGTTAACTATGAAAGTGATGGTTTCAAGTGATGATCGAACATGGGATTCCATCTTGAAAAATATGAAAAGTATCCATGAAAATCATGCCATGAGTAGAGCCGTGGTACTCATATTGAAGATAAGGTTGAAAGGTGATGGGTGATCACATGATTTTTGTTTATTTTTTGGCCACAAGAATAGGTGATATGAAAGGTGAAGGGTGCTCAAGGGAAGAGCTTAAAATAGACAGAAAGTGATATAGGATTTGATTCAACAATAGAATGGTCAAAGATGCAAGGCATTTAGAGGATAAGGTTCGAGTTTACCTTCAAGTGAAGAAAAATGATAAGCACCTGATCTATAGGCATGGGTAACGATATAGGGTCCAAGCCAATTAGGAGAAAATTTACCTCGTTTAATTTTTTATTTTTTGGTTACATGTTCATTTTCCTTCAGGACGACATCACTGACCTAGATGATTCATTCATGGATACATTTATCATAGACACATTTGATAAATTTATGATAGATTTTCATATAATCAAGAGCGTTGAGACAACGTTCATTTAATAACTCAAGTTGTGTTAAACGGTCTTGGAAAAAGTACTCATTGTTGAGCATGTCTTGTATTGAGATATAGAGATATGGAATCTGGAATTTAAGAGGCAAGAAAACCTCAGTACAGTAAACTAGAGAGAATGATGTGGCAGTAGTCAAAGTGTGAATACTAGTATGGTAAGTCCACAAGGTGAAAGGAATGTGCATATGTCAATCCTTCCTAGTATCGTCAACTAATTTCATAAGAATTTTGTTCAAGGTTTTATTGGTTGATTCTTCTTGGCCATTTGTTTGTGTGTAGTAAGCTGACAAGAAACTAAATTGAATGCCAAAAGCACCGCAAAATTTTTATATGGTTTGGTTTTGAATTTCTTTCCATTATTAGTGATGAGGCGATGAGGGACACCAAAGTGACAAATAATGTGACAGTTGATGAATTCAAAAAATTTATCAACTTTTATAGAAATGAGGGGGGTGGCTTCAACCCATTTAGTGTAGTATTTAGTGGTGGTTATAATCCATTAATGGTGTTGTGAAGCATGAGGATTGATCTCTCTGACAAGATCCAAACCTCATTGAGAGAAAGGCCAAAGGTCTTGTGTGACCTATAAGGCATGACTAGGTGCGTGATGAATATTAGTGTGTTGCTATAATTTCAAACAATGTTTGACATAGTCACAACATTCATGGTTTAGGGTTGGCCAATAATAGCCTAGGCAAAGAATGGAATTAGTGACAGCTAAGCCACTAAAGTGACTTCCACAAATTCCATTGTGAACTTCCTTGATGATGTAGGTAATTTAAGAACTTATAAGACATTGTAAGAGAATAACGTCAAAGCCGTGTTTATAAAAAAGACCACCCATGATGAAATAGTGAAATACACCTTTAATAAAGGCACATTATCCATTATGAGTAAGATCAGGAGGCAGAATGGAAAGGGAATGGTAGTTTGTAAACTACTTATACTAAAGGTCACGTGGGTCAAGTGCAACAGTTCCAATGGAGTTGACATCTCAAGATAAATAAGAAGGTGATTACAATATTTGTATTGTGACAAATATTTTGGAGTTAGAAGGCCAAGCAGGTATCTAAGAAGCCATGCAAGCTATGGTATCCACAAATTTATTAGTAGAATGTGGGGTGTTTTGAAGTTTGTAACGGTTGAAGGTAGTCAAAAATATGTTGACATGGTGTTTATACTTTTGAAGTATATGATTACAACACTAGTGTATACCATTGACTTGGTTTACAATCAGTTGAGATTCACCAAAGATATTAATTGATTTGACATCTAGGGTGATGACAGTTTGAAGGCCTAGTATGAGTGCTTCATATTCGGTGACGTTGTTAGTACAATCAAAATATAGTTTGAAAGATAAGGGCATAGGTTCACCATCAAGAGGAATGACGATAATGCTTGCACCACATCCACGCTAACATTTGGAAGCATCAAAGAATAATTTCATCTGGTAAGTGTTATCATCCAAAGAGAGGGTAGTAATGGATTTTTCTAGAAAATCAAAGTTAGAGGGTTTATCTCCAGAAAGGGGTGCATCTTTTAGTTGGTCAACAATGGTTTGGCCCTTGATAGAGTTTTGGTGAATGAATTCGAGGTCAAGGTCTTCAAGGATCAAGAGACAACGTGTAACACATTGATGCTACTAGGGTTTGTCTTACATGTAATATAAGGGGTCAGTGTTAGTGATGAAAAAGGTTTTGTGGTTAATTAGGTAATGAAAAAATTTAGTGGTGACAAAAAATAAGGTTAAGAAAAGTTTTTCAACATGGCTGTACCTAGTTTTGTAGTCCAAAATGGTACATGTTATGTAGTAAACCACTTGTTCCTAGTGTTTCTCATCGCGATGAACGAGCATGGAACCTTAGGAATGATCAGTTGCATAAATGTATAGGTAAAAGAGTTGGTCATATTTAGGAGGAATGAGCACCGGTGGTTGAAGAAGGTATTTTTTCAAGGCGTCAAAATCTTTTTTGCATTCATCATCCCATTTGAAGGAGACTTCCTTTTTGAGGAGATGATGAAATGGTTGGAAGCAATTGAAAATTTGTGAAATAAAATGATGAATAGATTGCAACTTACCTTGAAAAATTTGAAGTTGATAGAGATTAGTAGGTAGAGGAATTTCAAGAATAGCATTTACTTTAGCAGGATCATATCCTATGCCATGTAAAGAAATAATGAAACCAAGGAAATTTCCTGAATGCCCCATGAAGACACACTTATTAGGTTTAGGGCAAACACAATACTCAATGAGGTGGTCAAAGATGACCTTAAGGACTGTAAGGTGTTTGGCCCGATGTTTGGATTTGGTAAGAAGGTCATCTATGTAATCTTCCAATATGCAATGCATTATGTCATGGAATATATAAGTCATAGCCCAATGATATGTGGCACCAACATTTTTGAGGGAAAAAGGCATAACTCAATAGGAAAAATTCCCCCAAGGAGTGATGAAGGTAGTTTTGTGTTGGTATTCTGGAGTGAGTAATATTTTATTATAACCCGCGAAACCTTCCATGAGTGATAGCATCTCATGGTTGGCGGTGAGATCAACCAGTTGGTTAATGCTTGGTAAGAAAAGTCATCTTTGGGGCAAGCTAAGTTGAGGTCATGGAAATCTGTGTAAAAGTGAAATCCCCTTGTCACTTTTAGGAATGATATTAGAAACCCATTTGGGATAATCAATGGGTAGGATGAAGGAAACTGAGAGAAGGCACTGAAGTTATTCTTTGACAAGAAGGGAAATGCAAGGATGCATTTTTTGCAGCTTCTATTTTACAATTTTTGCTTCAGTAATGGTTACGATATTGTGGACCATAATTTTTGGGTCAATACCGGGTATATCAGCATAGGACCAAGAAAAATCATTGCTATGGTACCGGAGGAAAGAAGTAAAATCTTCATGTTCAGCAACATCTAAAGATTTTCCTATCTTTAATATTTGTGGGTCTTTCTAAGTGTTAATGTTGATTTTGATGGTCGATTCATTCAACATGGTTTACGTCTTAGAAGGCAATGACCTTTGAATATAAGAATATTCCACACCAAGGTAGGTGAGGATAGATTCATTATCCTGACATTGAATGACGTTAACAAAAGGTGTATTTTCATCGATCATGTCATTATACAGGAAGGGAAGAGAAGAAGGATCCTCATCATCACGTTGATAAGTTAGAGGCCCCAGGGAAATTGTGATCATGAAAAAAAATGTTAGGAGGAATAGATTTAGGATCTATGGAATCTGTGGGTGAAGGTGGTGATGTTGGTGAATGGGGTGGAGAAGGTTTGCCATCCTCAATGAGGTTGATTTCAAACTTCTTAGAAGATGGTGTGGAAAATCCAATGCCTCTTTTATCTTTGTGTTTATGAGTAGTACATGGGATGATGGTATGATGGCCTTATTTGTAAAAAAAAAAACCAAAGCCTTTTTATGCGGAAAGGTGAAGAAAACTGTGGGAGAAGTGGTGGTTAGTGAGAGATTATAGGTCAGATGAAAGTGATCATTTTTGGGATGGTGGTTCGGGTGAATCATTTATAGTATCAAGTCTCCCATATGTTAAGTTGGTGCGAAGGTGGAGAGGACCATAAGGTAAAACCTCTCCTATGTGATATTCATAACGAGGGTGTTGGCATAGATTTCCATTCTCTTACAGAGTAAGGAATGTGTTGATATTGTAGAGGTGGTATTTCCACAAAGTGAGGAGCTAAAAAAAACCCTCTAAGGGATTGATAGTAGATATGTGGGTAGTGGGGATAGATAAATTTCTAGGAGATTGGGTAGGAGGGGTATTGGCTGGTTTGGAAGTAGATGGGTTAGCTACAGAGGCTGTGACAACAGTAGGAGTAGAAGATTTAGGTGTGGGATAGGTGGTGGAAGCATTAATGGATGGGTTTCTGAGTGAAGGAGAAGTGGAGGTAGTGGTAGATTCCTTAACTAGTACAAGGACATTGTTAGCTCGGTACAACATATTGCAGGTTTTGAATGGTGATGGGTCAGCTGGGATGGTATAGTTATGTCCTTTAGGTTTGAATTTTACACAATGGTGTAAAGTTGAAGGAACACAACCCATGAGGTGAATCCAAGGTTGGCCATGAAACAGGTTATATTGGAACTCCCACTTGAATACATAGAACAATTTTGGGATGGTGTGATGGCCCACATGAATGTGGAGAATAATGGTGCCATGTGTGGAGCTGATAACATCATTGAAGGAGCACAACACAACTGGGTTTTTATGCATGTAATTTTAAGGGATACACATTTGATTGTATAAATGGGAGGAGATGATGTTGATGCTAGAACCACCATTGATCATAACACGTTGTACATGAATGTTATCGATATAGATGGAGATGAAAAGGGTGGGATCAGGGTCATATTATTGGAGAGGTACAATTTTCTCATCAGAGAAACTAAGGGTGGCTACTTGATGAGTGGGTGTGGGGGTAGAGGAAGGAGATGATTTGGTAACTAAGGCCACGTGGTGAGTGGTGACAATGGAGGCCATTGGTGTGGGGTCATTAGGTAAAAGCTTGATGGATTGTAAAACCTCCATAAGGGCTTGTCAATGAGTTTCAGAAGATTAGATGATATCATATAAAGAAATTTTTAGAGGGGATTAATGTAATTGTTTTATGATTGTACAATGGGTGACCCCATCAGAAATAGGGTATGCGGGTCCTCGAATGGTGATTTTTTGTACAGGTGTAGATGGTATATTGGGCATGGAATTGGTTAATGGGCTAGTTGCTTTTTTTTTTTTTTGTCCTTTTGGGTGCGGGTGGAAACTTGGAACATGTTAATCTGAGGGAAAGAGGTAGATGGAGAAGGTATGTCATGAGTAGTGTAACGACATGATGGGAAAAAACCTTATGCGGGCTAAGAGCCTTATGAAATGAGTAGGGTACATTGGCATTTAGGTGGTGGTTTGGTCAACTCTCTGATACGAACCATGTTGATCTCAAATTTTGGAGGTTGATAAAAGGGTTGTGGGGTTAGAGATTATGGTCATTGAAGAAGTAAGGTACGATGGTATGTGGTGATAGGTGAAGGTGGAACATGGTCCTCATCAAGAAGATCATCATCCTTGAAATTTTCTTCAGGAGGACATAATTTTAGGAGAAAGGTTTTGAGAGCCTTACAACCTTCTACATCATGTCTTGGCATACGATGGTAGGAACAAATTTTAGTTTCATCAAACCGTTTTGGTTTGGGTTTAAGAGCGGTCGTAAGGTCGAAGCGGTGGTAATGTGATGACAAAAGTATCTAAGAGGTTGGCTAGAATGTTGGCATATGACCTTACAAATGGATCACAATGGGAAGTGAGTGCCAGTCTGAGTAGAGGTGTGGATGATTGTGAGGGAAGAGACGTTATAGGAGGGGGAATGTGTTACAACACTGGTTTGGTAGGTTGTACTATCTTAGGTTTTGATGGCATTTGATTGGGTAAAGGTGTGGTAGAAGAGCTAACAATGGAAGGATTTGTTTGTTTAACTACCTTGTTGGAGAGTAGTGGATTCGTGTCTTTGGATTTCACCTTCTTAGGTAAAGGTGACACAAGAGTACATGATGTAGAAGGGAAAGAAGATGGTGGAAGAGGACAGGTCACCCATGGGGACAATAGAGTTGTAGTGGAAGTGTTCGGTAGAGGGAAGGTGGACGGAATAGGTTGAAGTTGTATGGGAAAAGTTGGGGTTATAGTAACTGGTGGAGGTATAGGTGGTAACAAATATACAGGTGACGGCGAGGGTGTTTGTTGTGTAGATAAATTAGGTGTAACAAAGGATCATGATGAAGTAGTAGGTTGCTTAGGTTTTTCTTTTCCTTGGGTAGGAGTTTTTTTGGCCAAGGTTGATGGGTGAGGTCTTACGATGGACAGAAGGGGAAAAGGTGACAAAGGTGTGGTAGGTGAGACTGGTGTATGAGGCCTAGAGGGTTAGGTCTTCCATCGAGGAAGATGAATAATTTTGGGGTAGGTTTGGGAAGATGTGGCTAAATCCAATTTGATAGGTGGATGGGTAAGGTTTGACGTTGGCATGACACCCAAGGTAGTGATGGGTCTAGATATGGACAAAGATGTAGGTGTGGGTAGGTTCTTAGGCATAGGTAAATGTTTAGATGTAGGTAAAGGTGACGAAGAAGAGGACATTTTGATAGGCATGGTTAGGGTCAATCTAGTTTTTGGAAATACCTTTGGATAGATTATGGAGGTATCTTCAGGTAACATTTGCATTTGATTTGAAAATGGGATCTGAATACGTCCCCAAAGCATGGAATTATCAACATAATCCAAGCGATCGGCCAGTTGCAAAAAATGGGACTGTTGTAAGAGGAGATGTAGTTGGTTTCGTGGAAATCCATGTTAAATATGTTTTTGAGATAGGGAATTGGTTATCCTTAGACTCTTTGGGTAAAAGAGCTGAGATCAGGTCAACGAGATCCTTGAATGCTGATGGAGAATTATCCTCAATAGGTAAGGGCATGTCTAAATATTCTCCCATGGGTAGGAGAGATAGTAAGTGGGGTGAGATAGAAACCTATTTTGGTGGAGGAGAAGGTGATGACAATTCTCCTGTGGGTGGGAGATTTAATACTATTGATTGCTTGATAGGTTGTGAGGTAGATGGTGAAACGACATCAACAGAAATCATGGAATCCTCAGTGAGTATAGGGGGAGATGAAGGGGAATCCTCTAAGGATTAAGGAGTGGAAGAGGTATGCTCCTCTATGGGTAGATGAGCTCATACCTGAATTTCCTCAATTAACAAAATATGGGGAAATTGATGAACGGATGGTACGTTATCAAAAATAGTGTGAAATTCACGGACATTTTTGTCATTGGTTGAAGGTTCACTATTTTGATTAGATGATGGTGTATGGTTAGGGAACTACTTCTTAAAGATATGAAAGTTTTGATTTCTGGTGCATTTGGGTTGTCCATGACGAGATCTCCATTATATAACATCTCTTGGATAATATTCTTAAAATTTATGAAATTACCATCACTATAGCCTTTGACACGATGATAATTATAATGGTCATGTTTCTTATACCATGCAGGAATAGAACGAGAGGGATAAAAACTAGGATGAGGTTTTATAGGAGGAAGTGCAATGGCTCTAGCTTTAAGAAGCTTTTCCAATAATAAAGAATATGGCTCTCCAATTTGAGTGTACTTTTGTTGTTCCCGCCAGAACTAAAAAGTTATTAACAAGAGAAAAATTGAAGGAAGGTTTGGCTTGATTAGATGGATAAGATGGACCATATTTGAGAATTACCACATTGGCATATTCTTTGGCTTTTGAATAATTATTTTGGGTTTTGGAGAAAAAGAATAATCATTTGATTTGAACTGGGCATTCTCATTTCACAATTGGATTTTCTTTTCCTCAATTGCATGAATTTACAGCTTTCATGCCATGGTAAATGTTTTTTCTAAGGTATGGAAGATTTTTACCTATAGATTTGGTGAGATGTGTCTACCACAAGCTCTGGTGAATAACTATTTAAGTTCAGCTTGAGGTAACTAGAACATTAATTAGTTGATAAGGCTTCACCAGTGAGAAATGAAATCTATTATAGATTCATCATCATACTGTGGCATTGAATATAGGTCAGTCATGGTGACTTTTTTGACCATATTGATTGAGAAGTGGTCCAGGAATGCTTGAGCCACTTGGTTAAAGGATTAGATGGAGTGTCTAGGTAAAATGTTCTACCAATATAAGGCAGGTCATGTTAGGGACATGGGAAATGTTCGTAGGAGTAAAACATTTTCATGGGAAATTAGATAGCACCCATGTTTGAATGACTGCAAGTGTTGTTACAGGTCTTCTTTACTATTGAAATGGTTAAACTTGGGAATTTCCCAATGCATGAGGTATGGGAAAATAGGAATAGATGGATGAATAGGCTCATTACATATTTCTTCATAAGTTAAGGAGTTGTGAAAGTTGAAAACTGATGCTTCTAGTTTCTACATATTTTCCATCATCATCCAAATGAGTTCATTTGTGGGTTGTGAGGAATGGGATTCCCTTGCAGTAAAGGGAGGTTGATGATGGGTGTATAATGTGGATGGCATCCTAGTACATGGGGGTGCCGAATATGAAAACTACAAAGGGGGGATAGATACAGGAAAAAGATACCTAGAATAAGTGATAGATGAGATTGGTGGTTTCTAGTGATGCGTGGAAACAGGTGGGGTAGTCATAATGACTCTCATGGTAATCAGGGGTAGAGAATGAGGGATGAAAAGGACTAGGTTTCGAAATGGGGTGTGGATTTCTAAAACCAAGGGTGGTTGTGATGTAACTATTATATATAAGGAAAAGGGGTAGATGCGGCCATGCTCAAGGAGTTCGGTGAAGGAATGGTTAATACAATGGGTCTAATATATTTCATTGGTCCAGTAGCTATTGCAGATGTGGGGCCCAATTGAGACACCATAGGGGGTAAGGTGGATGAAGGCAATGTTAAGCAAGTGGTAGTTGATGTAGAAGTGGGGGTGAGGGTAGGAGGAATAGATATGAGCATGTCATATACTAGTTGTCCTGAGGAGTCTCAGGTAGATGAGTGGGAAAGATAATATTGTAAGGTCATGGAATTTTAGTCAAGGATTCTTGCAAAGTCCTTGTCGCCGGTAGAAATGTTGATAGGTTGAGTTGGATCCATAGATGACAGGATGGAAGGAGGTGATGGGCTAGGTGGGAGTGGCTAAAGACTAGCATTAAATATAAGGGCGTTAGCTTGGTTATGAGTCAACACCTTGTGAATTAGCATGTATCAGGTTAACTATATTCTACAGATGACACAAAAAACCACTGGAATGGAAAATAACATATACTAGTAGATGGACTTGGTCAATGTTTCAATTAAAAATAAAAATAGAGCAACTGATGTTGGTTAAGGTGACTAATGATGGTTAAAGGGGAATGATGAAGGTTACAATAACCAATACCGGTTACTGTGGGAAAACACTAGTTTGAGAAAATGAAGCAAAACTGATGAAAATGAAATGGGGAAACTGTACTAGACAGTGATATCAGAATGTTGGGAATATGATGATGTCCTGATGACTATAATCAGAAAAGAGAAGGTGATGAAAGCTATTTTGGGTAAGATAACCAAAAGAGTTGGTAACTAACACCGGTCATGTAAAATGACGATAGTCATATGGGAACTGATGACATTCTCTGGAACAACACTGTATAATGTGAAATCTGAAGAGGTGAAGAAAAATGGATTTTTTGAATTAAATGAGATGAAGAATCAACCTAGAAGATCCAAAGATGATAATATAAGGCCTTGACACACTCAAAAATAGTTGGAATACTCCAACTATGATGGGGGAGTGTGAAAGGAAGAAGAAAATGAAGAAACATAATCCTCACAACTCAAAATGCAATTCAGGAAGAAAGCTAAGAAAAACATGTAATCCTACGAGTGAATTTTATGTTACTTTAGCTTATGCTGTTTTTGACTGACTTGTGAATTTAGAACAAATTTTTTTGGTTGGGAAGGTTTCCTATGAAGAGGAAATCTAAAGGGGAGGTTTTAGGTTATGTTTTGGTGGGGGTGGTCCTTTTTCTGAGATAATGATTGGAAAGAGAAACCAACTAGGTTCCCACTATCAATCCTCTAATTGTTTGATTGTTTATAGGTTCTTCTAGGTAAGGTGTTGTTTAAGAAGATGTGTGAATTATAATTTGTGTAGTTTGGAAAAGAGAGAGAAGAGATAAAGTGATTTCTATGATTCAATTTTGTCAACCATCAGCTAGGCATGAATTCCAGTGTATAGGTTGCCCCAAATTTTAAGTGTGAGCTAATAATGCAACATACAAGGATGAAATGTAAAAAAATTTAGAACCCAAATCGACAGTTATATTTGATGTAGTAAATGAAGAATAGGAGAGAGGATGATTTTCAATAATGTAGAAAGAAATAAGAATGATTATTTTTAAATGCACCAAAAGAAATGTTTCATTTAGTGCAAATAGAAATAAGGAGCAGATTACCAAAGAAGAATATTTAGTGAATAAAAATTTAGAAAGGAAACACACAAGATGCAACCCCTATGAATAGAAAGAAACCCAGAAATGAGGGTCTCACTGGGTGTGCCAAAACATTTCACCAATAAGTTACATACATATGAGCAAAAAATATAAGGTAATGGTGAGAAGGAATGCTTGTGAATGAAGGTGGAAGGTAGAGTGTGCACATTCTTATTTCCTGATCCGGTGATGATTGTGAGAAATTCATTTTTGCTAGGAGGAAATACCTGTGAATGCAAAACAAGACCACAAGAGGAATATTAAACAATATATGTCAGTGGACTACCTAGCATGTGCTAGATCTGGGAAGTGTGATACTTCCTAGATGGATTTCAGTCCAATGTTTAATACAATTTAGTGCAAGAAATAACATAAGAAAATAACATCCTACTATAATTGATATGATTTAGTTATCTCATTCAAATACAATAATCGAATCTGATATAACATGTAATGTTATGATCAGATATGGGGGTTGGGAAGGTACCCAAGGTCACTAGAATAGGTCAAGATCAGGTTTTGGATGTTTCAAGCTATTTCAGTGAAGGTTATTAGGTTTTTGTTACATTCAAAATTACCATATATAGAGACTAACGTCATTCTGATATGAACGATGCCGATTGAGAGGGAAACTGACGACCGTTTAGGTTAACTAGCATTGGTAGAGGTAGGCTGGTAGAAACTCAATAAAATTTGGTTTTAGTGATTCTCTGTGATTCCAAAGAGAATGGGAGAATGATGGTTAGTTTTCCAAACAAACTAAGAATACTCAGAGACATATGGAGTCAGGTATGGAGATTTGGGAGGTTGTAGGTGGTTAGGTGGATGGATTGATAGGAAGGTGGGAAATGATGAAATACAAAGGAGACTAGGACTCTCAAACAAAGATAAAGAAACTGATATAAATAAGTATGGAAAGATGTAGATCCAAATGCACTTACTTGTATTTGTAGACCTGGTGGTTGGATGAGGCTGATGGTTGATTTGTGAAAATGGTGGTTAGTGCTACAACAATGCTTCCCAGAATGTTACTATAAATTCTTAACCTTCAGATCAGTCTTGGTGTTGATTCAAGATGTTTGGATGTGCAAGAGTGCTATGATTTATGCTTGCATGCAGATCACTCTCTTATAGGACTCAAATAGTTATTTCAACCTCTAGAATAAGGTTACCAAAGTGAATATTTGGTATCCTATGAAGGTTTAGGTTAACCGGCATCGGTTACGGCGGGAAATCCTAGGTTGCTAAAACAATAGATCTTGGCTATCTTTTTACCATTTATATCCTTTGGTTCTGGTCTAAAATGGTATTTTCCACATAAGTAAGTGGGCATATTGTTAGAGAAATAACATGCATCTAGTGTTAGGTTTAGACTAAGTCTTAGTTAGTTATGGTAAGTAGAGATTAAGTCCTAGTTAGAATGAACATGCTAAGAATATGTCCATGATGATGTGTCTAGGTGATGTGGTTGAGTGGGGTGTAAATTATTTAATTAAAGTAATTAAATTAATAAATAAAGTGAGGATGAGTGTTAATTCAATTGTAAGTAATTCAATTAATATAAATGTGGGCTAAAGGGGTCGTGGTTATATGAACATGCTATGTTAACTACTAGAAATGGGATCAAGGGGAGTGTGACCCAAATTTGGTGTCTACAACAATAATCCAATCTTCTCCATTTTCACCTTGACTTCATCATCATAGATGGGAATTCTGTTAGGTGTTCTCTTGTTTGTAGGTCTAATAATTTCTAACTCCATATCTTTCTTTGTGGCATTTTTATGATGGTTGTAATCACTTACCGCCATCTTCCTTACATGGGATACCCACTCCTTTCCAAGAAACACACCATCTAGGTATTGTATCTCCACTTACCACTCTTCGTGAAACTAGTGGAAATAACATGTTTCCCTTTTCCCTTTCCTTATTTTGTGTCATCTTCTTTTTGGGTTACTAAAAACAAACTCTTCCTTACTCCTCTTCCTCACTCTACTAAAATCTATGGCTTACCTTCATGAAAATATCCCTTTAGTCCCATGCCCTAGCTACAGAACCCTAACCTAGACAACCCTTCCACAAGATGACGTACTCTCCTGAAACCATTTTTCCTATGCCCGTGTACTTATTCCACTTTGGTTCAAAAATCACACTAGTCACGCACTCAAATTTTCACAATTTTTCCTTAACACAAATATTCTTTACAGATGGCCTAGTTTGCAAGAGCTCTTAGATACCATAATTTCAAGGTAAAAAATAATGTTCTCGACCTTGTACTTATAGCTTTTTGCTCATCTCCCATGATAAATTTTATGCCACCTACAAATGTACTTTTATAATAAATGTGGATTTTTTTAATAAAGCCAATCTTAAGTGCTCTTACCGCCACACCCTATCCTGCATGAAAAATCTCTACAACCTTTTGGTGGACAAAATGCCTTACTGACCGAATATTGTAAGGCACACACTTGTAGCGCCAAAGGCACTTCTTCTGCCCTTAACCTGATTTTTTCCCTCACCCACCTCACTTTGTTACTTTTCTTCTCATCCTTTGTACATGGTCTTTATAAAGTTATCTTGACACATAAATCCTTATGTCCACCTATCACAATACACACTTTTTTATCCTTCGATCTGGGCCATTGAAACACAACTTCCACTATCAGCTTCTATTTTACTTCGCATTACTCCACCCCACATAAAAGTAGATATGCGGTCCTTTGTGCATATATAAAATTTTGAAAAAAATAAGTGGCTATTGGCACACATGGCACACAAAACAACAAAAAAAAAAAAAAGGAACAAACAACAAGAAAGGTAAACACTAGGAAAATAAATGCATTAAATGAAAACTTAAGCTAAATTGAAATATTGCCTTATTTATGAACATAAGGAAGACTTATTTATAGTAGAGCTTTAGCCTACTCCCATTGAAATGGCCTAGTAACCATGTTCCATCCAATGCTTATAATTGGAAAACACCTAAATCAAGGATGTACGAGATGATATATGGCCCTAACTAATGGAATTTTAATTTCCCAGGATGGCATAGAAATTTGGAGTCATAAAGAGAGACCATTTCCTACCTTGAATTATTTTTTATTAATATGGAAATCATGCCATTCTTTTTGTCACACATTTTTAGCCTTTTGACTCCACCTAGCAAGTGATCACCTTTTGTCAAACTGCATTAATTTCTCCATGTAATCCTATAGTGCTTGTTCATCAACTAATTATCCTATGCGTGCAATACACAAGGATGATAGTATGAATTCTATTAATAACATAACTTCCATGCCAAACACCAATTAGAATGGTTTGGCCTTGTTCAATTTATCATAGGTAGTCCTATATGCCCATAGTATAGTTGAAACTTTGTCATCCCAATCCTATCTTCCTACATTACAAATTTTTGTCAGCGTGTGACTTAGAATTTTGTTAAACACCTCAACAGTTCCATTAGCTTGTGGGTTATATGGGTTTGTCTTATGGTGTTCTACCATGAATTCTGCCAACAAGATCGTAACTGTCTCATTTAAGAAATGATTACCCTATCACTCGTTAAGCTCAACGGACATCGATATCTACTGATTATAATTTCCCACAAGAACCTAGTTGTTGTTGTTGCTGTACAACCCCTTTTAGGAACTTCCTTTTCCCATATTATTAAGTAGTTAGTGCAAGTGATTATATAGCATGAACTAGTCCTTCGTGTGGTAGGTGAAATTTTTCCTACAAAATTAATGGTCCACTTTTAAAATGTTTTTGCGCTAGCTATTGGCCTCAAGGGTATTTTTTCCCTTCTTCTTGGCTTACTAAGGCACTGGTAATGGTCACAAGCCTTGCAAAAATCAATGAAATCCTAGTAGATGTTTTCCCACCATAGCCCTGCTAGTAGGATTTTTCACACGATGGCATTCCCTGCATATTTTCCTCTTGTAATCCCACCATGTGCTTCCTCCATGATTATAATGCGCTAATGTTCTAACATGCACTAACACAAAAACTAATCGTGACCTAATTTGTAAAAGTATCCACTGATTAGCATGTAGGGCGCAAAGTGTATGGCTAATTTTTTTCCCAAAGTATTTATTCCTTCTAGCCCCACACCCTATTTGATAAACACAACAATATCTTCTAAGTTAGAGGGCACGTGCTGTAACATGAACAGTTGCACATCTAACATAACATCCTCAATGCTCTACGCATGCTCCCCTGAGTCAATCCTTGAAAAATGGTCAGGACCTGAGTTACTCTTTCCTAGTTTCAAAAAAACTATAAAATCAAATTCTTGAAACAATAGGACCCATCGACATATTCCTCTTTGCAAAATAGGATTGTTCACCAAGTACTTCAATGCCATATGGTCTATTTAGAATATGAAAGGTGTTGCCAAATAATATTTCTTGAATTTGTGCAGCGTGTAGATCATTGATAGTGCTTCACACTTAGTAGTAGTGTAGTTTTGTTCTATTGGCGTTAACTTCCTACTAGAAAAACACAAGGGGTGGTCAACAATCCCTTCTCCGGGATATGCTAAGACTACTCTAATCACCATCCATAAAGTCTAAACATGTAGATGGAATGGCTTATATGAAGAAGGAAAGCATAATATGGGTGTAGTGATTGAGATTATTCTTCAATGATGCTTTTAAGAAGGGAGGTATGTAATGCCCCATACTTTCATTACTGTTGTCAAAGTTATGATAGGAAAAATGGTTTTATCCTATGTAGTTGGCATCCTTGCATATCAAAAATTAAATGAAAACTTGATGTGAACATGTAATCACAATATTAATAATGAGCTAAGGCTGAACTCCTTAGATGAGAACCCTACTAATCCGGGGTCTATCTTATTGATGAATTTATTTCGATAAGGTGATATCACGTCTTTTTGTAATATTGTGTGTCATAAAATCCTTGGTGTAAATTTAAGCCTAGAAAGTGATTTGCGATGGTGTTTCTTATCTCTATTTAATTGCTAACATTATAGCTTTTATAACTAGGTAATGTTAAGGCTTTGACAATTTTGATAGTTCACTTATCAACTTAATTTGAAATGTGATCAAGACTCCATGTTGGTTTATAATAGGTCTTAAACCAACCATTTGATAGTCTATCAATATAATGACTAATGCCATCATAATTGTATTTCCAGGGATAAGGGGGCTATAGTGTCAGTCAAGGATTTAATAATTATGAATTAATGGCATCTACTCCTTCAAGTATACATGAATAATTTTATTGATTAACATTTACATTATATATATATATATATATATATATATATATACATATACATATGAATATGTATATATACATATACATATATATAGATTACAAAAGGGAACTTGTTAAGTCTGAAGTAGAAAAATAACTACTTCAGGAGATTTATTAACTTAGTGTAATCTGGGAAGGACAATCTAATCTTATGATATAGTCCTTAACCTAGCACGAGAACCTATTGTATGAGAAGCTAGAAGTGGTAATTATTCTAGTTATTTGAAAGGTGAAATAATATAAATATATACAAGGGTGTGTATCCTTAAGTTAAGAAAAAGAAGAACATTGGATTATCATGGCATAGAGTATTGTTTGGGCTCTTAAGTATTTTATACAATCTAATGTTTTTAAAATTAGATAAAGTGATGAGTTGGTACCCCACCGCCAATCCTTTTGTACTAAATTTTTAATTGTGTTATTTATTATCTCTGTCGATTGAGTTTGGGGAGTGATAATGTGGGTTAACTAATTTTAAATTCACTTGCATGGCGTGACAAGGGAATTTTGCTAAAAAGTTAGAAACCAAAATAGATGGTTAGATAAATTTGGCGGCAAGCTCCTTTAACCACTGCATTAATGGCATTTAATGTGTATTAAACTCCCACCTTTTTTGGGCCATGTGAGGAGGGAATGGAGAAAGAAAGGTGGTTTTTGGTAATCGATTATTTTTCATGGCTAGAAACCCGTAGAAGCTCTGCATTGTAAAAATAGAACTATGTGTTTTCTTGTAGTTGCATGATATTTTTAGTTTCATGATGTAAACAAAATTTAAATTGGTCTAACAGTATGTTTACCAGACTCAATAAATAGTGAGGAAGCATTATAATCTAGGGGATGAAGGAATTCGATTCCAAGCTGAGATCTTATAAAGAATCGTGAAAGCTTTGTAAGGAAATAAGGAAGGTGTAACATGCATGATATTCCCTAACCCGTCATGCTTTCTTGCTCTATTTAGTCAATTCACAAATAGAACTTTACCTAGATTGAAATTTTTGTTCATAATATTGGTTATGTGAAATCGATTAAATCCGTTTCTTATGTAGAATGTGGTTTACATTTGACTTGTGATATATGCCCTTGAATAAAGGTTTGCTGGGTGTATGCTTGTAAATGGTATATTTTTGGTTAGGTTATAACATGTTTCTAGATTGGAATGAATGTTGTGACTATAATGGTTGTCAATTGTTGGCTTAATACACCAGTGTTATTTTGAAATCTTTGTGCAGTCATGTTTTGGTGTTTATCAATACTATAAAAATTAGTTTAAAATGTACCCATATCCTTCATGATTATCTAAAAATTTAACAAGCCAATGACGAAAATTAGAAGTTGGTATTGTATGGTTATGGTTGTGGATGTCTTTCCATTTCAGGTATACACCGGTTTATGTAACTGGGTTATGTGTAGTTTTAAAAGAAATCTTGTGTTACCCCAACGAAGGAAATGAGTGTGCTTGTCATTGATCTGGTTAAATTAATAAGGAAGTAGGATGTGGAAAAACAACTGTTATTAGAATTTAATTTTGAGTCATA
The DNA here is from genome assembly GCA_019776745.2 of Taxus chinensis. Taxonomy (NCBI): domain Eukaryota; kingdom Viridiplantae; phylum Streptophyta; class Pinopsida; order Cupressales; family Taxaceae; genus Taxus; species Taxus chinensis. Next base: position 37,885,810 of record CM034148.1, on the reverse strand, counting down.
GGAAGTGAGAGAAGCTGTAGTAAATACCAAGTCAGCATGTTCAACCCTCAAACATGCGTCCTGGAATGATGTTTACGTTTAACTTTAGAGCCACGTATCTTGGCTCAACTCATTGCTATTTTTTTGTTACTAGCATCAGTTTGTTGCATTTTATTTGCAAACTTGGTCCCTTAGTTTCTCATAAGAATGTTAGTATCTTGGCTACTCCATCATTAACTTGGGAAGTAATCAACTCTTTCTGGGTTCTTCTCAGGTTGCGAAATATTATGTTTTAGAGTTGGTTTCTTTAAATAGGAACCCCAACTCATATTAAACTTTAATACCTTTTGTTTTAGTCATAGATCCTTGATAAACAGTATAGATATTTATGCTTTGGAGAAAAGCTTGGAAGATATTTGGCAGGCCATGTTTAACTAGGTTTTCATTGATAATCATCTTCTCAAATTTAAAAATCTGTATTGAAGGTATGATGATTATTTGTCAATGGTATTGAACTACCGTTAAATTAACTGATAGTGAGTTTAGGAAAATTATTTGGAATGATACAAGAGTGTGAAAATTGGGTGTTATTTCCCCTTTATTGTAATCGATGCAGAACAAATCTTGATTTACTAGATGACCTTACTTTGGTGTATAATTGAAAAATAGGATGTGTTGAGTTTCAGTAGAAACCCATTTAAAGTCATAATATTTTAAGTAACATACTCCTCCTAAGGATTGACAGGTTTGCTATCTAAGTAAGATCTTATGATGTGCTAGATCCTTGACGGGTGTAAGCTCTTATATATGATTGAGTGTTAATTCAGTTCGCAAGAAAAACTGGACTGTTTAAATCTTATCTAGATGTATTTCATTCTCTCTTGGGGATTACAGAGTTCTCTTGACCATTAAACATCCTTTATTGTTTTCTTTGGGTAGTGTCATGAATGATTGGGTATGCTCCAACCTTGTTCAATGGAATGGGTTGGTAGATCTTTTTATAGTTCTAATAGAGTCTTTGACCCAGTGTGGAGTAATATGACCCTCATCAAATGGTGGTGGATTATACTACTTTAAAGAATGCCTTCTTGGTAGAATTCCACATCCCCAATTTTGAATAGAAGAGCATCAGCACCCTGAAGGAGATTCAACAAGGAATGGTGGAGAGTGTGTGGGAGTATGATACACAGTTCAAAAATGTACTATCAAAATTTTCATATGAAATTCACCCTTCACAGCATGCTCAATGGTTTTTTGGGGGGTTGATAACACCTTTTATAAGAGCTCTATCTAATAAAACTTTCACAGACCCATGTGAGACGTTAGAAGTTGCTCTGTGTGTCAAAGCTATTGGAAGTATTGATACTAGTGTTAGCCTGTTTCTAGAAGTTCAAATTTTTGCTATGGATAAGAATTTGGAGAAGTTTTCTATGAACTCAGCCCATAAGACTCGAAGTGGTATATGGTGTATAGATTGTGAAGTAGAGGGGCATGTCAAGGATAGTTTCCCCCTAAGGATAGTATGCGTTGTGATAGTAGACTGTGAAATTTTTCATGAGGACTATGATGCAAGTAGATGTCCCTTGTTACAACATGCAATTTGGAAGAATGTGTCTTGCTACTATAAGATATGCACCTCTACGACCCATGCTACTAAGGATTTCAGGCTTATTGACCAAATCCATGAGGCCATTGATCATGGGGTGCACCAGACTAGCATTGCCAGTAGTTCTAAAGGTGATGATCATCATTATGAGGAGTACGTAAATGGAGGCATGCACAGAAAGGGATTTTGTAGAGGAGGAATAAGTGAGTTCCCATGTGGAACCTATTTTAATTGTAGGTCTATACAGCATTACAAATGGGAGTGCCCAGACCTATTACAATGCTCATGGTGTGGGAAGAAACACAAGTATGAGGAGTGACCTGAGTTGTTTGATCACATGAATCAACAGTACCAAAAAGACAAGGGCACTACAATGGTAAGCATTAAAAACATGGACACACAATGGATGTCATGAGTGACACGTGATGCAGGCTTAGAAATTGTTATGGTAATAACAAGAGTAGAGGTCGTAAGCGCAAAGGAAATGCCAAGGTAGAAGAACCTGGTTTCAAGGTAAGAAGTGGTACATGGGAAGTATCCAGACCCTGCACATCAAAAGGAGGTATATCAAGATACCATGGATGTCATTCAGAGTTTCCAAGGAGAAATCCAGTGTCCAAAGGAGTAGTCCACGAGGGAGGAGCAAAGAAGGAAGGTTGAGGTGCCAAAAGATGACCTGGATGAGGTTAGGGAAGTATGTAAAATGCTAACGCAAGAGAATATTATTCCTTTTCTAGGAGCATGGCTGAGAGAGAAGGTACCACACACCGGAAAAGAGCACAAGAGGTAGGTTTTTCATGCAAACCTTCCCCCTCATATCCTTGACTATGATAGGGAGATCATGTTAAATATGGTTGTGGATGGATGACTCCTATGTAATATCCTCATTAACATAGACGCAAAGGTCAATGTTCTCACATTGGATGCTTGTCATCAGATGGGAAGGCTTGCATTACATCTGTCTTTGAATGTGTTTTATATGGAAAAAAAATGAAGGTAATGCCCATCAGTTTCTTACAGGATGTAGCTATCACCATTCAGGGAGCTAAATTTACTAGCAAATTCAAAGTCTTGGCACTTGCCGATGAAAACAATTTCCCAGCAATTCTTGGGCACCCATGGTGTTATAAGAATAATGTGGATCTTTGGTTCAATAAGGGGTACATAAGATTTGAAAATGAGGAAGAATGGGACATCATACCCCTAGTTGATGGGAAGTCAAAACCATATAATGAACCTTTGGGAGAAGAGGTCCTGGATAGAAATATGTGTGCTCAATTAGGGATCCAGAGATAATCCATCCTACTAAAAGAGTTATCTAGTTTGAGGATGCTCAGTCGGTAAGTGACACCACTAGTCTAGCATATGATAATTAGGTGCATGGAGCCTATGAGTTAATCGAATGGAATTTTAGAGGATCGGTGAAAAAGGTGGCAAAGGCGTGTATGGCCCAACACCTAGGAGGAAAGGAACTACCTAAGTACTCAGGAGGAACCTTCCTTGAGGTATTTTTGTAGAAGATGGAAGCTCAGTGGAAGGAGGAAAATGAATGAAGAGGGATGTTAAGTTATGTCCTACTCGGAACTATTGCGCGCTGGTGGGAAATGCATCAGGATAATCTCTTGGAATGGTGTGAGGTAATAATTGCCTTCTCTATAAGGTTTTGCAGAAGCAACACGCCCATGACTATAAAATATTACCATGGTAAAGAGACCACTTCCTTCCATATCTAAGCATGTGAGACAACCTAGATGGGAAGAGCATACGAATTACCACCTTCATTATGGGTTCATAAGTTGTATTCCACACTTCAAGGTTGTGCACACACATGGTACATTCATTCTGAAACACACCACCAAACAAGGAATTGGCAAGAGTTAGCAGCTGATATTATTCAAACATTCGATTATTAGAGTACAAAACCCTTGGTGGATAAGGCATTATAGGTCGTCAAGTTCCTTACCATTGGGGATAGTGCCATGACAGAAGATAGGCTACTGGAGTTACTAGGTGAACCTATCCCAGAGGTGTGCTTTGAGGAAGAAGAAACATAAGAGATACAACTTGAGAGCATGTTTTTGGAAAAAGAAAAAGGTAAGATGGTCTATGTCATAGATGGTGAAGAGATGGAAAATTTGGAGGTTCCCCATTCTCTAGATGCACACGAAGTAATGGATACTGCTGATGAAATAATGCGCACCTATCATGAACCTTTAAAGACAAAGAAGGTTAATATTGGGTCGGAGGAGGAACCCAAGGAAGCTATCATTAGAGATTATTGGTCGGAGGAGGAAGTCTCTAAGATAATTGATATTTTATGTGAGTTTGAGGATTTATTCCCATGCAAGTATCATGAACTCAAATATGTTAACCATTCCTTGAGGGAAATGAGAATTAAGTTGAAGGAAGGTGCGCACCCGGTCTCGAAGAGACCATACCAAATGAATCCTAACCTGCACATGAAGGTAAAGGAGGAAATAAATAATATGATAGCGTCAGGAATCATAGAAGCTATGGAGCAGTCAGAGTCAATAAATCCAATGGTGATTAGTATCAAAAAGGATGGAAGGATAAGGATATGTGTTGATTATAGGGATTTGAATATAGTGTGTATCATTGATCCCTTCCCAACCCCATTTACGGAAGAGATCCTAGAAGGAGTGCTAGGGCGTGAAGTCTACTCTTTCATAGATGGATTCTTAGGATATCACTAGGTGAGGATTGCAAAAAAAGACCAGAGAAAGATGACTATCACCACTAAGTGGGGATGTTTTTCCTATAAATTCATGCCATTTGGGTTGAAGAATGCTCTTGTTGTGTTCTCACACATTTTTCTACAAGATTTCCAAGAATTTATCCATAAATCTCTTCAAGTCTACCTGGATGATTGGATAGTATATGGACCAGTCAAGGACCATCGTGACAATCTAAGATTGATGTTTGAAAAGTTTTGATAGTTGAGGATATCCCTCAACATCAAGAAGTGTGTATTTTCTACCCTATTTGGGACCCTATTGGGACACATCATATGCAAAGAAGGCCTGCTAGTGGATCTTGCCAAAATTGCAATAATTGTGGGATTGGGGGAGACAACTAGTCAAAGCATAGTGCATGGGTTTCCTTGACACATGGGCTACTATCGGAAGCTTATCAAGGGTTATGCCAAGATTGTCACATCCTTAGAAGAGTTACTCAGACATAAAAGTGCCTTCCAATGGGAGAGGCTCAGTAGAAGGCATTCGACACATTGAAGGATAGGTGTTGGCTAGATTTTCTACATAGCATCAAACCTAGGTAGTCATGAGATAAATCTCCCTCATTTAACCGGTGAGGCTCTCATGTCAAATTTGTCAATAAAAATGTGTTATTATCTATCAGGGGTTTTACTTTAACCACTTAGTTCATGAACCATAACTAATAAGTTCTGTATCAAGTAAGCAACTGTTCAAGAAAGGAAGTATTTTATAGAAGAAGGAAGTAAAGGAAATACAAAGAAGAAATGGGGAAGATGTGCATCCCAATTAGTAGATAGTAGAGCTAATTGCATGCACATAGAAGAAAATTAATAGACATGAACACACAGAATTATAAAACAAAGGAAGCTCTAGATCCAGATCTAAAATAACACAAAGTTTATTAAGAGATCTAAGATTAAAAGCAAGAAACACAGTACAGTGTGAAACAAATTTCTTCAGAAACCTACTCCTCTATATTCCTTTGCTCCAAGTTTCTCTCAGGGGTTCAGCACAAAGTTTAGAACACTATATTGCTGCTTATAGATTTCGATTCTTAACCCAAAGGTTCTTCCTCTACTTATAGAATGTAGAGGGGCAATTACAAGTTGGAAGCTTTAGTTGAACTAGCACATGTGGAAGTCGGAGGAAAGAAACAACTGGCATTCTCCATCCTGGAATTCCTCTTTGCATGACATGTATGATTTACAACTGAAAATAGAACCTTCTATTTTTCACATCTGCTACCTATCTTCAAGTAGTTGACTTCTTCAAGTAATGGCTTTTAAACCAATCACTTAAGTTGTATAATATAATTGATCACTCAATTACTTTGTCGAAGGAAAGGAGAAGGAAGAGGAAAGCTATAGTCTTGTTCTTTTTCATGTCTATAGGTAGTTGATTCTTTTGCCTTTGATTCTCACCAAATTGGATCTGGGAGTAGCTGGATCTGAAAGTAAGCTAGATTTGGAAGTGACTGGAAGCAGCTAGATTTTGCCTTCGCCTTGTCTTCTCTTTTATCCTTGAATCTTTTGTAGTTCTTCTCTAGTACATGCATCAATGCAATGTTTTATGTAAATAACTCATCATCCTTATTTTTAATTACATATGAGAAATTAAAAATTCTTGAAAGCACTCCAAGTGAATGCAAATTCAATGAAGGCTTCAACTAGAAGATGAAAGCACATGCACAAGATCTTGGAAGGAATTTTCCACACACTGAATTCTTCACGGGTTGCATTTGAAACAAGAGGATGAAGCCTTTGTTCCGGAAGCTTTTGCAACTATGAGATCTGGATCTAGATCTGGATCTGCATATGGATTTGCATCTGAATCTGGATATGGATCTGCACCTGCATAAAAAACTCTGGCAACTAGGTTGTGGATGAAAAGCTGCAACTCGAATAATTCCACTACTTTTAATCTAAATGCATGATTGAAGTTGTTCCTGTAGGCATAAGTGAAGTCTTTCCTGCTCTGGATTTGTTTATCAATTTAGCAAGAGGTTCCAAGCCTAGATCTATGTCTCTAATATCTACAAATTTAAAAGTGATGCATAACTTTGTTGTGCTTTCTTTTTCATCTTTCTTTGCCATAGATTTGTCTATCTTTGTCTAAACAATTATTTTTCTTCTTATTTGACTAGAATTCTTCAAAACTGGTGTAGATCTGGATAATCCTTCAGATTCAAAGGAAGTATTCAATGTATTGGACATTGATATAAATTCCTTTTCTTTTAAAAAACACCTGCAATGAATTCCTTAGCACCTATAACACTTATGCAAACAATTATGCAGACAAAGATCAACGTCCTTCAAAGCATGCACCAAATTTGGAAGCTTTTAGCCTTATTGCCACCTTGCCTGAGCAAAATCCTTCTTCAAATGCCTTGTTTCCACCTTGTTTGAGCAAAATCCTTCTTCAAATGGGGCGCACTTTTCCTCTTGGCTGCAATTCTTTACATGTGAATTAAATAATTCACCCATATGGCAGCCCATGCTTATATAACTCTCACAATTCTATAATTAATAATTTCCCTTCCTATTCCTGGCAATTAATTAATTAAAAATCATGCTTCTCTATTTAAAAATAACATGTTTAAGGACATCCATCCAATCAATTAAATTAATTCAATTTAATCATCCACACTTCACTTCACTTAAGCTTCACAGTGTGCTTTGACCATAGCCATTGAAAATAGGAATTAATATAATCATTTAATACTTTAAAAAGTATTAATTCCTTCTCAAAAGGGGCTGCATTAAATAAATTAAATTTATTTAATTTTGGAATTCTATTTTTAAATTCCTTATGTCCACTTCACTTTGTTGACTTTTCCATAAGCATGGGTGCCAAAATTGGGTGAATAAATATTAAAAAATATTTATTTAATGCATTATTATTTACCCAAGGTGGGTCACACTTTTTTGCATAATAGAATTCTATTTTAAAGAATTTTTCACAATGGGATTTTTTACCCTGCAAGGCAGCCCCAGAAATCCCATGATCCACTTAAGTGATTTGACTTTGATAATGGGATTATTTACCGTACAAGGCAGGTGATAAAATCCCATGATTTCACTTAAGTCACTGTTCTTTTATTTCACCATGGAAATTTTTACCCTGCAAGGCAAGCAATAAATTCCCGCCTACTTGCTGCCTCTATTTTTCCCATTGTAGCTTGAATCCTTTGTTTTCCAAAAGTGTGCCCAACCCCACAGGGGATTTTCTATGCACAACTTTACCTTTTCCCAGTGAACCAGACCTCCGATGGTGAATTCCTCCAGGCATAATGTGCGTATATGTTTTCCAGCTGCTCCAATGGGGAGAGGTGCAGTAGAAGGCATTCGACACATTGAAGGATAGGTGTTGGCTAGATTTTTTGTATAGCATCAAACCTAGGCAGTCAGTCATGAGATAAATCTCCCTCATTTAACTGGTGAGGCTCCTGTGTCAAATTTGTCAATAAAAATGTGTTATTATCTATCAGGGGTTTTACTTTAACCACTTAGTTCATGAACCATAACTAAGAAGTTCTGTAGCAAGTAAGCAGCTGTTTAAGAAATGAAGTATTTTATAGAAGAAGGAAGTAAAGGAAATACAAAGAAGAAATGGGGAAGATGTGCATCCCAATTAGTAGATAGTAGAGCTAATTGCATGCACATAGAAGAAAATTAATAGCCATGAACACACATAATTATAAAACAAAGGAAGCTCTAGATCTAGATCTAAAATAACACAAAGTTTATTAAGAGATCTAAGATTAAAAGCAAGAAACACAATACACCGTGACACAAAGTTCTCCGGAAACCTACTCCTTTGTATTCCTTTGCTCCAAGTTTCTCTTAGGGGTTCAGCACAAAGTTTAGAACACTAGATTGCTGCTTACAAATTCTGATTCTTAACTTGAAGGTTCTTGCTCTACTTATATAATGTAGATGGGCAATTACAAGTTGGAAGCTTTAGTTGAACTGGCACATGTGGAAGTCGGAGGAAAGAAACAACTGGAAATCTCCATCTTGGAATTCCTCTTTGCATGACATGTATAATTTGCAACTGAAAATAGAACCTTCTATTTTACACGTCTACCACCTATCTCCAAGTAGTTGACTTCTTCAAGTAATGGCTTTTAAACCAATCACTTAAGTTGTATAATTTAATTGATCGCTCAATTACTTTGTCAGAGGAAAGGATAAGGAAGAGGAAAGCTACAGTCTTTTCCTTTTTCATGTCCATATGCAGCTGATTCTTTTGCCTTTGATCCTCACCAAATTAGATCTGGGAGCAGCTAGATCTGAAAGCAAGCTAGATCTGGAAGTGACTGAAAGCAGCTGGATTTTTCCTTCACATTGTCTTCTCTTTTACCCTTGAAGCTTTTACAGTTCTTCTCCAGTACATGCATCAATGTAATGTTTGTCATAAATAACTCATCATCTTTATTTTTGATTGCATATGAGCAATTAAAAATTCTGGAAAGAACTCCAAGTGAATGCAAATTCAATGAAGGCTTCAACTAGAAGATGAAAGCACATGCACAAGATCTTGGAAGGAATTTTCCATGCACTGACTTCTTAATGGGCTAAATTTGAAACAAGAGGATGAAGCCTTTGTGCCGGAAGCTTTTGCATCTATGAGATCTGGATCTGCATATGGTTTTGCATCTGCATCTAGATATGGATCTGCACCTGCATAACAAACTCTAGTAACTAGGCTGTGGATGAAAAGCTGCAACTCGAATAATTCCACTGCTTTTAATCTGCACGCATAAGTGAAGTTTTTCATGCAGGCATAAGTGAATTCTTTCCTACTTTGGATCTGTCTATCAATTTAGCAAGAGGTTCTAAGCCTAGATCCATGTCTCCAATATCTACAAATTTAAAAGTGATGCATAACTCTGTTGTGCTTTCTTTTTCATCTTTCTTTGCCATAGCTTTGTCTATCTTTGTCTGAACAATTCTTTTTCTTCTTATTTGACTAGAATTCTTCAATACTAGTGCAGATCTGGATAATCCTTCAGATTCAGAGGATGTATTCAATGTATTAGACATTGATATAAATTCCTTTTCTTTTGAAATACACCTGTAATAAATTCCTTAGCACCTGTAACACTTATGCAAACAATTATGCAGACAAAGATCAAAATCCTTCAAAGCATGCACCAAATTTGGAAGCTTTTAGCCTTGTTGCCACCTTGCCTGAGCAAAATCCTTGTTTAAATGCCTTGTTTCCACCTTGTCTGAGCAAAATCCTTCTTCAAATGGGGCGCACTTTAACTCTTGGCTGCAATTATTTACATGTGAATTAAATAATTCACCCATATGGGAGCACATGCTTACATAACTCTCACAATTCTATAATTAATAATTGCCCTTCCTATTACTGGCAATTAATTAATTAAAAATCATGATTCTCTCTTTAAAAATAGCATGTTTAAGGACAACCATCCAATCAATTAAATTAATTCAATTTAATCATCCACACTTCACTTCACTTAAGCTTCACAGTGTGCTTTGACCATAGCCATTGAAAATAGGAATTAATATAATCATTTAATACTTTAAAAAGTATTAATTCCTTCTCAAAAGGGGCTGCATTAAATAAATTAAATTTATTTAATTTTTGAATTCTATTTTTAAATTCCTTATGTCCACTTCCCTTTGTTGACTTTTCCACAATCCTAGGTGCCAAAATTGGGTGAATAAATATTAACAAATATTTATTTAATGCATTATTATTCACCCAAGGTGGGTCACACTTTTTTGCATAATAGAATTCTATTTTAAAGAATTTTTCACAATGGGATTATTTACCATGCAAGGCAGGAAATAAAATCCCATGATTTCACTTTTCTTTTATTTCACCATGGGAATTTTTAACCTACAAGGCAGGCAATAAATTCCCACCTACCTGCTGCCTCTATTTTTCCCATTGCAGCTTGAATCCTTTGTTTTCCAAAAATGTGCCCAACCCCGTAGGGGCTTTTCTGTGCATGACTTCACCTTTTCCCAGTGAACCAGACCTCCGATGGTGAATTTCTCCAGGCATAACGTGCGTATATGTTTTCCAGTTGCTCCAGGCTAAAAATTGGGCTTACCCAGCAAAGGAATTGTTCTAGAGAAATTTCACAGAAAACAAAACAGGACAACACAAAAACATAAAAAATTGCCAAAAGTCACAAATAAAGCCCAAAACTTATTTTTAGTTAAAACCCTTATGGTACATAGGAATAATGACATGTTCGATTATAACAGAGTTAAAACGAAGTGCAAATAGCCTTATACGGGGCTCAAAATAATTAAATGTAAATTTCCTACAGACAAATCTCGACGACAGAATATAACAATTTTGGGCATCTGGGTATTTGGCGAAAAAGGATAATATAGCTCTTTGGAAATATCTTGATGCAATAGAAGAACTTTCAGGCAATAAAAACACAAAATGACCCATTATTTTAAAAGTACAAAAGAAATTCAGATAGGTTAGTCGCAGATTTCATGATGAAATCTGGGTGACACCAATAGGCTTGTCACTGTGCCTATATTACATTTTCCCTCTTGGGATAAGCCCTTCCATGTTCATGTAGATGTCTCCAGAATGACCATTGGGGCAGTGCTTGCACATCCTAATGAGGGAATTTTTGATCACACTCTATGCTTTGCAAGCAGGAAGTTGACACCAACAGAGAAAAATTACACCACGACCGAGTGCGAGGAATTGTCTATGATCTATGCACTTCATAAATTCAGACAGTATTTGTTAGTAACCCCTTTTATATTTTGCAGTGACCATATAGCATTGAAATACTTGGTGAACAAGCCCATCCTATAAGGGTGCAGATGTTGGTGGGTGATATTGTTCCAAGAATTTGAGTTCACGGTGGTTGTCAAACCAGGAAAAAGTAATTCCAGACCTAACCATTTATCTAGGACTGATTGAGGGGGAAGATGTGTAGAGCATTGAAGATATCATGCCAGATGCACAATTGTTTATATTTTTGGTGCTCACCCTTAGACTTGGAGGATATTTTTGTGTTTCTTAAAATGGGTATGACGCCAAAAGGGTTGAAGACATTAGAGAAAAAGAAACTAGCCATACGCCTCACACCCTACATGTTGATCAGTGGGGACTTATATAAAATAGGGCATGATGATGTTTTTCGTAGGTGTGTAATAGAGCATAAGCACCTTTCCATCATAAAGGAAGCACGTGGAGGAAGTGCAAGTGGACATTATGCACATGACACCACCACACGTAAAATATTAATGGTAGGATTATGGTGGGAAAATTTGTATAAGGATTGCAAGGAGTTTTGTAAAGCGTGTGACCATTGTCAGTGCATTGGCAAGCTAGGAAAAATGAAAATTGTACCCTATATCTAGCGCTGAACCTTTTGAGAAATGGGAAATATACTTTGTAGGCCCTATTACACAAGCTACGTGTAGGACTAGATCACACTATGTAATCACTTTCAGGGACTATTTGATAATATGGGCAGAGGCAGCCCCAACTAAAGACTGTACAACAGCTGCAACAATGAGATTTTTGTGGGAGAACATTATCACAAGGTATGGATGCCCTTTAAGTGTAACTAGTGATAAGGGTACACATTTCTTGAATGAGATCATGAGGATCCTGTTAGTAGAGTTCATGGTGACTCATCACAAAAGTACACCTTGTCACCCACAAGAAAATGGAACCGCGGAAGCATTTAACAAAATACTGAGTCATACCCTAACAAATATTTGTGATGTCAAAAGACAAGATTGGGATGATAAGGTATCAACCGTATTATGAGCTTATAAGACAACTTATAAAAGGCTGAACAAAGCAACACTATTTCAATTGGTGTTTGGCACGGAGGCTGTTGTGCCAGTTGAGTTCATGTTACCTTCTCTATGAATAACACACGTAGGAGGGATGGTTGATGAGAAAGAATTGGAAGAAAGAATTGATAAATTAATGAAGCTATACGAAAGACGATCACTCACCAAGTGGAGCCAAATAACAGAAATAACAAAGAAAAAATCATGGCATGATCGCCACATTAAGAAAAAGAAGTTTGAGGTTGGGAAGATGGTCTTATTATATGATTCTAAGTTTCTGTGCCATCTTGGGAAGTTAAATGTGCATTGGTTGGGTACTTACACCATCTTCTACATTCTTAATTCGTGTGTGTGCTAGCTACAAGTGATGGATGGGACAAGATTTCCAAGACACTTCAATGGGAGTAGGTTAAAGCCCTACTATAAATAAGTCTTCTTAGTGTTTGTAAATAAGGCAGTATTGCCAATTAGTTTAGGATTTTTCTTTAATGTATTTTCCTTTCTTGTGTTTCCCTTTCTCGTTATTTTTTTGTGTTAGACCTTAGGTGCTAGTAATCTCATTACTTTTTGAAGGTTGTAATTGCGCAGATGACCGTGCATCATTTTAGTGTGGGGGGGGAGTAAGGTAGAAGAAATTGAAGTCTGAAGCACCAGGAAGGATTCCATTGGCAAGCCTAGTTGAATGGCCTTGTGAAGAAAGTACATTCAAGGAAAGGTGAAGATGGATAGTTGGTGTCAGGATAAGGCTACATTGGGGATCCATGTACAAGAGAGGAAGAAGCACAAAAGTAACATGAGGTAGACGAGAGTCAAAATCATGATAGAAGAAGTGCCTTCGGCACTGGTTACGCATGCGCAAGAGTCTCCTGTCAAGATGGATTGGTTACGTGCCAGAAGGTTGGAGAATTGTCCACACAAGGTTAGGCACGTGAGTTAAAGTGCTAAAGTCAGGTTTGTTAGAAAAATACACATTAAGTGTTAAAGTATGGTGGTAGGTAAGGTATCATTTAATGTTACAAAGTGGGAAAAACTATAAATAGAGGGTTGAGGCATTTCATTACTTACTTTATGTATACAAAGAAAGAAGTGCTTTTGTATCATTGCAAACTAGGGCTTCCAGAACTGATCCGTGTGAAGAAAAATTTGAAGAGTTTGAGCGTGAGTAACTAGTTTGGATTTGTAAACCAGAAGGGAGGGATTGCATGAGCATAAGAGGAGTTGTTAGAATGCATCTTCTTGTGAAGGAATTATCCCAATTAGGGTTTGAAAAACTAGGGAAAGGGTTTAAGAGGTTCTCTTCACAAGTTTGAGATCTAAGGTTGGAAGAAGTGGAGGAGCAGAGTAACAAGAAGAGATTGAAGTAATAAGAATACCTAGACAATGGCACCCAAGAAACCAGTCATGTCACCCAAGAAGCCAAAGGGAAAGGGTATGGGAAAGGGCAGAGAGCCAACAACAACCACCACAAGCATGAATGAGGAGTGGTATGCAGAAATGCAGTACCCAAATGGAGTTTTACTTAGGAAGGAGTGGGAATCCCATTTGAGAAAGATGGTGGTGAGTGATTATATCCATCGTACAAATATAACAGAGAAAGAAATGGTGCTAGAGGTAGTGTGCCCGACAAACAAAAGGATAAAAAATGGTTTTCCCATCTATACCGATGAGGTAAAAGTGAAGTTCGTGAAGGCAGAGTTATTGCAACTCTATGAGTTTCCCTACTTTGGAAAGCCTAAGTGCCTCTATCAGTGGTTGATGTCGTTTGTGCATGAGGATCACTTTTTCTTTGTAGGACGTAAGATGTGCATAACCCCTCAACTCATTTCAAAGTTTAAAGGCCTCATCTGCGCAAGAGATAGCATAGATGATGACCTGAGTGAAAAGGACACCATCATAGAAACCTTCGCTACATATGATTACAAGAAGGGGTCAAGGTATTTTGACATTGCGGACATCCCAGATCCCATCATGAGAATGGCCATGTGCCTTGTCACAAAGTTAAATGATCAAGAAAGGTGAATGCAGGTGAATAAGGCCTAGTTAAATGTATGCAGAAAAGATCAGATGGTACAATCTACAATTTATCAGCCTTCATTGCAGATGAGAAAATTAGTAGCGCACATGAAGGAGAAAATATAGTCTTATGAAATATCCTCCTGATAATTATAATTTTGAAGATAGGAGTGTCTGACGCAACAATCAAGTTTGTTTGGGAGTATCCGGCTAAAGATCCCTCACTGGAGAAAATATTAGCAAAGTATATATGTGAAACAATGACAGCCTCCCACAAGGCGCGCTTGGACAAGTGGTATAAGCACTTAAGGGATGCATTTATGGCAGATTTGAGAATCCCAGAGTAGCTACTGGTGCTTACAAAGGGAGAAGTTGAGTTTGCTATGTACCAGCACTTTTGCATAGGTAGATTCAAGTTGGTGGAGGAGACCATGACCCATTGTGTAAAATCCCATTCTCCTTCACCACTCATTACTTCCAAGCAGGAGTTAATAGGTTAAAATAAGCAAAGAGACTAAGGTTTGAACTTAGTGAAGTTGATCACGATCACAGGGAGATGTGCAGAATGCTGGTCTATCCCAAGAAACATGCATACATGGAAAAGTATGTAGCACATGAATTCATAATGATGAAACCCCTGACTCTAACAATTACAGGAAATTCCATGGCGCATGTATATATCCGCATTAGGCCAAAATTCAAGAAAGACACATACCTGGAGAATGATGTCTCCATACATGAAGATCCCACAAGTAGAAGAAATTCCATGCTCAAGAAAAGGGAGAGAGAATAAGAAAAAGCACCAAGTGCGTACACTGCCCACCCAGTAAGCGCACTAGTGTCAAGCACCAAACCTAGTACCTATACACATAGGAAGAAGTCCCCGATAAAGGAGAAGGCCCCAAAAGAAGAGGTGCTAGAGAAACCCCTCGCTAAGGATAAGTCATTAGAGGAATCAGAGAAGGCTAGATCCCCTGTAGAAGAGTTACCTCTTAGAAAGAAGAAGATGATAGAAGAGGAGACCGACTTGGAAGAAACTGAGATCTTGGAGAAATACATAGGTGAAAAGGATGATGACGATGAAGAAGATGATCCTGAAAGAGATCAAGAGCCACTTGTCTTCAACGTGCACAATTCAGAAGAAGAGGATGAAGAAGAAGAATATGGGTTCCTTTTCATGCGGCAGAAGGGTAGCTAGGAGAAGGAAGGCACCCAGGACATGAGTAAAAGTGAGGAGGTTGGCGAGCAGGAGCAGAAAAATCTAAACCTTATGTAGGAGCAAGTAAATGAGGCAGCAGAAAGAGAAGAAATGAAAATAATCGAAGCCTTAGTAGAACAAGAATTGGAGCGTAGCGCTGACATAATGATGGAAGAGGGTAAGGAGGAAAGCGTTGAGAAAGAAAAATTCAATGTGGGAGGAGGTCCTAGTCTAACAGTGAGTTTCCCCAAATCCGCGCACTCAGGAAGGAAAAGCCTTGATATAGAATGAGGACATGTCATGGGCTATGTTGATGACCAAAGGAAGGTGCTACGCGTGTGCTTCTAGAGCATTATACCCATGGAAGAACTTCTAGCTATGGAGTAATTTGACAAGGAGGGAACATACCTTAGGAAAAGAAAGATGCTCTCTTGGGCGTTTGAGTTCCATATTGATGAGCCATATTTCGAATTATACCAAGGGGAAATCATGCCAGTACTGGAGTCTAAGGGAGCCAACCCCTTGGTAAATGCCCAATAACTCTTGGATGAGTAGTTATGTAATGCGCTTAATAAAGGCACTGTCAAAACTAAGGCTAGGATCTTTGGAAGAATGACAAAGTAAGGTTTATAGATGGAAAGCTAGAAAAAAAGGAAGAGGAGCTGGCTAAGAAGACTAAGGTCTTGAAACAAGAAGAGTTGATCAGCGCGTAGCTGAAGCAAAAACTAAGGGATGAGAATTCAAAGGTGCATGAAGTATACAAAAAGGTGGAGTCTATCACAAGTGCCATTATGTTGAAGAATCTATACCTAACACCACTCGCACAGAAGTACATATCCACTCTTGAATTCTTAGAAGATTTGGTGCACATCCTTACCATGGAGAGACAATCGTTAGCCCTGGAGTCTACAGAAGAAATGGCATCGCGCTTGGTGAGGGAGGAAAAATTGAAAGTGGTAGAAATCATTTCTGAGTATAGAAAGGTACTTACAGATATCAAGATTGCTACCCAATCTACCGAGGCCATGTATGATAATTGTCTAGATAAGGATATAGTGGCGAGCATCTTGGTTTCCACTCACGAGGCAGAGATGAAGGATTTATAGGAGAAGAATAAGGGAAATAGGGTGAAAAGGGACAAAATCCTTTTCGAGGTCGAAAATAAATCCAATGCCATTGAAACCTTAAGGGGTTCAATCAAAAACCGGTTGAAGGAACTGTACCCACATATTACTAGAAGGATGGATGCACTTGAAGACATGAGTAAGGAGTTAGAGAAAATTGTTGAAAATATGAATGCTAAAGAAGATGGACTAAGTTTTAGGGAGGTAAGCACCCTAGTTGGTGACTTCTGCCAAAGAGTGTAAAATGAGGTCGATGCCTGGAACAAGTTGGAGGCCGACTTGCGAAAATATTTTCCTAGCTTGTCGCAGTAATGCCATCACTTCCCCATTATTTCTTCTTTCCCAAATTATTTATCCCCTTATTATTTTTTGTAGGATGTAAGTCTACTGTGTTTCCTTATTCATTGAAGAATTGTTCCCCTAGATAGAGAATAGGTGTAGTGTGGGGTGATGTTGGGAGCCCAAAATATTGGCTAAGTACATAAAGGTGTGTAGGCATGCAAAGCGTAGTTGAAGAAGGGTGTGCAAGGAGAAGGCATGCAGGATAGGGTTTAAGGAAACCCATGGCATGTGCACAGAAAGAGCTAAGGTTTTAGGACTTAGGCATATTGGTCATTTTGGGTAGGACACAAGAAAAGTGTGACCTGACTATGCATGCAGAGTGGATAAGGTGCCATCCTGGTGATAGGTTGGCCTAGGAAGGAATATGCTCTGTGATAGAAGGTTCTTAGAAGACATCATGGAAAAAAGTGGAGAGCTCAGGCCTAGAGGAGCATGCTTCTATGAAGGACCACATTCAGACACTTGGCACCAGATCTGAGGCCACAGAAGGATGAGTTGGCACTTTGGGATGCCTATATATGCGAGTGCCCATAGGATAAAAAGATATAGATCAGATAGAATGGAGTAGAATATAGAGAGCAGAGCTCTATAGAAATAGTACAAGAACTCTGTGGGATTGGTTAGAGGCTATATAAGGGAGTAATGTATTAAGGGACTAGGTTATAAATTTTTCTTTTTATGGATGAAGGACATGATCCCTACTGTGATGTATGACTTTGGTCAGATCAAGCTATGGTAGTCTAATGGATCGATTGAATGTAATGAGGTTATATATATGAATGAGTATGCATGTAATTTATTTGGTTCATATTTATATCTTTTCATTTCTGCTCATGGATGTTATGGAATAAATGTAAATCCTTATGTATTTTCCTTTATGTTGTAGTTCTATCTTTTATCTCTAAGTACTCTCTATTTGGAATGAATACATTTTTCTAGAGGTCATTCTGAGCCCTATGATGATTGTATGTCTCATTTCCACCTTTATTCATTAAGTTCCTAACATAGATGATGGTTTCCCACTTAACTAACATAAAAGAGAGAATTGGTGCCTGTGCGTGCCTCAGGTGAGTGCCCAGCACCCGCTGGGTGATAGGTCGACGCACATGGGATTCCCATGTTCTTCTGGTGGGTGTAAAAATGACTACATTGCTATTATAATATCTCTACCTCTATGACCCACTACACCAAGGATTGTAAGCTAATTGACCATATCCATGATGCCATTGATCTTGATGTGTGCCAAACTAGACTTGCAAGCAGTTCTAAGGATGATGATCACTGATATAAAGGGCGTACAGATAGAGGAACATGTGGAAGGGTTTTTCACGAAGGATTTTGTGGTCACAGTAACCACCACAAAGGAAGAAGTGAGCTCCCACGTGGAACTTGTTACAACTTTGGGTCGATAAAACATTATAAACATGATTTTCCTTATCTGTTATAATGCTCATGGTGTAGAAAGAAACATAAGTACAAGGATTTCCCTGAGCTATTTGAACACATGAACCAACAACACCGGAAAGAAAAGGCCATTGGGATAGTAAGCATAAATAATGTCGGCCCATAGTGGATGCCAAGAGTGGCATGTGAGCCAGGATTAGAACTTG
Organism: Taxus chinensis; assembly: GCA_019776745.2. NCBI lineage: Eukaryota > Viridiplantae > Streptophyta > Pinopsida > Cupressales > Taxaceae > Taxus > Taxus chinensis. The sequence continues at coordinate 37,867,383 of CM034148.1, read as the reverse complement.
TATTAATGACGAAACAAGTGGAGGCTTCATGCGTGAGGGAGATTCCAAGGAAAATAACAGTAGTTACGAGAGAAGAAGTGGTACATGGAAAGTATCTAGACTGTTCTCATAAAAAATAATTATATCTAGAGACTATGGATGTGATTCAGAGTTTACAAGGAGAAATATAGTGTCGAAAGTAATAGTCAAGGAACTTAAACCAAAGGAAGAATATCGAGGCTCCGCAGAAGGATTTGGATGAGATCATGGAAGTATGCAAGATGTTAAGGAAAGATAATATCATTCCCTTTCTAGTAAAATGGTTATATGAGAAGGTACCACACATTGGTGAAGACCACGAGAGGTAAGTTGTAACACCTTGGACAAACTGTTATATTTCTCTTTGCATTACAAGCATTGGCATGTGATTTTCTTGAATGAGGTGTGTTCCCTTGATTGTCGAAAATCATGCTTGTTATGGATAAATCATTTCTTCTCTTGGATTCTTTAGAATGGAATGATATGGCTTTGAAGAATCCATTTTCACTTCTTATTGATAAGTTGCAATCTAAGTTTTAGAGTCACAAACTTATCTCTTTTACTAACTCATCCTTGGATCAATTTCAGTGATCCAAGGAATGTTTTAAATTTTCTTAACAAACTGAATGGTAAATTGTTGTTCATTAGTTGAGAGACATAGCGGACTAAACTTTGTATGTTACAAATTCTTTGGACTTGAGTGAATGTGTCTTCATTCAGTTGTATGTTTTTTCTTTAGTCTTTAAGATTGATCTCTGTAGGACATTATGGGCGTAAACAAAAATATTCTACTTCAAGACTATGAAGGGAATCAAAGTCCTAAAAATAAAGGAATATCCTAATGGCATCCTAAACTAGGTAATAGGGCCTACTTGCTAGCTACATCTACTTAATTAGGTTGTAATCTAACCTAAGCTTCTTATTCTATTTTCATTTGGAATGGTGTCCTAACCTAAGCTTTAGTGCTAAATGAATAAGGGAGAAAGTTTGCTAAGGTGATACTAGACTATTTTAACCTAATGTCTAATACTATATGGAAGTGAATTTAATCTAACCTAAAGTGGGTAATACCTATGGCAATGTTTTAAAACCTAAGAAAATTATTGTTAGACTAACCTAAGTTTTGGGGACATCTATCCTAAACTATTTAAAAGTAACCCAAGGGTCGCATGGCACTAAGGCAATGGTTCCAATGGATTTTATTTCATTTGATTGGGTTTAATGCAAGAGGTACTACTAGTTTGGAAAAGGCCAGTTAAATTTGCTGGAGGCTTATGTGGAGGCTTCACTAAAATTAGAATTTCATGTTAACTTGGAAATGGAATTCACCAGTTTTGAGAGGCGGTGGTAAGGAAAGATAAGCGAGAGATTTGGGATTAATGGCATTTATGGATCTTGGTTTTTATGTGAAACCTGTCTTGGAAACGGGAGGTGAGTTTGTGAGAGGTTGTTTGGTTTTGCATGCCTCACAAATTTTTCTTTGCATGGAGTTATTTGGTTCTTTGAACCAACAGTTTGACTTCTTCTTATTCTTGGCTATTTTTTGTTTCTCTAGTTTATTTTCGATCAAGAGAATGTATAGGAGGAATTGGAAGAAATGTTTTTTGGTTGTTGATCTGTCATGGAGAATAAAAAGAGTTGGAAGCTCAGCTGGAAGTCTCCTTTGAATTTGCAGAAGTACTATCATGCATGATAGGCCCTACCCATTAATATTTCTTTCTTTCTTCTAAGTGATTCATTAGAAAAACTCAGGTCTCATGAGATAAATATTTGCATGATATGTCTAGTTACCTACTTGCATGCTTTTTTTTGAATTTATGTGGTTTTTCAGATGTAAATCCATTGCTGGCAATGATAGTTTTTGGGAAACTTTCTCTATGTTAGTTTTTGGGAAACTTTCTCTGTGTTAGATGCAAATCCATTATATTGGGAGCTCTGTATTTCATTTTGAAACTTGTTTACAAGGCTGGTGTTGACTGAATGGGAACTCATTGCATTATTTTATTTATTCTGAACTATTATTTGTAGTCTTTTGTTTTGTTTGAGCCGGTACTGGAACTAGTATTGTTCAAAACTTTTGTTGAAACTCTGTGATCAACACTGTACTCATTTTAAGTACTTGTGTGAATTGAACTTGTAGTCGAATCGATGAGTTTTATTTTGTACATGTACTCTGAGCTGGAATTTTTATTCTTATTCAAGGATTTGAAAATTCTTGAACTCGTATTAGAGCATTGATGTTTATTTCTGAGCTTGTATTTAGGGCTTCATGTTTCGTTTTAGGCTTGTATTTCAACTTTGTGTTTGTCTGAGCCAGTATTAGAGACTTATGAAGTTCTGAACCTTTGTTCAAACCTTGTGTTTGACACTGTACTGGTATTCCATTATTGCATGTTTCGAACTTGTGTTGCAATTTATGTGTTTGATTCTATACTTGTATTCTGAGCTGGAGTTTTGTTGGTATTAAGAATTTGAAAAGCTTTAATCTCATTTATGGATTGTCTGCTCGAAAGTTTCTAGAGAGATGTGTTTGGTTTTGTTTTGAAGTAGACCTGGTAATCTCTTTTGAGATATTATTCTTGTAACTTCTTGTTGGAATGATTGTGGTACTTCTATATTTTAGACTGTATCACCTTCTTTGAACTTGAAAGGATGTGTGAATACAAAGTGTATCCTATTATTCTCTTCCCTGAATGAACCCGTGTCATGTTAAGGCTTGAATGTTATTTTAGAAGGATTAAAGGGACGAAATTATATCTTTATATGGGTTTAGATGATTTTTAGTTCGTTAGGAATAGTCGTTAAAAGTTTAGAGTTTATGGAAATGTAGTATTTACTCTCCTTCTTGTTATATATGTTAAAACAATTAATTTTCCTGTCATAATATCTTAACTAGAATTTGAGAGTCTTGTGGTGATTCTATTTTAGTCGAGTTGGAAGTAAGATTGGAACATCTCTTGACTTAAACATTGTTGGGGTTTCTTACTCTCTTCAGACCTTCTTATTGGGTTCTTGGGTTTTATTTGAAATTTGAATTTAAAACCTAGTATACTGAATTTTGTATGAAAGGATATATTTTATCTCTGTTCAATTATTTTTTTATTATTGTTCTTATGTTGATCAAGAACTACGTACTTCTTTGTATTGAGCTGTTGAATCCTTGTAATGGGATTTGAGTTCTTAAGTTCGTGATTACTTCTAAACTTGTACATATTTTATTGTTTGAGGATTTCTACTCCTTGATGGATTCATTGAACGAATCTCCAAGTTTTGTAGAGAATGGAACATGTTCTTTTGGGGACAATATACTATTTAGGGACTATACTATGAATTATTCTGAGATTTGAATTGAACTTTAACTTGGTGAATGGAAATAGGTAATCCAGTTTGTAATGGAAAATTAGAAGTCTTATTTCTTTAACTTTATGTTCGGTTTTGTGTCCTCTTTTGGGAACTGGGTAAAGAATTTCTAAGTTTGAAATAGATAAGGGAATTCATTTCATAGTATAAATGAAATGAATTTAGGATTGGACCTTTTCTAATGGATGTCCCTTCTTACTATTGTTTTGGTAAGTTCATTTGATTGAACTTTTCTATTTTTGATCTTCTTCTAAGATGGAAAATTTATTATGGACCGTTTGGTTTCAGATCTTTGAATTATATCATCTAACATATGGGAGTTAGTTTTGACTTACAGGGGAACTATTTTGACTCTCTACCCTACTTGGATTGATTTAGGATTCATGTTAGATGCTTTCCCTTAATGTTGAATACTTGTATAATTATCTTTGATCTAAGGCAGATTCATGTGTTCCAAACCTGTATTTGTCTTTCAGATGACTAGTGTATGAGGAATAGTATGTATTGATTCTTCTTATTTTTCTATATAGAAAGATGAAGCATTCTAATATGAACTATGTTGTAATTAACTTCTTTTTCTGATTAGTAAAGATAAATGTGTAATTATATTCTTATAGGAATATGAAACAATGGGATGAAAAGACCTGTTAATTGTTTTAAAGTAAATGATAGGATCAATTAAACCTTGTGATATAATTCTGATGTTGCGGGTTATATTATGTTCTTTTCTTACAAGAGGATTCAAACTCTTTAATGTATTTCTGTTAGATGTTATTACTTATGATTATTTCTATGATATATTAATTGTTTCATTAAAGCAGAGTTGTTTTAATGGAACAATTAGTGGAATGCACTTGACTTTAATGGTTAGTGCTTATCATGCTCAGTTCATTGATCTGACCCGTGCTAGTAATTTTTGTAGATGGACATCGTAAGTGATAAAATAAGACAAATTTTTTTATGATGCATTGGCTTATTTAATTCAGGATCTTATGAAAAGAGTTTGGAATAATTCTTGAGTTGTATTGGAAAATAAAAAGTGATGTTCTTTTAAGATCTTAATTTTGATTGACATGCAGAATGTTTGAATTGCATAGTCTTGAAAATGTATATTTATAATCATGAATTGAAAGGTTTTGTGTTGAACTCCCATTTGTGATGTGAATAATTTTGTACTTGTATGATAGAAATAATAGTGATATCTTTGTGGTACTCTTTATACCTTTTGTATCCTATTGTTGTTTTAAGATAATGAGTTGGATTAAGAAGATGTATAATCTCCCTAATATTAATGAAACTATTAAATTTCAAAAGATGTCCTTCTCTAACTACACAACTATAGTTTAATAATGAAATATGCTTGGTACATATAATTAAACTTTATAAGTAACCAACGATAAAAAGGTTATGTTAAACCTAACATCTAACCATGTAGAGGAAGACTCTTCCTCTCTCATGGAATGAAAGATAAAAGGAATAGTGGTTATGATCTTTAATCTTTATACTAAGTTTATAAAGTAAACCCTAGCTGAATCTAGATGGATGGCGCGCCTAATTCAGATGACTAGGATTACATTAAGAATTAAACATTTGATGTTTGGTGTCCTATTTTTGGGATAATTGCTTGTTATGCCACGTTAACGAATAACAATGCAAACATGAATTAATGAAGTTCTCCATATCTAATCAGGATAATGTTGGATAAAGAACTTAAGGAATGTTGGAATTAGGGTTAGGCATGGTTGTTGTAATCTAAATCTTAATCCAAATCAACTATGATTAATGACCACTAAGGGGGTATGTACTTCTTGATGAATCAGTTCTAACAGATGTGGACACATGCCAACTACAAGACTATATCCTCGAGAAGTATTTGGACTTCTCAAGGATACAATGTTGTAGTTGACATGTGGCAACACCCTTATGTATTTGTTCATATAGATCTACACACATATGGACTTGAACTTAGTTTCTCTCTAGGTCAAGTTAGTAGCATGTTCGGGATAGGTAGTTGTCTTCTATGACTCAGGGTACCTTGTCACATTTGAATGACTTAGGTCAGCCGAGTATGCCCATATAACCCAAGTCATCATGAGAATATTCCTATAACAAACTATGATGCTTATTGGGGCTAGGGTCAATCCTTGGGCAAGTGGACTGACTGTAGTCAGTAAAGACCATTCTAGATAACAGAGGAGTGAGGTGAAGGACGTATTCTGGAATGACGAGTATGTCATCTAGGAATAGTAACATGAATAGTATGTTGAAAATATTTGGCCAAAGTATCACAAGTTGCTGGTTGTGTTGTCCTATGTCACGTAGTTTAAAGTAACATGATGTTAGAAGAATATTGGTAACAAATATTTAGATAGGTTCTTTAAACAGATCACTCAGTACCTGGAATAGGGTAGGAGAACCAAGTATATGTAGTATAAATAAATTATTCTATACTTTAAGTTAACATGATAGATCGGTTGGTAACCGAGTCATGAAACGAGAGATTGGTAGTATACCAAGTCATTATAGCTGCATATGGTTATCTGTTATGAGATTGATTGGCATAGAATGTGTTTTCTAAATGATGTTTTTATTTAAAATAGAGAACATTATGTTTCAAAACAAAAAAGTTCCCTTGTTTCTAAAGTCATAAAATGGGAATGTTACATCTTGGTATCAGAGTTGAAGGTTGCAGCTCTTGGACCTATTGTTTCCATAATCTGATGAAACTTAAATTTTCTTATTAACAGAAAATGGTTATAACAAGAGGAAATGTTGAAAATAATCCTCCACCTGATGAAGGAGTAGCAAATTCCCAAAACCTTGATGAGATCCTTGCTTCCTTGTTAGACACAAGAGATCATTTGGTTGTACTTGAATAACAACTAATAGGTAATGAGGAGGAAGAAGATGCTAGTAATAATAAAAAAGCCACCTCCTAAGGAAAATACCAATTTAGGTGTTGATAATAACAGTGTGAACATACCTAATCAGTCTGAGAACAAAAAGGCTAGGCTAGCAGCTGAACTCACTAATGATATAAAAATGATAAGTCAACCCAAGTTTGATGGCACCACATTAGGAGATGGATCTGAGAATTGGCTTAGCGAAATAGAGAAATAATTTATAATAAGGAATTTATGAGAAGAAACAAAGGCTATATGGGGAGCATATTAGCTTTCCCATGAGGCATCTTCATGGTGGGACAATTGTAAGGATGAGTTAAACATTGATGAAACTAATATCATCTGGGATAAATGTAAAGGTTACTTTAGGAAACGTTGGCTGCTGCAACTTTACTATGATCAAAAGATGACTGAATTCAAGAACTTATCTCAAGGAAAGCTAACTATAACTGAGTATTGGGAGTGGTTTACTAAACTCCTTAATTATGTACCTCAGTACCAAATTGACGAGAAGTTCAGGATATAGACATTCATCATGGGATTGAATCCCGTCATAGGAGGAGAGGTGGATGTTTACATCCCAACCACGATGGAAGGGGTGGTTGAAAAGGCTATAAGGAAAGAAGAGAAGTTGAAGGTAATTTCTGCTCATAAGTAGGAAGTAAGGAAGAAAATTACCAACTCCTCTTCATCATCTCTTGTACCTAAGAAAGGACCAAGGAATAAATTCGGAATGAAAATTAAGTTTTCATCCGATACTAATAAGAAAGCAGCAACAAACAAGTTTGTTGGTAATGCATGGAACAAATTTGTCAAGAACAATAATAACAGACAAAAGTTCTATAGAGGTCAAAATGATAACTCGAAGGTTGGAAATAAATCTGAGCCAAGAAAGGGACCTATAGGAGGGTATTATAACTATGGAAAAGATCATTACGCAAATCAATTCCCTTTGAAAAAGGAAAATCGTAATCAATAGCACAAGATACACGCTGCAGTAGCTGATAAGTAGGCTGAAAAATAGGACACACCCATAGAGGTTTCGGGTAAGTTATTTGGTTTACCTATAACTATTATTTTTGATACCAGAGCTACTAAATGTTTTATTTCTATTAAATTAGCATCAAAAATAAAAATAAAAGTTGGAAACATGGATAAAACATGGATTGTACATTATGGAAACAATGTTGTTCATACAATTAGTATGTGTCTTTTTGGAGCAGTCCTTGACCTACCGAATTTTTCCACTGAATTCAATCTTTATGTTACACTTTTGGGGTCTTATGATGTAATCATAGGTGTTAATTGGTTAGTATAACATAAGGCTAAAGTGGAATGTTTTGAAAAACACATTAGTTGTTTAGATGACCTATAGAAAATAACAGAGATTCAAGGTGTAAAGCATGAGATTTTTGTTAGAAAATTGTCAGCTATGCAACTTAAAAAGGTGAAAAATAAAGGTTGTGCCTTATATGCAGTAAAGATTGCAGAAACAGCTGAAGAGAGCAACGATGTCATGGAATGATATCTACTGTTACGAAACTTTAATGACGTGTTTTTGGATGAATTACTAGGTCTTCCACCCAAAAGGGAGTTTGACTTCATAATAGAGATCAAGCTTGGAACTGAGCCTATTTCTAAGGCACCGTACCCAATGAATACTATAGAATTACTAGAGGTTAAGGCTCAATTGCAAGAAATTTTTTCTAAAGGTTTGATTAGACCAAATGTTTGACCTTGAAGAGCACTAGTAATTTTTGTGAAAAAGAAAGATGGAACACTTAGATTGTGCATTAATTACAGAATGTTAAAAAAAGTAATAATCAAGAATAGATGATCTATTTGATCAAATGTGTGGAGCATCGGTATATTCTAAGATAGATCTATAATATGGATATCATCAGTTATGGATTAAGGATGAGGACATTCATAAAATAGCTTTCAGAACAAGGTATGGACATTACGAGTTCACGGTTTTACCTTTTGGATTAACAAATGCACCTACAACATTTATGAATTTAATGAATAATATCTTTCAAGAATACTTGGACAAATTTGTGCTCATATTCTTGGATGACATTCTCATATATTCTAAAAGTATTGAGGAATACCATGAGCATTTGGAGATGGTTTTAGAAATTTTGAGAAAGAGATGGTTATATGGTAAGCTATCTAAATGTTATTTCTATGACACAGAAGTGCACTATTTGGGACATGTAATCAATAAGAATGGAATTGTTTTAGATCATTCTAAAATTTTAGTTATAATAGAGTGGCCTACACAAAAGAATGTACATGAAGTTAGAAGCTTCATGGGGCTTGCTGGTTACTATAGAAAATCTGTAAAAGATTTTTCTAAGGTGGCTAAACCAATAAATACTTACAGAAGAAGGATAAGAAATTTGTTTGGAGTGATAAATGTGAAATTTCATTCAAAACCTTGAAGGAATAGTTAACTTCAACACCTATTCTAGCAGTACCATATCCTAATGGAGACTTTATGGTAGTAACAGATGCATCTAGTGAAGGTCTAGGAGGTATTTTGTTACAAAATGATCATGTTATAGCTTACAAAAGTAGAAAAATAAAGTTACATGAGTTGAATTAGGCTCCACATGATTTAGAGCTTGCTGCCATTGTTCATGTACTACAATTTTGGAGGCATTACCTGCTTGGTAAACCTTTTGAATTGAAAATTGATCATCTTGGGCTGAAGTATATTTTCACTTAGCCAAATCTAAATGGAAGACACCGAAGATGGTTATAGTTTTTATCTCAATATGATTTTGACATCAATTATATCAAGGGTAAAGAAAACAAAATGATTGACACTCTAAGTATTAGGAAGTACATTTCTACTCTTATAAAATTGAGAACTCAGTTTAAGGATGAAGTAAAAAGTATTATGGAATCTGATTCTTACTTTCAGCAAGTAAAGACAACACTTGTTACAGATCCAAATGATTTGAGGTATAAAGGTTTTACTTTGATACCGAAGGAATCTTAAGATTTGAAAACAAAGTTTACATACCTTCTCTAAATGATTTGTGAAAGAAATTGTTAACATAATTTCATAATCCACCTTTTTCTAGACACCCTAGTATGTGACATTCCCATTTTAGGACTTTAGAAACAAGGGAATTTATTTTTTTAAATAAATGTTCTCTGTTCTAAATAATACATCATTTAGAACACACATTCTATGCCAATCAATCTTATAACAGATAACCATATACAACTGTAATGACTCGGTATCTTCCGATCTCTCATTTCATGACTCGGTTTCAATCCAATCTCTCATGCTAATTTGAACACATAGTGTATACTATGTATACTTGGTTACTTACCCTATTCCACGTTTCAAGTGATCTATTTAAAGAACCTATCTGAATTTTTATTATCAATATTCATCCGACATCACGTTCTACTAAACTAGGTGATATAGGACAACGCAACCAGCAGCTTGCGATACTTTGGCCAAAGATTTTCAACATACTATCTATGTGATTATTCCTAGATGGCATACACGTCAATGGAATACATCCTTCACCTCACTCTTCTGTTATCTAGAATGGTCTTTACTGACTTATGTCAGTCCACTTGTCCAATGTTTTATCCTAACCAAGATTAGTGACATGATTTAGTATATTAGATAATTCATGTTAACTAAGGGTACTTAGATATATTCAATCGACCTAATTTGATTGAATGTTCCTACTTACCCCTAGATAGTGGGAGTCATCCCCTATACTAGATCATATTTCTAATTCAGCCTAGAAGGAAACCAAGACATGTCCCCAACATATGTAGATCTGGATGGTCAAATGCAGAAGGGTGTTGCCACATGTCAACTGCAGTACTGTATCTTTGAGAAGACCTTAGTCTTCTCGAAGGTACAGTTCTGTAGTTGGCATGTGCCAACATCCGCTAGATCTACCTCATCAAGATGTACACACTTCAAGGATAACGTTAACATTTAGTTAATTAGTGGATTAAGATTCATTTTACATATCTTTGCAAAACGTTATAATCCAAACTCCTTAAGTTATTTTCCAAAATATGATTCAATTAATCATTAAATAACTTAACTTAAGATTGCTTTTTAAGTTCATTTAATTGGCTTAACAAGTAGTTAACCAAAAATAGGACATCAACATCATAAGTTCCATTTAAATGCAACTTATCCATTCAAGGAGGTGTAGTAACCACATAGGTTTAACTAAGTAGACTTCATTGAAATGAAGTTCTAATGAATTAACAATCATATCACCTTTCCTTTTTGTTTACATTCTTCTGAGAGAGGAAGAGTCTTCCTCTTCGTGATTAAATATTAGTATTTATCACCCTTATTATCTTTTACAATTTCTATAGTTTTACTGCATGTTTATTACACATCACATTACCATGTTAAATTGTTTAGATAAAGAACATCATATTCTACAACTTATCAAGTTGTATCTTAATTAGGGAGTTTGAACTAAATTCCCTTATCCAACTTATCAAAAGATATCCAATTAAGTATATAAATAATATGAATAATATCAACAAGATAGAATTCCATCTCTTTCATAAAGGTACAAGATAGTTTACACAACCTAATGCAAGTAAGTTTCCAACTTTCAATTCATCTTTGTAAACTTATATAATTACAATACTATGCATTTTAGGCATACTGCCAATACAACAACCTTCCTTCAACAAGAATACAAATTCTCTTTTTTAAATACAACTCAAGAAAGAAATGAGAATTCTTCACAAGAATCAAACTTAAATCAGCCAATGTATCATATAAGTTTTGCCTTCTTTTTACCACTTACAAAATCCATCTGCAAAAATTGCTAGCATGGGTCAGTTCAAAGAACTGAGCATGATAAGTACCAAACATTAAAACTAAATTCTTTCCACTAATTGTTCCATTAAAACAACTCTGCTTTAATGAAACAATTAACATATCATACACAAAAGCATAAGTAATAACAATCAGAAAAGAAGTGCATTAGTAAAACTGAATTCACCTTTTAAGAGAAGGACATAATATATTCTACAACATCTGCCTTACCAATTAAATTTTAATTGAACCTATCAATTATCTTTTAAACAAAAATAGATCATCATATCATTATTCCTGATTCTATCATCTTAGAACACAACATTTATCTTCACCAAAGACAAAATAAGTGTTTACATTTCATGTTCCACAAAACTGGAACATCTAATCTCTTCCTACATTACTTCTTCAAATGAAATAAATAAGGAAGACCAAACAAATATAAAATCTCCATTTCACGAAAGTCAATTATTTCATTTCATTGTACTTAATAAACAAATTCCCTTTCTAATCCAAACAACTTAGTTCCTACACTAGTTTCCAGAAAAGAGAGAACAAGATCATTTCCAAGTAAGAAGAAGACATACTACAAGTCCCTTTTGCATTCCTTATTATATAGAAGCATAAGTTTCATATTTCAGTTCAGAATAATATAAACAGAAAAGTACAGAAACAACACACTGCCCCTAAGGATTCACAACTTCCTTTCTTATTTTAAAAGACGGTAATAACTTAACGAACCCAATAAGAGTAGAGAACTAAAATAGATAAACAAAAAATTCAGAAGTGCCTAAGAGCTCAACAAAGACTGAAACTGCCTTATAACATTTCAACATCTTATTACATAAGCAAGCAGGTCTTGGTTCCAAGAAGGACAATAATCCAAACAACTTTCACCGTTTCATGTTTCCAAAAATGGAGACCTTGCTCCAAAAAAACACAACCCACGATGCAATTTTCTTCAAAACAGTGAAGAAAATACTATCTCCAAATTAAAAACTATTTCCAAAATCGAAGAACGAACAGTCTCAAAGAAGAACGAACCGTTCATTAACAAGATGTTTCTTGATAAGATCTCGAAGAGATCTTCATAACATTTTAGACAAACCAATCTCCCAGATCTCTTTAAGTAGTTCGAGTTTAAAAACAGAGTTCTGAACTAAAACATTTAAGCAGGTATAAGGAGAATCCCAATTCCACATCAAAACTAAATCAAACATATTGATAAAAAAAACTAGTTCAGAACTCAAAGTTCAAAACCCAAATCACCATATTGAACACAAATTTCTCATACTGGTTCAAGACTACACAAGTGATTAATCATGGTTTCAGGGTAACAACTAGTTCCCATTCTAGTTTACATCCCAAAATGAAGGATACTCGAACCAGTTCAAAAATGAAACATGAGCATCAAACAAGAATTCAGAACCATACGAGGAACGATATATGAGTACAATATAATATTTAACTCCCCTGAATAGTCCATAATAGCACAAGAAAATAAGATACGAGTACAGAGCCACGTACATACCTCAACAACAGTCCCGAGTTACCCACTATCCCATTCCTTAGTTTAGAGCAACAAGAACTACAGTGCAAGCTTTTATCAACACGAAATCCGAATAAAACACGAGCCCAAAACAAGCTCAATGAAACACAGGTTTCAAATACAGGTTAAAGTGAAATGCAGGCTCCACACAAGCTATAGCTCAAATGAACATGAGCTTCAAATACAATTTCAAGCCCCGAACTAAAACACGAACTCCAAACAAGATCAGACAAAACCCTTATTTCCATTAAAGTTCATAACATCAAGAGACTACAGTACTAGCTCTTATCCGACACGAAACCGATTACAACTTATTCAAACATGAGCCCATTACAACTCATAGAAACATGAGTTTAATACAAGCTTAATCCCAACATGGCCGAATACAAGCTAAAACAAAACCATAGTTTCATTACAAGCTACGGCTCAACACGAGCTTCAAATACAAACTAAATCTCAACATGGTACATGAATTCGAGCTTCAAACAAGAACAGACAGAACCCAGATTTCAATAAAGTTCCCGGTCATGACATAAATAAAGCAACGAAGGTCTGTTCCACTCAACACCTCATATTCTAGTTCCAAAAGACAAGCAGAGCTACAAAATCGAGATTCTCATGCATGATTCACTAATATCTTACACAAAAGAAGTTTCCAAACTTATCATTATTTGCAGTGGGTTTCATACCCAGATTTCACCAAATATCAGAACCCAGGCAAGAAAATAACCAGTTAAAACATAGGCAAGTCAAGAATCTCATTTAAGCAGAGTTCATTTAAAGAAACATTTCAAAGAAAGCAAGAAATCTTAATGGTTAGAGCCTATCATGCCTGATAGCGCTTCTGCCAAATCGAAGGAGCTTCCAAGATGAGCTTCCAACTTCCTTTCTCTTCCACGCAAGATCAAATAGCAAACAACTTTCCTCAGAATGCCTCTTATATTTTCCCATGATCGAAAATAGATCAGAAGAGCCAAAAATAGCAACAAAGTGCAAGTCGAACTGCTGGTTTGAAGAACCAATTTTCCCCATGCAAATAAAAATCTGGAGAGAGTGTGAAAATAAACAACTTCCCCAAAATCCAACTTCCAAGTTTCCAAGGCTGTTTGAGTGCCTAAACTGAGGCCATTTAATTTCATTAAATGCAATTTTCCTGCTTATCCTTATTTACCACCGCATTCCAAATCTGGCGATCACCAAAACAAACTTAACATGCATTTCCAAGTTTATTGGAGCTTCCACTTAACATTCTTCCAATGCCAACTAGCCCCTGCCAAAACTGGTAGTCCTTGAGCATTAAAAACCTTATCACCAAATAAATGCCCCTTTGGAACCGTCACCCAGGACATGCGACCATAGGCCCCTTTGCATATAGTTTAGGATAGGTCATTTTAAAAAATTAGGTTAGTTTAATTTCCAACTTTATAGTTTTAGGAATTTAATTAGATTAATTCTCAATTATATAGTTTTAGGAAATAGGTTAGATTAATTTCATAACCATATATAATTAGGCATTAGATTAATTTAATTAGTCTATCAACCTTAGGAATTCCATATTAAATTTATTTAGCACAAAGGCTTAGGTTAGGATAGAATCCATTTAAATAACACAACTGAGAAGTAAATAATCTTACCCAACTTAGGATTCTGAATCCTTCTTTAGTCGTGAAATGATTGTATTTCATTTACGCCCAAATTTCTTGCCAAGATCGATCTCCAAAGACCCAAGCATAACCAGAAAACTGAATTGAAACATGTTCACACATGGTTAAAGAACTTGTAACAAAAAATTTCAATCCATTATGTTCCTTAAATTATTGAATTTCAATTTACCATTCATTCAACAAAGAAGATTTTAAAACACTCCTTGGATCAATGGAATTGATCCAAGGATGAGTCAGATTAAGAGTTAGGTTTGCAACTCCTAAACTAGATTGCAACTTACCTATAAGAAGTAAAAAATAAATGGATTCAAAGAAGCCATTTTATTTCAGTCAATTGATCTAAAGAATAGAAATGATTTATCCATTTCAAGCATGATTTCCTATAATCAAAAGAACACATCTTTATAAGGAGAAATCACATGTCAACACTTGAAATGCAAAGGAGGAATATAACAACTGACAAGGGTGTTACATGCTTCCCTCCTAAAAGAATCATCGTCCCGATGATTACCTTGCTTTAACAATTAATATCAAGGATAACCAATTCATTCACTTTTCTTTTCATATGAAAAAAACATATCAGAATCTTATAGTTCCAGAAATCAGTGTTCACATAGTTGTTTATTCAAAAGAATTAAATAGTTATCTGCCCAAAACTGGTAGATTTATTGACATAAATGTATAAAATTTCAAATTTTATCAGTTTGTAGAATTAAGTATGTTCAAATAAGAATGGAAAAGAAGTTTTCATATCCTCTAAGTTTTCCCAGGTTGCACTTTCCTCATTAAACTGGTCCCACTGGACCTTACATTGCCTCAGTTCATGATTTCTTAAATGCAACTGATGAGTTTCCAGCACTCGTAACAGTTTAACCATGATTATTATTGGGTCTTGGACCTGTAAGGAATTCCAATTTAACACATGTGATAAATCTGAAATGTATTTCTTAAGCAAAGAAATATGGAAAACATCATGCATTCATGATAAAGCAGGAGGTAATGCTAAACGATAAGCTACTGGGTTGATAACTTCCACAATTTCAAAAGGTCCCACATAGCGAGGTGATAACTTGGCAGCCTTGCCAAAAGTTATTGAACTCTTTTTCAGTTTTACTCAAAGAAAGACCTTCTCACCAAGCTCAAACTTCCTATCAACCTGCTTCAAGTCAGCATAACTCTTTTTTCTATCTACTACTTCTTTCAAGCGTCCACGAATCATTTTAACTTGTTGTTCCATTTCCATAAGGATTTCAGGTCCAATTACTTCTCTATCCTCAATGTTGTCCCAACTGACGGGAGTTCTGCATTTCCTTCCGTATAGTGCCTCGAAAGGTGCCATCTTAAGAGAGGCGTGATATGTATTATTGTAAGCAAATTCAACTAGTGGAAGATACTCTTCCCACTTATACTGTTGATCCATACAATACATGCATAACATATCTTCTAAAACTTGATTCACTCTTTTATTTTGTCCATCCGTTTGTGGATGATACATAGAAATAAAATTCAGTTTAGTTCCTAGAGCTACATTAAGTGTTTGCCAAAACCTTGATGTCATTCTAGGATGATCTATCAGATATGATTAACTCAGGTACTACATGTAATCTGAAAATGTCATGTACGAACCATCCAAAATAGGAGAATCATCTTTCAGATTTCATAAAATGTAAGTTTATCAACAACTACTAAAATTTGTCCAAAATCTTAAGAGAGGCGTGATATGTATTATTCAAAGAAAATTAAACTAGTGGAAGATCACTTATACTTGATCCAGCATAACATATCTTCTAAAACCTGATTGACTCTTTCAGTCTGTCCATCCGTTTCTGGATGATACACAGAACTGGAATTTAGCTTAGTTCCTAGAGCTGCATTAAGTGTTTCCCAAAACCTTGACATCATTCTAGGATCTCTATCAGATATGATTAACTCAGGTACTACATGTAATCTGAAAATGTCATGTACGAACCTTTTTGCCAAAACAGGAGAATCATCTATCAAATTTCTAGCAATAAAATGTGCTACTTTCATCAATTTATCAACAACTACTAAAATAACATCATGTTTGTTTCTTTTCACAGGCGCACCTTGTACAAAATCCATGCTTATTACTTGGCATTTGTACTACAGAATGCTATGCGGATATAATAAGCCGGCTGGGTGCATGTGTTCAACTTTAACACATTGACATTCCAAGCAATGCTTTACAAACTCAATAACATCCTTTTTCATTCCTTTCTAGAAATATTGTTGTTTTATATCAGTGAGCATTTTTGTGATGCCAGGATGCCCAAAAAAAGGTGAGCTGTGAAATTCAACTCGTAATTTCTTTCTCAATTTGTTAAGCGAAGGTATGTATACTCTTGTTTTCAAACCGTAATATTCCTTCATTATCAAAGTGAAAACCTTTATACCTTATGTCTTTTGGATCTACAGCAAGTGTTGTTTTAACTTACTGAAAATAAGAATAAAATTCCATAACATCTTTTACTTCATCCTTAAACTGAGTTCTTAATGTTATAAGAGCAGAAATGTGCTTCCTATGACTTAGAACATCAGCAAGTCTATTTTCCTTACCTTTTATGTAGCTTATGTCAAAATCATGTTGAGACAAAAACTCTAACCATCTACGTTGTCTTGCATTCATATTTGGTTGAGTGAAAATATACTTCAACCCTAGATGATCAGATTTCAATTCAAAAGGTTTACCAAGCAGATAATGTCTTCATACATGAAGTGCATGAACAATGACAGCAAGCTCTAAATTATGTGAAGCATAATTCAACTCATGTAACTTAAGTTTTCTACTTTCATAAGCTATGACATGATCTTTTTGTACTAATATTCCTTAGAGACCTTCACTAGAAGCATCCATCACAATTGTAAAATCCCCATTAGGATCAGGTACAAACAGTGTTGGTATCTAGATTTAATCTCCTTCAAAACTTGAACACCATCATGAATTTTCACAGCACACTCAAGGATAGATAGATGTTTTGTATGTCGTTTGTAGCTGGGGAAGCACACCTATCTGCTTTGAACTCTCCTTGCCATTCAAGAATTGAGGGATTGGATATCACCTTCAAGAGGGTCTTGGATGTAACCCTCACTATTTTAGGTTATGTCTAATCAACCAAGGAGAGAGAACCTGTATTACATCTTTTCTATGGTAAGGAGATGGATTTTTTTTTGTTCTCAATCTAATTCATGAGAAGCTATGTGTATCTGAACAAGAAATTTGTGTCTTCCAGTTGATGTTGTGCTTAGAACTCTGTGTCTATTGCATTTATGTCAAGTGTTTATATATGCACAGTTTAAATCTTGTCACTTTACCAAGCATAAGTAAGATACCATTCTGCAATCTATATGTCTGAAAGTGCTCTTCTCTTTATCTTCTAAATTCTGATTCATTTGTTTCCTCTTTCTCTGTATTGAAAATCTTTCTGATGAGATGAAGACATCTAAAGCATCAAAATCCTCATTGAAATATTGACAGTTTGTACATTTGTAAATAAGAAGATTTGTTTATTCGTTATGTGTTCAATAAGGAAACCTCTCCCACAAAGAGGAGGAACTACTGTCCCCTAATTGTTGTTTATTCTCAAGATTAAATTCAACAACCATATAACATTGAATAGATGTATCAACACTATGTTTATAATCATGAATGTTATTTATGGATTATGTTGTGTTGAGTGAGATAACGTACTGTATTGGTATCATGGGGGAAATGGACATTTAATTTTAGGGGTGATTTATAGGTGTTGGTATCCAGATTTAATCTCCTTCACAACTTGAACAACATCATGAATTTGCACAAGACACTCAAGGATGGATAGATGTTTTGTATGTCGTTTGTAGCCGGGGGAAGCACACCTATCTGCTTTGAACTCTCCTTGCCATTCAAAAGGGATTGGATTTTAATGTCTTGGATGTAAAAGCACTAAATTTCTAATCAATAGAGAAGAAGTTTCATCTTTTCTTGTGCTCTATTTTTTTTTGTTCTCAATCTAATTCATGAGAAGCTATGTGTATCTGAACAAGAAATTTGTGTCTTCCAGTTGATTTTGTTCTTAGAACTTTGTGTCCATTGCATATATGTCAAGTGTTTATATATGCACAGTTTAAATCTTGTCACTTTACCAAGCATAAGTAAGGTACCATTTTGCAAACTATGTGTCTGAAAGTGCTCTTCTCTTTATCTTCTAAATTTTGGTTCTTTTGTTTCCTCTTTCTCTGTATTGAAAATCTATGAGATGAAGACATCTAAAGCATCAAAATCCTCATTGAAATATTAATATTTTGTACATTTATAAATAAGAAGATTTGTTTATTCGTTATGTGTTCAATAAGGAAACCTCTCCCACAAAGAGGAGGAACTACTGTCCCCTAATTGTTGTTTATTCTCAAGATTAAATTCAACAACCATATAACATTGAATAGATGTATCAACACTATGTTTATAATCATGAATGTTATTTATGGATTATGTTGTGTTGAGTGAGATAACGTACTGTATTGGTATCATGGGGGGAAATGGACATTTAATTTTAGGGGTGATTTATAGGTGTTGGTATCCAGATTTAATCTCCTTCACAACTTGAACAACATCATGAATTTGCACAAGACACTCAAGGATGGATAGATGTTTTGTATGTCGTTTGTAGCCGGGGAAGCACACCTATCTGCTTTGAACTCTCCTTGCCATTCAAAAGGGATTGGATTTTAATGTCTTGGATGTAAAAGCACTAAATTTCTAATCAATAGAGAAGAAGTTTCATCTTTTCTTGTGCTCTATTTTTTTTTGTTCTCAATCTAATTCATGAGAAGCTATGTGTATCTGAACAAGAAATTTGTGTCTTCCAGTTGATGTTGTGCTTAGAACTCTGTGTCTATTGCATTTATGTCAAGTGTTTATATATGCACAGTTTAAATCTTGTCACTTTACCAAGCATAAGTAAGATACCATTCTGCAATCTATATGTCTGAAAGTGCTCTTCTCTTTATCTTCTAAATTCTGATTCATTTGTTTCCTCTTTCTCTGTATTGAAAATCTATGAGATGAAGACATCTAAAGCATCAAAATCCTCATTGAAATATTGACAGTTTGTACATTTGTAAATAAGAAGATTTGTTTATTCGTTATGTGTTCAATAAGGAAACCTCTCCCACAAAGAGGAGGAACTACTGTCCCCTAATTGTTGTTTATTCTCAAGATTAAATTCAACAACCATATAACATTGAATAGATGTATCAACACTATGTTTTATAATCATGAATGTTATTTATGGATTATGTTGTGTTGAGTGAGATAACGTACTGTATTGGTATCATGGGGGAAATGGACATTTAATTTTTAGGGGTGATTTATAAGGTGTTGGTATCCAGATTTAATCTCCTTCACAACTTGAACAACATCATGAATTTGCACAAGACACTCAAGGATGGATAGATGTTTTGTATGTCGTTTGTAGCCGGGGGAAGCACACCTATCTGCTTTGAACTCTCCTTGCCATTCAAAAGGGATTGGATTTTAATGTCTTGGATGTAAAAGCACTAAATTTCTAATCAATAGAGAAGAAGTTTCATCTTTTCTTGTGCTCTATTTTTTTTTGTTCTCAATCTAATTCATGAGAAGCTATGTGTATCTGAACAAGAAATTTGTGTCTTCCAGTTGATGTTGTGCTTAGAACTCTGTGTCTATTGCATTTATGTCAAGTGTTTATATATGCACAGTTTAAATCTTGTCACTTTACCAAGCATAAGTAAGATACCATTCTGCAATCTATATGTCTGAAAGTGCTCTTCTCTTTATCTTCTAAATTCTGATTCATTTGTTTCCTCTTTCTCTGTATTGAAAATCTATGAGATGAAGACATCTAAAGCATCAAAATCCTCATTGAAATATTGACAGTTTGTACATTTGTAAATAAGAAGATTTGTTTATTCGTTATGTGTTCAATAAGGAAACCTCTCCCACAAAGAGGAGGAACTACTGTCCCCTAATTGTTGTTTATTCTCAAGATTAAATTCAACAACCATATAACATTGAATAGATGTATCAACAATGTTTATAATCATGAATGTTATTTATGGATTATGTTGTGTTGAGTGAGATAACGTACTGTATTGGTATCATGGGGGAAATGGACATTTAATTTTAGGGGTGATTTATAGGTGTTGGTATCCAGATTTAATCTCCTTCACAACTTGAACAACATCATGAATTTGCACAAGACACTCAAGGATGGATAGATGTTTTGTATGTCGTTTGTAGCCGGGGAAGCACACCTATCTGCTTTGAACTCTCCTTGCCATTCAAAAGGGATTGGATTTTAATGTCTTGGATGTAAAAGCACTAAATTTCTAATCAATAGAGAAGAAGTTTCATCTTTTCTTGTGCTCTATTTTTTTTTGTTCTCAATCTAATTCATGAGAAGCTATGTGTATCTGAACAAGAAATTTGTGTCTTCCAGTTGATGTTGTGCTTAGAACTCTGTGTCTATTGCATTTATGTCAAGTGTTTATATATGCACAGTTTAAACTTGTCACTTTACCAAGCATAAGTAAGATACCATTCTGCAATCTATATGTCTGAAAGTGCTCTTCTCTTTATCTTCTAAATTCTGATTCATTTGTTTCCTCTTTCTCTGTATTGAAAATCTATGAGATGAAGACATCTAAAGCATCAAAATCCTCATTGAAATATTGACAGTTTGTACATTTGTAAATAAGAAGATTTGTTTATTCGTTATGTGTTCAATAAGGAAACCTCTCCCACAAAGAGGAGGAACTACTGTCCCCTAATTGTTGTTTATTCTCAAGATTAAATTCAACAACCATATAACATTGAATAGATGTATCAACACTATGTTTATAATCATGAATGTTATTTATGGATTATGTTGTGTTGAGTGAGATAACGTACTGTATTGGTATCATGGGGGAAATGGACATTTAATTTTAGGGGTGATTTATAGGTGTTGGTATCCAGATTTAATCTCCTTCACAACTTGAACAACATCATGAATTTGCACAAGACACTCAAGGATGGATAGATGTTTTGTATGTCGTTTGTAGCCGGGGAAGCACACCTATCTGCTTTGAACTCTCCTTGCCATTCAAAAGGGATTGGATTTTAATGTCTTGGATGTAAAAGCACTAAATTTCTAATCAATAGAGAAGAAGTTTCATCTTTTCTTGTGCTCTATTTTTTTTTGTTCTCAATCTAATTCATGAGAAGCTATGTGTATCTGAACAAGAAATTTGTGTCTTCCAGTTGATGTTGTGCTTAGAACTCTGTGTCTATTGCATTTATGTCAAGTGTTTATATATGCACAGTTTAAATCTTGTCACTTTACCAAGCATAAGTAAGATACCATTCTGCAATCTATATGTCTGAAAGTGCTCTTCTCTTTATCTTCTAAATTCTGATTCATTTGTTTCCTCTTTCTCTGTATTGAAAATCTATGAGATGAAGACATCTAAAGCATCAAAATCCTATTGAAATATTGACAGTTTGTACATTTGTAAATAAGAAGATTTGTTTATTCGTTATGTGTTCAATAAGGAAACCTCTCCCACAAAGAGGAGGAACTACTGTCCCCTAATTGTTGTTTATTCTCAAGATTAAATTCAACAACCATATAACATTGAATAGATGTATCAAAACTATGTTTATAATCATGAATGTTATTTATGGATTATGTTGTGTTGAGTGAGATAACGTACTGTATTGGTATCATGGGGGAAATGGACATTTAATTTTAGGGGTGATTTATAGGTGTTGGTATCCAGATTTAATCTCCTTCACAACTTGAACAACATCATGAATTTGCACAAGACACTCAAGGATGGATAGATGTTTTGTATGTCGTTTGTAGCCGGGGGAAGCACACCTATCTGCTTTGAACTCTCCTTGCCATTCAAAAGGGATTGGATTTTAATGTCTTGGATGTAAAAGCACTAAATTTCTAATCAATAGAAAGAAGTTTCATCTTTTCTTGTGCTCTATTTTTTTTTTGTTCTCAATCTAATTCATGAGAAGCTATGTGTATCTGAACAAGAAATTTGTGTCTTCCAGTTGATGTTGTGCTTAGAACTCTGTGTCTATTGCATTTATGTCAAGTGTTTATATATGCACAGTTTAAATCTTGTCACTTTACCAAGCATAAGTAAGATACCATTCTGCAATCTATATGTCTGAAAGTGCTCTTCTCTTTATCTTCTAAATTCTGATTCATTTGTTTCCTCTTTCTCTGTATTGAAAATCTATGAGATGAAGACATCTAAAGCATCAAAATCCTCATTGAAATATTGACAGTTTGTACATTTGTAAATAAGAAGATTTGTTTATTCGTTATGTGTTCAATAAGGAAACCTCTCCCACAAAGAGGAGGAACTACTGTCCCCTAATTGTTGTTTATTCTCAAGATTAAATTCAACAACCATATAACATTGAATAGATGTATCAACACTATGTTTATAATCATGAATGTTATTTATGGATTATGTTGTGTTGAGTGAGATAACGTACTGTATTGGTATCATGGGGGAAATGGACATTTAATTTTAGGGGTGATTTATAGGTGTTGGTATCCAGATTTAATCTCCTTCACAACTTGAACAACATCATGAATTTACACAAGACACTCAAGGATGGATAGATGTTTTGTATGTCGTTTGTAGCCGGGGAAACACACCTATCTGCTTTGAACTCTCCTTGCCATTCAAAAGGGATTGGATTTTAATGTCTTGGATGTAAAAGCACTAAATTTCTAATCAATAGAGAAGAAGTTTCATCTTTTCTTGTGCTCTATTTTTTCTATCCTCAATCTAATTCATGAGAAGCTATGTGTATCTGAATGGTAACTTTGTGTCTCCCAGTTGATTTTGTTCTTAGAACTTTGTGTCCATTGCATATATGTCTTTTGTTTGTATATGCATAGTTTAAATCTTGTCACTTTACCAAGCATAAGTAAGATACCATTCTGCAATCTATGTGTCTGAAAGTGCTCTTCTCTTTATCTTCTAAATTCTGATTCATTTGTTTCCTCTTTCTCTGTATTGAAAATCTATGAGATGAAGACATCTAAAGCATCAAAATCCTCATTGAAATATTAATAGTTTGTACATTTATAAATAAGTAGATTTGTTTATTCGTTATGTGTTCAATAAGGAAACCTCTCCCACAAAGAGGAGGAACTACTGTCCCCTAATTGTTGTTTATTCTCAAGATTAAATTCAACAACCATATAACATTGAATAGATGTATCAACACTATGTTTATAATCATGAATGTTATTTATGGATTATGTTGTGTTGAGTGAGATAACGTACTGTATTGGTATCATGGGGGAAATGGACATTTAATTTTAGGGGTGATTTATAGGTGTTGGTATCCAGATTTAATCTCCTCCACAACTTGAACAACATCATGAATTTGCACAAGACACTCAAGGATGGATAGATGTTTTGTATGTCGTTTGTAGCCGGGGAAGCACACCTATTTGCTTGTTTGCATTCAAGAATTGAGGGAGTGGATAGCACCTTCAAGAGGGTTTTGATCTAACCCTCACTATTTTAGGTTGTGCCTGTCAACCAAGGCAAGAGAACCTATATTGCAGCCCCTATATGGCAAGGAGATGGAGATATCCTTGTGTTTTACATATGATATGGAAGAGGCTTTGTGAAAACATGATCCAGTATCCATTATCCAAACTCAAAGGAGTTGTCACTACTAAATGATGGAAATTTTTTCAAAACAAAGGTAGAGCTCCTAAAGACATGATAAAACACTGATCAACTTTGTACGTTTTAGTGAAAGGATTGAATTCTTTTGTGGACACAAAATGCAAATACAAGGGTATTATAGGTAGGATAAGTTAGTTTAAAATGATATTCTGATGAGTGATGTTGGGACAAGAGTAGGTAGAATTCATCACCTTTTTTGGGAAACTTTGCAAATGAATTACAACACCTGAACAACCAAGATGTTTTAATGAATTCGAAGTGCTCTTTCAACCAGGATGTGTGCACATATGGATGCCCAAATCTGCACTATTCCGATACAAACTTTGATAACCTGCCACAAAGGCTTGAAGCAAAATATCAATGAAGCATCCAGGAATCCCTATTTAATCATGACCTAAGGTGCACTCAAAGCAATACAGACAGTCTCGTTAATCAAGGACAATAAGATGATTTTAAATTTGTTTATCTTCTATCAGATGAAAGCTCTTCTGAATACAAGATTGCAAATGCCATTAAACCATCAACCATAAATGAGACCCTGTATAATCAAAGAGATCCTAAACACAAGATTGCAACATGAGCATGAAACATAAATTGAAAACATACTGAAAAATAAGTGTACGCAAGCTTTGCCAAGAGATAAAACCAGTTAATCCAAGAATTTGATCAGATGTACCAACAAGGGAATGTTATTTAGACAATCTCAAAGCTCTTTGATGGCTTTCCAACTAAAACCAATTCAACATGATGAACATTTGATGCAAACAGGAACCAAAATGGCTCTCAGGCAGTCTCTCTAAAAAGAAATGGACTTCTTCTAGTTTTCCATGTGAAAATTCTTCTCTCCTCCTCCAAAATTCTCAACAGACCCTTCAAAATGCCACCAAAATACATCATATACCCCCTGCCATCTTGGATCCTTGCATCCCAAGAAAAGAATATGCTCAAGGGATCAAATTTCTTACAAAACTTTTATCCATTTCATGAAAATGACATCAAACTGTAGAACAACTCACACATTGCCAGGGATGCACAAATATTTTAAAATATTGCATGAACTCGGATCCTTATCCATCCCAGTGTCACGTTTTTGGCATTTAGACATGCCAACATGCATTTGCAATCATTTTGTACCTTTTTCCTTCATCATTTTTAACTCTGCAACTTTTCATTTTTTTACCATTCACATTTTTACACGGGGCTGAGGAAAATATTCCATGAAAAACACTACAGGGCACCGAATTAGCTCAAAAAATGGTGTCATTACACTCAAAAGGCCGAGGGGATGTGAAATCATATAAAATTTCATGTGATTTGGTTCAAAAATAATGATTCCACACTTCTTAGAGCTTCCATGGTGCCCAAAAAATGAAAATGCACAACAACCTTTGATTAAATTAATTTTAAATCTCTGCCCCCCATGTGTCTGATGGGATTCCACACACATTAGCCAA
This sequence comes from Taxus chinensis, assembly GCA_019776745.2. Lineage (NCBI taxonomy): Eukaryota > Viridiplantae > Streptophyta > Pinopsida > Cupressales > Taxaceae > Taxus > Taxus chinensis. The sequence continues at coordinate 37,841,854 of CM034148.1, read as the reverse complement.
AATTACCTTTTTTTGAACCCTGATAGGGCTAGAAATGTGTTGCAAGATGATTGGCTCGGGACCACGCCTCCAAAATTACATTTAAAACTCTCTTTTTTTTACTTTGAGAAAAAATTGAAAATTTTCCCCGCATGCCCCCTAGATACGCCACATGTCCCTAGGTGGGCCCTATTTAAAGTCACATCCAAAATAATGAAATTTGCTCCCTTTTTGAGAAAAGGAAAATTTCTTCAAAAAACCCCGCGGGCCCGAACACCTGCTATCTCCTCTACCATGTGGTGGTCTCCCATTCGCTGCGGAGCAGACCCTTCCAATTCTTCCCTCATTCCTCCGCGAGCACAAAATCCTCTGTGGGCCCATGCTCTTCCTTTTCCTTTTGAAACATGCCATGTGTCGCCCCCTGATTGGATGTGGGGGCACACCTCCAAATTTTTTTGTGGATCAATTTTTTACCCTGAGATATTTCTCTAAAATTTTGAAAAATTTTCAACTTTCTCTCCACGCTCCAAACCTCTGCCAAATTTAGGACACGTGTCCTATTTTAATTGGACACATGCCTATTCTTCATTTTTTATCTTTTATACCAAGGGTAAAACTTCCCAAAAGTTTTCTTCAGCCCCCATTCCCATTTCACCTCCTAGACATGTGTCACCTTCCTACTCATCGCGGGCCTTTAGGAAAAAATTGATTTTAGCATTTTGAAGCCAAAAACTTCAAATGTTTCCAACTATTCGCCTCTCCATGTTGACTCTCCTGGACACGTGTCACCATCCCATTGGGCACGAAATTTCGGGCTGAATTTTTCCTCCAGCTTTTTGAAGCCAAAATTTTCAAACTCTTCCAAGTCCCCGCTTTTCCAGTCGACCTCCCTAGACACGTGTTTCCCTTCCACTGGGCGTGGGCCTCCAAGTTGAAATTTTCCATGACATTTTTAGCCAAAAAATTTGAAATTTTTTTAACTCCACCGCCGCCCATTTGATCCTCCCATGCCACGTGTAGCCATACCATTGGGCGCGGGCCCTCAGAGCAAAATTTAACATTGAGAACTTTTTCAAAAATGAAGAAAAGTTCTAAGTGACCCCTACCACTCGCCACTCCATCTGACCAATCGAATCATGCCACGTAGGCATACTACTATAGCAAACACAGGGCCATGGAGCAAACTTTTCCTTTTTCAATTTTTCAAAAAATAACAACTTACAATATTTTTGCGACGACTCCCGGCCAATAGAAACCTACCACGTTAGCATAAACATTGCAATGATAAATTTGACGGGTAGAACATGCCTGTATGCCCGTCAAAAAGCAAAAATGTAGGGGAGGCCTTTGAAATCAATTTTTTTCACAAGGTAGATGAATTTTTCAGTTTTGAATCCAATGAAACATGATTTGACGATGATTTAGGCCTAGGGAGTGAAATTTCACCTTCAAAAAAATGGAAACTGATCAAACATGGGTTTCTTGTACGCCTTGGCCAAGGAAAAATATCACAACCCGTGCAAATGAAAAAGATTAGGGCACAATAAAGGGGAAACTTGGATTTTGTTTCAAAATAGGGCATAATAACAACATTATGAGCATATCAAAGGCATTTAATTGGAAAATGCAAACTGCAGACAATGAGACCAAAAAATGAAATGTTTATGAGTACATTTGGTCATGAAATATAAGGCACATTATGCAAAATCAATAATGGGACCAACAGACAGAATAGGTGTAGAAGTTAATTGATTTTTCAAAGTTTCAAAAGTAGATTCGCAGTTCTCACTCCATACAAATTTCCTATCCTTTTTTTGCAACAAAGTTATTGGTGCAACTACCTTAGAAAAATCCTTAACAAATTTTCTATAATAACCAGTAAGTCCTATGAAGCTTCTTACCTCATGTACATTCTTAGGTGCAGGCCATTTTGTTATCACTACAATTTTAGAAGGATCTAAAACAATCCCATCTTTACTTATAACGTGACCCAAATAGTGTAGTTCCGTATTGTAGTGCACAACGAATGACCTTTAGAAAAGAAAAGAAAATAACAATTAAAATAAAATTGTGGAGTCCGTTGGTGGAGTCTTGGGGGAGGATAGTGATCCTTGTCAGAGCCACTTTCACAGGTGCAGCAGGTATGCATGTGACCCATCAACCTACTTTTTATTTCCATTCACAATAATTCATGCCTTTAATTAAACTCTCCAGCTATTTCCACGAAGAAACCAAAAGTACATGTTTTGAGATTTATAAGTATTGGATAGTTTCTGCGATGCTAGAACATAGAAGTCATGGGTTCCTCATGAGGCAGTCACGCCATTTCACCTATGCAACACATAGGTCTCTAACCCAATCAGTTGCATTTACTCTACATACTCCCTGCCTTTGCCAAAACATGAGCTCTGGAGTAGAGTATGCACATCCATCAAAGCATAGTGGAAATATGATTTTCTTTCCAACTTTCTCTCAGCCTATGCCAAAATGGTGGTTTTGTCATATTTTGCAGCTGCAAGTGCTCCGGCAGGTCTATATGCAAGTGTGGAAATGTGCACTTTTAGCATGTGCCAAAAACATGAGGATAGGAACTAGGAAGGGATGCCCATAAAAGCATAAAATATAGAGGGTTTTTGTCAATTGTACAGATGGAAATGCATAGGGTAAGGGACGTTCCCTATTGGGAAAAATGCCTGAAGGAAACGTGGTTTGCAGCTTTTACACAAATCAATGTGCTTAGGGTGCTTTATGATGGTTCAAAGAAATGCCTCGCCAGATTTCATCTCATGGAGTGACATGGTTGCGGCCTATGACATCATCCTCCCAGCCTGTATAAAAAAATGGAGAAGCTCTAGAACATGCTAAGGATGTCCATCAAAGCATATTGGAAATCTGATTTTTTTCACTTTGCTAGCTTCCTCCCAATCTGCGCCAAAATGGAAATTATTTTGTCACGTGAACTATTTTGACTGAACACTTGAAATAAATGTGGCGCCATAGACTACAATGATAGAATGATTTTCACACATCATATTTATTTTTAATGCTATAGAAAATTTTGAACAAAATGTAACTGGCATGTTTAAAGCCAGATTTCATAACTTCTGCTAGTGTTTCCATCTTGTGCTTGACGCAAGTTATGGAATAAAGTATGGGACTGAGTGAAGAAATAGTGCATGGTATGCAGATAGGAGTGTATGGATGTGTTAAAATAATTTGAGAACTTGAAGCAAAGGGCATTGGCAAGTGTAAAACAAAGATCATAAATCTGTAGTAGCATCTCCTAGTTTTGCTAAGAGCACAACCTTGAAATGGGTATGTACCCATAAAATCATAGTAGGAAGTGGGTTTCTAAGTTGTAGTAGTTTTCTGTACCTTGGAAGAGATGTTCATAAAAGGGATAAATGCGTACAAAATTCAAGTGGAGGATTTTCTAAATGCACGTAACTTGCTCGTCAGAATTCTTAAGCCAGATGCTAAACTAAATCCTACGGGTTTGATCGACTTTGTTCATCCAGGCATGGTTCATCTCTCCTTACCTTTCATAATTCTCGTGCTTTAGTTTTCATTTGTAACTTAATAGAATTTTAAAATATTAGGATTATAATACATTTAATTGTTTATATCAACTCGTTGCAAAATAATGAAATGTCATGTCGTAACTCACGAAATCAAAATATCTCTTTTGCATTAGACCATGAACTTCCACCCTCATTCCGAGGTGATTTAGAAAACTTCCTACCCAACTAGATCTCTACAATATTGTTTTATCGACCAGACGAAATTGACTTCCCAGTAATAAATTTGATCATCTCCCTATTTAAATAGATAATTTTTGCATTTTTCGGAGAATCATTAAGGACTCTTTGTAACTCTGAAAATGAGATGTTAAGCTTCATTCGTGTACCTTGTTATGTGAGGAGTCACCTTGACCTTTGGATTGACCCCAAATGAACATATGTGATTTTTTTGATGCTCTTATAGGAGCGTTGTTACACTGTTTTTACAGCAGTAGAAAGTTGTTAAATTTAGAAAGTTGGCTTTCATTTTGAACTGCCATTTGAAACCTGGATAGAGAAATTAATATCCATCTTCGTAAACCTCTCGTGTTTTTACTATAAAATTGCATGGAAATTTTATTTTAGGCAAAAACAATTTTCTGGATAGTTTGACAATGGCATTTTGTAGGCCTCTGGTCACAGTTTGACAAGGTCAAACTGGACCAATTAGGACCGGTGGCTTCAGAAAACTTGTCGCCGTTCGAAGACTGTTTTCCAGTTCAGAGCTTGTTCGACTCTATTGAATTCTCCTCATATAAGGAAATTTGTAGGAAGTTTCTCGTTGCGCGTTCACCCATCAAACATCAATTTTTGGACATGGTTTTCTGAGCCCTTGAGCTAACTTTTGTTCATTTGCACAGGGTCAACTATGACCAGTGGCCCCAAAAAACTAACCGCCAAACATAAACCGTTAGCCAGTTCTAATTTCCGTCAGTTTCTATGAACTCTTGTTATATAAGAAGATACATAGAAATTTAACCGTGGTGTGTTTTCTCATTAGGAGACAACATTTAAAATTAGTTTCTTAGCCTCCAAGCCCGTTTTGAGTGTGTTTTTAGTTAGTAAGAAAATGTGAAAATAGAAAGTTGTGGGACCCTCGTCAGGTTGCCAAACCACTGTGGAAACTTTTGACACATGTAAATAACTTTTTAAAAACTTTATGGTGTAACTTGTGTGAAATAATTTTTTTGACAAAATGGTGTTATCTCTCTCTTCCCTTCTCTTTCTCTCTCCTGGGTTACAAAATGAAGTGAAATGAAATGCATTGAATACATGTCTCTAAACATTTTCTTTCGCTTGAAAATTGTAATTATTATTATATGTAAATGGGAAAACTAAAAAATGTTAATTATGTTGGATTAGGGTGGATGCCATGCCAGCGAATTATCACTGATTTCATGCTCACGTGGTTTTCTAGGATGAAAGAATGATGAGGAAAAGACGATGTGTAATTCATTAATTATCATTGAAATATGTATAGTTCATTTTAAAATGAATATATGTATAATTTAGTCTCATGTTACAGAAGGTTATATTTGATAATTTGTTGGTATGTATGAGATGCTAGTTTTAAGGACATCTAGGAAATGTGCATTTAATCATAGGTTAAATTTGATTCATAGTACACATGGTAAAAAGGTTTGATACACACACACACACACACACACACACACACACACACACACACACACACACACACACACACACACACACACACATAAGGTAAATGAATTTGAAGTAATATCTTGTAGTGCATACTTAGTGTCCAATAAATGATTAATGAGTCATCTTGTGCATTCATACTTTGCAAATGTAATAAAGAAATTTAATCAAAAACACTCTACCCTTGTATAATATCAGAGCATGACTTGTTTTCATGTGTGATACTCCTTACCGTAGAATACATTGAAAACCGTAGAATGAAATTAAACTCTACACTCGATGAAACCTCCTAGTTGAGTAAACAAGAGCCCAAGAATGGGTTTATCGCCTTAATCAGTATGTATAGTGATATTGTCATAAACCTGTCTGATAGGAACAACTCAGTCAAACTTCATTTGGAGTAAGTAATGCTAACTCTTCCTTTCTATCCTAGTGGACTACCTTGTCTTCCAAAGATTGATTTAGAATTAAATTTCTTCATCGAATGAAATCCTTGTTGGATTCAAAAGACATAAATGGAGATCGGGATATAGTTGTTCCTTGCCTTGCACTCTTGTTAATGAACTCCTTAGCTCCACTCAGCTAAATGTGTTACCTTGGTTTCTATCAACATAACATCTTGGTCCTTTCTTAAAGGTGGTTTAGCATAAATTTTTCCTCTCGCTTAAAACTCATATATAGTTGAGGGGTAGACCCTTAGGTGAAGTTGGAATAAATCTAAACCTTAGTTGATTTGGATGTTAACTTAGGGTTCATGTGTAGCTTCAAGTCTTCTAATGATTTATGTCTTCAAGAGGTTATAAAAGCACTTCATAACTCCTTTTACAAGACAATGCTAATAATAAGACCATAATGTGACATAGAAAATAAAGCATATAAGAGTAAAAATGAGATTTGAGGTTCCAAATAATGCCATTCTTAGAGACCTTATAACTCAATTAAATATATTCTTTTCTTTCAAAGAATATGAATTGCCTTGGTTTGATCAACCTTCGAGAAACTAAAATACATATATAAATCAATATGGAATTCTACAAGTCATCGAATTAGAATAACTAGGGTAGGGAAATAACTATACCGTGATCAAGGAATGTTTTGGTAAAAAACTATCTTATATCTAAATCTCCATTAAATCTTAATATCGCTATATGGACACCAAGTCACATTCACTTGAGTTATATGAGTAAAAAGGTAGAAATTGAATATATGTTCAAGAAGAATATTCTTAACATAAGAGCAGGATAATTAAGTACTTTATATGCATTTGAATTGTGCCAAATAAGTATTCAAGTTATGGAAAATTTTGTAAAGAATAATAAGCCAATCTTAAAAGGGTTGAACAGTAATTTAACCACGGAATGAACTTAAGAATTTGTAGGTGGAAAAATGAGAAATTGATCCTTGCACAATAATGTTATTGGAATGTTAATCGTAACTAAGATGAAATTAAAGAAAAGGTGTGTTTTGGGTTTGACCATCCTTGAGTCTTTTTTTTGTGGTTGGGTCATTGCTAGTATTCGTTCATTGGGAAAAGTGTGGCATCGACATGCCTATGTTGTTTTCATGTGTCTATGTGAGTCGATGACTTATGTAATTGTCGTATACGAGTCGAGTTTCTGTACTTGGAGCCCTTGCTATATATTGTGTAGTGAGCAAAGTAAGTAAAAAAAAATTATCTTGGTATTTTTACTGTTGTAATTGTGTGTGTAAAATGTGGGCATTACATATGGTATTAGAGCGGAGGTTCATGCTCTCGAACCTCTGGGATGGATTGGAGTTGTGATGATTCTACATGATGGTGGTGGATACTGGAAGAGTAATGTGATATATGCGTGATGTGAAATATGTCATAATTGTGAAATTGTGAATGCACATGTTGTGTATGTCACTTAGTGCGTATTTGTTATCATATTGATGTGCTTGCGATGAGAGTATTCACTCTCTATGTTGTTGATTCAATGGGGAATTCAGGTGTAGTGTATTGCCTTGTTGTTTGTGAACAAAATGTTATTGTGGATTGTTGAGGGTTATAACATTTTGGCTTTATGTGATATGAAGGTGTATTGATGTATTGCATGACAAAATTTATGTAAAGCGAATCACATTTTATCGTGATGTCATCACCGTATTGGGATTAGTTGTGTGCATCATTGTGTTGTTTTGTAATTGACTATATGTTGTAATGTTAGACATTGCATTCGTCATACTATGATTTATGTAATATGTGATGATTTTTGTCATGATTTAGTGGCATATCATGAGTGTATGATCCCTAATGCACAGTGATTGCAATTTGGTTGCAGAATGTGGTAATGGGATGTATTATAACCCATGAAAGTAATGATTGTGTTATACCCCATATAAATACCATGCGTAAGACACTATGGTTAATTTGTGTGAATCACCATTGTGTTAGTGATGTAGTTATGTGTATGTTGTGAACCTTACACTAGATGACCCTAAGGGGATAAACTATCAAGAGTGTATGTGTAGAGAGAGGAGGCATGGACCATGGTTTCATAATCTTAAGCTGAGTACAAGTGAGGAAGTGGAGTTTTATATAGACTGAGAACCCACTTTTATCTGTTTAGTATACTTTGAGCTTGCTCAGTATATTGTGGGTGCGCATCACCTTAGGCTCAAAATTATGTAACTAGTGTCCCCTTCTCTTTCCTATTGGATTTTTCATTGAATAATCCTATGTGATTTTGACTATGTTGATCCTTGTGGGAGTATGGAGGGATGAGTCAGGAAGAGATGATGATAATTACATTATTTGATATACTCATTTCTGGTTACATGTATATTTTTACAAGCTGAGGATTGATGTCTGAGTTCCAGCAACTCAATGAGTACCCCTTTGGTGGCGGTATGAGGCCACATAGTGATTGTTATGTTCTATTTTCTCAATACATATTTTATTCATAAATTAATCATTATCTCTTTTATTGTTAGAACCAACCATTTTCTTGATTGACATGTTCTTATATTTTGGGCATTTATTCTGTTCTTGCATTAACATTCAAAATTTTCACTAACCATGGCTAATCCACCATTTTTTTTTCTTAGATTTAAACTTTCTTTTCACATTTAAAATTTTATAGCCTTGCCGAAGGCTTTTGATTTTTCCACTTGACATTTTAATGGATTGGTGTGCTGGTTCTAATGTCATAATGTGTTGGGATAGGGTCATGGGATTAACCATAGAGTGGTTGAACCTACGGGCACACTTCGTTGTATGGGGGTACACCCCAAGGAGTTATAGATAACTAGCGGGTTGTTGAACCACGAGTTATTATGTCACTTGGGTTGGGGGTGATGGGGCTCTATGTTCCCAAGGCCATAAGATGACCTAGCCTCATTAAAAGGAGAAAGGAGATGGGCCTCTATGGTTGAGTGAGCTGGCATTATTTATGGCACTCTATGGTTGAGTGACTTGATATTCTTGATGGGGCTCTATGGTTGAGTGACCCGACTTGGTTTTGGAACTATGTTTCTTTCTCTTTGGGAGGTATATGGAGTTTTTTGAGGTATATGGATTTGTTTTGTGATGCTTTAGGAAATATATATGGAGATTGTTTCATGTTGTTTTGTTATGTGTGGAGTTGGTGTTATGAGTTATGTGTACTCTTGTGAATCTCGTTACACATTGTTATGTTTGAGGCTTGACGCTCCCATTGGTTGATATATATTTTTTGATATATGTTTGGAACTATGTGGGTAAAAGTCATGGTTTTGAGACATGTGATACCAATTACCTTTGTATCAGTGTGATGATTATGTTTGTTCGTCATATGTCCGTACTAGATCTATGTCTAGGACATAATTGTTGGAAATTATTTGCTATGTGGACTACTTGTTGTCATTCCATGGAGGAATTAAAAGACCTTGTGATGTGATACAGTCATGAAAGTAGGTAGCAAGATGTCTCATGGGTTGTGTGTGTTGTGTTAAATTTTGTGTGACATCTTGATGTTAGTTATTGTTGGGCACCCACGAATATAAAACAACTAAAATTTATTTCTAAACAATGAGTATTAAGATTTTGGGATTAAGAAGTACTGTAAAGAAATAATGACTAAGTAATAATGTAAACTGAAAAAAGAAAAAATAAAAAGAAAATAATTCTGATCTCCTCAGAACATTAAGAAATTATCAAGCATTTCCCTATTCCTTGTGGTTGCACTTTCTTCTTAGTAATTTCCTTCCTTGTTGTCGTCGAACGTTGATTGTCTCCTCCTTGCTCAAGAGTTCCTCTTTTAATCTTGACCTTGTGTTGCATCGAGGACGATGCTCTTATAAGGGGAGGGAAATGTAGTGCAAAGTGAATGACCTGTAGAAAAGAAAAGAAAATAATAATTAAAACAAAATTGTGGAGTCCATTGGTGGAGATGTGGGGGAGGATAGTGATCCTTTTCAGAACCACTTTCGCAGGTGCAACAGGTATGGATGTGACCCGTTGACCTACGTTTTGTTTCCATTCATAATAATTCATGCCTTTAATTGAACTCTCCAGTTGTTTCCATGAAGAAACCAAAAGCACATGTTGTGAGATTTAGTAGTATTGGATAGTTTTAGCGATGCCAGAACACATAAGTCATGGGTTCCTCATGAGGTAGTCATGTCGTTTCACCTATGCAACACATAGGTCTCTAACCCAATAAGTTGCATTTAATCTGCATACTCCCTGCCTGTGCCAAAATGTGAGCTATAGAGTAGAGTATGCACATCCATCAAAGCATAGTGGAAATATGATTTTCTTTCCAACATTCTCTCAACCTGTGCCAAAATGGTGGTTTTGTCATATTTTGCAGTTGCAAGTGCTCCGGTAGGTCTGTATGCAAGTGTGTAAATGTGCACTTTTATCATGTGCTAAAAACATGAGTGCAGGAACCAGGAAGGGACATCCATAAAATCATAAAAGATAAAGGGTTTTTGTTGGTTATGCAGATGGAAATGCATAGGGTAAGGGACATTCCCTGTTGGGAAAAATTCCTGAAGGAAATGTGGTTTGCAGCTTTTACACAAATCAATGTGCTTAGGGTGCTTTATGATGGTTCAAAGAAATACCTCGCCAGATGTCATCTCATGGAGTGCCATGGTTGCGGCCTGTGCCAGCATCCTCCCACCCTATATAAAAAAATGGGGAAGCTCTAGAACATGGTAAGGACGTCCATTAAAGCATATTGAAAATCTGATTTTTGTCACTTTGCTAGCTTCCTCCCAATCCACGCCAAAATGGAAATTGTTTTTTCACGTGAACTATTTCGAATGAACTCCTGAAATAAATGTGGTGCCATAGACTGCAATGATAGAATGATTTGCACACATTGGATTTTCTATTAATGCTATAGAAAATTTTGAGCAAAATGTAACTGGCATGTTTAAAGCCATATTTCATAACTTCTGCTAGTGTTCCCATCTTGTGCCTGATGTGAGTTATGGAATAGAGTATGGGATTTAGAGAAGAAATAGTGCATGGTATGTAGATAAGAGTGTATGGATGTGTTAAAATGATTTGAGAACTTGAAGCAAAGGGTAGTGGCAAGTATAAAACAAAGATCCTAAATCTGTAGCAGCATCTCCTAGTTTTGCCAAGAGGACAACCTTGAAATGGGTATGTACCCATCAAAGCATAATAGAAAGTGGGTTTCTCAGTTGTAGTAGTTTTCTGTACCTTGGAAGAGATGTTCATAAAAGAGATAAATGCATATAAAATTCAAGTGGAGGATTTTCTGAATGCACGCAACCTGCTCGACAAAATGCTTAAGCGAGATGCTGAACTGAATCCTGTGGGTTTGATCGACTTCATTCCTCTAGGCATGGTTCATCTCTCCTTACGTTTCATAATTCTCATGTTTTAGTTCTTATTTCAAACTTAATAGAATTTTAAAATATTAGGATTATAATACAGTTAATTGTTTATCTCAACTTGTTGGAAAACAATGAAATGTCGTGTCGTAACTCACGAAATCAAAATAATTATTTTGCATTAAACCATGAACTTCCACCCTCATTATGAGGTGATTTAGAAAACTTCCTACCCAACTAGATCGCTACAATATTGTTTTATCGACCAGATGAAATTGACTTCCCAGTAATAAAGTTGATCATCTCCCTATTGAAATAGATATTTTTTGCATTTTTTGGAGACTCATTAAGTACCCTTCGTAAGTCTGAAAATGAGATGTTAAGCTTCATTCATGTACCTTTTTATGTGAGGAGTCACCTTGACATTTGGATTGACCCTAAATGAACATATGTGATCTTTTTGATGCTCTTATAGAATCCCTATTACACTATTTTTACAACAGTAGAAAGTTGTTAAATTTAGAAAGTTGCCTTTCATTTTGAACCACCATTTGAAACCTAGATAGAGAAATTAATATCTGTCTTCGTAAACCTCTCATGATTTTACTAGAAAATTGCATGAAACTTTTAGTTTAGGTAAAAACACTTTTCAGGATAGTTTGACAATGGCATTTTTTAGGCCTTTGGTCGCAGTTTGACAAGGTCAAACTGGACCAATTAGGACCGGTGGCTTCAAAAAACTTGTCACTGTACGAAGACTATTTTCTAGTTCTAAGTTTGTTCGACTCTGTTGAATTCTCCTTATATAAGGAAATTTGTAGTAAGTTTCTCGTTGCACGTTCAACCATCAAACGCCAATTTTTGGACGTGGTTTTTTGAGTCCTCAAGGTAACTTTTTTTCATTTGCACTAGGTCAACTATGACCAGTGGCCCCAAAAAACTAACCACCAAACGTAAATCGTTAGCCAATTCTAAATTACGTCAGTTGTTATGAACTCTTGGTATATAAATAGACATGTAGAAATTTAACCGTGGCGTGTTTTCTCATCAGAAGAAAACGTTTAAAAGGAGTTTCTTAGCCTCCAAGCCCGTTGTGAGCATTTTTTTAGTTAGTAAGAAAATGTGAAAATAGAAAGTTGTGGGACCCTCATCGGGTTGCCAAACCACCATGGAAACTTTTAACACATGTAAAGAAATATTTAAAAACTTTATGGTGTAAATTTTTGTGTGAAATAGAACTTTTGAAAAAATGGTGTTATCTCTCTCTTCCCTTCTCTTTCTCTCTCCTGGGTTACAAAATGAAGTGAAATGAAATGCATTGAATACATGTCTCTAAACCTTTTCTTTCACTTAAAATTTTTAATTATTATTATACGTAAATGGGAAAACTAAAAAATGTTAATTATGTTGGATTAGGGTGGATGCCATGCCAACAAATTATAATTGATTTAATTCTCACTTGATTTTTCGGGATGAAATAATGATGACGAAAAGGCGATGTGTAATTCATTAATTATCATTGAAATTTATATATTTCATTTTAAAATGAATATATGTATAATGTAGTCTCCTATTACCGAAGGTTGTATTTGATAATTTGTTGGTATGTGTGAGATGTTAGTTTTAAGGACATCTAGGAAATGTGCATTTAATCATAGGTTCAATTTGATTCATAGTACACATGGTAAAAAGGTTTGATACATACATACATATATACATATATATATATATATATATATATAAGGTAAATGAATTTGAAGTAATATCTTGTAGTGCATACTTAGTGTCCAATAAATGATTAATGAGTCATCTTGTGCATTCATACTTTACAAATGTAATAAAGAGATTTAATCGAAAACACTCTACCCTTGTATAATATCATAGCATGAATTGTTTTCATGTGTGATACTCCTTACCGTAGAATACATTGAAAACTGTAGAATGAAATTAAACTCTGCACTCGATTGAACCTCCTAGTTTGAGTAACCAAGAGCCCAAGAATGGGTTTATCACCTTAGTCAGTATGTTTAGTGACATTGTCATAAACTTGTTTGATAGGAGCGACTCAGTCAAACTTCATTTGGAGTAAGTAAAGCTAACTCTTCCTTCATATCCTAGTGGACTACCTTTTCTTCCGAAGATAGATTTAGAATTAAATTTCTTCATCGAATGAAATTCTTGGTTGGATTCAAAAGACATAAATGGAGATCGGATATAGTTGCTCCTTGCCTTGCACTCTTGTTAATGAACTCCTTATCTCCTTTCAGCTAAATGTGTTACCTTGGTTTCTATCAACATGACATCTTGGTCCTTTCTTGAAGGTGGTTTAGCATAAATTTGTCCTCTCGCTTAAAAGTCATATATAGTTGAGGGGTAGACCCTTAGGTGAAGTTGGAATAAATATAAACCTTAGTTGATTTGGATGTTAACTTAGGGTTCATGTGTAGCTTCAAGTCTTCTAATCATTTATGTCTTCAAGATGTTAGAATAACACTTCTTAACTCCTTTTACAAGACAATGCTAATAATAAGACCATAATGTGACGTAGAAAATAAAGCATATAAAAGTAAAAACAAGATTTGAGGTTCGGAATAATGCCACTCTTGGAGACCTTATAACTCAATTAAATATATTCTTTTATTTCAAATAATATGAATTTCCTTGGTGTGATCAACCTTCGAGAAAACAAAATACATATATAAATCAAAATGAAATTCTACAAGTCATCGAATTAGAATAATTAGTTTAGGGAAATAACTATACCGTGATCAAGGAATGTTTTGGTAAAAAGCTATCTTGTATCTAAATATACATTAAATCCTAATATCGCTATATGGACACCAAGTCACATTCACTTGAGTTATAAGAGTAAAAAGGTAGACATTGAATATATGTTTGAGAAGAATATTCTTAACATAAGAGTAGGATAATTAAGTACTTTATATGCATTTGAATTATGCCAAATACGTATGCAAGTTATGGAAAATTTTGTAAAGAATAAGAAGCCGATCTTAAAAGGGTCGAACGGTAATTTAGCCGTGGAATGAACTTAAGAATCTGTAGGTGGAAAAATAAGAAATTTATCCTTGCATAATAATGTTCTTGGAATGTTAATTGTAACTAAGATGCAATTAAAGAAAAGGTGTGTTGTGGGTTTTCCCATCCTCGAGTCCTTTTTTGTGGTTGGGTCATTGCTAGTATTCGTTCATTGGGAAAAGTGTGGCATCGACATGTCTATGTTGTTTTCATGTGTCTATGTGAGTCGATGACTTATGTAATTTTCGTATGTGAGTCGAGTTTCTGTACCTGGAGCCCTTGCTGTGTTGTGTGTAGTGAGAAAAGTAAGTAAAAAAAATTATCCTGGTATTTTTACTGTTGTAATTGTGTGTGTAAAATTTGGGCATTACACTTATCATAGAAAGAACATTTAGACAGCTTACCAAATAACTTCGTCTTTCTCAAGATTTCCAAAATGATCTTTAAGTGCTCATGGTGTTCCTCAACACTCTTACAATATATGAGAATTTCGTCCAAGAATACAAGCTCAAATTTTTCCAAATATTCTTGAAAGATATTATTCATTAGATTCATAAAAGCTGTAGGTGCATTTGTGAACCCAAAGGGTAAACTAGTAAATTCATAATGCCCATACCTTGTCCTAAAAGTAGTTTTATAGATGTCTTCATCTTTAATTTGCAACTGATGATAACCAGACCTAAGATCTATCTTAGAATACACTAATACACCATGCATCTGATCAAATAAATCATCAATTCTAGGAAGTGGCTACCTATTCTTGATTTTCTCTTTGTTCAACATCCTATAATCAATGCACAACCTAAGTGTCCCATCTTTCTTTTTCACAAAAATTACTGGTGCTCCCCAAGGAGAAACATTTGGTTTGATAAATCCTTTTGAAAAAATTCTTGAAATTGTGCTTTAAGCTCTACTAATTCTATAGTAGTCATTATATATGGTGCCTTAGAAATAGATTCCATTCTAGGTTTGATATCGATTGTAAAATCAAATTCTCTTTTAGGTGGAAAACATGGTAATTCTTCTAGAAACACATCATTGTAGTTTTGTAATAGCGGATAATGATCCAAGAGATCATTGTTTTCTTCTGCAGATTCATAAATTTTTACTACATACAAGGTACAACCTTTATTTTTTGCCTTTTTAAGTTACATAGCAGACAATTTCCTAGTTGAAATTTCACATTTCACACTGTGAAACTCTACTGTTTTCTGTAAGTCATCTAAACAACTAATATATTTCTCAAAATGGTCAACTTTTACTTTGTGATATGCTAGCCAGTTAACCCCTATAATTACATCATAAGATCCCAAAGGTGCTACATATAGATCAACCTCAGTGGAAAAAGTGGGTAATTCAAGGACTACCCCAAAAAGACACATACTAACTATATGAACAACATTATTCCCATAATGTATAGTCCATGTTTTATCCATTTTTCTAGCTTTTCATTCTAGTTTTGATGCAATTTTATTAGAAATAAAACATTCAGTAGCTCATGTATCAAAAATAATAGTTACAGGTATGCCCAATAACTTACCAGGAGCTTCTATAGGCGTGACTTGCTTTTCAGCCTGTTTGTCTATTACGGCAGTATGTATCTTGTGTTGCTGATCATGATCATCCTTTTTCAAAGGAAAATTATTTTCATAGTGATCCTTGCCACAGTTATAATAGCCTCCTACAGGTCCCTTTTTAGGCTCAAAGTTATTTTCAGCCTTAAAATTATTATTTTGACCTCCATAGGACTTCTGTCCATTATTGTTGTTCTTTAGAAAATTGCTCCGTGTATTTCCAGCAGGCTTATTCATTGTTGTTTTCTTGTTGTTATCAGCTGTAAACTTATTTTTATTACTAAATTTCTTCCACAGTCCCTTCTTTCATGCAAGAGAGGCTGAAGAGGAGTTTCGAAATTTCTTCCTTACTTCTTCTTTGTGAACAGATATTGCCTTTAATTTTTGTCCCTGCCTTATGGCTTTTTCCACAACTCCTTCCATTGTGGTTGGACTGTGAACATCCACCTCTCCTCCTATTATGGGACTCAATCCCATGATGAATTTCCTTATTCTAAACTTTTCATTAGTTTGATACTGCGGGACATACTTAAGGAGTTTAGTAAACTTCTCCCAGTATTCCGTTATAGTTAGCTTCTCTTGAGCTAAGTTTTGAAATTCTATCATTTTCTAGTCATAGTAGAGTTGTGGCAGCCAGCATTGCCTAAAATAGCTTTTGAAGTGATCCCAAGTAATATTAGACTCATAAATATTTAACTCAACCTTTTGGTTGTCCCACCATGAAGATTCCTCATGAGAAAGATGATATGCTCCCCATATTGCTTTCGTTTCCTTGGAAAAGTTTTGTATGGAAAAATACTTCTCCATTTCACTGAGCCAGTTTTCAGCTCCATCTCCCAAAGTGTTTCCATCAAACTTAGGTGGACTTATCCTTTTTATGTCATTGGTGAGTTTAGCTGCTAACCTTGCCTTTTTGTTCTTTGGTGGAACAGACATGTTAACATTGTTATTATCAACACCAAAATTAGCGTAGTGCTCATGAGGGGGTTGATTGTTATTACCAGCATCATTTTCCTCCTCATTACCCATCACTTGTTGTTCCAGTACAACCAAATGATATCTTGTGTCCAATAGGGCAGCAAGGTTTTCATCAAGTTTTTGGGTTCTTGCTGCTCCATCAACAGGTGGAGGGTTATTCACAACGTTTCCTCTTATTCTAACCATTTTTTGTTAACAAGAAAATTTAAGTTTTTATCAGATTATGGACTAAATAGGTCCAAGCACTGCAACCTTCAGCTCTGATACCAAAATGTGATATTCTCATTTTAGGACTTTGGAAACAAGAGAATTTTTTTTAAAGCAATGTTCTTTGTTCTAAATAATACATCATTTAGAACACACATTCTATGCCAATCAATCTTATAACAAATAACCATATGCAACTGTAATGACTTGGTATCTTCTGATCTCTCATTTCATGATTCAGTTTCAATCCAATCTCTCATGCTAATATGAACACATAGTGTATACTATGTATACTTGGTTACTTACCCTATTACGGGTTCCGAGTGATCTGTTTAAAGAACCTATCTAAATATTTATTACCAATATTCATCCAACATCACGTTCTACTAAACTAGGTGATATAAGACAATGCAACCAGCAGCTTGCGATACTTTGGCCAAAGATTTTCAACATATTGTCTATGTGATTATTCCTAGACGACATACACGTTAATGGAATATGTCCTACATCTCACTCTTCTATTATCTAGAATGGTCTTTATTGACTTCTGTCAGTCCACTTGTCCAAGATTTTATCCTAACCTAGATTAGTGACATGATTTAGTGTATTGGATCATTCACGTTAACTAATGGTACTTAGACATATTCAATCGACTTAAGTCGATTGAATGTGCCTACTTACCCCTAGATAGTGGGAGTCATCCCATATACTAGATCATATTTCTAATTCGGCCTAGAAAGAAACCAAGACAAGTCCTCAACATATGTAGATCTGGATGGTCAAATGCAGAAGGGTGTTGCCACATGTCAACTGCAGTACTGTATCTTCAAGAAGACCTTAGTCTTCTCGAAGGTACAATTCTGTAGTTCGCATGTGCCAAAATCCACCACATCTACCTCATCAAGATGTACATACTTTAAGGATAACATTAACATTTAGTTAATTAGTGGATTAATATTCATTTTACATATCCTTGCAACATGTTATAATCCACACTCCTTAAGTTCTTTTCCAAAATCTGATTCAATTAATCATTAAAGAACTTTACTTAACTTAAGATTGCTTTTTAAGTTCAATTAATTGGCTTAACAAGAAGTTAACCAAAAATAGGACAACAACATCATAAGTTTCATTTAAATGCAACTTATCCATTCAAGGAGGTGTAGTAACCACATAGGTTTAACTAAGTAGACTTCATTGAAATGAAGTCTAATGAATTAACAATCATATCACCTTTCCTTTTTGTTTACATTCTTCTGAGAGAGGAAGAGTCTTCCTCTTCGTGATTAAATATTTGTATTTATCACCCTTATTATCTTTTACAATTTCTATAGTTTTACTGCATGTTTATTACACATCACATTACCATGTTAAATTGTTTAGATAAAGAACATCATATTCTACAACTTATCAAGTTGTATCTTAATTAGGGAGTTTGAACTAAATTCCCTTATCCAACTTATCAAAAGATATCCAATTAAGTATGTAAATAATACGAATAATATCAACAAGATATAATTCCATCTCTTTCATAAAGATACAAGATAGTTTACACAACCTAATGCAAGTAAGTTTCCAACTTTAACTTCATCTTTGTAAACTTATATAATTACAATACTATGCATTTTAGGCATACTGCCAATACAATAGCCTTCCTTCAACAAGAATACAAATTCTCTTTTTTAAATACAACTCAAGAAAGAAATGATAATTCTTCACAAGAATCAAACTTAAATCAGCCAATGTATCATATAAGTTTTGCCTTCTTTTTACCAGTTACGAAATCCATCTACAAAAATTGCTAGCACGGGTCAGTTCAAAGAAATGAGAATGATAAGTACCAAACATTAAAACTAAATACTTTCCACGAATTGTTCCATTAAAACAACTCTGCTTTAATGAAACAATTAACATATAATACACAAAAGCATAAGTATTAACAATCAGAAAAGAAGTGCAATAGTAAAATTGAATTCACCTTTTAAGAGGGCAAAATATTTTCCACAACATCTACCTTACCAATTAAAGTTTAATTGAACTTATCAATTATCTTTTATACAACAATAGATCATCATATCCTTATTTCTGATTCTATCATCTTAGAACACAATATTTATCTTCACCAAATACAAAATAAGTGTTTACATTTCCTATTCCACAAAACCAGAACATCTAATCTCTTCCTACATTACTTCTTAAAATGAAATAAATAAGGAAGACAAAACAAATATAAAATCTCCGTTTCATGAAAGTCAATTATTTTGTTTCATTGTACTTAATAAACAAATTCCCTTTATAATCCAAACAACTTAGTTCCTATAGTAGTTTACAGAAAAGAGAGAACAAGATCATTTCCAAGTAATAAGAAGGCATACTAGAAGTCCCTTTTGCATTCCTTATTATATAGAAGCATAAGTTTCATATTTCAGTTTAGAATAATATAAACAGAAAAGTACAAAAACAACACACTTCCCCTAAGGATTCACAACTTCCTTTCTTATTTTAAAAGACGGTAATAACTTAACATACCCAATAAGAGTAGAGAACTAAAATAGATAAACCACTAATTCAGAAGTGCTTAAGAGCTCAACAAAGACTGAAACTGCCTGATAAAATTTCAACATCTTATTACATAAGCAAGCAGGTCTTGGTTCCAAGAAGGACAATAATCCAAAAAAATTTCACCATTTCATGTTTCCAAAAATGGAGACCTTGCTCCAACAACACACAACCCACGATGCAGGTTTCTTCAAAATAGTGAAGAAAATACTATCTCCAAATTAAACACCATTTCCAAATTTAAAGAATGAATCGTTCATCAACAAGACATTTCCTGATAAGATCTTGAAGAGATCTTCATAACAGTTTAGAAAAACCAATCTCCTAGATCTATTTAAGTAGTTCGAATTTAAAAACAGAGTTCTGAACTAAAAAATTTAAGCAGGTATAAGGAGAATCCCAATTCCATATCAAAACTAAATTGAACATATCGATAAAAAAACCAGTTCAGAACTCAAAGTTCAAAACCCAAATCACCATATTGAACACATATTTCTCATACTGGCTCAAGACTACACAAGTGATTAATCATGGTTTCAAGATAACAACTAGTTCCCATTCTAGTTTACATCCCAAAATGAAGGAGACTCGAACTAGTTAAAAAATGAAACACGAGCATCAAACAAGAATTCAAAACCATACGAGGAACGATATACGAGTACAATATAATATTTAACTCCCCTGAACAATCCATAATAGCATAAGAAAATAATATATGAGTACAGAGCCATGTATATACCTCAACAACAGTCCCGAGTTACCCACTATCCCATTCCTTAATTAATAGCAACAAGAACTATAGTGCAAGATTTTATCAACACGAAACTTGAGTAAAAATTTAACCAAAACACGAGCCCAAAACAAGCTCAATGAAACACAGGTTTCAAATACAGGTTAAAGCAAAACGAAGGCTCCACACAAGCTATAGCTCAAATGAACATGAGCTTCAAATATAATTTCATGCCCCGAACTAAAACACGAACTCCAAACAAGATCAAACAGAACCCTTATTTCCATTAAAGTTCAGAACATCAAGAGACTACATTACTAGCTCTTATCTGACATGAAACTGATTACAACTTATTTCAAACACAAGCCCATTACAACTCATAGAAACATGAGTTTAATACAAGCTTAAGACCAACATGGCCAAATACAAGCTAAAACAAAAACACAGTTTCATTACAAGCTACGGCTCAACACGAGCTTCAAATACAAACTAAATCTCAATATGGTACATGAGTTCAAGCTTCAAACAAGAACAGAAAGAACCCATATTTCAATAAAGTTCCAGGTCATGATATAAATAAAGCAACGAAGGTCTATTCCACTCAACACCTCATATTCCAGTTCCAAAAGAAAAGTAGAGCTACAAAATCGAGAGTCTCATGCATGATTCACTAATACCTTACACAAAAGAAGTTTCCAAACTTATCATTATTTATAGTGGGTTTCATACCCAGATTTCACCAAATGTCAGAACCCAGCAAGAAAATAACCAGTTAAAACATGAAAGTCAAGAATCTCATTTAAGTAGAGTTCATTTAAAGAAACATTTTGAAGAAATCAAGAAATATTAATGGTTAGAACCTATCATGCCTAATAGCACTTTTGCTAAATCCAAGGAGCTTCCAAGATGAGCTTCCAACTTCCTTTCTGTTCCATGCAAGATCAAACAGCAAAAAAATTTCCTCAGAATGCCTCTTATATTTTCCCATGATCAAAAATAGATCAGAAGAGCCAAAAACAACAACAAAGTGCAAGTCAAACTGTTGGTTCAAAGAACTATTTTTCCCCATGCAAAGCAAAATCCGGAGAGAGTGTGAAAACAAACAACTTCCCCAAAATTCACCTTCCAATTTACCATGGTTGTTTGAGTGCGTAAACTGAGGCCACTTAATTTCATGAAATGTAATTTTTCCACTTATCCTTATTTGCCACCGCCTTCCAAATCCGGCGATCACCAAAATAAACTTAACATGCATTTCCAAGTTTAGTGGAGCTTCCACTTAACATTCTGCCAATGCCAACTAGCCCCTTCCAAAACTGGAAATCCTTGAGCATTAAAAACCTTATCACCAAATAAATGCCCCTTTGGAACCATCACCCAGGTCATGCGACCATAGGCCCCTTTGCATATAGTTTAGGATAGGTCATTTTAAAAACTTAGGTTAGTTTAATTTCCAACTTTATAGTTCTAGGAATTCAACTAGATTAATTCTTAATTATATAGTTTTAGGAATTAAATTAGATTAATTCACAACTATACATAGTTTTGTGAAATAGGTTAGATTAATTTCATAACCATATATAATTAGGCATTAGATTAATTTAATTAGTCTATAAACCTTAGGAATTCCATATTAAATTTATTTAGCACAAAGGCTTAGGTTAGGATAGAATCCATTAAAATAACACAGCTGAGAAGTAAATAATCTTACCCAACTTAGGATTTCAAATCCTTCTTTAGTTGTGAAATGATTGTATTTCATTTACGACTAAATTTCCTACCAAGATCGATCTCCAAAGACCCAAGCATAACCAGACAACTGAATTAAAACACGTTCACACATGATCAAATAACTTGTAACAACAAAGTTCAGTCCATTATGTTCCTTAAATTATTGAATGGCAATTTACCGTTCATTCAACAAATAATATTTTAAAACACTCCTTATATCAATGGAATTGATCCAAGGATGAGTCAAATTAAGAGTTAGGTTTGTAACTCCTAAACCATATTGCAACTTACCTACAAGAAGCCATTTTATTTTAGTCAATTGATCTAAAGAACATAAATGATTTATCCATTTCAAGCATGATTTCCTATAATCAAAAGAATACATCTTTATAAGGAGAAATCACATGTCAACACTTGAAATGCAAAGGAGGAATATAACAACTGACAAGGGTGTTACAAAGGAGTTTATTGATTTTGTGACACATTGCCTTGAATGTCAACGTGTTAAAGTGGAACATATGTACCCAATCGGTTTATTATATCCTCATAGCATACCGTAGTACAAATGGCAAGTAATAAGCATAGAATTTGTGAAAGGGTTGCCTATGTCAAGAAATAAACATGATGTTATTTTAGTAGTTGCTGATAAACTAATGAAGGTAACACATTTTACTACTAGAAATATAAAGGATGATTCTCCAGTATTGACTAAAATATTTGTACACAAAATTTTCAGATTACATGGAGTACCTAAATTAATCATATCGAATAGAGATCCTAGAATTATGTCAAGGTTTTGGCAAACACTTAATGCATCTCTAGGAAGTAAGCTGAATTTCAGTTCTGTGTTTCATCTCGAAACTGATGGATAGACTGAAAGAGTTAATCAAGTTTTAGAATATGTGTTACAAATGTATTGTATGGATCAACAGTATAAGTGGGAAGAATACCTTCCACTAATTATGTTTGCATATAATAACACATATCATGCCTCTCTTAAGAAGGCACCTTTTGAAGCATTATACAGAAGAAAATGCAAAACCCCTATTAGCTGGGACAACATTGAGGATAGAGAGGTAATTGGACTTGAAATTATTACTGAAATGGAACAACAAGTTAAAATTATTCTTGAGCACTTGAAAGAAGCAACAGATAGAAAAAAGAATTATGCTAATTTAAAGTGGGTTGACATGAAATTTGAACTTGGCGAGAAATTATTTCTTCGGGTTTAACCGAAAAAGAGCTCAATAATTTTTGGCAAGGCTGTCAAGTTATCGCCTCTTTATGTGGGACCCTTTGAGATAGTTGAATTAATCAACCATGTAGATTACCGTTTAGCATTACCTCCTGCTTTGTCACGAATGCATGATGTTTTCCATATTTCTTTGCTTCAGAAATACGTTTCAGATTTATCACATGTGTTAAATTAGAATTCCTTGCAGGTCTAAGACCCAGGAATAATTGTGGTTAAACCCATATGAGTGTTGGAAAATCACCAGTTGCATTTAAGAAACTGTGAAATAATTCAATGTAAGGTCTAGTGGGACTAGTTTAATGAAGAAAGTGCAACATGGGAAAAACTGGAAGATATGAAAACTACTTTTCCATATTTATTCGATCATAATTGACTATGATGAGTGATAAAAAAATTTATTTTATCTTTATATGACAATAAGTCTACCAGTTATGGACATACAACTATTTATTTTGAATAAACAACTATGTGAATGGTGATTTATGGAAATTTAAATCCTGTTAATGTTGCAAACCTATGTTTTTTTTTATTATTGGCAAATAGTTTTTTGAAAGGGACTATACCCTTGTACAGTAAGGCTCAGGAGCCAGAATAGGAAAATAAAGCTCGAAAAAAAGGATCAACATCCTGATATAACAATAAGGACCAACTGTAGAACGTAGTCTGCAAAGAAACAACCAGCAGCAACACAACAACAAATAAACACCTGCTGGACAGCAATCAAACAGCAAACACGCAGTGGTCCGGCCACAAAAATGATAACAATGTACTCCGGCCGACCACTAACGGAGAAAACATCCAGACGATCATCTCAAAAGAGCCCAACAAAAACTGTCAAGAAAGGAACTAGAAAAAGCAAACCAGCTGCAACAAAACAGCAAAAAAACAGCAACAAAACAACAACACAGCTGCCTAGCAACTGCGTAGTAGGCCATATGCCAAAATTTAGCAATAATAGCGCCCAAAAAGACAAGAATCAAATCTTTTCCAAAATGGTGGGGGATTTAGATTTGGCATTACCCTTCTTT
This sequence comes from Taxus chinensis, assembly GCA_019776745.2. NCBI lineage: Eukaryota > Viridiplantae > Streptophyta > Pinopsida > Cupressales > Taxaceae > Taxus > Taxus chinensis. The sequence goes on along the minus strand of CM034148.1, from coordinate 37,817,744 downwards.
TTCCGATCCACCACTGTCCATTCCTGATTTCCCACATCCACTACAGTCGGAAAAACTGCAATAGGTTTGATGGGGGAGTGATCCAAATGGGAGGTCAGAATATCTTTAATCACTGAATCAGCAGCCTGTAAAGAATAATCTGGAGGCTTCTCTGTATTGGTCTGTGAATCAACCATGATGGGTGAGTTAGCTTGCAGGGGGGAACTCGATTCCTTAGCCGGATTTGAGTCGATTGTAAGATGTTCAGGTAGAGAATCCCTCCACCAGGCTGTTTTGGTCTTACGTTTGGAGTGTTCACAGTCATCTGTAACATGACCAGTTTGGAAGCAACGCCTACATCTGAAGGCAAGTCTCTCATAGTCTATCCTCTGCACCCAGAGCCTGGTTAAGAAAGTGAATAAATTGATTATCATTAATGCAATGTTTAAATGAGATAATCATCATGACAATGATTATTTTTAGGAGGGAAGTATGTAACACCTTGGACAAACTGTTATATTTCTCTTTGCACTACAAGCGTTGGCATGTGATTTTCTTGAATGAGGTGTGTTCCCTTGATTGTTGAAAATCATACTTGTTATGGATAAATCATTTTTGCTCTTGGACTCTTTAGAATGGAATGATATGGCTTGCAAGAATCCATTTTCACTTCTTATTGATAAGCTGCAATCTGATTTTTAGAGTCGCAAACTTATCTCTTTTACTGACTCATCATTAGATCAATTTCAGTGATCCAAGGAATGTTTTAAATCTTCTTAACAAACTGAATGGTAAATTTCCATTCATTAGTTGAGAGACATAGTGGACTGAACTTTGTATGTTACAAATTCTTTGGACATGAGTGAACGTGTCTTCATTCAGTTGTATGTTTGTGCTTTGGTCTTTGAGATTGATCTCTACAGGACATTATGGGCATAAATAAAAATAGTCTACTTCAAGACTATGAAGGGGATCAGAATCCCAAAACTAAAGGACTATCCTAACGGTATCCTAAACTAGATAAGAGCGCCTACTTTCTAGCTACTTATAATTAATTGGGTTGTAATCTAACCTAAGCTTATTATTTTATTTTCATTTGGAATGGTGTCCTAACCTAAGCTTTAGTGCTAAAAGAATAAGGTAGAAAGTTTGCTAAGGTGATACTAGACTATTTTAACCTAATTTCTAATATTATAAGGAAGTGAATTTAATCTAACCTAAAGTGGGTACTACCTATGGCAATGTTTTAAGACCTAAGGGAATTATTGTTAGACTAACCTAATTTTTGGAGACATCTATCCTAAACTATTTAAAAGGAACCTATGGGTCGTATGGCTCTAAGGTGATAGTTCCAATGGATTTGATTTGATTAGATTGGGTTTAATGCAAGAGGTAGTGTCAGTTTAGCAAAGGTAAGTTAACTTTAGTGGAGGCTTACGTGGAGGCTTCACTAAATTTGGAATTTCATGTTAACTTGGAAATGGCATTCGCCAATTTTGAGAGGTGGTGGAAAGGAGAGATAAGCAGGAGATTTGGGATTAATGGAATTTATGGATCTTGGTTTTTGTGTCCAAACCATCTTGGAAACAAGAGGCGGGTTTGTGAGAGGTTGTTTGGTTTTGCATGCCTCACGAATTTTTCTCTGCATGGAGCTATCTGGTTCTTTGAACCAGTAGTTTGACTTCTTCTTATTCTTAGCTATTTTTTATTTCTATGGTTTATTTTTTATCAAGGAAATGTATAAGAGGCATTAGAAGAAAAGTTGTTTGTTTTTTTATCTCTCATGGAGAAGAAAAAGAGTTGGAATCTTGGCTAGAAGTATCCTTCAAATTTACAGAAGCACTATCAGGCATGATAGGCCCTACCCATTAAGATTTCTTGCTTTCTTCTAAGTGATTCATTAAAAAAAGTCAGCTCTCATGAGATAAATATTTGCATGATTTTTCTGGTTAGCTACTTGCATGTTTTTTTTGAATCTATGTGGTTTTTGGAATACAAATCCATTGCTAGAAATGATAGTTTTTGGGAAACTTTCTCTGTGTTAGTGTAATGGTGGCATGCATGCGAAACTTGTATTGGGAGCTTTGTATTTCATTCTGAAACTTGTTTACAAGGCTGGTGTTGATTGAACAGGAACTCGTTGCTTTATTTTATTTGTTCTAAACTATTATTTGTAGTCTTGTGTTTCGTTTGAGTTGGTACTGGAGCTAGTGTTGTTTATAACTTTTATTGAAACTCTGTGATCAACATTGTACTCATTTTTAGTACTTGTGTGAATTGAACTTGTAATCGAATCGATGAGTTTTGTTTTGTACATGTACTTTGAGCTAGAAGTTTTATTCTTATTCAAGGATTTGAAAATTCTTGAACTCATATTAGAGCATTGATGTTTTGTTCTAAGCTTGTATTTAGGGCTTCGTGTTTCGTTATAGGGTTGTATTTGAACTTCATGTTTGTCTGAGCCAGTATTAGAGACTTATGAAGTTTTGAACCTTTTTTCTAAGCTCGTGCTCCACACTGTAATGGTATTTGATTCTTGTGTGTTTAAAACTTGTGTTGGAATCAATGTGTTCTATTCTATACTTGTATTCTGAGCTAGATTTTTGTTGGTATTAAGGATTTGAACTACTTTAATCTCATTTATGGGTTGTCTGCTCAAAAGGGTCTTGAGATATTTTTTATTTTGTTTTGAAGTAGACTTGGTAATATCTTTTGAGATCTTCTTCTTGTAACTTCTTGTTGGACTTATTGTGGTACTTCTATCTTTTAGAATGTACTTCCTTCTTTGAACTTGACAAGGCATGTGAATATGAAGTGTATCCTTTTCTTCTCTGTCCTGAGTGAACCTGTGTCCTGTTGAAGGCTTGACTATTATTTTAGAAGGATTAAAGGATTGGTATTATATCTTGATATGGGTTTGGATGATTTTTAGTTCGTTAGGAATATTCATTAAAAGTTTAGAGGTTATGGAAATGTAGTATTTACTCTCCTTCTTGTTATAGATGTTGAAACAATTACATTTCCTATCATAATCTCTTAACTGGAATTTGAGAGTCTTGTGGTGATTCTGTTTTAGTCGAGTTCGAAGTAAGATTGGAACATCTCTTAACTTAAACATCATTGGGGTTTCTTACTCTCTTCAGACCTTCTTATTTGGTTCTTGGGTTTTATTTGAAAGTTGAATTTAAAACCTAATATATTGAATTTTGTATGAAAGGATATATTTTATCTCTGTTTAGATAGTTTTGTATTATTGTTCTTATTTAGATCACAAACTACGTACTCCTTTGTATTGAGTTGTTGAAGCCTTGTAATGGGATTTCAGTTCTTGAGTTTGTGATTACTTTTGAACTTGTACATCTTTTATTGTTTGAGGATTTCTACTCCTTGATGGATTCATTGAATGAATCTCCAAGTTTTATAGAGAAAGGAACATGTTCTCTTAGGGACAGTATACTGTTTAGGGAATATACTATGAATTTTGTTCTGAGATTTGAATTGAACTTGAACTTGGTGAATGGAAATAGGTAAACCAGTTTGTTAGATTTGTAATGTAAAAATAGAAGTGTTCTTTCTTTAACTGTACGTTCATTTTTGTGTTCTCTTTTGGGAACTAGGTAAATAATTTCTAAGTTTGAAATAGATAAGGGAATTCATTTCATAGTATAAATGAAATGAATTTGGGATTGGACCTTTTCCAATGGATGTCCCTTCTTACTATTGGTTTGGTAAGTTCATTTGATTGAACTTTTCTATTTTCGATCTTCTTCTGAGATGGAAATTTTATGGTGGAATGTTTGGTTTCATATCTTTGAATTATATCCTCTAACATATGGGAGTTAGTTTAGACTTGTGGGGGGAAATATTTTGACTATCTACCCTACTTGGATTGATTTAGGATTCATGTTAGATGCTTTCCCTTAATGTTGAATCCTTATATCGTTATCTTTGATATGAGACAGATTCATGTGTTCTAAACCTATATTTGTCTTTTAGATGATTAGTGTGTGAGGAATAGTATGTATTGATTCTTCTTCTTTTTCTATATGGAAAGATGAAGCATTCTAATATGAGATATTCTCTAATTAACTTATTTTTCTACTTAGTAAAAATAAATGTGTAATTCTATTCTTATAGGACTATGAAACAATGGGATGACAAGACCTATTGATTGTTTTAAAGTAAATGATATGATCAATTAAACCTTGTGATATAATTCTGATGTTGCGGGTTATATTATGTTCTTTTCTTAAAAGAGAATTCAAACTCTTTAATGTATTTATGTTAGATGTTATTACTTATGATTATTTCTATGATATATTAATTGTTTCATTAAAGCAGAGTTATTTTAATGGAACAATTAGTGGAATGCACTTTACTTTAATGCTTAGTGATTATCATTCTCAGTTCATTGAACTGAACCATGCTAGCAATTTTTGCAAATGGACATCATAAGTGATAAAAGAAGACAAAAACTTTTATGATGCATTAGATTATTTAGTTCAGGATCTTCTTAAATTAGGTGACATAGGACAATGCAACCAACAACTTGTGATACTTTGGCAAAATATTTGAAACATATTACTCATTTTTATACTCCTAGATAACATACTCATCATAGGGAATACATCCTTCAACCCACTTCATCTGTTATCTAGAATTGTCTTCACTAACTCATATCATTCCACTTGTTCAAGGTTTAACCCTAAGTAAGGTTAGAAATATAGTCTAGTGTGGGGGAACTCTCGCAGTGACTGAGGGTACTATTATCCAAAATGTGCCCCCTACTCATTTTGTGGCTAACTCCTCTCATTATTCCCTCTCTTGTGCCTAAGTCACACAATTTTTCTTTTCAGGCACTCAAAACCTTCTGGAAATGGCACCATTGGATAGAGCTCTTTCTTAGCTTTCCAGAAAGGTAAAGTTTTCCTCCTAACTCATGTATTTTTCAAGTTATGGCTCGGCAGAGTTTTGGTGGAAAATTTTCCCCTAGAAGGCCCACAGCCAATCAAAACTCGCCACATGTCCAGGCCAAAAATATTAAAGCGACCCGATTTGGTCCTGTTTTGCCGTAAAACTTCAAATCGCCATATCTTTCGATCTAGAGCTCGGTTTTTTACGTTCTTTATATTAATGGAAAGTTGGTGAAATTCTCTACAAGATTCCAGGGTCAATTTTGTATTTTCGTGGATTTTGGAGAGAAAAAATAAAAAAAACTTTTGGCACGTGGTCATGAATAGAAATGACATTTCAACCACTAATTTTAATGAAGAATGGCTCGCATTCTCTCCCAGCATGGTTAAAAATGTCATGGAATGGGTCTGTCAGGTCGCCCATGTTGTTTTGATGGCATTTTGGTCAATGGTTGAATCCCTTCCACGTTTTCCCACGTTTCTCTCTCATGGGCTCGTCCCTTGCACTGTAAAAGCCAGATTTAGCTCATTTTTCAAAGGTTTGAACATTTTTTGTGTATGGCAAGCTCCCTTTTTCACCTTGGAAGTGATTTAGTGGAATAATAGACCTTTTCTAGAAACTGCAACTGTATTTTTGCCTTTTAGGTGTTTGAATGCAAGTGATTTTGATGTTAAAATAACAATACAAACCCTGTGATTAGTTTTTATCCTCTGCTGGTGTTGTTTGCCTAATTTCTAACACTTCATTACAACTATCAGTTTGTGCATGTTGTTTTTGTTGCATTTTATGAACTGTGTCAATTTGTAGAAGTAAAAAATTCTCACCACTCCTTTGGTGCATCACCTATTAGCATTAGTTTTAGTTCTTTCTTTTTGCATTTTCTATCCTTGTCCCTTTGAAATTTAGAGTAGATTTAGGAGTTTAAACCTCTACAATTGTGTAAGTAAAATAGCTGATCAAAGGAGTTGAGGAACCAGCCTCTAATTTGGATATTTCTCTTCCATTTTTGTAAGTCCCACACTTGGGAAGAGGATTCAATGTTGTGCAATCACACTGGATGCTAGTATGATCAAACTAGAAATTTGATCAACATCCAGGGGGTGTTGCTGATTTGCAACAATAGTTTTGGCACGCCCGGTGGGACCTTAGAGGTCTTCCACTTTATCTTTGATAGGTTGGTGTGTACCTGTTAAAGATCCAGCTTTTTGGAGGCACTTTCAAAAGCACATCTGGCGACTCCATCTGGTAAACAACTCATTCTCTAAGTTGCAGACCTGTTTTCCATTCATTTCCATCCATTCTTCTTTCCATCATTTTCATTCTTTTATATTCCATGAATTTGTGTAATCATGACTTCATTTCCATCATGGAATTCACATTTACAACAGCAGTATATCACACCTCCAACATGTTTTACAAATCCTCCAAATTAGCATTTTGATCAAATTCAAAATCAGCATGTCTACCCATATGAGCAGCAGTGCCAAAGTCAGTTTGGATATGAAGCATGTCAAGCACAAGGGTATACAGGTTGTGAGGGTAGTCAAGAAGAAAATGTAGATCTACTGGAACAAATCCAAAAGATGGAGGTAAACATGGTGCAATCCAGGGCTCAAGAACAAATGAAAGCATTTAGAATCCGTTGTAGAGCACCTTGTCCATGGGTGGGACCTTTTCCAAGGCATTACAGCCCTCAAGAGAAGATAGAATTCATGATTACAACACTACCATTGCTTGTAAAGTGGACTAAAGGAATAAAGGTGTATGAGAGGAGTATTCAACAACCTTGTCAACAGGTAAGCACACCATCTCATGCCTTTTCTCTCCCTCTTTCCCAATCTATTTTATCTTAGCAGTGTCAAGTTTTAAACTCTCCATCTGCAGTCCCAAGTGTCGAATCCATTTCTCCATTCCCTAGTCTTCCACCCCATCTCAATTCTTCTATCCTTTTCCCTTCCAAACAACCATTCCCTCCAAAGAAACAAGAGTTCCTACCTCCTCCACCACCACAAAAAATTGCAAAATCAATTGAGTTACAATCCACTTCTCCTCTTGCATTCCCAAATCCATGTTGGGAGGATAAAAATCAGAATGCCAATCAAGGAAAACAACAGCAGAAAGAAGAGCCAAACAAGGATGAAGAAATTCAAAGTCTGAAGAGTTGGGATCTTAAATTTTGGATGAAAAAGATTCCCTTGATAGTTAAGCCTTTAGAAAAGGTTGGAGTTGGAAAACAAGTGGTGGTTAGGACTGAATTTGCTGCAGGAAGAGAAGAGCAAAAAGAAGAAGCAGATCAGCAATCAGTTTGCTCAGAAAGTAGTTTCCATGTTAGCATTCTATTTGAAGAGAATGCTGATTCAATTCAAGTTGCACAATCAGCCATGGAGGAAGAAAGCACTGAAGAAGATCCTACAGTCCCAGCTTGTCCTCTAGAGCAGTAGATCGAAGAGTTTGACTTAACGAACTTCGTGCTAGAGGAAGAGTTCTATCAAGAACAAGATTGTCTTCAAGTAGTAGAAGAGGGAGAAGCTGCTCCAAATCCAAAAGAAGAGGAGCACATTCTAGTTGTGGAGGAGAAAATTATAGATCCAAGGGCTTTGAACACAAGGCAGGCTAGAGGAGAACCTTCAGTTCTTCTTTCTACTTCATCCCTCTCGTGTTCTAGTGCTGAAGAAAAGTTTGATCTTTCTAACTCAATGTTGGAGGATGAAAGAAACCATGATGATCAAGTTACAGATCAAGAGGACACTATGGAGGAAGTTGAGCATTTGCATCAGGACAACCATGAGGTAGTGTATCTGTCAGATTTGGAGGACTGTTTCTATGAAGAAGAACCGGTTGAGTTTCCACAATACTCTCTTTCATCTTCCACGTCCCAAATACTTGAGCCTGCTGTCATGAAGGAGAGCATTCATTTGTAGCAGCCTACATCTTATAGCATCTCTTTGGAACTAAGATTGGAAGATTTTAATCTTTCATGTTCTTCATTAGAGGAAGAGAAAGGGAAGAAAAGTCCTACCATTGCTTCCACATCACCCACCCAAGAACTCTACAAGAAGACTCCATTTTTGGAGTTGAAAATCAGGGCAATGGGTATACTCAAAGGACCATACCTTGCCCAATCAAGTATCTGGCTTCATTGGAACAAAAGGAGAATTCACAATCAGTAATGCTTGCTCCTAAGCATGAGGATGAGCTACAAAGAACCAAGGATCAGCTGTTATACCTCTCCAATCCAAATGCAGAACAACTAAAAGAGGTATTGAATTTTCCTTCACCTGATACCTTGATGATTTGGGTGGAAGACCAGCTTCTTTTTGATTTTCCATTCATCCAATCAGCCATGTTTAATGCAAAATCAGTTGCATGGTTGCCAATTTTTAAGAAAGGAAACTATTTTGCACAACCAGTTGCATGGTTTGTTTAGCCCACTTTTGCTTCCAGTTAGAGTAGGATAGGTAGTTTTTCTTTCAGTAAAATAAGTGCTTGTGCACACTCTGCATGTTCCATTTTGGAGCATGTATGACCCTTTAGTTTTGTACATAGTTTTTGTGGTTCTGGTTTTTCTCTTACGTAGTCCATTTCAGTGGGTTTCCAAGTGGCTCAGAGAGGAGGTTTTCAAAGTTCAGATCAGTTTGCAGGCTATAACTCATGACTCCATGCCCAATGGATGCTTCAGGCAACTGGTAACTTCATCCAGTAGGCAGATGACCCCTCTGAGTCACCAAAATTATTATCCAAAATGTGCCCCTGCTCATTTTGTGCCTAAATCCTCTCATTCTTCCCTCTCTTGTGCCTCAGTCACAAAATTTTGCTTTTCAGGCACTCAAAACCTTCTGGAAATGGCACCATTGGATAGAGCTCTTTCTTAGCTTTCCAGAAAGGTAAAGTTTTCCTCCTAACTCATGTATTTTTCAAGTTATGGCTTGGCAGAGTTTTTGTGGGAAATTTTCCCCTAGAAGGCCCGCAGCCAATCAGAACTTGCCACGTGTCTAGGCCAAAAATATCAAAGTGACCCGATTTGGCCCTGTTTTTCCCTAAAACTTCAAATTGCCATATCTTTCGATCCAGAGCTCAGTTTTTCATGTTCTTTATATCAATGGAAAGATGGTGAAATTATCTACAAGATTATGGGGTCAATTTTGCATTTTGGTGGAGTTTGGAGAGAGAAAATCAAAAAATGCTTCTGGCACGTGGTCATGAACAGAAATGACGTTTCAACCACCGATTTTAATGAAGAATGGCTCGCATTCTCTCCCAGCATGGTTAAAAATGTCAAGGAATGGGTCTGTCAGGTTGCCCATGCTGTTTTGATGGCATTTTGGTCAATGGTTGAATTCCTTTCACGTTTTCCCGCGTTTCTCTCTCCTGGGCTCGTCCCTTGCACTGTAAAACCCAGATTTGGCTCATTTTTCAAAGGGTTGAAAATTTTTTGTGTATGGAAAGCTCCCTTTTTCACCTTGGAAGTGATTTAGTGGAATAACAGACCTTTTTTAGAAACTACAACTGTATTTTTTCCTTTCAGGTGTTTGAATGCAAGTGATTTTGATGTTAAAATAACAATACAGGCCCTGTGATTAGTTTTTATCCTTTGCTGGTGTTGTTTGCCTAATTTCTAACACTTCATTACAACTATCAGTTTGTGCATGTTGTTTTTGTTTCATTTTATGAACTGTGTCAATTTGTAGAAGTAAAAAATGCTCACCACTCCTTTGGTGCATCACCTATTAGCATTAGTTTTAGTTCTTTCTTTTTGCATTTTCTATCCTTGTCCCTTTGAAATTTAGAGTAGATTTAGGAGTTTAAACATCTGCAATTGTGCAATTAAAATAGCTGATCAAAGGAGTTGAGGAACCAGCCTCTAATCTAGAGATTTCTCTTCCATTTTTGCAAGTCCCACACTTGGGAAGAGGATTCAATGTTGTGCAATCACATTGGATGCTAGAAATCTGATCAACATCCAGGGGGTGCTGCTGATTTACAACAACAGGTACATAGACATACTCAATCAACCTAAGTCAATTTCATGTGCCTAGTTATCCTAAGTCAGCATAATTAGACCCTTACACTAGTTAATGCCCCTAACTTTATCTAGGGCTGAACTATGATCAATCCAGAGTTTATGTAGTTCTAGATGATTAAACTTTGAAGGGTGTTACAACATGTCAACTGCAACACAATATCCTCATGAAGACTAAAGTATTCATGAAGGTAATGTACTGTAGTTGGTGTGGGCCAACATTTGACTGATTTCACCACATCTGGATGAACATACCATAGAAAGAAGTTAATGATTTATTAATTTTTCCTTATTAAGGGTTAATTAAAGTAGCCCTACTGAATAACTAGGTTCATTAAACATCTGAGTTACAAGTAAAAACTTTAATTAGAGTTGAGATGTAGATACATCTGCCTCCTAACCATTTCATAAGTTTTGATTTTAATACATTAACATTTTAATTTAAGTTTCACATAACAGATTTAGCATACATAACAATGTTGTTATTTACTCACCTACTCAAGCCTTAGCTTACATTAGTTCATAACAAGTTCTTTTATATTAGACTTTAATAGAATGAATTCTAATCCTTTTTAATTCCCTTTCTCTGCATTCCTAATCTAGTTAAGGAACTCTTCATGAGAAAGCACACCATCAACTAACCAAGGCTAACATTCAGATTTATTTCCAAGAGATCTTATAACAGTCTATTATTCATTACATAGAAGTCATCTTCCCTTTTCCTTATATAGTGTTAGTGACTATTTATAACCCCATAACATGTTATAAGTTATCATCATAGTTATATCCAACCTATAAACATTTTCTTTAAATATATTCAAAGTGAAATAAATGAGTATCCATGCAAAAATGTCAACTTAATAAGTTGCATTTTTACTAGAGAGGGTAGTACATCTAGTAACCCTAATATCTATCCATTATATTGCAAGCCATAAAAGAGAGTTATTATATGAGAAGTAGAGAATTACTTAACATTTCCACTTACTGAATATCAAAAGGGAATACATCAAATGCAACAAATTTTGCATATCTTTTATTCATAAAGAAGATTCATATATTTATAAGTCCAAACACATCAGACATTACTAATGTCAAACAAAAATACTTGAATAAATTTCAAATACAACTTTCCTTTCCATAAAATATATTTTAATCATGAACCATATTTCATCACAAAAAGATCCAGTCTCTTGGGTAAAAAAATGTAAGTTCCTAAATATATTTCTTCCTTTCATCACGTACGAATTCCATCTAAAAAAATTTCTAACACCGACAGTTCATTGAACTGAGCATGATAAGCTGTAAGCATTAAAATGATGTGCCTTTAGCTAATTGTTCCATAAAAAGAACTTTGTTGTTATGAAATAGTTAAGAGAAATTTAGAAAGACATAACCAATGGGACTTACCAAACTCAAATAAAACAAAGAGAGAGAGAGAGAGAGAGAGAGAGTTATACCAAGCAGAAGTAAGGTGGATTCATGAAGAAAACAACTTCAACCTTCCATACTATAACTTATTAGCAAAATAATTACAACAATAATTCAGATAAGTAACATTTCTTCATAGTTTACTATCTCTTTGAAAAATTTAACTACAATATTTCATTCTCAGTTAAACTTATGTAACAAAAGGAGATAACTATCCTACTATCCTCTAAGCATAGTTCATCTGAAGATAAAAAGAAAATAATACCATCATAAAATTTCCTTCATAAAAAAATCATCCTAAAATCAAAGATGTTAGTAATCAGATCTAAATCATAAGAGCAGAATTTGGGGATGATTCTACAAAATCATAATCTAACATGTGATTCTTATTTGAGTAACCTAATACTCAAACCCAACATATTTCTAATCTAAGTAAGGTATATAAAACTAAAATCAGACCTTATCAAAAGTAAAATTCAAATTGGCATGCTAATGGGACTACATATAGTCCCCAAAAATCTACAACAACATTATTCTTAAGTCAAGAGGGTACTATGGTAAGATTTAACATTCATACACCATTTAATTAACCATCCTCGTAAATTCCACAAAACTCCAAGATTTACTCAATAAATAAATTTAAATAAACACAATGATCCATTCACTTAATTCCCTGCTACAGCTATACTACCCTAGCAGAACTTGAACCTAATTCTTCAATACAGGACTGATAGATGTATCCAAAAATAGACCATGGAATGAAAACACTTAGAGATGAAATAATATTAAAGAGAGAGAGAGATATTACTTCCTCTTAGTTTTTCCACGAATAAAAAGATAGTAAGAGATAACCCAGAACATAAAACGACAAGTTTAGTCCCTTACTATCCCACTCCAAAATCCTAAACTAAGAACTATTTAGGGATCAAATTGAATGACAATAGACGCAAATAAGGGAATAAAATATGAACCAAAAACATCCATTACCTTTAATCGTTCAATGAGATAGTATAGATAACACCAAAATCCACAAGACAAAAAGTAAACATTTACCTACTAACACAGTGGTGAAAGGAAGAGGATTATCCAAAGAGTAAATCTACATAATCCTCCTATCTCAGATCTATCAAAGGGGAAAAGTAAATAATACAATTTGACCAACCCAAATAGGAGTCACCATTCTTTTTCATCAATACATTATCTTTGAAAATTTGAATAGAAAACAAAATAACATCTCCCTTCATTATAATTCCTCAAGAAACAATTCCTTTCAAGGAGATAACATGATTATTCTAACCAGACCCTCAATTAGAGAATGAAAAAGTTCTAGTAAGTCTAGATAGACAAAAAATCCTTTTGACGCAAAACCCAAAATTATTAATCTTTCCACAAAAATCACAGAGACAAATGACTGTAATAGGGAGGGTGAAAACAAGAACCCAAAGTCATAATCACATAAGTGTTAAGGAACCAAACACACTCATAAGTTTTGAACCTTCTATCCGAACTTAGAAGACTATGAAAAATCCAGAGTCTCATAATTTTATCCTTCTCATCAATTCATTCAAGGTCAATCAATCATTCAAATGCATAAACAATTTAACACTAGAAGTTTTACCTCAGTGCACAAAAAAATAGCCAACAACAAGTTCCACTAGTTAAGCAACCGATTTATTTTCCACATTTATACAGTTCAAAAATTTCTCATACTATTTTGACTCTATTGCAATATCAAGATGAAGAACTAATGCATAGCCTAGTAATTCAAAAAAAGAAAATGGAACCCCAGATTAGAATTTCATTAAAAAAAGTGGAGTCATACATTATTCATAATAAACATTAAAAGAATAAAAAATCAGAGGTCAATCATCCAAATAGAAATCAAATTTTTTCCAAGAGCAGAGTTGTTTTTATGAATCATTTAAGTAAAATCAAAACAACTTAATGGGTAGAGCCTATTATGCCTGATAGCGCTTCTCCTTTACTGATTCGCAAGGGATCTCTAAGAAAAAGTTCAATAACTTCTTCCTTGCCACAAAATGTCAACCGAACCATCAAAGCTTCCCATTTCTTTATATAGTTTTTCCCATTGTCCCATAAAAGTTCAAAGCCATGTAAAAATTAAAGTCATGCAAGAGTTATAGTCATGGAAGTTTCGAATTGAAGAGCAAGAACAATCTCATGCAGAGCTCTGTTCACTACCCCTTATGCACCTTCCAAGGAGGTTTTCACCACATTCAAAAACATTAAATGCAAAGGAATTTCAGCTCCCTCCATCTTCCACTCCACCACCATCTCCACTTTTGGTGAAGACTAAATTCAAATTTGCATGCAACCAAATTTGGTGGAGATACCAACTCAGTTTTCCCCAAGTTTTCCATTTCCCATGCCAAAGTTGGTGGTAGGAATAGATAATAATGAATTAAATCTCATTTAATTACCTTGAAACCAATGCCACCGACCACCTAATGTCCATGTGTTCCATATGCACCCTCTAGGTTAGACACATTTTAATTTAGGTTAACATTAGTTTAGGAAATCAACATAGGTCCATAGGTAGGTCTCTAGTTTAAGTCACAACATATTAATTTAAAAATATCAAAGAGACATAGGTTAGACTTAGCGCTAGGGTATAGTCACTTATCATTAAACATATAGTTAAAATAGGTTACCATTCAAAGAAAGCGTTGCAATCAATTAAATGAAGAACCAACCATGACATTAGTATTCAACATACTACATGGTCTGAAGACTTCATCAATTCTCCAACACAGTCTGAAATCAACAATCAAATGATCTAATAGACTTGTTCGTTGTGACCAAAAAAACATGAATTAAAAGTATACCTTGGATCAATGGAATTGATCCCAAGTAATGTTGTTCTAAAGGAAGAGTTTTATAAAAATTGAAACCGAATTTATCAATTCAAGAAATGAACTAATTATGCATAAGGAAGTGGGCAGATCTTATTAAATATAGTAAAACACAATAGAATATACCTATAAAAAGGATGAATTATTTTCTACTACAAATATGATTTCCAAAGTCACAAGGGTACACCGTCTTAAGACAAAATCACTTGTCAACATTTGTGTCTTCTAAAGTAGAAGTTATCTTAGGTACCTTTCATGCTAGAGGTGTTATATGCACTCTATCAGGGACCCTTAAGTAATTCATCCTAAAGAAGGAGCTACTCAATTTAAATATGCTTAGTCAATGAGCGATACAACCATCATAACATGAGACAATTGAATACATAGGTCTTATGATTTAATTGGGTGATTTTTAAGAGGATATTTAACAAGGGTGACAAAGCCACACTCAGCCAAGCACTTGGGAAGGAAGAATCTAACAAGTTACTCTGGAGAAGAAATCCCTCATGATTTCTTGCGAGAGATGGAGGCACAATGGAGAAATGAGGAAGAACGGAGAAGTATGCTCAGTTATAACTTGCTCAAGACTGCATTACATTGGTGGAAAACACATCTTGATATGCTTCTAGAGTGGCATGAGGTAAGTATTTCATTCTCTGTTAGGTTCTCCAGAAGTAACATGCCCACTATTATCCAAGACTACCATGGAAAAGAACCCACCTCTTCCCATATATAAGCATGTGAGAAGGCTTGGATGGAAGGCATGGAATCTTTACCACTTTTTCTATGGGTGCATAAATTATATTCCACCTTACAAGGTTGTGCACGGGAAAGGTAAATTCACTTGGAGATGCACCGTCAGATAGGGAATTGGCAGGAGTTGGTGGATGAACTCATTCAATAGTTTGAGTATCGAAGTAGAAAGTCATCAGTGGATAAGGCGTTGCAGGTGGTCAAATGCCTTACAATAGGATATAGTTCTATGATAGAAGATAGGATACTGGAGTTATTGGGTGAACCTAGTTTGGAGACACGTTTTGATGAAGATGAATCAGAAGAGATATAGTTTGAGCATGCGTGCATTGAAAAAGAAAAAGGAAAAATGGTCTATTTGATATATGGAGAATCTGGATGTTGACCATTCGGAAGGTACACATGAATTCATGGAATGTGTTGATGAGAAGGAACACGCCTACCATGAGCCCTTGAAAACAAAGAAGGTTAAAATTGGTTCTGAATTAGAACCTAAGGAAGGTATCATTAGGTATTATTTGTCAAAGACAGAGGTTTGTAAGATCATTGACCTTTTACACAAGTTTCAAGATTTATTCCCACATGGGTATCATGATCTCAGAGATGTTTGCCACTCCTTGGGGGAAGTGTAGATCAAGTTGAAGGAAGGTGCATGATCGATTCAAAAGAGACTATATCGAATTAATATGAGCTTACACGTATGGTTCAAGGAGGAGATAGAAAATATGATAGCATAAAGCATCATTGAGGTTGTGGAGGAATCAGAATGGGTGATTTCAATGGTCATAAGCATCAGAAAGGATGGAAGGATAAGGATCTATGTTAATTACAAGGACTTGAATGGAGTGTGTGCCATTCACCCTTTTCTGACCCCCTTCACTAAATATTTTTTGGAAGGATTAGTCGAGCATGAAGTCTATTCTTTTACGGATGGGTTCTCAGGGTACCACCAAGTTAGAATTGTAAAGGAAGACCAGGAGAAGACAACTTTCACCACTAAATGGGAAAATTTTTCCTGCACGGTCATGCCTTTTGGGCTGAAGAATGTGCCTATTATGTTCTCGTGCATTGTGGTACAAGCCTTACAAAACTTCATCCATAAGTTTCTTCAGGTCTACCTGGATGACTGGACTATGTATGGGCTAGTAGAATACTATTGTGAAAATTTGAGGCTAATATTTGAGAGATGTAGGAAGTTGAGGATGTCCCTCAAAATTAAGAAATACGTCTGTACTAATCCATTTGGAACCCTGTTGGGGCATATTATATGTAAGGAAGGCTTGTTGGTGGATCCTGCCAAGGTTACAGTTATTGTGAGATTGGGGGAGCCTATCAATCAGAGAACTGTGTGTGGATTACTTAGGAATATGGGGCACTACAAGAAGTTTATTAATGGGTATGCCAAGATCACCATGCCCTTGGAAAAATTAATCAAACATAAGAGTGCCTTTCACTGGGGAGAGACGCAGTAGAAGGAAATTGACACATTGAAGGATAGGCTTGTCACTGTGCCCATATTACACTTTCCCTCTTTGGATAATCCTTTCCAATTGCATGTTGATGCCTTAGGGAGAACCATTGGATAAGTGCTAGCACAACCTAGTGAGGGGATTTTTGATCACCCCCTTTCTTTTTCTAGTAGGAAGTTGATACCAGTAGAACATAATTACACTACCACTGAGAGTGAGGCATTATAAATGATCTACGTGTTGTATAAGTTTAGGTAGTATATTCTGGCCACACCTTTAATATTCTACAAAAATCACATGGCACTAAATTATTTGGTAAAAAATCCCATTTTTCAAGGGTGCATATGTCTTTTGGTCCTGTTATTTCAAGAATTCAAGTTTTTTAGATATGGTAAAACTAGGAAAAAGTAACTCATGACCTGATCACTTATCAAGAATTGACTCAGGGGAGGATGCACAGATAATTGTGGATACCATGCCAGATGCAAAATTGTTTAGGTTATGGCACGCACGATCTGACTTAGAGGATATTACAGTGTTTCTTAAAATGGGTGTGGCAGTAGAATAAATGAAGCCTTTGGAGAGGAAATAGTTGGTTATACACGTCACACCCTATATGTTGATTATAGTAGATTTTTACAAGTTAGGACATGATGACGTTCTAAAATGATGTGTGTTATAACATGAGTGCATTGTAATTATGGAGGAAGCACATGGTGGGATTAAAGGAGGACACTTTGCAGGGAATGCCACCACGTGGAAGATTCTAATGACCATGGTGGGAAAGTATCTTCTAGGATTGTATTGATTTTTGCAAGGCCTATGACCATTTTCAGTGCCTTGGAAACCATTGAAGTAGGGATTAAATTCCCTTGTGACTGATAACTAGCGTTGAACCATTTGAAAAATGGGTAATTGAATTTGTAGGACCAATTTCACCTACCACGTGAAGGACTAGCTCATGTTACATCATCACCTACATTGAGTACTTGAAAAGATGGGCAGAGGCAACACCTACAAAGGATTACATAGAAACAACATCAGTGAGATTCTTATAGGAAAACATAATCAACCGATATGAATGTCCATTGAGTTTAAATATATATAGGGTAACATATTTTCTAAATGAAATGGTCAAGATCTTCTTGGTAGAGTTTATGGTGACCCATCACAAGACTACCCCTTATCACCCTTAAGAGAATAGAACAAATGAGGAATTTAACAATATACTAAGTCACACATTGAACAAAATTTGTGATGTTGGAAGACAAGACTGGGATGACAAGGTATTAGCCATTTTGTGGGCATACAGGACAACCTACAAGAGGTTGAACAAGGCCATACCGTTTCAATTGGTTTTTGGCATGGAGGCTATTCTTCCATTTGAATTTATATTACCATTGCTAGGTATAATGCGTGCAAGAGGATTGGATGTTGAGTAAGTGACTGAGGAATGGATTGACAAGCTAATGTAGTTGGATGAATGTCAATCACTTGTTAGATGGATTCATAAGACTAAAAAGGCCAGAAAAAAGGCATGGCATGATTGTCATATCAAGAATAATATGTTTGAGGTTAGGTAGAAGGTTTTGTTGTATGATTCCAAGTTTTTGCACCATCTGGGGAAGTTGAAAGTCCATTGGTTGGGCCCATACATCATCTCATAGATCCTTGAGTTAGGTGCACGCTAGTTACAAGCGCTGGATGGGATGAAATTACCTAGCCATTTCAATAGGACTAGGCTAAATCCCTATTATAAATAAGCCTTCCTTATGTGTGTAAATAAGGCAATATTTTTAGTAAGCTTAAGATTTCTCTTTATGCATTCCCTTTCCTTGTGTTTCCCTTTCTCATTGTTTTTTCCTTTCTATTTGTGTTATCTTGTGCCTTGTGCACTATAACCACTTATTATTTTCAAAACGTTGTGTATGTGTAAAGGACCACACATCTGTTTTAGTGTGGGGTGGAGTAGTGAGAAGTGAAATACAAGCTTGAAGTAAACATTGTATGGCCTGGATTGAAGGATTAAAGGCCTGAAAGATAGAAGATTGTGCATGGAAATGGTGGACAAGAATTTTTAGTGTTAATATAGCTAAGCAAAGACCATATATAAAGGATAAGAATCATAGGAACAACATGAGGTAAGCAAGGGAAAAATTAGGTCAAGGACAGAAGAAGTGCCTTCAGCACTACAGACGTGCATGTATGAGTCTTCGGTCAGTAAGGATTTTTACATGGTAGAAGGTTGTAGAAGGTTTTTCACACAGGATTGAGTACATGGGTAAGGGCACTTAAGGATGAATTTAGTGGAAAAAGCCACATTTAATGCTAAGTAGATTGGTGGGTGGCATAGAATTTATTGCCAGAGAAGAGTAAAAAGCTTTAAGTATGAAGTCGGGCACATTATTATTTTACCTTGCCATTACGAGAGTGAAGAAGCTCTTGTGAATTAGGGAATCCGAGAAGAAATATTTGTGTGAAGGGAGAATCATAGAGATCTAAGTATGTTACTAGGATGATTTACGAACCAGAGTGGAAGGAGTACATAGGTGTAGGGAAGATATTTTTAGAGGAGTACAACATCTATAGAAGAATTATTCCAGGTTAGGGCTCTATAGCTAGGGCACGGAAGTAGAAGGATTGTTTCATGGAGTTAAGCCACAGGATTGAGTAGAGAAAGGAAGAGAAGTAAGAATATTTTAGGTTTTAACCTGAAAAGTAAAATGGCACCAAAAAAGGCAAACATTTCACTAAAAAAGGGCAAGGGAAAATGAAAAAAAAACTATCTCCACAAGTTTTCATGAGTGGTATGCAGAGATGTAGTACCCAAATGGAGTGTTGTTGGGGAAGAATGGGTATCCCATGTGAGGAAGATGGTCGTGAGGGACTACAATCATCGTAAAAGCATCACAGAGAAAGATATGACATTGGAATTGGTCCGTCTAATGGATAAGAAGGCACCAAAGGGAATGCCAATCTACATCAATGAGGTAAAGGTGAAGTTGGGAAAGGCTGAGTTGATGCAATTTAATGAGTTGCCCTATTTTGGAAAGTTTGAGTGGTTATACCAGTGGTTGATGTCATCCGTGCACAAAGAACACTTCTATTTTGTAGGACAAAAAATGTAAATAACTCAACTCATATCAAAGTTTACTAGCCTAGTTTGCAAAGGGGACTCCATAGATGATGACTTGGAGGATAAGGAGATCATGAAGGAGACTGTGGAGGTCTATGATTACAAAAATGGTTCGTGCTACTTTGATATAATAGATATCCCTGACCTTGTAATGAGGATATCCATGCTCTTGGTTACCAAGCTAAATGGTCAAGAGAGGTGAACACAGGTAAACAAGGAATGGTTAAATTTATGCTGGAATATTTCAGAAGGAACCATTTACAAATTTTTCATGTATATCGTAGATGAGATCATCAGCAGTGCGTAGGAAGGGTATAAGATAACGTTTGGAAATGTTCATCTCACCATTTTCTTCTTAGATCTTGGAGTGTTTAATGGGGCAGACAATTTTGTATGGGAATATCCAAATGAATATCCCTCATCTAAAAAAATATTTGAAAAGTATACTTGCGATACCATGACGTCCGCCACAAGGCATGCCTGGAGAAATGGTACAAGCTAATGTGTGACACATTCAGGGAAGAATGGAGAATACCCTAACAGTTTCCCATGCTAGTAGATGGAGAGGCTGAGTTTTTTTTATACCAACACTTCTGCATTGACATATTAACTCTGATAGATGGGACCAAAAGTCCATGGTGTAAACTGTCTTTCTCTTTCACCATGTAGTTGTTATCCAATTTTCCCCCCTGCTCATTTTGTGGCTAACTCCTTTACATCTTTCCTTCTCTTGTGCCTCAGTCAGAATATTTTGTTTTCCAGGAACTCAAAACCTTCTAGAAATGGCACCATTGGATAGAGCTCTTTCTCATATTTCCAGAAAGGTAAATTTTTCCTCCTAACTCCATGTATTTTTCAAGTTATGGCTCAACAGAGTTTTGGTGGGAAAGTTTTCCCTAGAAGGCCTGCAGCCAATCAGGAGCTGCCACGTGTCCAAGGGCGAAAAAACACCAAGTGACCCGAAGGAAAAAATGGTCAGGAAGGGCCTGCACCCAATCAAAATGTGCCATGTGGCACCTGGAGTGGTGGAGCATGGGGAAAATTTGAAAAATGTTCCAAAGACCAAACGGGTAAAAATTCAAACTTTTTGCCCACCGATCCGATTTTGGCCTGTTTTTGCCCTAAAACTTCAAATCGCCATAACTTTCGATCCATAGCTCAAATTTTCATGTTCTTTATATCAATGGAAATCTGGTGAAATTCACTACAAGATTCCATGGTCAATTTTGAATTTTGGTTTAGTTTGGAGGGAGAAAATAAAAAAATTCTTCTGGTACGCGCCCATGGACAGAACTGACGTTTCAACAACCAATTTTAATGCAAAATGGATCGCATTCTTCTCCAGCATGGTCAAAAATGTTAGGGCATGGGTTTGTAAGGACCTCTATGCTGTTTTTAATGCATTTTGGTCAATGGGGAATGGCTCCCACATTTTTTCACGTTTTCTCTCTCCTGGGCTCGACCCATGCACTGTAAAAGCTAGATTTGGCTCATTTTTCAAAGGGTGGAACACTTTTTTGCACAACAAGCTTCTGTTTTCACCTTCAGCAAGTGATTTTTTGCAAGGATCAGAAATTTTCAGGGATTGTAATAGTTTTCTACCTCTTTGGTGTTGGAATGCAAGGATTTTGATGTTGAAAATCATAATACAGGCTTTGTGAATGCTTTCAGTCCTTTGTATGTGTTGTTTGTTTCATTTCAAACCTTTGATTACAACTTATCAACCTATGCATGATGTTTTATGTTGCAATTTCTGATTTGTGTCTATTTGCATGAGAAAAAATGTTCACCACTCCTTTAGTGTATCACCCTTATTATTTTAGTTTCAATTTTTGCATCTCTTATCCCTGTCTCCTTGCAATCTAGGATAAATTTAGGATCTGAACCTCTACAGTTGTGCAAATAATAGATCTAATCAAAGGAGTTTGAGGAACTAGCCTCTAATCTAGAGATTCCTCTCTCATTTTTACAAGTCCCACACTTGGAGAGAGGTTTCAATGATTTGCAATCACACTGGATGCCTAAAACCTCAATTTAGAAACCTGATTTACATCCAGGGGTGCTATTGATTTGCAAAAACAATTTTGGCATGCCAGGTGGGACCTTAGAGGTCTTCCACTTCATCTTTTGCAGGTTGGTGTGTTCCTATGAAGATTTCAGCCTTTGGAGGCACTTGCAAACACATCTGGTGACTCCATCTGATCAGCAACCCATTTCTGAAGTTGCAGACTTGTTTTTCATCCATTTCCATCCATTATTCTTTCCATCTCTTTCATTCTTTTCCATTCCATGAAGTTATGAAATCATGACTTCATTTCCATCATGGAACTCACATTTACAACAGCAGCAATATTTCCCACATCCAACATGTTTTTAAAATCCTCCAAATCAACATTTTGAACAAATTCAAAATCAGCATACATACCCATATGAGTAGCAATGCCAAAATCAGTTTGGCTATGGAGCTTTCCAAGAGCAAGGGTGTGCATACAATGAAGACAATCAGATGCAAGATGCTGGTATGTTGGAGAAAATCCAAAAGATGGAGGTAAACATGGTGTAATCCAGGGCTCAAGCACAAATGAAAGCATTTGGAATCAGTTGTTGAGCACCCTGTCCATGGGTGGGACCTTTCCCAAGGCATTACAGCCCTCAAGAGAAGCTTGACTTTATGATTGCAATGCTGCCATTGCTTGTAAAGTGGATTGAAGGAATAGAGGTGTATGAGAGGATTATTCAGCAACCTTGTCAACGGGTAAGCACACCATCTCATGCCTTTTCTTTTCCTCTTTCCCAATCTGTTTTATCTCAGCAGTGTCAAGTTTTAAACTCTCTGTCTGTTGTCCCAAGTGTTGAATCCATTTCTCCACCCCCTAGTCTTCCACCTCATCTCAATTCTTCTGTCCTTTTCCCTTCCAAGTAGTCATACCCTCCACAAGAGCTAAATGAAACACCCCCTCCTCCACCACCACAAAAAATTGCAAAAATCAGTCATGAAGGACAGCAAAAAGAGAAGCCAAACAAGGATGAAGAAATTCAAATTTTGAAGAGTTGGGCTCTTAAATTTGGGATGAAGAATATCCCTTTGCTGATCAAACCTTCAGAAGAGGTTAGAGTTAAAGAACAAATGGTGGTCAGGACTGATTTTGTTGCAGCAGAAGAAGAGCAAAAAGGAGTTGCAGATCAACAATCAATTTGTTCAGAATATACTGTCCATGTTGGCACCCTATTTGAAGGAAATGTTGATCCAATTCAAATTGCAAAAATCAGTCATGAGGGACAGTAAGAGGAAGGAGAAGCTGCTCCAAATCCAAAAGAAGAGGAGCACATTCCAGCTATGGGAGAGAAAAGTGCAGATCCAAAGGCTTTGAGCACAAAGCAGGTTATAGAAGAACCTTTAGTTCTTCTCTCTACTTCATCTCTCTCAAGTTCTAGTACTGAAGAAGAGTTTGATCCCTCAAACTCAATGCTGGAGGATGAAAGAAACCATGGTGATCAAGTTTCAGATCAAGAGAACACCATGGGAGAGGTTGAACATTTGCAGCAGGACAGCAATGAGGAAGTTTACCTGTCTGATTTGGATGACTGTTTTGATGAAGAAGAACCGGTTGAGTTTCCACCATTCTCTTTCATCATCCATCTTCCAAACACAAGAGCTTTCTGTCATAGAGGAGAGTAGTCATTTGCAGCAGCCTGCATCTTATAGAAGCTCTTTGGAACCAAGATTGGAAGATTTTAATCTTTCATGTCCTTCATTGGAGGAAGAGAAAGGGCAGAAGGGTTCTACCATTGCTTCCACACCATCCATTCAAGGTCTACAAGGGAACTCCATTCTTGGAATTGAAAATCAGAATTATGGGCATACTCAACGGATTAGACCTTGCCCAATCAGGTATTTGGCTTCATTGGAGCTAAAGGAGAATCCAAAACCAGTCATGCTTGCTTCTAAGCATGAGGATGAGCTGTAAAGTTCCAAGGATCAGCTGTCATACCTCTCCAATCCAAATGCAGAGCAACTAAAAGAGGTATTGGAATTTTTTTTAGTTGACACCTTGCTAATTTGGGTAGAAGACCAGATTCTTGTTGATTTTCCACTCATCCAATCAGCCATACTCAGCTCTAAATCATTTGCATGGCTGCCAATTTTGAAGAAAGGAAGCTATTTTGCACAACCAGTTGCAGGGTTTGTTTAGCTCACCTTTGCTTCCAGTTAGAGTAGAGTAGGTAGGTTTGCTTTCAGTAGAAGAAGTGCTTATGCACACTTTGCATGTTCCATTTAGAGCATGTATGATTTTCAGTTTGTACATAGTTTTGGTGCTGCTGGTTTTGCTCTTGCACAGTTCATTTTGATGGCATTTTGGTGGGAACAACTCCATGTCTAGTGGGATTCAAGTGGTTCAGAGGGAATTCTTCAAAGTTTAGATCAGTTTTCAAGCTACTAATAATGACTCCATGCCCAATGGATTGCTTCAAGCTATTGATCATTCATTCAACAGGAAGATGACCCCTCTGAGTCACCAAAATTGTTATCCAAATGTGCCCCCTGCTCATTTTGTGGCTAACTCCTTTACATCTTTCCTTCTCTTGTGCCTCAGTCAGAATATTTTGTTTTCTAGGAACTCAAAACCTTCTAGAAATGGCACCATTGGATAGAAATCTTTCTCAACTTTCCAGAAAGGTAAATTTTTCCTCCTAACTCCATGTATTTTTCAAGTTATGGCTCAGCGGAGTTTTGGTGGGAAAATTTTCCCTAGAAGGCCCGCAGCCAATCAGCAGCTGCCACGTGTCCAAGGGTGAAAAAATACCAAGCGACCCAAAGGAAAAAATGGTCAAGAAGGGCCCACACCCAATCAAAATGTGCCATGTGGCACCTGGAGTGGCGGAGCGTGGGGAAAATTTGAAAAATGTTCCAAAGAGCAAACGGATAAAAATTCAAACTTTTTGCCCGCCAATCCAATTTTGGCCTGTTTTTGCCCTAAAACTTCAAATGGCCATAACTTTCGATCCAGAGCTCGTATTTTCACGTTCTTTATATCATTAGAAAGCTGGTAAAATTATCTATAAGATACCATGGTCAATTTTGAATTTTGGTTTAATTTAGAGGGATAAAATCAAAAAACACTTCTGGTACGCGCCCATGGACAGAACTGACATTTCAACAACCAATTTTAATGTAAAATGGGTCACATTCTTCTCTAGTATGGTCAAAAATGTTAGGGCATGGGTTTATAAGGACCTTCATGTTGTTTTTAATGCATTTTGGTCAATGGGGAATGGCTCCCACTATTTCACACAGAATGTTTCCGTTCTTAGAATAGAGGTGCTTCTATCCTTTCATTCTCTTGAGAAACAGATAAGGGTTAGGGTTATGAGGAATACCTGTTGAATGCTGGGAGGGTGCACGCATACCGTAGAGAAAGATCAGATCGATTGTGAAGAACTCATTTTTGTCTAGGAAGAACTACTTGCAAGTAAGAATACAAGACCACCATATTTTAGTTAGACAATAAATGAGGGAACTGCCTTGGGCCCAGGAAATATTAGACTTCCTTTCGAAGGTGGTCAGTTTCCCTTTTAATAAAAATTAACACAAATGACAGCAAAGAGGATATTGAAAAATTACACTTTAATTACCTTGTTAAAAAGAAATAGAAAAAGGCTGGTTCTGGTTTGAGTCACAGTGACTGATGCCGGTCACTGTATAACTGACTGCGGTTATACACCGGTACCAGTTTCTGATAACTGATATCGGTAGTGATGGTGATTTAGGGGCTTTCAATGAAGGTTGGCTGTGAGGCGGCTTTGGTGTTTATAAGGTTAGCAAATTATTAGGGGTAGGCAATAGGGTGATGGAGAATACTCAGAGAGTGTAGGAGCTGTTCTTGGGGCAATGTAAGGGTAGAGGAATGATAGTGAGATGTAGGGTGCTGCCGGGTAGTAGATCTAGGAGTGAAGTTATAATTATTATCATTCAGAAGTTCAAGAAATGTTATTTAAAAACGTACAAGAAACTACTTACTAGTTCCTAAAGAAGATATAGGTCCAAGGATTGTGATGATGAAGGCAAGGCTCAGGTGGGATGATATGACAATTAAAAAAAATTGAGCTATCTTCTCTCCCAATGCTTGGATGAGTGTTGCTGTGCTCTAGTTCCCCGGTTGCAGTCTTGGGCTTGATGTCCTTCTCTGCAAACTCTTCTCTTTTCTTCACTTGTTTCTACTCTGCCAAGTGAATTCTGGATCTTTCAAATGAATTTCAATCCTATGTTTTTGGTTGGGGGAGGTCATTTACAGGGAACCAATGGCAGTTACGTAACCGACGTTGGTCGAGTAGGAACCGATGTTGGTTAAGTCAAAGTGGGCTATTTTTAGTAAAATAGCCAACTTTCCCTCCTTTTCTCCCAAGGGATTAGTTGTGGGCTTGGTCAAGTCATGATTAGGTTGGTTTTGGTGTGGGTGAGAAGTAATTAGTCATGGGTGTGGATGTAGACCAAGTCATAGGTCTTAATTAGGTTAGTTTAGGGTTAGGGCTAGGTCATGATGAGGTGGCGAAATGAGGTGGCAGGTTTGGAGATGTGGATTTATTAACTATAAGGTAATTAATAAATAATTGTGTAAGGTTTAAGTTGTGAGGTTAAATTACGAAATGAGATGCGGGGCACAGGGTGTCGTAAGACACAAATTTGGTGTCTACATTAGCCCCTTGTTGTCGTGTAGCTTGTCTTGTAAAGTTACACTAACAATTAATAAGAATTGATTACCCCAGTTAAGGGTATAAGTAATCCCCCTCAAATCTATCACAGATTGAGGTGACGTGAAATCAAGGATAGGGTTGATAAAGGATAAATGGTGTTGGGATGATGGTAAGTGGTGGGGTAAGTTCAAGGAAGCAGACGCATGTTGAAATGCAGTAGTGCGACCAGGGTACATGATTTGAAGAGTAAACAAGCAAGTCATAGCCAAAGGTCGATAGTTTATCCAAACAAGGGTGATATAATCCTGGTATCCAAGGCATAGGAAGTAGCTCCAAGGGATATAACAGGTAAGGTACAGGAACGTTTAGGCATGTTCGGCAGTACCAAATGGTTGGTTTGGTTGAGATAAACGTCACGGTCTCGGTCTAGGAAAAGTTACTCAGCTGATCAATTCAAGTATCCTAATCATGCTAGAACACGAACATGTGAGCTCAATTGAACAAAAAGCTACATGATGGGTGGACAAAATCATAATTTTCGGGTCTTGGGTGAGGTACTTAATTGGTGCGGCCTTGGGTCAGGCCGATTGATTAGGGAGGGCCTTGGGTCAAGCCTGATTGGTTGGGTGTGGCCTTTGGTCGGGCCTGATTGATTGGGTGCAGCCTTGGGTCAGGCCAGATTGGTTGGTTACGGCCTTGGGTCATGCCTAATTGATTGGATGTGGCCTTGGGTCGGGCTAGATTGGTTGGTTGCGGCCTTGGGTCGGGCCTGATTGGTTAGGTGCGGCCTTGGGTCGGGCCTGATTGGTTCGTTGTGGCCTTCGGTCAGGCTTGATTGATTGGGTACGGCATTAGGTCAGGCTGGATTGGTTGGTTGCGGCCTTGGGTCGGGCTTAATTGGTTGGGTGTGGCCTTGGGTCGGGCCTGATTGGTTGGTTGCGGCCTTTGGTCGGGCCTGATTGATTGGGTACAGCCTTGGGTCGGGCCGGATTGGTTGGTTTGTTGCGGCTGTGATTTGGGCCAATGAAGTCAAAATAATGCTATTTAGCAAAGCTGGGGAAGGTGACGTGGTGAGACAGGAAGATTGGTGGATAAGGGAAGAAATTTTGGTAAAGTAGGCATGTAACCGATATCGGTTAGTTATGACTGATATTGGTGTTTTAGGGCACAAACTAACCGATATCGGTTATAGGTCAAAAACCTATAAATAGAAAAATGTGGCTTGTCATTGTCACATTGTCAATTTGATAACCAATATGGATTGTCTGGGTTTTAAATTGATTTTGTTGAGTTTGTGGGCTGAGTTGGCAGTAATTGAGTGAATGAGTGAGTGATTGGTAGACCCTAGCGAGCAGGAGGCAGAGTTTGATTGGTTGAGGACCTAGCAGAGGAGATTTGGTGCCATGGCATAGCCAGGAGGAGTAGGAGGTGTTGGAGGAGCTGGACCACTGCCACCTATCCCACCACGATGACGTGTAGTCATACCGGTAGGCTTTGAACCCCTACTTATGTCAATTTAATGATTTTAACTTAGATGTGGGTTTTGGGTAGGAATCCCAAATTTAATAAAATAATGAATAAAGGGAAGTGATGTGTAAAATGGAGTGGGTAGGTAGGTTAGTTAGGCCAAAACGGGAGGGTGGGTAAGTTTTTAGGTCTTTTGGTGGGTAAATGGGTAGAAATAGGAAAAAAAAAAGGTTTTGCGGGCCGTTTTGGGTTCGGCCCTGGAATGGGACAGTGATCAATGTCGGTCACTAGGTGACTAGCATCGGTCACCTAAGGTTTGTAGAAATTTCTTTGTGGATAGACCGGCGTCAGTCATATGTCGACCGGCATCGGTATAGAAAATGGGCTTGGGGGACCGATGGCGGTCGAGGGTGACCTATACCAGTCAACATGGGTAGGAGTTAGGTTTGTGAACTTTGTGGTGGTTGTTTGTTGTGAGAGTTTTTTTTTTTTTTTTGGTTGGGGGTGAAGGGGGAGGAGGTAGGGTTGATAGGAAAGGTGATTGGGTTGGGAGGGAATGGGGTTGTTAGGGGCTGGTTCAGGTAGGATAGATTATGTGTTGTGTATGAAGTAGGAGGTGTGTTAAATTGGTGGGGGGGTAGAGTTAGATGGCTAGAGTAGATTGGGGTGGTTGGTCGGGTGGGAGATAAGTAAAGGGGAAATCATAGATGTATAGGGTAAGATAGGTGGGTGTAGATGTGTGTTATAGAGTCGGGTTGTGGTTGGGTGGGTAAGTGGGTATAGAGGGTTAAGGTAGTTATTTTTGTAAAGGGTAGGCCTGATGAAGTGGGTTGTTTTTGCAAGCACGCCAGTAGCTCACGATGCGGGATCGGATGCCCCCTCTATTGAGGTGGATGTGGCCACATGTGACCACAGTGCAGTGGGCCATCATGTGAGAGGTTGGACTCGATGGAGTCCAGTGGTATAGGGCTGTGGATAGGGACCACATCCTGATGGTTGCCCTCATCGAGAGATGGGATCCGGCAACCAATGTCTTCCATCTCCCTACTGGAGAGATGATTATTACATTAGAGGATGTGTATCACATCCTGAGACTGCCGATCATAGGTGAGGCAGTGTTCTAGGTGGATGCGAAGATAGTGATGGACAACATCCTACATGTATTCAGGGATGCAGCCCCATTGCTTACCTATCACAGTGCGAGCATTTCCTACAGCGACATGTATCCCGCGCATAGACAAGAGACATGGTTTACCATGTTGATGATGATTGGTATCACCTACTTCACCCTCCCTGACTCAGAGGGAGATCGCTTCCCACGGGCTTTGATGGGAGTTTTACATGAGATGGTAGAGGAGCATACATGCTATGCCTGGGCACTAGTATATCTAGTGTAACTATACAGAGAGCTCTGGGGTTATCACCGTATGAGGCGATTTGGTATATGCTCGACATTTTTGTTACACTACTGGGCTTACAAGCATATCATATGTATACGACCAGTAGGGTTGCCCTAGCAGCAAGGGCCATAGATAGTATATAGATATGGATTTCAGAGGTGGTTAGGGGTCGTGGGCCAGCCACGAGTGGTGCTCATAGGACGAGATGTAGCCTACTATCGTCACATGTTGGAGGGCTTGACCGCACTCGATATTATATGGAGGGTCCTACAGAGGCCATCAGCCCTAATGGGAGAGCCTGAGGCACATCTGCGGCTATGATCCAGTATAGTTTCTGGATAGCGGAACGATGCCTGGGAGTATGGACGTACCCCAGAAGGGTACCACAGTAGTTGGGCTTACTACAGGATGAGCCAGCCACCACCTTTCCTTCCCACAGTACTGGCGGATGATGTAGATGCAACCACTGCCTTGCACCGTAGCCAGTTGACCCAGACTGGGTAGCAGAAGAGACCACTGATTAGACTTTGGGATGAGGTCAGAGGCCAGGGGCATTTTTGTTGGTGTGGTGGGCAGTCAGAGAGTAGCTAAAATGAGAGCACATCCCACACAGCCAGATTTGGCAGCTGTGATTAGCGAGAGGGACCCTCCCTTTTTGGCTAGGTGCAGCTATTACAGGGGCAAAGCTTTTTTTACACAGGCATGATTTGGGGTGCTAAACAGGGGCAGTTAGCCAGGCACCGGCTCGTACCGCACCACAAACCACAGGCCTGCCACAGGCACAGGCACCGCCGCATTCCCCTCATAGTTACAGGGGTGCATTACAGGCATCAAGTGTTGTACTATTAGGTGCAGGGGAGTCAAATGCTATTAGGAGTCAGGGGACTAGCCCAGCAGCATGTGGCACGGCCCGCTATAACTGGAGGCAAGATTGCGGCCCGTATTATCAGAACGTGCTGATGATCGGGGCTAACTATCAGCCATATGCGTTGCACAGAGCTAGATGACAATCCCGGATCCAGAGATCACAGGGGGCCCTGTAAGGCCACATCTGTTTCTCGTTTTACATGGGAGGAGGTGAGAGCCAGAACAGAGAACAACAGGGGGGCGGGCTGAGGGTGGTGGAGAAAGCTGAGACATACTGGAGTGGATATGGGTTTTTTGATATTGGATATGACACTCGACTGGCCTGTACCTGAGTATGTATATAGAGGCTATTTTCCCAATAGTATTGATTTATTAATTTTGTTGTATATACTATATACTAGCCTGTGAGCTCAATTACATTTTTGTATAGTTGTAACCGGCCCTGCGAGCTGAGTATAGTTTTGACATGAGAGAAGACCGGCCTGCGAGCCAAGTCGAGATTGACAGAGACAAGGCCTGCGTGCCGGCTTTGTATTTTTTTAGATCACAGAGGCCCCATGCAGGCATTTGTATATTTTGATATTGTAGATATATATATATATCTATATATATATATATATATATGATGATGATGATTTTTGATCCACATGGTGTGTACAAGATTTGGGGTGTGTTATATAGTGAAATGTCCTCATGTGTTTTTGTCGAGGGTTTTTTGAATTTTTAATGTATATGACATGTTGATGAAATTTGTGGTGCTGATGAATTTATATAGGGATCTGAAGTGACCAATATTTGGACGAGTAACAATGTTTGTTATGGGGGAGGGAAGGGGGGGGGGGGGGGGAACAGATTGGGTGGTGACTGTGGTGATGCCACTCTGCGGACGAATGCTGGGCATCCGGGGAGGACCTTCAGAGACATGAAGGGCAAGCGCGTTGGTATGAACGAGTGGGAACGCACCACTAGGTGGTGAACAAACGCGGTGGTCCGGGCGGTGAATTGTGCACAGGTTGATCGAGAAGGGGGGGAGAGAGGGACACACTGTAGGAGACGGTGACCATATGTTAGCTAACCGATGTTGGTAGAATATATACCGATATCGGTTTAGGTAATCGATACATTTACGCTAAACGAGCTTTTGCTAAAAATCGAAAATCTTGGGAGGCAACTTAAGTTTCTTATTTTTAGAGTCATGCACAATTTTAATACGATATGCGATGTTTTTTGACTACTGATACGGGTATTACTGGTAGAATTGAGTGCATAAGGAGGGACAAAGACAAGTAATGAATTGTGGCTAATATTACGAATGACGAACGGCAAGTAATATTGAAGAGGGTGTGACATGGTTGACAAGGTTAATCATCCAGTGTGTAGATACGAGAGGGAAGACATGTTCCTCCTCAAGCTTGCTGCAGATCCCAAGAGGTAAAAAAATTTCTTTGTAATTTAATTCTTGCATGTTTTAATAAATAGGATGAAGAAGGTACCTTGTTTAGCTATTTCAAACTAACAGGTGATAGGGGCAGTGTTTGGGATGGGGTGAGTGTTATGGGGTAAGGTAGTAGTGTTTTCGGGTATGTTTGGAGGTACAGAGAGGGGTAAACGAGCAAAATATATCATAGGTGGTGTTTTGTAAGCTGGTTGTATAGGATGACAGTGCCGATATATTTAGAGATAACCGGTAACGGCTAGGTAACCGGTACTTGGTTATCTATAACCGATATCGGTTACTACATGACATTCCAAAAATGTAGAAAAACACTTGGGGATTTGATTTAATAATTGACTGGTTGTTTGTTGTTTGATGTATGTAGGAGGCAGAGGTAGGTTGAGGATGGATGATAGGTGTGCCAAATTTGTTGTCACGAGTCTAAGCGATGGTACACCAGCTAAATGGGTATTGATAACCGTCGTGGGGTTAAGTGGAATCCCTATTATTCATGAATCACATTGTAATCATGCTATGTGTAGGCGTTGATTGAGAGATTAAATCTAGAAAGAATCCTTCTATCTGCCAACCATGGGAGATGACATGACGTTTGAAGAATGTGTTTAGAATTTTGAGCTCCCAATTCCGGAATACCAATGTATCAGGGTGGGCCTAGCGCGTGTTGGGGAGAGATCAATATCAGTATTGGTTCAGCTTGCACAAACTTTGACATAGCGAGGTTGACTTTACTTATGGTATAATGTTTGGCAGCACACCTGAGGCAAACAAGGTTGGCAGTGGTATTAATGATTAGCGGTGGGTATTATGCATTACCAAGGGTGGATGGGGGAAAGATTTCCAAAAGCATTGATGTGTATTATTTGGGAAATGATAGAAAGGAGCGTGACTTTCGCATGAGCACCCGCATATCTGGCAGAGCCATACAGGGGTTTATGGGCCTGCAGGTGAAATCACAGGATGACATTGGATTGTGTATACTTATTACATTGTTGGACCTATGAGAACATTGTGTGTGTGTGACCAATAGGCCGACCAATCCAGGAAAGAGAGACTGGAGTGCAGAGGTTGGGATTCAGACGATGGGTCCAGACAGAACAAGAGGTGAGAACCCAGGCTGTGACAAATGACATCGAGTATTATAGGCAGGTGTGGGAGATGGTGACGATTGCGGATATCCGTTGGAGGCCTTACATGAACTATATGGTGACAGAGAACATAGCTGAGGATTTGAGGGGTGTAGAGTGATTGAGGTAGATTGCGGGGAATAGGCTAGGTGAGTACGAGAGGATTCCTCTAGATTGTGTGCGGTGAAAATTCGGATTTGTTCAGGATATACCCATGACTTATAGACCATACATGAGGATTGACGTCGAGGAATCATTCTCACCTCCCTGGCTGACACCTCCAGAAGGACCAGAAGAGATAGCAGCCAATCGCAGGGTAATGGATGTAGGAGCTACAGAGGCTTATAGATTATGGTGGGTAGCAGAGCTACGAGGTTCATGTGAGAGGGCCAATCAACCTAACATAGCTGTGATTACAGCAGAGAGAGATTGCCTGCAGGGTTTAGTGCACCAGCTTCAAACGCGGGTGAATGCGACAACAGGATTGTTAGCGGTTACGGAGTCATGAGTAGAGAGACTGGAGGCGAGATTCATCCATGTGAGAGGGCGTATTCATATGTTATAGGAGAGATTGGTAGATTAGTGGGAGGAACTAATAGCAGTGGCACCTTTAAGGATGGAGAGGCTAGGCGAGTGGCATCGACGATCACGATCATCACCTGGTTCGGGATGAGGTGTAAAGGTCTAAGTGAATTTCATAGAGGTATAAGAATAAATAAGGATGCCAACCTACGTGTCGATGTATTTGTTTTAACATCTAAATAAAACTGAATATGTATGTTGATTTGAGTTATGATAATAATAAGAATGGTTGTGTTTTGAATGTTTGTTTTGAAAAAGGATAAAGATGAATGTTATCAAATAGAAATACACAAAAATATTTATATTTACAACACATGATAGGTTATGGTAGGGGATGGTCGAGCTAACCTTGGGAGACCCATGTCTTCTAAGTGTTGCCTACATAGCCCATTGCACAAAGCAAGGAGGGGGCCTCAGACCGATGTAGTTCTCCCTTAGGACCAGGAAGAGGTGAATTCAGGTAATTTGGTTGTTGTTAGGCAATTTGTTGGTTGGTAAAAATATTGATATTGGTAGGGTAATGTTGTTGGTGTTGGTAAGGTATTGGTGATGTTGGTGTAGGTATAGGTGAAGTGAAAGTTAGCTTACCCAAGTAGTAGGAAACCGTGTCCTGATTAAGATCAACACATAATCCTAGATTCGAGTAAAAGAGGCAAAAGTGTCCCATAGTTGAAAAGAGCTAAACAAACCACATATTAATGTAGGATGAGCTTGAATCCCTAGGTACCTTGCATAGGTGAGAAGTCGATAGGTGAAAAGACTTGTATAATCACAATATATCGGATATACGCCACGTCCCTTGAGTTTTGTTGCTTTGACGAATGGTGAGGTGAGGTGGCTGGTAGAGCTGGGGCGTAGAGAATTTCTTATAAGGTGATTATGCTAACAAAAGAGAACCAAACCTAAATAGACAAGTCCATGACTCAAAAGTGCTTTTGAATACTACTTTTATTTTTCTGGATATAGACTGATCGATGCGGGAAGTCTACATGGGATATGTATTTTGTTATTCTTGAGATCTTCATGAAACTAAGCAATGCGAGAAGCTTCTGATAGAGGCTGACTTTGTATAGCTATCCTTCAAGGGAGTAGTCTATTTATAGTAGCAGATGTGGCTTTGCACATAGCTGTCCTTTGGGGGAGCAGTCTATTTATAATAGCAGATGTGGCTGTGCACATAGCTGTCCTTCGAGGGAGTAGTCTATGTATAACTTAGAGGTCTAGATGTCCATTTTGGCATGAAGCATCTAGTTTTTTAGGAAGTTTGACTCAAGAATATCCCATAAGTGTATAATTGAGAACATGTTATTTTGATACTTTTAAGTCATGGACTAGACTAAAAAAGGGGAAGGCATCTTTAAGCGGAGGTGATGACCAAACCACGTGAGCTTGATTCTATTTTGAGATGCATGAAACAAAGTGTATGAGGTGGTAAATGAGCTCAAGGGATGAGTGCAAGGTAGATAAGAAGTGATATAACACTAAATTCAACAGTAGAATGGCCAAAGATGCAAGGCATTAAGGGGTTCAGGCTTAGGTTTACCATTAAGAAAAGCTAAACGATAAGTTCCTGATCCGTAAGTTTGAGTGATAATGTAAGGCCCAATCTAATTAGGAGCAAATTTTCCACGTTTTCTCTTTTCTAGTTTGGTTACATGTTGATTCTCTTTGAGGAAAAGATCACAAACCTTAAAGGTACACTCATGAAGTCACTTATCATAAGCATGCTTGATGCGTTTTTGATAGATTTGAAGGTTGTTAAGAGTTGTAAGACGACGCTCGTCAAGAAGCTCCAATTGGGCTAACCACTCTTGGCGGAAATCATCATTGGTGAGAATATCTTGGAGAGATATTCTTAGGGAGGGTATTTGTATTTCAAGAGGCAAGACAACCTTGGTACCATATACCAAAGAAAATGGTGTGGCATTAGTGGAAGTATGAATGCTGGTACGATAAGCCCAAAGGGCAAAGGGGATGTGATCAAGCCAATTGCTTCTAGAATTGTTAATGACTTTCATGAGAATTTTGGTTAGGGTTTTGTTAGAAGATTCAGCTTGACCATTTACTTGTGGATAGTAAGGTGATGAGAAACTAAGTTTGATACCAAAGTTGTCACAAAGGTCTTGTAGCAGCTTATTTTTGAAAGATTTTCCATTATCTGTTATCAGGTGATGAGGAACACCAAAACGACAGATAATGTGATGGTTAATGAATTCTACGATTTTTTCTTTTTTGGTTGAAATGAGTGGAATGGCCTCCACCCATTTAGTGTAATATTCGGTCGCTGTGATTATCCAACGGTGACGTTGCGAAGAGGGCAGGTGAATCTCACTAATAAGGTCTAAACCCCATTGTGAGAAAGGCCAAAGATCTCGTGCGACCTGTAGCGGATGGCTAGGGGTATGTTGAAGGTTAGCATGTTGTTGACACATAATACAATGCCTAACATATTCGTAGTAGTCGTTATTAGGAGTAGGCCAATAATAGCCTAGGTGAAGGATCCATTTGGCCACAGCAAGGCCACTAAAATGTCCACCACAAATGCTGTCATGGACTTGTTGGATGATATAGGTGACCTCCGTGATGGTTAGACATCGAAGGAGGATGGCATCAAAGCCATGTTTATAGAGGAGTCCCCCCATGACGACATAATGAGAAACACTTTTAAGAAAATCACGTTTGCTGTTACTCGTAAGGTCAGATGGAAGAACAGAGGTTGTAAGGTAATTGTGAAATTGGTGATACCAAGTATCCTGCGAATCAGCAGATACATTATTTATCATACCAACCTCCGGGGCTGAGTAAGATGTGGAAAAGAATATTTGGACCAAGACAAATATGTCAAAGTCAGTTGGTGAGGCTAAGCAAGCCATAATATCCGCAAATTTATTAGTTGAGCGGGGAATGGTTTGGATAGAATAATGAGTAAATAAGGTCAAAAGTGAATCCATGTAATGTTTGTACTTTTGAAGTTCCTCATTTTTACATTGGTAGATGCCCGTAGCTTGATTGACGACTAGTTGAGAGTCACCAAAAATGTTAATATATTTTACACCTAAGTGTAACGCAACCTTGAGACCTAAAACAAGGGCCTCGTATTCCACTGTATTATTAGTGCAGGGGAAATCGAGCTAGAATGAAAGAGGCATAGGTTCAGCATCCAGAGGAATGAGAACAACTCCGGCCCCTCTGCCTCATTGGCATTTGGATCCATCAAAGAAGAGGGTCATTGGATACGACTCCTCACTGAGTGAAAGAGTGGCAATGAGTTCATCAGGGAAAGTAAAATTAGTAAATTATTCCCCAGGTAAAGGGGCTTCCACGAGTTGGTCTGCGATAGTTTGTCCTTTGATTGATTTCTGGTGTACAAACTCAAGGTCGAGGTTGGCGAGGAGCATAAGCCATTAGGTGATGTGTTGGTTTAGATGAGGTTTGGCATACATATAATGGATGGGGTCCGCATTGGTGATGACAAAAGTTTTGTGATTCAGGAGGTAGTGTCGGAGTTTAGTGGCCACGAATGATAGGCCTAGGCACAACTTTTCTACATGTGTATACCTAGTCTCGTAATCCACCAGAGTACGACTTATGTAATAAACGGCTTGTTCTCGATGCTCGGAGTCACGATGTGCAAGCATGGCTCCTACAGCATGGTTGGTGGCGGAAAGGTAAAGGTAGAAAGGGCAATTGTCCTGAGGTGGGATAAGCATGGGTGGCTACAAGAGATAGGCTTTAAGAGCCTCAAAGGCTTGGTGGCACTCCTCACTCCATTGAAAGACAATGTCCTTTTTAAGGAGATGATGGAAAGGTTGATATCGATCTGAGAGTTGTGAGATGAAATGCTGAATAGATTGGAGTTTTCCCTGCAAACTACGTAATGGTTTGAGGTTAGTAGGTGGGGGAATTTCTAGGATAGCTTTGACTTTAGCTGGATCGACCTTGATACCACGCAAAGAGACAATAAAAGCAAGGAGCTTTCCCGAAAGGAAACCAAAGACACATTTCTTTGGTTGAAGAACACATTATTGTAATTGGTGATCGAAAATAATGGTTAAAACATCGAGATGTTCATTGCAATTTTTAGATTTGCCAAGAAGATCATTGACATAATACTCAAGGACAGTTTGCATAATGTCATGAAAAATGTAAGTCATAGCCTGCTGATAGGTAGCACCAGCATTCTTAAGGCCAAACGGCATGACATGATAGCAGAAGGTTCCCCAAGGAGTTATGAAGGCAATTTTATGTTGATCGGTCGGGGCTACCAAAATTTGATTGTATCCCAAGAAGCCATCCATGAGGGAAAGCATCTCATGGCCCACAGTGGGATAAACAAGTTGATCGATACTTGGTAGGGGGAAGTCATCCTTTGGGCAAGCGAGGTTAAGATCCTGGAAATCTGTACATATCTG
Organism: Taxus chinensis; assembly: GCA_019776745.2. NCBI lineage: Eukaryota > Viridiplantae > Streptophyta > Pinopsida > Cupressales > Taxaceae > Taxus > Taxus chinensis. The sequence goes on along the minus strand of CM034148.1, from coordinate 37,780,171 downwards.
AAGTCCCCCCATTGCTTTAGTAACAGGTACGATGTTAGAAATCCATTAAGGATAATCAATAGGTAAGATGAAGGAAACAGAAAGGAATCGTTGAAGCTCTTCTTTTACCAAGAGGGAAATGCGTGGATGAATTTTTCTCAGTTTCTGTTTAACTTGTTTGGAATAGGGTTTCAAGGTAATGTTATGGACAGCAATGTCAGGATCAATTCCTGGCATGTCAGCGTAGGACCAAGCAAAATCTTGGTTGCGGGAACGGAGGAAGGTAGTGAAGGCTATTTTTTCTGATGCATTAAGAGATTGTCCGATCTTCACAATGTGAGGATCGTCTTCTATGTGGATGTTGATTTCTATAGTCGACTCATTCAACATGGTTTGAGTGTCAGATGGTAAGGCGCGTTGAATATAAGAGTCATCTGCACCAAGGTAAGTGAGGATGGAGTCGTCATCCTGGCACTCAACAACATTAATTGAAGGTGAGTCCTCTTCAATCATGTCTAGATACAGAAGGGGAAGAGAAGATGGGTCTTCATTATCGCAATGATAAGTGAGTGGACCCAGGAAGACAATGTTTATGAAAAAAAAAGTTAGGAGGGATAGATTCAGGGTCTATCGACTCTGTGGGTGACGATGACAAAATGGGTGAGGATGGTTCGGAAGGGGTGACTTTGTTGTCTTCCTAGATAAAACGGATAGGTGGTGTCTTCGATGTAGGTGTTTCAGAGAATCCAAGACCATGAAAATCTTTGTGTTTGCGTGTAGTTACAGCAATAATCATATGTCAGCCTTGTTCATAAAGACCAATACCGAAGCCCTTCCAAGTACAGCGCGTCAGGAAGGTGAGGGTGAAACGATGATTAGTTAGATATTGAAAATCAGATTGGAAGGGAACCACACCAAGGGGAGGTTCAGGGGTGACAGAAGATGTATCGACACCCCCATACATTAGGTTGGTGTGGAAATTAGGTGGTCCGTAGGAGATTACTTCCCCCACATGACGGTCGTAGGTAGGATGCGCATGTAACTGTCCGTACTCTTGTGGGGTATGGAAAGTGCTAACGTTATATAGGTGATACTCTCCCAACGTAAGGCATTGAAAAACATCTACCAAGGGATCTAAGGTCGGGATGTTGTCCACGGGGAAGGAAGCGGTATTTGTGGCAATGGTTTCATTGGTTGAAGGTGTAGGTGCAGTTGAGATGGATGGTTGAGGTGTGGTTGAAGTAGATGGTTGGGTTGGATGAATGGGTTTCTTGACTGGTACAAGCAAATCATTAGGGTGATATAACATATTTCAGGTTTTGAAGGGGGGAGCGTCATCTTTTATAGTGTAGGACTTCCCCTCATACTCAAATTTTATGCATCTATGTAAGGTGGAGGGAACGCATCCCATAGACCGGATCCAAGGGCAACCTAACAACATGTTGTATTGGAATTCTCCCTCAAGGACATAGAAGAGTTTGGGTAAGGTACGTGGCCCTACAAGAATGTTAAGGATCACGGTGCCTAAGGTAGAAGTAATAACATCATTGAATGAACGCAACATGGTGGGGTTAGCACACATGCAGCTAGAAGGGATATTCATTTGTTGGAAGGCTTTGGAAGAGATGATGTTTAGGCTAGCACCCCCGTCAATCATAACACGACGTACTCGGATGTCTCAGACGTAAGCTGAGATGAAAAGAGCGGGGTCAGGATGTTCTGTACCAAAGTCGACAATTTCATCTTTGGAGAAACTGACAGCAGCGGCTTGCTGTACAGAGACAGAAGTGGTTGGGGAGATAGGTTGTTTGGTGAGAGAAGCAACGTGATTGGGTTTTAAAATGGAGGCAACGGGCAAGGTTTTGCTAGGTAGGACCTCTATCCCTTGGAGGATTTCAATAAGAGCTTGTTGATGAGATTCAGAGGTTTGAATGAGATCATACAGTGTCATTTTTACAGGTGATTGGTGAAGCTGTTTGATCATGGTACGGTGGGAAAGTCCATCAGAGAAGGGGTAGGAAGGTCCACAAATAACTACTTTAGGTGGTGGTGTGATCGGGATGGTAAACAGAGAAAGAGAGGCTGTAGGTGTGCTTTATTTAGCTTTCCCATTGGTTTTCTTCCCTCGAGTAGCAATGCTAATCATGTTGATCTCGTGAACTCAAGAGGAGGAAGATGGTAGGGATAAGTCATTATCTTTGAGAGGTGGTGTTGCAATAATGATATTTCTTGGTGAGGTAGGGACAGGCGGTATAGGAGAGGGGATTGAAGCTAAAGGTTTCTCCCTTCGTAAGTTGTCTTTCTTAACCTTTCTATCCAAGAGAGGTGACTGACGAAGGATGGCTTTCAAATTTTTGCATCCCTCTACATCATGTCCTGATGTGCGGTGGTAAGCGCAAATTTTAGACTCATCATAACCTATAGGTCGAGGTTTAGATGGATCATAGGGTCTAAGTGGGGGTAGGGAAATGGTTGCATTCTCCACCAACATATCAAGGATCTTGGTGTAAGATCCTTTGAGTGGATCAAAGTCAGAGGAAGATGAGGCTATTGATTGGGTGGGTTTTGGTAATGTTTGGGTATGGTTGATTTGTATGGGTGGTGGTTTAGACAAGGGGTTTTTATAATTAGATTTAACTAAACTTGTCTTCTTCAGTGTAGAAGTTATGTTTAGTTGGTTAGATGACGAGGCCACAAATGACGTGGTGGCAGGAAACAACCATGGAGAAAGAGGAGTGACGGAAAAAAAATCCTTTGATGATGGATTTTGTTTAGGGTTGATAGGTGGACATGATACTTGGGGTGACGGTGTTGATACACCCATGGATCTCTGTATGGGTGTAGAAGGTGTAGGTCATTTTAAAGAAAACGTAGGAGGTATGATGTATTCAGGCAAGGTGGAGGTGTGAGGTCCCAATATAGAAGGTATGTGTGACGGTGATGGTTTTAGTTGTGACAGAGGCATAGATTGGAATTGAGGGGATTGGGTTTGTCTTCTAGGTGGATGTAAGGCTTTATTTTTGGATAAATCTAACCATTTAGGTGGGTGTGTTAAGCTGGGTATTGGTGAAGTCCCAAGCGTAGGGGGAGGTTTGGTTAGGTTAATAGAGGTGGATGAGGTATTCAGTAGAGATGAGGGTGGTGAAGATGAGGACATAGGCATTTTGAGATCTTGTAAATACCTCGAGTATATGGTAGAGGTGTCTGGATCAGTCATCTGCATTTGAGTAGAGCATGGTGTACTCAAATGCTCCCATAGGACTTGTCTATCTTCTAAGGGATGACAATCTTCACGTGTGAATAGGAAATTTTGTATGGAAGAGAGGTGGGTTGTGATTCCAATCCACTGTGGGTGTGATACAGGGGGTAAATGAGGCACTGTATCAATGGGCGTTAAGAGGTCAACCGGTCGCTGAAAAGATTTAGGCGATGAAGAACTAATAGGTAGGAGGGCATGTTTGAGGGGATCTGTCATGATTAAAGAATTTGGTGATGTCAGTTTGAGGGGCTTCTCTTCTAAGGATGATAGAAAAAGTGGCAAGCCTTCTTCTTTTATAGCAAGAGTGACGGAAGGAGATGTTTGGGAAATAGATAAGTTAAATAACATCCACTCACAATCTTGCAAGGATGTGGTATAAGAAGACTCATTCGTGAGAAGAGAACTCTTGGTAGTTAATTCCTTTATGGGTAAAGGAATGGCAAGATTATCATTTTTCCTTTATGGGGGTGAAGGGGGTTCGGACCCTTGCGTTAGTAAAGAGGTTTGATTCAGAATTTCCTCGATAGAAGCTTTTGGTTGGGAGTTGAAAACTACATGGATTTCATGAACACTCTCCTCAGCTAAGATATCTTGGTTTATGTTACTGTTAGAAGAGTGGTTTGGGAATGGTTTGTTGAAGATTTTCAAATTTCGGTTAGCAGGGGCATTAGGATTATCGAGGGTTATATCCCCTAGATCAACCATTTCCTGCACTATGTTTTTCAACATCTTACAGTTTTCGTGACTGTGTCCCTTCATGTGGTGGAAGTTACAGAAGTCATTTTATTTGTACCAAGAATGTATAGTGTGGGTGGAATCAAACCCGGAGTGAGGTTTAATAGGAGGTAAGGTGATAGCTCCCGCTTTGAGCAATTTTTCCAAGATGACACCATAAGTTTCTCCTAAGGGAGTGTAATTGATGGGCTCAGCTTTATGCTTATAGGTGGTTTTTGGCGGGGTATTAGATGGTGCTTGGGATTTGACCATAACCACGTGTACACCTCCTTTTGATTTCGAAGCAGTCGATGCGTGATAATTGGTGGTGTTGGGTTTGTTGGTGGAGTTTTGGGTTTGGAAATTAGGGTTTTTGTTGCGCAACTGCAATTTCTCTTCCTCTAAGGCTCGAATCTCTAGTTTCCGAGCCATAGTCAAGGCCTCATCAAAGGTGCAGAAAGTTTGAATTTGGAGGGTGGGAGAAATGTGCTTAGCGCAAGCCCACATAAAGAGTTCGATTAGTTTGGCTTGAGGTAAGGCATAAGTAAGTTGGTTGATAAGGCCCCGCCATCGTCCAACGAAATCTGCGATAGATTCATCTTCAAATTTTTGGATGGCATAGAGGTCAATGATAGATACTTTCTTGGCAATATTAATGGAGAAATGATCTAAGAAAGATTGGGCTAATTAGTTAAAAGAGAAGATTGAGTGCTGGGTTAAAGAACTGTACCACTCCAAGGCGGGTCCTGATAAGGACATAGGAAAGGTGCGGAATAGTAAGGCATCATCATGAGAAATCAGATAGCAGGCATGTCTAAATGATCGCAAGTGTTGTTAAGGATCCTCCTTATTATTAAAACGAGTAAATTTTGGTAATTCCCATTGAGGAGAATATGAATGAAGGGGGACAGAAGGATGAATAGGCTCTCGAAAAACTTGCTCATATGTCAAGGTACTACAACTTCCTGAAACAGAAGCCTCCAGATTTTGCATCTTGTCCATCATTTGTTTGATTAAATTAGTGGTTGGATGAGATGATGGTGCGGTTATTGTAAATGGAGGAAGATTAGGCCAAGAGCCACCACTAGACAATGGTGGGGTTAAATGTTGATAAGGTATTGAGGATGAATATGTTGAGGCAACTGAATAGGGATGTCCTATATAAGATGTTGAAGCCACCAGATAAGTGTGTGGAAATGAAAAGGTGGTCGGAGCTTGAGAAGGAAAGCTCATGTGGATAGGTGGCAGAGAGAAAGTTATGAAAGGTGCAGTCTACGAGAGAGATGAGGTAGGAGGAGTCAGTGGTAATGATATGTGGGGCCCAAGATTAACCAAAGGAAAGCCAATCTGTGCCGTATGAACTTCCGAAGCCACTGAGTTGGGAGACAGAGCTAAGGATGAAAAAGGTAAGGCATAGTTATTAGGTGGGGAAGGAGCTAAGTGAGCAGCTATACTAATAGGCATACCAACAAGGAGTTGACCATCGGGTGTACAGTCAAGGGTATGAGACAAATAGTACTGTACAGCGTAAGAATTAGCATCCAAAAATTTCACAAATTCCTTATCTCCTACAGGGATTTTGGGAACCTCACTGGTGTCCGTAGGATTCCCCATAGGATGTGAAGGGGGTGATTAAGGCAAAGGCATGGAATAGGGATGTGAAACCATGGCTGTGGCTTGTTTCTGAGTGATAACAACCATGGACAAGAGTACACAGTAGGGATTCAATCTATCAGGAACAAAAATAGCCACCAGATGTTGGAATTGGTAGGTTGCTGGTTTGTCGGGAACTGTGAAAGAAAGTAAATGATATTGATCAGGTAACCAATGTCGGTCAGATTTTAGCCAACGTCAGTCAGTTAACCGATGTCGGTAGAATAGGACCGGTGTAAGAAGTTGTAAAAAGTTGCTGATTTGGGGTTAACGATGCTTATTATACCTACCAAACTATCTGAAGTGATCACTGAAACAGTGTATGACAGAGAAACATAACTAAAAACAAGCAAGAGGCACAAGCAAATCAAGAGACTAACCCTAGGATTAGTTTTAATTATTGTGGGCTTATGCCTTAGACGCAAGATGATGTCAATCCTAAACAAAATACCTAAGGGAGATATCAAGTTTGTTTTGGCTTATAAGGTTACCTCAATCAGGCGGAGGAATACCGTGGAAAAAAGGGGGGATGTTTGAGCTGTTGTGTTGATTATGATGTGATTTGGGATGTGTTGTGCAGTGAAAGTAAGATTAATTTCTTGTCAATACCGTGGATATCACCCCCACATGTACGACTTGTTACTTAATCTATGTTCACTAGAATTGAAAATAGCAAGCAAGAATGTGATGCACGTGTTTTAAACCCAAATCAAAAATGATATTCAATGAAACAAAGAAGATGACTTTCACTAATGCAAAGATGAGGAAGAAAGACAGATTCTTTTACCAAAATAACAAAATATCTTGTGAATATTTAGAAGAAGAAAATAACAAGTGTGCTCCCTATATGAAAGCAAGCAAGAAAGAAAGAAACCCAAGAAAGGGTCCCACCAGGCTGTGCCAAAATGTTTCGCACAGAATGTTTCCATTCTTAGAATATAGGTGCTTCTATCCTTTCATTCTCTTGAGAAACAGATAAGGGTTAGGGCTAGGAGGAATACCTATTGAATGTTGGGAGGGTGCGCGTGTACCGTAGAGAGAGATCAGATCGATTGCAAAGAACTCCTTTTTGTCTAGGAAGGACTACCTGTAAGTAAGAATACAAGACCACTAGATTTTAGTTAGACAATAAATGAGGGAACTGCCTTGGGCTTAGCAAATATTAGAATTCCTTTCGAAGGTGGTCAGTTCCCCCTTTTAATACAAATTAACACAAATGACAACAAAGAGGCTATTACAAAATTACACTTTAATTACCTTGTTAAAAAGCAATAGAAGAAAGGCTGGTTCTGGTTTGAGTCACAGTGATCGATGCTGGTCACTATATAACCAACTGCGGTTATACACAGGTACCGGTTGCTGATAACCGATATCGGTAGGGGTGGTGATTTAGGGGTTTTCGATGAAGGTTGGTTATGAGGCGATTTTTGTGTTTATAAGGTTGGCAAATGATTAGGGGTAGGCAATAGGGTAATGGAGAAGACTCAGAGAGTGTAGGAGCTATTCTTGGGGCAATGTAAGGGTAGAGGAATGATAGTGAGATGTAGGGTGCTGCCGGGTAGTAGATCTAGGAGTGAAGTTATAATTACTATGATTTAGAAGTTCAAGAAATGTTATTTAAAAATGTACAAGACACTACTTACTAGTTCCTGATGAAGATACAGGTCCAAGGATTGTGATGATGAAGGCAGGGCTCAGGTGGGATGATCTGACAATAAAAAATGAGCTATCTTCTCTCCCAATTCTTGGATGAGTGTCGCTGTGCTCTAGTTCCTCAGTTGCAGTCTTGGGCTTGATGTCCTTCTCTACAAAATCTTCTCTTTTCTTCACTTGTCTCTTCTCTGCCAAGTGAATTCCGGATCTTTCAAATGAATTCCCATCCTTTGTTTTTGGTTGGGGGAGGTCATTTTTAGGGAACTGATGGCAATTACGTAACCGACAACGGTTGAGTAGGAACCGATGTCGGTTAAGTCAAAGTGGGCTATTTTTAGTAAAATAGCCAACTTTCCCTCCTTTTCTCCCAAGGGATTAGTTGTGGGCTTGGTCAAGTCATGATTAGGTTTGTTTTGGTGTGGGTGAGAAGTAATTAGTCATGGGTGTGGATGTAGACCAAGTCATAGGTCTTAATTAGGTTAGTTTAGGGTTAGGGCTAGGTCATGATGAGGTGGTGAAATGAGGTAGCAGGTTTGGAGATGTGGATTTATTAACTATAAGGTAATTAATAAATAATTGTTTAAGGTTTAAGTGGTGAGGTTAGGTTGCGAAATGAGATGTGGGGCACAGGGTGTCGTAAGACACAAATTTGGTGTCTACACCCATGTTTTTTCATGTTTTCTCTCTCCTGGGCTCGACCCATGCACTGTAAAAGCTAGATTTGGCTCATTTTTCAAAGGGTGGAACACTTTTTTGCACAACAAGCTTCTATTTTCACCTTCGGCAAGTGATTTTTTGCAAGGATCAGACCTTTTCAGGGATTGTAAAAGTTTTTTGCCTCTTTGGTGTTGGAATGCAAGGATTTTGATGTTGAAAATCACAATACAGGCTCTGTGAATGCTTTTAGTCCTTTTTATGTGTTGTTTGTTTCATTTCAAACCTTTGATTACAGCTTATCAACCTGTGCATGATGTTTTATGTTGCAATTTCTGATTTGTGTCTATTTGCATGAGCAAAAATGTTCACCACTTCTTTGGTGTATCACCCTTATTAATTTAGTTTCAATTTTTGCATCTCTTATCCCTGTCTCCTTGCAATCTAGGATAAAATTAGGATCTGAACCTCTGCAGTTGTGCAAATAATAGATCTAATTAGAGGAGTTTGAGGAACCAGCCTCTAATCTGGAGATTCCTCTCTCATTTTTACAAGTCCCACACTTGGAGAGAGGTTTAAATGTTGTACAATCACACCGGATGCCTAAAACATCAATTTAGAAACCTGATTTGCATCCAAGGGTGCTATTGATTTCTAACAACGACAGTATTTACAAGCAGGGGTCAACTGCTTCAAGGAATCTAAAAGGATAAGGTTTGACCTTAGCGAACTGGACCAATACAACCATGGTATATGTAGGAAGCTCAAATACCCAAATAATCACACGTATGTGGAGAACTATGTCTCCCATGAATTAAAAATAATGGAACCCTTGACGCTACCAATTGGTGGGAGGACCACGGCAAGAGTGTATTTATGCATCAAGACTAAGTTTGAGAAGGGTGCATGATTAGAGAATTATGTCTTTGTCCATGAGGATCCCACTAGTAGAAAGAAGGTCGTGCCAAAGAAGAGAGAAAGGGAAGAGACCCTAGAAAAATATGCACCGAAAAATAAAGCACCAAGTGCATAGACAACATAATTTGTGGGCATGTCAGAGTTAGGTGCCAAGCCAAGAACATAAGCAAGTAGCAAGAAGTCTACCATCAAGAAGAAGGAGAAGAACCCTGAGGAATATGTGCCAGATTAAGAAGAGTTTCCCATAAGAGAATCACTTACTGAGGAAAAGGAAGAATCCCCAGCTAGGAAGAAATAGAAGGTAATGGGGAAGGAAGACTCGGAGTAAATGGAGAGCTTAGAGGCCTACAGGGGCAAGAACGATAACGATGAGGATGAAGAAGTTCATAATAATTCCATGTATTATATAATAATTTATAAGAAGAAGGAAATGAAGAGAAGAATGGAGATGAGGAGGATGCCCAAGGAAAATTGGTTAGTGAGGAGGTTAACACTAAGGGTCAGAGGACCCCCAACATCACCAAAGAGTAGGTAGAAGAGGCTGCAAAGAGAGAAGTAGCAGGAATAATCAAGAAGTTAGTAGAGAAAGAGGTGGAGTGGAGCATAGATGAGATACTCAAGGAAATAGAAGATGAGAGTGTTGGAAAGGAGTAGTAAATCATGGGAGGGGATCCAAACCTAGTGGTGAGATTTTTGAAGAGCACACGCACATGAGGGAAGAGTATGGTTATATCACAAGGGCAGGGAATGGGTTATAGCAATGATCCAAACAAAGTGTTACATGTGCATTTCCAAAGCACTATGCAAATAGAACATTTCCTAGTGATGTTTTCATTTGATGAGGAAGGCACATACCCGTAAACTAGGAAGATTATATCTTGGGTGTTCGAGTACCATGTTGATGAATTTGAGTTTGAAGTAAGCCAAGGGGCACTAATGAAGGTGCCAAAGGAAAAAGGGATAAATTTTTTGGTAAATGCTCAAAAATTATCTAATGAAAAAGTTTGTAATGCACTCAACAAGGTTTCAGAGGAAGTTGAGGCAAGAATTTTTCGAAGGAATAACTAGGTGAGAATCTTAGAAGGGGAATTGTAGAAGAAAAAGGAAGAATATCATTGAAAATAATAAAGACCTAAAAAAAAGAGTTGATCAGCACACAACTAAGGCACGAGCTATAGGAGGAGAAGACAAAGGTGTTAGAGGTCTAAAAGAAGGTAGAAATGATTACAACTGCTATTATCTTTAAGCATCTAGACCTAGCACCACCCGAGAAGAAGTATGAGTCAACCTTGCAATGCTTGGAAGACCTAACTCGCATCCTCACCATGGAGAGGCATCCTCTCAATTTGGAATCAACAAAAGAATTTTTAGCGCACCAGGAGAAAGAGGAGAAGCTAAAGGTGGTGGAGATAGTCACTCAATACACTAAGCTCCTTTCTAATGTGAAGGCTGTGCACAGATAGCTGAAGCTGCTTATGACAATTGTGTGGACAGAGAAGCATTTTAGTTACCACCCATGAAGCAGATCTCAAGGAATTTCAGGAGGAATAAGGGGAATAGAGGAGAATGGGATAAGATCCTTGCTAAGGTGGAGAAGAAGTATAAACCCATTGAGACCCTGAGAGGATCGATAAAAAACTGGTTGTAGGAGTTATATCCTTAGATCACCCACATGATGGATGCTCTGGATGACCTATACAAATTGATGGAAAGGATCAATGATACAATGTGTGCCAAGGGGGGTGAGATGAGTTTCGATGAGGTAAGCGTTCTGGTGGGAAACCTACTCTAGGAAGTAAAAAATGAAGTAGATGCTTAGGAGAAGATTGAGGTAGATATAAGGAAGGATTTCCCACTCCTTCTTCAGCATTAAACATATTCTTATTCTTTCCCCCATTATTTAGTTCTTCCATTCTTCATTCCTTCATTGTTTTTTCCAACTATTCAGAGTACCACCATTATTTATTCTTTAAAGGATGTTTCAGAGGATGGAGAACAAGCTTAGTCTATGCTGATGTTGGTCCTCAAAATATTGACAGTCCCCAAGGGCACGTGCACACGTAGGACCAATATGAAGAAGGGCATGCAAGGTAAAGTGCACAAGATAGGGGTTTTATAAGAGTTTTGTAGAAACCATGATGCATGTGCAAGACAAAACAAAGGGTCTCAGGACTTATCCATATTTTGCATTTCAAGAAGAACATGAGGAAATTATGACCTGACCAAGCATGCCGAGTGGATAAGGTGCCATTCTGATGACTTAGTGACCAAGAAAGGAATATTACACTAGATGGAAGGATCCAAAAAGACATCATTGTAGAAAGTGGAGAGATCATATCAGAGTAAGCATGCTCCTTTGGAGGACCACATGGATACTTGGAAAATGATATACTCATGAAGAAAGGAATGATGGTGGGTACTAAAGCTATATATAGAGATGCTAAGGTAGAAGAAGAGGTACGCTATCAAGGGAGAGAAGAGGGATCAACACAAAGGGAATGAAGGGAAAATATCTATAGAAATAAGATGAGGTTCTAGAGGGTTAGAGTTTTCATTAAGAAGACTGTAGAAGTGATAGAAAATCTAGGGGTATGAGTCTGTGACAATTTTTGTAATATGGAAAGCATAGTTAGGGCTTCTGATGTATGATTCTTATCTACATTGATGCATTAGCCTGTTATGGCCTTGGTGAATGTAATGTTGTTATTTAACCATGATAAATATGAATATATGGTTCTGTTATAAGAATATAATGTTCATGGATGTAAACCCTAGTATAATATATTTATGTTATGGATCATATTTGTTATCTGTATAATGTTTCTTTTGATTATGAATGAATGCATTGATATAATAACTCATCTTAGGCTCTCAAAATGAATGCATGGTCCTTTTCCTTTTTTCATCTAAGTTTTTTCAGTAAGAAATGTATTCTCACAAAAATCACATAAAGGAGGGGCTTAGTACCCGCGCGTGCCTCATGTGAGTGACCAGTTCCCACTGGGTGATAGGCTAGCACACATGGGATTAGACTATTTATAAGGGCATACAAATGAATACATATATGAAGCATAATACAATCAAATCGACACAAAAACAAAGAGGAAATGAAGTTATGTAGTCTTTATACATTACACACATCCTTCAAAATGCAAGGGAAGTGACAGTAAAAAAAAAAAAAAAAAAACAAAACGGGAAGAAAACATAGACCTATGGAAAAAGTAGGGTTTAAAATGGTAAAAAATTTGCAACGTCCTCATTTTAGTACTTTAGAACAAGTAAATTTATTTATTTATTTTTTGATAAATGATTCCTAGTTCTAAATACATAATTTAGAACTCACAAATCAAAAAAACCATTCTTATAACAGATAACCATATGCAGCTGTAATGACTCGGAGTACCTCTGATCTATTCATTCCATGACTTGGTAATCGACCGATCTATTCATGAGTATCAAGAGTTGGCATTTTTATTTTAACACCTCACTCTTGTGGTTCTCTTCCCTAATCTGGGATTCGGAATGCTCTGTCCAAGGAACCTATCTGAATAATTATTACCATTATTCATCGGCATCTCATCCCTTAGACTAGGTGACATAGGACAACGCAATCAACAGCTTGCGATACTTTGGCCAAAGATTTGAAACATATGCTTATGTCTCGTATTCCTTGATGGCATACTCATCAATCTAGAATACGTCCATCACCCCATTCCTTTGTTATGTAGAATGTCTTATACTGACTTCTGACAGTCTCTCCTGCCCCAAGTTATTCACTCAAGAACGGATTAGTAAAATGAAAATGTTATAAGGATGCTCCCGGGGACTAGGGATATGCTGACATACTGGGTCAACCCTAGTTAACCCAGTGTGTCAAGATACGCCGAGTCTCCTGGGGAAGCCTTATAACATGACCACGTTCCTAATCAGTCCCAGAGTAAAACTTGTTCGAGTTTAAGGTGTAAATCTTAACGATCAATGCGAAGGGTGTCGCCATAAGTCACCTGCATTGTTGTATCTTTGAGAAGATCCTAATCTTCTCAAAGGTACAACCCTGCAATCGACTTGTGCCATCAACCTTCAAATCTGCCTCGATAAGATCTACTAAATTTTAAGGTGTTACTTACGTTGAGTTAAAATTATACTAACAGTCGCTCCCTTAAGGGTAGTCTTTCCCAGTCCTTGGGTTCCTCACCTTAGAATTACCTTTCTTAATAAAACCCATTACACAAGAGAAGTTTAATAAGATTGAGGTCTTATCAAGGAGTTCATAGAAAAAAATAAATCTAAATCAACAAAATTGGACAATAACCCTTAATCTTCACATGAGATTGCTAACCATACCCTTTGTAGGTTTATATCAGTTCTCATAACTGAAATTATATCTTACTTATTAGCATCAAGATATAGTGATTAAGAGTCCAATTAAATGTTGTCTTAACTTAGATCAAGACTAGGAAGTAATAATTTATTCAGCTTGTTTAGCTTTCTGCTCAGGTTTATTTTAACCTTAGCTTCCCGAAAGACAGTGATCTAAATTCCAATTTAGCTTTAGATAGAACATAATAGAACTACTAAATAATCTTAAGTATTCAGTCCCATAACCTTGCAAGCTTACTTAGATAATCACAAAATTCTCCAGTTATACAATAATAACAATGCTCTTAAGATCATTCGAACCGAAGAAGATCAAACCATCAAGGTACGAATACAAACACATAAGTAACAAATACCTCTTTTCATTCCTTTCAAGGCTAATCAAATACATTTATTTCATTCAGCATATTTGATACAATACTTAACAGCCAAAGAACATCTTTCTTCAAGTAGTACATTTAGATAATCAAATTGAAGTTCATCATAAAACCAAATTAAACAATCTGAACATCATATCAGATCTGCGTGCCTTTACCACTTACGGTAGCCATCTGCAAAAATTGTCAACACAGGTCAGTTTGGTGAATTGAGCATGATAAACACTAACTCTTAAAACAAATGCAATCCACCAATTGCTCTCATTGAACAACCTGTTTAAATGAAATCATTTCACCAAACATGTAGACATATTTCAGACTATGCTCTTTTGTAATTCAAACATGACTATAAACGCGTAACTCATATTATAGTTACTAAATAGTCCTAGATACTTTTCAGATATTTCTTCATAAATATAAGTGACCAAGAAGAACAAATGTATCCAAAACAACTATCCATCTGAATCCCAAGGACATCAAACATCCGACAGACCATTACATTCAACATAATAAAATGAATATCATAACAATTCATGAATCCATCAGTATGTTAAAACAATTCCTATAGTTAAATATAAATATATCAACATATACATTACAATAGAAGAGAAAGAAACCGAGACATTCAGATTTCCCTTCCAATCATGCTCATGACTGTACCATCCTCTCAAGAGTAATGCATTCACATTATACGCATGTGACTAAGCCAGTCGAGACCACAGGAAGAACTACAATTCGTCAAAAATTCAAGTATAAAAATTACCTGTAGCTTACTGAGTAATACAATAGCCCTCATGGCAAGGCAATGATAAATAATCCAACAAATAGACTTAACATAGCTTTCCATATTATTCAACAAACAAGAAAATATCCAACACCATCACTTGTCAAGACACAACTATTAACTCTTTATCTCTGTCAAGCACAAGACTAGATAATCACAATAACAGAAGATGTAACCATGCACAATCACAACATCAGTCCCACTGAGTCGAAACACTCAGCAACATATAGCTCAATCTAATCCCTACTAACATAGCAAGGACTTAAATCCAAAGCCGAAATCAAAAGAACAACCTCTTTATCACAGTCAAACAAGAGGCTAGATAACATTAAAACAAATGATGTTTCCTTATGCATATATAGTGACATTCATACTGAATCTAACACAAACATGCACAACTTCATTTAACTGAAACAAATCCTTACATGATAGTACAACCATGACTTATATTAGAAGTCGTTTTCAAGAAAAATAATCACAACAAGGTCTTCACAAAATCTGAAATTCCATATCATTATTTTCCTCAAAGTTTCATCCTAAGCCAAGCTACTACAGAATACAACAGGGTCTCAAACTGAGTAAAATTTGTAAAGAAAACCCTTCCTTTAAATTTCCACAGAAGCGAACAGAAAGGAACACAAGAATGTTAAGAAGGAGTCTGAACGATATGCATGCACAGCGAGGGTTTAAATCGAGAGTCGAGCCAACTCGCAACATATCGAGATCTCCAACAAATCACAAACAACTAATGCTCATAAACAAGGCTTAGATTGAAGTTGATTTCATGCGACAACAATTCAAGAATCCCAATAGTATTCCCAACAAAACTTCTACAGAAGTCGTAATTCAAGATACATATCAAGGACTCCAACTGAATCAATATCCTAAGTAATCTCAACTAAACATCAGCATTCGAAACTAAGCTTAAGCAGAAGATGAAACATAAAAATAACTCCAACTGAGTCTGTACCAATGATATTCACTGCTAAGCAATAGTATTCATAACAAAGCAACAAAAGTCGTAATACCAATTACTTTTCAAGGACTCCAACTGAGTCTAACTAATAAGTAATCACATTCATGACTTCTACAGAAGTCCAAAATATACAAAACATTCCAAGGACTCAACAGATTCATTTTCGTATATATATTCCTTGCAAACTTTCAATGGATTATATCCCAAAAATTGCAACACAGGGAGGACTTCTACAAAGTCGCATTCAAATAGTATAAACACAGCTAGTTATCCAACCAAAAGTAACTTAAAGTATTATAGCAAGATCCAACAAGATTCAGCAACCATAAAAGTACAGCCGGTTTCAAACAAAGTGAAACCACAAGGAAGATTAAATACATAAACTATTCCTTCAAGGTCTTCTAAAGTTAGGGCTTCTAATTTCAAATGAATTGAAATCATTTGAAGGAAAGCAAGATTTTTAAAAGTTAGGGCCTAACATGCCTAGTAATGCTGCTTAAAATCCGAAGAAGACCTCTGAAAGAGCTCGAGCCTTCTCCTCTTCTTCCACGTTAGTTTCAACAACAATAATTTGTTATTTCCATGCTTTATAAACTTTCCTCGACAGAGAAAAGAGCTAGTTATTCTCATAGTTGCCATGCAACACCAAGTAGACTGGTTTGAAGAATCAGTGATCAAACATAGGGAAAACCAGAGTGCATGGAAAACCAAACAAATAACCATTTTTCCATTTTGCATGTCTTCCCGAGCAATCTGAGCTCGGAAACCAAGTTCTTTAGTTGCATTAACTCCAAAATTCCCGTTCAATCTCCATTGCCACCGACCGCCATAGTTGGCGATGGACAAATGCAAACCAAAGACCATTTCCAAATTTGGCGACTCTACCACGTCGGCCTCGATGGACGTTTGAAACGTCAGCTAAATCCTTGTCCTTCATGCTTATCCCCTTCATTTAATGCCATAGAAACTACCGCCCATGGCTCGCACCCCTTCATAGGTCCTCTTCCCCCACTAACATTAGTTAGGTTAGAAACATAGGTTAGATCATAAGGTGATACTTAGTCTAACTTCCTTAGTGCTAGGTTGCTAACCTTAGGAACATTTAGCTTATAGCTTAGGGCTAGGTTAGATTAACACTAATCTAACCCATAGGTTATTAACCTTAATAAATCCAGTTTAGGTCTAACAATTAGAATCATTCAGTATAAGAACCAACAAATATACATTCACGAAAAGGATTCATTCCACCACTGATAATAAGCTAGTAGTATAAATGTATTTGAATTTATTACCTGGCTCAAGATCAAGACCTTCCTGATATTACGATATCGGGAACCAATTCATTTAACAAGATCAGCCTGAGTTAACTCCTGAATTGCTCATTCCACACATTCGGACCTTGCAATCTTCGTAAGGTCTATAATTTTTGTTCATCCAGAATAAACTTAAAACATCTCTTGGATCAATGCCACTGATCCAAGGCCGAGTCATATAGACGGGTAAATCCACAATTTATTCCGAAATCAGATTAAACTCAGGTGCAAAAATGAAAGAAATAAAAGAGTCCAAGCATATCCTGGCTCAGTCAAAGATCTTCAAATGAAAAGAAGATACAATCTATATCAAGCATGACTTCACAATCAAAGGAACACATCCTTTTTACAAAAGAAATCATATATCAACACTTGAATTCCCAGGAGGAAGTAACAATAGTTCAGGGTGTTACAAAATTAGCAACATCTCTTTCAAAGGTAACAACGGATTCAACACAATATAAAATACTATTCCATATGAATTAAAACATAGTAATTTAACCCTAGATAAAAGAATAATATCGACATAGAAGGAATAAATAAAAACCAAGACAAAAACATGAAACAAAGGAAAGAAAAATAAGAAAATAAAGGAGATAAACAATCTAGCAACCTATCCTGCACATGGGTTGAAGTCAGATTGTGTAAATTCCTCTTCAATTGATCACTGGAAGTTGTTCAGGGTATGACAGATCATCAACTTATTTCTTCTTAACAAGGAAAATTCATGGATCCTAGGTGGAATTACTCATCTTTTTATATTTTTCACGTCATTAAATGTTGACCGTACGAATTCCAAATCATCCCTTTCTTTATGCATCTTTTTGAAATGTCTTTACTTAAATTTTTTTAAGAATAAGTAAAGTAGTCCCAATTCAAGTTATGAGTTATGTGGCTTTTCGAGATGAATCTACTTTTTTTATCCAAAGATAAGTAAATCTATTTGGATTCAACGCTTGAAAAGAGTAAGTAGTAGGGTAGGAGTTCAACGCAATGTATTATCTTAGCATATCGATGTTTAGAAATAACTTTACTTGTCTTAATAATAAGACAAGTAAAATTCTATGGGTTTATCGCAATTAATAGAATAAGTAAATCATATTGATTTTAATGCTAAACTAAGGAAATCAAGACAATTTAGCGGTGTTTTAACACTACTCTACTTGATCAACAGAAGCACTCCAAATCATCGTAGATAAAGAATTATAAAAATTCCAATATCTTAAGAGAGATTTTTTTTTTATTTCTAAGGATTTTTAGGGAACTTAAATACATGGATTAGTCATAAGTCACCCCCAATAAACCTTCCGTCAACCTCTTGAAGAATCATCATACACTCTTGTAACCCAGAGGATTTAAAGTAACAACCTACACACACTAAACAACAAACTAGAGCCACAAAAAACATGAACACAACTCATCACAAGTCCTAAATATCTAAAATTTCAAAAGGGGTACTATTTCTACAAGAAATCTCGGGGATACCAAGGTGGAATAAGGGTCTTTGGACACCAAAATTGGGTCGCACTCCCCTTCGTCCCCTTTCGAATAACCAACTTAAAAACTTTTACCTAACCATGACCCTTACGTCACACATTAATATTAATTTAATCACTTTAATTAAATTAATACTCATCCTCATTTTAGTCATTATTTAATTATCTTAACTAACCCCATTTCCACCTCACCTAGACACCTCATTATAAACCTATTTTTATTATCTATCTACTCAGTATAACTAACTAAGACTTAGTTCAACCCTAAAAATCAATGCCTATTATTCCTCTAACCACATTCTTGCTCATTAAAATGGATAACGTCCATTTTTATCCACCAAAAATGGACATACCTAGCCCAAATGATTGTGAGATTTGTCATTTTTAGTAAACCTAGGGAATCTTGCCTTAACCAATGCCAGTCATCCAAAAACTGACACCAGTCAACTAGGAACCATTGTCAGTTACCATTTATTCACTTTGGTAACCTTTTTTGAGGGGTTGGCCACATTCTCAAATTTTTGGAGCAAAAGGAGATCTACAAGCAAGAAAGAACCAGAGATCTTTCGCACCTTCAAGAATTCATAGCCAGTATCAAGATAGATCCAGAGGTATCACTCTCATCGTAGCATTCCAAGAAGTATCACTTTGGCACCAAGCTCCATCCCACCATAAATCATCACAACCACTCAGCTGTTAGAGCTACAATAGTAGTAAGTGCATTTATCTGCTTGTGTTATTACATCCTTGGTCTGTTTTAAAGGTTTTTTCCATCTTTGTTATCATTTTCTATTAGCATTCCCATTCCCCCACTATTCCGTTTTATGTAAACTCAACCATTTCACCACCCACACCATAAAACCACCTATACTTGAATTCTACATATCTCTGAGTATTCCTAAGATCCCCACATACCTCGTCATTCCCTCCGCCATCTCTGTCTGACCTCATATCAGACGCCATAACCAAATCTTATTGATTTTTTATCATCTTGCCTCTACCAACACTGGTTACCCATAAGTTTCATCAGTTCATCCTAAACTGTGATCAGTCATACCTAACTGATGTCGGTCTCTGTATTTGGCCACCCTATTAATAATAGAACCTAAGAATGTTTATCCAAGCAACCTAAGTGACCCAGAACCTGAAACTAACCTATTCCAGCACTTTGACCCCTTAATTTACCTCCAGATCTGATCATAACCTAGCCTATTATACTAGATTTTCTTATTGTGTTTGAATGAGATACCTAAATCATATAAACTACATTATGACCTTGTTTACTTACATTATTTCTCACATTAAGTTGGATTAAACAGTGGATTGACATCCATCTAGGAAGTATCACACTTCTCGAATCTAGCACTCGCTAGGAACTCCACTATCATATATTATTTAAATCTTCTTTTTTGGTCTTGTTTTCTATTTCAGGTAGTTCCTCTTAGCCAAAAGGAAGCTCTTGTAGTTAGTATCAGATCGAGAAGGCAGAATGCACACACAACCTTCAAACCAACCATCACAACGGGTATTCATCCTCAGCCCATAACATAATCTATTTCATCACATTCAAAACTTAAAGAAAATGGTGAAACATGGTCATAAGGATGAATAAAGGAGAACATGAGGTGATTTTGTCAAACCAACTCAGTTCAGGATGCCAAATCCCAAGGCCTAGGTAGCAAAGTGACCTAGAAAGTTGACGTAAAGGCATGAAGAGGATTTCAAAGCATGGTAAAATAATAAAACACATGATGGCATATGTTTAATGGGATATAGGATGAATAACAGTTCATAGGTGGTGATTTGTAGTGTAAACTAGTCCAAATTGACCTATTTCAAGAACCTAACATGAGATATTGAAGAAAAACTGAATAAATAACACATGTTGAGAAATTGAAAGTGTGTAAGGACATTTAAAAGATTCCTCATATGAAGTATCAGGTCAAAACTCAAATTTTTGAGGCATATTAAGGATCATTGGTATAATTGCCTTTTAGGACAAGTATAACATCCACAAATGAGATTATATTCGAACTTTTAGAGTGAAACAAGAAATAATTGGTAATTATATTTTATGGTGGATGTATTCATGAAGGTGTGGTCTAAAATTTAAGACTTAAGGAGGCATTTTGTGAAAAATATTACTTTTTCAGTAAAAGTAGTTTAAATGAGGTATGCTAAAATAATATCCTAACTTCTCAGTAGTCAAGAAAAATTGTGGATCCTTATTTGGATAAATCATAACATAAACATTTTAATATAATTGGGATAAAAATATGGTGAAAAAATTATGAGGTCAAATTGATGATAAAAAAAAATCTATTTATTTTTGTAGACATGTCTTAAGCATTTGAAGTGTTCGAAGGCATACAGTTCAGGACTTGTTTTAGATGTATTGAAACCAACTTTGTGTGTTTCTAAAATGAAATATTTTTATGCCTATATTGCATATGATGAATCTTTATGTTAGTTTTTTTAGTTTTCTAAGGATGAATACATGATAGAGAAGTTATTTTGAAGGCATGAACATGTGTTTGAATGCATGACATTGCTAGCTTTGTGAAGACAAAAATTGTGAGTTTGGAAGCCTATTTTTTATTGTTCAAAATAACTACCTCATGCATGAATGAAAGCGATTTAAGTTATTTATTTAATTTAATGAGGAAACATAGGTATTACATGACATGATACAAGTTCTAGAATTATTCGAGGGTACATTATTTCATTGAAAATGAAGATCCTCCATGAATGGAAATTCTTTGTCCTCCATGGTTGTGTATGAAGCTCTAAATAAGAATGGAGAATTAAGAGGTATTTAAGGAGTGATAAGGATATGATAAGAGTTAAGAGGTATTGAAATATTTTTCCCTTTGTGTAAAATTAATAAAAGACAAAGCTTATATGTTGGAATGAAGAAGAAGACAAAGCTTACATGTCAGTTATAAGTCATAACTGTGATCACTATTACAAATCAGTTTTTAAGAAGGCTTGAGATGTCATAACCTAAAGAGGAGTTAGAAATTGGGAGAATAACCTTACTTTTCTTGAGTTCCTTCATTTTTAGTTAAAACAAATAAGATTGTGAAACTGAAAAAATGATGATGTCAACTATAGATACAATTATGACAAAATGACATTTTAATTATGTATTTGTTTTTTATCTCCTAATTTGATTTTAAATGAGAATATATAGATTTTTTGAGGTAATGATAAGGTTAAGATACCTTCACAAATTTTTAATTGGAGTTTTAAATAACATATAAGTTTGTGCATAGTTTTTTTTTGTAAAAATATGTATTTTGAAGGTGTACTAAGAGCATGAATGTGAGTATGCATCTTAAATGTTAAGGACTAAATTTTTGCAGGAGTTAAGGACATCAAAGAGAATATATTTGAGAGTGAATCAAGAGGTGGCTTTGAGTTTGATCCTATATCAAATGAATAGAGGATAAAAGAGGATAAATATGAGCTAAGAAGTGATCATAATTAGTTGTAGAGGAAAACACAAGAAAGTGATAAAAAAAATTTGTGAAAAAGACTGGGTAGATGATTAACAATAGGGCAGTTGAAGATTCCTTATAAGTTGAAGCTTACAGAAGTTCATTGTGACTAAATTTGGTAGTTGAATTTTCCATGCAAGTTGAATCTTTTTAAATATCAGGTTGTAACTTGGTTAAATTTTGGAGTTATAGCTGCATGTTGAGTTATAGATCAAATATGAAATCATTATAAGTCTGATAAGAAAATTTTCCTAATTTTGTTCTCTGATTTCAGTGGGTTTTTCTCCCATGAAAGGATTCCCACAATAAATTTTATGTCTCCTAGTATGCTCTTTCATTTATATCTTGTGAATGGGATTTATTATTTCACTATATTGAAGTTAAGGAAATTAAATTGTAGGTCAAATTTTGAGTAGACACTGATTCACCCCCCTCTTAATGTCCTAATTTATAATAATTGGTATCAGATCCTGATAATATTGAATCAAGTCTAACATCTTAGACATGTTCCTCTTAATACACAAGCATGGCTATGGAGATAATATCTAGAATAAACTCAAGAGATAAGTATGACTGTGAGGATGAAATATCATATGAAGAGGAAGAAAAAGTAAATCTTGAAGCAAAGTGTATAAGTGCTTTGGAGGAACTAAAACACTGAAGGAAAAAGAAATAAAAATTTAAGATAATTTTGAAAGAATATGAAGAACAAATGAATCTTCGTGAGGAAAGGAAGAAGTAGAGATATGAAGATGAAATCAAAGAACTTGAGGCAAAATTAGAGTCAATCTCTGTTGGTGTGTGTATTTTCCACATCATTAGGTGAGATTTTAGGTCCATGTGTCATTTAGGGGTCAGTATGATATTCTCTTACACATCAGTGCGTCAGCACGTTAGCGTGTCAGTGCATTAGTGCGTCATATGCGTCATTGGGAGTTACACTTCTATTCTGGGAATGTAACTCCCCCTATCTACTCGAGTTGTCATGATTGCAGCACTGGGGGTTACTTAGCACCTCCTATATGTACAACCCATTTGATCTATGAGATAGAGGAGAGTTTTATCGCTTAACCAGGTTCTTCCCGTTTGTCAAATCTTTACATGCACATTCGGTCAATGCTTGCTCCTCTTGAGATCTCTTCACGCTGCCAGTAACACGTCTGTTGATGTGCATGTCATCCCTCATGATACTTGATTTTGGGTTTTTAAACCCTCTTTCATGGTATCAGAGCAGATCTTATGGATCCATGCACTCATCATCATTTTTGTGCGTGTTTTCCAGCTTCCGGCGTGATATACAGATTTTGTGCGTGTGTCGTAATGGTTATTCTGACCGTGCTCTACTTGCACTGATTTCAGGGCATGTATACCTCTCATTGGGTTGTTCTTGTGTTTGAGGTGGTTGTGTTCGAGTTTCTAGTGTTTTTCAAGTTTAGTGTCTTTGACCGCTCGATTCTCCGGCTTTGCATGCATGTTCCGAAGGCATTTTTTTAGGATTGGGATTTTTCAACTCGGCTCGAGTTTACTTCTACGGTACTTTTTGCATGAACATTTTTGCTTGAACTCGACGGATCCAGTTTTGCAGTCAGTGTATTTTTTGTCTTGGTCTTCAAATCACGGGGGTTCTTTATGGATCCTTGACCTATGAGTTTGAAATGTGTTCTTTACATGTCTCACAAGGTAACTGAATGCACCATTTGGCTCGACCTTCTGGTTTGGTGCTTGGATATGTTTAATTAGATTCCCATGCTCTTTCCTCGACATGCATTATTGCACCAGCTCATGCACTTGGCTACTGCACGTTTCATACTCCACAGCTTGGGTTTGGCTCGCTTTTGCCTTGGGTCGCTGACACAAGGATTACTTCTGCGTGGATGTTTAGACATCTGCATTGGTGACCTATACACTACTTTTTGGTGGAGTGTTCATGTTTTCTTTGTATGTTGCATTGAACTCCATCCTCGGCTCTACCTTGTTCCCATTTGGTTTCGAATCTGTGTGCTCCCACCCATGCTAACACGTATTCTATGTTGATCCTGCATTTTTTGGCCTCATTTTTTGGCCTCATCTCAGGTTTCAACCTCCACTGCCACGTAGGTTTCCCTTGGTGGCTCGTAGTTCCTTTCTTGGGACTACCCAACATTTTCAGATCTGTAACAGCTCCACGTCCCAGCCAGCTCTCTCTGCACCTCCAACGGTTACTCCTCCACCATGCTAACTGCTCCAACAAACTACGTTTTTTATTGGAAAACATTTTTATGTTTTTGCTAGGTGTTTTTTGGGCTCTTTTGGCATTTTTTTGGCAGTGAGGATCTCCTTGGACAGTAGCAACCTCCCACATGGATATCCAACCCTCTGCTCGAGTTTACACGTTGCTCGTCTTGGCCTTGGCACGTTTTTCCTTCCAACAATTTCTGTAAAACAAAAAAAATGTTCTTGCTGCAAATGCATTGGAAAACATTTTGAACCCTGGTGTTTTTGACTCCAACAGCTCCAAACAGTAGCTCCTGGGCACGTGGCAAGCACCTCCTACCTGGATTCTGGTCAACACAGCTACAAAACAGTAGTTACACCAAGTAGAAGTGCACCATGGCATCTTCTTGCTATCCAACTCATCCATGTGGCATTGGCCACTTCTAACGTGGGCCCCTCCTCTTCTCCACCTACTTTTTTAATGTTTTAGGGTGGTTAAAAAAAACAAAACATTTCATTTGGAATGTAATAATTTTATTTTAAGGTTGTTTTGACTTGTATTACTTACCCTTCCTACGCTTGTCAAATATGGAGGGCGAGGTCTGGGGTTTGCAGAAGGCTAACCTCCCCTCACAGTCAAAACAAACCCCTACTAAAATTAAGTTCCATTTCCAATGAGTAGTCACACGACATGTAACATCACTAATTTAGTACAATAAAACAAGTAATTTTTTTTTTTTGATTAATGCTTCCTAGTTCTAAATACATAATTTAGAACTCACAAATCAAAACAACCATTCTTATAACAGATAACCATATGCAGCTGTAATGACTCGGAGTACCTCCAATCTATTCTTTCCATGACTTGGTAATCTACCGATCTATTCATGACTATCAAAGAGTTGGCGTTCTTATTTTAACACATCACTCTTGTGGTTATCCTCCCTAATCTGGGATTCAGAATGCTCTGTCCAAGGAACCTATCTGAATAATTGTTACCATTATTCATCGGCATCTCGTCCCTTAGACTAGGTGACATAGGACAATGCAATCAACAGCTTGCGATACTTTGGCCAAAGATTTGAAACATAATGCTCATATCTCGTATTCCTTGACGGCATACTCATCAATCCGGAATACGTCCTTCACCCCATTCATATGTTATGTAGATGTCTTACACTGACCTCTGTCAGCCTCCCCTGCCCAAAGTTATTCACTCAGGAACAAATTAATAATATGACAATGATATAAGGATGCTCTCAAGAACTAGGGATACGCTGACATACTGAGTCAACCCTAGTTAACCCTGTGTGTCAAGGTACCCCGAGTCTTCACGGCAGCCTCATATCATGACCACATTCCTAACCAGTCCCAGAGTAAAAACTTGTTCGTGTTTAAGGTGTAAATCTTAACGATCAATGCAAAAGGTGTCGCCATAAGTCACCTACATTGTTGTATCTTCGAGAAGATCCTAATCTTCTCGAAGGTACAACCCTACAGTTGACTTGTTCCATCAACCTTCCAAAACCACCTCGAAAAGATCTACTCAACTTTAAGGTGTTACTTACGTTGAGTTAAAGTTATACTTTAAAACGATCCTTTTAGGGTAGTCTTTTCCCAACCCCTAGGTTCCTCGCCTTAGAATTGCCTTTCTTAAAAAAACCCATTTCACAAAGAGAAGTTATTAAGATTTGAGGTTTCATTAAGGAGTTCTTTGCTACATAATGATCTAAATCAATGAAATTGGGCAGTGGCCCTAAGTCTTCTCATAAGGTTGCTAACCATACCCTTATTAGGTTTATATCAGTTCTCAAAACTGAAATACATCTTACTTATTAGTATTAAGATATAGTGATTTAAAATCAAATTAAACGTTGTCTTAACTTAGATCAAGACTAGGAAGTAATAATTTATTCATCCCATTAAGCTTCTTGTTGAGGTTTATTTTAACCTTAGCTCCTCGAAAGATAGTGTTCTAAATTTCAATTTAGCTTTAGATAGAACATAACAGAACTACTAAACATTCACAAGTATTCAGTCATATAATCTTTGCAAAGCTTACATAGAGAATCCTAGATGTCTCCAAGGTATACAATAATAACAATGCTCTTAAAATAATTTGAACCGAAGAAGTTCAATCCGTCAATATACGAATGCAAATACATAAGTAACGATTACCTCATTTCATTCATTTCTAAGCTAAACAAATACATTTTATGCATTCAACATATTTGATACAATACTCAACAACAAAAGAACATCTTTCTTCAAGTAGTACATTTAGAGAATCAAATTGGAATTCATCATAAAACCAAATTAAACAATCTGAACATCATATCAGATCTGTGTGCCTTTACCACTTACGGCAACCATCTGCAAAATTGTCAACATGGGTCAGTTCGGTGAATTGAGCATGATAAGCACTAATTCTTAAAACAATTGCAATCCACCAATTGTTCTCATTAAACAACCTGTTTATATGAAATCATTTCTTCAAATTCCAAACGTAAATCAGGCTATTCATCCTATATGTTAGAGACTAAGAACATATGAATACAACCTTTCTAAGACAACAATACTCCTACAAGAATGTTTCTAAAAATTTCTCAAAGGCAATTAAAACATTCAACAAGCTCACTGTCTTAATTATTTTATCATCCTAACACATTTCAATGGTATTGACAAGTATACCTATTTATAAAGCATCACACATTTTATACCAGTCTCTCCATACAATACTTCAGTTTATTCTTGTTATGCCCTTACCGTAGAGATCGCAAAAGGATGCAAGAAGAAAGCACACAAGGTTTCCTGACTAGGAGAGAGAGAATTTTCCTATTCAACTTATTATACATCAACATATAAATTACAGTCTAGAAGAAAGGAACAAAGTCAATTAGATTCCTAAATCAACATTGTTCTGGACTGTACCAACTCCTTTAGAATAATGCAAATACATTTACGCATGTGACTAAACAGTCGAGATTACAAGAAGAAATATAGTTCCATCTAAATCCAATTATAAAAATCACCTGTAGCTATTAAGCAATATAAGAGCTCTCGTGACAAGCAATAGTAAGTAATCAAACCATAACAGACTCAACAATTCTTTTTCATATCATTCATCAACATGAATATACCCATCACCATTGTTTAACAGAGCACAACTAGGAGCTTTTTATCACAGTCAGCCACGAGACTAGATAACACTAAAACAAATGATGTTCCATATGCAAGTACAGCGATATTCACACTAAGTCTAAACACAAACATGCACAGCTTCATTCAACTCAATCTAATCTCTATGAATGTATCGCAAGGACTTTACAGAAGTCACCTCCATTACATAAGCTCATCCAAGTTTTAACCTAAGTAGAGCCATCCTGCAAACACATCAGGGATTCAACAGGAGTCGAGTTCAAATGGAAATACTGCAAGGGCTCCAACAGAGTCGTATCCAACAAGAACTCACAGCCCGGGTTAAGATTAAATTTGAATTCATATGAAAACATTCAAGGACTCCAACTGAATCAATATCAACAGTCTTCACAACTAAAATTCTACAGAAGTCGATTACAAGATACATATTAAGGATTCCAACATAATCAATATCAATAAGTATTCACAACTAAGCTTATACAGAAGTCGAAACACTAGTTACATTTCAAGGACTCCAACTGAGTCAATACCAACCGTATTCACAACTAAGCAACAGTATTCGCAACTGAGAAATAGTATTCGTGACTAAGCAACAGTATTCACAGCTAAGCAACAGTATTCATAACTTAGCTTAGACAGAAGTTGACATATAAGATACATTTCAAAGACTCTCACTGAGTTGATACCATCAGTATTCTCAACTAAACAACAGCATTCAAAACTAAGCTTAAGCAGAAGATGAAAACATACGAAACATTAAAAGGACTCTCATTGAGTCATTTTCGTAAATAATCCCTAAAAACTTTCAACGGAAACTAACCCAATATTGCTAACACAGTAAGAATTTCTACAATAGTCGCATTCAAGTAGTATAATCACAGCAAGCATTCCAACCAGAAGGAAGTTAAAGTATTCTAGCAAGATTCAATAGGATTCAACAACAATAAAAGCATAGCCGGTCTCAAACAAAATGAAACCAAAAGGAAGAATAAATACAGTAAACATTCCAACAAAGTCTTAAAAAAAAATCAGAGATTCCTAATTCCACAGGAAAAGAAGAACCAATACATTGCTTCAAACTAACTAAACTGAAATCACCTGAACAGAGTTGTTTTAATGAAATCATTTGGAATAAAGCAAGATTTTCAAAATTTAGGGTCTATCATGCCTGGTAATGTTGCTTTAAAAATCTAAAGAAGACCTCTGAATGAGTTCGAGCCTTCTCCTCTTCTTCCACGATAGATTCAGCAACAATAATTTGTTACCCTCATGCCTTATAAACTTTCCCTGACAGAGAAAAGAGCTAGTTATTCTCATAGTTGCCATGCAACACCAAGTAGACTGGTTCGAAGAACCAGTGATCAAACAGAGAGAAAAATGGAGTGTATGGAAAACCAAACAACCAAATAATTTTCCATTTTCATGCCTTCCTGAGCAATCTGTGCTCGGGAACCGAAGTTCATCAATGACATTAACTCCAAGATTCCCACCTAATCTCCATTGCCACCGACCGCCAAAGTTGGTGATTGACAAATGCAAACAAACGACCATTCCCAGATTTGGCGACTCTACCACGTCAGTCTTAATAGCTGTTTGAAATCTCCACCATATCCCTTGTCCTTCATGCTTATCCTCCTCATTTAATGCCATGGAAACCTCCACCCATGGCTCGCACCCCTTCATAGGTCCCCCTTCATCCACTATCATTAGTTAGGTTAGAAACATAGGTTAGATCGTAAGGTATACTTTAGTCTTACTTCCATAATGCTAGGTCGTTAACCTTAGGAGCATTAAACCTATAGTTTAGGGCTAGGTTAGATTAGCACTAATTCAACCCATAGGTTACAGTTTAGGTTAAGGTTATTAACCTTAACGAATCCATTCTAGGTCTCACAAGTAGAATTGTTCAGTATAAGAACCAACAGAGTATAACATTCCTGAAATGGATTCTATCCAGCATTAATAATAAGCTTGCAGTATACACCAAAATTTATTACCTAGCTCAAGGTCTAGGCCTTCCTGATATTATGATATTGGGAACCAATTTATTTAACATGAACAACCTGAGTTAGACTTCGGAATTGCTTATTCAACACATTCAGACCTTGCAACTTTCGTAAGGTCCATAATTTTTGTTCATCTAGAATAAACTTAAAACATCTCTTCGATCAATGCAACTGATCCAAGGCTGAGTCATAAAGAGGGATAAATCGACAATTCCTTTCGAAATCAAATTGAACTCAGGTGCTAAAAATGAAAGAAATAAAAGAGTCCAAGCATATCCTGACTCAGTCAAAGATCTTCAAGAGCAAAGAAGACACAATCCATATCAAGAATGACTTCACAATCAAAGGAACACATCCTTTTACAGAAGAAATTATATATGAACACTTGAATGCTCAGGAGGAAGTAACAATAGTTCAGGGTGTTACATGCTTCCCTCCTAAAATATTCATCATCCTGATGATTACATATTTGATTTACCTTCAGGTCAACCAATTTATTAGTTCACAATACAATAAGACTATTTCGAACTTGAATAGTTCCAGAAATCAATGTCATGATACATTTTATTCAGACTGAACAATGTTTGCCTCAATCTAGCTTTCATATAGACATGAAAAAGATAAATTCATAAAAAAATGTTTTGTCAACAGATTTCATTCTGTTGAAAAAGAAAAGGAAAAGCAATTTTCATCTCTTCCAGATTTTCCCAAGTTGCACTTTCTTCATTAAACTAGTCCCACTGGACCTTACATTGCTGTATTTCACGATTTCTCAAATGAAATTGGCGAGTTTCTAGCACTCATGTGGGTTTAACCACGATTATTCCTGGGTCTTAGACCTGCAAGGAATTCCAATTTAAAACATGTGACAAATCTAAAACGTATTTCTTAAGCAAAGAAATATGGAAAACAGCATGCATGCGAGATAAAGAAGGTGGTAATGCTAATCGATAAGCTACAGGATTGATTATTTCGACAATTTCGAAAGGTCCCACATAATGAGGTGACAACTTGGCAGCCTTGCCAAAATTTATAGAACTCTTTCTGGGTTTAACACAAAGAAAAACCTTCTCACCAAGCTCAAACCTTCGATCAACCCGCTTAAGGTCAGCATAGCTCTTCTACCTATCTGCTGCTTCCTTTAATCGTTCACGAATCAACTTTACTTGCTGTTCAATTTCAGTGAGGATCTCTGGTCTAATTACCACTCTATCCTCAATACTATCCCAACTAACAGGGGTTCTGCACTTCCTTCCATAAAGTGCTTCAAAAGGTGCCATTTTAAGAGATGAGTGATAAGTGTTGTTGTATGCGAATTCAACTAGTGGAAGATACTCTTCCCATTTATACTGTTGATCCATGCAATACATTCGCAACATATCTTCCAACACTTGATTTACTCTCTCGGTTTGTCCATCCATTTCCGGATGATATGCAGAACTGAAGTTTAGTTTCGTTCTGAGAGTTGTATTAAGCGTTTGCCAAAATCTTGACGTCATTCTAGGATCCCTGTCAGATATAATAAATTCTGGTACACCATGTAACCTAAAAATTTCGTGCATGAATCTTTTGGCCAACACTGGTGAATCATCCTTTAGATTTCCAGTGATGAAATGAGCTACCTTAGTTAGTTTATCTACAACTACCACGATAACATCATGTTTATTCCTAGACATAGGTAACCCTTGTACAAAGTCCATGCTTATTACTTGCCATTTGTACTGCGGTATGCTATGGGGATATAATAGTCCAGCAGGGTGCATGTGTTCTGCTTAACCCGCTGACATTCCAGACAATGAGTCACAAAATCAATAACATCCTTTTTCATACCTTTCCAAAAGTATTGTTGTTTTAGATCAACAAGCATTTTTGTGATACCCGGGTGTCCAGAGAAGGGCGAATTATGAAATTCAACTAACAACTTCTTTCTCAAATCGTTCAGCATAGGTACGTATACCCTGTTTTCATAACGTAAGATTCCTTCATTATCAAAATGAAAACCTTTATACCTTTCATCATTAGGTTCTGCAGTAAGTGCTACTTTTACTTGCTAAAAATATTCATCAGATTCTGAGGCACTTTTTACCTCATCTTTAAACTGAGTTCTTAATGTTATAAGATCAGAAATGTGCTTCCTACGACTTAGATCATCTGCTACCCTATTCTCTTTCCCTTTGATGTAGCTAATATCAAAATCATATTGAGATAAAAACTCTAACCACCTTCTCTGTCTGACATTTAGATTAGGTTGAGTGAAAATATATTTCAGTCCTAAGTGATCAGTTTTCAACTCAAAAGGTTTCCCAAGTAAATAGTGTCTCCAGACTTGAAGCGCATGAACAATGGTAGCAAGCTCCAAATCATGAGGAGCATAATTCAGCTCATGTAACTTAAGTTTTCTACTTTCATATGCTATGACTTGATCATTTTGTAACAAAACACCTCCAAGGCCTTCCCCAGAAGCATCCGTTACAACAGTAAAGCTCCCATTAGGGTCTGGTGCAGCTAAAATAGGTGCGGAAGTCAACTGACTTTTCAGGCTTTTGAAAGTATTTTCACACTTATCATTCCAAATAAATTTCTTATCCTTCTTTTGTAATGAATTTATCGGTGCAGCCACTTTAGAAAAATCCTTAACAAATTTTCTATAATAACCAGCAAGACCCATGAAGCTTCTTACTTCATGCACATTCTTTGGAGCAAGCCACTCAGTTATTGCCACTATTTTTGAAGGATCTATAGCAATTCCTTCTTTACTAATGACATGACCCAAATAGTGAACTTTTGTATCAAAGAAAGAACATTTGGATAACTTACCATACAACTTTCTTTTTCTCAAAATTCCCATAACTATCTTCAAATGCTCATTGTGCTCTTCAACAATTTTAGAATAAATTAGAATATCGTCCAAGAATACAAGTACAAACTTGTCCAAATATTCTTGAAAGATATTATTCATTAAGTTCATAAAAGCTGCGGGTGCATTAGTTAATCCAAAGGGTAGAACCGTGAATTCATAATGTCCGTACCTTGTTCAGAAAGCTGTTTTATGAATATCTTCTTCTCTAATCCTTAATTGATGATAACTAGATCAAAGATCTATCTTAGAATAAACTTCTGCCCCACGCATCTGATCAAATAGATCGTCAATCCTTGGAAGTGGGTATCTGTTCTTGATTGTTGCTTTGTTCAACATCTGATAATCAATACACAACCTAAGTGTTCCATCCTTCTTTTTCACAAATATTACTGGCACTCCCCAAGGTGAAACACTTGGTCTAATCAAACCTTTAGACAAAAGTTCTTGCAATTGTGCCTTAAGCTCGACTAACTCTGTAGTAGTCATCCGATAAGGTGCTTTGGAAATAGGTTCCGTTCCTAGTTTGATTTCGATGGTGAATTCAAATTCCCTCTTGGGTGGTAAACCTGGTAATTCCTCTGGAAAAACATCTTTGAAACTTTGCAACAGTGGAAATCATTTCATGGAATCACCATCTTCTTCTAAAAATTCAGATATCTTTACTGCATAAAGGGTACATCCTTTGTTTTTATCCTTTTTAAGCTGCATAGCTGACAGTTTTCTAACTGAAATTTCCCGTTTCACACCTTGAATCTCTGTTACCTTCAGCCGATCATCTATTTATATTCTTTTCATAGCAGTCTACTTTTGCTTTATGATCAGATAACCAATTGACACCGATGAAAATGTCATATGATCCCAAAGGTGTAACATAGAGGTCAACTTTAGTGGAAAAGTTAGGTAAGTCAAGGACTGCCCCAAAAAGACACATACTCACTGTATGAACAGAATTATTACCATACTGTACAGTCCAAGATTTATCCATTTTTCCAGCTTTTCTCTTAAGTTTAGAAGCAAGTTTACTAGAAATGAAACATTCAGTAGCTCTTGTATCAAAAAGAATAGTGACAAGTATGCCAAATAACTTACCCAGAACTTCTATAGGTGTCACTTACTTTTGAGCTTGCTTATATGCTACTGCAACATGTATCTTATGCTGCTGATTACTATCATCCTTCTTCAAAGGGCACTGATTTTTGTAGTGGTCTTTGCCACAATTGTAGCAACCTCCTACAGGTCCCTTTTTAGGCTCAAAATTACCTCCAGCCTTGTAATTATCACATTGTCCTCCATAGGGCTTCTGCCCATTGTTATAATTTTTGGAAAAATTATCCCTTACATTTCCAGCAGGCTTATTTACTACTGTTTTCTTACTATTATCCCCTGGAAACTTACTTC
The DNA here is from genome assembly GCA_019776745.2 of Taxus chinensis. Lineage (NCBI taxonomy): Eukaryota > Viridiplantae > Streptophyta > Pinopsida > Cupressales > Taxaceae > Taxus > Taxus chinensis. The sequence goes on along the minus strand of CM034148.1, from coordinate 37,746,902 downwards.
TGTTTCCAAAATTTTTCCATGGCCCCTTTTTGGGTGCAAGTGAAGTTGAAGAATGGTTTGTAATCTTCTTCCGCACTTCCTCTTTATGAGTAGAAATAGCCTTTAATTTATATTCTTGTATTATGGCCTTTTCAACAACTCCTTCCATAGTGGTTGGAATCTGAACATCGACCTCTCCCCCTATCACGGGATTCAGTCTCATGATGAATTTCCATATTCTAAACTTCTCATCAGTTTGATACTACGGTACATACTTGAGGAGTTTTGTAAACCACTCCCAGTATTCAGTTACCGTTAGCTTCCCTTGAGCTAAGTTCTGGAATTCTATCATTTTCTGATCATAGAAAACTTGTGGCAGCCAACGTTGCCTAAAATAGCCCTTAAATTGATCCCAAAAAATATTGGTCTCACAATATTTAGCTCAACTTTACGGCTATCCCACCACGAAGATGCTTTGTGGGAAAGCTGATAGGCTCCCCAAATAGCCTTGGTTTCCTCTGAGAAGTTTCTTATTGCAAAGTACTTCTCCATTTCGCTGAGCTAGTTCTCAGCTCCATCTCCTAATGTGGTGCCATCATATTTAGGTGGACTTATCCTTTTTATATCATTAGTGAGTTCCGCTACCAACCTGGCCTTTTTGTTTTCTGGTTGGACAGGTGCATTTCTACCATTATTATCAACACCCATATCGGGGTTGTCCTCAGGAGGTTGCTGATTGTTGTTACCAACTTCATCTTCCTCCTCATTTCCCATTACTTGTTGTTCAAGTACAGCCAAACGATCTCTTGTGTCCAATAGGGCAGTAAGGATCTCATCAAGCATTTGGGTTGTTACCGCCCCTCCTTCAGGTGGAGCATTATTCACAACATTCCCCCTTGTTCTAACCATTTTTTGTTACAAGAAAATTCAGGTTTTTATCAGATTATGGACACAATAGGTCCAAGAGCTGCAACCTTTAGCTCTGATACCAAGATGTAACATCCCCAATTTAGTACAATAGAACAAGTAATTTTTATTTATTTATTAATGCTTCCTAGTTCTAAATACATAATTTAGAACTCACAAATCAAAACAACCATTCTTATAACAGATAACCATATGCAACTATAATGACTCGGAGTACTTCCAATCTATTGATTCCATGACTCGGTAATCTACCGATCTATTCATGAGTATCAAAGAGTCGGCGTTTTTATTTTAACACATCACTCTTGCGGTTCTCTTCCCTAATCTGGGATTCAGAATGCTCTGTCCAAGGAACCTATCTGAATAATTGTTACCATTATTCATCGACATCTCATCCCTTAGACTAGGTGACATAGGACAACGCAATCAGCAGCTTGCGATACTTTGGCCAAAGATTTGAAACATACTGCTTATTTCTTGTATTCCTTGACGGCATACTCATCAATCCGGAATACGTCCTTCACCCTATTCCTATGTTATGTAGAATGTCTTACACTGACTTCTGTCAGCCTCCCCTACCCCAAGTTATTCACTCAGGAATGGATTAATAATATGACAATGATATAAGGATGCTCTCAAGAACTAGGGATACGCTGACATACTGAGTCAACCCTAGTTAACCCTGTGTGTCAAGGTACCCCGAGTCTCCAAGGCAGCCTCATATCATGACCACATTCCTAACCAGTCCCATAGTAAAAACCTGTTCATGTTTAAGGTGTAAATCTTAACGATCAATGCAAAGGGTGTCGCCATAAGTCACCTGCATTGTTTTATCTTTGAGAAGATCCTAATCTTCTCGAAGGTACAACCCTGCAGTTGACTTGTGCCATCAACCTTCCAAAACTGTCTTGAAAAGATCTACTTAACTTTAAGGTGTTACTTACGTTGAGTTAAAGTTATACTTTAAAATGCTCCTTTTAGGGTAGTCTTTTCCCAACCCCTGGGTTCCTCGCTTAGAATTTCCTTTCTTAAAAAGACCCATTTCAAAAAGAGAAGTTATTAAGATTTGAGGTTTCATTAAGGAGTTCTTTGCTACATAATGATCTAAATCAATGAAATTAGGCAGTAGCCCTAAGTCTTCTCATAAGGTTGCTAACCATACCCTTATTAAGTTTATATCAGTTCTCAAAACTGATATACATCTTACTTATTAGTATTAAGATATAGTGATTTAAAATCAAATTAAATGTTGTCTTGACTTAGATCAAGACTAGGAAGTAATAATTTATTCAGTCTGTTCAGTTTCCTGTTGAGGTTTATTTTAACCTTAGCTCCTCGAAAGAAAGTGTTCTAAATTTCAATTTAGCTTTAGATAGAACATAACAGAACTACTAAACATTCACAAGTATTCAGTCATATAATCTTTGCAAAGCTTACATAGAGAATCCTAGATGTCTCCAAGGTATACAATAATAACAATGCTCTTAAAATCATTTGAACCAAAGAAGTTCAATCCATCAATATATGAATGCAAATACATAAGTAACGATTACCTCATTTCATTCATTTCTAAGCTAAACAAATACATTTTATGCATTCAACATATTTGATACAATACTCAACATCAAAAGAACATCTTTCTTAAAGTAGTACATTTAGAGAATCAAATAGGAATTCATCATAAAACCAAATTAAACAATTTGAACATCATATCAGATCTACGTGCCTTTACTACTTATGGAAACTATCTGAAAAAATTGTCAACACGGGTCAGTTCGGTGAAGTGAGCATGATAAGCACTAATTCTTAAAACAATTGCAATCCACCAATTGTTCTCATTAAACAACCTATTTATATGAAATCATTTCTTCAAATTTCAAACTTAAATCAGGCTATTTATCCTATATGTTAGAGACTAAGAACATATGAATACAACCTTTCTAAGATAGCAATACTCCTACAAGAATGTTTCTAACAATTTCTCAAAGGCAGTTAAAACATTCAACAAGCTCACTATCTTAATTCTTTTATCATCATAACACATTTCAATGGTATTGACAAGTATACCTATTTATACAGCAACACACATTTTATACCAGTCTCTCCATACAATACCTCAGTTTATTTTTGTTATGCCCTTACCATAGAGATCACAAAAGGATGCAAGAAGAAAGCACACAAGGTTTCCTGACTAGGAGAGAGAGAATTTTCCTATTCAACTTATTATACATCAACACATAAATTACAGTCTAGAAGAAAGAAACAGAGTCAATTAGATTCCTAAATCAACATTGTTTTGGACTGTACCGAATCCTTTAGAATAATGCAAATACATTTACGCATGCGACTAAACAGTCGAGATTAAAAGAAGAACTACATTTCCATCTAAATCCAATTATAAAAATCACCTGTAGCTATTAAGCAATACAAGAGCTCTCGCAACAAGCAATAGTAAGTAATCCAACCATAACAGAATCAACAATTCTTTTTCATATCATTCATCAACATGAATATACTCATTGCCATTGTTTTACAGAGCACAACTAGGAGCTTTTTATCACAGTCAGCCATGATACGTTCCATATGTAAATACAACGATATTCACACTAAGTCTAAACACAAACATGCACAGCTTCATTCAACTCAATCTAATCTCTATGAATGTAGAGCAAAGACTTTACAGAAGTCACCTCCATTACATAAGCTCATCCAAGTTTTAACCTAAGTAGAGCCATCCCGAAAACACATCAGGGCTTCAACATGAGTCGAGTCAAATGGAAATACTGCAAGGGATCCAACAGAGTCATATGCAACAAGAAATCACAGCCTAGGTTAAGATTAAAGTCGAATTCATACGAAAAAATTGCAGGACTCCAACTGAATCAATATCAATAGTCTTCACAACTAAACTTATACAGAATTTGATTACAAGATACATATTAAGGATTCCAATAGAATCAATATCAATAAGTATTCACAACTAAGCTTATACAGAAGTCGAAATACTAGTTACATTTCAAGGACTCCAACTGAGTCAATACCAACCGTATTCACAACTAAGCAACAGTATTCACAACTGAGCAACAGTATTCACGACTAAGCAACAATATTAGCAACTAAGAAACAGTATTCATAACTTAGCTTAGACAGAAGTTGAAATATAAGATACATTTCAAAGACTCTCACTGAGTCGATACCATCAGTATTATCAACTAAACAACAACATTCAAAACTAATCTTAAGCAGAAGACGAAAACATACGAAACATTAAAAGGACTCTCACTGAGTCATTTTCATATTTAATCCCTTACAACTTTCAACGGAAACTAACCCAAAATTGCTAACATAGTAAGGATTTCTACAATAGTCACATTCAAGTAGTATAATCGCAGCAAGCATTCCAACTAGAAGGAACTTAAAGTATTCTAGCAAGATTTAACAGGATTCAACAACAATAAAAGCACAGCCGGTCTCAAATGAAATGAAACCAAAAGGAAGAATAAATACAGTAAACATTCCAACAAAGTCTTCAAAAAAAATTTGAGCTTCCTAACTCCACAGGAAAAGAAGAACCAATACATTGCTTCAAACCAACTGAACTGAAATCACCTAAACAGAGTTGTTTTAATGAAAGCATTTGGAGTAAAGCAAGATTTTTAAAAGTCAGGGTCTATCATGCCTGGTAATGTCACTTTAAAAATCCAAAGAAGACCTCTGAATGAGCTCGAGCCTTCTCCTCTTCTTCCACAATAGATTCAACAACAATAATTTATTACCCTCATGCCTTATAAACTTTCCCTGACAGAGAAAAGAGCTAGTTATTCTCATAGTTGCCATGCAACACCAAGTAGACTGGTTTGAAGAACCAGTGATCAAACAGAGAGAAAAATGGAGTGTATGGAAAACCAAACAACCAAATAATTTTCCATTTACATGCCTTCCCGAGCAATTTGTGCTCAGGAACTGAAGTTCATCAATGACATTAACTCCAAGATTCCCACCTAATCTCCATTGCCACCGACCGCCAAAGTTGGCGATTGACAAATGCAAACAAACGACCATTCCCAGATTTGGTGACTCTGCCACGTCATTCTCAATAGCCATTTGCAATCTCCGCCATATCCCTTGTCCTTCATGCTTATCCTCATTTAATTCCATGGAAACCTCTACCCACGGCTCACACCCCTTCATAGATCCCCCTTCATCCACTATCATTAGTTAGGTTAAAAAACATAGGTTATATCTTAAGGTATACTTTAGTCTTACTTCCATAGTGCTAGGTCGCTAACCTTAGGAGCATTAAACCTATAGTTTAGGGCTAGGTTAGATTAGCACTAATTCAACCCATAGGTTATAGATTAGGTTAAGGTTATTAACCTTAATGAATCCATTCTAGGTCTCACAAGTAAAATCATTCAGTATAAGAACCAACGAAGTATAACATTCCCGAAATGGATTTTATCCAGCATTGATAATAAGCTTGCAGTATACACCAGAATTTATTACCCGGCTCAAGGTCTAGGCCTTCCTGATATTGTGATATCGGGAACTAATTCATTTAAAATGATCAACCTGAGTTAGACTTTGGAATTGCTTATTCAACACATTCAGACCTTGCAACTTTCGTAAGGTCCATAATTTTTGTTCATCTAGAATAAACTTAAAACATCTCTTGGATCAATGCAACTGATCCAAGGCTGAGTCATAAAGACAGATAAATCCACAATTCCTTTCGAAATCAAATTGAACTCAGGTGCTAAAAATGAAAGAAATAAAAGAGTCCAAGCATATCCTGACTCAGTCAAAGATCTTCAAGAGCAAAGAAGACACAATCCATATCAAGTATGACTTCACAATCAAAGGAACACATCCTTTTACAGAAGAAATCATATATCAACACTTGAATGCTCAGGAGGAAGTAAAAATAGTTCAGGGTGTTACACGACACCCTTTGCACCCATTTTGTGCACTTTTTTAATGCGTTTGTAGTGTCTAGTGTATTTTTCCATCAGTTGCGGGAATCATTTTAATGCTATAACTTTTGACTCGCTGCTCATTTTTTAGCACTTCCTTCGTCAAAGTTGCATGAATTTTCACACTTTACATGATGGAATTTCCAATTTTTTAAAATCACTACTATTATAAAGTGCCACATTCTAGGGGGGTTGATTGTACTCTTGGGCCTACACACACAGACGCATTATCGGCCGAGTCCGACGTCTTGATTTTTTACATCTTTCATTTTTCATCATGGAGAGTGCTCTTTCTAGACATGAGCATCGTAGGATCACCTTACAGCCTCCACCACTTCTCACTGGGAGAGAGACCTATTCAGCTTGACATGCTTCCATGGAATGTTACTTCACCCACGAGGGTCTTTTACCCTTCTTGCTTGGGCCAGTTCCTGCACCCACTGATCATCGTCATCTAGAGTACTTCCTTGACACTTGTGACCATGTCTTTGGTCACATGATGATGCATGTATCTCGTTCTCTCTGGTTTCACATGGCAGACTTCGATCAACTTCACCATGTCTGGAGCATTCTTCAGTCCTTCTATGGAGACCCTTCACATACTACCGCCGTTGTTGCTGCTGCTGATTTAGTTGTCTCCTCCATTTCTTCGTGTGATGATAGTTCCACTGACATAGGCTTGCTTGATTCTACTTCTGATGATGAGGATTGTGTACCTACTTCTAATTCCAAGAGTACTATAGAGGACTCCTCTCTTCCTTTTATCCCTATTCCATAGAGTGTTGCCACATCCAAATTATCATCAGACACTGTGCAGTCTCCATATTAGCCTCATATAGTCATTGCACCTACCTCCCTTCCACTTCCAGTGTGCAAGGCCCCTTCTAATCCTCTACATTGATTATATTACATATACCTATCCAAAATTTCTCTTCTCTTTGTTGAGCCCCCTCATTGGGATGAGTATCAACCTGACCTTGGTCATATTTTCACAGAGTCCACTTGTGATGCACTACAGGTTTCTCATCCATCTATAGGTGTCTTAGAGAATATCATCATCTCCATTATTTGGAGTGCCCCTTTGTGGGACTCTTATCACTTCCACCTTTCTGGAGATCTTCATTGATCCACCCTTTTTTGTGGATCCCTTTTCTATTGTGGGGGTTGTTTTGTTTCCTTCACATCACTTTGACATCCTTTTTGCAGTTGTTCCTCTTCTTTGCTATGATAGTTATGTGCATGTGGCATACCTTTGGCTCCTTTGTGCTCCATTACTAGACCTATGTCACATTTCCATGGACCAGAATCAAAGGTTTTCATGTTGTTACCTTTGGTTTCTTTCACGGAGTGGGTGTTTTTCCATAAATCTCGTTCTATCCTTCCTAAGGGTAGGCACACAGTTGGTGCGGGTGGATCTTCTTCAATCTAGAGGAAGATGACCATGTCATCAAAACTCTTCTGAGAGATATCCTAGAGTTGCAAATTTCAGATCCATCTATGACATCTTCTAAGTTCCACTTGTGTCCCTCTTCTTAACTCTTCTTCTTCCTTGTGAGATATTTCCCCTTTGTACATGGGTACCTTTTAGTTTTTTCTATGGATGAGACCAATTTTTGGCATCTTTCTTATATTAGAGAGTGTGTTTTTATCTTATGGTGGATGTTTTTCCCATTAGGCTTTCCTTCACTTCTTGGGATTATTTTTTGTGCATGGGTACCTCACCAAGATTTTGTGCCATGAACCATTTTTCCTTTCTAACTTATTGCCTCATCCTAAGTATCAATGAGGGGGGGTGTTGGTGTGAGTCATTTTCCATATCATTAGGTGAGTCATCTCACTTAGGTGAGGTCATAGGTATGCATATCATTTTAGGGTCATCATGAGATTCCCTTACGCATTAGTGCGTCAATTGCATAATTGGGAGTTACTTCCCATTTCAATAATTTAACTACCCCTCTCCACTTGATAGGTCATCATTATGGCAGTGGGGTTACTCAACACCTTCTATATATAAACCATTCTAGATCTATGAGATCAGTGAGAGTTTTTGGATTGTAACAAGGTTATGCCCATTTACTGAATCTTACATGCACATTTTAATTTTATACTCACTCCTCTCGAGATCTCCTCACACTATTGTTCACACGTCCATGGATGTTCATGTCATCCCTCATGATCCTTGCACTTTTGGTTTTCACACACCCTCTTTCATTTTTTGCACAAGATATAATATACTAGGGGAAAATGTTGTATAGTGATGTTATATAGTGGATGAAAATAAAATTTTGTATCTACAAAGATGTTGTGAAAATTGGGATTGGAGTTTAAGCCACATATAGATCCTTAGAAGTTGATATATTTGATGGGAGTATAAGAAGACATTGTGCAAGAGAAATTTGAAGTGGAGATGAAGATTGGAATTTTCATATAATGGGTTTAGTGAAACATTACTAATAGATGTATACATCTATTATTGGGAAGATATTAGAAATTTTTCTGAGATATCTTGTATAACATGAGAGAAAACACAACTAGAATAAGAAAGGATGTATAAATTCTTATTTTGAAACCATTGAGAGGTAAAAATAACGGATTACACCAGTCATATGGTTACACATAATGAAGAGAAGATCATGTGGGATATAGAAGGTAAAGCATGCATAATGATGCAACAAAGTTTATGAAAAGTAAAGGATATGGAACACAAATGAAAATAAAAATAATATGGGTGAAAGGAGAGGATGTGATGATAAGGGAAATGTGAAAAATCAAAAGGGAGGATGTTGCAATGAAAAATGTGTGTAAAAGAATAAGAATTAGAAAATTTTATATATAAGTAGGGTACATAATAATTGTGTAGAGGAAAGAGAATGAGAGACAAAAAGATACATCCCATACATATGGAAGAATTCAGCCTATAGAGGACATATAGAGGACATAAAAAAGGGTATAGAAGATTAGAGACACTTTTGGTAGAGGTGGGTTATTTTTTTGGTGTATGTTTTTATTCCATGACATGGTTTTTCTTTCACATGGTTTTAGATTTCTTAGGTGTCATCCAGGTTTATACTTATCTGCATTATTGGGTGGTGATTACACTTCCACGCTTCATATTTAAACACCTACTGTAAATTTATTTTCTCCTGTATTCTGAATATAAGTTATATTTTATCTTGTGTTTGGTTCCTCTCTCACACAACATTACTCTCTTTGTGTGTTCATATTTTTCAATGCTCAATCTTGGCATGAATTTTCACATAGTATTAGAAGCTCATTCTGGTAATCGAACACCATTATTTTTTTGTATTTTATATGAATATTGAGTTATTTCAAGTTTTTTTATTAAAAATCCTTTTATCTATGAGTATGTTCTTCTCTTGCATCTTTAGATAATATGGAGAATAAAAAAGAGCAAAGGAAATAGGTGGTTTTACATGATAGTCTTCATTTTGTGCATATTTGGAGAAAATAACTATGCCATTGAGTTTGTATCATGCCAAAACTCTATGATAAACAATAAACTCAAGTATTATTTAAAGCAGGCCAGATATGGTCATTTTTTAGTTTTTACTGGTAAATTTTGGGTTATTTGGTGGTATTCCATTTTGTGCCAAAGTTTGGTTTTTATGGGTTTTTTTAAAATTTGGTTTTATTGATCCAATAGATGCATTAATTTTCAAGATTTATCATTGTACTTACCTGAGTCTAGTTGTAAAAATATGTAAAAAAAATTTTATCATTGTACTTGTGCATTGATTTGTAGTTCTACCTTATAGTTGTGTGTATGGCTGGTCTTTGTGAGGTTGTATTTATTGTTTAGATGAATTTATTATTTGATTCTTTATTTTTGGTTGTTGTTTACATCTGAATGGAGTTTTTCACTAGAATGCTTCATTCTTTGATTGGTGGTCATACCTTGTTAAAAATAAGTATCTACAACTTGAGGTGATGTAATTGCTCTTGGACGAGGCATCAACACTATCTCTATTTGGTCATACTAGTTTTCACATAGATTGATGTGACAACACTAGTCACACGTAAAGCTATATATGGATTTCCTAACCCTTTTTGTATAAAAGTGTGTAATTTTGAGGTCTCCCAACCAATTTTCTTGGCCTTATCTCCTTCTCACATGGAATTTATCCCCCGTTTATTGTTGGTGTATGTGACTTTCCTCATCATCACTCAATGTCTTGTCCACCACACATGGTAAGTCATCTCGCTTAGTGAGATCATTTGTTGTTAGGGTTTCATTTGTCCATGTTTTATGCATGAGAGTTACATAACACTCCTATATATGCACCCTTTCTATTTGAGCTATGAGAATGATTAGACCTATTCTTTCATGATTGGTTTTCCTTTGTGTTTGATTTCTTCTTGATTACTTAGAGCATTCATATCACTGATTGGATTATAACCTCTTCGATGTGCACGAGCTTCTGTATTTTTCCTCATAGAAAAATTTCACATGGCATCAGAGTGGTTGTTCGGTAAACATGCACTCGTTTATTCTAGTTGTTGATTACTTCTGGTTTTGTGATTTTTTATTTTCATGCAAGTTTTCATTTATTTTTAGAATCTTGTTATTTGGTTTAACAATATCATTTTTGGAGTTTGTGTTGGTTTTCTAGTTGTGTATGTGTAGGTTTTAGGGTTTTCTCCCCCAGATCTAGCTAGCTTCAACTAAATTTTAAGGGAAATCTATTTTGGAGGTTAGTAAATTTTTTGGTTTTATCAATTTTATTAAAAAAAATTAAAAGTACAAATTTTATTGAAAATTTCTCTATTGGTTCAACCCTTACCTCCTTCCATGTTGGCTTGAATTTTTTGATTTTCCCCTACTATATCCACCCTTCCCATCTCATTCAAGCTCTATATAGCTCTTAAGCGAGCTCTCCCATCTCATTCAAGCTCTATATAGCTTAGTGAGCTCTCTCTTCAACTCAACTCAGAGATTTGAGCTCCCTGTGGTGAGTTGTTTGTATTCAAGGCGAGTTGGGTTTTGAATCTGTCGATTCATGCTTGTTTTCCTTGATTTAAGTCAATCCTATTTTTTAAGTTGCTTGTAGGTAATTGTGTATTGTTGGGAGTCAAATTTACTTTCCTCGACCCCAAGTTGTCTACCTTAGCTAGTTTATTTGTGTATTTTTAAAATTTCTGGTGATTTTTTTATCATTTGCATTGGGTTGATTTGGTCTTACTTGCTAAGTCGGGTTTGTGTTTTACCATGTTGTATTACCTTGGAGTTCTATGTTTTCTTGTATTCATTTTGAGTTGCAATGTTTGGCATTTTTTTGGGTCATTTTCTACTTGATCGACCTGAGTAAGTGTGTGATCTTCCCCTAATGTTTATTTTACCTCGGTCCATACAACCTCCTGCCCCTGGTGCTCACCTTAAACCATGCAAACCTCAATCTGTGTGTGTTGTTGAGATGCATAACCCTAGTCTATGTGATGACCGAGTCGTGCCTTCATCCTTGGCCACTCATGTCATTCCTTCCCTTTATAATTGATCCCTCCTTCTAACTCGCCTATCCAACCATTGTGTGTATCCATCCTGCGTTGGGTATGTAACTTCTCGCTAACTCTGCAAAACCCAAGCCGTTAGAGTGTTTCCTTTCCCCTCCAATTGTTTTGATGCCAACTAATCCTAAGCTTATCTCATTGATCGAGCCCTTCACAGTCCAACCCTATCTCCAATCCTCCCACCTTTGACCTTTCATGCCCGCACTTTGTTTGTTTAAACATAGTTTAATTGTTACTTGAGCGGTGGCATTCTTTACTTTTTGGTCAATTTTTAATTAATTAATATATATTTTTAAATTAAAAGTAGGGTTAATATAATTAAAGCAGTGTTTGTAATTTTAAGTTAGGTATTTTTTAAAATTATGATCTAATTTTAATTGAGTGGTGGTAATTTTAATTAGGACCTTAATTTAATTAATTAGGGGATCTTATTAAAATTTAGGAACTTTAATTTAATTAGGGGATAATTAAATTTTTGATTAAGTCTTTAATTAATCAATTATTAGTTTAAAGTTATCATTTAATTAACGTTTAATCACTTTTAAACCCTTTTAATCTTTAAAATTAGGCTAATAGGGCAGTTTAAAACTGCATTGTCTAGTGTTACTAGACAATTTTTGCTGCTAAATTTGTGTTGGAGTGTGTAGTACCCCTCCTAGAATTTTTTCCACTTTCCCAAACCATTTTCGCACATCTTAGAGGTCCTCTGGATTCATTTTTGAGCACTTTTTTTCATTGTAATCACCCTTATTATTTCTTAAGAACTACTGAGTGTCTACCACAATCTTGTAGCAAAGAGGTTTATGTTGCGATGTGAAATGCTATTTCTCACATAGGATTGTGTTTTCACACCTTTTCTTGTTTTTTAGCTCGTTTGTGATTTTTTATGGTGCCAAATTGTCATAGTCATATTTTATACCCTTATACCAATAGTCTAATCCCTTGCGCACCAGCCTATCACCTAGTGGGCACTGGGCACTCACTCGAGGCACGTGCGGGCGTCAAGTCTCTCCTTTATGTGAGTCTTATGAGAATGCATCATCTTATAACAGATGTCCAAATGGAAATGAGTAGAAAACAACATTATAATAACCTAGAACGAGTTATCTCATTACATCTAGAAAGAGAAATAACAAGCAACATAAGGAAATGGTTCATACAGAAAGGAAATACATGAGTATTATACTCCTAAACACACATGATTTATAACTGAGCCTTACATTCATCTTAATATGTTTAATAATCCACATTACAATCCATTGAGGTCATAACAGATCCTTGTATATCTATGCAGAGCCGAGTCATGCATCAGAACTATATTATTACAAAAACAAAAAGAATGCAAACCCATCCCCCCAAGTGTGCCATTGCTTACAGATTTCTCCTAATCCCTAACTCGTAACATCCCCATTCAGCAGGGCTTTTCTTCTATTTTCTCTCCTCTACACTCTCTACACATTATCTATACCATATATCCTCCTTCTACCCGCATCTTTTTTTTGCTTCCATCGAGCGCTTGTATTTATAACCTTAGCACCCACTGCCATGCCTTTCAAAAGTTATAGATCGGTTACCAAGTGTCGAGGTGGTCCTCCATGGAAGCATGCTTTCTCTCCACTCCTTACAATGATTCCTTCTGGAACCTTCCATTACATGCCTAGAATATTCCATTTTTGATCCCATAGTCGCTAGGCTGGCACCTTATCCACAAGGGTCATGCTTTTCTCATGTGCTTCCTGGGGTGACGGATGTAACTAAGAATAAAACTTGTTTTTCCTTGTGCGTGTGCACTGTGTGTTTAGCAAAAACCCTGCCATAAACCTTCCATATATGCCTTTAACCCGCACACCCTTCTTCAACTATGCCCCATGCACCCACATGCCCTTTTATACTTGGCTGATATTTTGAGGCCCAACATCACCCCACACTACGCCTATTCTCTATCCTCATAAACACTCTTCAATAAAGAAATAAAGAAGGACAAATCCTTACAAATGGTTGGAATGAGGAATGAAGAAATGGGGAAAAGAATGAAATAATGGGGAACTTGTTTACTTCTGGAGAAGGAGAGGGAAATCCTTCCCTAACTCTACTTCTAACTTTCCCTAAGGGTTGACCTCATTCTAAGATTGCTAACAGAGGTTACCCACCAAGGCACTCACTTCTTAAAAACTCAGTTCCTCTCCTTTGGCACTCATTATCTATATGATTTCCTCTAGTTGTTTACCAAAATCCTTAAGCATTTCTATCCTCTGAGTGATTTACAGGTACAATTCCTTCATCTAGTTTTTGATTGAGCCCCGCAAGGTCTCAATGGTCTCTAATTTCTTTTCTACTTTGGATAGGATCTTGTCCCACTCAGCCCTATTCCCCTTGTTATTTTCTTGGAACTCCTTGAGTTCCATTTCATGGGTGGAATGCAAGATTCTTGCCACTCTATCCCTATCCATGCAGTTGTCATAGGCATCTTCAACGACTTGCACGGGGGCCTTTACTTTTATAAGAATATTTTTGTATCAAGCCACAATCTCAACAAACTTCATCTTGTTCTCTTTTTCTTGGTGCTTATGCACCTCTTATGTAGATTCCAAAGTGAGTGGTCACCTTTCCATCATGAGAATTTGAGAAATATCCTCCAAACACTTCAAGGCTAATTCATACTTCTGATCGGGAGGAGCTAGATCAAGGTGCTTTAGGACAATTACATGTATAATCATCTCTGCCTTCTTGGAGACTTCACACACCCTAGATTTTTCTTCCTTCCACTTATTCCTCAGTTGAGCGCTGATCAAATTCTCTTGTGTTAGGTTCTTTCTCTTCTCCATGAGCTCCATCTTTTTCTTCTCTAATTCCTCCTCCAGGAATTTCAGTCTATTGTTCTGCCCGAATAGTCTAGCCTCAATTTTGGCTAATTTTATTTAAGCACATTGCAAACCTATTCATCTAATAGCTACTGAGAGTTCACCAATGGATTTATCCCTTTGTCTTATATAACCTTCATTAGCACTCTCTGACTTACCTCAAATTTTGGTTCATCCACGTTGGATTCAAATGCCCAAGATAACTTCTTGTCTATAGGTACATGCCTTGTTCATCAAATGATGACATTGCTAGGAGTTTCTCTATTGGTATGGTGCTATGGAAATATGCACGTAGTACCTTACTAGGATCATCAACAAATCCCATTCCCTACCCTTGTTCCACTACTATACCTTTCCCACCTGTCTGCGTAGATTTTGGGAAGTTCACTGCCAATTTGGGATCTCCACCCATGCTGCCACACTCCTTCCCAATGTGGCCTTCTTCTATCTCCTTTATAATCTCATCTGCACACCTTTCCAACTCCTATTCCACCAACTTCTTCATGATGCCATCCACTTCTCTCTCCATGAATTTCTCTACTTCCTCCTTCGTGAGGCTTGGGGTTCTTTGCTTCTTGGTACTTACTTCTTCACTCACCCCCTTTCCTTGAGCCTCATAATTATTCTCCTCATATTCCTTTCTATATTAATATTTATTTCCTTCTTCCTCAGAATCATACACATCATATATTGGATGATATTCACCTCCTTCAGGCTCATCATCATCCCTATCACTGATGTAGGCATCTAATTTCTCTATCTCTTATGATTCTTCCTCATATATAACCTTCTACTTCTTCCTTATTGGGGATTCCAGTATAGGAGATTCTTATTTTTCTTTCTCTTCCCTAGGTGACGTCTTACTTGGTGATTCCTTAGGGGTGAGGTGTTCTTCATACTTGGACGACTCTTCTTCTTGGATGACTCCAAACTCAACTCCAAAGCTCAAATTATGGAATAATTCCTTTTATCTTTGTGCTCTAGCTACCAAACCCTAACTAGGAAAACCTTCTATAACACATCACACCAAAAATAACCTTTCCTCACACTTGTGTACTCATTCCTTCTAGTTTGCATATCTACTCTAGTCACACATTTCAATTCTTAGGATTCTTCTTCCTTCGCATAAATTTCTCTATGAATGCCCTAGTTTGCAAGAGCACTTTAACTTCATAATAACAAGATAGGAAAATGACTTTCTTGACCTTATATTTATAGTTTTTTCTTCCCTCCAGAAATAGATACTATGGTACCTACCAACATACTTTAACATCAAATGAAAATTTTTCCACTAAGTTGGCTTGAAGTGCCCTTACCCACGTACCACATCTTTCCCAAAAAATCCTTTACAACCTTCTGGCGTGAAAAATTCCAACCTGACCAAAGACTCTTAGGCATGCATCTATAACGCCAAAGGCACTTCTTTTGTCCTTTACTTGATTTTTTTCCTCACCTATCTCATGTTGTTCCTACATTCCTCATCCTTTGTATGTGGTCTTTGTTATAGCCTCCTTGACACCATAATTTATCATCCACCATTTCCCAATGTGCTTTCTCATCCTTGTGCACTTGCTTCTACTGAGCCACTCAACTTGTATTGGGGGCTTATACTTTTCATTACTCCACCCCACACTAAAAAATATGCGCGGTTCTTTGCGCATACATAAGATTGGAAAAATAATGTAGTTACCAATGCACAAGGCATAAAATGAAACAAAATAAAGGAAAAACCAGTGAGAAAGGGAAAGAAAAAAAAAGAAAAGAATAAATGGAAATTGTAAACTAACTGGAAACACTACCTTATTATAAACACCAAGAAGATTTATTGATAGTAGGGCGTCAACCTACTCCCAATGAAATGACCTAGTAATATTGTCCCATCCAATGCTTATAAATGGCAAGCACCTGAATCAAGAATGTATGAGATGATGTAGGGTCCCAACTAATGGAATTTCAACTTCCCAAGATGGCGCAGATATTCGGAATCATACAACAATACCATCTGCCCAACCTCAAACTATTTATTCTTGATATGACGATCATGTCATACCTTTGGTATTTCTTTTTCTTTCTTCTGACTCCATCTAACAAGTGATCACCTTTTGCCTAACTGCATCAACTTATTAATCCTTTCTTCTAGATCTTTCTCATCAGCTAACCCTCCTACACACGTTATACACAACGATGGTAACATGAATTCAAATGGATAAACAACCTCCATGCCAACACCAATTGAAATAGTGTGGCCTTGTTCAACCTCTTATAGGTTATCCTATATGCCCATAGAACAGATGATACTTTTTCATCCCAATCTTGTCTTCCAACGTCACACATCTTAGTCAATGTGTGACTTATTATTTTGTTAAATGACTTGGTAGTTCCATTCGCTTAAGGGTGATAAGTGGATGCTTTGTGATGGGCCACCTTGAATTCTAATAACAAAATCCTAACCATTTCGTTGATAAAATGTGTACCTCTATCACTTGTTAAACTTAAAAGAAAACCATACCTGCTGATTATACTCTCCCATTTAAAACTCACAAATATCGCTGCGATGCAATCCTTTGTAGGTGCTTCCTCTACCCATCGTGTTAAGTAATCATTGTAAGTAATGATTTACCACGAACTAGTCCTTCACATGGCTAGAAAAATTGGCCCTATAAATTAGATTGCCCATTTTTCAAATGGTTCAACACTGGTTATTGGTTGGAAGGGCATTTCATCCCTCTTTCTAGGTTTTCCAAAGCACTAGAAATGGTCACAGGCCTTGCAAAAATCAATACAATCTTGGTAGATGGTTTCCCACTAAAGCCATACTAATAAAATCTTCTGCACAATAGCATTTCCCACATAGTGTCCTCCCACAATCCCACCATGAGCTCATGCTCCAATACGTATCGGCGTAGAACCTCATCATGAACTAACTTATACAGATCTCCAATTATCAACATGTAGGGTGCGACACGTATTGCTAACTAATTTCCCTCCATATCCTTCATTCCTTCTGTTGCCACACCTATTTTCAAGAACACTACGATATCTTCCAAGTCTGAGGGCACGTGCTACAACCTAAAGAGTTACGTGTTTGGTAGATTATCCTCAATGCTTTTTGAGTCCTCCCTAAGTTAATCCTTGATAAGTGGTCAGGTCCTAAATTGCTTTCTCCTTGTTTCACAACCATTGTGAACTCAAAATATTGAAATAATAGGACCCAACAACATATGTACCCTTGCAGAACGGGATTGTTGACTAAGTAATTCAATGGCATATGGTCCATGTAGAATATAAATGGTGTTGCCAACAGATACTTCCTAAATTTGTGTAGTGCATAATCATAGAAAATGCTTCATGCTCAGTAGTTATGTAATTTTGTTCTGTTGGTGTCAAATTTCTACTTGCAAAACACTAGGGATGATAAAAAATTCCTTCACTAGGTTGTGCTAGTACTACTCCCATAGTTGTTCCTAAGGCATCAACATGCACATGGAAAGGATTATCCCAAGAGGGAAAATGTAATATGGGCACTGTGACTAGCCTATCCTTTAAAGTGTCAAATTCCCTCTGTTGCACCTCTCCCTAATGGAAGGAACTCTTGTATTTTAACATTTCCTCCAAGGGAATGGTGATCTTCACATACCCCTTTATTAATTTCATGTAGTATCCCGTATGCCCAAGGAATCCATGCACTACACTTTGACTAGTAGGCTCCCTTAATCCCATAATAACTACAACTTTGGTGGGATCTACTAATAAGCATTCTTTGCATATAAAGTTTCCTAACAAGGTTCCAAATGGAGTATCAAAGACACATTTCTTAATGTTGAGGAATATCCTCAATTGTTGACATTTCTCAAAAGTCAGCCTCAAATTCTCACAATGGTCTTTCACCAATCCATACATAGTCCAGTCATCTAGGTAAACTTGAAGAAACTTATGGATGAAGTCCTGAAATGCTTGTACCACAATACACGAGAACACAATAGGCACATTCTTAAATCCAAAAGGCATAAAAATGTAGGAAAAACTTCCCCATTCAGTGGTGAAAGTTGTATTTCTTTGGTCTTCCTTTACAATCCTGACTTGGTGATACCCTAAGAACCCATCTGTGAAAGATTAGACTTTGCACCTAACTACTCCTTCCAAAAATTATTTAGTTAAGGGGGTTGGAAAAGGATCGATGACACATATTTCATTCAGATCCATGTAGTCAACACCGATTGTTATCCTTCCATCCTTCTTGATACTGATAACCATTGGGCTTATCCATTCCAATTCTTCCACTGCCTCAATAATACTAGATGCTATAATATTGTCTATTTCTTCCTTGACTCATACGTATAAATTTGGATTCATCTGATAGGGCCTCTTTTGAATCAGGGGTACATCCTCCTTAAACTTGAGCTTCATCTCCCCTAAGTAATGGTGAATTCCTTTTAGTTCATGATACCCATGTAACGCCTGCTAAAATCTCCCACTTGAGACCAATGAACAACCTAGGTTTAGTTACAAAATTATGGAATAAATTTTTTTAAAGTGTTAACAACCAAAGTCTCAAGGAAAATTAAATTCAACTGATAAATTTTCCCATTATAATAATTTCTAATTCCACATTATAAAGAAACAAGTGTAATAAGTCCATACCTAGCTCAAATATGCTTAGGGATTAATTTAATCACTGATTACATTTAAATTTTAGCTAAATATTCCCTGATTAAAATTTTAGGGTTAAGGGACCAAAACAATTACACAAGATCTAAGACAAGAGCAAGGTTTAATTACAGTGGGGGAAAATAATACATATTTAAAATCATAAGAGTAAATTCTTACTTACCCACTCCTAGAACTTGGTTAAATATTCAATTTGATTTTTCCCATGATTAGCTCAATTAAAACTTCCTAAAAACATTTCCATTAAATAGGGAATTTCCTCACCTTTCTGGTGATATAAAGAAGTCCTCCTAACTCTTCATATTTCTCAAGTTATGGACAGGTGGAACTCGGGGTGAAAATTTTTCCAAGAGCAGGCCTGCGGGCTTGGGGAGGAAAATTTTCCCCAACTCAGGCCTACGGACTTAGGAGAGAAAATTCTCTCAGACGAGAAAAGTGGACCAATGGAGCAGGGAAGAAATTTAGCACTTTTTACCTTTTGGGACAAAGAAAATTTTACACCCGCACCTCCGTTGACACCTAGGGAGGCCACGTGGCAGCTCCTTATTGGCTGCGGGTCGGTGGGGAACATTTGAAAAATTTGACTATTCAAAAGGAAGGGCAAAAAGGTTGAAAGGAACCCGTACCTCCACCAACATAAGAATATGCCACATGTTAGCCAATCGTTGGCTATGGTTTGGTGGGCTAGCGGGGATAATTTGGAAATTTTTCCCAAAAATTTTCTGAAGCGTTAAGGCTTAAAAAGATTCACTCCTCCGCCAATGCCTCGTGAAGCCATGTGACAACACCTGATTACTTGCGGGTTTGCGAGGCTGCGGGGAAAACTTACAATTTTTTCCAAATTCGTTTTTGAAATTGCATAAGTTTAAAATCAATCTGAGCCTTCGTCGATGCTCAACGAAGCCACAAGTCGATCAATGATTAGCTGCGGGGTAGCGGGGCTACGGAGGAAAATTTACCAAATTAACCTTTTGGACTTAGATCATATTTAGACAAAATGAAGGCTTACGGATTAGCGAAGCAGTGGGAAACTTCATGAATTTTCACCTTTTGGGAAAAAAAGCAAAAAAAAAAGGAAAGTTTTAGCCCACGGGTCCGCCTAAGAATATTTTATTCATTTAAAATGTGACAGTTAGATTATTTTGAGCCCAAAATGAAGTAAAAACTTCAAAAGGCCATAACTTTTGACTGGGAACTCAATTTTTGGAAAACAATGACTTTCTAGAAAGCTCTTCACGTCCTCTTTTTAGGGCATCCTTATGAATTATATTTTGATAAATTTTAAAGGGTAAATTTTGAGAAAACGTATTTCTATCACTTAGAAAGTGAACTAGTATTTTTAACTTATCATTTTTGTTCAAATTTGTCGTTAATTATTTTTCCACTTGCCAAACAGGCATGGAGGATTTTACTTGGAATATTTTAGGATAGATTGAAAGGTTAAGTTTTCTTGATTTATTTGCATTCAAAATTTATTAATTTTATACAACAAGAAGTCTACAATTTTTCCTTTTCCCAATTTGAAATGTTCTATAAAATTTTCATAAGTATTTTGGTATGTTTGGGGTCGTTTTGACCTTACAAATAAAATTTGATATTTAATTTTTTCCTTTTGATGTTGTAGGGTCATTCTGTTCAATTTTCGATTAATAATTTCCAATATGAAAGTTATCTAACAGAGCTCAAATTTGAATAGATTTATTTTCATTTGCCAACTTTAAACTATGAATTCATTCCAACCCAATCTAACATACTAAGTTGACTCAAGCAAAGTATTCAAATGGAAAATTACAATTCTAATTTCTAAGACATTTATTTTTAAAAAATAGAGTATTATGACATTTCTCCATATGTATTCACTTTTTCATCCTTCCAAAAAAATTTCAAAATACATTCAACAATCAGATTTCAATACCCAATGATTTCATTTGAGTAAATTAATACAATCCTTTATTGATTCAAAGAGATACCTTTACAATTTCTTCTTTCATTCCTCAATTAAAATATACAGAATATGATTTCTTTCACATTCTTTCAAAAGTAGAAAAAAATATATATCTCTTTCACAATTAAATTTACAACTTTCGAAGCCCATACAAACCATCTTTCCATCACAAATAATATACAAGATCATCCACTTCAAGTGGGAAAAGGTTACATTAAGAAATGATCTCAGCAAGGATTGTCAAACTGTCTTCTTTCTTAGTTCTAGAATAGTAGTATGAATTTCCATCATTCTCCAATTTGGTCACTACAGAATAGGGGAAAGGCAACACTCTCCACCCAACCAAGACATCTAATGAAAAGGGAGAATCCATCCTCCTTCATTGGCCCCCGAGCCCCAACCACATTGCAATAAGTTTTTTTTTTCAACTCATGGCAACAATAGGATTCCACAACACAAAGACAAATTTTTCATTCAAAACATAGTCCAAAACAAAACTGCAGTTTTCCACCACAGAATAAAACAACAAACAACACTCAGGCTTCATCATGCAAGCCAAAGGAGTGAGAAACTATGGGGGATGTTGCTTATGCCTCCCAAAGGGGAAATGGGTATCACCACTTGAGAACAAACCACCAAAATATATGTCATTTCAAATCCTTGACATGCCCTTATTCCTCCCCCAAGTACCCCTTATTCCTCACATTTCCTTATGCCTCCCCAACCTCTTATTGCACCCCATAATGAGTAAAGAAATGCCAGCTATTTCTTTGTAGCGTGGAACCCAAATCCCAACTCCCTCCACACTTATACCTCCCCAGAACACTTATGCCTCCCACAAAATTCCCCATAGTCTTCTCCTATACCATCCCTAGGCCATCTACCCAACCAACCAGTAAATAAAACAACACATTCAAACATTCAACCATTCACATATGCATACAAATAAAAGGAGAGTATTTCCAAGAGCTAAGCTCTTACCTCTCCATGATGGAGTTTGTTCCAAGTTCAAAACAACAATCTCTCCAATGCAACACAAACCAAGAAATCAACAATCAACAAGTATGCAAAAATATCCAAATTTCTCCCAATTTGCAAGAACTCCAAAAACCCAAAGCAAGTCGCCAAAAATGAAGTGATAAAAGTGAAGAAAAAAAAAACCTAAAAACAAGCCAAGGAATTCGAATATATAGAAGAGGAAAGAGAAGAGAATGAGGTGGATCCATGTGGGATGCCACATCACACATCCTCAACTCCAAATCATAAGTAAACTTCAATCTCCAATGCACAATAAATAAGTAGGTGAGTAAATGACAGTTTTACTTACACACTCAATTCAAACCCACACCTCATAAGGAATGAAATTGAAATCATGTAAGAAAGTACAATAAAAGCATACAACTTGACTTACAAAAATGCATAATGAAGGCTAGATTTAAACCCTACAACCATAGGTAAGGTTGGCATGTAAATTTAAGAGGTATGGGACAAGTTTAACTTGTCCCATACGCTTCCAAAATCAGCCTCCAAGGACAAATTCGAATTTCAAAAGGAGGTGGAGTGTTCCATACTCCAAAATTAATTTACACATCTCTTACACATCACTTACAAATTTCTTACAACACTTTAATTTTATGCCAACAAGTCTAATAATTACTTTCTTATGTCTCAATTTGATTAATTAATTATAACAACATGTTTACTCACATTAATTTACCATAATTAATTAATAATGAAAAGGGTAAACACATCACTTAATAAACACATACAAACATCAACAAAAAAGAACCAAATAAATAAATACACATAACCCTTGGTCACATTTAAAGGTGACCCCCCCATGGGAATCCCTAACAATCAAACACACACACACAAACAATACAAGTTTCCATGGTGACGTTATTGAATTCATCTAGAGTTCCAATTTGGTTGGTCTCCAATCCCCCGATGTTTGTTGTGATATTTTTAACCTGCACAATACAAATACCCCTTCAGCCCCGTGGCCATATCAAAACATCCAAATGAATATAATATAATTTCAAAATCATCAATATATATATATATATATGAATCACAACAACATCCAGACAATCAATAATATCACTTACAATTTCATCAGCAACTATATAATCATCAATTTTAAATTCAATTTTCTCGGTCTACTCAATATATCCAAATATCACAAGTCCTAACAACATCCATAAATATATATATAGACATATCCAACAACATGTCAACATCTATATAAAATGTCTCTAACAATCATCATGCATCATATGTGAATCAGAGTCAACAATAATATATGATCTGACATCTAACACCATACTAAATCAAAACTATAATAATGTCCATAATATAGTCAACAGTATCATGATCAATATCAAAAATTTTGAAGGGAAGTGGGCACTACAACCCACAAGGGAACAAATCATAGAACTAAAGTAATAGATCAATGACCTTTACAACTTATTTTTCCGACCAATAGTCCCTAATGATAACTTCCTTAGGTTCTATCTCCGTTCCAAAGTTAACCTTAATTTTTTTTAGGGGCTCATTGTAAATGTGTGCTCATTCATCAACATTGTCTATAACTTCACACGTACCTTCAGAATGGTTAACATCTAAAGTCTCCATCTCTTCACTATCTACTACATAGACCATATTTCCTTTCTCTTTTTCCATGCACGCACACTCAAGATATACTTCCTTTTATTCTTCTTCATTGAGGTACATCTCCAAATAAGTCTCACATAAAATCTCCAGTAGTCTATACCTCCTCTCCCATAGCACTATCTCCCATTGTAAGGTGCTTGATTACTTGCAACACCTTGTCTACTGATGGCTTAGTACTCCTATACTCAAAATATTGAATGAGATCAACCACCAACTCCTGCCAATTACCTGTTTGATGACGCATCTATAAATGAATATACCAGGTGTGTGCATAGCCTTATAAGGTGTAATACAACTTATGCACCCATAACGAAGGCGGTAACACTTCTGCGCTTCCCATCTAGGACTTCTCACATACTTAGATATGAATTGAGGTGGTCTCTTTACCATGGTAATCTTGCATGACCATGGGCATGTTGCTCCTGGAGAACCTTATAGATAATGTGATTTTTACCTTGTACCATTCTAAGAGGCTCTCCCAATGGGTAGCCCACCAATGCACTATAGTTCTAAGTAGGTTGTAACTAAGCATTCATCTTCTCTCATCCTAATTTTTCCATAGAGCCTCCATTTCCCGCAAGAAAATTTTAGGATATGCTCCTCTAGAGTATCTTGGAAACTTTTTCCCTCCTCGATGCTTGACTGAGCACACCTTTATTACCCTTATAACCGATCCTCTCAACTTTCACCTAATAAACTCATAAGTCCCATGCACCCAATTTTCACATGTCATCCTAGTGGTATCACTCAAGGACTGAGAACCTTCAAATTGGATAACTCCCTCCAAGGGATGAATTATCTCTAGATCTCTGATGGAGCGCAAATAGATTCTATTAAGGAATTCTTCTCCTAAGGGCTCAGTATAGGGAAATGACTTCCCATCTGTTAAAGGGATAATCACCCTCTTTTCCTTTTTCTCAAAGCTGATATACCCCTTCTTAAACTGTAGGTTGGCATTTTTCTTATAACACCATGTGCACCCAACCAATGCTAGAAATTTTTCTTCCTTGGTGAATGCCAATAATTTAAATTATCTAGTTAACTTGTCCTCTTTAGTGGTGATAACTACATCCTTTAGGAATTTAATGGGAATTACCTTAGTCTTGTTTTCCATATACAACACATTCAAAGATTGATGTAATAAGGGCATTCCCATTTAAATCTAGACATCTAAGGTAAGAACATTGACCTATGCTCCTATGTCAATGAGGATGTTACATAGAATGCATCCATCAAAAACTGCATTTAAAGTAATCTCTTTATTATAGTCAAGGTTGTGAGGAGTAAGGTTTTCATGCAAAACCTACATTTCACGCTCTGCTCTAGTGCATGGTAGATTCTCCCTCAGCCATTATCCTAAAAATGGAATGATATTCTCTTTCCTTAACATCCTATATACACCAGTATAGGCTCTATCTTTGAATCATGCGCCACTCTAGGCATCCACTTGAATAGGCCTTCTTGATGCTCATCATCCCAGTGCCTTTTCCCTTTCAGTTCTACTGGTTCATATGCTCATAGAGCTCTGGACATTCTTTGTACTTATGTTTCTTCCTGCACCATGAGAATTGTAAAAGATGAGTACACTCATGTTTTTAATGCTTTGTAGATCCAAAGTTATAACAAGTTCCTAGTAGGAATTCACTTCATCCTCCACTAAAGTTACTATAACCATAAAATCCTCTGTGAAAACCTCTTCCACACATTCCTCTCTCTGGGTTCCCTTCATAACGACATTCATCATCCTTATAACTACTTGTAAGGCTAGTCTAGTGCACACCAAGATCAATATCATCATAGATTTGATTAATCAGTTTGTAATCTTTGGTCTCATGGGTTGTAGAGGTACAAATTTTATAGTAGCAAGAAACATTCTTATGGATTATGCATTGTAGTAGAGGAAATATACTTACATCATGATCCCCATGGAAAATTTCACAGTCTACCACCGTAGCACATACCAACTTCTGAGGGAAACTATCCTTTACATTCCCCTCCATTTCATAGTCTGTACACCAAATCCCATTATAAACCTCATGTGCCGAGTTTGTAGATAGCTTCTCCAACTTCTTGGCCATTATAATAATTTGGGCCTTTAGAAATAGACTAACACCAATTTCAATGCTCCTAACAACTTTCGCGTGTAGGGCATCTTACAATTCCTTAGGTGGGTCTATAAAAGTATTGTACGACAGAGCCCTTCTAAATGGTGTTATTAATTCTTTAAAAAACCATTGAGCATGTTGAGAAGGATGAATTTCATAGGATAGTTTAGACAAGAGAGTCTTGAAATGTGTATCATACACCCACACACTCTCTATCATTCCTTTTTGGATCTATGTTAGAGCACAGATGTTACTCTGCTCAAACACATGGATATGGAACATTAATAGGAAGATGTTCTTTAATGTAGTGTAGTCTACCACTATCTAATGGGGGTCATACTTCCTATACAAACTATGCATGAACCCATGAAAAGTTATTGCAAACTAACTTGCCTTCCACTCCATGGTAGTGATCCCTTTTGCATGCCATAGTAATTCACACTTGTGCACATGCTTTGCAGCATTACAATACCCCTATAATATAGTAAGTGCAAAGACATTTCAAAGAATACATGTGGAGGTGGTTTAAACCCTTGTCCTCCTAATCCATAGCCTTGGTTTCCTCCTCCACCAGATCCACCAGGTCCTTACCCACTAGATCTACCTCCTGTAGTCAACAAAGGGCATGATGTGGTCATGCCTAGTGTTCCTAATGTCCCACTAAACTGTGCGGTGATGGTTTGTGATATTGTCCCACTACCTGTTGTGTGTCCCGTGCCACTCCCATACGCGATACCAAAACCTTGCATATTTACACCTTGTCAGAAAATTCCTCCAAATACCAGAATGGATTAGGCATCCATGGATGTTCCAAACAAGAAATTATATCTCTTAGGTGTAGATCGGTTACTCCTACAACTGGGTTAACAATAATTCTCCCTTGATCTGAAAAACCAAGTGTTAGAGGTTGGTTGTCAGGTGGGTTCAGATGCGTTCCGATGAATCTCCTTTCTCCATGCGAAAAAATTGTTTGGAAATAAAGGATAAAATACATGGAACAGTCCCTCACAGAATCACAAAAATAGAAACTAATATGCAGAAAATATTACCGATTTGAAATTAAGGTTTTGAATAAAAATGACACAACACAAAGAGATAATATTTAATGTGGTTCACCCAATTTGGGCTACGTCCACCAATAATCACTTTCTCATATTTTATTATAAGCCACCACTCTCTCAATACAATACCAAGATCTATTTGGAGCTATGCTCAACAAACTCTACAGAATTCACACCTGAATTCATACACATCTGTAATATTACCTTAATACTACCATATGCACAAAACCACATAAGTAGAAAACTACTTAAGCATTTTTACAAAAGTATGGGTATTAAAACCATGGACCAAAACCATCCCATAAACCTATGGGTCAAAAATATAGCCCATATGAGAAAATCACGTTTCTCGGTATCACTTGGTACACATTTATTTGGTGGTGGTGCAGTGCATTAACTTTACAAACTCTATTTTAGTCAAAGCACACAATAAAACATTCATAGCTCATGAGTTGCATTCATATTCTATTTTTTTTGTAGCTATGGTGATGGGTGTGGATGAAGGATTGTAGCCTTTCTCATTACATTCCCAAATATTAAATCCAAGTGACATAATATATGTCTTAATTCTTATTTTCTAGAGAACATAATTTTTTCCAATGAAGAGTGGTGATCCTAACATAGATAATGCACCTTATGCTTGATCCAATGTCATGCTTGTGAATAGAGGATCTCCTTGAATATGTTAAGATTATGCTAGAAGGACATTGCTATGATACCAATTGTTAGATATCACAAGATAAATGAGAGGGGAGGGGGGTGAATCAATTATTCAAAATTATATCTTAAATTCAGTTATTAACATATATACATTCAGTGATTCCTTAATCCATTCACCATTCAAAACAAATAGTTCACATTAGATATGTATCATCAAGCATAAGAAAACATTACACAACACACAAACACTCTATATAAGTGGGAAAAAAATATGGGGAAGAAAAACCACTGAAACTCTGCTTATATTATTCAAAGTAAATAATTTTAGTGAAACACAAACTTCATAAGGCACACCAACCCCTGATTTAGTGAGACACCAATCCCAAAAGGAGCACCAACCCCTAATTTAGTGAGAAACCAATCCCATAAGGAGCACCAAACCCATACTATCTAAGCACCACTTAGATTAAGGTATTAGAATTTGATCATACAGAGTCAATATTGCTTACTCAACACATTTTGACCACTTTTTTGTATCTTTTACACTCACTCTTTTATTTATCTCTTTGATCTGGATCTCTAATCGCTGCTCTATGCCTCTTCTTTAGTTCAAATATATTAATTTCAATTGATCTCTCTTTCTCCTAATATTTCTCTTCTAACTCACATGCATTGATTCCTTACACAGATAATAACTAATGATATATCTAATTACTCTCATAACTGAAAATGATTTTCTACTTTGCCGCATAAATTCTTATAGCATCTTTCACATGCATGAGCAACAACAATGAAAATGAGATGAATTTTAATTCTACATACATCTAATTTCTCTAATGTGAAAGAGGTCAGCATTTTATCTAGATTTGACCAAAATCCTTTTATTTAATTCAAGCTGCAACGGTCACATATGACCCAAGTAGGTCAGCCTTTTACCTCCTGTAGAATATTTAATTTATTCATCCATATTTGATCATCTACTTTTTGAATTTTCATGGCACAATGTTGGCTCTTGAGAATTTCCTCTTGTAAGAGTGACTTCAATTATTTTACGCAAATATTCTCTTTACTTCATGGCTTTTTCAGTCCTTCACAATATTTTCTAATTTTCCATGGTGTTGGTGAGAAATTTTTTTGGGGACAAGCTTATGAGTTTCTTTCCAATTCTCTAGGAGTTTAAGTCCCTCTACTTAACCAATACAACTATAGTATATGCATGCGTGAGTGAAAAAGGTGGATTTTTCTTAGAGGCCTTGCGATCGGGGATCCTATAGGAACACTCCACTGAGCCTGCGGAAAATCTAGCAATCACTTTCTATAGAGGATTTTTTCTTAAAGTGGGAAAGGGAGTGAGAATATGAGGTAAGGGAACTAATGTTGTAGGTAGAAAATCAGATCCTTACACACACTAGTTAGAAAATTCATCACATGCACTAAATCAAGAGGAAACAACTCTACAAGTAGCAATAACACCAAATAGAATTTTATGAGCACAAAGTATCATGAAATCCCTTAGTAAAAGAAAGCTATAAAATCCTTCTTCTTGTATTGATTACTTAAACCAAAGTTATACATAGTGGAGAAATGGAGGTAGTTTGAGAATGAGGGGAATGGAAATATTTGGCTATCTCCTTTGTTCTCTCAATGAACTCTTGATTTTACAAAATCAATCACCAACCCATTTAAATGGGAAAGGATTTATAATTTATAGAATGAGAGGTGACTCGTCATCTACCCACAAATGCCTATTCATATGTACTCACAAAACTTAAGACTTTTCAACTTCTTGGGAAACTTTTAAGTCCCCTTTTATAACTTAACGGTGAATTATTACATTAGAAATATTTAGACATATGAAAAAGTACAACCCCAATGTGAAATTATAAGATTGAAGAAAAAGGAAGTTGGGGGGTGAGAAGAGAGAGAGAGAGAGAGAGAGAGAGAGAGAGAGAGAGAGAGAGAGAGATGAATCATGCCGATGAAGAATCTACTCCTGTCGACTCCTAGAAAGCTTGATCAAATTAACCTCGATACCTTTAAATCCTTCACGATGAATGATTTTTTTTATGTTGTAGATGGGTCATTATTGGAAATTTATTTGGCTGCATGTGAGAGACCACCCCCAAATGACCCAGAGACACCACAAACTAAGTTTTTATAAATACTATTTAATGGAACCCTTGGAGACAACAAGTTTCACTTATAAATATCTCCTCTAAAGAGACCGAATGCTTTTGAAAAAATCTCGCCCTTATGCCTTGCGGAATTACCACACTACTTAGTTGATTTGAACATGATCCTGATGAGACATAATATTGAGAATTATGATGATGTTGACTATGGATTCCATGTCACACATGAGTGTAAAAATACATTGTTGAGATTAATGAAAGTAAATTTACTTATACAGTTCTCACCTCTATGAATCTAAACTTCAATTTCCCTTGACACCCACTATGTTTGGAAAAGGAAAATATTTCTAGTAAGTGTCAAAAATTTTCCCTTTCTAGGATCTAATTGGTTATGTCAACTTGAAATCCACAGTTTGGAGTAACTACGCTATTTTTAGTAAGTTCCCCCACGAAAAACTTACTATTTTTTGTAAGTGCATGAATTAGCTAGACCTCGGATGATAATGGTAGCTCGAATTACCCTTTCTTCCTACATCCCCCCACCTTCTTGATTAATTTTATATTTTTGTATGATGCTTGTGGGACCACTTACTATTTTTATTAAGTGCCAAAAATGGATCAAAATGTCAATTTTGATGAATTCTCAGCTACAGTGCGTATTCAATGTCTCTGTCTCCTTTGCAAGTTCTTTTGTTCATGATTTTCCCAAAATAACAGTCCTCTATGTAGAAGACCTGCTATGTTTTTAAATTGTGCTTCTGGAGGTTAGATTAACATAGAAAAAAGTTTTCGGATATGGTTTTTTATCAATATCTCCCCTATGAAATTTTGTGCTTTCCCGATCAACAGTTTAGGAGATTTTAAACTTGTAATTTTTTGACGTGGCAGTGCTTCTGGACATGGTAACCATTAATGGACCTAAAAAGTTATAGGTCTGGTTTTCTCCACAATTTGCAATGAAATATACATTTTTATATGGGTTTTTTCTTCTTGTGTTTTTGGTGAAATCTCATTTAAATCCGGTTGTCGGTTTAATAGGAAATCCATCTTCTTTCTTCGTTGGGCTGGAAAAAAGATGTCTTCACAGTGAATGTTTAATGGTGCGAGAGGAGGGTATGAAGGAATTTATTTGATGGTTTTTGATAGAGGAATGAATAGAAAAATATGGTTCTTCAATCTGTGCATCCGTTTGCAAGATTTCCTCAAAATTTGATTTTATGGCAATGTGGATTTCCATTCTTCTTCTTCTCCGTTCTTCATTTTTCTTCTCGGTTTAATCAATATTTATTATGATACCTTCA
Source organism: Taxus chinensis (assembly GCA_019776745.2). Lineage (NCBI taxonomy): Eukaryota > Viridiplantae > Streptophyta > Pinopsida > Cupressales > Taxaceae > Taxus > Taxus chinensis. The sequence continues at coordinate 37,716,091 of CM034148.1, read as the reverse complement.
TATTATCATGGAGTATAGGAGTTCCTTTTTGTAGCAAAGCTAGTTTGAGATTTTTCAATGGTGGAGAGGTGGTGAGAAGTTGCAGAGGACGTTACAGAGCATGTGCATGGAGGAGTTAGATGTTAAAAGTAGGAAGCAGGTGAGTATTTAAAATTTTAAAATTTAGTTGATAAAGGAGATGAGCACATTTTTCAAGGTTTTATTTCTTCAACCTATGAGGTATGTGAGGGACATCAACTTCTAGGGTGAGCAAGGTGATGACACATGGCAGAGATCCAACAACTGGGAATGAAATCTAAGAAATTATCTTTAAATCACTAAAGGGATGGAAGGTAGTCATATGGGTTACCAAAATTTTTGCTTAGGGGATCAACACATTTTTCAATGTCTTTATGTCCTTGACATGTGAGGGACATCAATTTTCATGATGCCCTAGTGATGAAATGTGGCAGTGATCAAACAACTGAGGCTTTAATCCCCCACAAGCACATAGGGGATGAAATGGTGATCCTGGAGTTCATATGTGGGTTTAGAGGGCTTCAAGGGAGCTAGGTGCATGTTACCAACCTTGATGTCCCTAACCTTGAGGGATGTCAGGGACACAAAATCCCACCATGCTCCTGGAGCTGAAAATTTTGACTAACTCCCGAACCTTGAGGACAACTTGCGACGACAATAGCTTTATCTCCTAATGGACATTTTTAATGAAATTTTATATGATCTTGAATTGAAACAACCTTTTGTATCTAATGGTGGGGGTATCAGATATTTATTCCTCCATTTTATCCCTGAAAAATTGGAATTGTGATTTAGTACTCCACATGTGCATGAGAAAAACTACTTGCAAACCTAATGCGCCAAAGTGTTGTGAAAAACCTATTTTCACCATCTTGTAGGGATTGGAATTAAATTTCCAAATATGTTTTCCTTTTCTCCTAACTCCATGTGGAGCTCCCGGAATCACCTTAAAAATTTCATCATTTGTTTTGGCCTGTGCACTTCCTAGGCCCATGAACCCTAATTTTGGTTAAACTACCCTAACTTCTCCAAGTCCTTCCAGAATCTTCCTGAATTACTTCCACAATGTCCCAAGGAATTTTAGTTTCCTCCACATCCATATTTTCTTTTCTTCTCCACTCCATGGAATTTCTCTAGTTCTTGGAAAGGCCAGTGATAGCCCTTTCGACAATTGTATAAAGCTTACAAATTTTCATGAACTCCTAAAATCACATAGGGGGATTAGATAACAACAATTAGATGGTCACTGGACTGAATGGGTGGACTTGGTGTTCTTGGAAATGATAGGACATGAAAATTTTGACAAAGGGGTATAGTTGTGCTAAGAAATTGTCAATTTCCATGTTGCACATTTGCATGAAAACACATTTCATTCTCTGGTCTTTCGCAGCATTCCCAATTTCTTGTGGAAATTCTCCTTGTCTACTTCTTTTCAACATATTTTTTCCAATTCTATAATTCTATTTCTTTTACTTGCGGATTTTGTAGTCTTCTACGACTATCTTCCATTCTTAGTAGCTTCTCTAGTTCTTTGTGGATTTTCTCTTTATCCACAAATTTTCCTTCACCTTTATGTCTCTTAATTCACATCTAAATCTTTAAATTTTTCACTGGAGGATTTTCCTTTCACTCTATGATGCTTTTTGGTTTCATTCTTATGCTCGCGGAACTCACTTTCCTATCGCAACTTGTCCTAGAGATCCATAGCTTTCTGTAGAATTTTACGGCTACACCAAGTCTTCAATGGTTATCTTCTCATGTCCTTGGCTTGCACAAACATATAATAATTAATTTATAACTTATCCTTATTCATCTTTAATCCTCTCTAAGATGACACTACTAATCAACCTTCATCTTTTCAGCTTGCTCACTTTAAAAATTCACTCCTTTTTCCATGAATGCAGCTTAACATCAATGACAACATATATGACACATGACAAAGGTAAAACGTATTTGTCACATGTCTTCAATAATTCCTCAACCTTTCATAATCTTCCTCTTCCTTCAAATCATACTCTCATACCTGTAAAATATCTTCCTCTAGGTTTCACACCTTCCCTTTAAGACAACTAGTTCAAAAATGAACCAAACAAGCATTTAAATATTCATTTCTTCCTTCCAAACCAAAAGAGTTTTTTCTCTCATGATAATTTTAACCCATTAATCTCTATAAAATCCATAAATTTTAATTACAGAAAATACATATGACCTAAATAGGTTGTCCTAGCTAAAACCTTCATTACAAGTGCCAAAACTGGATCAAAACCCCTTGGGCACATTCTTAAATTTTCCCTAACATTATTAACATACATTTTAATGACCCAAATACCCTTAATTATTAATAAAAATTAATTAAAAATTCATAGACGTTCAAAACTAATATCATCCAATGAAATTATTTCATTTACTAAGCCTAATTCCCTTTACAAATCTCAAAACAATTGTTTCTTGCTCCCTTTAGCACCCTGGTAACTTCATTTGATCACAAAATCACGTCTAATAAATCAAAAAATTCCATGTGACCACTCCAAATAAATTTAATAACCTACATAACCCTTTTAATAAATTTATGATTCATGAAACATCCATATCTCTAATCCACAACTACATTTTCCTTCACCAAATCAACCTGCCCAAAAAGTTCCAAAGGTTACCTAAATAATTTATAAATATATTCAAGACATCCAAGTTGATTAATTATAATCCCAATTAATCCCACTTTCAAGCTGATATGAAGTATCAGCCAATCCATCTCATACTTCAAATAACAATATTCCATCAGAACAAATGTTGCCTTCAACTACAAAACATCTTCCTACTCAAAGAATGTCCTATAAACCATATCAAATGACCTAATAATGACTAAATTAATATATTAATGTATATATATCTGAATCATATTTTCAATGCAACTTGAATCACCTCAAAACTCCACCTGTAGCTCAAGTGATGCTCATTATATTGTACCATGCTATTTGAGACCCCAAAACTTCCCTTTGACTAGTCAACCTATTTGGACCTCAAAAAACCATGTAACTGCATGACCATGTCTTTAAACATCAATTTACATAAATAAAAACTACCAATAATCCTACAAAATCAATTTTTCATGCTACTCCTTTGGACCATATTTTCCTAAAACCTTCTTCTCCAAAAACTATTATTTTTAGGTGGGGCCCACTCATCACCATGACCTAAACCATACATTTTTGGAAATACTAAGGAGTCCTCTACATCATCCAATAATCACTTTTTATGAAAAAATAAAAAATGGGTCACAATACTTCACATTTTGCTAACTACTCCTAGCTAGGGTTTAACTAGAGGTTTAAACCACTTTACCTTCTTAACAGTCATTCATAAAAACATGACAATCAATTGACATCATAATTTTTTTAAAACCTTATTAAATAACCATATAATATTCCCTGAATACCACAAGGTCTCATGTAAAACACACTATTCAAACCGAGCATCTGAAGTTGAACTTCGACCTGGAATTTGACTTGATTTTCACATTGTCTCACAAAATCATTCATATCTGATACAATACACATCATGGGAACCTTAAATTTTTCTCAAAGCACTATGAAAAATCCCTCTAACATATACAATCATCTTAATTTCAATTTCATACCTCAATTCTCCATCCTATCTCATTTTCATAGCTTCACCTTAGGGATTCTCACTATAGAAACTACGGTAAACCAAAAGAATGAAATAACTAAACATAAAACCTCTGTAAATGACCCAAACATACCCGATACATCATGATATACCTAAATACATTCTTTAATGAAATCATATAGCTCCAAACCAGGGTCACACCTCCAAGCAAGCATACCTGCTCCCAATGAGCACCTATAACATAGTGAAACACCTGTACCTATACTATGCCACTGATGTGAGTACTAAATCACCCTCAAAACATTATATAAATAATTTCAACATGTTTTCCAAAAATTCAAGAAGATCATATTTCTAAGCTATACCTCATAGGCACCTATATAGGCTTGCTAGAGTAAGCATGCCTCACAAAATCCCACAGCTGATATACATATGAAACATCATGTTAGGACCATGAAAAATATCAAGACATCATCATACAACACTCACTTTGTCATTATTGTGGTTTTTCATCAATGACAATAGGACACCATGCCAACAATCTCCCCCTTTTTCATTGATGGAAAACACCCTAAGCTTCTACCCATTTTTACATTAATGAAAAAGACATACATGTATCTCACTTACTTCACCTTCATACCTTCATGATTTGGTTATAAACATCAAACAAAGGTCTCAAACAACCTTTATCTCTTTTTTCTGAAAATATGATTCTTTCCTTCATTTTAGGCATGCAAACAACAAGATGCCCCTAGAATAAGAACTTCCAACATTTGAAAACCATTAGTAAACATAAAAGAATAAAGATCTCACCTTGTAAGGGGCTGCAACATCATTCTTCATCTTCTAGGCATGGAAACACGCCAATTTTCACTTATAACCATGTTTTGAGCTTCTCGAGGGTAATATATCAGCTGAGATCTGAAGCATACACTCTTTAAATCATGCCAACAATGTTAGTTCTAAATGTATTAAAGCATCATAATACCTTTCTTTATAATTTCTACGATCTCTAAGAATAGATTTATCATAATAGTGTACTTTATTACTTTTCACCTTACAAAAGGATCCATGTCCCTAAACAAACTTCTTAGTGCTTTTAACATCAACTTTGACATACTGCAATATGATATTCATACCTCATCATGACCAAGAAGTACCCCCTGGACTTAAGGCCACTGTATCTTTCTTGAAAGACCGTATTTAAGTAGCTTACCTTACTAGCATGGCTAGAAATCACCTAGAACATTTTTTCTCTACCCTAAGTATCTTTCTCAGCTTATAACAGTCATATTTGGATGCCAATATTCATACAAAGATTTTAAAAAACTAAGAAAAGAGGATAAAACCCATGTCATACCTTGTTGGCATTGGAAACATTAAGGAATCCTCTAGGATTTCACCCAAGCACTCCCCCTGACTGTAGTAGAAACATATGCCCTTCATTTTCTTGTTAACAACGTCCTTTACTCACTATAGCCTTGTAGGCCCCATAATGATCAACTTCTTCATAAGTAAATCTATAAGATTATTAATCTTTAGGCTCAAAAAATATACTAATATCATTTATTCATTTTATCCTCTTTTCATGAATATACTTATACAACTCTGAGCATTATTTATAAGTATAAGAACAACATCTTTAAGATGGTGGGTAGAAACTAGGAGAAAAATAGATCATACCAAGTGTAATAAAAGTTCACAAGATACCATTTGTAATTTTGAAATACATTCACAATCAATTCCCTATAGACAATCCTAGGAGAATTTTATCAATCCATAACAAATTTATACATACACATTTCAAGGCTATGTACTCTGCCCATCACTATTTCGTATCAATAATAATATTTAGGTACCTTACACTCTCCTTATCTATCATAGATTTTTTAGACTTAGACCATTATACCACATTTCCATCTCAGAGCATACTTACTGTAATATTGATATTCCTTCATATGAATACAACTCATATAAACATGACCACTCTCGTACCAGTTGGTATATTGAGCATCATCCTTCATAAGCCATTATCAGAGCCAAAGTTGTAAAGTACAGACTATGTATGAGAAATATTACCTTGAGTGAAATAATTTCTCCCACATACCTATCACATCAATCCTTCCATCCTTTTGGCATAGTACTATGCTTACTAAAACACCTCTAGTTGATCAGTTTTGCATACAGAGTCTATACAACCCAATAGGGACTAAGGTTACTCTCCTTTCTTAGCTTCATATCTGTAAATACTTTTAATACTTAAAAATCATAGTCAAAAGTACTTTACCACCATATAAGGATACATATAACCTTATTCTACCTGAAGCTTGTCGTACTTTTTCTCTGCCTCTGAGAAATAAGTCTCTTTGATGTAATTAAAGTCTTGTAGCACGTCATTCACTATACCTCTCTTTATCAATCCCAAAAATTTTAGTAGTTAATGTATGACTTAGGTATTTTGTGTAAACCTATAGTCCGACATATTATTACAACCCTTATTAACTCTACACTTTCCATATTTAACTTCAAGTACTTTCCTAGAAGTTATCACTCTTTATATCTCAACTCAGACCTTTATCTTTACTTTTCTTGTCATATAGGGATTTAGGTAGCTCTTCACACATATGAGTTGTCATAGACCACTTTATAGATCACATTATACATACCTGTGAACTTTTCAAGTATTTGAAACATCAAAGAGCTAGGGTTCTATAGAGAAAACCCTACTCACTGTGTAACAAGAGAACACTGTTCAAATTTTCCATGAATTATGGGAAGAGCACACATAGTTAACACCTAAAACTAATCTAATCCTTTGTCCCCATGAGTTTAGAATACTTGCTGAAAATTTTATCTTATAAATCTGTCATTTGACCTTTCATAGCTGACTTTCCATGCTTACCACTCAGAAATAATGTGTAAACCCAGTCAGGGGCAATGAAGTACCACTATGACTTGAATTTTACTCATGTCACCTCCAAGATAACAAAAAAACCTTGTAATTAATTCTTCAAATATGATGAACACCTCTTCAATGACTATTTATCATAAAAAAACTAGTTGACATACCTATAACACCTCAAGTTGGCTTGGAAACAATGTGATCTTGACCATATCATAGTCACAGTCCATATTTTTTATTACAAAATAATCAAGTTAGGACTTGATCACCTTATACCACCTTTAAAGATACATAAAGGTCTATAAATCACTTTTTTAACTCATGGCATAGACCCAAATACACTCAAACCAAAAAACAAACCAGACACACATGCTTACAAGAATAACACCATTAAGGACCAGAGTACACAGAGACTCATAATGACCGATATCAACTTCATATACCTACTCAACTCATCATACTCATGATAGACCCATTGAACACATGAGATAAACCTCATAAAATATCAATGACATGGTATATAGTTCCAACTTTGTCAAAAATATACCATAAACAACATGCTTATCTATTATAGCATCATTAAGATGCACAAACATCTTGAACACACACCAAGAGCTTAGAGGCACTAATACACATTAAATGAAATGACCAAGAGGATATGTAACATAATCAGGCACCTTAGACTAATCATAGATCAAGAATACCACCATAAAAACTAAAGGAGTTCAAATGCATGCATCTTATCATACTAACACAATGAACATGACAACTTACATACAAGAGTAACTGAAACAAACCAAAATTCATACAAAAAGACTCAAAGGGGCATACCTTTATCATATGGAGGAGGTACACAACAATTTATAATCTCCCCCTCACTTGAATGATTCATATGAATTTATATACCTTCAAGTAGCATAGTGGAGGCATATAATCACCTAGAAGACCTAAAAGAAGGTCTTTAAGATGTCTCAATCCCCTTTAGGAACTTGAACAACTCATTTTAATTCCCTTTTCTGATCTGATAATTGAGAAACACTTCTCTTTTCACTGATATCTGCTCTTGATGAGACACCAAGATATTCTATAGGTTCCCATGTCCTTCTAGGACCATTTTCATGCACTCTAGCTCTTTGTACACCATATTCTTGCACTCTATAACCTGAATAACTTCAAATTTGACCTAAGAAATTTTGAGAGTGGTTCATTTTGGAATGCCCAACTTTGTTATATTTTTAGCATACTACTATACTTATCCATATGAAAACACCAACATGATTAGATATTCCATTCAAGCGAGCACTAACTACATGGCCTAACTTATTACACTTAAAGCATACAACATATTTAGCAAGATTATTTCTATTTTCTTTCCATGGTTGAGCATCTCTAGGATCAGATCTCTTGAAAAACATCCTCTTACTTTTTCTTTGCTCAAACACTCCTATATTCCATTCATAGTCCTTGTATTTGTGACCATATTCACAAAATGGGTGACATTCACCATGAAAGGATCTTGCATTATTCATAGGATATTTTTTCTTGCATTATTTATCTCTATGACCAAAAATATGACATAAGAAACATTATCCATTAAATGATCTTTCCTACATTGGTGCATTAGGTTACCTAATAGGCTTGGCCTTCTCATTGTTCATGGAGTGAATCACCTTATTTTTTACTTAGTACTTGGTTCACCATCTTCCTTTCTTGAAACCATGCCATCTTACCTCAATTAATTTTCCTTGAGGTCTTCCTTGAGTCCCAATCCAGCCTTATCACCTGTTGGTATTTGTTGGCTAAGAATATTATCTAGGTCATTTGTATTTTTTTCAAAAAAATTCAATTTGTTGGAAACTACATCAAGTCTTGAATGTAGATATTTCATACCCATTTCATACTTGATGCACTCATCCTCCTAAGTCTTGAGTTTTTCTTTGGTTAAAGTAACTTGTGATTTCATCTAAGTACATTCTTCCTCTTTGACCCTTAGGGTTCGAGACATAATCTCAATTTGATATTTCAAATTCATGATGGCTCGGTTACACTTTGTTTCCATTTCATTAACTTGAATTTGATATCCCTCAATACATGAATGAGCTATTTAATTCCTTCTTCTCAATATAGCCTCAGTGTTTCTAGACTTACCCATTGTTTGTGCTTCAAAGGATCTCCTTCAAGTTGTCAAACTTATACAAAAAGGACCTGCTTTGACACCAAATTTTAGAAGCACAATGGAATGGATAGGGGGTGAATCATTCCTTCAATCCTTTAAAAACAATTTCAAAATATCATACATGCATCGTTAACATTTATCAATCCATCAATATGTGATAAGCAATATAAAACATTCATCCACATGAACACAAGATTTAAGAGGGAAACCCTTATGGGGATGAAAAAACATTGAAAATATAGTTATATTACACAAATCAAATTAATTTAGTGAAGCACCAACTTCAAAAGGAGTACCAACCCCTAGTGTAGTAGAGCACCAACCCTACAAGGAGCACTAACCCCTAATTTAGTGAAGAAACCAATCCAAAAGGAGGCTACAACCCCATAAGGATGACCAAGAAATAAGTTATCCACTTGAAGATATTTTATTTCTGATAATTTTATTTCCACAACTGATTGAGATCACAATTTCAACTCACAAATCCTAGCTCAAACACCAAGTCTTCAATCTCTCATATTTCACTTGTCTTTACTCTAACTTATTTATCTCATGTATTTAATTAGAACTCAACCTATAATAATATTCCTTATCCTTCAAATCATAATATCATACCTATAAAATATATTTCTCTAGGTCACACACCTTCCCTCCAAGGGCACTAGTTCAAAAATGAACCAAACAAGCACTTAAATATGTTTTTCTTCCTTCCAAACAAAAATAGGTCGGTACCTCATGATAATTTCAACCCATAAATATCTATTAAATTCATAAATGTTAATTACAATAGTTATATATGACCCAAATATGTCATCCTAGCGAAAACCCTCATTACAAGTGCCAAAAATGTGCTCAAAACCCCACGGGCACATTCTTAAAATTTCCCTAACATTATTACCATACTTTTTCATGACCTAAAAAACATTAAATATGAATAAAATATCATTAAAAATTCATACATGGTCATAATTTATATCAACCAACCAAATTATTTCATTTACTCGGCCCAGTTACCTTTACAAATCTCAAAACAATTGTTTTTTGCACCCTTTAGCACCTTGGAAACTTCATCTGATCACAAAATCATGTCTACTCAATAAAAAAATGCCATGTGACCAGTCAAAATAAATTTATGAGCATGTATAACCCTTATAATTAAGTTATAAGTCATGAAATGTCCATCTCGTCAATCCACATCTATATTTGCCTTCACCAAATTAGCCTGCCAAAAAATCTGTTTCCAAATGTTATCTCATAAAACCATTTACACATAAATTCAAGAACTCCAATTGGATTCAAAATATAGCACAATTAAATTTCTATGTTATAGGAAGCATCACCCAATCCATATCATGCTTTAAATAACATCAAACTTCCATCAAAACACATGTTGTCTTGAACTGCCAAAAATCTTCCTACTCAAAGAATGACATGGAAACCCTATAAAATGGCCTCATCATGAGTAATTTAATTTATCACTAGAAATATCTATTAGTATCATTGTCAATGCAACTTGAATCACCTAAAAATCCACATCTAGGAAGTTAACAACAACAGAACAAATTAATACCACTACTGAGCGTGAGGCACTGTCAATGATGTTAGGCCTTCGAATATTGGCTAAGTACAAGAAGGCCCGTGGGCATGCATGACCTATATAAAGAAGGGCGCGTGGGTGCGTGGGGTGAAGGTGTGAAGGGTAGGGTTTTAGAAGGGTTTAGTGGAACCCAAGGTGCACGCGTAAGGAAAATGAGGCACACAAGAAAATCGTAACCCAACTGAGATTGCGGAGTGGATAAGGTGTCAGCCTGGAAGCTCGATGGTCAAGGAAGTAATATTCCATGCAATGGAATGATCTAGAAATAAATCATTTCAGAAATGGGAGAGCTCATATGGGAAGAATCATGCTTCATTAAAGGACCACATGGACACTTGGAAACCAATCTACTACTTCAAGAAGGCATGGTGGTTGATGAAATATCTATATATAGAGATTCTCAAGTTGAAGGAAGGGACAAATCTTTAGGAAGAGGACATCAAAAGAGATATCAAGAGAGAGAAAATAATAAGAGGAGAGGTGAAGATCTACACAAATAGTGATAGGTTCTAGGATTCTCATTAGGGAGGCTATAGGAGAGATGAATTATCTAAAGAGATGGGTCTATGAACATTTTTGTAATCTGGAAAGCAGAGTTTAGGATTTTGATGTATAAGTCTTATCTCCATTAATACATTTGGTGTGTAATGGCCTTGAGGAATGTAATGTGGTTACTGAGAGTAATATGAATATATGGATTTATTTTTTAATATATTATTTATTCATAGGTATAAACCCTAGTTCCTTTTCTTTATATTATCATATATGTTATCTGTTTGATATTTCCTTATTATCTAAATAGATGCATTTATATAGTAACTCATCCTAAGACCCTTATAATGAATGCATGATTATTTCCCTTCTTGCATCTAAACTTCTGTCAGTAGGGGAAATATTCTCACAAAACTCACATAAAGGAGGGGCTCAGTGCTCATGCGTGACTCATGTGAGCGCCCAACTCCCACTAGGTGATAGGCTAATGCACATGGGATTAGAATGTTATCCTAAGGGTATAAAATGACTACATCTTGGTTCCATTATCAGGACCTCTTTTCTAATTTGTTTTGAGAAATGACATACATCTTGGTCCCTATGATGCGTGATGACTGAATGTTTGACCTTGAAAAGTGTTGAAGCATGGTTCAAGAGCACAAAGGACGAGTTTTCTCAAAGATTCAACACTAGACCTGAGTTCAATGCAAGTAGATGGGTAGAAGAGAACCTATACCATGAGTTTTACGAGACATTGTTCTGCTATTTTCCAGTAGAACTATATGAATGGCTTTCAGCATATGCATCAAAATTGAGTTGGTACTTTATATTGCTTGTATGGACCCATGATGATTATGAGAGGCTACATGATGCATATCTGACTTGGATGCATGTTGTTGATCACTGGTGGAAAGGAGTCCTGACCATTTATACTCTATAATACACCATTTCTACATATTATTTCCTAGAGGTTACTAAGTTTGAGTTTCTAAGGGATCCCAAAGGATCATTTTTACATGTTATCCCTTTTGCTATGAAGATCTTGATCATTACCCCAAGTTTAGAGGCATTTGCTATAGTCGGATAAGATTTTCTGAGAGCTGGGTGAGGAAGTTAGGTTGGAGGAAGATGGAAGACATTGTGGATGAAAATGAAAGGGAGGAGAGATGACTCAAATATAGTGAAGCTTGTGAAAGGAAAATGGTAGACAACATGAGGTTGTAGGTGTGATGGATCTATGGAGGTAGACGTTGTGAGAAGGAGTTGAGGTTCACATGGAGGACGTAAAACCTATGCAGTTTATGCTACCCCATCTTGGAAAGTGTGGGTGAGAAGCCCATTCAACTTATGATGAGAGTTCTTTGCATGGAGAAAGGAGAGTCGTCGACACGTATATGAAACCACTTGATGACCAACCCCTAGCGCTTGGTTTTCCAAATCAAGGAAGAAGTATTACTAATCCGGTTGGTATTGGTGGAAGTAACCGATCTATGCCTAGGAGGTATAATTTATCATTTGGGACATCTATGGTTGCACAAATAATTTCTATATTTGGATGAATTTTCAGACAAGGTGAAAATACAAAAGGTTTGGGTATCACATCTGGAAGTGACGTGGGACACACAATGAGCAGCGAGACAATATCAAAAACCATCAGTGTGTAGTTCTGTGGGATGTTAGGGACACTAGGTATGACCACTTCAAGCCATTTTCTGACTACAGGAGGTGGATATGGTGGTATAGGAGTTGGAGAACCTGGCAGACCTAGCAAATCTAGAGGATCTAGTGGGTCAGGAGGAACAGGACCTAGTGGGACTAGTGGATCTGGTGGCGGAGGGAAAACGGGAGGAAACCAAGATTCTAGGTTAGGTGGACAAGGGTCTCATCCACCTCCAAAAGTATTATTTGAGATGTATTTTCATTTAATGGACTACAAAGGTATTGAATATGTTTCAGAGCATGTGCACAAGTGTGAATTTCTATAGTGCATGAAGGGGATCACTACTTCGGAGAAAAAATCAAGTCAGGTTGCAATGACATTACAAGTACACACACATAGCTGATACCGCAAGTAATACCCCCAAAAAACTATCTTAGATTACACTTCATTGAAGAATTCCTTCCTAGCAGAGCTCCATATCCCTGAGTTTAAGAAGAAGAGAATCAACACTCTAAAGGAGATCCAACAAGGGATGGAAGAGAGTGTGCAGGAGTATGACGCATGATTCAAAACTCTCTTGTCAAAAATATCCTATGACATTCACCCTTATCAACATGCTCAATGGTTTTTTGGGGGTTTTATAACTCCTCATAGAAGGTCACTATCATGTAATACTTTAACAGACCCATGAGAGGCATTGAAGCCGCCATGCATGCTAAGGCTATTGGGAGTGTTGATACTAGTGTTATCCCTTTTCTAGAGGCTCAAATTTCTATAATGGCCAAGTAGTTGGAGAAGCTTTCTAAAAATTCAGTACATGAGGTTTGTAGTGTTCTTTAGTGCACAAACTGTGAAGTGGAAGGGCATGCAAAGGATAGTTTCCCTAGGAAGTTGGTACGCACCTTGGATGCATGTCATCAAATGGGAAGGTACACATTACAACCATCTTTGAATGTGTTATATATGGAAAACAAGACAAAGGAAATACCCATTGGAGTCTTGAAAGATGCAGTTATCACTATTCAAGGGGCCAAGTTCATTGGGGACTTTAAATTCTTAGTGCTTGCCAAGGAATATAATTTCCCTGTAGTACTTGGGTGCCCTTGGTGTTATAAGAACAATGTCAACCTGTCGCTTAATAAGGGGTATATCAATTTTGAGAACAAGGAAGAAAGGGTGATCATCCCTTTAACAAATGGGAAGTAAATTCCCTATACCAAGCCCTTAGGAGAGGAATCCCTCGACAAAATCTATGTGCGTTCCATCAGAGACCTTGAAATAATTAATCCTATAGAAGGGGTTATCCAATTTGAATATGCTCAGTCGAGGAGTGATAGAACTAGCATAACATGCAAAAATTGGTCACACAAGACTTATGAATTGATTGGGAAATAATTGAGAGGATCTATAACAAGGGTGATAAAGGTGCACTCAGCCAAGCACTTGGAAATAAATTAGCTTCCAAGTTACTCTTAAGGGGCAAGCTTTGATGATTTCTTAGGAGAAATAGAGGCTCAGTGGAAAATGAGGAGAAAGGAGAAGTATGCTTCGTTATAAATTTCTTGTAAATACAATGCAATGGTGGGAAACACATCGTAAGAGTCTCCTGGAGTGGTGTGAGGTAAGAGTCACATTCTCTATAAGATTATATAGAAGTAATGTGCCCACTTTCATCGAATACTATCACAAAAAGGAACCCACCTCATTCCATATCCAAGCTTGTGAGAAGGTCTAGATGGAGGGCACAGAAGCGTTACCACCTTTGTTATGCGTGCATAAGTTATATTACACCTTACACGGTTTTTCACATGAATGGTATATTCATTTAGAGACATGCCATCAGAAAAGGAATTGGTAGGAGTTAATGACTGATCTCATTCAAGATTTTGAGTATCAGAGTACCAAGCCATCAATGGATAAGGTATTACAAGTTTTCAAGTGCCTTACAATGGGAGATAGTGCTATGGAAAAAGATAGGCTACTGGAGTTGTTGGATGAACCATCTTTAGAGATGCATCTCAATGAATAAGAATCAGAATAAATATAGCTTGGGCACATGTGCATTGAAAAGGAATAAGGAAAAATGGTCTATGTAGTAGATGGTGAAGAAATGGAAAGTTTGGATGTTAACCATTCTGAAGGTACTCATGAAGTCATAGACAGTGTTGATGAGTGAGCACGTGCCTACCATGATCCCTTGAAAAAAAAATAAGGTTAACATTGGCACAAAAATAGAAAAGAAGGAAGCTATCATTGGGGACTATTGGTGGAGAAAAAAGTTTCAAAGATCATTGATTTGTTGCACAAATTCCAGAATTTTTTCCCATGTAGGTACTATTAACCATTTAACCTACCCAGAAGAAGGCTATATGTTAGACTAATGTTTTTAAGAAGTCCCTACACAATGAATTTTTCTAGGGCTGAGAATCTGATTTTTTTTCATTTTTCAGACTTCAGAGGTTTTTCTCTTTCATTGTTTTTAAGCTCAAATTCGGAATTTCTTTTGAAGTTTTCCAAAGTCTGAATTTCTGAAAGTCCAAATATTTGGACTTTCAGGTTTTTGGGTTTCAAATTTTTTTGGCTCATTTCATCTAAATCCCTCTCAGACTTCTAAAGTCTAAAAATTTGAAAGTCTGAATTTTTAGATTTTTGGGTTTCAGGTTTTCGGAGTTCTCCGAGTCATTTTTAGGATTTGCACATGATTTTTTCTGAAGTCTGAATTTTTGAAAGTCCAAATTTTTCAGATTTTCAGGTTTTTGGGTTTCAGAATTCTCAATTGCTAATTAATCTTTTACTTCTCATTTTTTCTGAAGTCTGAAATCCCAATTTTTTAGAATTTTGGGATTTCGAGTTTCGAAGCTTCAGAAATTCTAAGCGCAATAAATTCCCACCTACCTCCATACGGATCATAAATTTACCATTAATGTCAGGATTTCTATATAAGCTCAAATTTTTACTTTATATTTTTACCTAAAACTTTTGCACTTTCACTCTAACATTTCACTCTTGTATTTTGCGGTGTCTTTTTCAAAGTATGATTTTTGGTTTTATTTTCTTTTGGTTTAGGTATTTTTCTTCCTCCTTCTCCCCATTTGGGTTTCCTTTTGTTTTCCCTATGTGTTTTCTCGTAATGTCATTTTTATTCACCATGTTTTGTTGTGTAAGCTTTCTCCAGGTTTTCAAGTATGTTTAGGGGGTATTTTTTAGGTCCCTCATACTTCCTCCTGTTTCTCAATTTCCAACTTGGATTTTTAACTTTTATTTTGCAGTTTTCTCCAAATATCATCCTTTCAGACTTATTTGGAAAAATCATCTCAGAGAGTTCTTTCAGAAAATCACAATTGGAGATTTTGGGTTTTTAAAGACTTAGGGATTTTGGAGAATTGGAGATTTTAGGTTTTCAGAGATGTCGGCTTTTGAGATTTAGAAGAATTGGAGATTTTAGGTTTTCAGAGAATTGGACATTTCAGGTTTTCAGAGATTTCAGCTTTTGGGTTTTCAGAGAACTATTGTTTCATAGAATTGGAGATTTTGGGTTTTCCGAACCATTGACTTATGAAAAAAAAATTCAGAGATTTCTTTTCAGATATTTATTTCAGTGATTCCTTTCAAACTTTTTCAGTTCAGGATTTCAGATTTTTCTTGCTTTTGGGTTTTCATAATTTCTACAACATTCAACTCCTGAAACATAGGTTTTGATGTCTACCTCAACTTTAAAGGGAAAAGAGAAGATGAAGTACACATTTCTTGTGGTTGTTCCCCAATCCTACTTGACCTCTGACTTAGGAAGTATCGAGGATATCAATCTAGGAAATATTGATCTTCCCAAGTTATAGGAAAGATTAAAGGCCCCCAAAAAAAAGCTATGGATGTAAGACATCTATGAGAGTGGTCTTGCCCTTGACACCTATTTTATCGCATTCATGCAATGCCCAGAGTTTTTCCTAGTTGCAGTAGCCCACTACGATGAGGACTCTATGTCGATAATACATAGTGATGATAAGGTGGTGATCCATCTGGACCCATATTTCTTCGAAGACTTGTTTAAACTTCCAAACATTCAATATTATGCCACAATCTCACCTGAAATAGCAGTTGAACACTGGGATAAAAATGATGAAGTATACTTGAAAGTTATGATGAAATCCTACCTGACTAAGAATTTCACCAAGTTGCCCAAAACTATACATCGATCGGATTTCATTAAGTAAGTCAACAATTTCAATTTTCTTTTAAGAAGAGTTTTAGGTTTTCCTTCTATAAAGGAATTCCAAGAATGGATGTTCCTGTACATAGCGATTATCAAGAAGAATGACGAGTTTATCCGATGGGGTGAACATATTAGTAGCAACATTCGCTATTAGTTGGGCAAAGTGTCAAAAACTCAAAATTTCTACATGACATCTTTTCTAGTAAATGTGGTTGCTACTATGGGATATTTTGTAGGATTGAATACCAGGGAAGTTCGCAGTACATCCAAAATATACATGTTTTATCCCGAACTTACTCTGGATGAGGGGAGAAAGAACTTCCAAAGAATCAATAATGCTTTCTTCATTGTTGTCCTATATCGCTTTGACAAAGAGTTATATAAACAAAGGGTTTCCAATGAGGCTTTCTAAGAGGTACAAGAATGGGGAGCAATCCACTTTCAGTTTCACACATTCACCTACATTTAGATTTTGGGTTTCATAGGTGCCCCAAGAAACTTTCCAAGGTGCCCTACTGAAAAATGGGTTCTTCTGGAATTGGTTCGGTAGTTGTTGGATTACCATAAAATAAAAAATAAGCGTCACAAGGCGGGAATACATTTCCCTATTTCAATTGGCAGGCATTCTTACCCAAATATCCACAAGGTAAAGAATGTGGATGCAAAAATGGATGAAGTAACCTTATGGACCTTCCATCCATGAACCAATTTTGACTATTGGGATATCAGGGAGACAGGTATGTCTAGTGCTCATGTTCCCCAATTAGAAGATATATGGATTCATTTTAAAGATGAGTACATTGTGTGGTAAAGGGATTATGAGATGTTAACTCTTGATGAAGTGTGGTAGTTGGATTGGCTAATGTTTCAAAGGACTTGCAAGACAGTGATGAGTTCCTAGATTCATCATACAAGAGAGATAATATTGCCAATCAACCACTACCATGGATTGATTGGTATGTGGAAGAATGTAATAATACTAAAGAAAGGGTGGGGCCTATTCTAAAGAGAACTTATAGTTGGTTGGCCACCTTGGAAATCTCACCCAAACAGGAAACTCAACCTACAAATATAGGGTCTACATCAGCAGTAAACTAACCAACACCCACAAAAGGCAAGAGGTCAACTCAAAGGGTTCCTATCATTCAAAAGAAGATCTCATTTGTGGTTGGTGGCTCATCTCTTTCTAGGTCTGCTGCTCCCAAGATTACAGCATCTATAGTGCCAGTCACAGAAGTAGTTGAAGTGAGTGGCTCCCCTAGTGTCATTCAAGATCCATCCCATCTTCCCCTTCCTCCATTATCACTTCCTTCCACTTCTACCATCATTTCTTCCTTCCCATCCCCTTCCATGGCTCAGGTATTTTCATCACTTCCAGTTCTATCAGCTGGGGAAAATATTGGGTCACCCATTTCCTCTTCACTTCCTTTAACACTCCCATTTTCTTAAATTTCAACCCCCTACATTGATTTTTCAAATCCTATGACTGTCCTCACACGCAAACCTCCCATCATTACTACCTATGCTTAGATATCAGTTGGCATTTCTAGTGATCTTGCTCTAACTGATACTTCAGGTATTAGATTTGCTACCCCATCTTCCTCGGCTCTACCCATACTAAAGTGGCTATTTAGAAAGACTCCTAAGAAAAATAAAAATGTTCCTCTGGGAGATGTGATAGATTTCAACATATTAAAATCCATGTCCAAAAGATAGGCCAAGAGACTCAGAACTGTATCAAGTTCAATGGTTAATCCATCTGGAGAGTGTGTGATAGAAGTGACTTCCCCTGTTGAGGGGAAAACTAAAGAAACCATCACAATAGCAGACTACCAGATCTCAAAGTTCTCATTAGGGAAGGATACTCATGAAGGAGCCAAACAGGATGTACACACTACTCTTGGGGGTCTTTTGGAGAAATACGACAAAGACAATGCCACAAAGGATGAGCTTAAGGCCAAATTTGAGCAACTCACTGCACTACTACGTAGAGTAACCCAGCCCACTCCATCCACTGACATCTCAACTACTACAACCATGAAAATTTCATCTACAATTGATGATATTTCCTATCATGAGCTCAAGAAGCTAGACCAGAAAGGGAGAACAATGAATGGATGGATGTAAAGGATCTTATAGGAGGCCAATCCTTTGATTAAGGAAGCCATTGAGATTTATAATGATTTACAGGTAGCAAAAACCACTATTGCTAAGATGGACGAATCTTTCTATGAAGATAATAATAGGTTAAATTTATCTTTGGCAACTTGAAGTGACATTAGAGAAGAAGATTCCAACTTTCTTCTTTAGGAAGAGGTAATTGATGATGCTTCTAAATTGTTCGAATATCAAAAGGCTATGGAATTCCGGTGTTATGTGCTATAATATCTAATCAAGAAATTGGAGGAGAATCAAGTGGAGATTATGGATGCCCTCAAATGATATCTTGGAGGAGTTTGAAATTGCCAACTGTAAGTTCTTCAATGAAAATATCGATGCTCTTCCCGAGGACCAGATTAAGGAAAATTTCAAAGATTTGATGAAGTGGGACGACGATGTTTTGAAGAATTTCAATAATGACTCCAATGATCAGCTAGTTCTATGTTAGAATTTCATAGGGAGACTAAATACATTCACGAGTAATCTTCAAAGGTTTCCTGCCAGGATCACAAAAGAAATTGAGATAGTGGATGTAGTAAATCACTATTCATGTGGACCTGGAGATGAAGAAACTCAGGGTGTTTTCAAGCGCTTCTTTGAATATAGACACTGAATGGCTATATGGGAGGAAGGAAAACAAAAACATGCAAAGAAAGGAGAAGGAGGTGAATCAGGCCAAAGTTGAGTGGCCATGAAAGGATAGGTTCAAGCTCCAGAATTAGTCAAAATTACAGGGTTGACTCAGTCAACTTTTTGTAACAAATTTGATATTTTTATGGGAGCCTGTTCCCTTCTATTAATGACATTAATATTTTTAGTTAAAGTTTAGTTAAATGCCCAACTATAATGGCTTAGCCTAAGAAATTATAAATAGTGGAATGCTTCCATTATTTGAGATATACATTTTTAGAGATTTCGGGTGAAGTTGTTCTTCAAGCTTGGAAGAGTGCTTTCAGAGTTTTGTTGAAACCTTGTAATTATATACAGATTTTTCTTACACTTGAAGATCTATTTTATTGTGTTGAAAAATTAGTCATTATATGCTTTATGAATGCAATTCCTTGGCATTATTTATTAGTTTACCTGTATTTTAGATTATCTGTTTCATTTTGTGAAAAGGATAGGGGGTTACTTTTCATCAATTATGAGAAACTATTTTCCTTCTGTTGATTAAGAGTTACATTATTATTTTCACTCAAGTGGATTCTTGACACATGCTTGTGATTATTATCTTGATAGATTATGTGTATATCAAATCAAATCTTATCTTTATATTATGTATGTTTTAAGTTTAGTGAAGGAACATGTGCTTCTAGTATGTGGTAGTTTATATCCTTTCCAAGTTGTAATAGGTGAAGGTGGCTAACGATGCAATCATAATACCCACATTAACCCTTCCAGAAGTTGAAAACCTCTTTTCTTAGTCTATCACCACTTCTAGAATAGATTTTATTTCTTTGCATTCTCTCTCCCTAATCCCATGAAATATTAGCATGGGTCTAGTTAGCCATATTTCTTACGTCAGAAGTAGTGTTGTGTTTAGTTTAGGAAGAGGAAGTCGGCCTTCTCTAGAGGTTCACCTTAAGCACAAGTCCCATAGCTTGAGAGGTGATCCCATGTGTCCCAATCACACTGAATGTCGTGATTCATTCTCAGGACGTTTAGGGGGTGCATTGATTTGGTGACAATAGTTTTTGGCATGCCCGATGGGACATAGTTGGTACCTCTCTGCTCATTCCATTAACATAAGGTACCTAATGACTCCATATCTCTAGATTTCAAAGTTCAGTACATCAACACATGTGAAGGATTCACACAAAATCTTCTTTAAGGTGAGACAATTGCTATCATACAGAGCTTTATTTGTCTCCCTAAAGGAGAAGGGGAAGAAACCTTTCAGTACCATCAGCTACCACTTTACCTCATAGAGGGAATTCAAATCCTCCTGAAAGACATCTTCCTTCACCAAGACATAATCAACTTTTGAACGTCATGGCAACCAATGCTTGTTCTCCTTTCAATACTAGCAGTCCTTTGTTATTAGAACAAAGAGATGCCATAATAGCAGCAGCATTGAAAAGTTTACCATTTTATAATGGAGAGACTAATGTTTCACCTCATGAGCACATATTGGATGTAGCCAACATCTGCGCGGTACACAATATCATAGAGGATAGCATAGCAGTTTGACTCCTTACTACCTCATTCAAATTGAAAGCACTTCAATGGTTCCAGAGTTTAATTGTTGGATCTGTTACTACTTGGAATGAGTTAGGAATGAATTTGTGTAAGTAGTTCGAAGATAAAAGTGATAATCTCTCACTTGTAGAACAATTTCATACTATCAAGCGGTCTCCTCAAGAGTATATGAGTGATTACAACCTCCATTTTGATAAGACTTGGAAACAGATCCCAACACTTTTAAGAACATCCCTAGATAGTGCATTTTTATATTACTTACGGGCATTGAATAGTGATGTAAACATCGTGATTCAATCCATGGGGGGAACCATTAGCCTTGATTCTTATGAAATCACCATACGAGATGAAAATTGCTTAATTCAAGCAGGTAAAATTGCTCCTATACCTTCCATACCTGTTTTTGTAGAGCTTGTAGTCCAACAAATAGTCATTGCCCCAGTTCCAAGATCTTCTACTCTAATAGCTATGCATGTGTCTAACCACTCAAATGACCTGGTGAGGTGACCTCATTGTTACAAAACTTTGGGAATGAACTCGTAGTAATGAAGAGGCAGTAGTCTCAATATACTCGCCCCTTCTAATCCCAGCATCAAGCAAATCATCCTCCATTTCAAGGAAATGGTCAGTGTCATGCCTGGTTAAAACAACCCACTTGAGAACCATGAACAACCTAGGTTTAGTTAGAAAATTATGGAATACTTTTTTTTTATTAGGAGTTAACGACCAAAGTCTCGAAGACAATTAAATTCAACAATTTCTCATTACTAATTTATCATTATAGAGAAACAATTGCAATAGGTCCACGCTAGCTCAAATCTCTCTAAAGATTAATTTAATTACTAATTTCATTGACATTCTAGCTAAATATTCCCTGATTAAATTTTATGTTTAGGGGACCCAAAACAATTAAATACCCAAGGTAATTAATTTCCACCAGATCAAGACAAGAGCAGGGTTTAGTTGCAGAGAGAAAGGAATACATATTTAAAATCAATAGAATAAGGTCTCACTTACCCATTCCAATAACTTAATTAGGAGTGTCTATAACCAGGTTGCTAGGTAACAACTACCACTAACAGATTCTGGATCAACTCAAATCCACAAGAACAAACTTCTCTTTTGTTAACAATTCATAGACGTCACAAGGTCAAAAACTTAGGGCTAGAAGTTTCAGTTAGGTTCAAGGAGTAATTTACCCCCATACCCAGTCTCTAATAGGCCCAAAGTTTCAACTACATTTTTCTCCTACTTAACAATTCCAAAATATCCCTAAACCATTCCCATTAGGTAGGAAATTTTCTCACCTTTATGATGATATAAATAATTCCTCTGAAATCCTTATAGAACTCAAGATATGAGCAGGAGGAGTTCTTAGCTCAAAATTTCCCCTATGGGACACGTACTAAGAGGAGGGGAAAACCTTTTTGGTAGGTTGGTGGGTCGCAACGAATCTCTAGAAAATTTTCCCATTGTGCAGCACAATTTCTAATTTTCTCCCGCACCTCCGTGGGTCCATGGTGGACACGTGTCGAGCCCATGTTCAAGTGGGAAAGGGGGTGGGGAATTGGCAGAGCAGCGGAAGGATTTGGGGCACATCACCCAAGGAAGAGGAAAAACAAAATAGTGCTCCCGCACTTGCGGGTCCACTTGGAGACACATGGCATTCCACAGTTGGCTGTGGGGAGAGGAGAGGAGGAGGGGCATGGAGCAGCGGGGAGATGTAGAGAATTTTTCCAAAATGGGCAAAGAGAAACAAAACGATGCGCGGGTCCACGGGGAATTTTTTTGAAAATTTCCCAAAGAAAAAACAAAATAAAATCAAGGGGTCCACCCCCTCTGCTAGCACCCAAATCTGCCACGTGGCAGCCTTTAATTGGCCACGGGTTTGTGGGGCTAGAGTGATATTTTTCCAAAATTTTCAAATAAAACTCTAAGGGCAAGGAAAGTGCTGCACCTCCGCCGCTGCCCCGTGAGGACATGTGGTAGCCTCTGATTGGCTACAGGGTAGCGAAGGAAATGGTGAAAATTTTCCTAAGCCAAAATTTTCAAAAATTTTCCTAAGGATTTTAAAAAGGAAAAATTTCGGGCCACGGGCCCGTTAGGGAAAGTTTTCCCAAATTTTCCTGCCAATGCCCAAAAAATTCAAAAAGCCATAACTTTTTTTAGGAAGCTCAGTTTTGGGAAAGCGAGGACTTTTTGGAAATATCTCGATTCCCTATTTGTATAGGAAACATTAATTTTACTTTTTGATAAGTTTTTAAGGGTCAATTTTGCAAAAAGGATCTAAAAGCTTATAATTAGTGAACTAGCAATTTTCAACTTCTTAATTTGGTTAAATTTAAAAAGAACGATAAGAATATTGTTTCAAGCCATGATCTCAGATGATAATAGCACACCACATTATATTTGCAAAGTAGAAGAGCTAAAATACCATATATGGAAATCCATCATAATCCATAATGCTCAATAGATTACAATAGAATGACTTTAATCATTCAATAAGAAAGATGTACATATAGGAGGAGGGAAGTGCAACTACTACCTAAATCAGTGGTGAATAAATCCCACTAACTGATACTAGTAGTTAAGTTAACTCCAAAATACTAGTAAGCTAACTCCACATAAATGAGAAGCTAACTCAACACAACTAGTAAGCCAACTCCACACAACTAGTACACCTAAGCAAGCTAACCCAACAAGTGTAGGGCTAACACAAGTGTAAGAATTATCCTGATAAATAAATAATAGGATAAATAATAAACTACACTAACACCCTCCTGTAAGCATAGCTTAGGTGGGTGGAAAAGAAGGTGGGTCCCAACAACAAGGCCTGATGAGGTACCCACGTACAATAACTAGGAAAATTGGACATGGTAAGGTACCCAAAACCAATAATAACAAAGTCGATAGAAAAATCCTACTGTAAGATATCCTCAGAAGCTCGTCTCTAAAAATGCATATAATACTGAAGAAGTGTGGTCCACACTATGGTCTAAATCCACTTCTCGATCATATAACTCAAAAATAACTGACACTAGGCTTCACTAGAATAGCTCCATGCATAGAGACTGTCAATGGAGTGATGTCAAAAATGTAAAAGAACATCAAACATAATTTGATCAACTACTACAAATAGGTGTGCCACGATCCAAGAACAACCAAGGCAACAAGGCAAGGACATAAGATCCAAATAAATAGGAGTGCCACAATCCAAAAAAAGCCAAGGTAACAAGGCAAGGACACGAAACCTGAAGAAGCAGTATCAACACCACACCCTCCCATACTGCTGAATGAGTAGAGTGATACCACATATATGTATGAGTTGTAAAAATCAACTACTCGAACACTGACAAACTAACACTGGGCTCCACCATAATAGCTCCCCCATATGAGAGATTCTCACCATGTCAAAAAAAGTGTCAAAAATATAGATCCAACATATCTCAACAAATAAGATATATATAGATGTATACGCCCATAGATACAAGAATGCAATACTCAAAATTTTAGGACGTCGGGCTCAACCGAAAATGCATCCACAAGTGATCACAACACCCTCCCAAATTTGGCACTTTATAATTGATTGCATGTAAATATTAAAATGAGTAATAGTACCTTTTACATTTGAAATATTTGTATAAAAATTTCACCAATGTGTAGATCTCGAAAAAATACACAATTTCAAAAAAAAGACCACCTTAATCCGAGTTACAGATCAAAAGTTATGAGCTCTAAAAGGTTTTGCTATTAAAATAATATTTTAATACTGATTTTCTTAAAAGGTACACATGACACCCAAATTTCCAAAGGGTAAAAGAGTGCATCCACATGATACATGCTTGTGACCAAAGGATAAAATCCTACACCCAAAACCTAAAATGTCTAGAGGGTAAATCATTGCATCGAGAGGGTACACGCTTATATCCAATGGATAAAATAATGCACCCAGAGGGTATAGATCTACGTCCAGTGGATAAAAGAATACATCCAAAACTGAAATACCCAAAGGGTAAAAGAATGCATCCAAAATGTGCATGCTTTTATCTAATGGATAAAAGAATGCACCCATAGGGTATAGATCTACATCCAGTGGATAAAAGACTGCATCCAAAACCAAAATACCCAGAGGGTAAAAGATGCATCCGGAAGGTACACGCTTATATCCAATGAATAAAATAATGCCCCAATAGGGTACAGATCTGTGTCCAGTGGATAAAATACTACATCCAAAACCGAAATACCCAGAGGGTAAAAGAATGCATCTGGAAGGTACACACTTATATCCAATGGATAAAAGAATGCACCCATATTTGACTGTCTCAAAACATGGTCGAGTTTATAGTCGATTCTAGTGTTTTCACACCTTCAAAATCCAATGCAACACTCTGTTTTGCATAAAAATGCATGTTGTAGAAAATTGCTACAAAAATCTGAATACATGAAAAAATAAACTCTTGCTTGCAAAGAAAAACTTACTAGATTTCTACATCATCTATCGTTTTAATACCATGAAAGGAACGATAAGAATATTGTTCCAAGCTGTGATCTTAGATGATAATAGCACACCACATTAGATTTGCAAAGCAGAAGATCTAAAATACCATATATGGAAATCCATCATAATCCATAATGCACAATACATTACAATAGAATGACTTTAATTATTCAATAAGAAAGATGTACATATAGGAGGAGGGAAGTGCAACTACTACCTAAATCAGTGGTGAATACCTCCCACTAATTAATACTGGTAGTTAAGTTAACTCTAGAATACTAGTAAGTTAACTCCACATAACTAAGAAGCTAACTCAAACATAACTAGTAAGCCAACTCCACACAACTAGTACACCTAAGCAAGCTAACCCAACAAGTGTAGGGCTAACAAAAGTGTAAGAATTATCCTGATAAATAAATCACAGGATAAATAATAACCTACACTAACAAAACTAGATCTCCTCCATCACTCAACATGTCAAATAGACATGGAGGATTAGTCTAGGGAGGGTTTAGTAGGAAAGTAAACTTTTTTTCAATTGATTCCAATTTGGAATTTGTCCAACAAATGACAGAACATGACCTGGAAAGGATTGTGTCCAAATTTGTAATGAAAAATTTATCTTCTTAAGTTTCCTTCGTCAATTTGAATTCCTAAATGTCTTAGCATGCTAATCTATAACATTTTTAAGTTGATTGTTAAGTGCAGGCCTGAACTGTATAATTTGATTGCATTCCTTTTTTTCAGTTTAAAATTATACACAATGTCAATGATCAATTTCTTTAAAGGAGTTATTTATCAGTTTTTTCATATAGGTATGGTATTTAATACCTAAACTAATCCATTACATTCAATTGATTCTAAACAATTTATTTCCATGTTAAATTACAAGTTCTAATTTCAAATTTAATATAATTTAAAGGATAAACAATACAACATAATTCCCACCTATGTGTTTCTTATTCTTGCAATCAAACAGATCTTCAATCACCATTATATATTCCCATTTCAATTACAACAATGTAAACAAGAGATAAACTTACAATCATTTAACAGTCAATAAGCAAAGTCTGATTTCCAAATTTCAACTCATTTCAAAGATAACAAAGCACTTCCTTTTTCCTTCATACTCATTCTTCTTTCAAACAGATATTTTAATTCACAATAGCAATTCAATTCCAAGCAACAATGCAAATGTGAGAAAAGTAGTGCATTCTTTTATTGATTTCCAACAACAACTTTACAACTTATTTCTTTCTTTTAACTTCAAATACAATATAAAATACATATAACAATTCTTCACATTCCTTTTCAAAACAAAGGATGGAATATAACTTTTCACATTTCACATTTCAATTTCAATCTTTCTTCATCAACTCAAGTATCTTCTTATTACAAATAATTATACAATTCATCCACTTCAGAGTGGGAAGGATTTCAATAAAAGTGCTCACAAGAAAGGAACGTCAAACTGTATTTTCTTTTACTCTAGGAAAACAACATGCTCAGTTCTTTTTCTCCTTGTTGATCACAACAAAAGAGGAGGAAAGGAAATGCTCTCCACCAAACCAAGACATCCAATGAAAGGAGAAGCCTTCCTTCATCATTGGCCCCTAAGCCCCAACCAAAGTAAAATCAAAGGTGTAATTCAACCATGGAAACAACTAGCTTCCACAACACATCATTCTTTCAAATACACATTTTGTTGGGACCCTATTATAGCTTCCAAATCTTAAAGACACATATGCGCGCATGGCTGAAGGAAGCGCGCAAGTTAAGGTGCGCAAGGCAGGATTTAAAAAGGGGTTCTTAGAGAACCAAGGATGTGTGCCCACAAAGCACAAATCAGGACTTAGCCCTTTTCAGCCTTTTGGATAGAGCACATGAAGCACGTGTTCCATTTGGATAATTTTATAGCCTGGCAACAAGGTGTCCTGGAAGGAATATACCTTGTGATAAGAAGATCTAAAAATCTAATCAGGACATGGAGAGGCATGCACCTGAGGTGATCCACACCTTGACACTTGGGGCCAGATCTGAGGTTGCAGAGGAGTTTGTTGGAGCTCAGATGCCTATTTATATGAACACCCTTAGCAAAGAATAAAAGAACCGGAGGAGCACAAGTGAGGAAGTGGAGCTCTGCAGAATTACTGCAAGAAGTATGGGATAAACAGGGTAGATGATTATAGGAAGGATGTAATGAGGGAATGGGGAATTTAAATTTTGTTTTGAAAGCCTTCATGTAAGGATCTAGATATGGAGCATGACTACAGTCTCCCCTTCTATGATATTCTATAGTAATGATATGAATGAATATGATAAAGTTACCATGAAAATTATATTAAGATCTTCTCTCTGTATTATCTACATATTTTATTATGCTTTTTTTCTTGTATAATCATGAACCTTATTTGAATGTTAAGTATATTTGTGGATTTACAACTTCCTAGTTCTGTTAATTTTGTTAAGTGCCTTTACTTTTGATATGGCTGAAAGGGTATAGAAGCCGTTTTGAGCTCTATAGATTTTTCATGTCCTTTAAATCATTAATTCAAGATAATGAATGATGCCTTCCACTAAACTCACATACAAGAGAGACACGGCTCCCTCTCACGTGCCTCAGGTGAGTGCCCAGTGCCCGCTGGATGATAGGCCGACATGCATGAGGTTCCCATGTTCTTGGTGGGTGTAAAAATTACTACATCTTGGTTCCATTACCAGGATCTCTTTTTGAAGTTGTAGTGGAACATGGTATACATCGTGGTCTGTGTAAAAAGTAATGACAGAGCGCTTAACACTTGAAGGTGTTGAATATTAGTTTCAAAGCATGGAGGATGAGTTTGCTCAAAGATTCAGTATTGGACCTGAGTTTGATATGTGAAGATGGGTGGAAGAAACTCTCTATCATGAGTTGTACGAAACCTTCTCCTGTTTTTTCCCAATAGATTTATTTGAGTGGCTCTCGGCATATGTATCTAGGTTGGGGTGGTATTATAAATCACACCCTTGGACCCAAGAAACATACTAGAACTTACAAGATACTGATCTAACATGGAATCGTGCTATAGATCATTGGTGGAAGGGAGTATTGGCTAGCTACACTCTTGGAATACACAATTTCCACGTTGTTGTTTAGAGGTTGCTAAGTTTAAATTTTTGCAGCAGCCCAGAGGACCATTTTTGCGGGCTATCCCCCTAGAAATAAAAATATTTATGGTAACCATGATTTTAGAGGCATTCCCAATGGATGGCTAAACCACTCTTATTGCTTGGTGAGGAAGCTAGGTTGGGGAAGGATGGCTGATATAATGATTGAAAAGGAAAGGGAGGAGAGATGGCTCAAGTATGGTGAAGCGTGTGAGAGGGAGATTACGAGATGGAACGAGGTTGCATTTACGATGGATCCATGGTGGTAGATGTTTTTGGGAGAAGAGGTTCACATGGAGGATGTGGATCCTGAACAGTCTATGCTACCCCATCTTGGCAAGCACAAAAGAGAGAACCCCTCAGCTTCTGATGAGAACACATCACATGGAGAAAGAAGAGTTGTTGGCGTACATCTAACCCCACCTATCGAATGAACCTTGGCATTTGGTTTGTTCAAACGAGGGAAAATTATAGTTGATCCATTTGATATTATTGGAAGCACCCAATCGACACCAAGAAGATACAACTTCTCGTTTCGGACTTATATGGCTTCACACACTATTCTAGTATTTGGTGGAATGTTTAGACAAGGCATATATACAGGGAGTTTTGTGAGCACATTAGGAAGTGGTGGAGAAAATATGAATAGGATTGGAACTAGTTCACAAACTATCGGTGCGCTATTCAGTGGGATGACAGGAACGTTCGACATGACAAAAATAGGCCTTGTACCTAACAGGAGGATCTGGAGGTGGAAGTGGTGGAGCTGGTGGCTCAAGATCTAGTGGGTCTGGCAGAGGAGGAAACATTGGAGGAAATCGAGGGACTGGGTCAGGAGGACAAGGGCCTCAACCACCTCCTCAAGTCTTTTTCAAGATGTCTCTGCACTTCTAGATTACAATGGGATAAAAGATGCCACAGAGCATGCGCATAAGTGCAAGCTGTTATAGCACGTGAAGGGGATCATGACATAGGATCGAAAGGCCAATCAATTTACAATAACCTTGTAAGGATGCATACATAGTTGGTATAGAAATTATGACCCTCATCAAAATATTGTGGATTATACCGTGCTAAAAAATGCATTCTTGGCAGAATTCCACATACCTGAGTTTGAATAGAAGAGCATCAGCTCTCTCAAGGAAATCTAGCAGGGAATGACAGAGAGCATGCGGGAATATGATGCACTCTTTAAAAATTTATTGTCTAAATTTTCTTATGATATCCACCCTTCACAATATGCTTAGTGGTTTGTCAGAGGGTTGATCACACCCTTTAGAAGGGCTTTGTCTCATAAAACATTCACGGACCCTCATGAAGCGTTGGAAGCTACTTTGTGCGCTGAGGTAGTTGGTAGTGTTGACACTAGTGTTAGCCCATTTTTGGAGGCTTAGATCACTGCCATGGCTAAGCAGTTGGAGAAATTATCTACCAACACAGTTCCAGAGACTCATGGTGGCATGTGGTGCACAAATTATAATGTAGAAGGGAACACAAAGGATAATGGTGGGATATGTACTCGGAAGGTGGTACGCGCCATAGTGGTAAATTGTGAGATATGTCACATGGATCATGATGTAAGTAGATTCCCCCTTTTACAGCACATGATCCATAAAAATGTATCTTGTTATTGCAAAATATGTACCTCAACCACACATGACACCAAGGATTATAGATTGATTGACCATATTCTTGAGGCAATTGATCTTGGTGTGCACCAGACTGGCATTGCCAGTAGTTCCAAGGGATATGAGCATCGGTATGAAGAACGTGGAGATGGAGGTGCATGCGGGAGGGGATTTCACAGAGGATTTCATGGTTGTGGAAACCGTGGGGGAAGAAGTGAGTTCCCATGTGGAACATGATTTAATTATGGAGCCATAGACCATTATAAGTGTGAATGTCTAGATCTACTACAATGCTCCTGGTGTGGAAAAAAACATAAGTACGAAGAGTGCCTGGAGTTATACGAACATATCTGTTAGCAGCACCGAAAGGATAAGAGTGCTGCCATGGTGAGTGTTAAGAAGGCTGATGCGCAGTGGCTCCCATGAGTAATACGTGAATCAAAACTAGAGCCTGCTATGGTAACAACAAGGGCAGAGTCCACACGTGTAAGGGAAGCACCTAGGAATATACCTCTAGTTTCAAGGGAAGAAGTAGTACATGGGAAGTATCCAAATCTGGCTCACTAAAAAGAAGTCTACCAGGAAACCATGGACGTAATTTGAAGTTTACAAGGGGATATCCAATGCTTAAAAAAGAAAAATAGAAAATATGAGCAACGAAGACCAGTAGAAGCACCAAAGGATGACTTGGACGAGGTTAAGGAGGTGTGTAAACTGTTGAGGCAAGAGAATGTTATTCCCCTGCTAGGAGCATGGTTGAGAT
This sequence comes from Taxus chinensis, assembly GCA_019776745.2. NCBI lineage: Eukaryota > Viridiplantae > Streptophyta > Pinopsida > Cupressales > Taxaceae > Taxus > Taxus chinensis. The sequence goes on along the minus strand of CM034148.1, from coordinate 37,685,014 downwards.
AAAAGGTACCATGCACCCAGGGAAGAGCACGAAAGGTAGATCTTGCATGCAAACCTCCCACCTCACAACCTTAATTATGACAAAGAGATCACCTTGAATGCAGTAGTGGATGGTTGGCTACTTAGAAACATCTTCATTGACACAGGCACGGAGGTTAATATTCTGACTTTGGATGCCTAACATCAAATGGGAAGAGATGCATTATAACCATATTTAAATGTGTTGTATATGGAAAATAAGAAAAAGGCAATGCCCATAGGTGTCTTGAAGGATGTAAGGTCATTACCATTCAGGGGAGTAAGTTCACTGGGGATTTTGAAGTCTTGGGGCTTGTCGAGGTAGATAATTTCCCAGCATTACTTGGGTGCCCGTGGTGTGATAAGAATAATTCAGATCTTTGGTTTAACAAGGGGTACATAAGTTTTGAAAAAAAGGAAGAGAGGGTGATTATACTGCTTGTTGATGGAAAGTCCACACCCTATACTGAACCCCTTTGAGAGGAGGTCTTGGATAGAATATATGTGCCCTCCATAAGAGATCTAGAGACCATCCACCCTACAGAAGGAGTCATCCAGTTTGATGATGCTCAATTTTTCAGTGATAATACCAATATAGCATGTGATAATTGGGTGCATGGGACTTATGAAATGATTGGGTGACATCTGAAAGGATTGGTGACTAGGCTAACCACGACATGTATAGTTCAGTGCCTAGGAGGAAAGGCAATAACCAAGTATTCTGGGGATGCATACCCTGAGGTCTTTTTGAGGGAAATGGTAGCTCAAGGGAGGGAGGAAGAGCGACGAGGTATGCTGGGTTATGCTTTGATAGGCACAATAGTGAGGTGGTGGGTTGTGCATAGAAAAAACTTGTTGGAGTGGCATGAAGTTAGAATTTCACTCCTTGTTCAATTCTCGAGGATCAATATACCCACCACTATCAAGGATTACAATGGCAATGAACCTGCCTCTTCCCACATCTAGGAATGTGAAAGGGTCTGGGGAGAAGGCGCGGAAGATTTACCTCCCTTCCTTTGGGTGCACAAGTTGTATTTGACACTACAAGGTTGTGCATGTGCTTGGTACATCCATTCTGAAACTCACTTCCAGATGGGAAATTGGCAGGAATTAGCAGCTGACCTGGTTCACACATTCGAGTACCAAAGTACCAAGCAACTGGTTGATGAGGCATTACAGGTTGTCAAGAACGTCACTCTAAGGGATTGCGCCATGACGGAAGATAGATTAGTAGACTTAATTGGTGGACCTAGCTTAGAAGCATGGTTCGAAGAGGAGGAACTAGAAGAGATACAATTTGAGTGTGCAGTTGCTGAAAAGGAGAAAGGAAAGATGGTATACATTATTTATGGAGAGGAGATGGAGAGCCTGAATGTCACCCATTCGGTTGGGACACGTGAGGTAGTTGATAGTACAGATGCATGTGCATGCACATATCATGAACCACTCAAAACCAAGAAAGTTAACATCGGCATGGAGAAGGAGCCCAAGGAAGCTATCATTGGGGACTACTGGTCAGACAAGGAAGTATCAAAGATCATTGATCTCTTGCATGAATTTGAGGATTTATTCCCACGTGGATACCATGATTTGAAATGAGTCCACCATTCATTGGGGGAAATGAGGATAAAGTTGAAATATGATGCACGCTTGGTCAAGAAGAGGCCTTACAGAATGAATCCCAACACGTGCGTAAGGGTTAAAAAAGAACTAGAAAAAATGATAGCATCCGGTATCATTGAGGTTGTGGAGGAATCAGAATGGATAATTCCAATGGTGATCAACATAAAGAAGGATTGGCGGATTAGAATATGTGTGGATTACAAGGAGTTGAATGCTATTTGTATCAAAAACCTTTTCCTACCCCCTTCACTGAAGAGATTTTGGAAGGAGTTGTTAGGCGCGAGGTCTATTCCTTCACAGATGGATTCTCAGGATATCACCAAGTAAGGATTGCCAAGGAAGACCAAGAAAAGACAAGTTTTTCCATCGAGTGGGGAAGCTTTGCATAGATGGTCATGCCCTTTGGATTGAGGAATACACCCACTGTATTTTCGCACATAGTGGTACAAGCATTTAAATACTTCATCCACAAGTTCCTTCAAGTATATTTGGATGATTAGACAGTGTATGGATTGGTCAGGGACCATTGTGATAACTTGAGATTGATGTTTGAAAGATGTTGGCAGTTGAGGATTTCCCTCAACATCAAGAAATGTTTCTTTGCAACTCCTTTTGGAATTTTGTTGGGGTATATCATATGAAAAGAGGGCTTACTAGTGGATCCCGTGAAAATTGTTGTTATTATGGGATAAGGGGAGCCCACCAGCCAAAGCATTGTGCATGTATTTCTTGGACACATTGGGTACTATAGAAAGTTCATTAAGGGATATGCTAAGATCACCGTGCCTTTGGGAATATTGCTCAGACATAAGAGTGCCTTTCAGTGGGGAGAGGCGCAACAGAGGGAATTTGACACTCTAAAAGAAAGGCTTATCACCGCACCTATTCTACGATTCCCATCATGGGATAAACTTTTCCATGTTCAAATGGATGCCTCTAGTATAGCAATGGGAGCCATTCTTGCTCAACCAGGAGAGGGATTTTTTATCATCCCTTGTGTTTTGCAAGTAGAAAGTTGACACCAGCAGAACAAAATTATACAATGACTAAGCGCGAGGCATTGTCAATGATCTACGTACTCCACAAATTTAGACAATATCTGCTGGAAAATCCCTTCATATTCTACACTGACCATATGGCCTTGAAGTATCTAGTAAACAAAGAAGTGTTGCAAGGATGCATATGTCGTTGGGTACTTTTATTTTAGGAATTTGAATTTAGAGTGGTGGTAAAACTAGGAAAGAACAACTGTGGGCCAAATCATTTATCAAGGATTGATTCGGGAGAGGATGCATAAAGTATCAAGGAAACAATTTTGGATGCGCAACTATTCAAGTTACGCGCGCACCCTCAGAGTTAGAAGACATTATTGTTGTTCACAAGGAAGGTGTGGCACACGAAGGGATGAACACAATGGAAAGGAAAAGGTTAGCCATATGCACCACACCCTTCATGTTGATCAATGGGGATTTTTATAAAATGGTCTGCAATGAGGTTTTGCACTGGTGTGTATTAGAACATGAATGCGTGGCCATAATACAGGAAGCCCATGGTGGGATTGTTGTAGGACACTATGCGGGGAATGCAACCACATGTAAGATCCTAGTCGCCAGACTATGGTGGGAGATGATTCACCAAGATTACATTGAGTTTTGTAAGGCTTGTGACCACTGCCAACACGTTGGCAAACCTGGAAGAATGGATGAGATGCCCTTACGCCCCATTGCCAACGTGAAACCTTTTGAGAAATGGGCAATATATTTTGTCAGAAAAATCTCACTAGATGGGTGAAGGACTAACTCATGGTATAGCATTACCTGTACTGATTATCTGACAAGGTGGACAGAGGCTTCGCCCACTAAGGATTGCACCGCAGCCATGACTGCTAGATTTTTGTGGGAGAACATTATCAGTAGGTATGGGTGCCCATTAACTTTAACAAGTTATAGGGGCACTCACTTATTAAATGAAACCATTAGGATTCTATTGGCAGAATTAATGGTAGCCCATCATAAGACTACCCCTTATCACCCTCAAGAAAATGGGACTACAGAGGCATTCAACAAAATCCTTAGTCACACATTGACTAAGATATGTGATGTGGGTAGGCAGGATTGTGATGACAAGGTGTTAGCATTTCTTTGGGCATACCAAACAATGTATAAAAGATTGAACAAGGCCATACCATTTCAATTGGTGTTCAGCACAGAAGTAGTTTTGCTAGTCGAATTCATGCTACCATTTCTATGTATAGCACGTGCAAGAGGATTAGACGATAAGCAAGTACTGGAAGAAAGAATAAATGAATTGATAAAGTTGGATGAACGGTGCTCACTAGCAAGATGGATCCAAACAACTGAGAAGGCAAAGAAAAAGGCATGGCATGACCACCATATTAAGAACAAATAGTTTGAGGTTGGCTAGATGGTATTGTTATATGACTCAAAATTTCTATGCCATCCTGGAAAGTTGAAGGTGCATTGGTTGGGTCCTTATGTAATTTCATACATCCTTGATTCAGGCGCATGCCAGTTACAAGCATTGGATGGAACAAAATTACCTGGACAGTTCAATGGGAGTAGGTTGAAGCCCTACTATAAATAATGCTTCTTCGTGTTTGTAAATAAGGCAGTTTTGCCATTTAGTTTAGAATTTACTTTTATGCTTTTCCTTTCTTGTATTTCCCTTTCACGTTGTTGTTTTGTTTTGTGCTTTGGGCATCGGTAACCTTTTTACCTTTTGAATTATGAATGCGCAGAGGACTGCACATCATTTTAGTGTGGGGTGAGATGATGAAGATGAATTTGGAGTTATTCTACTAGGAGGATTTGGGTCGGTGGAAAAATAAGGTTATATTGGAAATCCACGTACAAAGGAGAAAAAGTGCAAAAACACGAGGTAGGTGAAAGTAAGAATCATGAGGATGGAAGAAGTGCCTTTGGCACCAATGACACACACGCAAGAGTCTTTTCTCAAGATGGATTTTTTGCATGCCAGAAGGTTGGAAAAGTTTTTGTGCAAGGATTACGTGCGTAAGGAGAAGCACTGAAGTCAGGTTTTGTTTGAAAACACTGCATTAAATATTGTCATACAGTGGTAGGTAGCCTATCCTTTAATGCGTAAAAGTGGGAAAATATATAAATACCAGAGTGGGCATTTCATTATTTCACTTTTTGAACACAAGAAGAGTGATTTTATTTCAAGAGCTAGGGTTTTGAGAACTGACTCGTGTGAAGGAAAATCCCAAGAAATTAAATGCAATCAGTCCATTGGATCTAAAAACTAGACTAGAAGTGATTCATGGGTGTGAGGAACGTTGTGAAGAAGCGTCGTGATCAAGGGAGAAAAATCTGAAATTAGGGTTTGTGTTTTAGGGCACAGGGTGTACAAGGAAAAATTTCAAACAACTTGCAAGTTAACATGGGAATGAAAGCAAAGGGTGAAATGATGGCCATGAAACTAGTTGATAAACCTATAGAACAATCCAAGAAAGGAAAGGGTAAAGGAAAAGGAAAGAAGAAACAAGAAGAAATACCCTTGGATACAAATGAGAAATGGTACTCGGAGATGAAATAGCTAGATGGGGTTTTTCTAGGGCAAGAGTGGGAGTCCCACATAAGAAAGATGACCATGATCAACTATAATCACTGGTCAAGTAAAATTGTGAAGGAAATGGTGCTGGAGCTGGTGCACCCCTCAAATAAATGAACACCTGATGGGCTGCTGATCTACAGTGACATGGTCTAGGTGAAAATGGAGAAGGCAGGGCTTCTCCAACTTTTTGAGTTACCATATTTTGGGAAGCCCGAGCGCTTGTACCAGTGGTTGATTATGAACGTACATGAAGAATTCTTCCACTTCGTAGGGCGAAAAATGCACATAACTCCCCAACTAATTCCATTCTTCATAGGCATAAACTATGAAGGGGACTCACTTAAAGATGACCTCTGGGATGAGGATGCAATCAAAGAAACCATAGAATCCTAAGGATTGAAGAAGGGATCAAGGTACTACGACATCTCAAATATCAGCGATCCGGTGATGAAGATGGCTGCACACCTAGTCTCTAAGCTAAATGGACAAGAAAGGTGGATCCAGGTGAGCAAGCCCTGGCTGAATGTCTGCAGGAAAGTTACAGAGGGCACCATATACAAACTCTCCCAATATATTTTAGATGGAATCATAAGCAGTGTGGAGAATGGAGGAAAGATCCTATGTAGAAACATTCTTTTGAAAATTGTGTTCTCAAAAATTAGGGTGCTGGATGCATTTGACAAGTTCATGTAGGAGTACCCTGCTGAAGATCCCTCACTTGCAGAGAGATTTCAAAAATACACATGTGAATCAATGACAGGGGTACACAAGGTGTGCTTAGACAAATGGTATAAGTTCCTTAAGAACACATTTGGGGCTGAATGATAGATCCCTGAACAACTCCCCGCGGTGACTGAAGAAGAAGTAGAGTTTGTAGTCTACCAGCACTTCTGTATCGGTAGGTTCATGTTGGTTGATGGAAGGTGGAGTCCATGGTGTAAACTCCCATTCTCATTTACTACCCAATTTTTCCAAGTGGGAGTAAACAAATATAAAGAGTCGAAGATTTTAAACCTTGAGTTGTCCACCCTTGACAAAGAGCACAGGGAAATGAGGAAGAAGCTGGTCTACCCAGAGAAGCACACGTACATTGAAAGGTACATGTTGTAGGATGTGCATATTGTAAGGCCTTTGACCTTACCTATTTCTAGGAGCAATGCTACAAGGATTTACCTTTGTATAAGGCCAAAATTTAAAAAGGGAACATACGTGGAGAATGAGATATCCATCCTAGACGACCCTATTGGAAGAAAGAAGCCCACACCAAAGCATAAGGAGAGGAAAGAGAAAGAGGAACAAAGGGTGGTGGAGAAGCAGGATGTAGGTACCATGGGGACAAGTACCTATGTCTGGAAGAAGAAGAGGATAGTGGTCAAGGAGAAGACCCAAGAACCTGCGAAGCCACCATCCCCTGAAGAACCCTCAGATGAAGGGAAGACCACATCTCTGACTCCAGAGTTTTTAGGAAAGGAAGAAGAACATGGGATGGAAGAACTAGAGTCCAAGGATATAGATGACATGAACACCTATATAGGTGAAAAGGATGATGATGAAGATGAAGAGATGGAGGAAAATCAGGAGCTGATTGATGTCCATGATTTGGAGGGAGAGGAAGTAGAAGATGCAAATGATGCTTTCATCTTTGTAAGGAGGAAGGGCATCCAAGGGGAGGAAGGCATGCAGAGTCAAGAAAGGAGCAAGGGGTCAAGTACCAAGGAGCCAGATATGCCCAAGCTCACTCAAGAGGAGGTGGATGAGAAAGTGACAAGGGATGCAAAGAAGATGATTAATGCCTTAGTTGATGAGGAATTCGAGTGCAACGCGGAGCTTGTGCTCAGTGAATTCAAGGAAGAGTAAAGGGAGAAGAGTGTGAGCAGCACAAAAGGCCTAAATATTTCAGTAACTATTCCCAAGGGCATGTGCATGGGAAGTAAACACACAGAGAAAGGAAGATAAATGATGGGGTATGTTAATGACCCTAGAAAAGTTTTGCATGTGCACTTCTAGAGTACCATGCCCACTAAGGAGCTAACCACCATGGAGTCCTTTGATCCAGAGGGTGGATACCCGCACACAAGAAAAATGCTATCATGGAAGTTTGACTCCCACCTTGATGAGCCTGACTTTGAGGTTAACCAAGGATTGATACTAGCGCTATCCAAAGGAAAGGGGGACAACCCCATTATAGACACACAACAAGTATCAGATGGGAAAATGTGTAACGCGCTCAACAAAGTATTTGTGGAAGTTGAGGCTAGGCTCTTCTACAGAAACGACAGGGTTTTAAGTCTTGGAGGACTTGATGGAAAAGAGGAAGCAAGAAATAGTTAAGCTAACAAAGGAACTTAGTATTGAAAAGCTTATCAGTGCTTGATTACAGTGAGAATTACAAGAGGAGAAAGCTAAAGTGTGTGAAATTTCTAAGAAGGTGGAGCTCATCTCCTAGGCTATCATCATGAAGCACCCAGACCTTAACCCTCCCACGTAAAAATATGGTTCCTCCCTGGAGTGTCTTGAGGACTCAACTCGGATCCTCACCATGGAAAGGTAGCCTTTGGCCTTGGTGTCGGCAGAGGATGTAGCTGCGCGCTTGGAGAAAGAGGACAAGTTGAAAGTCATCGTGCTCATAATTGAATACAACAAGGTTCTCGCTGATGTAAAAATAGCTACACAAACCGCTGGGGTTGCATATGACCATTACGTGGATTAGGACAAGGTAACAAGCATGCTTCTTGCTAGCGAAGAGGCCGAGCTAAAGGACTTCAGGGAAAATAATAAAGACAATAGAGCCGAGCATGAAAATATCCTAGCTGAAGTGGAAAACAAGTCTAAAGCTATTGAGATCCTATGGGTCTCAATCAAAACCCAGCTAAAATATCTATACAAGGTCATTACGAGGAAGATGGATGCCTTGGAAGATTAAGCAAAGGAACTGGAGATGGTGGTAGAAACCATAAACACAAAATGGGAAGGGTTAACTTTCGACGAGGTAAGCGCATTGGTTGGTGACCTTTACACAAGAGCGCAGGATGAATTCAGTGCATGGAATACACTGGAGACTGACCTATGGAAGAATTTCCCCCTCCTTCTTTAGGTAGTTCTCCTTATATTCTTTCTCTCCCCCATTCTTTATTCTTTCCCTTCATTATTTTCAAAGGTAGGGCCTTTCCTTTTGGTACTGCATTCTTTGAAGAGGTTCCTGAGGGTAGAGAATAGGTGAAGTGTGGGGTAATGTTAGTACCCTATTGTACCTTCAAAATCTTAAAGGCACGTAGGCACGCATGGCCAAAGGAAGTGTGTAAATTAAGGCACACAAGTCAGAATTCAAAAAGGGGTTCTTGGAGAACCAAGGATGTGTGCCCACAAAGCACAATTCAGGACTTAGCCATTTTCCTCCTTTTGGACATAACACATGAAGAAAGTGTTCCATTTGGATAAGGTTCCATCTTGGCAATAGGGTGTCCTAGAAGGAATATACCTTGCAAGAAGAAGATCTAAAAATATAATCATGACATGGAGAGGCATGCACCTGAGGCCATCCACACCTTGACACTTGGGGCCAAATATGAGGTTGCAGAGGAGTTTGTTGGAGCTCAGATGCCTATTTATACACACACCCTTAGAAAATAAAAAATAACTGGAGGATCACGAGGAAGAGAAGCTCTATAGAATTACTATGAGAACTATGGGATAAAAATGGTAGATGATTATATGAAGGATGTAATGAGGGAATGGGCAATGTAAATTTTGTTTTAAAAGCCTTCATGTATGGATCTAGATATGGCACATGACTATGGTCTACCCTTTTGTGATATTCTATAGTAATGCTATGAATGAATATGATAAGGTTACCATGACAATTGTATTAATATCTTCTCTCTGTATTATCTGCATATTTCTATTATGATTTTGTTCTTATATAATCATGAATCTTATTTGAATGTTAAGTCTATTTGTAGATTTACAACTTCCAAGTTTTGTTAATTCTATTAAGTGCCTTTAATTTTGATATGATTGAAAGGGTATAGAATACATTCTGAGCTCTATAGCTTTTTCATGTCCTTTAAATCACTAATTCAAGATCATGAATGATTCCTTCCACTAAACTCACATAAAAGAGAGACTCAGCTCCCTCTGGTGCACCTCGGGTGAGTGCACAGCACCCGCTGGGTGATAGATCGGTGCACGTGAGGTTCCCTTGTTCTTGGTGGGTGCAAAAATGACTACACATTTCTTCTTTTTTTTACAAAAAACACAATGCAACACGAAACAAACAACAATTCACAACTACATTTAAAAACATTTCAAAACATAACTTAGGCTTGATCATGAAAGCCAAAGGAGAAAGGAATATGGGGGAAGCTACTTATACCTCCCAATTGGGAATTGTGCATCCACCAATAACAAACTGCCAAATAATTCATCACACACATTTCCTTATGCCCCCCACAAATCCCTCCTTATGCCCCCAATGAAGTAAGAAATGCAAGCTATTTATTTTCCATGGTGGATCCCAAACCCAAACTACCTCCACAAAATTATGATGCCCATGGAATTTCCTTATGCCCCCCACACGGATTCACCATAGCCTTCTCCTACACCTTCCTAAGGCAGTCTACCCAACCAGCCAACAAATAAAACAAACATGCATTTTCCACACAACACATTAAGAAAATAATAGAAATAAAAGAGATTTAAATTCCTACCTTTCCATGGTTATTTGGTCTCTAAATAGTAAGATTCAAATGCCAAACACAACCCAAAATAGAAAGCTCCCAAGCATGCAAACCTATCTCTAAAAATTTCATCAAAAACCTGAGCTCCCACAAGAAAATGCGCCCCTAAGGAGGAATGCAAAAAGGTTCAACAACCCAAAACAAGAAGAGAGTTTGAATTAAATAGAAGAGGATGATGTGGATCTATGTAGGATGCCACATCAAACATCAACCAATTCAAACACAAAAGACAAAAATCCATTCTCCCAGGCACAATAAAGAGGTGGGTGAAAATATGACAGGTTACTTGCACACTCTAAAAAGAGCCCACACCTCAAGGGACAACAATTTAATAAAATGTAAGAGAGTGCAATCCAAAACAAGAAACATGATGAATGAAATGCATTTTAAAAGTAACAAATCACATCTCCATCCATAAGTATGTTTGGTATATTAAATTTAGAGGCATGGGACAAGTTTTACTTGTCCCACAAACCTCCAAAAACAACTCCCAAGGACAAATTTGAATTTGTCATGGAGGTGGAGTATTTCATACTCCAAACCAGACTTAAACATACTTCTTACAAAAACCAACAACTTCCATTATTATTTTCCCATATCCCCATTTGATTTATTTAAATTTTAATCATATTATTCTCACATTAATCCACCACAACTTTAATTAATTAAAGGAAGGAATACATTACTAATAAAATACATACAATAATAAAATTTTTACCACATTAATAAAATACACAAACCCATGGTCACATGTAAAGATGATCCCCCCCATGGGAATCTTTAAAAAAGTACAACACACACATAAAACAAGTTGCCATGATGATCTTATTGAATTCACCTAGAATTCCACTTTGGTTAGTCTCCAATCCCTCGATGTTTGTTGTGATATTTTAAACCTGTAAAACACAAATACCTCTTTTCAACCTCATGGCCATATCAGAACATCCAAAATGAATATATCACAAAATCACAAAATCATATATACATATGAATCACAACAATCACTAAGGCAATCAACGAAATCATTTACAATTTATATCGAAAACTATATCATCATCAAATAATTTTCCTTTTCTAGGTTTACTCATAATCTCCAAAATCACATGTCTGAATAACTTCCATTAAACATCCATGTCAATAGTACATCATCATCCACATGTGAGTGTCTCTAATAATCACCATGAATTATATATAATTAGATTCAACAATAATCCAGGATTTGACATCTAACACCATTCTAAATCAAAACTATTAAAATGTCTATCATATAGTCTACAATATCATGATCAGTAATAAAAGGTGCCAAAGGGAAGTGGGCAGTACAAGAAGGCACAGAGCCAAGCCATAACCCAAGTTACAAATGTGAAGCCTTTAAATTTACAGAACCCTTCTACTGTTAGTTCTTCCAGATCTATAGTCCTGGTCCAGAACAACCTCATCTAAGACTATGAATGGTGCTACCCTTGTTCTCAGCCCCATAATTAGAATATCTTCCCAAATGGATTTTTAAGTCAATCCCTTATGGTCCAAAGTATATCCACTCTACCCAAATCATCTATTGAGTCGCCTACTTCTGAAATTCAAGACCAACCTCCAGATGAAACTACACTACTAATTTGGCAAGCAGAAGAATTTTGTGGTTTAAATACTAATGCCTCCACTTTAGCGTCCAACACATGTTCTAAGAAAAGGGCAATAGATACACAGTCTTCCAATACTGACTAGGAATCTACTTCTTAGTCCCCAACACAAGTACCAGATGGTAAATAAATGAAAAATAAATCATCAAAAATGTTTGTTGATCAGTCTATAAAGAAAGATAGAACTTCAAGTATCACGATGCCTAATAAGCATTATCCAAAGGATGACCCCAATGCCCCAAAAGGAATTAGAAAAGTGGGATCAATTTTAGTTAGCATTGTGGATTAAATGAAGAAAACCAATTTGAGTGTCATAATGTGGGATGCACTGTTGATTCCTTCTCAAAGGAAATTGCTACAAGAGGCTTTGAATAGTTTTGGCACTACTAACCGATCATTAGGTTAGGAAGTGGCAGTGGTGACCAGATTATGCCAACCCAAGATGAAGATACACACTAAGACTAACAATCCCCCGCCATTCTATATCTCACTGATTATTGGCAAGCATCTGGTGCACAATTGTATGATTGATTCTGGAGCTAGCAGTTTCGTAATGCCTAAACAAGTCACAGATGTACTGAAAATTCCATATACTCCAATTACAAGAGGAATTTTTCAACTTGATGGTACTACAGTCCAAACTTTGGGGGTCATTAAAGGGCTTTAACTTACTATCCACGCATGTATGGGCTTGACATTTACACATGACATATCTTTCATCGATCTTCCTCCCCTATTTACCATTTGTTTATCATGGGATTTCACCTCAAAAATGGGTGGTTATTTGTCATCAGACTGGTCACATATGATCCTGAGGAATAGGTATGGAACTAAGGTAACTATAAGGGTAGAACCAGTCTGTCACAATCACGTGGAGCCTTACACATCCAAACCCATAGAAAGTAATTATGCCATTTGTGACCACGAAGATGAGAATGTAGATCATGACCCAACTACTCTTGTAGAGGAGGTGCTTAATAAAATTCTTGATGAGGTAAGTATAGACCATCAATACGACCCGTATGTCGATTTATTGGCTAATAAAGAATCTAGTCTATTGTTTTTAGATGAGACTATATTGGGAAATTATTACATACATGAAGAAGGTACAATCATGCCTCAGTTGGTTAAGACACCCAATGATTCCGAAGGAATGTGGTAGCTTTTCTTCGATGCTTCAAGGTGTAAAAATGGATCTGGTGCAGGATTCATGATGATTTCTCCTGAAGGGGAAAACTATTTCTCATCTTTTTTATTATAGTTCAATTGTACTAATAATGTTTCTGAGTATGAGGCTCTTATGTAAGGGTTGCATCTGGCCCAACAAAGAGGAATCAAATCCCTCATCATTTTTTGTGATAGTGAATTGGTGGTTCATCAAGTAATAGCCCACAATGCATCAAAGAATGATCTCTCAAGATCATGTAAGAATCAATTTTGGGACCTAATAGAGGAGTTCGAAGCTTTTGGAATTTGTGCAGTTCCTAGAAATCAAAATCAAGATGCTGACAGGTTTGTTACTATCGGATCCCAATACAATATACCTATGGACCTCATGAAGGAAGGGTAGAAAACAGTGAACATGGTTGTTCGTCCCGTAGTACCAGATAATGTAAGCAGTTGGCAGGTTTTTGATAGTGATGAAAAAATTGTTATTTTTCTACAACAAGAAGAATAGTTTGCTACCAAACACCAAGGTAAATTGTATGAACCCTATGGTGACCAGGTTATTCAGTTGAAAGGAAAAAAGTTGCCAAAAGGCTTGGTCACACTTGAATCTATCTTCAATTGAGATGACCAATCCAAATGACAAAGCACAAATATGGTGGTTAAAGAAGAAGATTTTGAGGAAGTTTAGGTGGCCAATGAGAAATTTTTAAATATTGGTAAGGTATGCAATGCTCAGGAAAAGAAAGCTTTCATTGAATTGTGTCGATAGTATCATGATATTTTTGCATGGAGCTACAAAGACCTACATGGTTTTGACCCACGCCTAGCTCAACACATGATTGAACTAGATCATAACTCTGAGCCAGTTTGTCAGAAACAAAGGCTAATCAGTCCCAAGATTAAGTTGCTAATAAGGAAAGAGATAACCAAGCTTATCGAATCCTGCATTAATTTTCCCATAAAGCATTCATCGTGGGTAGCTAATCCGGTGCCCGTAAGGAAGACGAACAGAGAGATTCAGCTTTGTGTAGATTTCAAGGATTTGAACCATGCTTTCTTAAAGGATTGGTATCCTCTTATATCAATGGAATAGATCCTCCAAAAAGTAGCAGGAGCTCAAATATTTTCTTTGTTGGATGGCTATTCAGGGTACAATCAGATTCTAGTCCAAGAATCTGATCGATTCAAAATGGATTTCACCACCAAGTGGGGCACATATGCATACAACAAAATGCCATTTGGATAATCCAATGTAGGGGCTACCTTTCAAAGAGCCATGGACATGGAATTTAAAGGACTCATCAATGATATGATCTTGGTTTACCTCGATGATATAACTATCTATTCCAAACATTTTGAAGATCATATTACACATCTAAGGAAATTTTTTTTAAGGTGTAGAGAATTTGGGATCTCACTAAACCCTAAGAAATGCATTTTGTAGTTCAAGAAGGAAAGTTATTGGGGCATATTGTTTCAACTGAAGGAATCTCAATCGACCCAGCCAAGATTTAGTCAATTTTGTCTCTATCCCTCCTAAGTCACAAGAAAGGTCTACAAATGTTCCTGGGAACTATAAACTTTGTGCGAAGATTCATTCCTTAGTTTACAAAATTCAAACAACTGCTAACGGCCATGCTTAAAAATAATTTCCATTTTTCATAGATGAAGGAGGGCACACAAAGTTTTGATCACATCCTTCTTTGGAATATTTTCTTTGAAATCTCCCAATTTGACTCCTAAAATTAGCCTTAATCCTTGTTTCTGTTACAAGTACTTCATTCTATATAGATTTCACAGGTCATGATTATTTATCTCATACAGAATTTTCAATGCACAAACATCTCTAGATTCCTGATGAAGTAACCCATGTAGGTGATTTCTTAGGCATTCTCTTAAGCCCTTACAAACACAATGTAAACCTTCATCAAATTAGAATAGGTCTATTGCAGTAATTCGATCCCTAAGGGTTTATTAGGCATCTGTTGTCTAACAAGAGTGTAGAGTTGCATTCTAAAAAATTTAATCATTCATGGTGTCAAAGACTTTTTGTTGAATAAATAGATTTGAATGAGAAACATGTAGAAGTGGATCAGGAAACTTAATGGACCTTATGATGTACAGCTTTAAAGTCACTAAACTTGTCAGATTCTTGTTTTTATGCTTCAGCAGCTGGCTGCAGACTATGGATTTTTCCTCTGATGATAGGGATGTTAGGAAACTTTAATATTGATAAAGTTATTGATCTCAATCATTGGTCTCAACTAATCATGGAAAATTGTCTCTCTTCTCTAGGAGTGTATCCTTCACATATGGATCATGATACAACGATATAATTTTTAGTCAACTCTAGTACAATTCTCTTATGTTGTGGTAGATGGTGTTGCTTCAACCGAAAGCAAATTGAACTGCGTTCTTTTACAGCTGCATCAAACTAGAGCTGCTGACATAGATATACTGAGAGGGTTTCCACAATGGGCTGTTAGGAGGACATTACACGGCACGAGTCACTAAAACGAATTGGTAGATAATAGCTAAATACACTAATCATTACCATTAGATTCTCTTTATACACTACTCATTCAATCTAACAAATTAACATCTCAATACCACATGTGCTCATATTCAGGTTTTATGAAAACTTAATCATGGTATTTTTCAAAAGTCTACAACCGATTCAGGTGACTCATTCCTTGGATCTCCAAATGGGGGTTGGATTAATTCTTGATATGATCAATGATCTTTCCAATTAAGTTACAAACAACTTTATACGCTTACTGCAACATACTTGATTTGTAACCATTGGACTACCCATGTCTCTAGCTTTGATATGCAGGTTACCTCATGAAGATGTCATTGAATTCTAGGAGGATTATCATAATAAGCTTTTGAGAGATCTAGTTTACATCAATTATCATCCCACAATGTAATGAGCACTCCTCATGATGAAAATAATTGACTGGGCCATAAAGAACCTGAAAAATATCATGAAAAACACCTAGTCTAACCCCTATCCACAAGCTAATGGATGAATCCAACAATTGGCCCAAGGAAATTCACAATTTGATCATGGAGCAAATGATGGAGGGAAACCTCCTAGTTAAAAACCTGTAAATCCCTAGAACTCTAAGAAGACTACTGTAAGGTACCCTCTAATAACACCCTAATAAAGGCCATAGGAAGTTTCACCTTTCATGGGACTCAACATGCCTAGGGATTGACCCTCAAGTTATGTCCCTACATCATACTCCTGAGGGGAAAAAAGAAGCTTCCTATGGATGTGTTTTATCTTGCAAAATGTTATGGAGGATCTTGTCCTTATCTTCCTCTATTTCTAGTTATACATGACCTTCTAAGAAGGCTCTTAGATAGACACTATCTCAAGTTTTCCTTGAAATTGTACATTAGGCTCCTTTGTAATTTCTCCTATCTGATAGAATAAATCATGATAGAAAGTTTACTGACCATCACATGACTGTTTTTTGGTCCTATCCAATGTGATTGAAGATCTCGCCAAACTCAGGGAAGCATCCTGAGTTTGATGCTTTCTGTGAAATGGGCCCTATTTTGGATTTTAAGCTGACTATTAGGAACATTCATTAACATCCTATCTCATGCCCTCATTGGAGAATCACTTTCACCATTCATGTGAACTGAGATACACCTCAAAGCCTACTTGGTTGAGGATGTATGTAACTCCTGTACATGAATTTTACAACCACACTTTATCTTCCTACACATGCATAAAAAAATATGAAAGCATAGTTTGTCTTGCAAACTATGAGTTTGCATTCCTCTCATTGGTCCATTATATCCTTCTCATGCATATTCCTTACACAATGCTTGTTCTTGCACTAGGCTGACTCTTCTTGAATCTGTAGTTATCAATACTTGGCATAACTGTAGATTTTCCATGGAATGTTAATCTGATTTCAACTACCCATATGCTGAGCTATAGGCCATACCATTGTTTTTCATCTACTAGTGCCCACACATTGAATATTTGCTATTCACCTTGACTTGCAATTCCATAAAAAAATCATTCCTCATACTTCGACTCTGTTTTGTAAGTGCTTTTAGATATTCATGCTCTCCAGCTGAACCACTATCACAATTGTCTTCATTGTTATAAACTTTTTCTCAAATCATCTCAAATTCTTATCTCTACTAAAATAATGGAATTTCATCCCCATAAACATCACCCTTCGAAACTTCTTCTCAAGCTCATTTCATTTCTAAATCCCTCTCATTGGCATCTCAAAGTATGAAACTTTGAACTCCTAAATCCTTCACAAATGTATAAGTATTAGGTTTTCACCCAGTTCATGGATAGCTCATCCTGTCGAGATTTGCATGTGAAGTTTTCCAAAGTCTGAATTTTCAGACTTCCAGGTTTTCAGGTTTTAGACTACTCAATTACACAAAACTTGATCATGATACCTACCCACCTTATAATCTGAAGTCTAGCCATCCTGAATGTTTCACCAACACCTTGATGCTCTATATGGATTTTGGATGCTTTAGAACTTTTGAGTGCAATTAATTTCCACCTACCTCTATATGGATCACTAGATTTATCAATACTGTCTATATTTCAATAATAAGATTACAATAGTTACCTCTTATTTTTACATAATTTTCCTAAACAACATTCTTATCTAACACTGGTTCACTCTTGTACTTTGTTTGCATCTTTTTCAAGGTATGATCTCCTCATCATCAAAGTATTCTTGATTTTCAAGATCTTCTCCCAAGGTTGGGTGATCCTTTTACTCTCCCTCTGTCTTTTGTATGTACCACTTGGTTCCTTTCTTCACTAACTATGTTTCTTCTTGCTGTGAGGGTATCTCTCCAGGACCTTCAAAATATTTTTCCAGAAAACTTGTTGCATTTAAAGCACCCACCTGTGAACTCACCTCTACCTCTTTCTCAATATCCAACATCTACCTATGTATCCATTTATTTTGTACCTTCTTCTAGATATCCATCCTCTCAGAATGAGATTTGTGACTCTAAACTATCAGCTTCTTCATTTTTTTCTTGCAGTTGTTATCCTCTTCATGTCTGTAGATTTATACCTCTTTACACCTCTTCCTCTTCCTTTCAGAGATACTGGATTATTTCAGGTTGTTGAAAACTTTCAGCTTCTGGGATCCTTAAAGATTCTTGATATGCCTCAGGTCTACTGATGTCAACAGTTGAAATAGGATGATTTCGAGATCTTAAATATTCAACCTCAAACCATTGACATATCTTAAATTTCCTCTAAGATAGGGTTTAGAGAAATGTTTCGGTGAGTTCCTTATCTCAATCATTTAGTTCGATAATTCAGAGTTTGTCTCTACTTGTTTAAATCCTCCTTGGACATTCTCATGTAAAATAGATTCTAAATAGGCTCTTTATAATCTCAGGTATTACCTAGATTGTTTGCTTCAACCAAGAAAATTGATAGTTATAGTCACATATAGCATGCTACAAGATTTCTTAGGAGGGTTGCTCCCCAATCTTGAACTTACACATACAATCACTAAAAACTTAGGAAGATAAGTGTGTTCAATGAAAAATTGTAAAAGCCATAGATTTGGGGTAAGAATCTCTAAAGAATCCCCAAAGGCTTTTAGCAAACTGATCAATGGACCATGTGATAAGAAATGAGCAAGGTTTTCTTCTTTGCATACATTAATTTGAAATAAACATGCAAACTAAGCAAATGAAGTTAACCTCTATTCTTTGAAAGCTTGAAATAATGAACCTAAGAGGATCTAAGCATTCAGTTATGTGTTTAAGAGAAAGAGATCTCCCCATTAATGGCTTCAAGGCCAATGGATCTTCCCTTTTACTCCATGTTAATGCTATGAAATACAAAATCAAATGCTTTTAGCTCAAATGGAAGAAGATGAAATACAATCTAAAGCCTAAACAAATTGCTATAATCTATGCTAGGAAGAAGAGAGAATTCTTAGGAAATGAGGGAGGGGGTATAGCCCTATTTATAGTTTTTGGTTTGGAAGAAAATGGGAGATTTTGGTGCATGTGGGACAAAGGATAAAGTCCAAAAAGCACTTTTAGCAAGTCAAAGTGTGATTTGACTATGTTTAGGGTATTTAACCTAGGTTAGACTAATTAATCTCTCTTAGAGAGTAATTAGGGTTCTGGAAGGGTTTCTGAAGGGCTTAATCAATCCAACGAAGTGGATTGATATTCTAGGGAGCTAATAGAAGCAAGCTATAATGGAATAAGAAGCTAATGTAGTTAGAACGAGGCTATAACAACCTGTTTAAGTGGTTTATAAGAGGAAATACGACCAAAAGGATGTCGCAAGAAGGGAGTTAGATAGGTCTAACTGGCTATGTGTCATTAATTTACAAAGGGAAGAATAGGGAGTGGAATATTAGGAGTAATAGTGCATTGGTCAAACTAAAGGTGTCTACATTTTCCCCTCTTTGGGGTGACGTAAGTTATGTCACTTCAAAGAAAGTAGACAAACACAAACAAGTAGAAAATTTTTGAAGGGGTAGAAGAAAAATGAACAGGATGAAGGATGAAGGATGCCCCCTCGAGTGTCGATGGGGTGACAAAGAAACTCAATCGATGATCGAAAAAGGAAACAATAGAAAGGAAAGTGTACGGAGAAGGTGGGAAACAAGAAGAAACATGGATATTGAGTTGTCCACAAATCAATTGCTATTAATATTTTATCATCATAATGCTTAGGATCCTCCTCATTGGTCCTTATTAAAATGTGAGCATGTGACAGAAGCATAAAATGACATGAAAATCCAATATACAAACAACCGTCCTGTGCTAAAAATGACCAACTCCATGCAACATACATGAATGTAATGCAATACGAGAAATAAACAAAATCACGTAACAAGGAAATAAGTACAATCACACACACTTAAACCAACAATGTTCAAGATAGTTGCACAAATATTTTGTTATCAAGATGTAGTCCCAAATGTTCTGCTAAATGACAAGGGTGAAGAATGATGCCCCAAGAAAAGTGTTTTATGCAAGGGAAAAGATGAAGGACACTTGGGTCCTATGAAAAAGCAATGTGCGCGACAAAAACAATACCAAGCAATTGATAGTGCCCCAGAGTACAGACAAAGTAAGCAACATAGCTTGTGTAGATGATTGAAGATTTTGGTGATTTGCAAGTCATTGTTTCAAACCATTTGAAAATTTTAGCAAGATCTGGGATGAGTGCCATGTGAGAGACATAGATTTCAGCTGTACATGATTAGCTTAACCAATTTTGAGCCATTTTCAAAGTTTTTTAATGTTTTTGACTTTTTAAATTTTTTGAAATTTTTGAAATTTTTGATCGGTCAGAAGAATTTCAAAAGATCTAAGATATTCTAAAAATACATGCAAGGGTGATAGTGGGAAGGCAAAGCTGTCGAAAATCCATAATATATTCCCACAAGAAGAAAAACCAGTGAGAATAATTTATGTAAAATAAATTAATAAGTAATTATCATGACGAGGGATAAATAGATGAAAAAGAGAGGAAAACGTGAGAAAAGGAAACCCAAAAGGGGCATAAATTATTTAATTGTGAGGGAGAAGTAATAGCAGGGAAGGACGAAGTGCCCCAACATGTGGAAATTAGTAAAAATAATTATTTTAAAATAAAAATAATTATCACAGTGGATAGAAGAAGGTATAGAATGACCATGGCAGAGAAAACGTGCCCCAGGGGCACCGCGACGGGTTAATACATCCACCCGGGGTCAGTAAAACAATCACGACCAAACATTTATACTAGAACCTTTGAAAATTTTTATTGTGAGTGAAAGTGATAGCCCTAGAGTGAGATGGTTAGAATACCGAGGAGGATGACATGGATCGCATTTGAGAGTACATGTGGGACCTAGCAGATGGACCTTTCATGAGTGGCCTAATCACCCCTATTAATTACACATTTATTAGCTTTTTTAGGGTTTTTCTAGGGTAGGAAGGATGGAATTTGACATATGCACGTGGGTGTATACATCAGTTTAATGGGTATGCGCACATGCATGCGCATCTGTACTAGACAGGTATAGAGACATGTACATGTACCCATCAAAAGATAGATACACACATGCATACCCGTCTAAAAGGTGGATTCACACATGCATATCTATCGAAAAGGAGATTAGTGCCCTAAGGGTGCGCATACATCAAATGGAGGAAAAAAAGATACGCGCATGCGTGAGCATAACTTTAGGTACATAAGTGTCATACTGGGTGTGTAGGTGTCCTATGTGGCTTGTGGCCAAGAGGAAAATAGACTAGGGGCATGCATGCATTGGTAGGGATGCGTATGCACAAAAAGGGGCACGTAGGTGTCAAAAGAGGCATGAACAAATCCTGGCTAGCAAAATAGCCAAGTATAGAAAAATTTAGATCAGAAGAAAGGAATAATTAGTAAGATAGATGATTTACAAAATTATTTTTCCTTAGAAAAACATATAGAAATAGGTAAGTTCCTAACACTTGCATTGATTTTACAGTGTATGTTACTCATTCTTTAGACTCATGAGCGCTATGGTCGGTTAGCTGTGATAGAGGCACATTTTAATGACAATGTTAGAGTGAATCTGGAGAGCCTCTTATATGTGATGGGAATAACTCATGTGGTTGAGATGCCACATATTACATTAGACCACGGCCTTTTGATAGTCATATCAGAGCGATGACACAGTAAGATTCAGTGCTTTCACCTCTTGACCGGGGAGATTACCATTACCTTGGAGGATGTATGGCACATCATGTGGGTCCCGATTTAGGGACAACTTATCGAGACTATGATCCATTGGATTGACATTCAGTGATATATTGTAGAGTTGTTTGGCATGCCCATGATACCATGGCCCAGGATGTCTATCAGATTATCACGATGTATTGATGATCTAGAGTTAGACTGAGTAGTGTTCTATATGATGGCCTTTTTCAATGGAGTTTTTCTCCCTGACAAGACTGGTGCTTCATTTCCACTCAGACTCCTTGGAGTGATACGTGGCTTTGTGGAGGGAGAGACCTACTACTGGGGTCAGTGCATTTTAGCACACTTATACTGGGACCTTCATTTGATCACTTACTACCGTCAGAAGATGGTAGGGCCAGCTCATTTGCTAGAGATTTGGGCATGGGACCACATTACTATTGGTCACCCCTTAGGTGTTCTGAGAGTTCAGGCTCCCGATGAGCCTTCTATGATGGGTTGGGTCCTGGTAGGGGACAATGTGTGACCATTTATGGGAGTTACATACCACTACTAGTGTGAGTTGGATGAGCTACGATAGGCTTCCATTGTATGGAGGCCTTATAGACATTTCTAGTGGCCAGAGGATGGTTTAGAGCTCAGCACTGCTACCGTTGAGCATTTTATCTTAGGCATCTGTAGCTATATGCGGGAGTTATACAGAGTAGATTGGTGCTAGTACCTAGGATGTTCCTGGGCCAGACAGATGGTATGCTTACAGAGCCAGAGAGCATTTTGATATGGTTCCACAGATTTCCCGTCATAGAGCACTAGCCATTTTTCAATAGGTGGTACTTGTTATGTGGGTACCACTACGGTAGATTAGAGATCAAAGCACTACGCCAGAGTATGGGCCATGGTACCATGGCATTCTCCCATGTTGTTTGAGTATTCCCAGAGTGGCGTATGACATCACTATGAGACATCCTCCAGTGGGACCTCCTATCATTAGCGAGGGTGGAGCTGATAGTGATGATGACGATGATGAGGTTGGGCCCGATGCACACCAGTATGTTAGAGGAAGGGGACAGGGTCCCATAACACAACAGCCACAGGGACAGGGCCCTAGGCCCAGGCCAAGACATGTATACAGGACATTGGATATAAAGTTTCCCCCAGTGGGCATTCTAGCAGGGATATATACCCCTCTTCAGTAGGTAATTCCAAAAAAGGGCCCACCACTTGATATTCCAGAGAGTAGTAGCACTGACAGGAAGCAGGATGCTCTTAAGCAGCAGTTATAGGTGGCTATTGTAGTACAGTTACATGTGGCTAGTGAAAGAAATGTAGCTAGGGCACAGGTATAGTCCCTCACAGTAGAGAGAGATTAGGAACTCACCCATGTGTATATTTTGTCAGTGGAGAGGGATAAGGCTAGGGCACAGGCTACCCAGGGCAATGATAGTGCTTCATGGTAGAGTCAAATGTGAGAGATGGCCACACAGGGTGCTAAAATATTGAGCCTCCTACACTAGTCCTAGATTTAGGTGTGGATGGTTGTGGCCCAAAAGGACCATGCACACAAAGGGATCAAACACAAGCCTATGTGCAATTTATTACCGCAGACAGAGATCAAGAGGTTGTTGCCTTCAAATAGGCTCAAACCGATATTGGCAGGTTGATAGGCTAATGATAACCCTACACCATTCCCAGACTCAGGTGGGGATGTTTGTGGCCCAGAGGGACCATGCACAGGCACAGTCACAAGGCTATATTACACAGAGGGATCAAGCATGAGCCTAGGTGCAGGTTATTACTGCAAACATAGATTGAGAGGCTATTGCCTTGAGATAGGCTCAGGCTGATATTGGTAGGTTGACATGCCAGTGAGATTCCACTCTACAGGAAGCTCTCACTTCTAGAGATGTGGATTTGATATGAGATGTGATGAGATCTGGTGGTGAGGCCTTATACTATAGGAATACCTACTTTAGGGAAGTTTTGGCAGATTAGCGAGTAAGATCATTCCAGTAGTCAGATGCAAGTGTAACAAGCTCTAGGTCATGAAGATCAGGTCATTCAGTGAGATCAATTAGGCAGCCTACACTAGAGTAGCTGACTAGACAGGGGCCATCTAGACAGTTTGGTTGCACCCCTGGTGCAGGTCCATCACAACCACCATTATTCCATCGACTAGGTGCTAGAACTGGGAGCCTTGGCGAGGGTGAGAGCTATGGTTGAGCTCTATATTCATTTTTGTATAGATATCTTGTATACATGCTTGTTATGAAGGATGATTTTGATGTATAGCTATGTATTCCATTATTTTGATGACGCATCGTGATGAAGGCTTGATCCTTTTTGCTGCATGCCCATTTTTGATGGTATATTGTATCAATGATGTATTATTTTGAGTACTGACTTGGACAGGTATACATGTATATACGAACATTTTGATGTATTATACTATGATGGATTTATGATGTATGATTTTTCTTTCCTTTATGTATGTGGCATACCTTAGATTCAGAAATGTGTATATTTCATGCTTTCATATTGATGATATATCTGTAGATAACACCACATGTTTTGGATTCATGATTTGTTTCTATTTTTTTATTCTAGCACTTGGGATGATACTAGATGATATTGGTGTGGGGGGATAGATTTGTGATTATGCGCAACCCCTCTTGCCCCCATTGATGATATGATATGGGATGATTAGATTAGCATACATGCATGATGTAATACTTAGCATTTTTGTATATATATGATGTTGTGAATGATGTTAGAAATGTGATGAAATGATAGACGATAGATATGATAACAAACAACTATGCAAAACACACAAGCAAAAATTAACAAAACTAAACAAATATACACATATAAACAACACAAAAAACTACAACTAAACAAACACTTGCAAAAGTTAACAATAGATTAAGATGAGATCTAATCTAAGTAAGTAAAAATGAACTTCAAATAGATGCACATAACAAATAAAGAAGCCTACAATAATTGTTTACAAGCATGAGAGTTCCCAAATGTATGTAATGCAATACGTAATTTAAATCAAACAAGATTCAAAATCAGATAAGCAAATGATCCATTTAAATAACCAAAAATTCAATAGACTAAGTACATCAAAACTATATAAACCAACAACTAAAAGTAATTAAAACACTACTTTGTTTTTGCGGAACAACATTGACATATTTTCTAATGTTTTTGGGGTTTATCTAAAAATATAAGTTTTCGTAGCTACATTTTTCACTGTTGTCTAGGTTTCCCTAAGATAACATTTTGAGATGAATGTAGCTTTATCCTTGAAAAGGGAAATTTTCCAGATGTTTATATTTTTGTGTATCATTTTCTAATTTTTTTTGTATTTCCCAAGGTCATGTTCTAAAAGCAATGTACAAGAACAAAGAAGTGTGGATGCCCCCATCGTGATGTGGGAATATACAAAACATAGAATGCCATGTATTTATGTGAGAAAAATATGTCAACGATGCATGTATGCTCAACATTGGATGGGATTATATAAAGGTAATGTCCTCAATGTAGATATAAGAGAAAAAACACTAGATCATGGCAAGGCAAAGGCAGTCCTAATAGGGTTCCTAGACCTAGCAGAAGAAGTCATACCTAAAAAGTGGTAATGATTACCCGTCTTTCCGCAAGAGTAACTTGTGTCCGATGAATCTTCCTTGAGCACCAAAAACTATTTTTCACTCAAAGACCTACCCACTGTGCCATAATTATATGGTTTTCACATGAGGACGACCTACTTTTTCTTTACTATATTTCTCATTTTTCCATTTTTTTCTTGTTTTTTCTTTATTTTCCAATTTTTATTTCTTATTTGATATTCTCGTCATGCCTAAGCATAGAACCGCTTCAAGTGCATGGTGTTCATAGGTTTTGGAAGCTCTTCACTATCTGAATATGCAAGTTTATAGGTTCCTGATCCATATTTTACAATTACACCATAAGGAGCTAACCAGTTAGCCTCGTACTTTCCTTTCTTTTCTCTATCTTTGATGGTGTTCTTATGATTTTCTTTGAGAACTAGATCTCCTACATCAAATTCTTGATGAATGATGTGTTTGTTATATCCTCTGTAAACTTTGTTCTGATAGAATTTTAGGTGAAAGAGCACTCTGATACGCCTTTCATCTAATAGTTCTAACTTTGCTAGGTGAGCAACTCTGTAGTCTTCATCTTTATCAAGATAGTCTCTGAGAGATATTCTTAGGGAGGGAAGCTCCACTTCCAAAGGTATGATGGCTTCAGTTCCATAGACAAGTGAATATGGGGTCGGATCAGTAGGAGTGTGGATGGAGGTACAATAGGCCCAGAGGGCGGGATGTATCTTCAAATGCCAATTACAACCAGTTTTACTAACCATTTTCTCCATAATCCATACAAGGGTCTTATTGGTGGCTTCTTCTTGTCCATTACCTTGAGGTAATAAGGGGTAGACCACTTAAGTTGGATACGGAAGCGTTGATACAATGTTTTAACCGTTTTATTTTTAAGGGAGTTACCATTATCAGTGAAAATGGCCGAGGTGATCCCGTAACGGCATATGAGATAGTTCATGATGAATTTTGAAATCTATGCACTGGTGATATAGGTAAGAGGGATAGTCTCTACCCATTTGGTAAAGTATTTAGTGGTAGTGATGATGTGAGTATGAATGTATGATGAAGAAGGATGGAGCTTCCCTATGACATCTAGGCCCCATTTAGAGAATGGCCAAGGCATTGCAATAGGTTATAAGGCTTGTGTTGGCGCATGCATTAAATTACCATATTTTTGGCATAGTTCACACTTCTTTACGAAGTTGCAATAATCATATTCCATGGTAGGCCAATAATATCCTACTCTTAATAGCTTTTTAGCTAAGATCATGCCACTAGTGTGTGCTCCACAAATACGACTATGTACTTATTTAATTACGTGGATAGAATCAATAACATCCAAATAATGAAGAAGATTCCTGTTGTAGCCATGACAATAAAGGGTGCCTCCTAGGAGGGTATAACGGGATATGTGGTGAATAAGGTATTTCTTTTTAGAATGGGTGATGTCAGGGGGGAGAGTGCCATCTTGTAGGTATTTGAAGATAGGGTTGTACCAAGGGGATAAAGGACCAATAACTTCACATGCCAAACATGACTCCGAAATATCATATGCAAGTACCTGTAAATGTTCCATGAAGAAAGGCATCTTGCTTTCTTCAAGTGCTATGTGTAAGAGAGACCCAATAGTAGCCATAGCATCCACGAAACTATTATGCAACCTTAGTTTTTGTTCAAATATGACTTTTGTGAAATATTCTTTCAAAGTTTCAACCGTTTTCTTATACGGAATAAGCTTCTCATCTTTAACCTTGTACTCATCATTAACCTGTTTTATGATAAGTTGCGAGTCTCCAATGACTCATAGTTGTCTGATGTTCCATGTAATAGCTATCTTGAGGACATCGATGAGTTCTTTGTACTTTGTAATGTTATTTTTACATGGGAATCCCAACTGGAATGCTCGTGGTATGACATTGCCTATTGGAGTGATGAGCACCACTCCTACTCTAGATCCATGGAAGGTAAAAGATCCATCAAAATGAACCTACCATTCCATGGATTCCTCAATATACATCATAGATGCATTTGGTAAATCCAAGAAAAAAGGTTCCATTCCTAGGAGAGGAACTTCTGCCAATTGATCAGCCAGTACCTATCCTTTTAAAGACTTATGATTCACAAACTCGATATCAAATTCACTTAAGAGAATGATCTATTTAGCCATTCAGCCTATGAGGGTGGGTTTGGATAAAAGGTATTTGAGAGGGTTAACTTTGGATATGAGATTGGTTTTATTATTGAGGAGATAATGGTGAAGCTTTTGAAATGTGAAGACAACCGCTAAGCAGGCCTTTTCTATTTGGGGATAATTCAACTCGTATGCGATCAAGGTGCCACTAAAATAGTAAACTGCTCTCTCTTTATGGGCTAAGTCATATTGGGCAAGTAATGCACCAATGGTAAAGTGGGTAGTGGGAATGTATAAGAGGTGAGGTTCACTGGGGGTAGGTGGCATTAGTACAAGTGGGCTGGACAAGTTCTGTTTGAGTAGTGCAAAGGCTTTCTAACAATCAGGTCCCCAATTGAATGTGACATATTTCTTGAGAAAATGAGTAAAGGGGTGGCACTTATCTGCAAGTTGTGAAATAAAGTGACGGATTGCTTGAATCTGTCCTTGTAGACTCCTTAGCTGCTTAAGAGTGGTAGGGGTTGGAATTTCTATGATAGTCGTAACCTTTGCAGGGTCTACTTCAATCCCTCTTCATGAGACAATGAACCCTAAGATTTTTCCTGATAAAACACCAAAGACACATTTTATAGGGTTCAAAATAACCTTATAGTCTTAGAGAGGCTGAAAAATACCCCTCAATACGCTAGGATGTTCCTCTCTACTTTTGTATTTTGCTAGGATATCGTCAACATAGTCCTCCATGATGTCACTTATCATATCATGGAAAATAACTGTCATGGCCCACTGATAAGTAGCCCCAGCGTTCTTGAGCCTGAAGGGCATGAATTTGTATAAAAACATTCCCCAAGGAGTGATGAATGTTGTCTTATGCTGATCTTATTCTGTAATTCTTATTTGGTTATAACCCGAAAAACCATCCATCAAGGACAACATTTCATAACTAGTTGTTGAATTGACTATCATGTCAATGTTAGGTAGGGGAAAATCATCTTTTGGACATGATTTGTTGATGTCATGGAAATCCATGTAGATCCTTATGCCAATAGGTTTTTTCTATAATGGGACTATGTTAGAGATCCATTCTGAATAGTCAATAGGTTTAATGAAATCAACAACTAGCAGCTTTTCTAATTTTTCAACTAAGAGTGCCACCTTAGGATACATCTTTATCAACTTTTGTTTGATTGGTTTGGCATCTAGGTGCACAAGGAGGGGGTGTAAAACAAGCTTCGGGTGTTTCACTCAGAAATGTTTCGTTCCTTTTAGAAACAGATAAGGTTAGGGGCTAGGAGGAATACCTGTAGAATGTCGAGATGGTGTGCGCGTACCGTAGAGAAAGATCAGGCTGACTGCTAAGAACTCCTTTTTGTCTTGGAAGGACTACCTGCAAATAAGAACACAAGACCACAAGATTTTAATTAGACAATAAATGAGGGAACTGCCTTAGGCCCAGGAAATATAAAAATTCCTTTCGAAGGTGGTCAGTTCCCCTGCTAATATGAATTAACACAAAAGACTGTAAGATATCAATTAAGTTGTTTCGTTGAAATGGGTAGGGGAAAGGCTGGTTTTCTGGTTTTGATCAGAGGAACCGATGCCAGTTACTAATAACCGATACCGGTGGGTTCTAGGATCTTCTTGGTAGCTATGGTGTTTGTAAGGCTAGTTTATGGATGATATTAGGAAATGAGATGATGAGGGCTAAAGGAATGACAGTTAGATGCAATGGCACATTGGGTAGTGGATTCAGAAACGGATTTAGGAGGACTGAGATTCAAGAAGCATAAGAAATGTTATAACAGAGGACATGCAAGATGTGACTTACTGGTTTTGACCAAGATGCAAGCTGATCTCCTTTGCTGTAAACACTTCTGGTATTTCCACTCGTCTCTGCTCGGTCAAGTGAAGATCTGGACTCTGTTTCTCGCTTCCAATGCTCTCTATTGATCCAGAAATCCTTCGAATGATCCCAAAATGAAATTCTGATCCATTGTTTTGGTTTGGGGAGCCCATTTACAGGGAACCGATGGCAGTTGCATAACCGACGGCGGTCGAGTAGGAACCGGCATCGGTAAGGAAAAAGTAGGCTATTTTTAGTAAAATAGCCCACCTTCCCTACTTTTCTCCCGAGAGATCAATTGTAGGCTCGGTCAAGTGACTAGAAGGTTGGTTTTGGGTGCGAGAAAGGGGTCATTAGTTATGGGTGTAGGTGTGGACCAAGTTATGGGTCTTAATTAGGTTAGTTTTAGGGTTAGGGCTAGGTCATGATGAAGTGGCAAAGTGAGGTGGTAGGTAGGGTGATGTGGATTTATCAATTAGAAGGTAATTAATAAATAATTGTGTAAGGTTTAGGTGATGAGGTTATATTGCGAGATGAGATACGGGTCACAAGGGGTCATAAGACACAAATTTGGTGTCTACATTAGCCCCTTATTGTCGTGTAGCTTGTTTTGTAAAGCTGCGTGGACAATAATATGAAGTGATTTCTCCTGTTAAGGATATAGGTAATCCCCCTCAAATCTATCATAGATTGAGTGAATGGGAAATCAGGGATAGGGTTGATAAAGGGTGAATGTTGTAGAGAGGATGGTAAGGTGGTGGGGTAGGTCCAAGGAAGCAGACGCATGTTGAAATACAATAGTACGACTAGGGTACATGATTTGACGAGCAAACCAGCAATGTATAGGCAAAGGTCGATAGTTTATCCAAACAAGGGTGATATAATCCTGGTATCCAAGGCATAGGAAGTAGCTCCAGGGTATATAACAGGTAAGGTACAGGAACGTTTAGGCATGTTCGACAATACCAAATGATTTGTTTGGTTGAGATAAACGTCACGGTCTAGGTCTAGGTAAAGTTGGTCGACAGATCAAGTCAAGGACCCTAATCATGCTAAAACACGAATAGGTGAGCTCGATGGAACAAAAGGTATAGGATGGATGGATAAAATAAAACGTTGATTGTGGGTATGGTATTGAAGTGATACGGCCTTGGGTCGGGCCAAGTTGTTGGGTTGTGGCCTTGGGTCAGGCCATAAGGGTAGAGTGAGGCCTTGGGTCGGGCCAAATTGTTAGGGCGAGGCCTTGGGTGGGGCCGGATAGGTAGGTTGAGGCCTTGGGTCGGGCCAAATGGTTAGGGTGAGGCCTTGGGTCGGGCCAAATAGGTAGGTTGAGGCCTTGGGTCGGGCCAAATGGGTCGGGCCGGATAGGTAGGTTGAGGCCTTGGGTCGGGCCAAATGGGTAGGTTGAGGCCTTGGGTCAGGCCAAATGGGTAGGTTGAGGCCTTGGGTTGGGCTGAATAGGTAGGTTGAGGCCTTGGGTCAGGCCAAATGGGTAGGTTGAGGCCTTGGGTCGGGCCAAATGGGTAGGTTGAGGCCTTGGGTCGGGCCAAATAGGTAGGTTGAGGCCTTGGGTCGGGCCAAATGGGTAGGTTGAGGCCTTGGGTCGGGCCGAATAGGTAGGTTGAGGCCTTGGGTCGGGCCAAATAGGTAGGTTGAGGCCTTGGGTCGGGTCAAATAGGTAGGTTGAGGCCTTGGGTCGGGCCAAATGGGTAAACAAATGGTGTTCAGCAAAGGTGGATATAGGCGATATGTGGTTAAAAAAGAGCAAATGGTAAATAGGGGCAAAAAATATTGGGGGAAAGTTGGCAGAAAAACCGATGTCGATTCTACATGACCGATATCGGTCAAGGGACCGATACTGGTTCATTAGGGTAAAATGAAACCGATATCGGTTATGGGCGAAAAACCTATAAAAAGAAAAATACGGCTTGTCATTGTCACTTTGTTATTTTGAAAACCAAATTGACTTGTCTGACATGGAGAGTTGAGATTGGAGGTTTATTGAGTGAGGTGGAGCTATTTTGGTGGAGGAGTGAGTTGTTTGCGGGCCCGAGTGAGGAGGAGGCAGCAGTTGATTGGTCGGGGACCCAGCAGATCAGAATTGGAGCTATGGCACAGGCAGGAGGAGCAGGAGGGGCTGGACCAGCTGGACCACCACCACCTATCCCACCACGACGACGTGTCGAAGTATGGGTAAGTTCGAAACTCCTCATTTTGTGCATTTTATTGCATTATGTTGGTTTTGGGATTTGGGTAGGAATATAATGTTTTGTAGAAAATAATGAATAAATGGAAATGATTTGAAAAAGGGAGAGGGTAGATAGGTGAAATAGGCCAAGGCGGCAGGGTGGGTAGGTTTTTAGGGTGTTTGGGTGGGTAGAGAGGTAGAAATAGGGAAAAAGAAGAAAGGGGTAGCTACGTCGGGTCCGGCGCGGAAAATTTCCAGTGACCGATGCCGGTCACTAAGCGACCGGCATCGGTCGTGAATTTTTAGGGCAGGGTGGGTCTGTGGGTTACCAAGGCCGGTTGATCGTTGACCGACGTCGGTGGGAGAGGGACCGGGGTCGATTATGGCTGAGTGTGGGTTGGGTTGGGTTTTGGGTGTGGGGTGGGTTTGGTTTATAGGTGGAGTGGGTTTGGGTTTTGGGTGGGGTGAGTTGAGTTGGGTTGGGTTTTGGGTGAGTGTGGGTTGGGTTTGGGGTGGGTTTGGTTTTTGGGTGGGGTGGGTTTGGGTTGGGGGTGGGGTGGGTTGGGTTGGGTTTGTTTTGTTTTGGGGTTAGGTGGTAGAGAGTCGGGGTGTGGTCGGGGGGATAAAAGGGGGTTTAGAGGGTAAAGTAGATGTTGTGATAAAAAGTAGGTCTAAGGATGTGGGTTGGTTTTGCAGGCACGTCAGCAGTTGATGATGCGGGATAGGATGCCCCCGCTGTTGGTGCGGATGCGGCCACACATATCTGCGGCTCATTGGGTGATCACGTGCGAGGTGGGACTCGGTGGAGTCCAGAGGTATAGAGCAATAGAGAGAGATCACAGCCTGATGGTCGCCCTCATCGAGAGATGGGATCCAGCGACCAATGTGTTCCATCTCCCGACTGGGGAGATGACTATTACGTTGGAGGATGTGTATCGCATCCTTCGACTACCTATCGAGGGAGAGGCAGTCTTCCAGGTAGATTCCGAGACTGCCATGGACAGCATATTACAGGTTTTTGGAGATGCAGCCGCGCTACTTACCTATCACAGTGCGAGCATTGGGTATGGTGACATGTATCGTGCGCATCGACACGAGACACAGCTGGCTGTGTTGATGATGATTGGGATCACCTGCTTCACCCTCCCGGACTCAGAGGGAGGCCGCTTTCCATGGGCATTGATGGGGGTGCTTCATGAGATGGTGGAGGAGCACACCTGTTATGCTTGGGCACCAGTATATCTGGTGCAGTTATACAGAGAGCTCTGGGGTTATCGCCGGATGAGGCGATTCGGTATCTGTTCGACATTTTTGCTGCATTGTTGGGCATATGAGCACATCATATGCATCAGGCCAGTAGGGTTACCCCAGCAGCCAGGGCCACAGGTTATATACAGATATGGCTTTCAGAGATGGTTGGGAGTCGTGGGGCAGCCACGAGCAGTGCTTACGGGGAGAGGCGTTGCCCACTACAGGCATTTGTTAGAGGGCCTGACAGCAGTAGATATCGTATGGAGACCTTACAGAGGTCATCACCCGCACAGAGGAGGCCGAGTACAGTTACGCTGGATCCAGTACACGTTCTGGATAGCAGGACGGAGGCCAGGAGAGTACGAGAGGATACCCCTAGAGAGGGTACGCAGGCAGATGGGGCTGCGACAGGACGAGCCACCTCCCTTCCCTCAGTACAGGAGGGATGATGTAGAGGCCCCACTACCTGCACCACAGCTCTTGGATCCAGATTGGGTTGCTGAGAGGCCAGCAGATGACACAGTAGATGATGCTGGGTGTACAGGAGCATACAGGGTGTGGTGGGCTGGTCAGAGAGCGGCGAGGGTAGCACAGCCTGCACAGCCAGACTTGGCAGCTGTGACGGCAGAGAGAGATCAGCTCAGGGGTCAGGTGCAGCTATTACAGGGACAGTTGGCTACTGCACAGGCACAGATAGGTGTCCTACAGGGGCAGCTAGCCCAGGCGCAGGTACAGGTATAGGCACAGGCACCACCACCAGCAGCGGCGCAGCCACAGGTGCAGGTACAGGTACAGGCAGCAGTACCAGCAGCAGCACAGGTACCGGCACCATCACCAGCAGCAGCACAGCCACAGCCCCAGGCACAGGTACAGATACTACCGCCAGCAGCGGCATAGCCACAGGCACCACCAGCACAGGCACAGGGGGTACTAGTATTAGGTGCCAGGGGACCAGCCCCAGCTCCTTCAGTGGCTCGAGGGCGCTATATGGAGGTTAGAGCAGAGGCCCGATACTATCAGGATATTCTTGATAGTACCGGAGTTGAGTATCAGCCTTATGTAGCTCATAGAGCAGAGACCTCTCACAGCCAGAGATCTCAG
Source organism: Taxus chinensis (assembly GCA_019776745.2). Lineage (NCBI taxonomy): Eukaryota > Viridiplantae > Streptophyta > Pinopsida > Cupressales > Taxaceae > Taxus > Taxus chinensis. Next base: position 37,651,378 of record CM034148.1, on the reverse strand, counting down.
GGAGGTGCAGCCACAGCCGGCGTGTCCGTTACAGGCAGGAGGTGAGAGGCGCCACAGGGACCAGCAGGGAGAGGTGCTGAGGGCGGTGGGGAGAGCTGAGGGATCCCTGTATTGTTTTTGTATATAGGCATGGGCACCGGTCTGCGAACCGGTTGTGTTGATAGAGGCCTGCGTGCCTACATTTATTCATGTATGGATTCATTTATTCATTATATACCGGCCTGCGAGTCGAGTATGGGTTGTATATTTGATACCGGTCTGCGAGCCGAGTATTTTTTTGATATGAGGGACCGGCCTGCGAGCCGAGTCGAGATTTTGGATAGTTATTGCGGCCTGCGTGCCGGCTTAGTTGTATGATGAGATCACAGAGGCCCCGATGCAGGGCACATTGTATATTTGAAAATTTGTATATATATATAGAGATGATGTTTTGATCCACATGCAGTGTTCAAAAATGTGTTTAAGTATTTTGTCGATGGTTTGTGATATAGAATGTAGGATGAGTTTAGTTGACATGTTGATATATGGATGATGTTGATGTTTTTGTTTTTGCACGTATATAAGGATGACATGTTATATGATGAAATGTTGCATGTTGTGGGCTGGTTTTGTGACATTGTGATATATGTATCTGATGAGTTGGATCCAAATGTTGTATAGAGAGATAGTTTTTTTTTTTTTTTTTTGTTGTGGTATCCTTAGTTGATGACTTGTTTGTTTTTGTAAAATAGATGATGTTAACGAATTTGTAATGATATGTGTGGTGGATAGACAAATATGGATAATGGTGTTGTGATGCAGGAAAAGAGGCGGGGCGCGACAAAAATTTGGTAAAAAAATGAAGAAAAGACCATGTTTCAAAAGGCCAGGTGTGTAACCGATATCGGTTAGGTAACCGACGGTGGTAGGTAGTAGACCGATATCGGTTATATAACCGATACCGGTTATTTAGGTATGAGCTTTTCTAAAAATAAAAAAGCTAGGGTGGCAACTTAAGTTCTAATTTTGAGAGCCATGCAAGAAGTTAAATACGTGAACGCGACGCTTTTTGACGACTGAGACAGGTAATTGCATGAGAAATTTGAGTGATTAGGAGTAAAGAGACAGGGAAAGTGATTGTGATCTGAGATTCAGAAGACAGAAAGGCAGGTTTGAAAAAGGTGGTGATAATGGCAGGACGAGGAGAAACATCCAGCAGGCAGGGACAAGAGGGAAGACAAGGGCCACCTCAAGCTACTGCAACCCAAGAGGTAAACGTTTTGGTTATGATTTGACTTTTGCATGTGTTATGAATAAGAGATTAAGTGGGTAGATATGAAAAAGAAAACATGATAGCAAGGGTTATAAGTGTTACGGGGTAGGTAATCAGGGGTTTCAAGTATGTTTGTAGGTATAGAAAGGAATAGACGCTCAAATTATTGTTGTAGGTGGTTGTTTAGGCAAGGTGTATGAAACTAACAGGGACCGATATCGGTTAGGGATAACCGGTATCGGTTACTCAACCGGTATCGGTTAGCTGTAAACGATACCGGTTGATGTAGGAATTTCCAGAATGTGAGAAAAAACCCTGATGGATTGAATGGTTGTTTGTTGTTTTGATGTATGCAGGCTCAGGCAGGGTTGAGGATGAATGATAGTGTGCCAGCGCTGTTGTCACGAATCCGAGCGGATGTAACGCCAGCTGAATGGACATTGATAAATCGTTTGGGGTTAAGTGGAATCCGCTATTATTCACGAATCGCACGTAACCATGCTATGTTACAGGCGTTGATTGAGAGATGGAATCCTGAGAAAAATACCTTCTATCTGCCAACAGGGGAGATGACAGTAACATTGGAAGATGTGTTCCATATTTTGAGACTCCCTATTACAGGAGAACCAGTATATCAGGCACTACCTAGCGCGGCACAGGGAGCGATAACAGCAGTATTTGGTCCATACGCACGAGATTTGACACAGCGAGGTTTATCATTTACGTATGGGGTAATGTATGCAGCACACCCTGAGGAGACAAGGTTAGCAGTGATATTAGTGATAGCGGTAGGGTATTATGCATTACCGAGGGCAGAAGGGGGAAGGTTTCCAAAGGAATTGATGTGTGTTATCTGGGAGATGATAGAAAGGAATGTGACTTTTGCATGGGCACCTGCATATTTGGCGGAGCTATACAGGGGTTTATGGGCTTGTAGGTGAAATCACAGAATGACACTGGATTGTTCATACTTATTACACTGTTGGGCCTATGAGCACATTGTTTGTGTGCGACCAATAGGCCGATCCATCTAGGCAGGAGAGACCGGAGTACAGAGGTTGGGATTCAAACAGAACAAGAGGCAAGATCTCAGGCTGTGACGGGTGACATTGAGTATTACAGGCAGGTATGGGAGAGGGTGACGGTTGCGGATATCTGTTGGAGGCCTTACGGGAACTATATGGTAACCGAGAACATAGCTGAGGAGTTGAGAGGTGTAGAGCGATTGAGGTGGATCGCGAGGCACAGGCCAGGTGAATATGAGAGGATTCCTATAGATTGCGTGCAGCGACAATTTGGATTTGTGTAGGATATACCGCAGGCTTATAGACCCTATATGAGGATTGACGCCGAGGCAGCATTCTCACCTCCCCGGCCAACACCTCCAGAAGGGCCTGAGGAGATAGCAGCCGATCGCAATGTAATGGATGCCGGAATGACAGAGGCCTATAGGTTATGGTGGGTAGCAGAGCTGCAAGGTGTACGCGATCACCCTGACATAGCTGTGATTACAGCAGAGAGGGATTGTCTGCAGCGTTTGGTTCAGCAGCTCCAAATGCAGGTGAATGAGACAAGAGGATTGTTAGTGGTTGCGGAGTCACGGGCGAAGAGACTAGAGGCTGGAGTCCTCCATGCGAGAGGGCGTATTCATATGTTACAGGAGAGATTGGTAGATCAGTGGGCGGTACCAATAGTTGTGGTACCATTGAGGACAGAGAGGCCTGGCGAGAGGGGTCGACGATCACGATCATCACCTAGTTCCGGATGAGGCGTGAGGGTCTAAATAAATGTTAGCAAGGTATAAGAATAAATAAGCGTACCGACGTGCGTGTCGATGATAGAGAAGATGTAGTTGTTTAACATCTAAATAAAATGAGAGATGTATGTTGATTTGAGTTATAATAATAAGAATGTTTTCGTTTTGACTTTCGGTGTTTTGAAAAAGGATAAAGAGGAATGTGATTAAATAGAAATACACAAAAATATTTATATTTACCACACATGATAGGTTATGGTAGGGGATGGTCGAGCTAACCTTGGGAGACCCCATGTCTCCGAAGTGCTGCCTACATAGCCCATTGCACAAAGCAAGGAGGGGCCTCAGACCGATGTAGTTCTCCCTTAGGACCAGGGAGAGGTGAATTTAGGCAATTTGGTTGTGGTTAGGCAATTTGTCGTTTGGTAAAAATTTGATGTTGGTAGGGTAATGTTGTTGGTGTTGGTAGGATAATGTTGTTGGTGTTGGTAGGATAATGTTGTTGGTGTAGGTATAGGTGAAGCAAAAGTTAGCATACCCAAGTAGTAGGGAATCGTGTCCTGATTAAGATCAACACACAATCCTAGATGCGAGGCAAAGCGGAAAGAGTGCTCCGTAGGTGAAAAGAGCTAAACAAACCACACAACGTAGAACGAGCTTGAAGCCCTAGGTATCGTGCATAGACAAGAAGTCAATAGGTGAAAAGAGTTGTATGATCATAATATATCAGGTGTACGTTACGTCCCTTGAGTTGAAACAAATGGTGAGGTGAGGTGGATGATATAGCTGAGGTATAGAGAACTTGGTACAAAGTGAGTGTTCTGACGAAAGAGAACGTACCCTAAATAGACAAGTCCATGACCCAAAAGGTTCTTTTGAATGAGGCTTTTATTTGACTGAATATAGACTGATCGATGCGGGAAGTCTACAAGGGATATTGATTGTACTATTCTTGAGGTCTTCAGGAAGCTGATCAATGCGAGAAGCTTCTGATAAAGGCTGACTGTGTATAGCTGTCCTTCGAGGGAGCAGTCTATTTATAGTAGCAGATATGATTTTAGTGCATAGATGTCCTTCGGGGGAGCAGTCTATATAGAATAGCAGCAATAATTTGGCATATAGTTGTCCTTCGAGGGAACAGTCTATATATAATTTAGATAGCTAGATGTTCTTTTGGCGTGAAGCATCTAGTTTGGTAGGAAGTTTGACTCAAGAAAATCCCATAAGAATACGGCTTATTTTAATACTTTGAAGTCATGGACTAGACTAAAAAGGGGAAGGCATCATCAAGGGGAGGTGAGGAGTGATTTTGATTTTATTTTGAGATATAGAAAACAAAGTGTATGTAGCAGTAAATGAGCTCAAGGGACGAGCAGTAGGTAGATAAGAAGTGATATAACACTAGATTCAACAGTAGAATGGTCGAAGATGCAAGACATTAAGGGGTTCAGGCTCAGGTTTACCGCTAAGCGAAGCTAAACGATAAGTGCCTGATCTATAGGTGTGAGTGATTATATAAGGCCCAATCCAATTGGGAGCAAATTTTCCATGTTTGCTCTTTTCTAGTTTGGTGACATGTTGATTCTCTTTGAGGACAAGATCACCAACCTTAAAGATACGCTCATGAAGTCGCTTATCATAAGCACGCTTGATGCGTTTTTGATAGATTTGGAGGTGATCAAGAGCTGTAAGACGACGTTCGTCAAGAAGCTCCAATTGGGCTAACTGTTCTTGGCGGAAATCATTGTTGGTGAGAATATCCTGAAGGGATATTATGAGGGAGGGTATTTGTATTTCGAGAGGCAAGACGGCCTCGGTACCATATACCAAAGAAAAAGGTGTAGCGTTAGTAGAGGTACGAATGCTAGTACGATAAGCCCAAAGGGCATAGGGAATGTGATCGTGCCAATTTCTTCTGGATTCATTGACAACTTTCATGAGGATTTTGGTTAGGGTTTTATTAGAAGATTCAGCCTGACCATTAGCCTGCGGATAGTAAGGCGATGAGAAAATAAGTTTGATACCAAAGTTGTCACAAAGGTCTTGTAGCAACTTGTTTTTAAAAGATTTACCATTATCTATTATTAGGCGATGAGGAATACCAAAACGACAGATAATGTGATGGTTAATGAATTGGACAATTTTTTCTTTTTTGATTGAAATGAGTGGAATGGCCTCCACCCATTTTGTGTAATATTCGGTTGCTGTGATTATCCAACGGTGACGTTGCGAAGAGGTCGGGTGAATCTCTCCAATAAGGTCTAAACCCCATTGTGAGAAAGGCCAAAGATCTCGTGCGACCTGCAGCGGATGGCTAGGAGTATGTTGAAGGTTGGCATGTTGTTGACACATAACACAACGCTTAACATATTCGTAGCAGTCGTTATTGAGAGTAGGCCAATAATAACCTAGGCGAAGGATTCGTTTAGCCACGACAAGGCCACTAAAATGTCCACCACAAATCCCATCATGGACTTGTTGGATGGTATAGGTGACGTCCGCGCCGGTTAGACAACGAAGGAGGATGCCATCAAAGCCACGTTTATAGAGGATTCCCCCCATGACAACATAACAAGAAACACTTTTAAGAAAAGCACGTTTGCTGTTACTAGTAAGGTCAGGTGGGAGAACAGAGATTGTAAGGTAGTCGTGAAATTGGTGGTACCAGGTATCCTGCGAACTAGTAGACACAGTATTTATCATACAAACTACCAGGGTTGAATAGGATGGGGCAAAAAATTGTTGGACCACGACGAATAATTCCGAGTCAGTTGGCGCGGCGGGAATTTGCGAGGCTAAGCAAGCCATAGTATCCGCAAATTTGTTAGTGGAGAGGGGAATGGTTTGGATAGAATAGTGAGTAAATAAGGCTAGAAGTGAATCCATGTAGTGTTTGTACTTTTGAAGTTCCTCATTTTTGCATTGGTAGACGCCCATAACTTGATTGACTACCAATTGAGAGTCGCCAAAAATATTGATAGATTTGATACCTAAGTGTAACGCAACTTGGAGACCCAGAACAAGGGCCTCGTATTCCGCTGTATTATTAGTGCAGGGGAAATCAAGCCGGAATGAAAGAGGCATAGGTTCAGCATTAAGAGGGATGAGAACAACGCCGGCTCCTCCGCCGCGCTGGCATTTAGATCCATCGAAGAAGAGGGTCATTTGATACGACTCTTCCCCGAGTGAAAGAGTGGCGATGAGTTCGTCGGGGAATGTAAAATTGGTAAATTGTTCCCCAGGTAAAGGGGCCTCCGCAAGTTGGTCTGCAAGAGTTTGTCCTTTGATTGACTTCTGTTGTATAAACTCAAGGTCGAGGTCAGCGAGGAGCATGAGCCATCGAGCGATGCGTTGATTTAGATGTGGTTTGGCGTACATATAATGAATGGGGTCCATGTTGGTGATGACAAAAGTTTTGTGATTCAGGAGGTAATGTCGGAGTTTGGTAGCTACGAATGATAGGGCTAGGCACAATTTTTCTACATGTGTATACCTAGTCTCGTAATCCACGAGGGTACGACTTATATAATAAACGGCCTGTTCTCGACGTGCCGAGTCCCGATGTGCGAGCATAGCTCCTATAGCATGGTCAGTGGCGGAAAGATAAAGGTAGAAAGGGTGGTCGTCCTGGGGTGGGATAAGCACGGGTGGCTGCAAGAGATAAGTTTTGAGAGCTTCGAAGGCTTGGTGACACTCCTCACTCCATTGAAAGGCAACGTCCTTTTTAAGAAGGTGATGAAAAGGGTGACATCGATCCGAGAGTTGGGAGATGAAACGCCGGATGGATTGAAGTTTACCCTGCAAACTACGTAATTGTTTGAGGTTTTTGGGTGGAGGAATTTCTAGGATAGCTTTTACTTTAGATGGATTGACCTCAATGCCACGCAAAGAGACGATAAAACCAAGAAGTTTCCCCGAAAGGACACCAAAGACACATTTCTTTGGTTGAAGACGAATAGAATATTGCAACAGGTGATCGAAAATAATGGTTAAAACATCGAGATGTTCACTGCGATGTTTAGACTTGCCAAGAAGATCGTCGACGTAATCTTCAAGGATAGTGTGCATAATGTCATGAAAAATGTAGGTCATAGCCCGCTGATAGGTAGCACCAGCATTCTTAAGGCCAAACGGCATGACACGATAACAGAAGGTTCCCCAAGGAGTTATGAAAGCGGTCTTATGTTGATCGGCGGGTGCGACCAAAATTTGATTGTATCCTGAAAAGCCATCCATGAGAGAAAGCATTTCATGGCCCGCAGTGAGATCAACAAGTTGATCAATACTTGGGAGGGGAAAGTCATCCTTAGGGCAAGCGAGGTTAAGATCCCGGAAATCCGTGCATATCCGAAGTCCCCCCGTCGCTTTAGTGACAGGTACGATGTTAGAAATCCATTGAGGATAGTCAATAGGCAAGATGAAGGAAACAAAAAGAAGTCGTTGAAGCTCTTCTTTGACCAAGAGGGCAATGCGTGGATGCATTTTTCTCAGTTTTTGTTTGACTGGTTTGGAATCAGGATTTAGGGTGATGTTATGGACGGCAATGGTAGGATCAATTCCTGGCATGTCCGCGTAGGACCAAGCGAAAGCTTGGTTGCGGGTACGGAGGAAGGTAGTAAAGGCAGCTTGTTCTGATGTGTTAAGGGATTGTCCGATCTTCACTATGTGAGGATCCTCCTCCGTGTGGATGTTGATTTCTATAGTAGATTCGTTCAGCATGGTTTGGGTTTCAGATGGTAAGGCTCGTTGAATATAAGAATCATCCGCGCCAAGGTAAGTGAGGATGGAGTCATCATCCTGACACTCAACAACATTAATCAAAGGTGAATCCTCTTCGATCATGTCTGGATACAGAAGGGGCAAAGAAGATGGGTCCTCATTATCGCGTTGATAAGTGAGAGGACCTATGAAGATAGCATTTATGAAAAAAAAAAAAAAGTTAGGAGGGATAGATTCAGGGTCTATAGATTCTGTGGGTGATGATGGCAAAGTGGGTGATGATGGTTTGGTAGGGGTGACGTCGTCTTCTTCCAGAATACAGCTGACACGAGGTGTCTCCTGTGTAGGTGTTTCAGGAAAACCGAGACCACTGCGATCATTATGTTTGTGTGTGGTGATGGGGATGAGCGTATGTCGGCCTTGTTCATAAAGACCAAAACTAAAGCCTTTCCAAGCACAGCGAGTCAAGAAACTGAGGGCGAAGCGACGATTTGTCAGGTATTGGAAATCGGATTGGAAGGGAACCACACCAAGAGGAGGTTCAGGGGTAATGGAAGATGCGTCAACACCCCCATATGTTAGGTTGGTGCGGCAATGGGGTGGTCCGTAAGAGATTACTTCCCCCACGCGACGGTCGTAGGTGGGATGTGCATGTAATTGTCCGTACTCCTGCGGGGTAGGGAAAGAACTAACGTTATATAGGCGGTACTCCCCCAGCGTAAGGCGTTGAAAAACATCTACTAAGGGGTCGGAGGTTGGGATGTTAGCTGCGGGAAGGGAAGTGGTTTTTGCGACGGTGGTTTCATCAGTTGAAGGCATAGATGCAGTTGAGGTGGATGGTTGAGGTACATTTGAAGAGGATGGTTGGGTTGAATGTATGGGTGTCTTGATTGGTATAAGCACATCGTTAGGGCGGTATAACATATTGCAGGTTTTAAAGGGGGGGAGGATCAGCTTTTACGGTGTAGGACTTCCCCTCGTACTCAAATTTTATGCATCTATGTAATGTTGAGGGAACGCATCCCATGGCCCGGATCCAAGGACGACCCAGCAATATATTATATTGGAACTCTCCCTCAAGGACATAGAAGAGTTCGGGTAAAGTACGTGGTCCTACCCGAATGTTGAGGATCACGGTGCCTAAGGTAGAGGTAATAGCGTCATTGAATGACCGCAACATGATGGGGTTGGCACACATGTAGCTAGAAGGGATATTCATTTGTTGAAAAGCTTTTGAAGAGATGATGTTTAGGCTGGCGCCCCCGTCAATCATGACACGACATACCCGGATATCCCGGACGTAAGCTGAGATGAAAAGGGCCGGGTCAGGATCTTCGGTACCAAAGTCGATAATTTCATCTTCGGAGAAACTGACAGCAGCGGCTTGCTGTACAGAACCCGAAGTGGTTGGGGCAGTGGGTTGTTTGGTGAGAGAAGCAATGTGATTGGGTGTTAGAATGGAGGCAATAGGTAGGGTTTCATTAGGTAAAACCTCTATCCCTTGAAGGATCTCAACGAGAGCTTGTCGATGAGATTCAGAAGTCTGAATGAGATCATACAGTGTCATTTTTACGGGTGATTGGTGAAGCTGTTTGATCATGGCTCGATGGGCAGCTCCATTAGAGACGGGGTAAGCGGGTCCACGAATAACTACTTTAGGTGGTGGTGCAATCGGGATGTTTGACGGAGAAAGAGATGCTGCAGGTGTGTTTTCTTTTTCTTTCCCATTGTTTTTCTGCCCTCGAGTAGCGACACTAATCATATTAATCTCGTAGACCTGAAATGAGGAAGATGGTTGGGATAAATCATGGTTTTCAAGAGGTGGGGTTGTAATAATGATAGATCTTGGTGAGGCGGGGACAGATGGTAGAGGAGAGGGAATTGAAGCTAAAGGTCTCTCCCTTCGTAAGTTGTCTTTCTTAACCTTTCTATCTGGGAGAGGTGACTGACGAAGGATGGTTTTTAAAGCTTTGCATCCCTCCACATCATGTCCTGGTGTGCGGTGATAGGCGCAGATTTTAGACTCATCATAACTTATCGGTCGAGGTTTAGACGGGTCATAAGGTCTAAGTGGGGGTAGGGAAATGGTCGCATTCTCCACCAACATAGCAAGAATTTTGGCGTAAGATCCTTTGAGTGGGTCAAAATCGGAGGAGGATGAGGGTATTGGTTGTGCAGGTTTTGGTAATGTTTGGGTGTGGTTGGTTCGTATAGGTTTTGGTAATGTTTGGGCGTGGTTGGTTCGTACGGGTGGTGGTTTAGCCGAGGGGTGTTGACACGTGGTTTTCACTAAACGTGGTTTCTTTGGCGTAGAAGCTATGTTGGATGATGAGGCCGCAGATGATGTGGTATCAGAAAACAACCACGGGGAAATAGGAGTGACCGAAAACAAATCTTTTGATGATGGAATTTGTTTAGGGTTGATAGGTGGACAGGATACGCGGAGTGACGGTGTTGCTATACCCTGGGATCTCTGTATAGGTGCAGAAGGTGTAAGTCGTTTTGAAGAAAACGCAAGAGGTATGATATATTGATGTAAGGTGGAGGGATGAGGTCCCAATATGGAAGGTGGGTGTGACGATGAGGGTTTTGATTGTGAGAGAGGCACAAATTGAGTTTGTCTCCTAGGTGGCGGGGCGGATTTATTTTTGGATAAATCAAGCCGCTTAGGTGGGTGTGTTAGACTGGGTATGGGCAAGGTCCCAAGCATAGGGGAAGATTTGGCTAAGTTAATAGAAGTGGACAGGGCATTTGGTAGAGGTGAGGGGGGTGAAGGTGAGAACATGGGCATTTTAAGCTTCTGTAAACACTTCGGGTATATGGTGGAGGCCTCAGAATCGGTCATTTGCATTTGAGTAGAATATGGCGTACTCAAACGTTCCCATAGGATTCATCTATCTTCTGGAGAATGACAGTCTTCAGGTTTGAATTGTAAATTTGGTACGGAAGAGAGGTAGGTTGTGATTCCAGTCCACTGTGGGCGTGATACAGGGGGTAGATGAGGTACTGTATCAATAGATATTAAAAGGTCGACCGGTTGTTGAAAAGATTTAGGCGATGAAGGACTAATAGGCAGGAGGGCATGTTTGAGAGGGTCTGTCATGGTTAAAGAATTTGGTGATGTCGGTGCAAGAGATTTCTCGTCTAAGGATGTCAAAAGGAGTGGCGTACCCTCCTCTTGTGCAGCAAGAGCGGTAGAGGGAGACGTCTGGGAAATAGATAAATTAGATAACATTCGTTCGCAGTCTTGTAGGGATGTGGTATAAGAAGACTCATTGATGGGAAGAGAAGTCTGGGCAGTTAACTCCTTTATAGGTAAAGGAATGATTTCGCTTTGGCTTGATGGTGGTAAAGGAGGTTCGGGCTCCCGTGTTAGTGAAGAGGCTTGATTCAAAATTTTCTCGATAGAGGCTTTTGGCTGGGTATCAAAGACTGCATGGATCTCATGAACACTCTCCTCGGCTAAGATATCCTGGTTTGTGTTACTGTTGGGAGAGTGATTCGGGAATGGCTTGTTGAAGATTTTCAAATTTCGGTTGGCAGGGGCGTTAGGATTATCGAGGGCTATATCCCCCGCATCAACCATTTCCTGCACTATGTTTTTCAACATCTTGCAGTTTTCATGACTGTGTCCCTTCACACGGTGGAAGTTACAGAAGTCATTTTCTTTGTACCAGGAAGGTATGGCGCGAGTGGAATCAAATCCGGAATGAGGTTTAACAGGAGGTAAGGTAATGGCTCCTGCTTTGAGTAGTTTTTCCAATATCACACCATATGTCTCCCCCAAGGGAGTGTAGTTGATGGGTTCCGCTTTATACTTATAAGTGGTTTTTGGCGGGGTATTGGACGGTGGTTGGGATTTGACCGTCACCGCGTGGACAGTTCCTTTTGATTTAGAAGAAGTGGACGCGTGAGGAGTGGTGGTATTTGGTTTATTGGTGGAATCTGTAGTTCGGAAAGTGGAGTTTTTGTTGCGCAACCGCAATTTCTCTTCCTCTAAGGCTCGAATTTCTAATTTTCGAGCCATAGTAAAGGCCTCGTCGAATGTACGGAAAGTTTGAATTTGGAGGGTAGGGGAGATGTGCTTAGCGCAGGACCGCATAAATAGTTCGATAAGTTCGGTTTGAGGCAAGGCATACGTAAGTTGGTTGATAAGGCCCTGCCATCGTCCAACGAAATCTGCGATAGATTCGTCTTCAAATTGTCGGATGGCATAGAGGTCGGTAATAGATACTTTCTTGGCAATGTTAATGGAGAAATGATCCAAGAAAGATTGGGCTAGTTGGTTTAAAAGAGAAGATTGAGTGCTGGGTTAAAGCACTGTACCACTCCAAGGCAGGTCCTGATAAGGACATGGGAAAGGTGCGGAGTAACAAGGCATCATCATGGGCAATCAAATAACAAGCATGTCTAAATGATCGCAAGTGTTGTTGAGGATCCTCTTTACTATTAAAACGAGTAAATTTTGGCAACTCCCATTGAGGAGGATATGAATGAAGGGGGACAGAAGGGTGAATGGGCTCCCGACAAACTTGCTCATATGTCAAGGCGCTACGACTTCCTGAAACAGAAGCCTCCAGGTTTTGCATTTTGTCCATCATTTGTTTAATTAGATCAGTAGTTGGATGAGATGATGGTGTGGTTGTGGTAAACGGAGGCAAATTGGACCAAGGACCACCGCTAGACACTGGTGGGGTTAAGTGTTGATAAGGTGTGGAGGATGAATATGTTGAGGCGACCGAATAGGGATGTCCCATATAGGATGTTGAGGTCACTGGATACGTGTATGGGAATGAAAAGGTAGGCGGAGCTTGAGAAGGAAAGCTCGTGTGGATAGGTGGCAGAGAGCAAGTCATGAATGGAGCAGTCTGCAAGAGAGATGAGGTAGGGGCGGTCGGTGGTAATGATATGTGGGGTCCAAGATTAACAAAAGGAAAGCTAATCGGGGTCGTATGAACCTCTGAAGCCGTCGGATTGGGAGACGGGGCTAGAGATGCAGGAAGCAAGGCGGTATTATCAGGCAGAGTGGGAGCTAAATGAGCAGCTATACTGATAGGCATACCGACAAGGAGCTGACCATCAGGCGTACGGTCAGGGGTATGAGACAAATAGTATTGTACAGCGCTAGAATTAGCATCCAGAAACTTGGCAAAGTCCTTATCTCCCACAGGAATTTTAGGAACCTCGCTGGTATCCGTAGGATTTCCCACAGAATGTGAAGGGGGTGATTCAGGAAAAGAAACAGAGCAAGCATGTGAAACCATAGTGGCGGCTTGCTTTCGAGTGATAACAACCATGGACAGAAGTTCACAGTAGGGTTTCAATCTGTCAGGAATAGAAACAAACTCAGACCGGTAAAATTGGTAGGTTGCTGGTTTGTCAGGAATTGGAAAAGATAGTAACCGATATCGGTCTAGTAACCGATGTCGGTTATACTATAGCTGACGTCAGTCAGGTAACCGATGTCGGTGTAAGAAGTCTGGGCTAACAAGATATAAAAAGGCTGCTAATTTGATTTTTAACAATGTTTAGTATACTTGTCCAATTATTGATCACAGAAGACAGGGTATGAGAAAGAAAACAGAACTACAAACAAGCAAGATGCACACGCAAATCCAGAGACTAACCCTAGGGTTAATTTTAATTATCGTGGGCTTATGCCTTTAGACATAGAATGATGTCGGAATCCTAAACAAAAGACTTAGGGGAAATGTCAAGTTGTTTTGGCTTATAAGGTTACCTCAATCGGGCGGAGGAATACCGCGGAAAAAGGGGGGATGTTTGAGCTGTTGTGTTAATTGTGAAGTGATTTGGTATGTGTTGTGCAGTGAAAGTAAGATTAATTTCCTGTCAATACCGTGGATATCACCCCCACGTGTACGACCTGTTACTTAATCTACGTTCACTAGAATTTAAAAAAACAACAAGCAGGAATGCAATGCACGTGTTTTAAACCCAAATCGAAAATTATGTTTGATGAAGCAAGAGAGATGACTTTCACTAATGCGAAACTAGGAAAGCAAGACAAATTCCTTACGAAATATATGACAAAAGCAGCAACAGCAAGTATGCTTCCTAAAATGAAAATAAGCAAGAGAAACAGAAACCCAAAATGGGTCCCACCGGGCGTGCCAAAATGTTTCACTCGGAAATGTTTCGTTCCTTTTAGAAACAGATAAGGTTAGGGGCTAGGAGGAATACCTGTAGAATGTCGAGATGGTGTGCGCGTACCGTAGAGAAAGATCAGGCTGACTGCTAAGAACTCCTTTTTGTCTTGGAAGGACTACCTGCAAATAAGAACACAAGACCACAAGATTTTAATTAGACAATAAATGAGGGAACTGCCTTGGGCCCAGGAAATATAAAACTTCCTTTCGAAGGTGGTCAGTTCCCCTGCTAATATGAATTAACACAAAAGACTGTAAGATATCAATTAAGTTGTTTCGTTGAACTGGGTAGGGGAAAGGCTGGTTTTCTGGTTTTGATCAGAGGAACCGATGTCGGTTACTGATAACAGATGCCGGTTACTGATAACCGATTGTGGTTACTAATAACCGATACCGGTGGGTTCTAGGATCTTCTTGGTAGCTATGGTGTTTGTAAGGCTGGTTTATGGATGATATTAGGAAATGAGATGATGAGGGGTAAAGGAATGACAGTTAGATGCAATGGCACGTTGGGTAGTGGATTCAGAAACAGATTTAGGAGGACTGAGATTCAAGAAGCATAAGAAATGTTATAACAGAGGACATGCAAGATGTGACTTACTGGTTTTGACCAAGATGCAAGCTGATCTCCTTTGCTGTAAACACTTCTGGTATTTCCACTCGTCTCTGCTCGGTCAAGTGAAGATCTGGACTCTGTTTCTCGCTCCCAATGCTCTCTGTTGATCCAGAAATCCTTCGACTGATCCCAAAATGAAATTCTCGATCTGTTGTTTTGGTTTGGGGAGCCCATTTACAGGGAACCGATGGCGGTTACGTAACCGACGGCGGTCGAGTAGGAACCGGCATCGGTAAGGAAAAAGTAGGCTATTTTTAGTAAAATAGCCCACCTTCCCTGCTTTTCTCCCGAGAGATCAGTTGTGGGCTCGGTCAAGTGACTAGAAGGTCAGTTTTGGGTGCGAGAAAGGGGTCATTAGTTATGGGTGTAGGTGTGGAACAAGTTATGGGTCTTAATTAGGTTAGTTTTAGGGTTAGGGCTAGGTCATGATGAAGTGGCAAAGTGAGGTGGTAGGTAGGGTGATGTGGATTTATCAATTAGAAGGCAATTAATAAATAATTTTGTAAGGTTTAGGTGATGAGGTTATATTGCGAGATGAGATGTGGGTCACAAGGGGTCGTAAGACACGAATTTGGTGTCTACATCGGGTCCAAACTAGGCATATCTACATATGTCCACGTATTCTTTTAAGAGCTCTACAAAGGTCTTTTGTTCCTGAGCTGAGAGTGAAGCTCCCAACTTGACTATTATAGGATTCTCCTCTGAGCTAATGTTGATGTTGATTGTTTCCTCAATAAGCATTTTAGAAGCATCTTCCATCCACACAGAATCAGGGGGAAGAGTAAGATTGACCTCATGTGGTAGTTCATGATCATTTTTGAATGGTTATATCACTTCACCTTTAGAATCTTCATTTTGTTTGTCTATGAGTTTATCATAGAGTCTGTCACTATGAGATCTCCATAGAGCCTTCTTTCTTGGTTTCTTAGAAGTGGGTGTACTTGTATTTACAACCTTTTTATTTATCTATCCACACATCTCTGATTCTTCCCCAAAGTAGGCGCAAGTGTCTAGTCGAATCTTAAATCCTTTCTTATGGTCTCCAGTCAGAATAAATTCTCTAATCCCCATAAACTCTACAAATGCCTCATCATTTTCAAAGAAATCTAGGGAAACGTAAGTTGTTGATCTCAATCTATAAGTTTAGGATATACAAGGGCTACTAGATATTTATCTAGGGGGATGGATTCGGATAAGGTAAGGACCGATGAATCTAGGAATCAGTTCGTGGAGGCAAGATCCTCATAAAGGCTACATTGGGAATCTACGTCAATATCAAAATGAGATGAAACATCATCATGTTCAGAAGAGGTGGCATCATTTTTAGAAGGTAGAACGTCATGGGGCCTTATTCCAAGGCCATGCTTATTAACTTTAAAACAAGGGATAGGGATAGGCTCCAACTGGCCTTGTGCATTAACACCACATCCAAACCCACTATAGCTCATGACAAACATCATGCGGGGAACTTTGATGTACTAAGGTTCTTGATTGCATGAACCATGGTGCCTTCTAGCACTCTACTGGTAGGGGATTCTAACATTTTCTCCTCAGATAGGAGACCACTATGGACAAATGTTTCCAACAGTTTAGGAAATTTCTCACAGGTGCTCTTGAACTGAAAATAAGGCTTACCCCTTGTCCTTGGGGATACTGATAAGTCTGATATCAATAGAGCCTACTCAAGAGTGAATGGCTTACTTGGGCCATATTTTTTTGATGTGGCCTCCCATGAAGCAAATGGATTGACTAGTGAGGGTAAATCTTGATTGAAATTCATGAGGGACTCTGAATCTATTCATTTTTTATAGCCTCCATTTGTAGAGGGACAACAACATCCACATAAGGACATTCATAAGTGGCACGAGAAAAACTATGCAATGCTCTACAATGTGTGAATCATTCTAGGTCACCCAAGATGGTAACTACCTACCCTTCATGACATAACTTGATGCATTGATGAAAATTTGATGGAATAGCTTGCATGGCATGGATCCATGGGCATCCTAAGAGCATGTTGTATGGAAGGTCCAAGTCAAGGAAATGAAACATTGTGTCATGACATGTTGGTCCTACCTCAATGGGAACCACTATAGTCCCTGTTGACTCTCTTTCTTCATTGTCATATTTTGTGATTGTGATAGTCTTAGCACCCAACTCTATTTATGAATGACCTAGATGCTTTACAAGCGTCAAGGTGAAAATATTTAGACTAGATCCCCCATCTACAAGTACTCTTTTGATTTTGAGATGGATAACCACCACTTCAAAATATAATGGTATTTATGCTCTGGGTTGTTATGCGGGATTATAGTATGAACAAAAGTAATATGATCATTGGTGTCTAAGCGTGTAATGATGGCTTGAAGGTTTGTGGGGTCTACCTCTATGGAAACCCCTGAATTTTGCAAAGTTTTGTACAATATGTTCTTATGGGAATTAGAAATCTTGAGGAGATCGAGAATAGATATCTTAGCAAGTGTTTTCTTTAACTACTCTATTAAATTATTATGACATTCTTGAGGGATAGGCACATGATCTGGTATCATTAAGTGGGCACGTCTTGTCCTAACTACAAAAATCTTTTCTAAAATCTGAATGGTGTTGATTTTTTCATTAGATGAGTTAATACATATAATGAGGGAATCATAAGGACTAACATTTGTAAGGTACAAATAGGCAACAATCCTATAGTCGTTGGAAGTTTTCCCTTGATCTGGTTTTCTTTTCTTCTTATCTACATGGTCAGGAAAAGGTTTTTTGTAAATACCCATTTTTTCATTTGAAATTTTACTAGTCTCAGGGGGATACTCCACAACAATCTTCCCTTCCTCTATGAGGTCTTGGATATAATGGCGCAATCTCAAACATCTATCCATTTTGTGTCCTTTGACGTGGTGGAAGTCGCAATATTCATGGTCTTTGAACCAAACTGGTTTTGGAGCATGTTCTGGATATGTTACTATTTTCGTTGGATATTCTACCATTTTTGCACCATCTAATTGTTTAAGGATGGTAGATAAGGATTCTATCAAGGATGTGAACGTATGTTTTGTAGGAACTTTAGGATGAGGTCCTTGCAAAATTTTTAAGAGTGGGCCTATCTGTATGGCTTGGACTCTCTTGGAGTCTGTAATGCCATCACTAATAACATGTTTATTTTTATTGAAGAATTTAGGTTTGTCTATGGATTTGGCCTCATGTTTGTTTTTAGTAACAGGTTTAAGCACTCCCTTGGCAATCAACATTTTCTCAATTTGACTACCTTTCCCTATGACTTCTTCAAAGTTTGAGCCACAATGCATTTGCAAGTGAAAGGATATTTCTGGGTTTAAGTTAGGAACAAATATGCTCACTAACTATTTTTCTGGTAAGGCACAAGGAAATCGAATACCTAACCCATGTCATCATTATAAAAATATTGCAAATGTCTCATTGGGTTTTTGTTTTGTATTGCACAGATCATTCATTGTGATGTCACTCTCCATATTATAGGAGTAATGCCTTACAAATTTCTCTTCTAGTGTGGGCCACATTGTAATGGAACCCTTGGGTATGCTATAGAACCATTCCAATCCCACGGCTCCTAGGCTGCAAGGAAAAAGTTGTATTAATAAATTATCACTATATGTGACCTCTTGGAAAGCCATGTAAAAGTATTTTATATGATCATGAGGATCACTTTTGCACTTATATTTATCAAACGTGGGAATGGTAAAGTTTTTTGGGAAAGGTTGTTGTAACATGTCCTTATTAAAGGGGTAAGGACATAGTTCTTTATACGAATATTTTCTATTTTGGCCTACATTTCCCTATTGTAATGTAGTAAGCATATCTTTCATAGATTTCAACTCCTCCTAAATGAGTTACTCTCTATTAGGTGATATTGACCTTTGAGCCTAAGTTTCCTTAAAGGTATAGTCTGTATGTGGATCAAATTGAAACTCGTTAAGTTTGTTTTTGTCTTTGTCTTTGTAAATGTTTTTTCTTGAAGAGCCTAGGTTTGCCAGTTTCTGACTCAACTTCAAGATATATTTTTGGAGGATCTCCTCTTCAACCAGGGGGTCCTCTTCTTCATCAAATTTAAGAGGAGGGGAAGCCTTCCATTCAGTTTTCACTTTATGCAAAGCTTTATAGTGAGGTTTCTGTGACGGTTCACCTTCAACAACGGCCTTATGTTTCCCAGAATTGGAAGCGTACCCAACATCTAAAGGATTTTATGTGTTTAAGATGAATCTTTGTTCTCCTAAGTTAGGGTTAATGACCTTTGTTTCTTCTTCGCACTAGTGTGGAAGTTTAGCTCCTAATGCTAATACTCTTGTGAGTACTTGATATTTATTGTAATATAGGAGTTCATCAAATCTACTTAGGTCTAATCTTTGTTGTTCTTCAGAAGAGTCTGAATCTTCTCCACTATGATCATTTAACGTCTCTGTATCTTTGACTTGAGAAAAGAGCGGTCCTAAATTATGGCCACTAAATGGGAAGGTGTCAAAAGGGTTTTCTCCTATATCATGCTCATTGTTTTTTAGGTCGCCATTTTTATGATTTTAGGCATTACTAGCGGATGTTTGTATGTAGCTAGCATAACCCCTAAGTGTATGGTTTTCTATAAGACATTCAAGGTGATGTTGGAACTATACTACAGTGTATCCTAGATGTAGTGTTATGCAATCGTCTTTATCAAGAAACACTCATATGCACACCTAAATGTTATGATCACTCAATTCATTGTTACCAAGCCTATGCCTTAAAAATAGATAGTGACAATGATGTATCAATATGTAAGTCAAGTTAGAACCCAAACAAGGTCTAAGCATTGACGTGATGCTATCGTAGTCCCTCGACAAGGTATACCTAAAACTAGTTTGAATGTCGATGAAAGCCAAACCTTCTAAAAAATGGAATTCGTGAATAAATATAGCATAATAACATCACCGTGATACATTAACCAAGAAAGTAAGGTGTTAGTACCAAGAAAAATTTATTATGATATACATAAGGCATTATCAACACCTTTCAAGAAGACTCAGATGACATCGAAATTGAAACCAAGTGATAAGTATAACAAGGAGTTTTTAATCATGTGAGAAGTGTAACCAAGTAATAAGGGGACTTATACCATCTTCTTGCAAAATGAGAATATGATGTAAGTACTGAGATTGTGTGTCTAGGATGCGAATAAAATTATTAAACATAAGAAGACATAAAATATGAACCAGACTCATAGTGGTGAAGATGATCTTGAAATCAAGATGGACAAACTTTTATCAAAGATATGAAAAGCGTACCTGTACACTTTAGATGTTTAACAACCCATCCGAAAACATGGATGGGCGTAAATGGAAAAAGAAGTGACAAGCACTATCTCTAATAAAAATGCACAATGTATGCACCTTTCTCACCCCGATTAATGGGTGGTGAGAATGCAAGGGTATTGATAAAAATATGGAAACAAACCAAGCGCCACTTAGGCAGAGCTTCACCTCATCTGAAGAAAAGAATAAAACTAAGCAAAAGTGGGATGCAGTTTAGTTTTGTGATGAAAGATACTCGAATCAATCTGACAAGGGTTCTTTTCCTTATTCGATAAACAAGGTTTAGATTCCATATGAGTTTTCACTTTGTGATGTCTTGATGCAAAAAAGGAATAGTAAAGTGGGCCTCAAGACAAAATGGCCTCCTTAAAAATATCTCTGAACTAAGTGTTACAAATTCATCTAAGAGTGGGCACAATTCACCTAAAAAGTCACACTGACTAATTTGGGAGTATCTCAAATTTTCCCCCTTCAAGTACAATGGGCACTAAATGCATCCATCGTGTACTCTTGCCAGGGTCACGATACAGACAACTTTGTAACTCTAACTCACAAGGAAAACTATTCAAGTGGGTAAGCAAGGTGCTTCCTATTTCATCCACAAGGTTACACAATGGTGGACTACTTTAGGGTTCTTGGAACCACCCCCATTATTGTAGCTTAAGGCATTATGCCAAAGGGGTTATGTTCCAGTTGAGTGGATACGGACGTACCCTTTTCCGAAACCTACAATAAAATGTTTTGAATATGGTGTGTTTTTTATTTTGCTTAACTTAATGTGGTTTTAATTAGCATACCATTTGGCAACCTGTAAAAACATGTGTATTAGAATTTTTGTGTTTTGTTTTTTGACACCATTCTCTGACAATCGTTAGGTCTTTTAGACAACATGTTTTTTGTAATTTTCCAGTTCGTATGTTGATTTTAAGAAAGAGAGTTTTTCACTTTGCTTTTTATTCCTAAGATCACCAAAAGGTGCGAAGGAAGAGCATACGCAACGTGAAAAATTCTACTGAAATCACATGACAGTTTTACTTCAACCTTTATAAAACAAGTTTTTCTTTGAAAAATTTATATGAGTTTTATATAAGTGTTTTTGATCTCCAAGATCACCTTGGAATATGAAAGGAGAGAGCATACACACTTCTACAAAGCTAATTCTAAGCCAAGAACAAAACACTTTTAACTATGCAAACTGAAATGTTTAAGGAAAAACACTTTTTAAAAAAAAAATTTAATCCTATAAACCTGCAGTAATGGATTAGAGAAAAATATTTTACAGACTGTAAAAATTTCCAATTTTTAATACAGACACCTACGTACCTATATTGACACATGTGCTTCCCAACCGATAGATACGCACCCTACTTAACAAGTACACATGCAGTAAAAAATTAATGAAACTTAATGTCATAAAAAACCAATGCTCGCAACATGACAGAGAAGTGTCCATATTGACATGGACGCTAAGGTTTTTTTTATGTGTACGTGCCCAAGCCTGAAACAAAAAATTATCAAAATTTTTACACAGTTAGACTATTTATGTATGCATAGCCAGAGAGGAGGATACGCACCACAGATGATGGAGATGCATGCGTGTCTCTATAGAGAGAAAATGTACAAATGATGAAGTCCTCCTTATAGGTACGTGCCTAATCCAATGGGTACGTTGGGGTTTCAACGTGTACACGCCCCTTGTTTTACACCTACACGCACCTTGTGAAAAACTTGTAAAAAACATGGATTTTCAAATTTTCAAGAGCAAACAGGTTAGTTGTTAGTCAAAGTATCCTATTTCTATATCAAACCCAAAACATGCATGCAAATGAAGGTAATTTATCTAGGGTTAGAAACAAAAATAACGAAATAACAAGTGATTTGACCTAAAAACTTTAAAATGAACTTTGAAAAACCTAAACGACCTCCATTAATGGAGGATGGACATAAGTCTCCCATTGGGCATGCCAAATGTGTTCAATAAAAAGTTACAAAATCCATGGATTTGGGGTAAGAATCTCTAAAGAATCCCCAAATGCTTTTAGCAAACTGATCAATGGACCATGTGATAAGAAATGAGCAAGTTTTTCTTCTTTACATACATTAATTTGAAATAAACATGCAGACTAAGAAAATGAAGTTAACCTCTATTCTTTGAAATCTTGAAATAATGAATCTAAGAGGATCTGAGCATTCATTTATGCATTTAAGAGAAAGATATCTCCCCATTAATGGCTTCAAGGCCAATGGATCTTCCCTTTTACTCCTTGTTAATGCTATGAAATACAAAATTAAATTCTTTTAGCTCAAATGGAAGAAGATGAAATACAATCTAAAGCCTAAACAAATTTATGTAATCTATGCTAGGAAGAAGAGAGAATTCTTAGGAAATGAGGGAGGGGGGGTATATCCCTATTTATAGTTTTTGGTTTGGAAGAAAATGGGAGATTTGGGTGCATGTGGGACAAAGGCTAAAGTCCAAAAAGTACTTATAGCAAGTCAAAGTGTGATTTGACTATGTTTTAGGGTAGTTAACCTAGGTTAGACTAATTAATCTCTCCTAGAGAGTAATAAGGGTTCTGGAAGGGTTTCTGAAGGGCTTAATCAATCCAATGAAGTGGATTGATATTCTAGGGAGCTAATATAAATAAGCTAGAAGTGAATAAGAAGCTAATGCAGTTATAATGAGGCTATGACAATCTGTTTAAGTGGTTTCTAAGAGGAAATATGACCAAAAAGATGTCGTGAGAAGGGAGTTAGATAGGTGTAACTGGAAGTGTGTCGTTAATTTAAAAAGGGAAGACTAGGGAGTGAAATATTAGGAGTAATAGTGCATTGGTCAAACTACAGGTGTTTACAGGAAGTATCATGGACACCGATCTAGGATAGATTGATCTTCCCAAATTTTAGGAAAGATTAAAAACCCCGAACAAAAAGACATGGATGCAGGACATCTATGACAGTGGTCTTTCCCTTGCCACTGGTTTTCCCACATCCATGCAATACCTAGAGTTTGTCCTAGTTGTTATATCCCACTACGACGAGGACTCTATGTCAATAAGAGATAGTGATGATAAGGTGGTGATCCGTCTGCACCCAAATTTCTTCAAAGACTTTTTTAAATTTCCAAACATTCAAGATTACGCCAAAATATCACCTGAAATAGTAGTTGAACACTAGGATAAAAAATATGTATGCTTGAAAGTTATGATGAAATCCTACCTGACTAAGAATTTCACCAAGTTGCCCAAAACTATACATCGATCAGATTTCTTTCAGGAAGTCAATGATCTCATTGTGATTTTAAGCAAAGTTTCAGGTCTTCCTTCTACAAAGGAGTTCCAAGAATGGATGTTCCTGTACATAGCGAATATCAAGAAGAATGATGAGTTTATCTAATGGGGTGAACATATTAGTAGCAATATTCGCTATCAGTGGGCAAAGTGTCAGAAACTAAAACTTTCTACATGACATATTTTCTAGTATATGTAACTGCTGCTATGGGAGATTTTGTAGGATTGAATACCAGGGGAGTTTACAACACATCCCAAATATATGAGTTTTATCCACAACTTACTCTAGACAAGGGGATCAAGAACTTTTGACGAATCAATGACACTTTCTTCATTTTTGTCCTCCATCACTTCGAAAAAGAGTTATATAATCGAAGGGTTTCTGATGAGGCTTTCCAAGAGGTATGAGAATGGGGAGAAATATACTTTTATTTTCCCACATTCACCTACATTTAGATTCTGGTTTTTATAGGCATCCCAAGAAAGTTACCAAGGTGCCCTACTGACAAATGGGTTCTTCTAGAATTGGTTCAGTAGTTGTTGGATTACTATAAAATCAAAAATAAGCATCACAAGGTAGGAATGCATTTCCCTATTTCAATTGGAAGGTATTCTTACCCAATTATCCATAAGGAAAATAACATGGATGTACAAATGGATTAAGTAACCCTGTAGACATTCCATCCGCAAACTAATTTTGACTATTGGGGTAAGTTCAGGGAGATAGGTAAGTCCAGTGCTCATGTGCCCCAATTAGAAGATATATGGATTCATTATCGAGACGAGTACATCATGCAACAAAGGGATTATGAGAGGTTAACTCTTGATGAAGTGCAGAAGTTTGGATTGGCTGATGTGCCAATCAACTTGCAGGATAGTGATGAGGTCCTAGATTCATCATACAAGAGTGATAACATTGCCAATTAACCACTGCCATGGATTGATTGGTATGTGGAAGAATGCAGTAATAATAAAGAAAGGGTGGGACCCATTCTAAAGAGAACTTATACTTGGTTGGCCACCTTGGGAATCTCACCCACAGGGGAAAATCAACCTACAAACATAGGGTCTACATCAACAGTAAACCAACCATCACCCACCAAAGGAAAGAGGTAAACTCAAAGGGTTCCTATCATTCAAAAGAAGATCACATTTATGGTTGGTGGCTCATATCTTTCTAGGTCTACTGCTCCAAAGATTACAACATCTATAGTGCTAGTCATAGAAGTATTTGAAGTGAGTGACTCCCCTAGTGTCATTCAGGATCCATCCCATCTTCCCCTTCCTCCATAATTACTTCCTTCCACTTCTACCATCATTTCTTCCTTCCCATCCCCTTCTATGGCCCAGGTGTTTTTTTCACTTCCAGTTATATCAGCTGGGGAAAATATTGGGTCACCCATTTCCTCTTCAATTCCTTTGACACTCCCATTTTCTTCAATTTCAACCCCCAAAATTGATTTTTCAATTCCTATGACTTTCCTCACACCCACGACTCCCATCATTGCTACCTCTACTCAGATATTAGTTCACAATTCTAGTGATATTTATCTAACTGATACTTCAGCTATCGGGTCTGCTACCCCATCTTCCTCAGCTCTAGCCATACCAGAGTGGCTAGTTAGATAGAATTCTAAGAAAAAGAAAAAGGTTCCACTGGGACATGTGATAGATCTCAGTATATTGGAATCCAAGCCCAAAATACAAACCAAGAGATCGAGAACCATATCAAGTCTGATGGTTAATCCATCTGGAGAGCATGTAATAGAAGTGGTTGCCCCTATTGAGGGGAAAACTAAAGAAACCATCATAGTAGTAGACTACCAGATCTCAAAGATATCATTGGGGAAGGCTACCCATGAAGGAGCCAAATAGGATGTACACACTTCTCTTGGGGCCCTTTTAGAGAAATACGATAAAGAAAAGGCCACCAAGGATGAGTTTAAGGCCAAATTCAAGCAACTCATTGCATTATTGCGTAGAGTAACCCAACCCACTCCATCCACCAACATCTCAACTACTACGGCCATGAAAATTTCATCTATAATTGATGATATTTCCTATCATGAGCTTGATAATCTAGGCTAGAAAGGGAGAATAATGAATGGATGGATGGAAAGGATCTTGCAGGAGGCCAATCCTTTGATTAAGGAAGCCATTGAGATTTATAATGATTTACACGTAGCAAAAACCACTATTGCTAATATGGATGAATATTTATCTGAAGATAATAATAACTTAAATTTTACTTTGGTAAGATGGAGTGACATTATCGAAGAATATTCTGACTTGCTTCTTCAGGAAGAGGTATATGATGATGTTTCTAAATTGTTCGAATATTAAAAGGCTATGGAATTTCGGTGTCCGGTGCTACAAGATCTGATCAAGAAATTTGAGGAGAAGTGAGTGGAGATTATAGATGCCCTTAATGATATCTCGGAGGAGTTTGACAATGCCAATTACAAGTTCTTCAATGAAAATATCGATGCTCTTCACAAGGACCAAATTAAGGAAAATTTCAAAGATTTGGTGAAGTAGGACAACGATGTTGTGAATACTCTCAATAATGACTCCATTGATCGGCTGGTTCTATGTCAGAATTTCATAGGGAGACTAAAGAAAGTCACAAGTAAGCTTTGAAGGTTTCCTGCCAAGATCATGAAAGAAATTGAGACAACAGATGTAGTAAATCACTATGTGTGTGGATTTGGAGACAAAGAAAATCAGGGTGTTGTCAAGCACTTCTTTGAATACAAACATCGAATGGATATATGGGAGGAAGGAAAACAAAAAATTACAGAGAAAGGAGAAGCAGGTCAATCAGGCCAAAGTTGAGCGGCCATGTAAGGACAAGTTCAAGCTCCATAAATCAACGTTGCAGGGTTGACTTGTTCAACTTTTTGTAAAAAAATTTCTATTTTTATGGGAGCATGTTCCGTTTTTTTAATGACATTACTATTTTTAGTTGAAGGTTAGTTAAAGGCCCAGTTCTAATGGCTCATCCTAGGAACTTATAAATAGTTGAATGCTTCCATTATTTGAGATATACATTTTTAGAGATTTTGGGTGAAGTTTCTCTTCAAGCTTGGAAGAGTTCTTTCAGAGTTTTGTTTAAACCTTTTAATTATATTTAATTTTTTCTTAAACTTGAAATTTTTTTATTATCTTAAATTATTAGTCATTGTATGCTTTGCAAATGCAATTCCTTGGCATTATTGATTAGTTTACCTTTATATTAGATTATTTGTTTCATATTGTGAAAAGGATAGTGGGGTTACTTTGCATCAGTTGGGAGAAACTATTTTCCTTCTATTGATTAAGAGTTACATTATTATTTTCACTCAAGTGGATACTTGACATGTGCTTGTGATTATTATCTTGATAGATTATTTGTATATCAAATCAAAGTTTATCTTTATATTGTGTATGTTTTAAGTTTAGCGAAGGAACGTGTGTTTCTAGTCTGTGGTATTTTATATCCTTTCCAAGTTGCAATAGGTGAAGGTGGCTAATAATGCAAGCATCATACCCAAATTAACCCTTCCAGAAGTTGAACACCCCTTTTCTTAGTGCATCACCACTTCTAGAATAGATTTTATTTCTTTGCATTCTCTCTCTCCATAATCCCATGAAATATTAGCATAGGTCTAGCTAACCATCTTTATTACATCATAAATAGTGTTGTGTTTAATTGACGATGGTTGTAAAACTAGGAAAAATTAATTTAGGACCTGACCACTTATCAAGGATTGACTCAGGGGAGGATGGGAAAATCATTGAGGATACCATCTCAGATGTGCAACTGTTTAGGTTGGGGCATGTGCCCTTGGACTTAGAAGATATTGTGAAATTTTTAAAAATAGGTGTGGCATCAAATGAGATGAAGGATTTGGAGAGAAAAAATTTAACAATATGTGCCACACCCTACATGTTGATTAGTGGAGATCTGTATAAGTTAGGATGCGATGAGGTTCTGTACATATGCGTATCGGAACATGAGTGCGTGGAAATTATGGAGGATGCGGATGGTGGGTTTACAGGAGGACACTATGTAGGAAATGATACCACGTGGAAGATTCTAATGGTAGAGTTGTGGTGAGTAACCATACCAGGATTTTATTGAATTTTACAAGGACTGCGACCATTTTCAATGCCTGAGAAAACCTAGAAAGTGGGATGAGATGCCATTAAGGCTAATAGCTAGCGCAAATCCATTTGAAAAGTGGTCAATTGACTTTGTAGGACCCATTTCACCTATCACGTGAAGAACTAGTTCACGATATATCATTACTTGCATTGATTACTTGACAAGATGGGTAGAGGTAGTGCCTACAAAGGATTGCACTGCTATGATAGCTACTAGGTTCTTATGGGAAAACACAATGAGTAGGTATGGATGTCCTTTGAGCTTGACTAGTGACAGGGGTACACATTTTCTCAATGAAAAATTCAAGATTATACTAGCATAGTTTATGGTGGCCCATCACAAGACTACCCCCTATCATCCATAGGAAAACAAAACTGTTGAGGCATTTAACATGATACTAAGTCACACATTGAAGAAGATTTGTGATGTCAGAAGATAGGATTGGGATGACATATTATTAGTCATTATATGGGCATACAAGACAACCTACAAGAGGTTGAATAAGGCCACACCATTTTAGTTGGTGTTTGGCATGGAGGATATTTTTCTAGTTGAATTCATTTTACCATCACTGCGTAGAGCATGTGCAAGAGGTTTATATGATGAAAAAGTCCTTGATGAAAGGTTTGAAAAATTGATACAGTTAGATGAAATGCAATCACTTACTAAATGGAGTCAAAAGAATGAAAAATCCAAAAAAAGCATGACATGATCATCATATCAAAAATAAGTAGTTTGAGGTTGGGTAGATGGTTCTGTTGTATGATTTCAAGTATCTGTGCTATCCTGGGAATTTTAAAGTCCATTGGTTGGGCCCTAATGTCATCTCTTACATCCTTGATTTAGGTGCATGTTAGTTACAAGTGCTAGATGGGATGAAGTTACCTTTCCATTTCAATGGGAGTAGGCTAAAGCCCTACTATAGATAAGCCTTCCTGGTGTTTGTAATTAAGACAGTATTGCCTATTAGCTTAGGATTTCCCTTTATGCATTTTATTTTCTTTTGTTTCCCTTTATCATTTCTTGTTCTTTTCTTTGTGTTTTTTTTGTGCCTTGTACGCCAGTAACCACATTATTATCAAAAGGTTGTACATGCACATAAGAAAGCACATCTATTTTAGTGTGGGGTAGAGCAGTTCGAAGTAAAGTATAAGTTGACAGGAAAATTTGTAAGGCCCGGATGAAAGGATTAAAGGTGAAAAAAATAGAAGAATGTGTGTGGAAAAAGGTGGATGAGAATGATTGGTATCAGGATAAGGCTTTATAAATACCATGTACAGAGAAGGAAAAGCATAAGAACAACATGAGGTAGATGAGGGAAAAAATAGGGAAAAGGATAGAAGAGGTGGCTTCAGCGCCATAGACGCATGTGTAAGAGTCTTCGGTCAGTAAGGATTTTTGTATGCCAAAAGGTTGTAAAGATTTTTTTGAGTAGGATTGGGCGCATGGGTAAGGGCGCTTAAGGTCCAATTTAGTGGACAAAGTTGCATTTAATTCTAAGTACGTTAGTAGGTGGCATAACATTTATTTCTGGAAAGGAGGAAAAATCTATAATAATGAGGTCAGGTGAATCATTGTTTTACCTTGCGATTATAAATTTTAAGAGATCTTACAAACTAGGGCATCTAGAGTGATTTGTGAAAAGGAAGAAGAATCATAGAGATCTAAGTGTGTGACTAGGGTTAATCTGTAAACCAAAGTGGAAGGAGTACACAGGCATGGGGAGAGTTCTTTTCAAGTGTGTCGTCTTGTGGAAGGGTTTTCCTAGTTAGGGATCAATAGATATGGGATGGAGGTAGGAGGATTCTTCACAAAGTTGAGCCTTAGAGTTGAGCAAAGTAGTAGAGAAAAGCAAGTAGGCATTTAAGTTTTAACCTGACAAGTAGAATAGAACCAAAGAAGGAAACCATCTCTCCAAAGAAACAAAAGGGCAAGGGAAAAGGAAAAAAAATCACTACCATCACTAGTTCCAATGAAGAGTGTTATGCAGAAATGAAGTACCCAGATGGAGTGTTGCTAGGGAAATAATGGGAATCACACTTGAGGAAGATGACCATAAGTGACTACAATCATCGCACAATAATTACAGAAAAAGAGATGAAGTTGGAATTGGTTCATCCAACTAATAAGAGTACACCAGAAGGAATGTCGATCTATAATGACAAAGTGAAGGTGAAGTTGGAGAAGGTTGAGTTGCTTAAACTTTATGAGTTTCCCTATTTTGGCATGCCTGAGTAGTTATACCAGTGGTTGTTGTCATGCATACTTGAATACCACTTCTATTTTATAGGCTGCAAAATGCACATAACTCCTTAACTCATATCAAAGTTGATTGGCCTAATTTGCGAACAAGACTCCATAGATGACGACTTGGATAATAAGGAGGTCATCAAGGAAACTATGGAGACCTATGAATACAATAAGGGTTCATGCTACTTTGATATCTTAAATATCCCTAACGCTGTTATGAGAATGGCTGTGTGCTTGGTTACCAAGATGAATGATCAAGAAAGGTGGACACATGTGAACAAGACATGGCTAAATGTATGCCAAAAGATCTCTGAAGACACCATTTATAACTTATCTACCTACATTGCAGATGATATCATTAGCAACACGCATGATGGAGAGAAGATATTATTCGAAAACATTCTCCTCACCATCATATTCTTAGAGATTGGAGTTCCCAATGGGCCAGAGAATTTTGTATGGGGGTATCTAGAAGAAAATCCCTTTCCCACGAAAAGGTTTGAGAAATATACTTATGATACGATGACAGCCGCTCACAAGGTACGCCTAGAAAAATGGTACAAGTGGATGCACGATGCATTTGGGGTAGATTATAGGATACCTAAGAATTTTCCCACACTCATAGATAAAGAGGATGAGTTTCCTATATATCAGTACTTCTACATCAGAATATTCACTTTAACATATGGGACTCAGATTCCATGGTGCAAGCTACTGTTTTCTTTCACCACACAATATTTCCAAACAGGGGTCAACCATTTTAAGGAGGCCAAGAGACTAAGGTTTGACCTTAGTGAGGTAGACTAGGACCACCGTGAGCTATGCAGAAAGCTCATAAACCCTAAGAAGCACACATTTGTGGAGAAATATGTCTCCCATAAAGTGTAGATGATGAAACCAATAACACTACCAAATCATCGGAAGGGATACAACAAGGGTATATCTGCACATAAGGCCAAAGTTTTAGAAGGATGCCTACCTAGATAATGATTTCTCCATTCCAAAATACCCCACAGGAAGTAAGAAGGTTGTGCAAAAAAAGAGGGAGAGAGAAGAGGCACATGAGAATAAGGTACTAAGTGTGTAGACAACACAACCTATGGGCGTTCTAGAAACAAGCGCTAAGCCAAGTACTTAAGTGAAAAGGAAGAAGTCATCATTCAAGGATAAGACCCTAGAATAAGATGCTCTAGACCAAGAGGATCCCCTCACAAGAGAAGAATCACCAAGGAAGGATTCGCCCACTAGAGAGAAAGAGAGGGAAGAGTCTCCCTTACTAAAATCACTAGTTAGGAAGAAACAAAAGGTGGCGGAGAAGGAAGACTCAGAAAAAATGGAGGAATTAGAGGCATATAGGGGTGAGAAGGACAAAAACGAGGAAAAAAAATTTCAAAATCCTCGCATGTATAATATACATGATTCAGAAGAATAAGGAAGTGAAGGGAAGAATGGTGAGGAAGAAGAAGATGCTCAAGGAAAATGGGTGAGAAAAGAAGTGAACTTAAAAGATCAAAGGACCCCAAGCCTCACCATGGAGATGATAGAGGATGGTGTGGAGAGAGAAGTGATAGGAATAATAAAAAAAATTTTGGAACAGGAAGTAGAATGCAACGCAGATGAATTGATAAGGGAGATTGAGGAAGAAAACATTAGAAATGAGTATGGCAACATGGGTGGAGATCCTAGCCTAACAGTGATCTTTCCAAAGGCTACACGAATAGGGGGAGAGAGTGGTGGCAACCAAAGGGAAAGAAATGGGTTACATGAAAAATCCAAGTAAGGTGCTATGCATGCACTTCCATAACACTATGCCAATAGAACTCCTGGCCATGCCCTCATTTGACGTAGAAGGCACATACCCACGAACCAAGAAAATGCTATCTTGGGTGTTTAAATCCCATGTCAATGAACCTAAGTTTAAGGTAAGCAAAAGGACGTTGATGAAGATGCCAGAGGTGAAAGGAGTAAATATGCTGGTGAATTCTCAATGGTTCTCAGATGAGAAAGTCTGTAATGCACTCAAAAAAAATTTAATTGTGGTTGAAGCCAGAATCTTTGGGAGGAATGATAGGGTGATATTCCTAGAGGTGGAGTTAGATAATAAGGAGGAGGATCTTCTTGAGAAAATCAAGGACCTAAAACAAGAAGAACTGATCAAAACATAGTTAAGGCATGAACTTAAAGAGGAGAAGGAAATGGTGCATGGATTACATAAGAAAATTAAAATGATTACAAATTCTATTATTTTAAAGCATCATAACCTAGCACCACCCGAGAAAAAATATGAATCAACCTTACAGTCCCTGAAGGACTCAACTTGCACCCTCACTATGGAGAGGCAGCCACATGCATTAGAGTCCATAGAAGAAGTGTTGGCATGCCAAGAGAGAGAAGACAAGATGAAGGTCGTAGGGATTGTGGATCAGTATACCAAACTCCTTGCCAATGTGAAGGCTGCTGCACAAGATTCTGAAGTTGCCTATGATAATTGTTTAGATATAGATAGAGTAGCAAGAATTTTGGTCACTGAAAATGAGACAGAACTCAATGAGTTATAGGAGAAGAATAATGGGAACAAAGCGGAGAGTGATAGAATCCTAGCCAAGGTGGAGAAGAAATTAGAGGCTATCGATACCTTACGGGGATTGATCAAAAACCAATTGAATTATTTATACCCCAAGATCACCCGTAGGATGGACATCCTCGAAGATTTGGGAAAATAACTGGAAGGAATTTTTTAAATGATGAGTTCTACGGGGGAATGTCTAAGCTTTGAAGAGGTAACCACCTATGTAGGTGACCTCTTTCAGCAAGTGTAGAGTGAGGTTAATGCCTAGGAGAATTTAGAGGTAGATATAGGGAAGGATTTCTCTCTCCTCCTCCAACAATGAACATGTTCTCCTTTATTTCCCCATTCTTTTATTCTTTCACCCAATTCTTCATTCCTTCATTATTTTTCCAAATATTCAGAACCCATCATTCTTTATTTATTGAAGAGAAGTGTTTCTGAGGATGGAGAACATGCGCAGTGTGGGTTGATGTTGGGACTCTAAATATTGGCTAAGTACAAGAAGGCACATCGGCACGCAGGACCTATATGAAGAAGGGCTCACGGGGTGAAGACGTCAAGACAGGGTTTTCAAAGAGTTTAGCATAACCCAAGGCACACGTATAAGGAAAAGGAAGGGGTTTTTTTGAATTAGCCATACTTGGCATCCTAGGAGGCACATGAGAAAAGCATGACCTGAATGAGCATGCAGAGTGGATAAGGTGCCATCCTTGCAGCTCGATAGTCAAGGAAGGAATATTCCATGCAATGGAAGGATCCAAAAAGACATCATTATAGAAAGTGGAGATATTTAATGGGAATAAGAATGCACTATTGAAGGACCACATGGAAACTTTTCAACCGATCTACTACTTTAGGAAGGCATGGTGGTGGATGAAAAAGCTATATATAGAGATGCTCGGGTTGAAGGAAGGGATAGATCTTTGGAAAGAGGGCGTCAAGAGAGATATCAAGAGAGGAAGAAAATAAGAAGAGAAGAGGTGAAGCTCTACAAAAATAGTGATGGGTTCTAGGGATTCTAATTAGGGAGGCTATAGGAGAGATGACTTATCTAGAGGGATGGGTCTATGAACATATTTTTAATATGGAAAGCATAGTTTAGGATATTGATGTATAAGTCTTATCTACATTAAGACATTTGGTTTGTAATGGCCTTGAGGAATGTAATGTGGTTACTGAGAGTAATATGAATAAATGGATTTCTTTTAAAATATATGAATTCTTCATGGGTATAAACCCTAGTTCCTTTTCTCTATATTATCAAATCTGTAATATTTTTTATATTTCCTTGTTATCTAAATAAATTCATTTATATAGTAACTCGTCCTAAGACCCTCCGAATGAATGCATGGTTCTTTCCCTTCTTCCATCTAAGCTTCTATTAGTAGGGGATGTATTATCACAAAAATCACATAAAGGAGGGGCTCAACGCCCATGTGTGCCTCAGGTGAGTTCCCAGTGCCCGCTGGGTGATAGGCCCACGCGCATGGGATTAGACTGTTGTTATAAGAGCATAAAAATGACTACACTTCCATCAAAACACATGTTGTCTTAAACTGCCAAAAATATTCCCACTCAAAGAATGATATATAAACCCTATAAAATGACCTCATCTTGAGTAATTAAATATATCACTACAAATATCTCTTGATATTTTTTTTCAATGCAACTTGAATCACCTCAAAAATCCACCTATAGCTAAAGTTATGCTCATTTTATTGGACCCTGTTATTTAAGACCCCAAAACTACCCTGTGACTAGTCAACCTGTTTGGACCTCAAACCACCATGTACCTATATGTACATGTCCTAAAATATCTATTAAAATCAATAAAAACTCTCAATCATCATCCACCATCAATTTTTGATTCTACTCCTTTGGACCATCTTTTCCTAAAACCTTCTTCTCTAGAAACTGGTATTTTTAGGTGGGGCTCACTCATCATTATGACCTCAACCATACATTTCTAGAAATATTTAGGATTCCTCTAAAACATTAACTTTTAATGAAAAAAACAAAACTGGGTCACAATACTTCACTTTCTACCAACTGCTCCTAGCTAGGGTTTAACTAGGGTTTTAAATCACTTATCCTTCTTAACATTTGTTCATAAAAACTTGACGATCAAATAATGTCATTAAATTTTTAAAACCTTATAAATCACTATAGAAGGGTCCATCAAAGCCACAAGGTCCCATGTAAAGAACACTATTCAAAACAAGCATCTGAAGTTGAACTTTGAGTAGGAATTTGACTTGATTTTCACCTTGTCTCATAAAATCAGTCATATATGACAAAAGACACATCATGAGCACCAAAAGTTTTTATAAAGGCACTATGAAACATCCCTCTAACATCTCCAATCATAAAAATGTCAATTCCATACCTAAATATGTCAAACCTATCTCATTTTCATAGCTTCAACTTAGGGATTCTCATTGTAGGTGTTAGGGTCAACAAAAAGAATGCAATAAATGATCATAAAACATCTATAAATGACCCAAAAATGCTTGATACATAATGATATACCTGAATACATGCTTCCATGATCTCATATAGCTCCAAACCACTCTGTCACACCTCCAAGCAAGCATACCTACTCCCAATGAGCACTTGTAACATAGTGAAACACATGTACTTGTACTATGCCACTATTGTGAGTACTCAAAAACCCTTAAAACATGGTATGCATCATGTCAAAATGTTTCCCAAGCATCCAATAAGCTTACATTGCCAAGCTACACCTCCTATGTACCTGTATAGGCTTGCTAGAGGAAGCAAACCTCACAAAATCACACTGTAGCAGCTTATATACATTTGAAACATCATGTTAGCTCCATGAAAAATATCATGAAATCATCATACAACACTCAATATCTCATTAATTTGGTTTTACATCAATGAAAACACCTATTAGGACACTATGCCAACAATTGAAAATGGATTAATGAAACTTCTTGGATGGTTCAGTCATGATAATTAGATGGTTCTCCGAAGGTTAAAAGATAATTTGAGGTTTGGAGAAAAAATTTTAATGTATTTTTCACATTTGAGCAAGATTTGTCCACTTATGCTAAATGATGATTATTGGGTAAAGATGGTTTATTAGAGTGGGAAATAGTTAACTACAGATCTGAGATAGATGTTCAATATATGGGGATCTAAACATAATCTTCAAGAAGATTTTTAGGTGTTAATAATCCTAGTAAGAAAAAAAAATGAATGTGGAATGATATACTTGAAGGGGTATAAAACTCATAACTCAATCAACATAATTGAGACAAAAGAACTCTGATAAAGAATTTTAGGACTGAGCTAATATGAAAAACTCTTCTACATGACATGAGGACAGGAAATGAAGGTTAAATCATACATAGGCATGTAATTGGTGATAATAAAAAATGAAGGGGAGAATCAAGGAGATATTTCAAGTAATGTATAGTAAGTTACAGATGGACAAAGTTGGCCAAAAATGCATTGAAAATTTTCTTTAGGGAACTCATTTCCAATTTTCCTATGATGAGGAATTAATCCTAGAATCGAATTTTATGAGATGAGATAGACACTCGTGTGTGCTAGGATGATGTTTTTCACAATAATGTCATACTTTTGGCATGTTTATGTGTCATGGAGGAATTTTCTCAGGGGGATAGTGAATGTAATTCATGTTGAAGACCAAAATCAGAGGAAAATCAAGGAGAAACAAGAGAGAGAGCTCGGGTGATGATTTTGTTGATGTTTCCAACCAAGATGGGGTCAAGTAATCTGATGTAGGTGTAGATCATGAACTCAAACCAGACACTTTTTCATTAATACAAAAGGGGAGAAGAATTCAAAGGTTTTTGCATCAATGATAAAGGTGGATATTTTTGGTAGGTGTACACTAAGTTATCATTGATGTCAAAGGCATATTAATGAAAAAGTGGGATGCTTGGATTAAGTGAGACAATGTAGAATAGGAAATTTTCTTGAGAACACCTAAGTAAGCAGTGACTTCTTAAGCAGCTAGTGATAGGTACAAGGAGGGTGATTTCGTGAGAACCTACCATGATGATGTATGAAATTTTCTAACATGTATATGATGTGGAATTAAGGTCATAAGGATGAATACAAGAGAACATGAGGTGAATTTTTCAAACTAGCTCAATTCAAGCTGTCAAATCCCAAGTCCTAGGTAAAAAAGTGACTTGGAAAGGTGAAATGAAGGTATGATGATGATGGTAAAACATGGTAAATTCATAAAACACATGATGGGACATGTTCAAGTGGATATAGGATGAATAACAATTTAAAGATGGCGAGTTGCAGTGTAAACTAGCCTAAATTGGCTTATTTCAAGAACCTAACATGAGGTATTGAATAAAAAAGATAAATAGTAAAATCACATGCATGGTAAGTGTGTAGGGAAATTTCCAAGAGTCCTTAGATGAATTATCAAGTCATAATTCAATAGTTATAGGCATATTTAGGGTCATTGTTATAACTTCATTTTAGGACAAGTAGGTTTAACATGCACAAATGATATTGGATTGGAATTTTCTGAATGAACCATGAAAAAATGGCCATTTGAGATCATGGAGGATGTAGGAATGAATGTGTGATCCAAATTTAATGACTTCAGGAGTTGTTTTGTGCAAGAAATTGCATTTTCAATAACACCAAGTCAAACAAGGTATGTTAAAATAACACCCTAAATTCTTAGCAGTCAAGAAATATTATGGATATTTCATCAGATAAATCATAAGAGATAAATTTCAAGAGAATTGGGAAAAAAATATGGTGCATAGTGTCTGAGGTCAAATGGATGAGAAACAAGAAAGTTCTATCTATTTTTGTAGACCTGTCATAAGCCTTCCTCAAACTCAAATAAATCGGTATAGAGATAATTATCTGGTTAGGTCTCCAAATGAATTTGTTTTAATTTCTTATGAATATGATCCTGTATATAATTCATTGAATTATATTTTAATGAATATTTGAGCTCATGAAACCTAGTGGACCCCACAACAAATTAGTTTTTTTGTGAAGTTTTTAGTGTATAGACAAATCTTGTAAAGGAAATTATGTTCAAATTTTCACTAGAGGATGTTGGGAGTGTGTTATTTCTATTCATGATGTTACCTTGGTTAGTTATTTGGATAAATATGTGGTTTTAGGTGCATGTTCAGTCCTAACGTTGAGAACGATAAACATGCAAAAACTAGTATTTGTGCTTAATAGGTAAATGTAATTCTTTCCAATATAGTGATTGCAAATTATGGTTTGAAAGTGAATTAATTTTCCTTTTACAAGTGTTTCATGAATTCTTTGAGAATGAAAGTGCATTTTAAGTGTTTGAAGGCATATAGTTCAAGACCTTTTTTGGGTGTTTTGAAACCATCTTCGTATGTCTGTGAAATGCAATATGTTTTGGCCTATATGGCATGTGATGAATCTATTTGCTAGTTTTTAAAGTTTAATAAGTATGAATACCTACTAGAGAAGTTCTTTGGAATTCATGAATATGTGTTTGAATTCATGAAATTTCTATCTTTGTGAAGACAAAAACTCTGAGTTTGGAAGCATGTTTGATCTTTTTCAAAATCATTACCTCATGCATGAATGAAGGTGATTGAAGTGTTTTATTACCTTTGATGAGGAACCATAGGTAGTACATGACTTGATCCAAGTGCTAGAATTATTTTAAGGTACATTTATTCCTTGAAAATGAAGATCCTCCGCGACTACAAATTCTTTGTCCTTTATGGCTCTGTGTGAAGCTCCAAATAAGAATGGCGAGTTAAGAGGTATTCAAGGAGTTATAAAAATATGAGAAGAGTTTAGTAACATACATACATGATTGGAATGTTTTTTCCTTTATGAAAAATGACTAAAATATAAATATTATACGTTTGAATGAAGAAGAAGACAGATCTTGCATGTCAGTTACAAGTCATAACTATGACAACTGTTACAAATCAATTTTTCAGAAGGCTAGAGATGTCATAACCTGAAGAGGAGTTAAAAATTTAGAGAATAACCTTACTTTTCCCGAGTTCCTTCATGTTTGGTTAGAAGAAAGAAGTTTGTGAAACTAACAAAATGATGATGTCAATTATGGATACAATTATGACAAAATGATACTTTCATTATGTAGTTATTTTGATCTACTAATTTGAGTTGACATGAGAATATAGAGAATTTTTGAGGTAAGGAGAAAGTGAAGAAACCTTCAAGAATTTTTAATTGGAGTTTTGAAAAACATCTAAGTTTTTGAATTGTTTTTTTGTTGTAAAAAAATTTATTTTCAAGGTGTAGTGGGACCATGAATGTCAGTATGCATCTAGTATGTTAAGGACTAAATTTTCGATTGAGAAACAGGGACAGAAGCCTGTGATATTTTATTAATCTCAATCAGTAAAGAATTACAGAGAATGGGCTACAATATTTATAGATATTGCACAGCCAAATACACACAGGAGAATAAGTTGCACAGGTGAAACCAAATGCCAAAATGAATAAGCTTCCAATAACATCCGGGAAGCAGGAATTAGAAAAAGACAAATATATTGTTTAAAACAATATAACAATCTAAATACAAACAAATATGGTTGATTAACCATACAACAGTATATTTATTATTTAATTAATAAAATTAATTAAATAATCTAACTATGCAGAATTAATAATAGGATAATATTATTTATCCTAACATTCCCCCCCTTAATTGTGCATTGTCTGGAGAGATGAGGAGAGAAATGCTCTGAACAACTCGAACTTGTCACGTGCAAGTGACTTTGTGAAAATATCTGCTCGTTGTTCAGCTGTTGGACAAAATTGAAGCTGGATATTGTGCTTCAATACATGTTTGCGTATGAAATGAACCTGAACTTCAATGTGCTTTGTTCTCTCGTGAAAAACTAGATTGCGAACAAGTTTGAGAACACCTTCGTTGTCAACATACATGGTGGTCGGTTTGTCCTGTGGTATTCCAAGTCCTTCCAGTATGCGATGTAGCCAAATCGCTTCACAGACAGCTTCTCCTGCAGAACGATACTCAGCTTCTGTGGAAGAGCGAGAAACAAAGTGTTGTTTCTTACTTCCCCATGATATTGGTCCAGATCCCATAAAGAATACAAATCCAGAAGTGGATTTTCTATCATCAATGTTACCTGCATGATCTGAATTCGAATATCCAGTCAAGAAGAAGTTTTCATTCTTCTTGTATTCTAGACCAAGATCCACTGATCCTTTGAGATATCTTAAAATACGCTTTGCTACTTTCCAATGACAAACTTTGGGTTCTTGCATGAACCTGGATAGATAGCTTACTGCAAAGCTGATATCTGGTCTAGTGTAGGTCTGGTAAATAAGACTCCCAATCAGCTGCCGATAGAGAGTGGCACTTACCTCAGGAGATGGATCTGAACGAGATAACTGTAATCTATTCTCCATAGGTGTAGCAATTGGTGTGTAATCCATCATCCTAAACTTCTCGAGCGTTGTCTTCGTATATTTCATCTGAGAAACAAAGATGTGATTCTCTTTCTGCCATACTTCCAGTCCAAGACAGTAGTGCATAAGCCTGAGATCTTTCATGTCGAATGATCGCTTAAGATCTTTCTTTGTTTCATCAATCATCTTCACTGAACCGCCAGTGATGACTAGATCATCGACATAAACTACAAAAATCACCATCTCCCCCCCTTGCTTTTTGAGGTAGAGATTGGGATCGTATGGATTTCTGACGAATCCATGTTGTATGAGATGCTCATCAATCTTGATGTACCATGCCCGGGGTGCCTGTTTGAGGCCACACAGAGATTTCCTGAGTCTGTATACCTTTTCTTCTTGACCAGGTACTACATATCCCTCAGGTTGAGTCATGTAGACTTCTTCTTGCAAATCTCCATTCAAGAAGGCACTTTTTACGTCCATCTGGTGAACTTTCCATGCAAACTGAGCAGCTAGAGCAAAGATCATCCTGATCGTTTTGATCTTAGCTGTGGGAGAAAATGTCTCCTCATAGTCAATACCTTCTTTCTGTGTGTACCCCTTTGCTACAAGTCTTGCTTTACACTTGTCCACTGTCCCATCTGCTTTGTACTTAGTTTTGAATATCCATCTGCATCCAATGGGTTTCTTCCCTGGTGGAAGATCGACAAGCTGCCAAGTGTTATTCTTCATCACTGATTGATATTCAGAATCCATGGCATCTTTCCAAGCTTTTGACTGTAGGGCTTCCTGGACTGTAGAGGGCTCATCTGATTCAATGACTCTACTCATCAAAGCAAAGTTAACTTCTTCTCTTGCTTTACTGCGAGTCTGTGGTCCAGGGGTGGATGTATCCGGTGGAGCATCCAATCTTGCATCTAGTAATGTACTTGTACACCATTTAGGCATACGTTGAGCTGTTCCCATGGGTTGTGGTCCTATCTGATCAACACCATCATCCCCATCATCACTTTCATCTTTTGAGGGAACATTTTCTTCAGTTTTTACAACTGGTGAAAAATCTACATCTTGTGAGTCCGGAGGAGGAGTCTCTGCTTCCTTCTTCTCGAAAAACTCAACATCTCTGCTTGTGTAGACTTTTCTGGTCTTATGATCTATCAGTCTGTACCCAAGAGTTTCTTCACTGTATCCAATGAAGATGAGATTTTGTGACTTCATGTCCAATTTCTTTCTGTTCTATTTGGGTATGTGCATGCTTGCTTTGCATCCGAATACTCTGAGGTGTGCAATGGATTGTTTCCTCTTTGACCATGCTTCTTGTGGTGTAATTCCATCAAGAGTAGTTGTGGGCGCTCTGTTTAACAAATACACTGCTATTTTTGCTGCTTCTGCCCAAAATGTCTTTGTAAGTTCGGAATCATCGATCATGCATCGCACCATTTCCATGATAGTACGATTTCTTCTCTCGACAACACCATTTTGCTGTGGTGTGTGTGGAGGAGGCATTTGTCGACGAATCCCATGAGTTTGTAGACAGTCTCTGAACTCATCACTGGTGAATTCCCCCCCTCGATCTGAGTGGAGAGTTCTGATGTGACGACTAGTTTCTTTCTCAATTGCCACTTTGAACTTTTTGAACGTTTCAAAGGCTTCACTTTTCTTGCGAAGACAGAAAATCCACATTTTGCGTGAATAGTCGTCAACATAGAGCATGAAGTACTGGAACCCTAAATGACTTGGCTGCATTGGATCGCACAGATCAGTATGAACCAAGTCAAGTTTTCCATGAGCTCGAAAATTACTTGTTTGGAATGAAACTCTGTGTTGTTTCCCTGCTAAGCAGTGAGGACACTTTTCTGTATCCTTCTGAAGAGATGGTAGCCCATGTACCCATATTACACCAGCGAAGTGTGTCGAGATATTTGAAACTTACATGACCAAATCTCCGATGCCACAATTGAGCTGAGCGTGGAGTTTTTAGCCACGAGTGCTTGATCATTTTTGTGAATAAAATCAAGTTGAAACATTCGTCCCACATTTGAGGCTTTTGCAATTATTTTCGAGCCTCTGGATTTATCTTGAATCAGACACATTTTCTTGTCGGATTGACTATCAAAGTCAATTTTCAAATTGTGATCTAGGAGTTGACTGACCGAAAGAAGGTTCTTTGTCAACCCAAGGACATATAGAACATCTGATAGTTCTGCATTTGCATGAACCAAGGGGTAGAGAAATGTTTCCAATCCCCCTGTACTGGTATATGAAGAATCATCTCCCAATGAAACATGATTTTTTCGATGGCGTGTCCCTCATTGAAATAAACCAGTCTCTGTGCCTGGTCATGTGTCGAGTGGCTCTCGAATCAACATACCAGACGTCACTAGATGATGTGGATGGTTCACTTGATCGAGCAGTGAACAAGAAGTCCTTCATTGTCTGATTGATCTTGTTGCTCAGCAATATTACCTTGCTGGTGGGGTCTTCTTTTCCAGTTCCCCCTTTTTTTGCCCGTGATAATTATTTGAATGTCCCTTGTAAGTTTGTTGTTGTTGTGGTCCAGAATTGCTCGATGAACCTTTCTTATATGTGTTAAACCAACATTCTTGCAAGTCATGTCCTCTTTTGCAAATGGGACATCGCTTCTTCTGTTGATTGTCCCCATGATACTGATTCTGATGTGGGGACTTCTGATAGGATTTAGGTTTTCCTTTACCTTTTCCTTTCCATTTTTGATGTGAAGACAATACCTGCTCCTCTTCATCATCCTTGTTGTACATTGCTTCCTCTTGTTGTGGTAGGTTTACTAACTTGTCAAAACTAATTGTCGTATCTGACAAGTTTAGAGTTGTGACAAAAATTCGGTAAGAAGAAGGGAGAGCTCTCAGAACAATGGGAAACGAGAGACTCATCTTTGAATTCTTCTCCTAGGGCTAGAAGTGAAGCCCTCAACTCTGCAACTCTTCTTAGGAAGGGCTTCCAATTTTCTCATTCTGTTTTGAATTTCAATGTTTGAATTTCAATGTATGTAACTGACTCTGCAAATTGAGTATGACATTCTTATTTTTTGGCCCCATATATTGTGCTCAGCTTATCCCAAGCTTCTTTTGCTGATGTGGCATCTCGAATGTGGACTTGCACATCGTTGGATACTCCAAACAAGATGATGAGCTTTGCTTTCTGATCTACTCTATCAAATTGTCGTTGTTGTGTTGCATCCGTTGGTGATCTGGTTAGAGTACCAGTCACAACAGGCCAGATTTCTTCAAACTCAAGCTGTGTCTTTATTTTTGTCTTCCAAGCAGCATAGTTGCTTCCTCTG
This sequence comes from Taxus chinensis, assembly GCA_019776745.2. NCBI lineage: Eukaryota > Viridiplantae > Streptophyta > Pinopsida > Cupressales > Taxaceae > Taxus > Taxus chinensis. The sequence goes on along the minus strand of CM034148.1, from coordinate 37,608,541 downwards.
AGCAATTGTGAATCCGGAAGAAAAAATTTGGGGGCATTGGTGCCCATTTTGCAGAGATCACTGACAAGGTTTGGCTCTTATCACTCCAGGTATAAGGTCTCCCAATCTATATACCGTCAGTCTGATATACCGAACCTTTCTATATACGCGCCCTTCCGATATACCCGTCGGTATGTGGAAGAAGCTCGCCCTTTCTATATACCTGGCCGTTACGTGAAAGAGGCGTTAACGTACGTGAAAGAATTCGATACGTGGTACCAAGACAGTACTGATGGGGTCTGTGTGATTATTGACACCGGCTCAAAGAAATATCCTCATACGCGTGCGTAACTTCGCTATATACTCGGATAATTTCTCAGTCCAGATTTATGTCTTGCAATCGTTCACAGACGGATGGGATGGTTCATAGTGTGTGCACTGTGACCTTATTACTCCCCGTCGATTTATAGGGACGATGCCCAGATGACGTTGTTGCAGCTATATTAGGCGTTAAGTGTAGTAGTAGTTACGACGGCTTTACCCGTAAGCGCTTCCCAGAGGCACTGTATATACCGAACGCTGCGAATGAGATCTAGGATCTCGTGAGTGTTACAGAACCAAATTTACTATTTTTTATTACAATTCTGCTAGTTTCTGAGCAGTTACAAAGTTTTGCAGTTGACTATGGCAACCTGTAAATTAGTACAATATACAATACAATTTGAATGACAGGAAAAAATTTACAATTTCGGGGTCCTGGTGACCTCCTGAATTCCAAAATGCTAAAAATTGCAAAAAAATAGCTGAAAATGCAATTTTTAGGTGGGTCTCCTTTTGCAAAAAATGTCTGGAATGAGAAAACAAACCAAATTAGGAGAAATTTTTTTTTTTACCCTAAATTAGGGATTCTCCACTAAATTTAGTTAGTCGTAACTAAATTCAAAAAAACCTGGCTAAATTTAGTAGTTCTGCCAAAATTTCCGCCAGATGCAAAAGGAGAGTTTTTGAGTGTTTTTTGAGGGATTTGATCCTCAAACCTCTCACTCCTAAGGCACATGCAATAACCAACTTGGCCACTTGGGGTGCTTGGACTATGAATGGAAGAAATTTGTATTTAATGTCAAATAAATTGACTTACCTCTTGAAAAACGAATTCCACATGGCGCATGCTGGTGAAGGGGCATTTTTAGGGGTTCTATTTGCCCAAAAAACATGGATCTGAGGCTTTATTTCTTTTCCTCAGGCCGCATTTACTTGCTCAAGCCTCATTTTCTCCTTCCCACGCACTGCTTAAGCCGTATTTTTTGTTGTATTTTCTTCTTGGGCGCGTGTTTGAATGCCAGGCCACGGTTTTCACTGTACAGGCCACGTTTTTGACTTGTGGCTGCATTTTTGTTTATTGCTGGGCCGTTTTTTTAATGTTGTGCGCATTTTTTTGATGTTGGAGGCGTTTTTTTTAATGCTGGGCGCATTTTTTTTATGCTGGAGGCGTTTTTTTTAATGCTGGGCACATTTTTTTGATGCTGGAGGCATTTTTTTAATGCTGGGCGCATTTTTTTGATGCTGGAGGTGTTTTTGATTGTACAGGCCGTATTTTTTACAATCTAAGCTTCATTTTGCGCATGGGACAGCAAAAGATAGCAAAGGGCGCATCTAACAGCAAAGGACAGCTCCAAAAAAAAGATTTTTACTTGTGCAGGCTGCGCATGGGAGAATGGCGCCTCTTTTTCTCAAAAAAAAACGTTTTTATCTCCTTCCACTATATATTTTCCAGCTTAGGGCGCCTCTTTCTTCTTTTTTATTTAATTTTCTTTGCTCTATTTTTTCACTGCAGGTGCATATACACAGCAAAGCAATCCTCCAAAACAAGATATAGCTCTAAATGCAGTAAAAACAAAACCTTGATTGGGGAAATTTATTTTTTTTTTTTTAAAATTCAATACCTGTAGCAATTTTTGCCTGGTGCTGAGTGCACCAGTGCAAAAAAAAATTGCCTTCCAAGTACCTGGAAGGAACAGGCGGATGTGGGGGAGGCAGGGATGGGGCTGGGAGTTTACACGAGGCTGCATAGGCTCTCGAATGCTGCAAATACGTCTCCAATCTCCTCTTTCTCTGCTGCTCTCTCTTCCACACCTTCACAGGGCCATAATTTCGCTCTGGTACCAAATGTCGATTGAGAAACAGGGACAGAAGCCTGTGATATTTTATTAATCTCAATTAGTAAAGAATTACAGAGAATGGGCTGCAATATTTATAGATATTGCACAGCCAAATACACATAGGAGAATAAGTTGCACAGGTGCAACCAAATGCCAAAATGAATAAGCTTCCAATAACATCTGGGAAGCAGGAATTAGAAAAAGACAAATATATTGTTTAAAACAATATAACAATCTGAATACAAACAAATATGGTTGATTAACCATACAACAGTATATTTATTATTTAATTAATAAAATTAATTAAATAATCTAACTATGCATAATTAATAATAGGATAATATTATTTATCCTAACATAAATTTTTTCATCAGTAATGGACATGAAAGAGTAAATATTTGAGAGGGCATGAAGAGGTGTCTTTCATTATGAACCTTCATAAAATTAAGAGAGGAGAAAAGAGGATAAATATGAGTAAAGAAGTGATCACAATCATTTGTATAATACAAACCAAGAAAGTGATCACAAATATTTGTGAAGAAAACTAGGTAGATGCTCAACAGTAATGGAGTTGAAGCATCCTTGTAAGTTGAATCTTACAGAAGGAAAATGTGACTAAATTTGGGAGTTGAGGCTTCCATGCAAGTTTAATCTTGTTAAATATCATGTTATAACTTGGTTAAATTTTGGAGTTCTAGCTCCATGTTTAGTTATAGATCAACTGTGAAATTATTGTAACTTTGATATGATAATTTTTCCAAGTTAGTTCTCTGGTTTTAATGGGTTTTTCTCCCTTGAATGGTTTCTTGCAATAAATTATGTGTCTCTTATGTGTGTTCTTTCACTTATAACTGGTGAATGGTATTTGTGATTTCATTATATCTAAGTTACGAAAATTAAATTTTGGGTCAAAGTTTCAGTACAGAATGATTCACCCCCCTTCCATTGTCTTAATTTCCAAAAAATGTTAAATTTAATTGTTACAAATCTAATTGTCTCCAAAAAATTCCTCTTGCTACAATTATAGTTAAAAATATGCATCACAACATTATATCCCTGAATGAAATCAATAAAAATAATTTTGTGTTTGATGCATTAACATCAAATGAATTCTTCATTGTGGGAAACCAATTTATGTTGGTACATACAATGAAATTTGATGAGATGGATGTTTGTCATAATTCATGACACAAATTTTATGGGTACCCAAGGAGTACCTTTTATAATTATAAATCTGACTGGATAAGTAGTGATAGGTTTGCAGTGAATGGTAACATTGGAAAAGAGAAACAAAGTTCAAATATTGTCACAAAAAATTTCTTCATATCAATAATTATTGAGATAAATTCATATACATCTCCACATTTGATCGGTCTATAGGTTAGGATGGAGTAAAATTTTCTGAGAGGTTTCTTCCTTCATTATATACCCATAATATATTGTGAAAAAAGTGTAATGATGAGCATGAATTATTAAAACTTCCTCATGTGTCACAATCAAGATTCAACAACATAACGACCAAAATATTTCAACATGTTTCCGTTTCAAAAAAAATTATTTTCCAAGTGTGATGAGTATACAAATTTTTACAGAAAATGTAGAGCCACCACATTCCCAATATAACCCACAAATAATTAAAAGGAACAAACATGACACAATGAATATATTCAAAGTTGTTGTGAATCTTAATATTCCCATAGATTACAATTAGAATAAAAAATTCATGGATTCCTAAACATTTAAAATGGAAAAAATGGAAACTTCCTTACCAAGGATAGGAAAAAATCTAATTCCATAAGTAATTTTATGAACGTACGAGTTAATTTGACTAGTATTCTCACACGTGGACATAATACAAGGGGTTCCTGCCACTTTGGCCTTCCATTTGTTGAACATGAAGCAAACTACATAGTCAAATCATTAGCTTTGTGTCTCAAGAAGCTTGAATAACTTGTAATTGATGAGTATGGAAATTTATTGTATAGTTTTGTATCATCCAAATAGTCATTGCATGATGCACGATTATAAAATGACATACATACAAATTCAAAATGTATAAGGAAATATTTGACCATTCAAAATTAGTTAGTGTTGCTAGCGCAAATATTTAATTAAAAAATAAATCATTGTTCCTCTACTTGAAATTAGATAATGCTTCATGTGATAACAAAAATTGTACCTTATTTACATTTTCATCATTGTTGACAAAAAAAAAGGTATTCATTTTTTTTATCTAATAGTCCTTTCAGTGGGACATCATGAGGATATAAAAAGGACTATTGGAATATTAGCAAGATTGTTACATAGAGTGTGCTAAGAAGGGTCAAGTATATTCACTCCTTACCTTATTAAGGAAGTTTACAACTTAAAGAACTTTGTGGATCCATTCTTGTTTGATATAAACCATAAGATAGTGGGTATAAGGAAACCTAGGATGTTCAGATTTCATGTCATGGATGAAATACCAGTGATGGAGTATAAAGCTACAATAATGGATGAACATTGGTCTTTTCCAATAAATATATGGTGTACAAACGATAATGGTGAACAAAACTTCCCTAAAGTGAAACCTCCTTTGACACCTTTAAAAGAACTCAAATAAATGGAAGATTTGGAAAAGGGAATAAAAGAACATATTGAACATTGGGGGAAAGTGTAAGAGGTGAAGTTAGTGAATATTGGCTTCCATAGATTATGTATTGGAAAAATGTTTTGCGTTCTTTAGATAGGCCATTTTTAAATTATAACAGGAGTTTAGATTCTTGTTTTTCTTCATGAATAGTACAATAAAAAGACATATATGACCAAATAATAGGATCCACACATATTCACAGAGAAGACTACAATAGTCAACATATCCCAAGTAATAAAGATATTTACGTTCGGCATGTTTGTGGAAGATTTAAACAAGAGTTAAATCCATTGAAGGATGTGTTCAAGGAAAAAATGATTCTTATATGACCAAGAAATTATAATGAAAAGATATGGATGGGGAGAGTAGATGGGGATATTTTCCTTAAATGGGAAGGAAATGATGCAAATAAAAAGTTGAGAGTTTAATATTGGAAACTTACAGGGAAAGGAGAAGGTGCAACATTGTATCGGAAATTTTTAAGACCAAATAAAACATGGACCATCTCATACAAACTAAAATAAGATATTGATGTTGATATAATCATCTAGGCATGGACAACAAAAAAAATGGCACAACAGATTCATAAAGATATTTGATTAAGGACATGCGGCCATTATATCATAGTTGAACAACTTGAACATGATAATGAATGTTAACTTGGAGAAACTATTGAAGCTCATAAATATGTATATTATATCACTTTGTCCTAGGATGTGGGTTTTTTTTAAACAATTATTCCAAATTTTATTCTAATAAAACTTTATATTTGTACTATTATTTGATAATTAAATAGAAGATTGAGTATTGTATTATTCTGGAATATTTTACCATATAATTCTATAAAAAATGGAGTCTTTTATGGAACAATTGAATCTTATTAATGTCTTATTAACATAATTTCCCTATGTAATTAATTTAACATGAGAAAAGCATAAAAAATCCTTTATTATGCAATAAGTAAGTTTATAGGGAGCTGGTTGTAATTTATAAGGAATTGGATATGATTTACAAGGAATTCGTATTAAAATTTCATGCTTCAATTTTTTCAAGGAATTAGCCTTGATTTATGATTTCATTACAACCACAAAATTATATGGTATTTTCCTAAATATATTTGCATAACCTAATAATTAAGATTTGATAGTAATAAACCTTCTAATAAATGAAGCCACAATACTTTTAATTCTAAAAACACCAATCGTGCTCTAATCGTTGATATATTATACTTGGTGCATTAAACATCAATAATTTTTCATAATGCATATGTTCACCTCCATATAAATTGTTTTATTAAAAAATATTCCTAAGTTACTTGTTTAGAATGGGAAAACACCCATTCACAATTAACTTATTTTTAATTGTTCTAATAACTTTATAAAATGCAAACCTTGTTGAAGTCTAGATACTAACTTGTATGCTTAGAATCCCCTAGTTCTTGAATTAATAACTAAAACATTTATCTACATGATTACCAATTAATTATTATTGGACCTAGATAAACATTAATAAATGAAGCCACAAAACCTTTCAAATAAAAATATTCATAAGTTACTTGTTTAGAATGGGAAAAATCCTATTTTAAATAATCTTAGATAATGATGTTCTAATATTACCTATATAAAGTACAACATTTTCAGGGGTACAATTGGATCATTTATTAATAAAAAAAGTTTTGTATTTAGTTTTGTACATAGTGTAAATATTGGAGTCTAATATTACACTACTTAAAAACTAATAATAGAATTATTACAATTTGATATCACACTAGATAAAAACCACTGATGGAAATTTTGGAATTTGATTTCAATAATTATAAAACCAGACATGATGATACTATAAATCTATATTTTTGGCCATATGTTTAGATTTAATGAAAATTTGGTTGTTATTGTTGTGAGAAGGCTCTAGCAGATTTCACACACAATAACTAGTGTAGGTTCACATTTAATTAGAGGGAAACAACAATGTAGGAAATTAGTAAGAATTACAAACTAGAGACATGCAATTATTTAGATTATTCAATAAAAGACACAAATTCCCTTCTTGGTTATTCAATATTACCATGCTAACAAATTTTCATAATAGGGAGAGGACAAAAGAAAACATAAGAAAAGGGAATTGAAGAAATACAACTCTTATTTATTGTGTAGTGGTGATACAAATCTCAACAACATACAATAATACATAATTAGTATAAATAAATAACATTCAAGGTCACTTAGGATGAGGTAGAAACTATGAAATAAGATATGGGTCCTAGAAAAAAAGTGTTATAAGGTACCCATGAACAACAAGGATGTCAAGAAATAGATGAAAACCTAGTGGGAAAAACATCCACCAAAAGAGAAGAACAACACTCTCTAATCTAGGAAAGATTCCATAAATGAGTCACGACAACTAAGGATCTTGATAAGGTACCCATGTACAAAATTGAAATCTCTTTAGAAGAAGAAGAAGAGAGGAGAAGAAGGAGACGAGAGGAATGCATAATATGCCATAGATGGATCTGAACTATAAAACTATAAGAAGTCTCTAAGAAGAATGTCGATGAAGTGGTCCTTTACATATGGAATAAAGAAGAGACACCTAGATCAAAATATATTCCTACCCTTTAGAAGGACATAAATGGAGTATTAGAAGTCATACCACTCTACGAATGAATTTGAATGCAGTAGTATGAAGAAATCTGAATCTAGTCCATGGAAGTGAAGGTAATGCCACAAGACTAGAATTGTCAAAGTGTATGAGAGAAACATCCACCAAAAGAATTCCCAAGTGAATTAAGGTAAACTCAATAACACCCACTACAAAAAGAGGATCCATAAGAAAGGGTGGATCAGTGAAGATCTCCTAAAAAAGTGGAAGTGATAAGAGTTCAGAAAGGGGCACTCTTGATAAAGGAGATGAAGAAATCTTCGGAATCACATATAGAAGGATCATGAACATGTAATACATCACAGGTAGGTAACACAAAAATTACAATGAATGTCTTGAATATACTCATCCCAATAAGGGGATCGAAAAAAATAAGAGTGATGTATGATAGTATGAATCATAAACCAAAGGAAGAGGAGTGGAAAGGGCCTCACACACTTGAAGTGGAAATGAGGTAGATGCAATGATTATATGAGGCTGAGAATGGGACTACTCAATGTCTGATGGGAAGGGAGGAGTGCCAACATACTCTAGAAAGGTGAGAGAAGGAGGATAAGATTCCTATGGAGCACTCTCCTCATCAGAATTAAAATTAAAATCCTCATCATTAGGGATGGAACAAAGTGATTCTATGTTAGAGAAATTTTCGTCACATGAATCAGAAGAGGATTCAATTGAATCAACAATAGTAACAATAGTATGTGAAGGGTATCCAAACAATTATTGAAAGATGCTCTGGATAGTGTGGGGAGGATCTGAGTCTGCTACGTGAAGGTAGATAGGTCTAGTGACATGCAACATCAAGTGACTGATGAAATGTTTGCATGTTTCAAGATATTCCTCATGATGAAAATGATCAGTGGGTGTAGGAACATATCCATTTATAAATTTTGAAAGACCCTTGTAGGAAAAGTGGCATTCCATAAAAGCACACCATGATGTGTAGTTATCTATGGAAAGAAGAAGTGGTGGAGGCTGTAAAGTGATCATGTGATGCTTAATCCTGGAAAGACAATACTCCTTGATGGGGAAGTAAGAAGTGTAAGGTGCACAAGAAGAGGTGTGTGAATATAAGCAAGGTGGAAAAACGTTGGATTTATCCAAGAATGTGTCTATGTGAAATAAAACACCCAAGAAATAAAGATAACTCATTGCTTATAGAACTTTATAAGGAGTTCATGATTATAAAAAGGTATGTTTGTGTGACATCGTACATTTGACCACTCACCTTGCAGTAGAAAATGATTCACGCAAGAGTGGAGCCAAAAATAAGTCCTATTCAAAAGAAAAGGAATGACACACAATCAATCAAAAAAAGGCCATAATCAAAACAAGGGTGAAAACATTGCTCAGTGTGAAATAAGGCATCTCACATTGCAAAAAAGAATGCTCTCTTGCCACAAGGATATGGAGGGCATGCTCATTAGCCACATGCAAAGAGGAGAACTACAGTGCAATAAGCAAAATTTTTTCCTAAAAAGCCCAATAAACCTATACAAAGGCCCAAAAAATATACTCTCCCCTATACAATGTTGAATTTTAATGCATTTCCCTTTAACTAGATAAGGATAATCAGAAAATGTGGGAAACAACAATAAAAAAAATTAAAAAGGGGAGAGGGGTCTGGAGCAAAAAGGGTGGTGAGATAGAAGGAAGCTTAGATGAGCTACTTAGCAAGCTAGCTAGGCTAACTCAATGAGCAAGCTGGTGTGAACCCAACAAGTTGAACTAGAGGGAAATCTCAATGTGAGATCAAAGATTTATGAAACAATCACATCAGAGGGGAATCACACTGAGTTGGATTGACAATGAACAAATCACTTAACCAGGGGATCATGGAGGTCAATCACTAGTTTGAATGCTTACATGGATGCTAGGAGTGCAAAGTGGATGGACATTTTTACACCCATCATAAAGGACATAAATCCCATGTGCATCAGCCTATCACCTAGTAGGTGCTAGGTACTCACCTGAGGCATGCACAGGTGTCGAGTCTCTCTTTTATGTGAGTTAAGTGGGAAACCATCATCTATGTCATGAAATTAATGAATAAAGGTGGAAATGAGACATACAATCAACATATGGCTCAGAATGGCCTCTATACAAATGTATTCATTCCAAATAGAGGGTATTTATAGATAACAGATAGAAATACAATAGAAAGGAAAATACATAAGGATTTACATCTATTCCATAACATCTATGAACAAAAATGAAAATATATAGATATGAAACGAATCAATTACATTCATACTCATTCATTTTTATAAACTCATTACATTCAATGGATCGATTAGACTACCATAGATTGATCAAACCGAAGTCATACATCACAACAGGGATCATGTCCTACATCCATACGAAGAAAAAATTATATCCCAGCTCCTTAATACATTATTCCCTTATATAGCCTCTACCCAATCCCATAGAGTTCTCACAGTATTTCTACAAAGCTTTGCTCTCTATATTCTCCTCTCGTTTCTATCTGATCTATATATCTATATATCTTTTTCTCCTGCGGGTGCTCACATATATAGGCATCCCAAAGTGCTAACTCATCCTTCTGCAGTCTCAAATTTGATGCCAAGTGTCTGAATGTGGTCCTTTATGGGAGCATGCTCCTCCAGGCCTGAGCTCTCCACTTTTTTCCATGATGTCTTCTAGAACCTTCTATCATAGGGCATATTCCTTTCATGGGCATCACGTTGCCAGGATGACACCTTATCCACTCTGCATGTACATTCAGGTCACGTTTTTCTCGTGTCCTACCCAAAATGCCCAATATGGCTAAGTCCTAAAACCTTGGCTCTTTCCTTGTGTGTTGCATGGGTTTTCTTAAACCCTCCCTTTAATGCCATCCTAGGCGTTTTCTCCTTACACACCCTTCTTGAAAAATACCTTGCACACCTACGCACCTTTTTGTACTCAGCCAATATTTTGGGGTCCCAAAATCACCCACACTACGCTTGTTCTCTATCTGTGGGAACACTTCTCCAATGAATAAAGAATTATAATAGAATTACGTCTTGGAAAAAGAATAAGGGGATGAAGAATTTGGGAAAGAAGAAATAAATGGGAAGTGTTGGCATTACCGCAACAAGCTATGAAAATATTTTTACAAGTCGGCCTTCAACTTGTTTCAGGTATCGACTTCGTTTTGTGCTCTCTGATAGAGATTTACGACTAGGGAACTTACCTCCCCAATACTTAGTCCATCTCCTTGAGTGTTCATAGTGTCAATAATTTTCTCTAACTCCTTGCTCATGTCTTCTAGTGCATCCATCCTTCTAGTAATTTGTTGGTATAGTTCCTTCAACCAATTTTTGATTGAACCCCTTAAGGTTTCAATGGCCTCTAATTTATTTTTGACCTCGGTGAGGATTATATCCCTTTCTACCCTATTTACCTTATTCTTCTCTTAAAAAATCCTTCACCTATGCTTTTTGAGTGGTGACCAAGATGCTCGCCACTCTATCCTTGACTGTGTAATTATCGTACATGGCCTTAGCAAATTGGGTAGCAATCTTGACATCTACAAGTACCTTGCTATACTCAACAAAGATTACTACAAGTTTCAATTTTTCCTCCCTCTCCAAGTGTGCTGCCACTTCTTCCATGGACTCCAAGGTCAATGATTGTTTCTCCATGGTGAGGATGTGTGTTAGATAATCTAAGCATTCAAGAGTGGATCCATACTTCTGTGCAGCCGACATTAGGTTTGGATGCTTTAATATAATAGCACTTGTGATAGACTCCATATTTTTGTATATTTCACGCACCTTCACCTTCTCATCCCTTAATTCGTGCTTCAACTATGCGTTGATAAACTCTTCTTGTTTAAAGCCCTTAGTATTCTCATCCAGATCCTCTTCCTTCTTTTGGATCTTTTCCTATAGAAATATTACTTTTTCATTTCTTCCAAATATCCTAGCCTCAGTCTTTATCATGACCTTGTTCAGCGCATTACATAACTACTCATCTGAGAGAGTTGCTAGGCATTTACCAAGGGGTTGGCTCCCTTAGACTCAGATTCTGGCATGATATCCCATTGGTATACTTCAAACTTTGGCTCATTAATATGGGACTCAAACACCCAAGAGAGCATCTTCCTTGTCCTATGGTACATGCCCTCCTTGTAAAATGACTCCATAGCTAGAACTTAGTCTATGGGTACAGTGCTCTAGAAACATGCATGTAACACCTTCCTTTGTTAATCAACATAGCCCATGAATTTTCCTTGTTCTTATCAAGGATCTTCCTTCCTGAGCACATGGCTTTGGGGAAACTCACCGTTAGACTGGGACCTCCTCCCACACTGACTTGTTCTTTTTCAATGCTTTCCTCCTTACCCTCTTCCATCAGTATGTCAGCATTGTGCTCTAATTATTGTTCTACTAAGGCCTTGATTATTTTCATTACTTCTCTTTTTCTGGCTCATTTGCTTTCTCCTACATAAGGTTTATATTCTTCTACTTCTACATGCCAACCTCCTCACTTCTTCCCATTTCCTAGGTGCCTTCCTCATCCTGGATACCCTTTCACCGCATGAAAAGGAACCCATGTTCTTCTTCTCCACCCTCTTCGTCTGAATCATGCACACTGAAGACATGTGGCTCTTGATCTCTTTTAGGATCATCTTCTTCATCATCATCATCCTTTTAACCTATGTATCTCTCAAAGCTCTCCATCTCCTCTGAGTTAGCTTCCTCTTCTATCCTCTACTTCTTTCTGAGAGGTGAATCTTTGGCAGCGGATCCATCCTTCTATGCTTCCTCTAGCGACTTCTCCTTGGTGAGGGTTTGCTCCAGTGCCTCTTCTTCGAGGGTCTTTTCCTTTACTAGGGATTTCTTCCCACTCATATAGGTGTTAGGTTTGGTGCTTGCCACCAGCTTTTTTAATGGTTGGGTAGTCTACACACTTGGTTCTTTTTCTTCTTCTCTCTCCCTTTTCTTGGGTACAGGATTTCTTCTACCCATGGGATCTTCAAGTATGGAGACGTCATTCTCCAGGTATGCTCCTTTCTCAAATTTCAGCCTAATGTGGAGATATACATGCACTGTGGACTTTCCTGTAATTGTTAGAGTTAGGGGTTTCATCATTCTGATTTCATGTGCTACGTACTTTTCCATTTATGCGTTCTTCTTAGGGTAGACTAGCATCCTATGCATCTCCCTGTGGTCCTGATCAACTTCACTAAGGTCAAACCTTAGTCTCTTTTCTTCTTTGAACTTGTTAAATCCTGCTTGGAATTATTGGGTAGTGAAGGAGAATGGGAGTTTACACCATGGGCTCATGGTTCCATCCACCAACTTGAATCTGCCTATGCAGAAGTGATAGTACATAGAAAATTTAGCTTCTCCCATTGTAAGCACTGGTAGTTTCTTTGGGATTCTCCACTCTTCCCTTAACGCACCCTTAAGTGCTTATACCACTTGTCCAAGCGCGCCTTTTGGGAGGCTATCATTGTTTCACATGTATACTTTGAAAATATTTTCATGGGCGAGGGATCTTTAGCTAAATACTCCCAAACAAACTTGTTTTCCATGTTAGGCACTCCTATCTCCTAAAATACAATTTTTAGGAGGACATTTCCAAAGAATATCTTGTCTTCTTCCTTTGTGCTATTGATTATCTCATATGTAATAAAGGAAGATAAATTATAGATTGTGCCCTATGATATTTTCCTATATACATTTAACCAATCCTTATTTTCCTGTATCCACCTTTCTTGATCATTTAACTTTATGACTAGGCGTGTGACCATTCTCACGAAGGGATATGGGATTTACGCAATATCAAAATATTTTTACCCCTTCTTGTAATCAGATGTAGCGATAGTTGCTTTAATGGCATCCTTATCACTCAGGTCATCATCTATGTTGTCTTCCGCATAGATGAGGCATGTAAACTTTGAAATTAGCTGAGGGGTTATGCGCATCTTATGACCTACAATGTAAAATTCTTCCTCATGCATGTGTGACATCAACCACTGATAGAGGTGCTTAGGATTTCCAAAGTATGGCAACTCATAGAGTTATAATAAGCATTCCTTATCTAACTTCACTTTTACCTCATCGTCATAGATGGGAAAACCCTCTGGCACCCTTTTGATTGTTGGGCACACTAACTCCAGCTCAATTTCCTTCTCTGTTGTGCTTGTGTGATGGTTATAATCACTCACCGCCATCTTTCTCAAATGGAATTCCCAGTCCTTCCCAAGCAAAACCCCATCCGAGTACTGCATTTCTACATACCACTCCTCATTCATGCTTGTGGTGGTTGTTGCTGGCTCTCTTCCCTTGCCCTTACCCTTTCCCTTTGGATTCTTGTGTGACATGGTTGGTTTCTTGGGTGCCATTTCCTAGGTCCTCTTATCACTTCAATCTCTTCTTATTACTCTGCTCTTCCACTTATTCCAACCATAAGATCTCAAACTTGTGAAGAAAACCTCTTACACCCATGCCCTAGTTTTTCAAACCCTATCTGGGATAATACTTTCACAAGACAAAGCCTTCTCACGACTTCTTTTAAACCCTTGAAATCCCTTCCTTCTAGTTTGCAAATCTAAACTAGTTACTCACATTCAAACTCTTCAAATTTTTCTTCACATGAATCAGTTCTGGAAGCCCTAGTTTACAGTGATGCAAAGTGCTTCTTTCTTCATATACTCAAAGTAAATAATAAAATGCCTCGACCTTCTATTTATAGTTTTTCCCACTTTGTAACATTAAATGCTTCCTTACCTACCACCATACTTTAACACTTAATGTGGCTTTTTCAAACAAACCCAACTTTAGCGCTTTAACTCACGCGCCCAACCTTGCGTGGAAAATTCTCCAACCTTCTGGCATGTAACCAATTCATCTTGATAGGAAACTCTTGCGCACGTGTAACCAACACCGAAGGAACTTCTTATATCATGATTTTTTATCTCACCTACCTCATGTTACTTATGTGATTCTTCTTCTCTTGTACGTGGATCCCCAATGTAGCCTTATCCTAGCACTAACCATCCTTTTTCACCTTTCCTTGCATGTACTTTCTTCATAGGGCCATTTAAATGGGATTTCCAATGCAATCCTTCTTGACACTTCACACTTCAATTTCTTCCACCTTACTCCACCCAACACTAAAATGATGTGCGGTCCTCTATGCAGTTAAAACTTTAAAAAAGTAATGAGATTACTGGTGCCCAACGCGCAATACAAAACAACAACTAGAAAGGGAAACACAAGAAAGGAAAATGCATTTAAGACAATCCTAAACTAACTAGCAATACTGCTTTATTTACAAACACCAAGAATACTTATTTATAATAGGGCTTTAACCTACTCCCATTGAAATTTCCTACCAATCTCATCCCATCCAGCACTTGTGACTGACACGCGCCCTAATCAAGGATGTATGAGATAGTGTAGGGACCCAACCAATGCACTTTTAACTTCCCAGGATGGCACATAAACTTAGAATCATATAGTAAGACCATATGGAAAACCTCAAACTTCTTGATCCTAATGTGGTGATCATGTCATGTTTTTTGCTTTAATTTTTTTGCTATTTGGCTCAACCTAGTGAGTGATCGTCTTTCATCAAACTTCATCAATTTATCAATCCTTTATTTCAATGCTTTCTCATCAGCCAACCATCTTTTTCACGTTATTTGCAAAGAAGGTAACATGAAATCAACCGGTATAACAACTTATGTGCCAAACACCAATTGAAACGGTGTGGATTTGTTTAATCTTTTATAAGTTGTCCTATAATCCCATAATACGGCTGATACCTTGTCATCCAAATCTTGTATTCTGACATCACAAATTTTTGTCAGGGTATGACTTAGTATCTTGTTAAATGCTTTCACAGTTCTATTTGCTTGTGGGTGATAAGGTGTAGTTTTTTGATGAGCCACCATGAACTCTACTAACAAGATACTCATGGTCTCATTCAAGAAATGTGTACCCCTATCACTGGTTAAAATTAAAGGGAATCCATACCTCGTGATAATGTTATCCCAAAAAAATCTTGTTGTTGTAGTTGTTGTACAATATTTAGTTAGGGCTGCCTCTGCCTACCTTGTCAAATAGTCTGTGTAAGTGATTACATAGCGTGGTCTAGTCCTACGCGTTACTGGTGCAATAGGGCCTGCAAAATCTATTGCCCATTTCTCAAAAGGTTAAGCATTAAGGAAAGGGCACAAAGGCATTTCATCTCTCTGTCCTAGCTTGTCAACGCGCTGACAATGATCACAAACTTTACAATACTACTTGTAATCCTTATACAGAGTTTCCCACCAAAATCTTGCCATTAATATTTTATGTGTAGTGGCGTCACTTGCATAATTTCCACCTGAAATTCCTCTGTGTGTTTCCTCTATGATGGCGAGGTTCTCATGCTCTATTACACACCTGCGTAAAAATTCATCACACCCTAGTTTGTATAAGTCCCCACTGATCAACATGTAGGGTGCAACGCGTATGACTAGTTACATTTTCTCTAATGTCTTCATCCCTTCTAGCACCTTACTTTTTTTAAGGAGCATAGCAATATCCTCCAAGTTTGAGGGTGCGCGCTGTAACCTAAACAATTGTGCCTTTGGCATGGTATCTTTAATGCTCTAAGTTTCCTCCCCTGAATCAATCCTAGACAAATGGTTAGGTCCAAAATTACTCTTTCTAGTTTTGACAATTACGGTGAACTCAAACTCTTGGAATAATAACACCCACCCATATATGTTCCCTTATACGATGGGCTTGTTCACCAAATATTTCAATACCATGTGGTTAGTGTAGAAGATAAAGGGAGTTTCCAGAAGATACTTCCTGAACTTATGAAGCACGTAGATCATAGAAAATGCCTTGCACTTGGTCGCAGTATAATTCTGCTCTGTTGGTGTCAACTTCCTACTTACAAAGCATAGGGGTGATCAACAATTCCCTCACCAAGATATGCAAGCATTGCCCCAATGGCTGTTCTGGAGGCATCTACATGAACATGGAAGGGATTCTCCCAAGTGGGGAAATTTAATATAGGCACAGCGACAAGCCTATCCATCAATGTGTCAAACACCTTCTACTATGCCTCTCCCTAATGAAAGGCACTTTTATGTCTGAGAAACTCTTCTAAAGGCATGATGATCTTAGCATACCCCTTGATGAAATTCTGATAGTAGCCCGCGTGTCCAAGAAACCTGCAAAATGTGCTTTGACTAGTTGGCTCCCCCAATCCCACAATCACTACAATTTTGGTAGGATCCACCAATAAGCCTACTTTTCATATGATGTGTCCCAATAGGGTCCCAAACAGGGTAGAAAATACACACTTCTTGATGTTAAGGGATATCCTCAACTATCGACACTGTAACATTCCCATTTTAAGACTTTAGAAACAAGGGGATTTTTTTTTAAGAAATGTTCTCTATTCTAAATACATAATTTAGAACACACATTCCATAACACCCATTCTTATAAAAAATAACCGTATGTAGCTATAATGACTCGGTGTGCCACCGATCTATTCATTTCATGACTTGGCAAACTACCGATCTATCCATGTTTAACATTTAGTATTGAATACTTTTTTGTATACTTAGTATACTTAGTTTTCTTACCCTTTGGGGTATTAAGTGATCTATCTGGGAACCTATTTGAATATTTTCTACCAATATTCATATGCATCTCAAACCTTAGACTAGGTGACATAGGACAACGCAATCAATAACTTGCAATACTTTGGCCAAATTTTTCTAACATATTGTTCGTATTACTCATTCCTTGATGAAATAATCGTCAATCCAGAATAATTCCTTCACCTCACTCAATTGTTATATAGAATATCCTTTAGTGACTTCCGTCAGTCCATTTGCCCAAGTTTTAACCCTAGTTCAGGTTAACAACATAGGTTATGATAGGAAGAGACTCAAAAAGACTCAGGATATATTGGCATACTGGATCAACCTAGGTTAACCCAATGTGCCAAGGTACCCAGAGTCCTAAAGAGAAACTAAGTTCAAGTCCATAACCACGTAGATATAGACGATCAATGTAGAAGGGTGTTGCCACATGTCAACTACAATGTTGTATCCTCAAGAAGATCCTAATCTTCTTGAAGGTATAGCCCTGCAGTTGGTGTGTGCCAACATCCTATAGAACAACCTCATCGAGATGTACATAACCCAAGGAGATTATTAATATATTTTATTAATTTGCATAATTAAAAGGAAATTTCAGCAACCTTGTCTAAACCCTAATCCAACTCTTCCTAAGTTCCTTTCCAAATCAGGTTCCATTCATCCTTGGAGAAATTCCTTAACTCTAGATTACTTTCACTGTTTGTTAGTTTTGGCTTAACAAGTAGTTACCAAAAAGAGGGGACAACAATCTCATAAGTTTCGTTTAATGACTTAAACATTCAAGGAAGTGTAACAACTACCTAGATCGTAACTTAATAGACTTTATTAAATGAGGTCTAATGAGTATAAATCATATCTTCCTTGTTTTGTTGTTTACTTTTTCATGAGTGAGGAAGAGTCCTCCTCTTCATGGTTAAGTTCTAAGGTTTAACACACCCTTTTTTTTCTTTACATAATCTATAGTTTTCATTGTATTTTCATTACACATCATCTTACTATATTAAATTGTTTATATAAGAACATTGAATTCTACAATTTATCTAGCTGCATCTCAATTAGGGAAATTACTCTAATTCCATTTTATCCTACTTATTCAAGAATCCCCATTTAATCATATGAATAATATAAAGAATATCCACAAGATAAGATTCCATTTATTTTACAAAGGTACAAGATAATTTACAAAACTCATGCAAGTAAGTTCTCATCCTTCAATTTCATTTTCAAACTTATGCATTTTTGGGCTTACTACATGAAAACAGTCTTCATTCAAAAAGGAATATAACTTTGTTTTCAATACGACTCAAGAATGAATCAGAATTCTTCACTATAATCAAACTTAGATCATCTAATGCATCATATAAATTTTTTCCATCTTTTATCACTTACGAAATCCATCTGCAAAAATTTCTAGCACGGGTCAGTTCAAATAACTAAGCATGATAAGCACTAATCCTTAAAATGAAGTGCATTCCACTAATGGTTCCAATAAAAAAAACCCTACTTTAATGAACAATTAGTATTTCATACTCTAAACATAAGTAATAACAACCAAAAAGAAGAGCATTAATGAACTAGAGTTCACTTCTAAAAGAAGAACAAATTATAATCTATAATATTTGTCTTACAAATTAAAGTATAATTGGTCCTATCAATCATCTTAATCAACAGAACATAACATCTTATTGTTTCCATTCTACCAACAGAGTACAACACTTATCTTAACTATAAGATATAAGAAGTGTTTTCAGTATGTTCTTATTATGATGTTTTATCTAACTTTCTAGTAAGAAGAAGAGAAACCATTTTCATTATGCTAAAGTACATAATATCCACAAGGTAGAAATAGGTTCATATGATAACCAAAGTTGTGTCATCTTAAGATTAACTATCTCAAATCAAACATTTAATATATTCATTAGAACAGGAATAAATAAAGATCCCAGATGGAAGGATGAAACACCAACCAACCAGCATAATACATTCTCTATTTAACAAACAAGTCATCACTCTCCTTCTATTTCGTTTCTGTTAATGACAAGTAAGAGAAGGTTATCCAATTAACAATTAACTTTTCCTATAGAATAATCAACAAAAGATTCATAACAAATGAACTTATTTCAAACTGTATTAGAAAATAATCTTAACAAAAATTATCCTAACCCATAGTTATTTCCTTCAACTTAATTAACAAAGTCCCTTCTTCAACATATATACAGTTCGAGTTCATATAAGAATTCCCAAGGAAGAACAAGAACACCTTAAAGTAAGAAGGTATCTAATGAAACGTTTCCTTTAAAAACTTCTCATTATAAGCTAGGGATCTATTCAAATAGGAACATTACAGCAGTGAAGGTCTGTTGGTCTGAAAATCTGTTCGGTGGGTAGATCTATGGATAAACAGGAAAACAATGTGCATGGCATAGCCCCTCTTTGAGATAGCAAAGTGAAATTGTTTTATTGCTATTCTACCAGCAGGAATCTGTACAAGTCTTACAGTATTCTACCTTCAGGGGGGTTTGGGATCTCATCCTAGTAGAGTTAGTTCTGAAAAATAACAGAAAGGAATGAATGAAGGAATAGAAGAAAGATGGATTGAAGGGAGAAAAGAAATGAATTCCAAAATAGAAAGGTCAGAGAGTTTATGTTTTGGGCTGGTAGTAAACAGAGAAAAAATTAATCACATAAACAAAAAAAGAAATACTATAAAACAAATGACAAAATCATAGATGAATCCAACATAATAATCATGTAGATATAACTTAAGAAAGATCTAACACATAACACAATAATTCATCACAAAGTCTCAATTTTTGTATTAATAAGTTGTTCTGTTATAAGAAAGCTCAAAGTATTTCTCTCCTCACTTCTATTTTTCATACAAATTTGCTCACCCTTGAATACTACAAGTATCCAAGTATTTATAGAGGGAAAATGAGAAAGAAGACAAAAAGGAGCCAACTATTTAAAAAATATCTAAAAGTCAAATGTTGACTTTAGGGAAATTTGGTGGATGAAAACTTCCCATGGTGCAACATGGACAATGTCATCATTTGTGTAAACATACTTTAAAATAATTTTACAAAAATGGGATTAATCCAAGGAGGAAGGAGCCTATTCATCATCATCCCTTGGCTTGAAAGGAGTGTCTTGCTTCTGCTCAGGAGAGGTAATGTGAAATTGAGCTCGATACTCCATGAACTTGCTTACCATCGCTTGAAGTTGATCCTGAGCGGGACCTTTGGTGTGATCCCCGATGCCTTCACAAGTTTCCCATTCATCTCTAAGTCTTTCCGAGAGTCTGAAATATTCATTTCCTGCCTCCATCAGGTATCCAACAAAGTTGCAGTAGACCAGAAGGTTGTTGATAAATTCTATATCAAAAGTGGCCTCTGACACTAAACCCTGCAATGTAATTTCCTTGAAAAACCAAATTGTATCATCTACCTTCCTCAAGGCATACGATGCACTGAGTAACCCTGGAGACATTCTTAAGATGATCTACTCTATTTGATGCATGGAATCTAGCGCTTCCTCCTTGATTTTGTCTATCTTTTCCAAGACAAAATCCATTTGGTCAACCCGATAGGCTAAAGCAACAATGACTTTGTTGGGTGCTTACGGGTGATCAAAGATGCCAAATTTCACCAAGTTATCGACTAGGCAGTCGAGCATCTTCTGAAACGTCTCATGTTACAACCTGGCATGGTCCAACTCTTCAGAGATATGCCCCACTATTTCCTGGAGTTCCTTGTTAGCTTGATATATATTTTGATAGAGCTCTGTTAATTTTGTAATCACTTCCTCACTATCTTTGAGGATTTGCTCTCTCCAGGCGAACACTGCTACACCTTGCTAACCGATCTTGTCATACTCATTTATCTTCTTCTAACTAAGGACTTCAGGAGGGTTGGAAACAGTCATAGGAGGGGCATTGCCCATATTTTTCAAGGCTCGGAGAAGATGTTTGATTTGTTCTTTTAATATTCTCTTCTTTTCCTTTACTTCTTGAAGCTTCTTGAAAAGGGCATACACCGTGGATAAGGCCTCTCCTTATAGGCTCTTTGATGATGTTCCCATCGTGACCGGAGTCACTGTAAAATCTATAGGAGACAGATGTTTTTTATTCTTTATGAGATTAGGGTATGCGATCTCCATAACCCTTTCACCTGAAGCACTTTGAGAGAAGCGGGTTATAGCCTTTTGCTTCTTAGGCCCTTTAGCTGGAATAATGGAGAATTCCATGGCTGTAATAGGGAATTTCCTCTTGTGCTGGCTCAGGTGTTCAAAGATCCATTCTAGACTTAAGGGAGTGGGATAAGGGGAAGAGGAGGAAATGGGGGTGGAAGAAGGAGTAACTGCAGTGGACACAAGGAAATGTGTCGAGACACTTGGTGGCGGCATTGAGAAAGAAGCCAACACTCCAATGCTCATGGGGTTAGGAGTGACTGAAGGATAAGAAACTATGGGGGTGAAAGGGATCTATGAGATGAGGGAAGAAATGTTGGGGGACAGATCCATGAGGGAAGAGAAGATGGTGGAAGAGGGAGGGGGAACGGTAGAAGACGAGGGAGAAGACACAACCAAAGGAGCTGTTGGTTGAGTGACATGACGAGGGGAAGGAGGAGCGAGAGAGGGGATGGTTGGGACCTCACCAGCTATAGATGTGACAAAATCCTAAGTGAATGTGTCTATTGGAGCAGTGGCTACTTCTTCTCTTCTTGGGGACACTAAGTCCATAACTTGTTCCTCGTCGGTAGAAGGAGGGATTTTAGGGAGTTCTTTTTTAGTAGTGCTTACCTCTCCTTCTATGTCTTTTCCTTTGCCTTTAGGCAAGTGTTTCGGCCTGGATGGTGCATCACCCAAGGGAGACGTGGTAAAGTCTACCCCAAGGTAGATGATACCATTTTTCTTGCACCAATGCTCGGTGCCCTGTAGAGTGCCCTTGACCCTTTCCTCCATAGTTTAAGGGGCCTTGTTTCTATCAATTTTTGCAAATAGCCAATTGTCCCCATTCATTTCTAGATAAACCTAATCAACTTCTTGATTGGTTGCTTGAAAATCCTTTGGGATGATAGCCACACCATATTGAATGATCTTTGTCAGGGCCAGTCAGGAGTGATCCTTTCATCTGAGATCAACTTCGTGATATAGATCGATGTAGATATATTTGATCTGAGGGACGTGAATTGGATCATCTTTTCCCTTGAGAGGCAATCACGAGGATCAAAGGTTGGCCTTGCTAGGAAATTATGCTTCAAATTGAGCAATTCAAGATCTACAGACATCTCATGGGCTTTTCTCTGTGAAGTGTAGGTGTACCTACCCACTGTGAGGGGGAATGGAGTTCCACCCTTGTTCCTTTTCAAACACTTCTCATGGTATGTGATGAGTTGTATAGATAGCTCCAACAGGATCAGTTTCAGTCCTGCATACCTTGGAAATTTGGTGGGCTCTCCCAATAAGTTAGGGGCTCTGAGATATGTGAAAGTGGGGAATTATGTGAATAATGCTCCCCACTTCTCTGTGGTGGTGACCACACTTTTGTTCATCTAACTGTAAGTCATGTTGGGCCTCAATAGGTAGATGACACCATAGAAGAAGACGTCGTTGACTTTATTGAATCAGGCTATGTTGTTCTCCAGTATAAACTATATATAGTACTCATATATTTTGACCTGAGGCCATACCCCATATTGATTCAATACTGGGTAGTCCCTCTCTGAGGCAACAACATATACCACATAGGAGTTCATATAGAACCTCCCAGTTGTTGAAATTTGTTGAAGTTTCTCCAAGATTGTGTTGTTGATAATCTCTCCCCATTAAAAATGTTGATCAGGAACATTTTTATTCATTTTTTCCAAATACCTTAGCATACACTTGTGAAAGTAATGGGCATCGGGAAGCCCAAACACCCTACTTAGGAAGGTGATA
The DNA here is from genome assembly GCA_019776745.2 of Taxus chinensis. NCBI lineage: Eukaryota > Viridiplantae > Streptophyta > Pinopsida > Cupressales > Taxaceae > Taxus > Taxus chinensis. The sequence goes on along the minus strand of CM034148.1, from coordinate 37,585,548 downwards.
GTGTCACTCAGATCGTCTAAAAATTAACAATGATGAATGACATGTGGCCAGCTACTTGTCACCTTCTTATGTTTGAGGTACACCTCATTCATCAGCTGCATACATTTTTATTTGTTTTCAGTCCATGTCTTCATGTAGTCATGGATTACTACTACAAAATGTCGGTGGCGAGGGATACCCAACATGATCTCAAAATGCCAGGTCGTGAGGCTAATTATTACCTCACCCTTCTCATTTTTGACACATCTTTTGTCCTTATTGTAACAACGACCCACCAACATCATGAACTCATTGTTGATTACGCTCACTGGGACTCCTGCAAAAAAGTGCAAACCACTGCCAACCAATTTATTCATCCATGGGCTTCCTGTGACATTCTTGTTTCTGGCCCAAAATTCCTCCATGTCAATGTGTCTGAGTTCTAAATCTCTGATATCAAGATCACACTTTGCAAGATATTCAGGCATCCTGACCCTTTGGTATTTATATTTCATTTCTTCTTCTATTAGCTTGGCTTTACCCTTGGACTTTGTTGGCTTCTTACTCGATGAAGACATGTGTGGATCTGAGTTCAGCTATTGATCTGCAAGAAGAATCAAGAAAGTCCCTCATGGAAGAGCCATATTAGCCATTAAGTAATCCATAAAAGTTTACAGAATGAAAAGTTAGCAATTTATGAGCCTCTGGGCATAAGGTGCAACTTTACTGCATGTTGCAGGGACTTAGAAAAGTAAGGCACACTTTGGGAAAGTGCTACATGGGAGAAAACAATGCCAAAAGGGGCGCAAGGAGTGGAAAGGCTTCACACAAAATTCAGATGTTGGTGTCAAGGGAAGTGCGCTTGTGCCATTAGAAGTCTTTTTGAGTGGGGCACAAATATGATTGGTGTAGCAAGGTCCCAAGATGTGCCATTGGCGCAGATGTGGTAGTTACTGTATTAGAGTGAGGTGTGCCAAGTGGTTTAGTTTGCGTGGCATGGGAAAGGTTTACAAAACATTCAGATGTTGTTGTAGTTGTTTTGGCACCAGCACTTATGCCTAGGGAATTTTGCAACAATGTTTATAAGACGTTGAGAAGGCTTATGCCGCACATAGGGATAGTGCACCTGGCATGATTGTGTTTGGTGTAACAAGAATGAAGCTTGTGCTGAAGGAAAACAATGGGGGGTTTGCAAAAAAATTATGATTTTCACTGTTTTGGTTCAGATTTTGATGTCTAGGAGGGAAAATTTAGCAAAGCAAGGAATAAGAGACAAATGAGTTTGAGTGGTTTTGTGGCATAGTCTTCAAGATTTGTAGATCTGGAAGGAGGAGAAGGGGTTTTGGAGTTGAGTACTTGGGTTCATTATTTATTATCAATCCTAATCACCTAAACCATCATAAAAACCACAACAAATCCATGAGAAGGGCAAGTGCCACTTACCAGGTGTAATGCCCACTTCAACTACCACTTGAGACCAAGAAACAAACTAGGAAAATTATGGAATAATTTTTTTTGATATGAAGAGTCTACAAACAAGTTGCAAGATGCTAGTTTGAAACTAAATAGGTTCCAGAACAGATTCTGATTAACCAAACACCAAGTTTCCATTTTTATCTTATAACAAGTTTACAAGGTTCCAATTTTAAGGTTACAAGTTTTACTAAGGTTCAGGGAGAAATTTATCTCCATGCCTACTCTCTAACAAGCCCTGAACTTCAACTAGATTTTTCACACACTTATAGTTATAAAAACTTTCCTAAACAAGCTTCATTGGATAGGAAATTTCCTCACCTTACCAACCATATAAAGAAGTCCTCCTAACTCTTCGTAAAACTCAAGTTATGGCCGGGTGGAGTTTTAGGGGAAAATTTTCCCTTGGAGGTCCACAGGGTTAGGGAGAAAATGCCTTCACACCCCTACTGACGGCCCCCAAATGCCACATGTCATCACGTGATTGGTCTGGGCCGGCGGGTCACGGGGAAAAACATGAAATTTTTCCCAAAACCAAGTTTCAATTTTTTTGAAGGAAAATTTTCCTCCGTGCCTCCGCGCTTGTCCAAATGGCCACGTGGCACCTTGTGATTCATTGTGGGCCGGTGGAGAGAATTTTGATTTTATGCCCAAGGGGTTAAATGGTTAAAAGGATTGCGCGGACCCGCACACCATCCCTACCACGTGTCAGCACGTGATTGGTGTAGGGAAGTGGAGTTGCGGGGAAAATTTTTAAAATTTTCCAAAGGCAAAATTTTCAAAAAGTCTAAATTTTCAATTTGAACCCGTGTACCCTCCCTGCCACGTGTCAACACATGATTGGTTGGGGCCGCGAGGTTGTGGGGAAAATTGGGAAAATTTTCCCAAGGCAAAATTTTCAAAAAAAGATAGAGTTTTCAAAAAGGTCTGCCCTTCCAAGATGCCCCATGGCATCATCTGATTGGATAAGAGGGTGGCGGGGTAGTGGAATTTTCATAGAAATTTTTCCCGAGCTAAAATTTAAAATTTTCTAAGTTATATTAATTTATTTTTTGGTTTTGGATGGCCATTTTGAAGTAAAACTTCAAATGGCCATAACTTTTGATTAGGAACTTCATTTTGGGAAAACAAGGACTTTTCAGAAATCTATCGGAGTCCTCTTTACACAAAAAACATCAATTTTGGAATTTAGTGATTTTTTGAGGGTCAATTTTAAGAAATCAATCTGCAGGGTTTCACATTTAAAACTGACAATTTTTCAAACTTGCAATTTTTTTATAAAATTGAACTCTTCCTCCACCCAACATGTCAATCAGACATGGGGGATCAGCTTAGGGAAGAATTAGAATGTTTTAAGTGTGTCAATTTGATCAATTTATTCAAGTTGTGTTTTTCTCCAACAAGGGACAGAAAAATGACTTAGGAAGGGAATTAATTTAAAATTGGAATGGTTAAATTGTTTCTCCGAGTTCTCTTTGTCAATTTGAGTTTTGGTGTAGTCCTAGCATAGTAACATATGACATTTTATGTTAATTAGGAAGTATAAATGTGAGTTGTTCATTTATTCAAATGTACATTACTAGTTTTAACTTTAAAACAAGTTGTTGCTTTAAAGTTGGTTTGTCTTTTCTTTTTTTCTTTTTCTAATAGCAATGATTCCTAAACTTAATCCAATGTAGTTTCTTATCAAACATCCATGTAATTCAAACTAAAATCATCTCTGAATTTCTAGTTTTGGTATACAATTTTGCAAGAAAGAATAACATTTAATTTCATTTCATATGCATCTTGTCAACATTAAAAAAAAAACAAAGATTCTTATTCTTTTCAAAATGGAAATTTATCCTTTGACATCAATAAAAATTTACAAGAACCAATGCCATTCTTTTATTGAACATCAAATAACATTACAAATGATCTCTTTTCCAATTGAATTGATTTCCACATTTCAAATACAAGTACAAAATATCATTCACATTTCTTTTTTTTTCAAATAAAACAGAGAAGTATCATTCTTCTTGTGCATTTCTAAATTCAATTAGAACTTATATTCTTCAACACATTAACTTCACATTACAACATCATTACATTCATGCAATCAAGGTGGGAAAGGTTACATAGGATTTTCTCAAGCAATGACTGTCAAACTAAGTTCTCCAAATAGCAACATGTTGTTTTCTTCTTCTTTCATCTTTTGATCACAACAAGGAAGGGGGAAAGGCAACGCTCTCCACCCAACCAAGATACCCAATGGGAAAAGAGAAGCCATCTTTCCCCATTGACCCCTGAGCCCTAACCATATTGAAATGGAGCATGATGAAACAACACATGGCAACATAGCTTCTTTCACATATAACATACATTCACATTCACAAGGAAACACACAAAAAATAAGATGCAGTTCTTAACTACAACAAACTATTTCAATCAAAACAAAGGCTTCTTCTCCAAGAAATCAAGCCCAACAAGAGTAAGATCTATGGAGTTCTCCTTATGCCCCCATGTTGGAATTAGGAGTCCACCAAAAATAAACCACCAAAACATATCAATCCCATAAACCTTATCCCTCCTCACCCCTCCTTATCCCTCCACCAAATTTATCCCTTATGCCTTCCCAAAGTAAGAAATGCAAGCATATTATTTTCCTAGGTGGATCCCAAACCAACACACCCTCCACAAGAACAAGTGCCAATGGAAAATCTATTATCGCTCCTCTGATAAAACCTCATAGTCTTCTCTCTCTATACCATGCCCTACGCATTCTACCCATCCATCTAAAGATGCAAACACAACACCATTCGAAAAAGCATGCAAGAAAGAGGGAAAAACAACAAATAAAAGAATGGGAGCCTACCTCTCCATAATGGAGACTTGTTTCTAAAAAAACAGTTCTTTGTTGTACAAAAACTAGTTCCAAAATAGCAAATGAAGAACATGCAAAACAATCCAATCTCCTTCCACAAAGCAAGCTCCCAATGCAAGAGGAAATTCTACCTCAAGAGTGAAATCACAAACTTTCAACAACCCCAAATGAGGAGGCAATTCACATTTTTAAAGGAGAGGGTGGAAGAGGATGATGTGGACTCCAAGTGGGATGCCACATCATTTTTCCTCATCCCAAAATGCAATCAACATAAAATACAATTAAATCAAAATAAATGTGAATGAAAAAATTACTTACATACACAAACTCAACCCATACTAAAAAAAAAATGCATTAAAATTTATAAGATAAGTGCAATCAATACTTACACAAAATCGTATCAAAACATAATAAAATAGATATATTTTGACTCCAAAAAAAAATCATGGTTGGTGGAGGTTTTTGAGAGGTTTGGGACAAGTTTAACTTGTCCCACAAGCCTCCAAATTTGTTCTTTCAAGGCCAAATTTGAATTTCAAAGAGGAAGGAGTGTTTGACCTTCCAAAATTAGCCTTACAACCTCTTCCAAATTCTTACACATCCTTACATGGTAACTTACATGCTGTTTCAAAATGTATTAATATCTATGACATTCATTTATTTCAATCTTTTGACATAATATTTATTTATTTATCATATAGTGATACATAATATAATTAAAATTTAATTAATAATCAAGGCAACAACATTTAATTTACATTCCACATCCCAATTAATTTAATTAAAATTTAACTATATGACTCTCACATTATACTGTCACATTAAAATAAATTAAAAGAAAGAACACCTCACAAACGAAATACATACAACAATAATTTTAAAAAGGGATGCAACAAATAAAGCACACATATACCCCATGGTCACAGTAATGGAAATCCCCCCCATGGGAAATCCTAACACAACACAACACACAAATCAAACACAGTTGCCATGGTGACCCTTGTTGATTTCACACTGAATTCCAATATGGTTAGTCTCCAGTCCCCTGACATTGTTGTGATGTTAACCTGCAAAATGAAAAATACCTCCTTCAGCCTCGTGGCCATATTAGAACATCCAAATGATATATAAACATTAAATCCAAATCACAACAATATCAAGATTTTAACATTTATCAATTAAAATTCAATTTGCAACTATATCATCATCCAATAGATCTCTATACTAGAGCTATTCATAATACCAATGTCACATGTCTAAAATCAACATCAATAACCTGTCCATGTCAACCAGTATGTCATCATCCACATAATAATAATAATGTCTCCATGATCATCAAGCATAATAACTGAATCCAGATCAATGTTAATCCATAGTCTAACATCTAATCATCATACTGAGAAAAATATAATAATGTCCATAGTAATCCATGATCTAGCATATACCCATCATACTACATCAAAAACATAATAATATCCAAAATATGATCAATAGTGTCAGGATCAGTATCTAAATAGTGTCAAAGGGAAGTGGGCACTACATCCCCCTCCCCTTAGACTTGACTTCCTCCTGGAAGTCACTGGAACAAATGTGGAAACTGCACTCATAAAGTAGTAGCATTCTCTTAAGTGGCTGTAGTCTCATCATATCTGTCCCACTACACCTGTACCTGATTAATCTCTCTACCTTGAAGGCCCATGGTCCTGAGATCGATGATACGAATGGGATCCACCATCACCTGCCCCTAATATTTTACCTTTAATGATGTCTATTCCAACACGTGAGAAGGGTCTGTGATGTATCTCCTAAGAACATAAACATGAAACACATCATGTATGTGAGACAAGCTAGGTGGCAATGCTAGATGGTAGGCCAATGGGCCGATACGCTCTAAGATCTCAAAGGGTCCAATGAACCGAGGAGCTAACTTAGAACCTTTTCCATAATGGATCGGTCTCTTATGTGGCCTAACATGAAGGAAAACATTCATACCCACATCAAAATTATGCTCAGTTCTATGCTGATTAGCATACTTCTTCTGCCTATCATGTGCCTCCTTCAATCTCTACCTAATCAACACTACCTGCTGCTCCATGTCCTACAAAAGAGTTGTTCTAAGAGATACTCTATCCTCCAATTTTTCCCAGCTAAGGGGTGTCCTGCACTCCCTACCATATAAGGCCTGGAAAGGAGCCATGCCTATAGAAATCTGAAAGCTATTATTGTAGGCAAACTCCACAAGGTATAGATACTCCTCCCATCTTGCTTGGTGATCCATCACATACATCCTGAGCATGTCCTCTAAAATCTGATTCACCCTCTTGGTCTATCCATCTGTCTCAGGGTGATAAGTTGTGCTGAAGTTAATCTTCATTTCGAGAACATACTGCATGGTAGTCCAAAAATGGGAAGTGTACAAAGGATCACGGTCACAAATGATCTTCTGTGGAATCCCGTGCAACCTGACAATCTCATCCAAGTAAACATGTGCCACTACACTAGCTTTATAGGTGGTCTTTACCGGAGAAAAGTGAGCTACTTTTGTCAATTTATCAACCATGAACATGATGGCATCATGGTGATATCTTGACATTGGTAACCTAATAATGAAATCCATGGAAATGGTGTCCCATTTCCACTCTGGTATAACATGAGGATAGAGAAGGCCAACTAGATGTTGATGCTCGGACTTCACTTTCTGGCAGTCTAAATAGCATGACACAAACTGATCCACGTCCCTGCAAAGACCTCTCCAGTGATATAGCTATCTCAAAGTGGTGTGCATCTTCTTCACTCCAGGATGGGCTGAATAGGGTACACGATGTGCCTCTTTCAAGATGTCCTGCCTCAAGCCTTCATCTCTAGGAACATATATCTGACCTCTGTGCCTGAGAAGTCCATCTACCTGCTAGATAGAAACCATCAAATTTCCCCTCAAGGGGTCTCTGGGACTCAATCTCTGCTTGAGCTGTAATGTAGAAACTATCAAGAGGAAGTTGCTAAAGGATCCTACTCCACAAATTTGTGCTCACTGAAGTAGCCATGCTCAAATTCCTCCATCTACTGAGAGCATCTGCAACCAAATTCTCCTTCCCTTTCATATGCTTTATCTCCATGTCATACTCACAAAGCAACTCCATCAAACATCTCTGACAAGCGTTTAGATTGGGTTGTGTGAAGAGGTGGTAAAGACTTAAATGATCTGTCCTGAGTATGAATCTTTGACCAAGAAGGAAGTGTCTCCAATGAACTAAAGCATGCACAACCACCACATGCTCAAGATCATGGGTCAGATAGTTAAGCTCGTGATCCTTGAGTTTGCGAGACTCAAAAGCTATAATCCTGCCATCCTACATCAACACACCTCCAAGACCTACTACAGAAGCATCTGTGCAAACAAAGAACTCACCCTATGGATCTGGCACTACAAGAATGGGTGCTATAGTGAGGCACTCCTTCAGTGTCCTGAAGGCCTACTCACATTTTTCTATCCAAACAAACTTCTTTCCTTTCCTCTGAAGGGAAGTGATAGGGTGCGTAATTTGAGAGAAGTCCTGAACAAATATCTGATAGTAACTTGCTAACTCCATGAAGCTACACACCCTTATAACTATAGTGGGTTATGGCCAATCCATAATGGCTCTAATCTTGGAAGGATTGACTGTGATACCTTCACCTAAGATGATATGACCCAAGTACTAAATATCTGACTGAAAGAAAGCACACTTCTCTAATTTCTCGTAAATCTACTACTCACGAAGACACTAAAGAACCTGACGAAGGTGCCTCTCATGCTCCTCACACGTACGTGAGTAAATCAAAATGTCATCAAGAAAGTTGAGCATGAAGTGATCTAGAAAGGTCCTGAATACCCCATTCATCAAACTCATGAATACTACGGGGGCATTCATCAAACCAAAGGGCACCACTATGAACTCATAGTGCCCATACCTCGTATGAAAAAGTAGTCTTATGAATGTCTACCTCTATAATCCTCAACTGATGGTACCTTGACTTGAGATCAATCTTAGAGAACACTGTGGCTCCCCTCATTTGATCAAACAAGTCATCAACATGAGGCAGAGGATAATGATTCTTGATCATTAACTTATTCAACTGGTGGTAGTCGATACACAACCGCAATGATCCATCCTTCTTCTTTACAAAAATGACCGGTGCACCCCAAGGGGATACACTAGGACAGATAAGGCCTTTCTCTAGAAGACCCTGTAGCTGTAACTTGAGCTCGCAGAGCTCTAGGGTGGTCATCTAATAAGGAGCTCATGAGGTAGGCTCTGCTCCTGGAACCAGATCAATATGGAAATCAATCTCACGTGGGGGTGTCATCCTTGGTAGCTCCCCTGGAAAAACATCTGCATACTCTCTCAAAATGGGATGGTCATCTAGCAATGGCCCACTAGACCCATCCTCTACCCTGTCACTGACTGTGACTGCATACATTTGACAACCCCATCGCACACACCACTTGAGTTGTATAGCAGAGATAGTGCAAATAGAAACAGGTCTCCTAACCCCAGAAATCACTGACTCAACTTGAAGATTATCTGCATAAGATATAGTCTTATGATAGCAATCCATCTTGGCCCTATGTGCAGACAACCAATCCATGCCTAAAATGACTCCATACAAGCCCATAGGAAGTACATGAAGATCTGAAGTGGTGGTGAAAGGTCCCAAGTTAACAACACACTCCTTTACTAAGGAGTCTACAGAGACCTTAGCTCTCGAAGCCATCTCGACATCCCAATTATGACCCTGTCTGATAGCCACCAGCCTACATCACTGTACTAAGGATGGTGCAATAAATGAATCAGAAGAACCAAAGTTAAACAATAAGGAGGTAGGAACACCTCCAATACTACCCGTGGTCTTAATGACCGTGCTCTGGTGCTTAGCCTGACGGTTCTTAACCACTGTGTAGATCCTGTGACTCCATCCCATGTTCTCTAAGATTGTAGGCTCCAAGATCCAGGTGCCATACCCTTAGTTAGAGATTCTACGGAGGCAGATCTCTCCATAAGACTAATTTTCATACACTACTCCATGGGCACTGAAACAATCACAGTGAAGTCCTCCAAACTACAGCTTTGCCATGAAGGTGCCCCCGCAATGTTTATGAGTTATGGACCCTGAATGGGGTCCAGCCAGGAACTTGTTGTAGCCTCAATGGTCGATGCTCATCTTTCTTGATTGAGCATTCTAGATTTACTCACTGTGTCGCTAGTGAGGAGCATGAGGGGTACCTTCATCAGGTTCTTTAGTGTCTTCATGAGTAGCATCTTTACAGGTACTTGAAGAAGTGTGATTTATTTCAGTCAGAGGTTTAATACTTAGGTCATATCATCTCAGGGGAAGGTATCGCAGTTGATCCTTCCAAGATTAGAGCCATTATGGATTGGCCTACACCCATTATAGTGACAGAGGTGCGCAGCTTCATGGAGTTAGCAGGTTACTATAGGAGATTTGTTCAAGATTTCTCTCGGATAGTGAACCCCATCACCTCCATTTAGCGGAAAGGGAAGAAGTTTTTTTGGTCAGACAGGTGTGAGTAGGCCTCCAGGACCTTAAAGGAATGCCTCACTACAGTCACTTGGGAGCCTGTATAGATCTCCATGGAAAGTATCTACTCCTGAATCTCTCTTTAAACAGCTCCTAAGTGACTGTCTCTAAATCTATATGGAGCTTCTTCTCCTCTGTCCTCCACCATACTCCAGCTCCATCCTTCAGTAGATGGATCACAACATGAGCTTTTGTGTTGCTAGAACAAGGTAAAATCTTGAAACAACCACTCAAGTTAACTAGCCAAGCCTCTGCCTAGAATCCCCCTGTGTCACCTGAATAATATGAGGGCTTAAGCATTAGGATCTCCCTGATGTGGTCCATAGCTATGGTATGATGGCCTCTACGTCTCTCCATAAGCTCATACCTAAGCCTAGGGCTTCGAGACCTCTCTTTATGCTCCAGAACTCTGTCATCCTACCTCCTAGGTGGTGAATCTGCTTTGACTGACTCTGCATGAAAATTCTTTCCTCCATCCTCCTCACTAAGTGGAGGGGGTACATGTCCCTCTATGGAAATATCTCTATCATGTCTACCTAAGTTCCCTCCTACTGATCCTCCATGTAGGGAAGCATTAACATCCTGGAGGGTCTAAAAAATCTATGGTAGGATAGTTGCTAAAACCTCATCTGGTGGTGGTGGTGCCGGTGGTGGAGGTGGTTGTGGTGACTCTGAGTCTTTGGGAACATTTCTCCTACTCCATCTGAGCTCCCTGCATAGACCAGAGTGGGATTTAGTTTGTTACCTTGAGTTTCCTTTTAGTTTTCTAAGTTTACTAACATGTTCAATTTTTAATCAGTTTTGTTTTCTAGATTATCAATTTGTTAGTTTTAGGTTTCAAGTCTCAATGTTTCTAGTGTGCCCAATGGTCCAAGCTTTTGAACCACTACTCTAATACCAAGTGTAATGCCCGCTTCAACTACCAGTTGAGACCAAGAAACAAACTAGGAAAATTATGGAATGATTTTTTTTTTATAGGAAGAGTCTAAAAACAAGTTGCAAGACGTTAGTTTGAAACTAAATAGGTTCCGGAATAGATTCTAATTAACCAAACACCAGGTTTCCATTTTTATCTTATAACAAGTTTACAAGGTTCCAATTTTGAGGTTACAAGTTTTACTAAGGTTTAGGGAGAAATTTATCTCCATGCGTACTCTCTAACAAGCCTTGAACTTCAACTGTATTTTTCACAAACTTAGATTTATCAAAACTTTCCTAAACTAGGCTCTTTGGATAGGAAATTTCCTCACCTTTCCAACTATATAAAGAAGTTCTCCTAACTCCTCGTAAAACTCAAGTTATGGCCTGATGGAGTTTTATGCGAAAACTTTCACTTAGATGTCCGCGGGGTTAGTGAGAAAATGCCTTTGCACCCCCGTCGATGCCCCAAATACCATGTGTCATCACGTGATTGGTCCGGGTCGGCGGGTTGCAGGGAAAAACATGAAGTTTTTCCCAAAACCAAGTTTCAATTTTTTCAAAGGAAAATTTTCCTCCGTGCCTCTGCGCTTGCCTAAATGGCCACATGGCACCTTATGATTGGTCATGGGCCGGTGGAGAGAATTTGAATTTTACACCCAAGGGGTTAAACGGTTAAAAGGATTGTGCGTACCCGCGCACCCTAACTTCCATGTGTCAACACGTGATTGGTGCTGGGAAGCAGAGTTATAGGGAAAATTTTGAAAATTTTCCAAAGGAAAATTTTTCAAAAATTCTAAATTTTCAAATTGAACCCGCGTACCCTCCCTGCCACGTGTCATCACGTGATTGGTTGGGGCCGCAGGTTTGTGGGGAAAATTGGAAAAATTTTCCCATGAAATTTTTTTCAAAAAAAGATAGAGTTTTCAAAAAGGTCCACCCCTCCAAGATGCCCCATGGCATCATCTAATTGGATAATAGGGTGGCAAGGTGGTGGACTTTTCAAAGAAATTTTTCCTGTGCTAAAATTTAAAATTTTCTAAGTAATATTAATTTATTTTTTGGTTTTGGATGGCCATTTTGAAGTAAAACTTCAAATGGCCATAACTTTTGATTGGGAACTCCATTTTGGGCAAACAAGGACTTTCTAGAAAGATATAAAAGTCCTCTTTACACTAAAAACATCAATTTTGGAATTTGGTGAATTTTTTATGGTCAATTTTAAGAAATCAATCTGCAGGGTTTCACATTTAAAACTGACAATTTTTCAAACTTGCAATTTTTTTTATAAAATTGAACTCTTCCTCCACCCAACATGTCAATCAGACATGGGGGATCAACTTAGGGAAGAATTAGAATGTTTTAATTGTGTCAATTTGATCAATTTATTCAAGTTGTTTTTTTCTCCAACAAGGGACAAAAAAATGACTTAGGAAGGGAATTAATTTAAAATTGGAATGGTTAAATTGTTTCTCCGAGTTCTCTTTGTCAATTTGAGTTTTGGTGTAGTCCTAGAATAGTAACATATGACATTTTATGTTAATTAGGAAGTATAAATGTGACTTTTTCATTTATTCAAATGTACATTACCAGTTTTAACTTTAAACCAACAAGTTGTTGCTTTAAAGTTGGTTTGTCTTTTTTTTCTTTTTTTTCTAACAACAATGATTCCTAAACTTAATCCAATGTAGTTTTTATCAAACATCCATGTAATTAAAACTAAAAGCATCTCTGAATTTCTAGTTTTGATATACAATTTTGCAAGAAAGAATAACATTTAATTTCATTTCATATGCATCTTCTCAACATTAAAAAAAACAAAGATTCTTATTCTTTTCAAAATGGAAATTTATCATTTGACAGCAATACAAATTTACAAGAACCAATTCCATTCTTTTATTGAACATCAAATTACATTACAACTGATCTATTTTCCAATTGAATTGATTTCCACATTTCAAATACAATTACAAAATATCATTCACATTTCTTTTTTATTTCAAATAAAACAGAGAAGTATCATTCTTCTTGTGCATTTCTCAATTCAATTAGAAATTATATTCTTCAACACATTAACTTCACATTACAACATCATTACATTCATCCACTCAAGGTGGGAAATGTTACATAGGATTTTCTCAAGCAATGACTGTCAAACTAAGTTCTCCAAACAACAACATGTTGTTTTCTTCTTATTTCATCTTTTGATCACAACAAGGAAGGGGGAAAGGCAACGCTCTCCACCCAACCAAGATACCAATGGGAAAAGAGAAGCCATCTTTCCCCATTGGCCCCCGAGCCCTAACCATATTGAAATGGAGCATGATGAAACAACACATGGAAATATAACTTCTTTCACATATAACATACATTAACATTCACAAGGAAGCACACAAACAATAAGATGTAGTTCTCAACTACAATAAACAATTTCAATAAAAAAAGGCTTCTTCTCCAAGCAAGCAAGCCAAGAAAGAGAAATATCTATGGAGGTCTCCTTATGCCCCCATGTTGGAATTGGGCATCCACAAAAAAAAAACCGCCAAAATATATCAATCCGATAAACCGTATCCCTCCTCACCCCTCCTTATCCCTCCAAATTTATCCCTTATGCCTTCCCAAAGTAAGAAATGTAAGCATATTCTTTTCCTAGGTTGATCCAAAACCAGCACACCCTCCACAAGAACAAGTTCCAATGGCAAATCCCTTATCCCTCCTCTGATAAAACCTCATAGTCTTATCTCTCTACACCATGCCCTACACATTCTACAAATCCATCTAAATACATAAACACAACACCATTCCACAAAGCATGAAAAAAAGAGGGAAAACAATTAATAAAAGAATGAGAGCCTACCTCTCCATAATGGAGACTTGTTTCCAAAACAGCAGTTCTTTGTTGTACAAAAACTATTTCCAAAATAGTAAATGAAGAACATGCAAAACAATCCAAGCTCCTTCCACAAAGCAAGCTCCCAATGCAAGAGGAAATTCTACCTCAAGAGTGAAATCACAAACTTTCAACAACCCCAAATGAGGAGGTAATTCACATTTTTAAAGGAGAGGGTGGAAGAGGATGATGTGGACTCCAAGTGGGATGCCACATTATTTTTCGTCATCCCAAAATGCAATCAACATCAAATAAAATTAAATCAAACTAAATGTGAACGAAAAAATTACTTACATACACAAACTCAACCCATACTCAAAAAAAAAGAATGCATTAAAACTTGTAAGATAAGTGCAATCAATACTTACACAAAATCATATCAAAACATAATAAAATAGATATATTTTGACTCCCAAATGATAATCATGGTTGGTGGAGGTTTTTGAGAGGTGTGGGACAAGTTTAACTTGTCACACAAGCCTCCAAATTTGTCCTTCAAGGCCAAATTCGAATTTCAAAGAGGAAGGAGTGTTTGATCTTCCAAAATTAGCCTTACAACCTCTTACAAATTCTTACACATCCTTACATGGTAACTTACACACTCTTTCAAAATGCATTAATATCTATGACATTCATTTATTTCAATATTTCGACATAAGATTTATTTATTTGTCATATAGTGATACATAATATAATTCAAATTTAATTAATAATCAAGGAAACAACATTTAATTTACATTCCACATCCCAATTAATTTAATTAAAATTTAACTATATGACTCTCACATTATACTGTCACATTAAAATAAATTAAAAGAAAGAACACCTCACAAACAAAATATATACAACAATAATTTTAAAAAGGGACAAAACAAATAAAGCACACATATACCCCATGGTCACAGTAATGGAAATCCCCCATGGGAAATCCTAACACAACACAACACATAAATCAAACACAATTGCCATGGTGACCCTTGTTGATTTCACATTGAATTCCAATACGGTTAGTCTCCATTCCCCTGACATTGTTGTGATTTTAACTTGCAAAATGTGAAATACCTCCTTCGACCTCGTGGTCATATCAGAACATCCAAATGATATATAAACATTAAATCCAAATCATAACAATATCAATATTTTAAAATTTATCAATTAAAATTCAATTTGCAACTATATCATCATCCAATAGATCTCTATACAAGAGCTATTCATAATACCAATGTCACATGTCTAAAATCAACATCAATAACCTGTCCATGTCAACCAGTATGTCATCATCCACATAATAATAATAATGTCTCCATGATCATCAAGCATAATAACTGAATCTAGATCAATGTTAATCCATAGTCTAACATCTAATCATCATACTGAGAAAAATATAATAATGTCCATAGTAATCCATGATCTAGCATATACCCATCATACTACATCAAAAACATAATAATATCCAAAATATGATCAATAGTGTTAGGATCAGTATCTAAACAGTGTCAAAGGGAAGTGGGCACTACACTAGGAATATATAACGATAAATGAAACGATGTTTGGTCCACGAACGTGACAAATGGAAATAAGCGGGGCTGATAGGAATGCTTACAAGTACAGAGGAATAAGCTTTTCACATTTTTTGAATTGTGAAAATGACAGGTTAGACGTGCCTATTTATAACAAAAGGTGTAATAAATGTGCCACCAACATTTTCTATTGCGCACTTAAGTGGATGTTGACATGACGGGATTTGTACAATGGCGCAGCTTTGGTGGTGTTGACACTATGTTTTCAACACCCACAGTGCACTTTAGAGAGGCACAACATCTGGAGTGTTGACACTCCTTAAAATGTGCCAAGAGAATAGAGGCATAGTTTTGAGAGGTGCAACATTGAGAGTGTTGACACTCCCTAGAATGTGCCAAATGAATAGAGGGGTGTAGTTTTGGTTGATGTAACATCAATGAAAATTGTGCCCAACCCAAAAAATTTTAAAATGACCAAGTTCTAAAAATTATATTTTCTAGAAAAGGATTTTATGCCATTCCGAACGCTAAGAGACCTCAATGGGGGACCAAACGTAAATTTTGGTCTGGTTACCTGCAAAATTTCCCTTGTCAATTTTACAGGATAAAGCTGGCTCTTTCTGGGGACTATCTTTGAGCAAAGCTTAAGGGTAGAGAATTCCAGATCTACATGTTCCTATCCATTAGGTTACAGATTCAAAAACAAGGGTGATGAAAAAGAAAGGAAAACACACAACCAACAGAAAGCAAACACACGACAAAAATAAACACATAACTAAAGAAAACTATACAAAGAAGAGAGCAAGCTCTACTTCCTGAATATTTTGAGATGTTGCCTATTATACGGAAGTACGAGCTCAGTTCCATCCAGATATGAGAGATAGAATCTATTATCTCTGTTGAGCTACTTGATCTTGAAAGGCCCTCTCCAAAGAGTGTCAAATTTCCCATGCATGCCCTTTGGATCTCTTCGCTTGTCCCATAAAGGGATGAGATCTCCCAAGTGGAAATCCCTATGCTTTTCCTTTTTATCGAACAATATTTTGACTTGATTCTTATGTTCGGTGATCTTGTCGACCACTCTTACTCTCTTTTCTTCAAGTTCTGTTAGATAAATGATCCTATTTTCCAGAGAATTCTAGAAAGTCTCATCCTCGATCGCTCATTCCAAGCATAGAGTAGGAAGTTCCGTAGAAATGGGGAGTTCAGCATCGATTCCATATAACACTTGAAAAGGTGACATACCGAGAGACCTCTTCGGAGTAATACGGTCAGCCCACAAAGCATCATATAATGAATTATGAAAATACCACTGATTCTCATTGACCAGGTTCCGTATGATGGTCACTAGGTTCTTATTACTGGATTCTACTTGACCATTTCCTTGGGGTAATAATTTGAGGTATAGGCCAAGGTTATCCTGTATTCATAGTAAAAACTAATAACTTCCCGTGAGGAGAAGTTGGAAGCATTATCAACAATGATCTTGTATGGAATGCCAAATCTCACAATGATATTTTCTTTGATGAAGTTGTAAACAACTTCAGAGGTGACATTCTTAACAGGTATGGCCTCCACCCATTCGGTGAAGTAATTTGTTACTGTTAGGACATAGCTATGTCCGAAACTTGATTGGGGATATAGTTCTCTAATAAATTCAGTTCCCCATTTCCTGAATGGTTCATCAATAATGACAGGCCTGAGGGGAAAAGAAACCAATTTTGGTTTTCCAACAAACTGTTGGCAGAGCTCATATTTTGTACCTAGGTGGTTGTATCCTGAAATAGAGTTGGTCAGTAGTACCTAGCCTGAATGATCTTATGTGCTATTACAGATGAGGAGAAGTGGCCGCCACAGGCTGAGTCATGAAAACTTTCAAGTAATTTGATCTGTTGCGGTTTTTCAACGCATTGCAAGAAGATCCCATCAATCCCGCAGTTGTATAAACCGTCATCCCATATGACATATCTAGTTGCCCTAAGCTTTAAATTCCACTTTTCCTTTGAAGTTAGATAAGCTGGGCACTCACCATAAGTGAAGAAGAAAGCAATGTCTGAAAACCACTCATCACTAGTCGCAACAAATAGAACCATAAGTAGAGAATCTATTTTCTTAAGCTGACCCTGTGCTCTGTCGATGCTATCAACTTTCTCTTTAGGGACCTCTAAATCTTTTTTTTCAGCCATAAGATGACATAGGCCCTTGCCTCTTACCATCTTGGTTGGTTTTATGTCCAAATCATACTCTTGGACCTTTGTAATCCAATTCCCTCGTAAGCTTCCTAACTCTAGTTGAGTTAGGATAGACTTAACTACCGTGTCAGGAACCAGCACTACCATATGAGAGTTTAGGATGTAGTACCGGAAGTTCTTGACTTCTTTGAATATTGTGAAGGAATGTTTTTCTAACTGAAAAAAATTCAATTCGTGAAGCTTGAGAGGGGATATCATAAACACGATTGGAGATTCAACATGCTCAGAGTTTTTTTGCATTAAGATGGCCGATGCAGTATGTGCAGATGCATAACTATACATGATAAAATCCTTAGAGAAGTCGGGACATACTAGGATGGGTGCATGAGAAACAGAGGATTTTATATCCTTGAATGAAATCTTTCCTTCTTTTCAATGTTTGCGACCCTTTCATCATATTTGATATGTGACTATTTTTTTCAGTGAAGTCGAGAACAAATCATTTGAGAAAATTCACCTTTCTGAAGAAGGAGTGAACACTGGTCTTGCTTTTGGGTAGGGTAAGGCTCTAAATAGCCTTAACCCTTTCGATATCTATCTTTTTTCCTTCCTTACTGACAACATGTCCCAGAAAATTTCCTTCAGTGACCCTAAAAATAGACAGTTTTGGATTTAGGGAAATCCCTTGTTCTCAACATCTAATCAATACTTGATCCAAATGATCACAATGATCACTTTGGTTTTTTGAGAACACAGTTAAGTCATCCAAATAAACTATGATGACCTTTTCCATCATACCTTTGAATGTGAAGTCCATCACTCCCTGAAAGGTGGCACTAGCATTGGTCAAGCCAAAAGGCATCCTATTGTAGGTGAATGTGCCCTAGGGAGTAGTGAATGCTGTTTTGGATTGGTCTTCAGGTGATACTTCAATCTGATTGTTCCGTGAAAAACCATCAATCATGGAAAACATCTCTGAACCGGTTACTTCCTATAGAACTTGATCCATTATGGGCAGTGGGTAATTGTCCTTCAAGGATGCCTAATTTAGATTGCAAACATCTATGCATATGTGTATCTCACCATTCTTCTTTCGCATGGGCACGATGTTCATGACCCAGGTACTGTGATGGATAGGAAAGATGATTCTCACATCCAGCATTTTCTGTATTTCCACCTAGATGGTACCTGAGATCTTGGGATTGTAATGCCTCTGTTTCTGGTGAAAGGGTATGACATCGTCCCTTAATGGGATGTCATGTTGAATGTCATTAGGCTTGAAAGAATTTACATCAGCATAAGACCATGCTAATACGTCCATATATTTCTTCAAAAATTTGACAAACTTCCACTTTTCTTCAGGTGTACAACATTTCCTGATGTTTACAAACTGTGGATATTCTACAGTACCCAGGTTGACCGATTTGGTCTCTAGAGAGGAGTTAGGATCATCTTGTCGCTTCTTCTTGACAAAACGATCATGTTTTTCAAACAATCATTCCAGAGAGACTAAACCCTTTATAATCTTATTTCCCTTAAGCTGACATATGTCATCACCTTCTTTTGATTTGTTTTCTTAACCAATGAAAAATTCACGACATGCAGAAGTAGATCCCTCAAAATGAAGCTCATTGAAATTATCAACTTTTTCTAGAAAAGCAACAAGCTGATCGTCATCGTTGAATACCTGTCAGCGCTGAGAATTGTCTAGCACGCTTGGGCGAAAGACTACCTCAATGGTATATGTGTCGGTTTTCAGCCCTGGGTGAGGGAGCATAAGAGACATTGAGATGGCCAATGAATCGTCCATGTCATTTTGAGCTCTTGGAACGCATTTTATTGAGAAAGCACCAAATTCCTCAATGTTGTCCTATACTACGTTGCGGTAGTGCCTGAGTCTGTCATTCTTCACTTGGTACATCCCTTTTACCTAGTTGATGATCAGTTCAGCATCACCTTGTACTTTTAGATTCTTTATTCCTCTTTCCTTTACAGCTTACATGCTGAGTAACAGATTCATACTCGGTAGTATTGTTTGTATTGAAAAACTACAATTTGAAAGAAAGAGGGAAAATATCTTCTTTAGGAGATATCAGGATGACTTCAGCGCCACATCCACTTGTGACACAAATGCCATCAAATTGTAGTGTCCATATCTTGTTAAGGTCCTCCTCCTAGATGAGAACGTCCATTTTATCAAACTCAGTGGATAAGAAGTAGTTCCCCATTCCTGATGATTCGAAGAGAATTTGAGCTTTGGGGTCATCAAAATTGGTGACCATGTACTTCTTTTTTGATTCAGGCTCCAAAGTCTGCATTACTCCTTTGATAGGAATTCTGGCTTTGGACCAGTCCATGTGAATCTTGTTAGGAATTAGTATTTACATTGTGCAAGATAATAATTACGTTGGTAATTATTATTATATTGTTTAATATGTTATTAATATATTATTGTTATATAAAAAATAATATATTATTAGTATTGAGTTGTGTATTGTTACAGGAGTAACAATCACAACTAAATAGTGTTAATTGTTATAACACCTCCCTATTTTGTAGGAGGTTGTTTTGGCTATGTATATGGCTATTTAATAGCCACATGTATCTAGAATGAATGTAATAGAATATATAGAGAAATTAATAATATATCGATTATATTGGTGTGTTCAACCTATGTATTGTTTTCATTTGGTATCAGAGTAGTCTGATTCTAGTCGCCCTATGATGGAGTAAAAAATTATTTGGAGGGACATTAGATGTTCTTTTTTGTCCCGTAGATGAGCAAACATATTTGAAGGCTATTGTGTATAATTAATTTTTGAGTGATAGAAGGGTCAGAATCAATTCTCTCATTGCCATTGTCGATGGAAATTAATATTTGAAGGAGTGCATCTGTAGAGAAATATCAAATTCTTCCATGCGGCCTGTGCAAATTTGATAGATATGGTTTTTTCATTGGATTATTGACCAGCCTAGAATCCCATTTGAATGTCGCATTGCATGGTTTGATCAAGTTCTATTGGCTCTCGACATCAACATCGACATGGATTTGTATTGCATGGATTTCGAAGTTGCATTGAATCCTGCCACTAGCAGTTCAAACTCGTCCCCAAGAATACACTAAATGCTCCTACGGACTATTTTTTGTTCATGAGACATTGATAATTGTGCATTTATTCACGAATCTTTCTACCATTCTGGGTCGATTACATTGAATGGGATTTTGTAACAAACTGCATAATCGGTCATTGTTGTTATCTTCTACAGAACTATTTTGATTTAATATCTTTTGGTGATCCACTTTGTTTTCTCATCATTTTGCATGCATCGAACCGACACCTGTGCATAGTTTATTTCACCCTCTGAATTCATATAGCGGCCTTCCTAAAATACGATCACTGTGGCATTCACTGTGTTCCGTGAAGTTCTCTCTTTTAACATTCTCTGCATGGTAGTTCGGTTTGAGCCTTACATCGACTCGCCACACTCCCAATTTAACTCAAACATTTTTGTGAGCATCTGCACCTCTGAAATGATAGGCTGCATGCAATCGGCAGTGAATATCCTGTATAATGGCACTTGGCATCATTACACGGTGATACCTCGAATGGCGTGGTCTTGGTATGATCCAGTGGTATTGACGGATAGTGGAGGCCTTTTCATTCTCTAATGACAATTCTATGCCAAGAAAATCCAACAACCACTTCAATGGGTACCAATAATACAGGTGTTTTTTTTTTTTAATGTGCAAGTATGCAGCATAGTGTCTGTCTATTTTTAGTCAAATTCATGCATCGAAGACCTAAAAACTAAGGCAATCTGATATGTGTCAATGTAAATGCAATTGTACAGTTCTGGCCGAAACATCATTGACACGTATTTGTCTCACCAAAGCCTATAGATCTATTCAAAGGTTTTCAGTTATAATAGTCGGGATTTTAATAGATTTATGTCAAAATCATTGGTGAGTCATTTAGATTTAGAATAGGGTAAATCTTCGAGTCTTTATTTTTATAGTTTTCTAAAAATGGTCAATTAAATATTAAAACTTTTTATTCTCATACGTACCAATTACCAGTGTTTGTGTATTTAGTCATAAAAAATATACGTCAAAATTCTCAGAAAGTTGTATTGTCAACTATTGTTAAATTGTGTTTAGGTGAATATAGGATAGTCAATGTCAAATAGGTGATTTTAGGATTACCTAGATCTTGTCAAGAGTTAAAGTTGTGTCATTGTACAAGTCCGAAAAAAAAAAAAGATTTGCCTTATGAACGCATTTTACGGTGGAATCCGACGTTCGGGTAAGGTGTGTAATTTTTGAGCCTCAAATTCCAAGTCTGACCTAAGTTAAGTATGCATACTGATGGAGGATGGAGGCACATGGAGGAAAGAGGTCAATCAAGGACCTCTCTTCAAACACCAACGATGAGGACCGTGCAGAAGCTATTGGGTGGCATATGTATGGTGTGAGTATATGATTTTCAGTGTGCTTTCCATTGTTCTCAGTGTGCTTTAGTTTGCAGTGTTCCTGTTGCTGTGAGTGGTATGTTTGATGGATAATACTGGAAAGAGAGTTGTGTAAGTAGCGCAGATGACTACGTTAGTGATCCTCTGAATACATTTGAGATCCTCTGACTTCCGTACTTCATTGGAAGATGGTCGGTCTAGAAGAATATGTTCGCTAGAATTAGTGACCATGTGCAGCAAGACCTAGACTAGCAAGATCCAGTTCAGGAGTGATGTTCTTCGATGCATTTTGCCCTTTCGGAGTATCTATATGAGTGGAATTTCACATTGTGGGGGGGGAATACGTACCAATGTTCCATTCCCATTATATACCCGAAACAACTTAGTCGAGGAAAGCTTCTAGTGGCAGTGGCAATTTTCTATGCTATTCGAGATCGAGTGGCAGCGATCAATGACAGAGATTACGATTAAGAGCATTATGATTCTTATAAGAAGTAATGTGAAATTTTTTTCAGTATATCTTCTATTGTGTCAGTTTTGAGATATGCATGTTGTGTTTCCTACATAATTCCCTGATGTATAAGCATAGTGGTGAATAGTAGCACCAAAGTAAGTCAAGTTCATGGATCTTAAAAGGGTTTGTGGGAGGATTCTAGAAAACCACACGAGGTGGATAATTGATGAGGATTCCTGTTCACATCAAGGTTTGTGGTAAGCCTGTTTAAAACCATGGAAGGAGAGAGCCTTTCTTTTGGATCAAGGTTATGAATCACAAAGTTGTACATGCCACAGGGGTGAGCATACTACAATTGAGTGTGTGGATGTTTTTCTAACCATGTAAACAATAAGGGGGGGAATGTTAGGAATTAGTATTTACATTGTGCAAGATAATAATTATGCTGGTAATTATTATTATATTGTTTAATATGTTATTAATATATTATTGTTATATAAAGAATAATATATTATTAGTATTGAGTTGTGTATTGTTACGGGAGTAACAATCACAACTAAATAGTGTTAATTGTTATAACACCTCCCTATTTTGTAGGAGGTTGTTTTGGCTATGTATATGGCTATATAATAGCCACATGTATCTGGAATGAATGTAATAGAATATATAGAGAAAGTAATAATATATTGATTATATTGGTGTGTTCAACCTGTGTATTGTTTTCAAATCTCTCCACCAACTTCTCTGTAAAAGCTTCTCCCTAGTAGAATTCCATATGCTGTTGGGATATCAGCAACAAGGATGGTCATCTTTACTCTTTTCTCTGGGAACGCTGCAAATGTGAACTGTGCGTCTTTGATCTAAACCATTAATGGAACCTGTTTGGTTTCCATGGAGTAACATATTCCGAAAGACTTGGTAAGGGTGAGGCCTAAAGCATAAGCGACCTTTTCCGACATGACATTATCAGAAGCCCCAAAATCAATTATGCAGTTGCTTAGTTTGTGACCATTGATTAGGAGGGAGAGATAAAAAGGTTCAATTTTTCTTGATGCGGAAGTCGAGGAAACATTTATGCAAGATGTACGAGAGGAAAGGATTCCTTTCGGGGAGACCAAAGAGGAGATGGAGCTTGACTTTGGATATATTTGGTTAATCTTACAAGTTTCTCAAGGTTAGACTAAAGATACTCAGCTTTAGACATTTAAATCTTGGTCTTTTTAGCATGATCGACTATGTCAAATGTGAACAAGGGTTACGTTGACGAAGGAATGAGTCCCTCATTTCATGATGGTAGGGTAGGGTTACTAGTCTTAATGGAAACAAGAGAAGGATGATTTGGAGGAGAGATGGGAGGAAAATATTTCATCGTAAAAGATTTAATAGGAGGTTGATAAGGAAGAGGATTACCTCTTTTAGTAATGGTTCGAGGTGTGTTCAACAAAACCTTCTCTTTTTGTATCCTGGCAGTAACTTCTACTTCTTTTCCTTATGAGTAGGTTAAAACATCATATGATTGTCCACTTGTATACCCTTGGGTACCTTCCTCTTCATCAGATTCCTCATCTTCAAATACCATATACCTGATTGTAGAGTCGCCAGTCGGTTCATCGACATCTTGATCATCTTCACCTGTTGACGAAGGTTCTTCATAAATTTACTCATCTTCTTCGATCTCGACCAGGGCGTTGACCGGAGGGGCCTCAAGTGCCAACCATGGAGCAGCTGTAGCCAAGCACGGCCTTTGTGGGGTTTTGTTGGGAGTAAATTTTCTCTGTGGGATATCCTGGTATGGAGTGTTAGGAGAAGCTTTAGCTAATTGCTTCTTTAATGTGAGAAAGTCGTTTGCCATTTTCTAGAATGCCGGATCAGATGAAGTGGCTTGAGAAGGAGTTGAAGCCTTAGGCTTGGATGACTCTCATTTTAACTCGACAGATATAAGCAGGCTTTCTTCTATTCGAATGGCCGCAGCTTGAGTGAGGAATAAGGTGGTGATTTGTTCTTGTAAGAGTAAGAAAATTACTCTTGAGCTCATGTCATTCACAAAGAAACACTTTTGATTTTATGGTGTTGGCAGCATGGTAGGTGGCACATGGTTAATCAGCGAATTGAAACGGGAGATAAAATCATGCATGGTTTCATTGGCCTCCTTATTTAAGTGAGTGATCTTTGATAGTAACACAAATGTGTCTTTTGAAGGCTTATACATGTCTTCAAACGCAGTTCGTAATGTGGCCCAACTGGTGATAGATCAAGCTGGTAGATGTTGGAACCAATCTGCTGCGGGTCCTTGCAAGGTCTCTAGAAAGAGGCGTACCGACACGTCTTCATGGGTCACATCTAGGATGCCGCATGACATAATGAATGCAAATATATGTAAATTTGTGCTTTGATTTCCACTCCCATCAAATTTTGGGAAATTCTTGTGGTTTCCATGAGGGAGTGTGTGAACTAGATGTGGCAATGCAAGAGGGCCCATAGCGTTTCCCCATGGTACTACCATTTGAAAAGCTAGAAAGAGGACGCGAGCCGGAAGTGCGGTTCCCCTGAGCAACAGAGCACTGCAAAGGGATGTGGAGGCTCTTTGTGAAAACTAGTTCTTTCGTGGGGGCGAGACACTTTTGGCTGACCGATCAGCTGAACTCAGCGATGGGAAGCGCGCTGGTGTAATACTAAAGTTGTGTCGTTGAAGTAGATCAAAAGTAGGATCAACTTCTCCACGGGATCTCCTGGTACGAGTAAATGGTTCACCCACCAATGTATCTTCTCAGACCTGCAATGTCTATTAGAGCAGATTTATAAAAACTCTTTTTGTTTGTACTTGCTGACTTTCTAATTTTTCTGGCAAAAATCAGCAGCATGTACTTTTCCAAATATTTAATTTTATCCCTCTTTTAAAAACCGATTGCGGTTTAATGACAAAGATTAACGAGGATAAAATGATGGTTAACTTAGTAAGCTGATTTTCGGATCTTAGATTTGACTTTTTGCTACAGTTTGAAAATGTTTGTAAAAATATCAAGATCTCAGATCTACAGAAATATACGGGTTTTTATAAAAACTCAGTGAACTAAATATTTCTAACTAGTACAGATCTATGGATCTCTGAAGAAAATTTTTAGTTTGGATCACTTTTGCAAAAATTTTGGATTTTAAGCAAAAAGTTAAGATTTGCAAATAGGTAGTGATTTTAACAGTTTTAACTGTTTCCTTAGTCACCACAGCAACTTTAAAAATTGTTAGTGTCATAACACTCACATAGATCTAGTTCTTTCCCCAGTAGAGTTGCCAAAAACTGTTGTTCTGAAAATCTGTCGGGTGGGCAGATCTATGGATAGACGAGCCAACAGTGTGCAGGGCATAGCCCCTCTTTGAGACAGCAAAGTGAAACTGGTTTATTACTATTCTACCAGTAGGAATCTGTGTAAGTCCTACAGTATTCTGCCTTCAGGGGGGTTTGGGATCTCATCCCAGTAGAGTTAGTTCTGAGGAAGAACATAAAGGAATGAAGGAAGGAATAGAAGAAAGATAGATCTGAAGGGAGAAAAGAAATGAATTTCAAAGTAGAAAGGTCAGAGGGTTTATGTTTTAGGCCAGTAGTAAATAGAGTCAAACTTACTCACATAAACAAACAAATAAATATTGATAAACAAATGACAAAATTAGATAGAGATGAATCTAACAGAATAAACATGCATAGATCTAACTTAAGAAAGATCTAATGCATATAACACATGAATTCAGCACAAAGTCTCAATTTTTGTATTTATATTTTCTTCTGTTACAAGAAAGCTCAAAGTCTTTCTCTCCTCACTTCTATTTTCCATACAAGATTGTCCACCACTTGAATACTACAAGTATCCAAGTATTTATAGAAGGAGAAGGAGAAAGAAGACAAAAAGGAGCCAACAACTATTTACAAAATATCTAAAAGTCAAATGTTGACTTTAGGGCAATTTTGTGGATGACAACATCCCATGGTGCAACATGGATGATGTCATCATTTATGCCAACATACTTTTAAATACTTTTACAAAAATGGGATTAATCCTAGGAGGAAGGAGCCTTATTCATCATCATCCCTTGGCTAGAAAGGAGTATCCTGTTTCTGCTTAGGAGAGGAAACATGAAATTGAGCTCGGTACTCCATGAACTTGCTGACCATCATTTGAAGTTGATCCTGATCAGGACCCTTGGTGTGATCTCCAATGACTTCGAAAGTCTCCCCTTCATCTCTGAGTCTTTCTGGGACTTTGAAGTATTCATTACCGACCTCCATTAGGTATCCAACAAAGTCACGGTAGGCCAGAAGGTTGTTGATAGATTCTGTATCAAAAGTGACCTCTGACTCTAAACCCTGCGATGCGATTCCCTTTGAAAATCTGAATAGTATCATCTGTCTTCCTCAAGGCATATGATGCGGTAAGAAAACATGGAGACATCCTTAAGACGATCTGCTCCATTTGATGCATTGCATCCATAGGCTTCCTCCTTGATTTTGTCTATCTTTTCCAAGACAAAATCCATTTGGTCAACCTGATAGTCTAAAGCAGACAAGGACTTTATTGGGTGCTCCCGGGTGATTAAAGATGCCAAATTTTACCAAGTCATCGACTGGGCAGTCGAGCATCTTCTGGAATGTCTCATGTTGCAACCTGGCATGGTCCAACTCTTCGGAGATAGGTCCTGCTATTTCCTGGAGTTCCTTGTTAGCTTGATCTATATTTTGATAGAGGCTCTGTGAACTTTGTAATTACTTCCTCACTAATCTTTGACGATCTGCTCTCTCCAGGAAGACACTGCTACACCTTGCTCACCAATCTTGGCGTACTCATTTATCTTCTCCTGACTAAGGACTTCAGGAGTTTCGGTGAGCAGCTATAGGAGGTGCATTGCCCATATTTTGCAGTGCTTGGAGAAGATGCTTTTTTTGTTCTTTTAATATTCTCTTCTCTTCCTTTGCTTCTTGAAGATTTCTTGCAAAGGGCATCCACTGATGATAAGGCCTCTCCTTGCAGGCTCTCTGATGATGTTCCCATGGTGACATGAGTCACTGTAAAATCTGTAGGAGACAAATCTTTTTTCTCCTTTTGTGGGATTGGGGTATGCGATATCCATAACTCTTTCACCTAAAGCACTTTTAGAGAAGTGGGTTATAGCCTTTTTCTTCTTAGAACCTTTAGTCATGGAATGGGCCTGGAGAAGTCCATGGGTGCAATAGGGACTTTCCTCTTGTTGAACTGGATCAATGTGTTCTGGAGATCCATTCTAGACTTAAGGGAGTGGGACCAGGGAAGAGGAGGGAATAGAGATGGAAGAAGGAGCAGTCTACAGTGGGCATAGGGAAATGTTGCATAGACACTCGGTGGTGTCATCGAGAGAGAATCTCAACACTTCAAATGCTTTGCGGGCTTTAGGAGTCACTGTATGAGAGGAAATCATGGGGGTAACCAAGGGATCTATAAGATGAGGGAAGAAATTCATTGGGGGACAGATCCGTGAGGGAAGAGAAGATGGAGGAACATGGAGGGGGAACTCTGTTAGAAGATGGGGGAGAAGTGCACAACCAAAGGAGTGTTTAGTTAAGCGACATGAGGATGGGAAAGAGGAGCGAGAGAGGGGATGATTGGGACCTTACCAGTTGTAGATAGTGACAACATCCTGAGTGGATGTGCCTGTTGGAGCACTTATCGGCCACTTCTTCTCAGCCTTCTTGGGACATTACCAGGCCACTAAATACTGTTCCAAGGCGGTGGAAGGAGGGCTCTCAGGTATTCTTTCCTGAGAAGTGTTAGGCTTGTCTCTCCTTCTATATCTTTTCCTTTTCCTCATAGGCACAATGTTTCAGATCCTGGTTGGTGCATCGACCCAAGGGAGACATGATAAAGTGTACTCCAAGGTAGATGATACCATTTTTCTTGCACCAATGCTCTATAGTGACACTACAGACCACTGCCCTTAACCCTTTACTCAATAGTCTAAGGGTTACCTTGTTTCTAGCGATTCTGGCCCAAATGGTCCATGTTGTGGCCCTATCCATGTCTAGATAAATCTGATCAACTTCTTGATCAGTTATCTTGGAAATCCTTTCAAGATGATTTGCCACACCATATTGAATGATCTCTGTCAGGGCCAAGTCGGGAGTGATCCTTTCGTCTGAGCTCAACTTCATGATAAAGATCAATGTAGATATATTCAATCTGAGGGACTTGAATTGGATCGATCCTTTGCCCTTGGAAGGAGAATCACGAGGATCAAAGAAGTTGGCCTTGCTAGAAAATTATGCTTTAAGTTGAGAAATTCAAACTCCGAAAATATTTCCAGGGATTTTGAGCTCTGTGAAGTGCAAGGTGTACCTTCCCACTGTGAGGGGGAATGGAGTTCCACCCTTATTGCACTTTTTAAACATTTTTCATGGTATGTGATAAGCTGTCTAGATAAGCTCCAATAGGATTAGCTTGGGTCCCGCATACCTTGGTAACACAAGATTGGTGGGATCTCCCAAGAAGTTAGTGGCAGATCTGAGATAGGTGAAAGTGGGGAATTGGGTGAATAATTGCTCCCCACTTATCTAGATGGTGGATGCGCCACACTTTTGGAAGTCTGACCATAAGTCATGTTGGGCCTCAAGAGGACTTAGATGACATGGTGCATAAAGAAGGTACGTTGACTTTACTGAATTGGGCTATGCTATTTCTCAGTCCTTAACTCTTGATAGTACTCGTATATTTTTACCTAGGGCCATACCCCACATCGATTCACATGCTGGGTAGTCCCTCTATGAGGCATCATTGATATACTACATAGGAGTTCATGTAGAACCTCCTAGTCGTTGAAATTTGTTGAAGCTACTCTCGGAGATTGATGCTACTGATAATCTTCCCCATTCAAAACGGCTGATTAGGGAACATTTGATGGCTCATGGTTTCTAAATACCTGAGCATCCACTTTGTGAAAATAATGGGCATCGGGAAGCCCAAAACACCCTGCTTAAGAAGGTGATGGTGTCACTTAGCCTCTTCGGAAAAGATATGGACTACGATGAATGACTTGTGGCCACCTGCTTGTCACCTTCTTATTTTTTGCAGGTACACCTCATTCATCAGCTGCATGCATTTATCTTCATTTTCACAGTAACCCAATGTCTTCTGCACTTCCTTATGGCTTACTAAGACTACAAAAACAATAACGATGGTGTGGGATACCCAACATGATCTCGAAATTCCAGGTAGTGGGGTTGATTATTACCTCGCCCTTCTCATTTTTGACACATCATGTGTCCTTATTATAACAATGACCCACCAACATCATGAACTCACCTTGTTGATTGCCAGCTCACTAGGATCCCTGTAGAAAAGTCCGCAGACCACTGCCAACTAATTTATCCATTCATGGTGCTACCTGTGACCTTCTTGGTTCTGGTCCTAGAAGTCCTCCATGTCAATGTGCCTAAGTTCTGAATCTCTGATATCCAAGATCACACTCTCCAAGGGACTCAGGCATCCCGACCCTTTGGTATTTATATTTCATTTGTTCTTCTGTTAGCTTGGCTTTACCCTTGGACTTTGGTTGGCTTAACATTACTTGATGAAGACATGTGTGATATCTAAGTTTAGACTGTTGCGCTAAAGGCAGAAGAATAAGGGTGTAGTCCAACACAGAAGTTGCAATAATTAGCTGTTAAGTCATCCAATCCAAAGCTTACAGAATGAAAAGTTATCAAGTTCTTATGAGTTGATCTGGGCGCAAGGCATAGGGAGTCTACTGCAGGCTGCAGGGTCTCAGAAGAGATTAAGGTAGCACTTTGGAATAAGTGTTGCATAGAAGAAAACGGAACATTGGTAGCGGCGCAGGGCTACAAAATTGCCACACACAACATGTCAGATGTTGGTGTTACAGGATGTGCGCCTACGCCATATGAAGCGTTTTAACTGGGCACAGATCTATTTGGTGTAGCATCTCAAGATGCGCCATTGGCGCGAAAGGGTATATGAATCCATAGAATTTCATGATGCCCATACCATTGGGTCGCAGATTCAAAGGATCAATCATTAACGTAAGGTGCATGAAAAATTTAGTAATGTGACGGGAAGGGCCTGCACAAAGATCATTTTCGTTAGAACTGTATGTACACTATACGCCTGCGCAAAACTGTTTTTTCAGGAATATAAGATGGGAAAAAGCTAATGTTGTGTGCAGGAAGTGCGCCTAGTGTGACTGTGCTTGATGTTACTTGATGATGTTTCCATCGCTATAGGAAAGGCAGTGGTAGCTCAATTCTGTCACAATATGATAGATGTTGTCATACTCTCTTTTTCAGGTTTCAATCTGATCTTAGCATGGAAAACCTCCACCAAAGATGAAGGACAAAAGAGTTGAGTCCGTTTTGCATGGCTAACGTTTAGACAAAAGTTCTTACAGATTTGGAAGCCTTACAGCTCTACAACTTTGAAGGTAGGTTCTTGAATTTGAAAAGGTTGCTCCCACCTAGAAATATCTCAATGCTTGGCTCATTTTGTTTTTAATGACACTGAACCAAAACTCAACCTTTATTGGGTGGTAACCACAACAGGTAATTCTGTCAAGAAGGGACCACTTACCCTGGAGTTTCATAATAGAGGAAATAACGTGGGGTCCATGAAATCGACTATTTTCAAGTAGAATCTAAAAATGTTTACATGCAATATAGAGGAATACATCCTGCCAATTTTCAGAGCCTTTTAGGGAGTTTGAATGGATGACAGGTTGGATGCTCCTAATAGCAAATTTCTCATATAACACCTTGAAAAGGTGACTATTTCTGGAGACCCATCTAGATGTCGACACTAATATGATTTGTTCCCACAAAGCAGTCATACAAATTTGTTTCATGATTGCTAACACTACCTTTTCGGAACTATGACTAGCTATCATAAGATCGCAACATGTTGAATGTTGACAAGCTAGCGCATCAAATTCTATGGCGCAACATGCTGGAGTGTCAACCTGACTTCCCAAAGGATGCGTTGAATAATAAGGAGGCATGGGCATAATTTTGGTTATTAACGCGAATAATGTATACACCCATAAAAAGAAAAAATACCAAGTTCTAAATTCCAGATTTTCTGGAAAGGGATTTAAGTTCCGAAGCAAGTTTACCTCAGGGGGACCAAAACGTGAAGTTATCGGTTTTTGGGATGAATACAAGATAACAAAACTGAATATGTTTCAGGTATGTACAAAACAAAATAACTTTATACTGATGGAACTTCTATAGGTGTATATGATTGCTTGAACAGCTATGCTAATATCAAACTACTACCCATTTGTTATACGTGAAGCAATCTTTTGTTCTATTAGGAATCATAACTAAAGTTCAAAGGACACTTGATTTATGTTGTGATCTTTGCCATAAAGTTATATTCATGCCTTACCTGTGGTGGAATTGGATAGCATAACAATATAATTATTTTTCCTGACTTTAAAGTTATACATTTTGGTTTCCATTATCGACTTTCGTCAGATTTCAAGCGCTTATTGCTGTGACAAAATTGTTCTGATGCTATTTCCTTTTCATATGTATTCATTGTTGCTTTTTCAGTATTATCAGGTTGGAAACTGTAATTTATATCCAAAATTTGTCTCGATGAGTCCTTTCATAGCATTACGAAAAGCTGATCTAGCAAGATGTTCTCATGAACTATTTCTACGTAACTTCTCCTGATGAGTTTACAATAGCTTGTCAATTTCTAGCTTTCCTTATTGTCGATTACTTTCAAGCAATGCTTTCCATTACTTCATTTAGGTTATAATTCATCAACGTCATCCCATAATACATGGGATTCTATTGCCCAATGAGTTATTTCCATATCTTGACTTCTCCAATTTGAAGTTTGATACTGAGGTTACATACTTGCATCGTATTGTGAGTTTCACATTCCAAATCGTTCCCAATACTATAATTCTTGTCATTGCTTCTATTTTCAATAAAAAATAGAACCATAGGACTGAAATTCAGCTGTTAGGATAAATTTTATTATCCTATATATTAATTATGCATAGTTAGGTTATTTAATTAATTATATAATTAATAATTTAATTATTGTTGTTATATGGTTAATCAACCATATTTGTCTTTTATTCAGATTGTTTATATTGTTTTTGAACAATATATTTTGTCTTTATGTCATTTGCTGCTTCCCGGATGTTATTGGAAGCTTATGAATTCTGGCAGTTTGGTTGCACCTGTGCAACCTATTTGTCCTGTGATGTATTTGGCTGTGCAATATCTATAAATATTGCAGCCCATCCTCTGTAATGATTTATTGATTGAGATTAATAAAATGATACACAGGCTTCCGTCCCTGTTTCTCAATCGACATTTGGTACCAGAGCGAGAATTCTGGAGCCCTGTGAAGGTGTGGAAGAGAGAGCAGCAGAGAGAGAGGAGATTGGAGAAGTGGTTTGCAGCATTTGAGAGCCTTGTGCAGCCTCCATGCAAACTCCCAGCCCCCATCCCTGCCCTCCCCCACAACCTCCTGTTCCTTCCAAGTAAACTTGGAAGGAAATTTTTTTTTTTTCATTGGTGCACTCAGCACCAGGCAAAAATTATGCTGCAGGTATTTTTCAGAATTTAATAAAAAAATTATTTTTCCCAATCCAAGGGTTTTTGTCTCTACTGTATTTGGAGGTTACTTTTGCTTATTGCTCTGTTTTGGAGGTCTGTAGTGTATCAAGCATCAAACAGAGAAAGACAATAAAGCCTCCTAGAAGAAGAAGGCGCCCACGCTGGAAAATTTGGAACTCTGATCAATCTAGTTTTGTTTTTTGAGACCTACGAGGCTATGAGAGCATTCTCCCATGCGACCTGTACACAAGATTACAAAAGCATAGACCTGTGCTTGAGCTGCATTGGTTGCCATTATATTGCCCTTTGGATGAGTTTTTGCTGTATTGGTATCCCTAAGAGGGTGTTGCAAGTCTAGCCTGCTACGCTCTAGCACGACCTCATTTGGAAAAACCATCAAGCGACCAGGGGTGAAAAAAAGGACATTTTCCTTCCAGAGACCCGTGCAGTCCAACGTGAGACCTATCACACCAATAAAAGACAAGAAAAACAGCAATGCAAATACATCAACACACGCTGGCCATCCTGCAGGAAGATACTGTCAATCACAAGACCTAAGGGAATCAAAGGAGCCCAAGTCAAAAGCGAATAGGCTGCAAAGCAGGCATTGGTATTGGAACGCGTTTGTTAACAGTGTATTAAGCACGCGCCACACTCCCTGTCAAGCCGAAAAAGCGGGCTCAAGGTAATCCATGCAAACAGCGACAAAAAAAAACACTCTAGCAACCTGCATAGTACAAAGGAAAATAATCAAAAGCCGTGTGAGATTATCCATGCCAACAATAAAAACGCGGCCTGTACATGCAAAAAAATGGCGTGGAAAGGTTAGAAATATGTGTCGGCCAAAGGCAAGAAATAAATGCTTCAAATCCGTTTTTCTAAGCAAAACGAACCCTAAATCGCACCTGTCCACCAGCATGCAGCCATGTGGCATCCTTCTCAACCAAGTCGCCATTTCCAAGAGGTAAGTCAATTTTTATTTTCAATAAATACAAATTTAGCTTCACCTTTCATAGCTCCAAGCGCCCCAAGTGGCCAAGTTGGTTAGTGCATGACGAACTTAGGAGTGAGAGGTTCTGGGGTTCAAATCCCACCTCCAACACTCAAAAAGTCTCCTTTTGAATTTGGCGGAATTTTTGGTGAGAACTGCTAAATTTAGTAGGCTTTTTTCGAATTTAGTTATAACTAACTAAATTTAGCGGAGAAAAACCCTAACTTAGGGTAAAAAAAAAAAAATTCTCCCAATCTAGTCTATTTTTCATTCTCAGACATTTTTTGCAAAAGGAGACCTACCTAAAAACTTGCATTTTCAGCTATTTTTTTGCAATTTTTAGCATTTTAAGCCGTATTGGGCTCAGGAGGGCCACCAGGGCCCGTAAAACTGAAAATTTTTTTTGCATGCATTCAGTTTTTACTAGTTTTTTGAATGTAATTGTACATGCTTCATATTGTACTAATTTACAGGTTGCCATAGTCAACTGCAAAACTTTGTAACTGATCAGAAATTGGCAGAATTGTAATAAAAAATAGTAAAAAAATTGGTTCTATAACACTCACGAGATCCTAGATCTCATTCGCAGCGTTCGGTATATACAGTGCCTCTGGGAAGTGCTTACGGGTAAAGCCGTCGTGACTACTACTGCACTTAATGCCTAATATAGCTGCAACAACGTCATTTGGGCATCGTCCCTATAAATCAACGGGGAGTAATAAGGTCACAGTGCACACACTATGAGCCATCCCATCCATCTGTGAATGATTGCACGACATAAATCCAGACTGAGAAATTATCCAAGTATATAGCGAAGTTACGCGTGCATGTATGAGGATATTTCTTTGAGCCAGTGTCAATAATCACACAGACCCCTTTCAGTACTGTCTTGGTACCACGTATTGAATTATTTCACGTACGTTAACGCCTCTTTCACGTACCGCCGGGTATATAGAAAGGGTGAGCTTCTTCCACGTACCGACGGGTATATCAGAAGGGCACGTATATAGAAAGGTTTGGTATATCAGACTGACGATATATAGATTGGGAGACCTAATACCTGGAGTGATAAGAGCCAAACCCTATCAGTGATCTCTGCAAAATGGGCACCAATGCCCCCAATTTTTTTCTTCTGGATTCACAACTACTCAGAGGAAGCAACTATGTTGCATGGAAGACAAAAATCAAGACACAGCTTGAGTTTGAAGAGATCTGGCCTGTTGTGACTGGTACTCTAACCAGATCAACAACTGATACAACACAATAGAGGCAGTTTGATAGAGCAGATCAGAAAGCAAAACTCATCATCTTGTTTGGAGTGTCTGACGATGTGCAAACCCACATTCAAGATGCCACAATAGCCAAAGAAGCATGGGATAAGTTGAGCACAATATATGAGGCCAAGAATAAGAATGTTATACTAAATTTGCAGAGTCAGTTACATACATTGAAGTTCAAGCAGAATGAGAAAATTGAAGCTTTCTTAAGAAGAGTTGCAGAGTTGAGGGCTTCACTTCTAGCCCTAGGAGAAGAGGTCAAAGATGAATCTCTCATTCCCATTGTTTTGAGAGCTCTCCCTTCTTCTTACCGCATTTTTGTCACAACACTAAACTTGTCAGATACGACAATTAGTTTTGACAAGTTGGTAAACCTACTGCAACAAGAGGAAGCAATACACAATAAGGATGATGAAGAGGAGCAGGCACTTTCTTCACATCAAAAATGGAAAGGAAAAGGTAAAGGAAAACCTAATTCCTATCAAAAGTCCCCAAATCAAAATTAGTATCACGGGGACAATCAACAGAAGAAGCAATGTCCAATCTGTAAAAGAGGGAATGACTTAAAAGATTGTTGCCATAACACTTATAAGAAAGGTTCATCAAGTAACTCTAGACCTCAACAACAACAATCTCACAAGGGACATTCAAACAAAAATCACATGAAGAAAAAGGGGAACGTGAAAAGAAGACCCCATCAGCAAGGTAATATTGTTGAGCAACAAGAACAGTCAGACAATGAAGACTTCTTGTTCACTGCTCGATCAAGTGAACCATCCACGTCATCTAGTGATGTCTGGTATGTTGATTTGGGAGCCACTCGACACATGACCGGCCACAGAGACTGGTTTATTTCAATGAGGGACACGTCATCGAAAAATCATGTTTCGTTGGGAGATGATTCTTCATATACAGTTCAGGGGATTGGAAACATTTCTCTACCCCTTGGTTCACGCAAATGTAGACTATCAGATGTTCTATATGTCCCTGGGTTGACAAAGAATCTTCTTTCAGTCAGTCAACTCCTAGATCACAACCTGAAAATTGACTTTGATAGTCAATCTGGCAAGAAAATGTGTTTGATTCGAGATAAATCCAGAGGCTCGAAAATAATTACAAAAGCCTCAAATGTGGGACATATGTTTCAACTTGATTTCATTCACAAAAATGATCAAGCACTTGTGGCTAAAAACTCCACCTCAGCCCAGTTGTGGCATCGGAGATTTGGTCATGTAAGTTTCAAATATCTCGAAACACTTCGCCAGTGTAATATGGTACATGGGCTACCATCTCTTCAGAAGGATACAGACAAGTGTCCTCACTACTTAGCAGGAAAACAACACAGAGTTTCATTCCAAAAGAGTACTTTTCAGCTCATGGTAAACTTGACCTGGTTCATACCGATCTTTGCGGTCTGATGCAGCCAAGTCATTTTGGGTTCCAGTAGTTCATGCTTTGTGTTGACGACTATTCACAAAAAAAGTGGATTTTTTGTCTTCGCAAGAAAAGTGAAGCCTTTGAAACATTCAAAAAGTTCAAAGTTGCAGTTGAGAAAGAAACTGGTCGTCACATCAGAACTCTCCACTCAGATCGAGGGGGGGAATTCACCAGTGATGAGTTTAGAGACTACCTACAAACTCACGGGATTCATCGACAAATGCCTCCTCCACACACACCACAATAAAATGGTGTTGTCGAGAGAAGAAATCGTACTATCATGGAAATGGTGCAATGCATGATCGATGATTCCAGACTTGCAAAGACATTTTGGGTAGAAGCAGTAAAAACAATAGTGTATTTGTTAAACAGAGCGCCCACAACTACTCTTTATGGAATTACACCACAAGAAGCATGGTCAAAAAGGAAACCATCCATTGCAAACCTCAAAGTATTAGGGTCCAAAGCCAACATGCACATACCCAAACTGAATAGAAAGAAATTGGACATGAAGTCACAAAATCTCATCTTCATTGGATACAGTGAAGAGAATCTTGGGTATAGATTGATGGATCCTAAGACTAGAAAAGTCTACACAAGCAGATATGTTGAGTTTTTTGAGAAGAAGGAAGCAGAGACTCCTCCTCCAGACTCGCAAGATGTATATTTTTCACCCGTTGTAAAAATTGAAGCTAATGTTCCCTCAGAATATGAAAGTGATGATGGGGATGATGGTGTTGATCAGATAGAACCAAAACCCATGGGAATAGTTCAACGTAAGCCTAAATGGTGTACAAGTACATTACGAGATGTAAGATTGGATGCTCCACCGGATACATCCACCCTTGGACCATGAACTCGCAGTAAAGCAAGAGAAGAAGTTAACTTTTCTTTGATGAGTAGAGTTATTGAATCAGATGAGCCCTCTACAGTCCAGGAAGCCCTACAGTCAAAAGCTTGGAAAGATGCCATGGATTCTGAATATCAATCAGTGATGAAGAATAACACTTGGCAACTTGTCGATCTTCCACCAGGGAAGAAACCCATTGGATGCAGATGGATATTCAAAACTAAGTACAAAGTAGATGGGACAGTGGACAAGTGCAAAGCAAGAGTTGTAGCAAAGGGGTATGCACAAAAAGAAGGCATTGACTATGAGGAGACATTTTCTCCCATAGTTAAGATCAAAATGATCAGGATGATCTTTTCTCTAGCTGCACAATTTGGATGGAAATTTCACCAAATGGACGTAAAAAGTGCCTTCCTGAATGGAGATTTACAAGAAGAAGTCTACATGACTCAACCTGAGGGATATGTAGTACCTAGTCAAGAAGAAAAGGTATGCAGACTCAGGAAATCTCTGCATGGTCTCAAACAGGCACCCCAAGCATGGTACATCAAGATTGATGAGCATATTGTACAACATGGATTCGTCAGAAATCCATACGATCCCAATCTCTACCTCAAAAAACAAGGGGGGGAGATGGTGATTGTTATAGTTTATGTCGATGATCTAGTCATCACTGGTAGTTCAGTGAAGATGATTGATGAAATGAATATCTTAATCGATCATTTGACATGATTGATCTCGGGCTTATGCATTATTATCTTGGACTAGAAGTATGGCAAAAAGAGAATCACATCTTTGTTTCTCAGATGAAATATACCAAGACAACGCTCGAGAAGTTTAGGATGATGGATTGCACACCAATTGCTACACCTATGGAGAACAGATTACAGTTATCTCATTCAGATCCATCTCCTGAGGTAAGTGCCACTCTCTATCGGCAGTTGATTGGGAGTCTCATTTACCTGACTTACACTAGACCAGATATCAGCTTTGCAGTGAGCTATCTATCCAGGTTCATGCAGGAACCCAAAGTTTGTCATTGGAAAGCAGCAAAGCGCATTTTGAGATATCTCAAAGGATCAGTGGATCTTGGTCTAGAATACAAGAAGAATGAAAACTTCTTCTTGACTGGATATTCGGATTCAGATCATGCAGGTAACATTGATGATAGAAAATCCACTTCTGGATTTGTATTCTTTATGGGATCTGGACCAATATCATGGGGAAGTAAGAAACAACACTTTGTTTCTCGCTCTTCCACAGAAGCCGAGTATCGTTCTATAGGAGAAGCTGTCTGTGAAGTGATTTGGCTACGTCACATACTGGAAGGACTTGGAATACCACAGGACAAACCTACTACCATGTATGTTGACAATGAAGGTGTTCTCAAACTTGTTCGTAATCCAGTTTTTCATGAGAGAACAAAGCACATAGAGGTTCAGGTTCATTTCATATGCAAACATGTGTTGAAGCACAACATCCAGCTTCAATTTTTTCCAACTGCTGAACAACGAGAAAATATTTTCACAAAGTCACTTACATGTGACAAGTTCGAGTTGTTTAGAGCATTTCTCTCCTCATCTCTTCAGACAATGCACAATTAAGGGGGGGAATGTTAGGATAAAATATTATTATCCTAAATATTAATTATGCATAGTTCAGTTATTTAATTAATTTTATTAATTAAATAATAATTGTTATTTTGTTATATGGTTAATCAACCATATTTATCTTTTATTCATACAAAGACTGTTATATTGTTTTGAACAACATATTTGTATCTATTCATTTGCTGCTTCCCGGATGTTATTGGAAGCTTATTCATTTTGGCATTTGGTTGCACCTGTGCAACTTATTCTCTTGTGTGTATTTGGCTGTGCAATATCTATAAATATTGCAGCCCATTATCTGTAATGGTTGATTGATTGAGATTAATAAAGTGATCAGGCTTCCGTCCTTGTTTTTCAATCTTCAATTCAGTCATTTTCTGATCATAATAAATTTTTGGCAGCCATCATTGCCTAAAATAACTTTTAAATTGATCCTAAGTGATGTTAGTTTCATCAATGTTTAGCTCAACCTTATGGCTGTCCCACCATGAAGATGCTTCATGGGAAAGCTGATATGCTCCCCAAATAGCTTTGGTTTCCTCCAAGAAGTTTCTTATTGTAAAGTACTTCTCCATTTCATTGATCCAATTCTCAGTTCCATCACCTAATGTGGTGCCATCAAACTTAGGTGGACTTATCATTTTTATATCATTGGTGAGTTCCACTACCAACCTAGCCTTTTTGTTTTATGGATGAATAGGTACATTAGTATTTTTATTATCAACACCCATATTGGAGTTGTCCTCAGGAGGTGGTTGATTGTTATTACCAGCTTCTTCTTCCTCCTCATTACCCATCACTTGTTGTTCGAGTATAGTCAAACAATCTCTTGTGTCCAACAAGGCAGCAAGGATTTCATCAAGTTTTTGGGTTTTTTCTGCTCCTTCATAAGGTGGAGCATTATTTGCAATGTTTCCTCTTGTTCTAACATTTTTTTAAAAGGAAAATTCAATTTTTTATCAAATTATGGACACAATAGGTCCAAGATTTGCAACCTTTAGCTCTGATACCAAGATGTAACATTCTCATTTTAAGACTTTAGAAACAAGGGGAATTTTTTTTTTAAGTAATGTTCTCTGTTCTAAATACATAATTTAGAACACACATTCCATAACATCCATTCTTATAACAGATAACCATATGTACCTGTAATGACTTGGTGTGCCACTGATTCATTTCATGACTCGGCAAACTACTGATCTATCCATGTTTAACATTTAGTATTGAATACTTTTCTGTATACTCAGTATACTTGGTTTTCTTATCCTGTTTAGGGTATTGAGTGATCTTTCTGGGAACCTATCTGAATATTTCCTACCAATATTCATCTTCATCTCGAACCTTAGGCTAGGTGACATAGGACAACGTAATCAGTAGCTTGCGATACTTTGGCCAAAGTTTTCTAACATACTGTTTGTATTACTCATTCCTTGACGGCATACTCATCAATCTAAAATATGTCCTTCACCTCACTCAATTGTTATCTAGAATGTCCTTTACTGACTTCTATCAGTCCCTTTTCCTAAGGTATAACCCTAGTTCAAGTTAACAACATAGGTTATGATAGGAAGAGACTCACAAAGACTCAAGATATATTGGCATACTAGGTCAACTAAGTTAACCCTATGTGCCAATGTACCTGGAGTCCTAGAGAAAAACTAAGTTCAAGTCCATAAGTGTGTAGATCTAGATGATCAATGCAAAAGGGTGTTGCCACATGTCAACTACAATGTTGTATCCTCGAGAAGATCCTAATCTTCTTGAAGGTACAGCCCTGCAGGTAGCATGTGCCAACATCCTATAGAATAGCCTCATCAAGATGTACATACCCCAAGGAGATTATTAATATATTTAATTAATTTGGATAATTAAAAGCAAATTTCAGTAACCTTATCCAAACCCTAATCCAACTCTTCCTAAATTCCTTTCCAAATTAGATTCCATTAATCCTTGGAGAAATTCCTTAACTCTAGATTGCTTTTGTTGTTCGTTAATTCTGGCTTAACAAGCAGTTACCAAAAAGAGGGGACAACAATCTCATAAGTTCTATTTAATGACTTAACCATTTGAGGAAGTGTAATAACTTCCTATATCGTAACTTAATAGACTTTATTAAATGAGGTCTAATGAGTATAAATCATATGTTCCTTGTTTTCTTGTTTACTTTGTCATGAGTGAGGAAGAGTCTTCCTCTTCATGGTTAAGTTATAGGGTTTAACACAACCTTTTTGATCTTTACATAATCTATATTTTTCATTGTATGTTCATTACACATCAATTTACTATATTAAATTGTTTATATAAGAACATTGAATTCTATAATTTATCTAGCTGCATCTCAATTAGGGAAATTACTCTAATTCCCTTTTATCCTACTTATTCAAGAATCCTCATTTAATCATATGAATAATACAAATAATATCCACAACATAAGATTCCATTTCTTTTACAAAGGTACAAGATAATTTACACAACTCATGTAAGTAAGTTCTCATACTTCAATTTCATTTTCAAACTTATACATTTACAAACTTATGCATTTTTGGGCTTACTACATGACAACAATCTTCATTAAAAAAAGAATATAACTTTTTTTTCAATACAACTCAAGAACGAATCAGAATTCTTCACTATAATCAAACTTAGATTAGCCAATGCATCATATAAGATTTTGCCATCTTTTATCACTTACGAAATCCATCACCAAAAATTGCTAGCATAGGTCAATTCAAAGAACTGAGCATGATAAGCACTAAGGCTTAAAATGAAGAGCATTCCACTAATTGTTCCAATAAAAACAACCTCGCTTTAATGAACAATTAGTATTTCATACTGTAAACATAAGTAATAACAACCAAAAAGAAGATCATTAATGAACTAGAGTTCACTTTTAAAAGAAGAAAAAATTATAATCTATAATATTTGTCTTACAAATTAAAGTATAATTGGTCCTATCAATCATCTTAATCAACAAAACATAACATCTCATTGTTTCCATTCTACCAACAGAGTACAACACTTATCTTAACTATAAGATACAAGAAGTGTTTTCAGTATGTTATTGCTATGATGTTTCATCTAACTTTCTAATAAGAAGAAGAGAAACCATTTTCATTATGCTAAAGTACATAATATCCACAAGGCAGAAACATGTTCATATGATAACCAAAGTTGTTTCATCTTAGGATTAACTATCTCAAATCAAACATTTAAGATATTCATCAGAACATGAATAAATAAATATCCCAGATGGAAGGATGAAACACCAACCAACCAGCATGATACTTTCTCTATTTAACAAACCACACATCACTCTCCTTTTATTTCATTTCCGTTAATGACAAGTAAGAGAAGGTTAGCCAATTAATGATTAACTTTTCCTATAGAATAATCAACAAAAGATTCCAAACAAATGAACTTATTTCCAACTGTATTAGAAAATAAGCTTAACAGAAATGATCCTAACCCGTATATTTCCTTCAACTTAATTAACAAAGTCCCTTCTTCAACATATATATAGTTCAAGTTCATATAAGAATTCCCACGGAAGAACAAGAACACCTTAAAGTAAGAAGGTATCTAATGAAACTTTTCCTTTTAAAACTTCTCATTGTAAGCAAGGGATCTATTCAAATAGGAACATTAGAGGAGTGAAGGTCATACACAGTCCATATACACAAAAGAACCATAACTAATTATTTTATGGGTTCTTCATTTCTTTAAGGGGACTTAACAGAAGATAATTCCAAGTAGATGCTAATGTCAAGAATTACCCAAGAGTTAATTCAAAACAATATTGTTTACCATACTTTTCAACGTATTGCTTAAAGAGTAAAAATAAAGAACAAATTCCCCAATAAGAAACGTAAACTACCTAGATGGTTCCAGTCAAAATCTCATAGAGTTTACCAACCAACTCATGAGACCATATTTCTAGGTTTCTCCATGCACATGCATCCATTTCCTTTTAAGAATTCAGATTTTTAAAATAGTTCCCTATAGTAATAAACTCAATTTATACAACAGGATCTAACAGCATAATTACAAGATACTTTCT
The DNA here is from genome assembly GCA_019776745.2 of Taxus chinensis. NCBI lineage: Eukaryota > Viridiplantae > Streptophyta > Pinopsida > Cupressales > Taxaceae > Taxus > Taxus chinensis. The sequence continues at coordinate 37,542,381 of CM034148.1, read as the reverse complement.
GCCCAGGATTCGATATCCCAATCTGAGCACCATGATGACCATAAGTTCTTAGCAAGATCAAAATTATTTAACTGATTTTAAACAAGATTGGGCAACTTATGTTCCCTTTTGGTTTGTATCTTTTAACAAAGAAAACCAGAAAGAATCCCAACTAGACTGACACCTTGCTCAGGGTTCCAATTCCAACAATAAGGAACAATATCCTTGACTCCTTTTACATCACATTACTCCATATTGAGTTAATATAACTACCAAATCCTAATGTTAGATAAATCACAATGAATAAACATGTAGACACTTTAATCAAATTCAAGTGTTATTTTCAAATAACTATCCTATCAAACCTTTCTTAACAGTTGAAGCGGTTTGTAAGATTACTTGAAGATTTTAGAAAAACACTATATAAGTAGTAAGGCCGTATTCATAATGAACTCTCAATACAATACACAAGGTCATAGTAAAACACAAACACCAACTAGTTGCGAACTAGTAATATTCCTTAATATCATGATAATACTGCACAATTATCATGCCATATTAGGGTTTCAACAATAGCAAATGTTTGCAGGTTAGAAAATGAAAACCAAGCCATCTACTACTCCATTCATAGTCCCTTGTATTTATGAAATGAAACACAAGCATGATAATTGTTGATGGTGAATCACAGCACCCCTGAATGTCTGCAACTCAATGGGTTAAGACTCTCAGTGTGATTGCATGACATGGAGCTTTTCCCAAGTGTGGGACCTTGTGAAATTGGAAAATATCTCCAGATGAAGGCCGGTTCCTATTCCTCTATTCAGATGCACACATAAAAATTTAGAGGGTTTACTCAAAAACCTAATCTAAACTGCCAAGGAGATAGGGGAAGAAGATGCATAAAAATAAAACCTAAACTAACAAAGGTGATGCACTGAGGAATGAATAACACCTGTCTTGCCAATAAACACAAACCAATAAAATGTAATGCAAGATCATGCACATGTAACCAAATTGCAGTGAAAGATCAGAAGGATGCAAAATGAACATAGAGAGGGTTGAGAATCATCCATAGACATGCATTATTTTCTCCAAATATTGATACAATACACTACAAAATGCCAAGAGGCAAAGTTGCTTTGCAGTTTTAGATGGGAGGTTTGAACTCCACAAAATCCACCTACAGAAAAGAGGAGAAGGGAGGGGCAAAAAAAGAATGTCCAAACTTTAGAAAGAATCCCATCCTTATAATTTATAGGAATAATGAGAGAGAAAAGAGAGAGGAATTCCAAATCTACCCCAACCACCTCTAGGTTGCATTTTATTCATCTCATTATGGTGGTAGGTGAGAACCCTAGCAAACCCAAAAAGTGTGAACTGTATTTTGCATTTTTAATAATTTTTTCTCACCCAATTAAATATATCCAATAGTATTTGGATAGAGGACCTCGTAAGATTTCTGAAAATTCCAACCTTGTGTGAATCTGAGCTCCCTTTGAAAAGTTATGGCCGTCTGAACATCTGGGTCAGGGTCTGCTTTCTGTCAGCGCTCAAAATGTTGCCCCTCCTGAAGGTGCGGCTTGGCGCATCCATCCTTATGTCAACATCCTTTTACCTGCACCATAGGTGCATCCATATTTTTGTCAACATCATTTTACCTGCACCATAGGTGCATCCATATTTGTGTCGACATCCTTTTACCTGCACCATAGGTGCTTCCATATTTGTGTCGACATCCTCTTACCTACGCCATAGGTGCATCCATATTTGTGTCGACATCCTTTTACCTGCGGTATAGGCACATCCATATTTGTGTCGAAATCCTTTTACCTGCACCATAGGTGCATCCATATTTATGTTGACATCCTTTTACCTATGCCATAGGCGCATCCATATTTGTGTTGACACTCTTTGACGTGCACCTTCTACCTGCTTCTTGGGCTGTTGGTGATGTAACAAATATCGATCTCTGAGTTTCTTTGATTTCCATATTCTTGTGCTTGTCTATATCTACCTGGGGGGAAGATATTTACAACAATAACATCAAGAACCCATCAGTATTTCTCAAATACCCAACAAGTTTCCAACAGAACTTGAGCATACATACAATTTTTTCATAACAAACATGAGCTTTTTACCAGCACGAGATCACAAAACACTAGTTTCAACAGAAACAGGTAGAACACCAGATTCTCAAAAGAGCTTTAGTGAAAATACATTCGTTTGAAAATCAACAAAACCTAACCATTAATTACCAAATCCAGTTAAGCCAAATCGAGTTATAGAATCATTTTTGCATGAATTTTCATGTGCTTAAAAAACACATACAAATAATTTAAACCAGACCTCTTTTGCAAAAAGGGTTAAAAGCTAAACATTAAAGATTTTATAAAGTCAGTAACCAATAACTAGGTACATTACGCAATGCATAAAACTCAATAGAGTAGAGTTTCTTTAACGAAAACATTTAGAGGAAAGCAAAATATTTTAACAGTTAGAGCCTATCATGCCTGATAGTGTCTCTGTCAAATCGAAGAAGACCTCCCGCCGAGCTCATTACTTCTCCTCTTTTCCATAAAAGATCAAACAACCAGATACCTCTCCCATAATGCCTCTTATAAATTCCATGAAAGGAAAAAAGATTTGAAACTTCAAAAATAGTCATGAAGTCCAGTTTGATCTGCTGGATCGAAAAACCAGAGCACATGTAGAGTGAAAATCAGAGAACATGCAAAGTGAAACAACCCAAGAAAAATCTGTTGGCATGCCTACCAAGATGGTTTGGGCTCATAAACCGAAAGAAATTAATTCCATTAATTCCAAATCTCTAGTGTAATCTTCCTTGCCACCATCTGCTAAGTTTGGCGAATGCCAAGTCAAAAATAACAAGCATTTTAAATTTTAGTGATACTGCCACCTAAGCCTCCACCAAGCCAACTAGCCCTTACCAAAGATGACATTACCGTGTACATTAAAAACCTTATCAACATCATAAATTCCTTGGGAGCCATTGCCAAAATTCATGTGACTATCTAAGTTCCCCTTTCATTCCCAATAGTTTAGGATAGATTACTTGCTTAGGTTAGATCTTAGGTAGATTAAATTTTATACGTTAGGATATAAGACTAACAATCAACCCCCACCTTAGGCCTTAGCAAATAGGTTTAGATAATTACACATAGGTAAGTAATTCAAAACACCATAGTTTAAAGCACTAGGTTAGATCACCATATAGCCTTGTAGTAATAGGTTCAAATTTAGTTTTAATACCTAGTAACCTTTCCAATTCCCTTAGCACCAAGTTTAGGTTAGAATCAGATTTATATCAAGTAACATAGCTTAGGTAGGAAATAATTTTACCTAGCTTAGGATTCCATAGGTTAGTCCTTTATAGGATTTTGGTTCTCTCCTATGCCATGAACAGGCTAAAATCCCAATTACGTCAGTAATAACCTGCCATGGTCGATCTCCAAAGACCCAAACGGAACATACCACTGAATGGAAATATTTTCACACAAAAGAGAATTAAATAACTTGTATCTACTAAGTTCAATCCATATGTTTCATAATTCATGGAATGCCAGTTCATCCATCATTCACCTTGAACATATTTAAAACATTCCTTGGATCACTGAAATTGATCCAAGGATGAGTCGGGTAAATTGATAATTTAACAACTCCTAAAACCAAATTGCAATCTCACCTACAAGAAGTGAAAAATGCATTCAGGAAAACTATTCTAGTTTAGTCAAAATATCTTAAGAGTAGAAAATATTTATCCACATCAAGCATGATTTCCCAAAGTTAAAAGAACGTATCCTAAAAAGGAAAATCACATGCCAACACTTGATATATAAAGGAGGAAAATAACAACTATCAAGGGTGTTACATACAACTTTCAAACATCAATCTCAGATTGTCACAATTTTCCTTGAACTGTCCATACATGGTGCAATCATCAAGGTACACCTAGAGAAACTTATAGATGAAGTCCTGGAAGGCTTGCACTACAATGCACAAGAACACAATGGGTGCATTCTTCAACCCAAAAGGCATGAATGTATAGGAAAAACTTCCCCACTCAGTGGTGAAGGTTGTATTTCTCTGGTCTTCCTTTACAATCCTCACCTGGTGATAGCCTAAGATCCCATATGTGAAAGAGTAGACTTTGTGGCCTGCCACTCCTTCTAGGATTTCTTCATTAAATGGTGTTGGGAAAGGATCGATGATACATATTGCATTCAAATCCCTATAATCAACAAATATCATTATCCTTCCATCCTTTTTTATACTAATCACCATTGGAATTATCCATTCTGACCCCTCCACAACCTCTATGATTCCTGATGCTATCATCTTCTCTATTTTCTCCTTAACCTTCATGCGCAGATAAGTATTCATTCATTATGGTCTCTTCTAGACTAGGATCACACCTTCATTCAACTTAATTATCATTTCCCCTAAGGAATGGTGAACGCCTTTGAGTTCATGATACCCATGCAGGAATAAATCCTCAAACTCACATAAAAGATCAATGATCTTAGAGACTTCCTTCTCTGACCAATAATCTCCAATGATAGCTTCCTTGGGTTCCATCTTTGACCCAATATTAACCTTCTTTATCTTTAAAGGCTAATGATAGGCATGTGTTCTTTCATCAGCACTATCCATCACTTAGCGTAAGTGTAGAGAATGGTTAACCTCTAAATTTTCCATCTCTTCACCTTCTACGACATATACCATCTTTCCTTTTTCTTTCTCTGCACATGCATGCTCAAAATGCACATCATCAGACTCATATTCACCAAATTGTCCCTCCAAGAATGGCTCTCCTAGAAATTCTAAAAGCCTGTCCTCTAAGGAACTATCCCCCATTGTAAGGTGCTTGAGCTCCTGCTATGCCTTATCCACCGATGGTTTGGTGCTTCGATACTCAAATTCTCTGACAAGATCATCCACTAGTTCTTGCCAATTCCCTGTTTGGCAATGTGTCTAAGAGTGGATGTACCATACATGGACGTAATCCTATAGTGTATAATACCATTTGTGTACCTAGAGGGATGGTGAAAATGCTTCTTTGCCTTCCCTCCAGGATCTCTCATAGGCTTAGATGTGGAAAGAGGTGGGCTCCTTACCATGGTACTATTTTATGGTGATGGGCACATTGCTACTAGAGAAATTAATAGAGAAGGAAATTCTTACTTCATGCCATTACAAGAGATTATCCCGATTTTTTTCCCACCAACACGTAATAGTTCCTAGTAGGATGTAACTTAACATCCCTCTTTTTTCATTTTTCTCTTTCCATTGAGCTTCCATCTTCTACAAAAATACCTTAGGGAAGGCTCCTCTTGAGTACTTAGGTAGCTCCTTTCCTCCTTGGCACCGGACCATAGGTGCCTTTATCACCTTTGTCACTGATCCTCTCAAATTTCATCCAATTAACTCATAAGTTCCATGCACCCAATTATCACATGCTATACTTGTGGTGTCATTTACCAAATGAGCATCCTCAAACTGGATAACTCCATCAGTAGGATGGACTATCTCTGGATCCTTGATTGAGTGCACATATATTCTATCCAGGACCTCTTCTCCCAAAGGTTCAATATAGGGTGTTGATTTCCCATCATCCAAGGGTATGATGGCTCATTCCTCCCCATTTTCAAAGATTATGTACCCCTTATTCAACCATATATCCACATTTTTCTTATAACACCATGTGTGCCGGAGTAATGCTGGGAAATTGTCCACCTCGGTGACTTCCAAGACTTCAAATTCCCCAGTTAACTTAGGTCCCTGAATGGTGATAGTTGCATCCTTTAAGACACCAATGGGAATTTCCTTCATTTTTTTTGTCATATAGAACACATTCAAAGATGGCTATAATGCAGGCCTTCCCATCTAATGCCATGCATCCAATGTGAGAACATTGACCTTCGTGCCTGTGTCAATGAGGATATTACTAAGGAGCCAACCATCCATGACTACATTTAACATGATATCCATATCATATTCAAGGATGTGAGGGGGAAGGTTTTCATGCAAGACCCACCTCTCGTGCTCTTCCCCGGCATGTGGTACCTTCTCTCTCGCCCATGCTCCTAGTAGTGAAATAATATTCTCTTCCCTTCACATTTTACATACTTCCTTGACCTCATCTAGGTCATCTTTTGGCACCTCAACCTTCCTTCTCTGCTCCTCCCTCCTGGAATGATCCTTTAGACATTGGAATTCTCCTTGTAAAATCAAAATGATGTCCATAATATCTTGATATACCTCCTTTTGATGTGCAGGGTTTGGGTACTTCCCATGTACCACTTCTTCCCTTGAAACCAGGTTCTTCTACCTTGGCATTTCCTTTACACACGAGGCCTTTGCTCTTGTTGTTACCATAACATGTTCTAAAACTACATCATTTGTTACCCATGACATCCATTGTGTGTTTGTCTTCTTAATGCCTACCATTGCAGTGCCCTTATATTTTCGGTGTTGCTGATTCACGTGCTCAAACAACTCAAGGTACTCCTCATACTTGTGTTTCTTTCTACACAATGAGCACTACAATAAATCGGGGCACTCTCATTTGTAATGCTCTATAGACCCACAATTAAAACAAGTTCCATGTGGGAACTCACTTCTTCCTCCTCCGTGGTTACCATGACTACGGAATCCTCCGCAAAATCCCCTTCCACATGAACCTCTATCTACACGCCTCTCGTAATGGCAGTCATCATTCTTAGAACTACTAGAAATGCTGGTCTGGCATACCCCATGATAAATGGCCTCATGGATATGGTTAATAAGCCTAAAATCCTTACTATCATGGGTTATAGAGGTGTAGATCTTATAGTAGCAAGACACATTCTTCCGAATTACATGTTGTAACAAGGGGCATCTACTTGCACCATGATACCCATGAAAGAATTCATAGTCTACTGTTACGGCACATAACATCCTCTAGGGGAAACTATCCTTGACATGCCCCTCTACTTCACAATCTCTACACCATATACGACTATGAGTCTCATGAGCTGAGTTCACAGACAACTTCTCCAGTTGCTTAGCCATATCAACAATTTGAGCTTCTAGAAATGGGCTACACCAGTATCACCACTTCCAATAGCTTTGGCACATAGAGAAGATTCTAATGGCTTGCATGGGTCTGTGAAAGTTTTATGAGATAAAGCTCTTCTAAAAGGTGTTATCAACCCCCAAAAAAAACATTGAGCATGTTGTTAAGGGTAAATGTCATATGACAATTTTGATAGGAGGGTCTTGAACCATGCATCATACTCCCACACACTCTCTTCCATTCCTTGTTGAATATCCTTCAGGGCATTGATGCTCTTCTGTTCAAACTCAGGGATGTGGAATTATGCCAAGAAGGTGTTCTTTAAGGCAGTATAATCCACCACTATTTGATGAGGGTCATATTTCCTATACCAGCTATGCGCGTGCCTTTACAACGTCATTACAAATTGACTAGCCTTCCAGTCCAGGGTTATGATCCCCTTCACATGCCATATCATCTCACACTTGTGAACACATTCTGCGCCATCTTCAATAGCTCTATAATCTAGAAAATGCAAAGACATCTCAAAGAAGACTTGAGGAGGTTGTTATTTTCCTTGTCCTCATGAGCTAGATCCTTGGTCCCCTCTGGTGTTTCCTCTGCCACTGGATCCACCAGATCCACCAAGTCCTATACCTACTGAGCCACTAGATCCTTCAAATCCACTAGGTCCTGTTCCTCCTAACCCACCAGATCCACTAGGTCTTGTAGTGGTCATGTCAAGGGTCCCTAAAGTTCCATTAAACTACGCACCAACGGTCTGTGATAATTCCCCACTATCACTAGTGTACCCCGCGCCACTCCCAGATGTGAGACTAAAGGCTTGTGTACATTCTCCTTCTCCAAAAATTCCTCTGAATACTGGAATATTTGTAGCCATAGAGGTGGGAAATGAAAAATTATATAGCCTAGGTGCAGATCTGTCACTTCAACTAATACCAACTAGGTCAACGATACTCCTTCCTTGATCTAGAAAACCAAGCACCAGGGTTTGGTCACTAGGTGTCTTTAGATACATGCCAATGAATCTTCTCTCTCCATGTGATGAACTCTCATTAAAAGTTGAAGGGGTCTCTCTTATACACTTTCCAAGATGGGGTAACACAGACTGCTTAGGTTCAACATCCTCTACATGAACCTCAACTCCTTCCTGCAATGTATTCCTCTATAGATTCATCACACTTGTAACTTCACATTGTCTAACAATCTCCCTTTCATGCACTTCACTATACTTGAGTCGTTTCTCATCCATTTCCTTATCCATCGTAATATCTGCCATCTTCCTCCACCCTAGATTCCTCACCCAACACTCAAAATGGTTTAGCTGGCCATCGGAAATGTCTCTAAACTCAAAGTAAAAATCAAGATTTTCATTTCTAGACGGATAACACATAGAAATGATCCTCTGGGATCTGCAGAAACTCAAACTCAAGAACTTTTGTACAATAATATTTAGAAATAGCGTACTCTAGAGTGTAACTAGCCAACACACCTCTCCACAAATGATCCACAACATGATTCCACGTTAGATCTACATCCTGCAACCTTTGCTATTCTTCTTGGGTCCACACGTGTGATCTATAAAACCAGATTGATCTAGATGCATATGCTGAGATCCATTCATATAGTTCTAATGGGAAGCAACAAAAAACATTTTCATATAAATCATGGTAAAGGTTCTCTTCCACCCATATACGTGCTTCAAAATCAGATCTAGTTCTGAATCTCTGAGAAAATTCATCCTCTGTGCTCTTGAACCATGATTCAACACTTTCCAAAGTTGAACACTTTGTCATCACTCATTACACATATCATGATGTTTTCCATTTCCCACTACAACTTTAAAAAGAGGTCCAAGAAATGGAACCTAGATGTATTCATTTTTACACCCATCACAAAGGAAAGAAATCCCATTCCCGCCATCCTATCACCCAGCGGGCACTGGGTGCTCACCCGAGGGACATGCAGGTGTCAAGTCTCTCTTTTATGTGAGTTAAGTGGGAAACCATCATCTATGTCATGAACTTAATTAACAAAGGTGGAAATGAGACATAATCATCATAGGGCTCAAAATGACCTCTAGAAAATGTATTCATTCCTAACAAAGGGTACTTACAGATAACAAATATAACTACAGTAGAAAGGAAAATATGTAAGGATTTACATCTATTGCATAACATCCATGAACATAAAAGAAAAGATATAGATATGAACTGAATCAATTACATTCATACTCATTCATGTTTGTAATCTCATTACATTCAATGGATCAATTAGACTACCACAACTTAATCAAACTGAAGTCATACATTACAGCAGATATCATATCCTTCATCCATACAAAGAAAAATTTATATCCCAACTGCTTAATACATTACTCCCTTATATAGCCTCTACCCAATCCCACTGAGTTCTTGCAGTATTTTTGGAGAGCTCTGATCTCTATATTCTCCTCTCTTTTATATCTGATCTATATATATATATATATATATATATATATCGTTTTCTCCTATGGGAGCTCCCATATATAGGCATCCCAAAGTGCCAACTCATCCTTCTACAACCTCATGTCTAATGCCAAGTGTCTAAATGTGGTCCTTCATGGGAGCATGCTCCTCTAGACCTGAGATCTCCACTTTTTTCCATGATGTCTTCTAGAACCTTCTATCATAGGGCATATTCCTTTCATGGGCATCACATTGTCAGGCTGGCACCTTATCCACTCCGCATGCACAGTTGGGTCATGATTTTCTCTTGTTCTTCCTGAAATGCCCAATATGGCTAAGTCCTAAAACCTTGGCTCTATCCATGCATGCGCCATGGTTTTTCTTAAACCCTCCCTTAAACATAATCCTGTGCATTTTATCCTTGCATGCCCTTCTTCAACTAGGCCTTACACGCCTATGCGCCTTTTTGTACTTAGACAATATTTTGGGGTCCTAACAACTTATAGAAGTTAGTTGATAGGTGAATTCCATGTGGATGGATGTTGAGGGATTCCACATATCACTTGAATGTTGACATGTGTGTTAAGGCACCGTGTCATGCAAGAAGTGGGCCATGTGTCTGAGAAAGGGTTTCCAAGGTTGAGGTAATGGAGCACCAAACATCGTAAAGGGTTTCACATGGAGGAGCAAGGGTCCTGAGTGCCACATGGAAAATCTATTAAGGGTGTAAGTGGAAACTATCATTTTGAGTGATAACCTTGGTGAAAATATTTGGTGAGATTCTTGGGATGGTATGTGCACAACCTAGAGGGAAAAAATGACATAGGGAATGCCAATTAAAAAATCAATAACAATGAAGCAAGGAAGATGCAAAAATGATGAACCAGAGCATAGTGATGATGTGTGAAGAAAATTTTTGAATGCCAAGAAATGAATGGTGAACAGAAAACCACGCACATGGGAGAATGAATCATAGCAGATGAGGAAACATATGATGCAGGGTATGGTGGAAACTAGAGCCAAGAAAGAGAGAGCAACATTTTGGACTTCAAGCATGAACCACAAAGAAAAATTAACAACAAGATATCCCAAACCAGAGGTGTAGCACAACACAAAAAATGAAGAGAGAGGTAGTACACGAATGGTCAAAGGATATGTCAAACACAATAGGGAAAGTTGAAGGAGGGAAAGCTAAGTTGGGGGATCTATCTCAATTCCCATCACAGTGAGCTGGGGCCAATTTGGGCTCAAAGGCTATTCCAACCACTGAAAACTCCAAAATCATCAGCACTAAACCCTAAATTGAAACACTAAAAATAAAAAAAATTTACCTGTGAAATTCTCTAAAACTTCATGCAAACCTTGGAAAGCCACGAAAACTTGAAAACATGAACAAGAAACCACAAATGAGATTTGAAACCCAAAAAAATGCAAGTAGATCACTGATGGAATAGCCATTACGATGTTTTCACACAAAACCTAAAAAATCATGAACGACAATCTAAGATCAGTATAGAAATGATGAACTGGTGATTAGCACAGATCTAAGAAATGTGTGATCTAATGCCATGACAAATAATTAAAAAATTTGAAGCACTAAGATCACCTGGGATAACTCAAACATCGACCGAGTTGTGCACCAAAAATATGATGAGGTTCCATGAGGGAGTGAGCATCAACTATGAATGTGCATGTAAGGATTTAAAAGGGGTAAATCTCATATGTATCTCATATTCCACATAGATCTAAAAAAGGTAAGGGGTATAAATAGGGGATGATGTGTAACCTCCAATTCCTATAATCACACCTCCCTAAGAGGGTAAGGGGAGTTACATTCCATAAAGGGAATTAACTCCCATATGACACATTGATTAGTAATGACACGTAAGCAACCAAATGATGACCCTATCATAACCCATGTGAAACCTAGACCTATGGCCTCACCTAGGTGAGATGACTTAGCATGTGATGTAGAACATGAGAGGCATATGATATTTTACCCTTTTGAATCCTTTGATGCACATTCTGGTTAATGCTTGTCCCCTCATGGAGCCTCGTCAACCTATCAGAGTCTAACACGGTTGATGTTTGCATTATCTTTTTTGATCCTCATGATTCATGTTTTGACTTTCTTCATTAATAACATTACAAATTTTCTCTTTATCAAACCCCATATGACTTTTCATCTTCCTAGGAAGTGAGTAAATAAGAAACCTTGTTTATAAATCAAATTTGACTTTTAGAATGAAACATTATAGATTAACTTAAGTGAATAAGATGAAATACCATGATTACATACAATTAAGAATTAGAAAGGTGAGATAAGAAAGAGGGAAAAAGAAGGAGAAAGAGGGAGAAGAAGAAGGGAGTTAAATGCTATGATGAAGATGAAACCCTATATAATGGAGAAATTTCTGATTCATGATCACTAAGGGAGAGTTTCCAGAATAAACTATTGTCCTTTGAATTATTTTATGAATTGAGCTACCACAGGTACCACCTTGTCCTCTTTATGAATGAAAATGCAGCTCAACATCTCAATACATGTCTTTGAAACATCATTGATTTCCTAAAATTGATTGGACCATTATTTTTTATCTCTTGTAATGTTGGAAATAGATCTTATGATGTTGAAAAGTGAATCTAAGTTATCTTCATTGAAGGAAATAAAATCACCTGTCTCTTTCATGACTAACTCCTGGAGGGAAAGTTCTTTTGAACATGAATTATTTTTGAGTGGTGGGAACTCAAGTCTCGAAACATAGTTGCAAACCTCATTCAAAATATTAAAATAATTTTGTCCACTAGAGTCAATTTCAAAGATTCTATTTATAACTAGCATCCTATCATCTAGCATCCTTGATGCAGACCCAAACTGGGGAAAAATTGTTGGTTGCTGACATGAAAACATGTTTTTCAAAAGGGTGTGAGAGTCAAGGGAGCTTATCTTGGACACAAGTGGGAGCACCTCATCCAAGTTATTATTTTCTCTTTCAATCTACTCCCTAAATTTCTCCACTTCCAAAAATGTCGTGAGAATATACTTGATTAAAGAGAGCACCTATGGAAACAATGCCTTTCCTTTCTCAATTATCATCTTAGTCCATCTATCATCATACTCCTCCTTCATCATATACCCTTGTAATTTATTGATCACCTCAAGGTAAAAGCTACTGATTAGAGGAATGACTTCTACATCAAGAGGAGGTGTTGAACCAGGTTGCAGGAAAGGTTTGTATGTAAGAACTGAGATTTTTGTACATGTTCCTCTAATTCCTCAATTGTTCATTTTTATTCTTCATTCCCTGAAATAATCCATGTTGAAGACTCCTTGAACAAGTGAGAATCACCTTCATGTGTAGCTTGACCCAAATATACCTTCATCATTACATAATCATCAGGTGTCACTTCTCCCATAGGATTATTTACGCTTGGATGTTCCACCTCCACATATTGATCTCTAGATTCCTTGGTGGAGAAACAAATTTTTTTTGTTATGTACTTCCCTTCTTTGTATTCATGTATTTTGAGATGGATTCAAAGTTACATGCCATTTCTTGTTTCACTTTCATTGATTATTCTCCAAGTAATTCATTTATCCATGAAAAAGGCTTATCAGGTGTGGAAATGGAACTATGAATCTTAGGTGCTTGGTGAGATACCAAAGCATGACTAAGATGAGTTGATTTAAGTGCTTTAGCAGGCACACCTGGATCTACCATATGATTAGAAAACTAAAAAGGATCAATCTCACTTGGTTTAAGTTATTCCAAAGGATTTTATACAACCTTAGACCTCTTATAAACCTTCATACAAGGAGATACTTCAACATCATCAAAATCCTCCCTCTTTCCCCTTTCACAAATGAGATGAATTTGCATCTTCATCAACAATGGTTCTTTTCTTAGATGTCAATTGTTTCTTGAACATTCATGAAATGAGGGGAATATAATATGATTCTACCATTCGAGACACATGATAAAAATGAGAGAAAGAATGAAGTTGTCTGTGAAATTATAAATTGATGTGGATACTTAATATTTATAGTAAGTCACACCCCACCCTCAGATTCTATTTTTAGCCAAGTTTCCCAATTTTCAAATTTTTCAATTTGTTGAGTTCCAAATTTAGGACATTTCATAGAGGTTTAAAACTTATTGTTTCTTTGTCTTCAACACTTACCAATTTTAGTATGGATCTAGTGCCAAATTACTAAACATAGAAGTGTGCCTTAGAAGTTTACGTTTGATCTGAAATTGATTTTGTTAGATTAGGTTATATTATGTTATTTCATGGTCTAATGTTTAGGTGTTTTCAATCAATGAAAATCTTGGGATTTGAAACGAAAAATTATTTCTCCAAAAAATTTGATTGGATACTATAAAAAATGTAGGGAATCAATGGAAATGAGGTTTACACCATCTTCAAGGCATTTTGGAATGCAAGCTACATGAAACATTTCATAGAAAATGAAACAAGGTTAAAGGAGTATGAAAAAATGACATTAAAATGGCTAAGTTTTGGAAATATACTCAACTCCCATCACTAACCCAACTAACTCACATCTTAACTCACCTTTGAATGTTCTAGCTTAACCTGGGTTAAATGATATAATATATGTTGGCATGTATGTGCTTGTGTTCTCATTTATGTAAAAGGTACAAGTACCTTAATTACAAATGAGGATGATTAGGAGTGTAATAGGATGCCCAAAATGATGATGACATGTGAAGAAAAGAAGTGACATGGCTATAAGATTGGATAAGGTGAGAATTACTTGGCCAGGTAGGATTAATCAGGAGGCCTAATCAACATGGGTGATAGCACATGGAGGATATAGATACACTGTGACTTGAGAAGATTGGTAGAGGTATGGAGAGCATAATGAGAGTTTGTTGATACAATAAAACAGGTATTGGAGGTGATTGTAGGGTTTGAGCATGGTTGTAGGTCTTCATCTAGACCTATTATAGGTGGCTAGTGGTCTAATGAAGCATGAAGGTTAGGTACAGAGTTTTTTGGTCCCATGATGGCATGCAAAGAAGTTAGATATGTTGTCTGAAAGGTGTTAGGGAATTTTGAAGAAATTTTTGTTAGGAAAACTAATGTTCATATGATAGTGGGTGATTTTTATTATGCTAAATAGTAATCAGTTATTTGGTTAACTGTCTAGTTAATATGGTAAGATTGTTAATATTATATTGTTAGAAATAACAATCTAATATTACATACAAATTGTTAGTATATAGTACATGAGTAGATTTATTGACCTAACTCACGAATATATAATATTATGGTATATTATAGCTTTGAGTAGTTTTAGGAGATTCCTTAATAATAATATTTCCTCTCCAATATATATGTACGTATATGTAATTGAAAAAAATCAGAGAATGAAATATATTATTGTGTGAGTAATAATTGTGTTATTTTCATGATCTACTGAATTGAGCTCTAGATTTGGTATCAAATATGGTGGAAATTGTGTGATGGAAAGACATTTTTTTAAAAATATTTGAGGGGCACTTAACTCAGTTATTTCCCCATCAATGAAATTTTATTGTATAGTAATTTATCAATATTATTTTTTATCCCTACATTGAAATCATTCTTTTGTGAGATCTTGAAGTTATAGAGGAGTCACAGTCCACCTCGAGCCTTCATTTGCATCCACCATGTGGATGGTGAGGTTTTGATGGAGTTCTAGTACATAGTTTACTTAACAGAGAATGGCGTTTCTTGCTCCATATATGTTTTAGATAGTATTTGTTGAATTTGTGTTCCTGATATGCACAGACTTGTTAGGCATTATAGATTCATGAGGATAAAAGATGCGCATCCTATATTTTAGTCTTCAATTGTTGGAATTTCTGATCTGAAGATTGAAAAATTTCAAGCATTGGTCACTCTGAGCTCACAACTAATCAATACATCTGGTTTGATGGTGGAATAAGGATTTTTGTATAAGTGTGGAAAGTATTTTTTTAACTAATATTTCTTATTTGTGTGTCCCCTCAGAGCTATCTCAATTCATCAATTCTATAGAGTCTTGTAATTAGATTTGTCTCAAATATTCACCCACATAGCTCAAAGTACCTTCCAATAGAACCTGCATATTGGGATAATATTTTCAACATTGAGAAAAGTCTTGTTAAGAAAAGTGAATAAAAATCACAAATAATTAAATCCAAATTTGGTAGAAATATGCAGATTGTGGCCTTTTGGAATTTAGGAATAAAGAATAGTGCCAAATTAATGTCTAACTTAGTCATGAATAAATTTTAGGTTAGGTGATGAAATCAAAATTTTATGGTACCATTATAGAGATCTTGAAAGCACCTTTCCAATACATTTTTTGGTTCATAAAATGTAGCTCTAGTTGTCGAATTATCAGTAAATCATTTTGTCACTTCAATAAAACCATGAGTTTTTACAACCATTTTTTATTGGCTATTTTTTCAATTTTTAGCAAAGATTATAGTTTGAAAAAATATTTTTCTTATAATTTTTGTTTACTAATTGCATTTTAAGGGCAATTATTACATTTTTAAGCAAAATTAATATTTTTTTGACACTAGTTTTTTGGGTTTTTGACATTTTTTAGAATAACCAAGTTCCAACGAGTGGTCACACGATAAAATTTTTCTTCGTCTGGACAATTTTTTTAATCGTTGATAAAATTTTAATTAGAATTGGGCCTTTCTACGGGAATTTAAAACTTTAATAAATTATTCTCGGTATCTTGAAATTGAGTGTAATTTTTTACAAAAGTTCTTGTTTTTCTATCCTTGTAAAATACCCAATGTTGAAACTATTGAGTCTCCAAGTCAAATCTAGTTGATATATCATCATGCTACTAGAGGATGGAGGAACAAGAGGTTGGAGATCAATAAACAACCTCTTTTTAGTTTCCAACGATGAGACTGCTTCATTGATTTGGTGGCACGTGTGTGCTTTTGCTTTAGAGTGGTGTTCTTTATTTTAGCATGCAATGTGTTTGGTTTCAACTTTTCAGTTTGGTGCAGATTTTTAGTGTGGTCTGAGAAAAAAGAGCAGAGGTTCATTCTTGTTCACTGATATATGTGTCCATTCCTACATAATTTCCTGGTGTAATAACATAGTGAAGAAAACATAGCACAAATAAAAGTAGCATCATGATACTTAAAGAGGTTGAAGTTGAATAGTCATATGTGTTCCTGCTCATACCTAGGTTTGTGGTTAGCCTCTGGAAAACCATTGAAGGCTATTAAGATGTGTTCCTACTTGAGTTCCCACACTGCTAGGTTAGATGTGCTCCCTAGAGTGAGTGGTTGATAAGTAGATAATTCTTAAGTGTGTTCCCATCCTCGTCAGTCAAATGTGTTCCTAAAATTACATGGTTGATAATAAGTTGATGTGTTCCTTCTTCTACCTTCAGTTTGAGTGTTGTACCAAGATCATGAATGATCAGGGGAAAGCAAGCTAAAAAGGAATTTTGAAAGTTCTTTTACTACCATGTAAACTTTAAGGGGGGAATGTTAGGAAAACTAAGGTTCACATGATAGTGGGTGATTTTTCGTATGGTATATAGTAAGTTTGGTATTTACCAAAAGGTACATATTAATCAGTTATTTGATTAACCATATGGTTAATATGGTAAGATTGATAATATTATATTGTTAGAAATAACAATATAATATCGTATAAAGATTGTTAGTATATAGTACATGAGTAGAGTTGTTGAACTAACTTAGGAATATATAATATTATGATATATTATAGGTTTGAGTAGTTTTAGGAGATTACTTAATAATAGGAATACCTCTCCTAATTTAAATTTACTACATATCCAAATTTAAGTATCACTCTAACATGAATTTAGAAATCTAGCTTATTACCTGAGTAATAATTCAGTAATTCTAATGATTAATTAATACTTGATCTTGGGTAGCCTTCCCCCACATCGATACAATTTTGTATTGTTGTTACCTACTCCATTTTTAATCAAACATTGCCACATTGATGTGATCATAAAGATTGTTAGTGGATAGTACATGAGTAGAGTTGTCTAAACCAATTAATGAATAGTAGACTAATATAATAAAATTAAAAATATATAATTAGCTATCGGACATAACAAGTAATAAAAGGAATTTAACATTTCCTAAAAATATGTATACATATAATATATTGAATTAACTTACATAATGTTAAAATTACATATTCTTGTGTGAGTTATGAGTGTGTTAAAGCACTAAATGCCATCAACTTAGTTGAGTCTCTATGACTTTGAAGCAAACATATGGTGTTAAACAACTCTATTAATAAAAAAAAATGTTAGTTATTCATTAACAATAATTAATACATAGGTAAATTCAAATTAAATTATTCAGAATATCTAAAAGCCAATGATAATAATCAAATACACAAATTTAGCCACCACTCGTTGATAGAGGCTTTTCTTGGCTTGTATGACGAGTAACATGGTTCAGGTAAGTATGACCCTTATTTTACAAGCTATGAGCCTTTATATGCTCTTTATTTTGTATTTAGACTATACATGTATCTATATGTCGATTAAGACGAGTATTAATCTGTAATTTAATATGTATATAATTCTACCCATTGGTGCACACTTGATCTTTTATCATATATTTGAGGCATGAACCTAATATCAACTCAATTTAGTTGGCTTGCAGTTGACTAGGGCTCTATGCTATAGATTAAAACGCTTTCTTTACAGAAGCCAACTACTCTCCAATCCTAATAAACCTAGTCTCCACTTTCTTTATTAAAGCATAGAGAAATGGAGTAAATATTGTAGGTGTGATCTCAAAATGCATGGAATCATAAAATTTGATGATTTTAAGATGGAATGGAATATTCTAGCTTTCATAAGGTGGTGGTTTGAGGTCTTGACTGTAGGTGGAACCCACTCACATTTTCTTGTTTCTAGGAAAGTTTTTTTTCTCTTAGGTTTACCATTTGAATAAAGATATAAATTTATTTTCAGAATATATTGGGAGCTATTGCATATGTTTGAAGTGATTTCAAAGCTTGGTGAATCCATTTGGTGGTCTCCACGGGTCCAAATATAAAGACTAGTTTTTAGGTCTAGAATACAATTTTTAGCAGTCATGGTGAAAGAAGGTACTTCATATTTTGTGGCCTATGTGTATGATTCTAATGAATATGGAGGTGTTTTACACATCTAATATGACATGATGTGCTACACCCTTACTCCTATAGCTTATATAAGATATGTAATGCCGACTTGTGGCTTATATAATCTCTCTTCTTGTCATATGTTATTCATTTATGCTTTCATATGTTTAGTAGGTCAGCCTTGGTGTTGTCCATAACATAGTATTGGTAAATACAGGTGGTAGTGAGGATTACTTAAGGATCATATTGATCATTTGAGTCTTATTATATGGTTTGGAGGTTTCCCCCTCAAAGTGGATAAGATATTCTACTTGTATATTGCTATAATTTATCTACAATATTGTGTTCTTTGGTGTTATATTGTTGTTGATATTCATATTTATACAAGTAATTTCATTACAAGTGGTATCATAGTATGATCTCAGCCAACATTACGTCAATCCCTAGTTTTGAAGGTTTTGATGTATCTTAGAATTGGTAATACATTTTTCTGCAAATTCTTTTATGGTGTGGTGAAATCAGTTAAGTAAGCTTCTCTCCCAATTTCAAACATTTTGGAATTATTTTGCAAAATTTATAGGGGTTTTATGTTATTTCTAATTTTTGGAATTTTTCTAAGTTTCTTATATTTTTAAAAATATTTCCAAAAATTAACTAGGTTTTCTTCTTTATGATTTCCTCTATTCTATTCGGCCAATAAATTCACAAAACCCCAAACCCTATATTTTTCCCTATTCTGTCTACCCTGAGTCTCAAACCCTACATCATGACTGATAGATTGATTCGAGGTCAAGGGTTGGATAAAGAAACTCTACGAATGACACAAAATAAGGAATATGTTGATTTATAATCTTAGGGTTCTCAAGTATCTAAGGTAGTCATCCAACTTCAAGAAAGGGTAAATAATATGGTGAGTAAGGATGACCTCAATAATGATCTTCTTCATCTCGAAGGTATCCTTTGGGGTGAACTTCAGATGAATTTTCAATCAATGAATCAGGAGTTGTTTCTCACTCTTTCACAAACCAATCACAATTCCAGTTATATGGGTTCCTATAAAAATACTAACATAGGTATAAATCACTCCAATCAATGAGGATCTTTTACACATTTAAGTGGATCTCGTCACCAATGGTGGAGCATTATTCCAAAATTGGAAATACGTAAATTCGATGGTAAAGATCCACTCAATTGCATTACCCAATTGGATAAATTCTTTGATCTCCATGAAATCACATTTGGAAAAATGGTGACCATGAAATCCTTATATCTATAACATAACCATTTCATTTGGTATCATTGGTTATGTTCTTAAAGGAAGAATAATGGTCTTAGTGTCACATAGAAAATTTTCACTGAAGTTATTTAATTACACTATAGTTTTAGTGTGTCAGAGAATTACTTCAACCAATTAGCAAAGTTATGAAAAACAAGTTCAGTAAAGGATTATGTTCATAAATTCCAAAATATTTCCTTACATGTAGAGGATATTACAGAAGAGTATTTGAATGACCTATTTATTAGGGGTATTAAGGACCACATTGAGCATGAGGTGCACATGTTGAATCCCCTCAATTTTTATGATTTTATTATCATGGAAAGTAGGGTAGAGGAAAATTTTATTTCCAACAGAAACCTTCACTAACATAAAATATTGAAGCACCTTTCCTCCATCTTACCCTCGTCCATTTTGACTAACACCCCAAAAAATTAAAGAAAAAAGAGAAAAATAGTTATGTTTTAACTGTGAAAACAAATATGGACAAGGTCATAAATTTGTTGAGAATATTTTTTTTGCATTGAAGGGACTGGTGATGAGGATTTATATGAGGAAACATCAAGAGAGGAATTAGAAAAATAAGAGGAAGAATCTAAAGACCCCCAACCCACTATTTCATGCCATGCTCTATCAGGTATTTACACTCCATAAACCCTTTAAGTTGTGGGTATATTAAGAAGTAAAAAGTGAAAATATTGATTGATTCGGGAAGCACAAATAATTTCATCAGTCATAAGCTAGCAGTAAGGTTAAATTATTTCATCTACCCAACATTTGAATTTTAGGTAATGATTGTGGATGGTGGTACAGTCCAATGTTCAGGTAAATACCATAAAATCATACTTATGATGGGTGAATACACATTAGAATCTATGATTTTTGATATTCATATGGGCGGAGCTGATATTATCTTAGATGTTCAATGGCTCACAACTTTGGGCACCATAGAGCTAAATTTGTAGGAATTGTTCATGAGCTTTGAATTTTAGGGTAAACAGTTTGAACTTTGAGGACTATAGGAAAAAAAATCCTTAGGTGGTTGGTTCTCACCAAATGAGAAATATTCTTAAAAAGGGTTCTAAAGGATTTGTAGCATGATTGTTCTTCATGGAAGTTAAACCACCAACAATGGTATTGCATCCTGATCTTCAGAAGGTTATTGATCAACATATAGTTTTCTTTGAGGATATGAGAGGATTTCCTCTTGAAAGATATCATGATCATGGCATTCAGTTAATTCCATGAATTTAAATTCCCAACATCAGGCATTATAAGTACCCATATGTGAAAAAGAGTGAGATTGAGAAGATGGTGTAGGAAATGTTGGAAATGTGTATTATTCATCATAGTTAGAGTGCTTATTATACTCCCATGGTGATGGTGTGACATAATGATGGAAGATGGCACATGTGTCCAAACTACATAGAACTTAACAAGTAGACTATCAAAGATAAGTTTCCTATTCCTTTCATTTATGATTTATTAGATGAGTTGCATGGTGCATTTTATTTTACAAAACTAGATCTGTATTTTGGGTATCACCAAATTAGAGTAAAGAAATAATATATTCATAAAACAACCTTCAAAACTCATCAAGAGAATGATAAATTCCTAGTGATGCCTTATGGTCTTACTAATGCACCATCCACATTTCAGAGTTTGATGAATTTAGTATTTATATCATTCCAAAGAAATTTTTTCTTGTTATTTTTTAATGATATCCTCATCTACAACAAATCCTGGGAGAAACATTTACAACATTTCCATACAATATTGGAATCCCTAGAGAAACATCAGCTATATGCCAATCCTTTGAAGTTTTATTTTTGGGTTATGAAGTGGAATAATTGGGCCATATTGTCACTAATGAAGGTTTTAATGCAGACCCTCATAAGATACATTCCATGGTAGAATGGGAAGTTCCAAGAACCCTCAATAATTTACGAGGTTTCTAAGGTCTCATAGGATATTATCACATATTTTTAAAAAAACTATGATAGTATAGAAGAACCACTCAAAAAATTATTGAAGAAATATTCCTTTCATTGGAATGAGAAAGATTAAAGGGAATATGAAAAATTGAAGGTGAAAATGTGCACTGCTCCAGTATTGGCAACCCTAGATTTCTCTAAGACCTTTATAGTTGAATGCAATGCTTCAAGAATTGGGATCGGAGAATTACTCATGCAAGAAGGAAATCCCATAGAATTTGAGATCCGACAACTAAAAGGAAATAATTTGTTGAATCCCACCTATGAGAAGGAAATGATGGAAAAATTACATGTAGTCAATCAATGGAGACCATACTTGATGGGAAGATACTTCAAGGTAAAAAATTATCATTATAGTTTGAAATAATTCTTGGAACTAAGACTATATTCAAAAGAGAAACAAAAATGGGTCGCTAAGATGTTGGGGTATGAATTTGAGATTATTTATAAGAAAGTATTGGTGAGAAAATTTTTTGGGTGCACAAACTTGTGGATTTATTGTCAAAACTCTTGGAATCTAAGTCCCTCTACTTAACTAGTGCAGCTGTCATATATGTATGCATGAGTAAAGGTGGATTTTCCTGGTGGCCTTGTGGTTGGGGATCAAACAGGGGAACTCCACTAACCCTAAGGAAAATATAGATATATTTTTCTAGGGAAGACTTTATTTAAAGAGTGGGAAAGGGGAGTGAGAAAATAGGTAGGAGAACTAATGTTGTAGGTATAAAATCAGATTCCTGCACACACTAGTTAGAAATTTCATCACATGCACTAAAATTAGGAAGAAAAAATATTGAAAAAAACAATAAGACTAGTTATAATTTAAAGAACACCAAGTATCAGTGAACCCCTTAGTCAACAAAGGCTGAAAAATCCTTCTTCTTGTATTGCTGCTTAAGAAGAAATTATACATAGTATGAGAATGGAAGACATTGAGAATAGGGGAAAAGTGGCTAACTCTTTTCACTCACAAGTGAGAAAAATATCTCTCATGAACTTACAAGAATACAACCAGCTAGAAGAATTTCAGAATTAGAACCATTTGGAATGAGGAGCTCATTACAATTTATAGCACTTTGGAAGTCTCTTCCCCTACCCCCCATTGACCCTTCATATGTCATGAGAATTTTGACATTCTTAAGAGAACATTAAGTCCCCTTTTATAACTTAAGGGTGATTTATTACATTGAATGAGTGCAAACGCCCAACGTCAAATTAGAACATTCAAGAGAGAGGAAGTTAGGGGGAGATAAGAGAGAGAGAGGGATAGAGAGAGTAGAAATAAGAAGGAAGGATGATGTCAATGATGATAGATTCTTACTCTGATAAATCCCACTAATCCTTATAGATAACTTGACGAAATGCAAAAATGTGATGAACTCTTAATCTTTGAAATCTTGTGCATGCTGAAGAACTTACTTTGGATGATGTGTGAAAATCATGTTTAAATACACTATCACATGACTCATTCGGTGACCATGGGAATCACTCATGGAGATCCAATTTGAATAAATCTTGTCCTAACTCCCTTCAATGTTGTCACACTACATGACTCATTTACACATGATCTTGATGAACCATCTTATGAATGATCTGACGATGTCGATTCTGAATTCCACCTCCCACATATCAATTGAAGCATGAAATGAGTGTCAAAAGACACTGTTGACATCCTCACAGTCACCTATTCTACATAATATTATGATAAAGACTACACTTTTTCAATCTCTTACTTGGAAGCGAAAGGCTGCGCCAGTTTCTACCATGTCCATATATGCTTCATGATTTCTTAAAAAAAAACTTACTATTTTTGGTATGTAAAATTAGTTGCCTCAAACCTCAGTTGGATGTTGCAACTCAGATTTCCATATCTCCCTGCGTTCCTCTCACCTTCAGGATAAATTTTCTATTTTTAGTAGGTGCTTATGGGACCACTTACTATTGTTAGTAAGTTTCAATTTTGGACCAAGACAACCATTTCGGAAATCTTTCCTTGCAATACATATTTCATGTTTAATGCCTCTTTTATAGTTTCTTTAATTGACGAATTTCTCGAAATGGCAGTCCTCCATGTAGAAAACCTACTGTTTTTGGAAAGTGAACCTCCAGTGGTCAGATCATTGTGAAACTAAGTTTTATCATATGGGGATTTTCCCAATATTGCCCCTATGAAATCTTGGACCTATCCGCTCAATAGTTTGGGAGATTTTAAAGTTTTAATTTTTTGACCTGGCAGTGCTTCTAAACATCAACACCATTAATGGAACTCAAAAATTGCAGGCATTTTTTTCTCCTTTATTCATGATGAAATTTACATTTTTGATATGGGTTTTTTCTTCTTGTGCTTCCGGTGAAATCTCATTTCAATCCGACTGCCAGTTTGACAGGAAATCCAACTTCTTTCTCCGTTGGGCCGGAAAGAAGATTTCTTCGCTGTGAATGTTTAATGGTGTAAGGGGAGGGTGTGAAGGCATGTTTTTGATGGTTTTTGATAGGGGAATGAACAGAAAAATATGGTTTTTCAATCTATTCATCCCTTTGCAATATTTCTTCAAAATTTGATTTCAGGGCAATGGGGATTTCCATTGTTCTTCTCTTTTCTTTGTTTTTATTCTTGGTTTATTCAATATTTCTTCTAAGACTCACATATTATCATGGATTATAGGAGTTCCTTTCTTTGGAAAATATGGTTTGAAATTTTGCAATGGCAGAGTGGTGGTGAGAAGTTACAGAGGGAGTTACAGAGCATGTGCACGAGAGAGTTAGATGTTAGAAGCGAGAAGAAAGCAATAGGTGGGGATTTTAAAAATATTAAAAAAGTATACATAGAGAGGTATGGGCACATTTTTGTTTCCCTAACATACCTCATCTCAAAGGGACATCAATTTCCATGGTGAGAAAGATGACGACACGTGGCAGTGATCCGACGGTAGGGAATGAAGGCTCCACTAACTCCCAAGGATGAAAAATTGGTATTGAAGAGGTAACATGGGTGACTAGGAGTATCCTTAGCATATGTGTGCATTTTTACAAGTATTATGTCCCTAACCTATGAGGGACATGAGGGACATCAAATTACATGAAGCTTTTAGAGATGACACGTGGCAACGATCAGACAGTTGAGGCTTTAAGCTCCCGTAAGCACTTGGGGATGAACAAGAAATCTTGGAGATCATATGTGGGTTTAGAGGGATTCAATAGGGCTGGGATAATTTTCCAAACCTTGATGTACCTAACCTTGAGGGATGTCAGGGACACAAAATCCCGCCATGCTCTTGGAGCTGAAAATTTGACTAACTCCCAAATCTTGAGGAAAACTTGCGACGACAATATCTTGAGCTCCCGATGGAATATTTTGATGAAATTTTATATGAAATTGGCTTGAAATTTCCTTTGGAATTTAATGGAGGGGTTATCAGGTCTTTATTCATCCATTTGATCCCTAATAAACCATATTTTTGATCTGGTACTCCACCTATGCATGAGAAAAATTGCTTACAAAACCATTTCTCCAAAGTGTTGTGAAAAAAATAATTTCACCATATTGTAGATATTTTAATTAAATTTCCAACAATTTATTTTCTCCTAACTCCATCTGTAGCTCCCAAAAGCAACTTTGGAATGTCAGTAGCTATTTTTGCATATTCACTGCTTAGGCCTGTGAACCCTGATTTTGATCAAACTACTCCAAACTCCCTAAATCACTTCCATAATGTTTCTAGGCCTTAAATTCACCTCCATGTTTTTTTAAGATCCCTTATTCCACTCCAGGGAGTTTCTCTAATCTTGGGAAGGCCAGTGATATCCCTTCACAACATTGCTTAGAGATAGCATTTTTTTAAAGAATTCCTAAAAATTGCATAATGCACCTAGGGGAATGAATTAACACTAATTGGGAGGTTACTGGACTGACAAGGAATACATGGGGTGCCTCAGAATGATAAAACATGAAAATTTTACTACCACGGTATCATTTTCATTCTTAGAAATTATCAACTTACCTATTACACATTTACATTGCAATTACTGGCTCTGGGACATGACATGAACTTGTGGACATGACATGGAGAATCCAAAAATCTCAACTTTAGAGCATATGATCCATTCACCAGTGCCTTATCCATTTGGCCCTATAGAGTTACGTACAACTTACAACAAGAGAGATAAATAGTGAAGAAGGAAACACACAACACACATGGAAAGGAAACAACACAAAAAAAAAATGGAAACACACCTAGCAATCACCTATGGTACAAGGCAGGGGAAAACCCTCTTTCACTGAAGCACTTTTCATTCCTCAAAAGTTACCCCTAAGTGGGCAACACTAAGTGATGTTGTTCTGTAAAGCCATTGACTAGTTCCAAAAAGTAGCCTCCTCTCCTTAACTGTTTATGAAATTTGGGTGCTTTCATGACCATCTTTGTTTTTTGTAGGAGTGAGTCCATGTGAGCTTCTTGATGCTCAGGTCTTTAATTGGAAATTCCAATGCCTTCATGTTATTTGAAATTGGTTTCATAGTGTCATTTTCCTTCTATGTTTGTTAACATATTTGATTCTTCATTGAGAATCTCATCACTGCCCCAAAGCTGATTTTTCTTCAAATTTCTTGAATATTCTGAGTTACTTTATTTCCCAAGTCTATACTCACTGATATCTTCTCCATGAGAAACCTTAGATTTATCCTTTATCTCTACTCCACTGTGAGGTGTTTGAGTATTGATGGGAGGACTGAAAGTAACCTCATACTTGTCTTGTATGGCCATGGCACAAGTTAAGAGATCAAGAATCAGCATAGGGTCTTCCAAAACTTCCATTACATCCAATAGTTATTGGACATAGATCTAATTTTTCATTTCCTGTAGCTCATCTTTGTATTTCTTTGAAGAATATTTATTTTGTATCTCAAGGAAAATATCCAGAGGGGTTACTTCATCATCTTGGGGATAATTTCATTCTATCACTCCTTTTTCAAGAGGATCTTCAGTTTCAAAGGTCTTAAAACTCTTTTCTTTAATTTCTTCATCACGGAAAGATTCTTCCTATTTGAATGTGAAATAAAAAAACCTAGATTACATCATTGCATCCATCAATTATTGGCTCAGGAGGGGCATCATATTTTTCTTTTTAATTTTTTTCAACATGGTCGATCTTCACACTGGTTAAGGATTTCAAATCAAATCCATGCTTGTCTTGTAGATTCATGACTTGCATCAAGAGTTCAAGAATGAGATCAAGGTCATTTGTTTCTTTTGTAGATCTTAGCAGTTATTGTACATATGGTTATTTCCCACTATTCGAGGGCTCATTACAGACTATCTTGGTCTCTTCTTAGGTGAAATGATTAAGGGAGTCCTCATATTCAAATGGGAATGAGAATATATATTCATAACAAATAAGCACATAAGCTTATTTTTCTGTTTGAAAATCACCAAGAACCATTTCATCTTCTTCATGGTTTGCATCATCAGGCAATTCGAATGTGACCTCTTATAACTTAAATCTCCTTAATGTTTCTTCAAGGTTTATGCCTCTCTAGGAAGGCATGTTTGGACCTATCAAAATGGGAATATCCTCTTCCTCATTAGTTTTCACAAAGTGATTCATCCTACTGATATCTTGGTACAAGATGTCAGTTCCTAGACTTCCATAATTTTACACTGTGTACCTCATCTTCTTCTCTGGAAACAATTTATCCATGTCTCCCTTCACTGGTATGGTTTCAAAAGACCAATTCATCTAAATTTTCCCTCCCAAGTCTCGGAAAAAGCTTTGACTTAGCAACATTCCAAATGAAGTTGAATGTTTGCTACTAAAATCATCGCAAAATCTTCTTGTCTGGAAATTTGGCAAGAGCCACCTATGCATCTTTGACCTTCCCTACAAGTGGGACCTCTTTTGACTCCAAAGAGTAACAAGAGCCACCGGGTGGAGTCATGGTGAGTTTGAGAGCCTTGGTGACCTTTATAGGAATTACATTGTCGGAGGCACCAAAATCTATTATGAATTTTTTCAATATATATTCTCTACTAAGAAGGAAAACACAGAAAGGATCAACCTTGTCAGTCTTGGATGCACTCAAGGAAAACATGTTCTGTGAGGGAGGCGCAGGTGGTTTGGTAGTAATCCTTTAGAATAGGGTGTTACAACATTGGGTGTCAAACTACCACTCCTGATGTATTGAACAAATCTCTTGAATTGTTCGGGATGAATATGCAAATATTCTATTTTAGTAATCTACACTTTGTCTTTGTTCGCGTATTCTATGAAGTCAAAAGGAGTAGATGCAGGCGAGGGTGATGAAGGGAATACTTTTGGATTTAGGACAAGTTTGGAAGCATGAGTAAATTTTTGGGGAACAAAGGGGATCTTGAAAGGTACACTAGGAGCTTTCAAAGTACTAGATTTTACTGGAGTAGATTTAGATTTAGAATTAGAAGAGGCATCAGAAGACTTACTTGGAATTGCTGGAGACTTCTTACTTGATACAGGATCAAACTTCAACAATGCAAACTCCATGGAGGGTGGGAGCAGAGATCCTCGACTGATTATTTTGTTTTGCAGAGTCACCACAGGAGAATCATCAACCTTCTTTTTCTTTGCAGGAGTGGAGGGAGGTGTTCCTTTCTTAGATTGAGAATGGGTGAATACCACACATGAGAAACTAGGTGCATCTTCTTTGTCTTCTTCATCACCTCCAAAATACTCACAAAATCTTATTTGTGTATCATTTTCAAGCTCATCAACTTCGAGGAGATCATCACCTTCACTTTCTTGTTCAAGATATTCTTCACTTTCCTGAATCCTACAATTTATGTTCATGGGTGGGGCTTCCAAGGAAAGCCTTCAGGGTGCTCTTACAATTTGATTTCTATATTTTTTTGAGAATATACTCGTTTAGAAAATTCCCTCTTCAATGATGCCATCTCGTTCACTAATTTTTGTAGTAATGAATATGTTCTCTCGTCTCTAGGATGTTGGGCCTTGCCCTTCGATGGATTCTTGATCTTTCCCGAGAGGATGAGATCATCATCAAGTTTAATGACCATCCTTTGTGCTTATACAATGTTCCTTGGTTGAACTCTTCGTAGGATAAATCCTACCTCAGGTGATTGAGCATTGATGAAGAATCTCTTGACATTGTTTTCAGATGAGGAATCCTCTTCCGGTATTCTGCAAAGCAACCGTTCGAAACGAGCCCTGAAGTCTCTCATAGTTTCACCTTCTCCTTTCTTCATTTGAGCCAACTGCACTAAGAGGTCTTGACAGTCTTCAATTGATTTAAATATTTCCTTGAAGGAAGTCTTGATTTCATTCCAACAAGTGATGGATTGGGAAGGCAGGAGATAGAACCATTATGTTGATTTTTCTTGGAGATATTCCATGAACAGTCTTACAATGACATCTTCATGTTGGACACCAAGAATTCTCGCATGATGTCATGAGAGAAGTGATGTGTTCTTCAAGATGTTGTGTGCCATCGCCTTTGAACTTTGGAAAGTTCTTTTGGGAACCTATTGGTAGATCATGAAGAGGGGGTTCAAGAGCAAGCGGGCTAGTATTTCTTCCCCATGGGACAATGGGTTGAGGTCTTTTTGTTTCATCTTCCATTGTTCATTTTCACTTCTGCTTCAACTCTTGCTTCTAAAAATTCTTCTTAAAATTCTTCTTCTTCCGGGGACTCAATGCCTAATGGTGGTTGAAAAATGGGAGAATTTGAAGGGGGGTATCAATAGGAGTTTGGATAGGATTTCCAAGTGAACTGCTTGAAGACCCAGATGGGGAGGAGGCTTGAGAGAAGAAGTATGGATTATCTATATTTTTTTCTTGCTGATATTGCAAATCCTTGAAATTGGTATCAACAACACCTCTCGACCTCCTCAACCTGGTATATCTTCCTTCAGCTAGCTTTTGGAAAATCTTACAATGGGAACATGAAAAGACACTATGGAATATGAAAGGTCATGTGCATGAATTGATAGTGTATCTTTCAATAGTGGATTTCAATTTTTTATTTTTATTTTCATTTCCAATATTTGATTTTATTTGAATTTTGGGACCTTGCAGTCGTATTTTGGATGCAGATGCTGCTAAATCTGCCCCATGGTCGGCGCCAAAATATTGTTGGCAAGGAAATTTGTCGAGGGAAAAATTTGGTGGGTTATCTTGCTAATGCTCTAGGCGAATCTAAGTCCCTCTACTTAACTGGTGCAGTTGGTGTATATGCATGCGCGAGTGAAAGGTGAGTTTTCTCCAAGTGGCCTTACGGTTGACGGATCCAACAGGGGCACTCCACTAACCCTTTTGGCAAAGCTATGCAGATACTCTTACCAAGAGAAGAACTTTTTCTAAAGAGTGCGAGAAAGGGGAGTGAGAATATGAGGTAGCGAGAACTACTGTTGCAAGTTAGAAAATCAGATATTCCTGCACACACTTAGTTATAAAACTTCATCACATGCACTAAGACTAGGATGGAAACAATACTGCAAACAACAACAAAACCAATTAGAATATAATGAACACAAAGTATCAGTAGATCCCCTTAGTCAAAAAAGCCTCGAAACTCCTTGTATTGATGCTCAAGCAAGAATTTGTACATAGTATGAGAATGGAAGACATTGAGAATGAGGGAAAAGTGGCTGACTCTTTTCACTCACAAGTGAGCAAAATCTCTGTCATGAACTTACAAGAATACAACCAACTAGAAGAATTTCAAAATTAGATACCCTTTGGAATGAGGAACTCATTACAATTTATAGCGCTTTAGAATTCTCCACCTACCCCCCATTGACCCTTTATATGTCATGAGACTTTTCACATTCTTAGGGGAACATTAAGTCCCCTTTTATAACTTAAGGGTAACATATTACATTGAAAAAGTGCAACCCCCCAACGTCAAATCAGAACATTGAGGAGAGAGGAAGTTGGGGGGAGAGAAGAGAGAGAAGGAGAGAGAGTAGAAAGAATAATAAGGAAGGATGATATCAATGATGATAGATTATTCCTTCGATAAAGCTTGCTAATCCTTCTATATGAATCAATGAAATGCTCGAATGTGATGAATTCTAAATCTCCGAACTCTTGCGCACACTGAATAACTTCCTTTGGATGATGTGTGAACACCATGTTTAAATACACTGTTGCATGACTCATTCACTGACCATAGGCATCACTCATGGAGATCCACTCTGAACAAATCTTGTCCTAACACCATTCAATGCTATCGCATTGCTCGGCTGATTCGGGCATGATCCCGATGAAGCATTTTATGAATGATCTGACGGTGTCGATTGTGAATTCCACCTCCTGCATACCAATTGAAGCATGAAATGAGTGTCGAAAGACATTGTTGATATCCTCAGTATTACCTAATCTGCATAGTATGATGATAGAGATTACACTTTTTCTATCTCTTACTCAGAAGTGAAAGGTTGTGCCAGATTCTGCCATGTCCATTTATGCTTCATGATTTCTTCAAAAAAAATAACTTACTATTTTTAGTAAGTATGAAAAATCAGTTGCCTCAAACCTCAACTAGATGTTGAAACTCATATTTCCCTATCACCCTACATTCCTCTCACCTTTTCGATCAATTCTCTATTTTTGGTAGGTGTTTGTTGGACCACTTACTATTTTTAGTAAGTGTCAATTTTTTACCAAGATGACCATTTTGACAATCTCTCCTTGCAATACATATTTCATGTTTAATTTCTCTTTCCTAGTTTATTTAATTGACGACTTTCCTGAAATGGCAGTCCTCCATGTAGAAGACCTACTATTTTTTGAAAGTAAACATTCAGTGGTTGGATCACTATGAAACAAATTTTTCTGATATGGGTTATTTCTCAATATCACCCTTCTGAAATCTTGGACCTATCCAATCAATAGTCTAGGAGATTTTAAAGTTTTAATTTTTTTGACCTGACAGTGCTTCTAGAAATAGAAACCATTAATGGACCTCAAAATTTATAGGTCTTGTTTTCTCCTCCATTCATGATGAAATTTACATTTTTTATATGGATTGTTTCTTCTTGTGCTTCTGGTTAAATCTCATTTCTATCCGACTGCCGGTTTGACGAGGAATCAAGTTTCTTTTTCCGTTGGACTGGAAAGAAGATTTCTTCACTGTGAATATTTAATGGCATGAGGGGAGGGTGTGAAGCCATGTTTTTTATGGTTTTTGATAGATGAATGAACATCAAAATAAGGTTCTTTAATCCTTAGATTTGTTTACAATATTTCTTCAAAATTTGATTTCACGGCAATGGGGATTTCCACTGTTCTTTTTCTCCGTTCTTTGTTTTTCTTCTTTGTTTAGTCAATATTTTTTCTCAGACCTGAATTTTATTATGGATTAGAGGAGATCCTTTCAATAGCGAATCTAGTTTGAGATTATGCAATGACAGAGTGTTGATGAGAAGTTGTAGAGGGAGTTACAAACCATGTGCATGGGAGAGTTAACTATTGGAAGCAGGAAGAAAGTTACAGGTGGGAATTTAAAAAATATTCAAAAATTATGTGTTGGTGCCATTTTTGAGCTTGCACCATTTTCCCCTAATTTTTCCCTTCATTCTATGTGCTCTGGAACATTTTTCTCTGAAAATTGGTGGTCTGCAACTTTTCCCTTCAGTCGGATGCCTTGAAATGCTCACAAACTTGTTGTTTTTCCACAATTTGAAAGAAATCTACATGTGTGCCCTTTTTTGTGCCATATTGTTTCCAAAATCTATGGACTCTACCATTTTTCATTTTTACTCGATTGTGGCAGTTTAAAATTGATCGATTTACACTTGCATGCCATTGAAAATCCAATTCCATGATAAAAATGCTTTAAAAACATATTTCAGTTGGTTCAATTTCAAGAAATTTTCGTCCTTAGTGAAAAAATTGAATTCTAAGGCATCCCTGGAGTTTTCTATTTTTTGACAGTCAGACGGGCGTCATTTTCCTATCAATTTCTTCTTCAGCATTCATTGGCAATTTCTGGGTTTTTCGACGGTCATATGGGCATCCTTTGCCCTCCAAATTTTAGCTCAAAAATCTTCTCCTACATGGCTTGTTCTAATTGGTCAAGGATCGGTGGGTCATTTCTAAAAACTTAACATTTTGTGATTTTGGAAAAATTTACAAGTTTTCACCGCAACTTCACAGGCCCCATAGGAGGTACACGTGTCGTAGGTAGAGTGAAGGTGGATGGGTGGGTCATTTTTTGCCTTAGGGCACTTTGAAAAAATGCATGGAAATGAAGAAAATCCCCTAAGCCTTGCATCAAATTAGAGGACATGTGGTAGGTGGGGATATGGAAAGGCAGAGGAGTTTGATACTTTTCAGCCTTTGGTGAAAAAGAGTTAAAGTATAAAATTAGACCACGAACTCATAGCCAATGGGATGACGACACGTGTCAGCATCAAAGCATAGGGCAAGGAGGTGGGCCTTCGGAGGCAAATTGTATTTTTAGCCTCTAGTTATCAAAAGGGTAAAATCGTTGAATGTACCCATGAGCCCAAAGGTAAAAATTCAAGATTCATATGAGGAGTCAATGGTAGAGGTGCGGGATGGTGGAGAAAATGTTACAAATTTTCCTTTTCGGAATATGATTAAAAGATGAAATGAGAAGTGCTGCACCTTAGCCAATCATATGAGGACATGTGTCCTGTGGGAGGGCGGAGCCATGGAGGAAAAACGGAAAATTTTCCTTTTTTCCAAAAATAGGCAAAATGTTTAAAATTGAGCCATGACTCTGTATCCAGTCATTTTACGCCACATGTTAGGGACATAATCAGAGATGTGGGCCCGCGGAGATAATTTGGAAAAATTTCCTTTTTCCAAAAAAGGTGGAAATGTGTAGAATCAAGTTACAATTCTGCCGGAACCCACATTGGGACACGTGTCAAGCTTATTTTCAAAGGGCGGAGGGGCGGAGAAAAATGTCAAATTTTTACATTTTTCCAAAAGTGTTCAAATGTCAAAAAGTGATCCCAATCCAATTTCCAATCATATTGTTACATGTGGAGGGCTTATATTAAAGGATAAAGGAAGATCAACAGTAATTGTGCATTTTTCAGTTTGGCCACCATTTTAGCTCTGGGAAGCTTGGAGATGCAATTTTTGCATCAATTTTCATCAAATTTTTGACAAATTCATGTCTTATGTGCCTACAAGGACCAATGTAATTGGTTTTGAGGATAAATTTGAGGATCATATATGTTTTTGAAGTGAAATTTTACCCTAACCCATCCAAAAACACAAAATATCAAATCCAAAAGTTGCAGAGTCAAATTTTGAAGGGATAAGGATGAAATAATGAAAGGAAGGGGGTTTGCATGCTTTGAAGATGAAAATGTGCCTCCATAATGGATAATGATGCAAATTTTTCAATGATTCATATCTTTTTGAGACAACTGGTAACTTTTTGGACGTGTTCTGTTAGACATCCCTGTCTGCGAATCATGAGGAATTTTTGTAACAAATTTGATCCTTTGGCATATTATTTTCTTGGGAAAGAAGGCTTGAAGGAGATTGAAAGCTATATATTGCATGAATTTGTCATGCAAAGGATTGGAAGAGTTTAAAAATCCTAGAAAACTAAAATTTTCACGGGAAAATTTGGGAAGAATCCCATTCTCTGAGTGACCACTTGAGAAACTCATGTAACTCTCTCTGTATTAGATTTGAACTGATGTTAAGTTGGTTGCACATGTATAATCTGGAAGTGACAACTTGTGAAATTCATATTTGGAGTGTTGATCATATTTTCCCAAGGCCCTTTTCATACTATATACACAAATTGAGGGATATCTTCATCTCCTTCACCATTTGAGGGTTACAAAATAGGTTCTCTTACCTTGGTTGAAAGGCATAACCTAAAATAGTTAGGACATGATCAAGTCCTATTTGATTTTTATCCATCTCTCCACAAATCTGAGTGCCATTTAGATCACATCTTCAGCTACAAAACAACATACATCATGATCTATCTCTCTTCAAGCTTCATGTCATATCTTTGATGCTCTTTAGACTGAAAAGGAGAACAAATTTGGGTACCAACACCAATGGCGCTGTTACCGGAGATGAATAATGCAATATCTAGACTAATTTGTTAATCTTCTTCTAGTTCATATTCTTTTGAGCCTACCAACACCAGTGGTGCCGTTGTCGGGGATGAAGAATGCAATATCCATACTAATTTTTTAATATGCTTTCAGTTCATATTCTTTTGAGCCCATCAACACCATTGACACCATTTCTGGGGACATTCTTAGTTAAATCTGATCCATGTGCATACATATTTGAGATATTTAAATGCATATCAAACCCTAGTAATGTCTCTTACAAGTTCTATCTGCAAATATTTTGTTAAAGAATCATTCTATACTTAGATTTGCAAGGTGTATGCAAAGGTTTTAAACTCTATCTGTAATTTTATCAGTTTCTAGCAGTAGTTGAACTTCATTTGCATTTTTGGTTGATAGATTAAAGAAAATGGAGGTCTAATCTATAAAGTTTGGCAATATTTTCAGTGCTGATAGGTATTTGATAGAGTATTTTAGTGCATTTACACAACTAGGGTGAAATTCCTTAGGGGTGACTCCATGATATTTTGATCTTGATAAATACCAGTGTCTTATCTTTCTGTCATTTATTTTTCAGTGTTTCTAATCTTTGCAAACCTGGAAGGAAGAATATCTCTCTTCAGGAGGGACCCAAGTAGAAATTTATTTCAAGAATTTGGAAAGACAGTTTTAGAGGAGAGAAATGTTTAGAAGGTTGTTGAATGTCATACATCAAGTAAAGGAATATCCATTGGTGAGAGAGATCAACTTTTAATAGAGGATTATCACTCTTCTTCTAGTGATTCTGATTCAAGCAATCTTCTCATAAACTTGTTTACTTCAACTAGTGAAGGTCCTTATGTTGTACCTGGTGAGTTCCTTCTTCAATCTACACCTGTGTGTTTCAATTCTAGTAAAACTTTCCAAGAAAATTAGCGGATATCCATTTTGAATATTACATTTATATTCCCCAAAGACCTCTCACTCCTTATCATTTTGTTTCTCCTCCAAAATCACCACCTCAAAATAATATGGTTCAGCCTCTACCTAGACCTCCATTTATTGTTAACACATTTGGCCCTTATTAATTTTATGGGAATGAATGGTTATCCAAATGTTGTCCCTCAAGATGTCAGAATTAGATTGCCAAAATTCCAAGGTAACAAAGCCAATAACAAGTGATCAAACATTTGAAAAATCTTTATTAATAGGATAGAGGAATTTGAAATTGAGCATTTGAGGTTGTGTACATTAAATTGTTTATCCAGACTTTAGAGGAGGATGCTAGGGATTGGTACAAGTCTCTTCCTAATAATTCTATTGATTCATGGACTTAAATGTAGAATGAATTCAGGTTGCAATATGGTGAAAAAACTAATCTTAGGTTTCTCTTGTCTGAGTTTGAAAATATCAAGAAGAACCCTAATAAATCAGTTCATGAATTCAACACAAGGTTAAACAATAACTTTGAGAAGGCTACTTGTTAATTTGAGGCCATGTGAGGAGTCATGCTTGATCAAATATGTAGATGCATTTGAGAAGAAGGAAACCTATTACCTAAGAGACAAGAACCCTACTAATTTGAAGAAGGCCTTCACCATGGCACTACAGATTGAAAACACTATATCAAAGCCAATGGGAAACCTCTCAAGAGAGATGGTGTAAAGTTGATAAACCCTGAAACACCTCAAGCTAGCAAGGGTGCTGATTTGGAGGAGGTTGTGAAAATTTTGGTAGGGGATATCAAAGAAATCTCATACAAGTTATCTCAGAGCAGAGAAGGGAATTGAGCAGAGTGCACAAGGTCAGTAAAAAGTACAAAACCATGAAATATTTTCCAATCATCCTAGAGGTGATCAAAGGGCAGATGATAGATGGAAATGACCCATGGGGTCTGCAAATAGACATCCTCAAGCACATGAAGGAAGAGTATTACCTGATCCCACTAACTGCTAGGGTTGTTGCTATTGAAGAAGTTGTTGATATTGATTGGTGTGATAGGTGTTTTCTACCCAATACTCCATTTGAAGTGGACTGGAAAGATGGTGAGGCTAATAATTATGATGGTACTGATGATGATATTTTCATGGTGGGTTTTTCTTCAAGCTCACAAGGAGGAACAACATCAACTAAGTTAATAATTGCAAGGACAACTTTAACCTTTTGGGATTGCATCAAACGAGTATAAGTTTACTTCCTCCCTCTCATACTCTTGAGGTAGATGTAGTGGCAATATTTTGAGATTCCTAACAATGATTTTGAATACTTAAGAGCTTTGATGATGAAGAAGTATTATGGTGGTATCCCTTCGGAGGCAGATAGATAATTATTAATGAATGCTATTGTGGCTCAAGAGAAAGAGTATAACACTAGGAGAAAGGTTGTTAATGGAGTTGGGCCTCAAGCCAAAACTAAAACACCCTTCCTTATAAGTATTCCAAAAGAAGCTATCCTAGAAGATAAACACCTGCCAAAAGCTCTATTGTCACAGGCAAAAATTTCAGTCCTCATCATGCCCAAGTTGCCAAGAATCCCATGCCATCTAATGAATCTGCTTGTCTCCATTCGAATTCTACCTTGCCAATGAGTGTTCTATATGACATAGCCCAGGTATTGAGCCAAATCAAAGTGAGTGTTTCCAATCATTGAGTTTCTTAGGATTCCTGATCACAAAATGAGATCATTTGAGTAATTGGGATTGAAAGAGGAGAAGAGTACCCCAAGTAAAAATTTAAACATTGTTAAAAACTCCTCCTCAGATCATTGTAGACCTTGAAACACCACCAGTAGTAGAGGATCTTGGAGAAACACCTGATGTATACCTTGGTGACATCCTTGGTTGATTCCCAATTGAATGCTGATCCTTTCTTCACAACTTTGATCATAAAAGAAAGACTAATTCACGTTTGTATGTTTGATTACAGTGCATCATGCAATGTAATGCCTATAGAAGCCATGAATGAGTTGGATATCAAATTAACAACAGCCTATGGAAATTGTACTACCATGG
Source organism: Taxus chinensis (assembly GCA_019776745.2). Lineage (NCBI taxonomy): Eukaryota > Viridiplantae > Streptophyta > Pinopsida > Cupressales > Taxaceae > Taxus > Taxus chinensis. The sequence continues at coordinate 37,504,407 of CM034148.1, read as the reverse complement.
ATTCAAGAGAAGTGTTAGATTGTTGGGTGTGTCAAAGGCTTGGTGGTGCAACTTGCAGCTTATCTCGGGTAAGAATTTGAAACTTGATGTTGTAATTGTTGATTACCTTACCAAATGGTGTATGTTATTGTCAAGAAAGTGGGCTACAAATGTTCATGGGATTGATTCCATATGGACATGTCTTTTAACACCATTCACATTTTAGGAAGCCTTGTAAAGCTATATGGTGAGAAGAAGATGTTTCATCTAATTGAGGATCCAAACAATGCTTCCTATGAAGTATTATTTTCTGACGTTGATGTTGGTATTTTTATTGGGTTTTCTGATGGTAAGGAGAACACAAAATGGATCAATAAAATTTCCTTAAATAGGTACGGTTCTCCTTGGACCTTGCTATTTTATGGATCTTGCTCCAAATTTGGAAATGGTGTTGGTATTATTCTGATTTCGCCTAGCTTGGAAGAGTTTATTTTTTCCTTCAAGCTTAATTTTGAATGTACAAACAACATTGTTGAGTATAAATCCTTGTTGTTGGTTCTGAGAATTGCACGGAAGTATGGTTTCAAGGACATAATTGTCAAAAGGATACTCGGAGTTAGTTGTCAAACAAATAAGAAAATTGTATGCTATAAATAATCAGTAGATGAAACAATACAAACATGCAGCTTGGGATCTAATTGAGATGTTTGATTCTTTCAACATTGTGCATCATGACAAAATTTTCAATGCTGCTACTAAAAATTTGGCAGTTTTGGGGTTAATATATCGGAAGTTACACCATTTCACCTTATTGTGAGTAGAATATTGAAGTGTTAACTAGGCCAATTATCCCTGAAAACATCAAGCATTGACAGAGTGTTTAATGATGATGCTCAAGTGCAAAGGTTCTTACAAAAATCAAAGTGAGTTTGAAAATAAGAATATTTATTGGGAACTAATGGTATGTCTGTGACTGAAGCAAGAGATACTTTGTTTGGAAAGGATATCATCCAAGTGAAAACTAACACCATTTCTAGAGGTCTTGTTGCACTTGAGTCAAATTTTGTACAATGCTGATTACATCATCAATAAAAACATGACTACCTCAAGGGATGTGGCACAGAGCATGACTTGTGAACTAGAGGAAAAACCAATAAAATATTGGGTTAGGAAGTGGTTTAAACAAAGAAGAAAAGTAGTCCTACCTCCAATTGTTGAAGACAATATTAGGATTATTTGGCTTGGTCTTACTCTGAGTTGAAAGCATATAGAGAAGACTTATTCCAGCATGAGATTCCTCTTGAAATAAATGCCAATCCTTTCAGACAAAATCAAGATGCCAATTATTCCACTCCTCTCCATGAAAATTCAAGATGAATTGAAGAAAATAAAAGAGGGAGGGATCATTCAGCCCACAAGGTATTCATCTTGGGTTGCAAACCTTGTGCCAGTCATAAAGAAAAATGGAGATATTAGACTTTGTGTAGACTTTAGAAATATAAATAGAGCTTTAATAAAATAAAATTATCATTTATCCAAACATGGAAAACATGTTTCAGTGAGTGATTGGATCCGAATTATTGTCTACCATTGGATGGTTTCTCTAGCTACAATCAAGTTGTTGTGAAGTATTCAGACAGATTTAAAACTGTCTTTACCACTCCTTGGGAAACATATGTCTATGTAAGAATGACTTTCGGTCCTATGAATGTTAGAACTACCTTCCAAAGAGCAATGGATGTTACTTTTGCTGGTTACATAAATGAATTCATTGTAGTTTATTAGGATGATGTGACTAGCGTTTTCAAGGAGTAGAGAAGATCACTTGTATCACTTGCAAAGAATGTTGTTCAGATGTAGAGAATATGTCATTTCTATTAATACAAAGAAGTGTCATTTTGGGGTGTAAAAGGCCAAGTTTACTTGGTCATATTGTTTCAAATGTTGGTGTCAATGATTGACCCTAAGAGGGTAAAAGCAATCGGCAAGGTTCTGATTCCAAGAACAAAGAAGGGAATCGAATCCTTCTTTAGGCAGATCAATTCCATTAGAAGTTTTGGGTCTAATTTTGTTGAATTGACTCTTGTTATTACATGCATGTTAAAGAAAGACCAAGTTATCAAATGGGAGGAGGATGCTATTCAGGATTTTGAAGGAATCAAAGAAGCATTAAAACATTCACCTGTCTTGGCAGCTCCGAATTTCAAGAAGCCTTTCCAAAAATTCTCCTTTGCTTCTGAAAATACCATTACATCTGTTTTGCTGCAAAAGGATGAAGATGGGGCTGAGAGGCCTATTGCCTTCTTTAGAAAAGTTTTACAAGTTGTTGAGTTAAAATACACAATAATGGAAAAAAAAGCATTTTCCTTGGTGAAAGTAACAAAGGTTTTCACGCCTTATATCTTAAGTTCAAAAGTTGTTTCTTATGTTCCCCACACCATGTTAAAAGACATCTTATCAAAGATGGATAGATCTCAAGAAAAATATGTAGATGGGTGAACAAACTGCAAGGAGTATGACATGAATATATAAACCACAAAGTTGGTGAGAGGTTTGGGTTTTTCTTAGCTCATGGATGAGAGCAACTTGTACAAATTGTGGAAGTGAATGAAGTAGAGGAAGAAAGGGTAGATGTTCTTGAGAAGTTGGTAAGTTCTAAGTGGTACAAGGATGTAATATTTTACCTCAAACACCTATGCTTCCCTGATCATTTGAATAAAAATTAGAAAAGATCCCTCAAGTTGGCTTCTAAAAAATACATCATCACTAACTTTGGGCTAGGCTTGGAAGAACCATAAAGGTGTCCTCTTGAAATGTATAACTTGAAGATGAAGCTCCCAAAATAGTTGTTGATTTCCATGGGGGATTTTATGGAGGACACTTTGCTAGAAGGGTTACAACACACAAAATTTTGAGAGTTGGTTATTGGTGGCCTACTCTCTTCTAAGATGCAACCCTACTGGTTAGAAAATGTGAAAGCTGCCAGCGTTTCTCTAGAATAATTAAAGATTCAGGCTCCCTTCCTTTGCAGCATGTATCAATTGAGGCTCCTTTCAAACAATGGGGGATGGATTTCATTGATGAGATTTCAGACCCTTCCATTTCTAGCCATAAGTGGATTCTTGTAGCCATAGATTACTTCACCAAGTGGGTAAAAGCAATCCCCACTAAGAAAGAAACACACCAAGTTGTTATGGACTTCTTGTTGAATCACATCATATGTAGATTTGGTGTGCTAGTAAATATTTTTGCTGATAATGCCATGTGTTTCAGAGGTAAGCCCTTGATGGCAATGTGTAAGGAGTATGGAACCGATTTGACTTATGCTTCAAACTATAACCCTCAAGGGAATGGACAAGTTGAGTCCAGCAATAAGAACTTGTTGAAGATCATTAGGAGAACCTTGGATTTGAACAAGAGAAAATGGGGTGAACAACTGAAATTTGTAGTTTGGGTTGATATAATCACTGCCAAAAGAGCTATTAGTAAGAGCCCATTTGAGTTGGTGTATGGAACTCAAGCTCTGTTGCCCTTACATCTACAATTATCTTCATTTCAGTTTGTTCAAAAACTTGAAGATCAAGAGGTCAGTCCGTATGAAGCAAGGATTAATCAGATTATTGAGTTGGATGAAGAAAGAAGAGCATCCCACCAAAGGCATTCCAGATTTAGAGAGAAGTTGAAGAGGTTGTTTGATAAGAAGGTCACTCCTAGGGATTTCAATGTTGGAGATCTGGTTTTGTTGTGGGATACTATGCATGAAGATAAGGGCCAACATGGTAAATTTGATGCATTGTGGATGGGCCCTTACTCCATTGATATCAAAATTGGTGAAAATACCTTTTTTCTCAAGGACTTAGATGGGGAATTGCTTGAACTACCTGTTAATGGCAGGCATCTGAAGCATTTCTTGGATTAATCCCCAAATTTGAGGTATGCACCACTTGTATAGTGTATAGTCTTTGTTTTTGCTATTTTTGACGGTTTGTGGTTTGCCTTGTTCTTGGCAGCTATTTTTTGTCGATTGGGTCTAGTTTTTTTGCCCTACATTTTTGAATTCATTTCCCAATGGTTGTTTTTGGCACTTGGTATGCTTCTTTTGTTCTTGTGGCACTTGCTGGGAGTGCCCATCCCTGAGCAGGAGCCGATGTTGGTGCCATTTTTGAGCTTGCACTATTTTTCCCTAAATTTTTCGTTCATTATGCACGCTCTGAAACATTTTTCTCTCAAATTTGTGGTCTGTAACTTTTCCCTCTAGTCGAATGCCTTGAAATGCTCACAAACTTGTTTTTTTGCCCCAGTTTGAAATAAATTTACATGTGTGCCCTGTTTTGTGCCCTAATTTTTCCAAAATTTGCAGGCTCTACCATTTTTCCTTTTTGTCTGATCGTGGAAGTTTAAAATTGATCGATTTGGACTTATATACCATTAAAAATCCAATTCCATCATCAAAAATGCTTTAAAAACATGTTTCAGTTAGTTCAATTTATAGAAATTTGTCGTCCTTAGTGAAAAAATCGAATTCTAAGGCATTACTGGCATTTTCTGTGTTTTGACGGTCAGACGGGCATCACTTACCCATCAATTTCTTCTTCAGCATTCATCAGCAACATGGCTTGTTCTAATTGGACAAGGGATCGTGGAAAATTGTTTTAACTTATCACTTTTTGATTTTTTGGAAAAAGGGGAAAATTTGGTCCCATGGCTCCACTTTACTCTGATTGGTTCTAATGTTGCTGTACAAGTGGCATGTTTTGAGGCCCCAGAGGAGGTAGCAGCGAGTCGCATTTTGACAGACTTGTTCTTTTTTAGGCTACTTTGGCTAAAAGTCATTCAAATTACCTTGAGGCCCCCGTCAAGTACTAATCTACCTGGAATTCAAGCAGTGGAGAAAATTTCTAAAGGCTTACATCTGAATCATGATGATGTGTCATGTGGCTTTTGATTAGATGAGAAGGCGGAGGAGTCTTTTGTTCCTTAAGGAATTTTGTGAGAAAGAGTTAAAGTGCAAAGAAAATGGACTAGGGCCCACAACGAATCACATGAGAGACATGTGGCAGCATCAGGTCAAAGGCAGGGGAACTTCGGGCCTTCGGATGGAAAGTTTTAGATTTTTCCCATTTAGTTATGGCATAAAGGGTATGAAATCATAAAAGGAGGAGTACAAGCTCACAACTTATCAGCAACCAGTGAAGATTCATCTAGGAGTAGAATGGCAGAGGTGCAGGCCCGCAGAGAAAATGTTGGAAAATTTTTCCTTTTTCCAAAAAAGATGGAAAATGTGTAGAATCGGTCAAGCGATTCCAATGGGGCCCATCTTATGAGGACACGTGTCTTGCCCGTTTTCATGAGGTGGAAGCCGCGGAGGAAAAATATCAAAATTTTCCAATTGTTCCTAAAAAGTTTAAAAGGTAAAATTGAGTTGTGACTCTAGTATCCGTCATATTACGCACATGTCAGGCCCAAAATCACAAAGGTGCCACATGGCCGCTCAAAATTTTGAAAAGATCAAAAAAGGTAAAAATGTGAGAACTCGTGCCCATGCCGAATCAAATCTGGGACCCACATTGGCACGTGTCAATCTCATTTTGAAAGTGTGGATGGGTGGAGAAAAATGGAAAATTTTTAGGCACCTTTCCAAAAGTCGTCTCCAATGTCAAAAAGTTTTCCTCCACATTGTGACATGTGGAGGGAATCAGATTAAAAGTTGAATGTCAAGATCAATGGTAGCTGTGCATCATTTTTTGCTCTACCACCATTTTTGCCCTAGAACGCTCTAGGAAGTTTGGAGATGCATTTTTTGCATCAATTTTCATCGAATTTTTGACAAATTCATGTCATTTGTGCTTGCAAGGACCAATGTAATCAGTTTTGAGGATCAATTTGAAGATCAGAGATGTTTTTGAAATGAATTTTTGCCTTAACCCATCCAAAAACATGAAATATCAGATCCAAAAGTTACAGAGTCAAATTTTGGAAGGATAAGGATGAAATAATGAAAGGAAGGGGGTCTGCATGCTTTGAAGATGAAAAACATGCCTCCATAATGGATAATGATGCAACTTTTTCAATGATTCATCTAGTTTTGAGACAACTGGAAACATTTTGGACGTGTTTTGTTAAACGTCCCTTTCTGTGAATCATGAGGAATTTTTGTAACAAATTTGATCCTTTGGCATATTCTTTTCTTGGGAAAGAAGGCTCGAAGGAGATTGAATGCTATATATTGTATGAATTTTTCATGCAAAGGGTTGGAAGAGTTTAAAAAAGCCTAGAAAACTAAAAATTTCATAGGAAAATCTGGGAAGAAGCCCATTCTTTGAGTGACCACTTGAGAAACCCATGTAACTCTCTCTGTATCAGATTTAAAATCATGTTAAGTTGGTTGCACATGTATAGCCATTAACAAGCTCTAAGATTGTTTTTCAAAATTTGATCATTTTTGAGTTATTTTGTGTTGTCTTTGGGAAACATCTGTGAATGCTTACATTTTAGAATGCATTTCAAATTTGTGTTTCTTGTTTCCTGTTGCAGTCTTGTGTTTAAAATATCTCTTGATCATACATGGTCTCATTTCTTGTGATAGTTTAGTGGCATTTGCAATCTCACATTCAGAAGAGCTTTCATCTGATAAAGAGATAAACAAATTTAAAATCACTTTACCTTCCTTGACTTCAGAGATTGTTTGTAAACCTTTGGGTGCACCTTAGGTCATGATTAAATAGTGATTGCTAAATTCTTCATTGGTTCATTCTAACTCAAGATTTTGTGATAGATGATCAAATATTGTGTGGAAAAGTGCAGATCTAGGCCTCCATTTGATGCACATATCCTGGTTGAAGGGATGATTAACCATTTTGATCCTTTCTATTATTAATTTTCTCCATATTTTTCTGAAATCCTCAAAGAGTCTGGCAGATCTTGGTTTGTCTTATCTAAACTCCCACCCAAAAATCATTCAAAACAACTAATCCTACCATGTTTTACCCCTATTTTTCCCTATATACCCACATAAGATCAAAATCCAGTTGCTAAAGTATGTAGAAAAGATCAGGATTTCAAAATGTCTTTAGTAACCCTTGTCTTGCATGGAAATTATATCCATAATCTAGAAGTGACAACTTGTGAAATTCATATTTGGAGTGTTGATCATATTTTCCCAAGGCCCTTTTCATACTATTTGCACAAATTGAGGGATATCTTCATCTCCTTCACCATTTGAGGGTTAAAAAATAGGCCCTCTTACCTTGGTTGAAAGGCACAACCTAAAACAGTTAGGACAAGATCAAGTCCTATTTGAGTGTTATCCATCTCTCCAAAAATCTTAGTGCTAGTTAGATCATATCCCTAACTACAAAATGACACACACCATGATCCATCTGTCTTCAAGCTTCATGCCATATCTTTGGTGCTACTAAGACTAAAAAGGAGAACAAATTTGGGTACCAACAGGATAAGAAGAATTAAGATATCGCGGGGAATCAGAAGAAAAATTTGGATTATGATCACACCATTGGTTATGAGAAGTTTGAGGAACAATGTGATAGCTAGTCATTGTTGGCATTGTTTAGGTATAAATGCCTAGACCTAGATAGTGTTATTAAACTCCTTCAAAGGGAAGGAAGTTCCATGTCAACTTGGGGAAGCATAATGATAACCAACTAGACATTTTATAAATAAAGGGATTCTTGTGTGATTTTCTAAAGGGAATCTAAGGTAAATAGACATCATGATTAAAACAATTTTGAAAAATTAGTAAGGTTTGGCTAACAATTTTCAAGTGTAAACATCAAAATGGTTTGATCAAAGTTTTTTGAACACAAAGGCTACAAAGGTTTTTCTTTAATGTCTTCAAGAATTAAAAAACCTAAGTAAAATGTGTGATAATTTTCAATGTCGTAAAGGAATGTCAATAATAATGAATCAATGGATCAAAGGATTTTCCTAGAAAACAAGTTTTCAAGATAGATAAAACACAAGGAACAATCACACAAGTTTTGGTAAACCAATCAATCAACAAGAAACTATACCTTACGTTAATGTTTTTTTTAAAGATGGTTTGATGTCATATGGTCAACACAATGCCAATACTTAAGTCAAGTTTGAGATGAACAAGGTGTAAGTATTAGTAAAGGGATAACATGATCTGACACTTGCATTTTGAAATTGTAACCTAGTCATGAAAGTAGACTACAAAAGTGGCGGACACGATTATTTCTAGCACTATCCGCATGTGTTGTTCTCTTTTGTCCCAAAGTAGATAACAAGATAAAAAAGGTGTAGATCAAGCAAGGTTGAAATATACTTGGCGTCACATTGGCAGAGTTTCTCCTTGCCTTAGGGTGAATGATAAACTAAGATAAAGTAATGATTTTGTAAATTTCATGATGAATGACGCTTAGTTTAAACTTAGATGGACTCTCTCCTTGTTCGATAAACTATTGGTGTGTGTTATTTTACACATCATTAGGTGAGTCATCTCACTTATCTGAGATTTTAGGTCCACATGTCATTTAGGGGGTCATTATGAGATTCTCTTACGCATTAGTGCATCATATGTGTAGACACCAAAATTAGGTCACACTCCCCTTGGTCCCTTGAAAAATAACCAATGCGAACACACTCACCTAACTATGGCCCCTTTCATCTCACTCTAATATTAATTTTATTAAATTAATTCATGATCTCATAATATCTATTATTTAAATATCCTAATTTGATAATGCCCACACCACCATCTCACCTATACACCTCATCTAGCCACCTCACCCTAAGACCTATTCTTAGTATGTTGCCATAATTAACTAAGACCTACCTGAACCATAAAAATCAAAGCCTACATTCCCTCAAACCACATTCCCACCCATTAGAAGGGAAGCTTCTATTCTAATCCACAGAGAAGGACGAACGAGATCCAAGAAAATCAAGGGGATCTGCCCATTTTAGTAAACCTAGGAAATCTCGCCCTAACTGATGCCGGTTACCCTAAAATTCCACCGGTCAGACTAGAACCATCATCAGTTACCATTTATACCCCAAAACAACCTTATTTTGGGGTTGGCACATTTTTTGAGGGAAAAATAATTAAACCATGGCTGCATGTAAGCAGAACCAACATTTGGACACGCATCAGAGCATCCACATCTAGCATCAAAAGGAATCACAGAGTCATTTACATTCATGGGAGTATCGGTGGAAGCACCATCACCACATCAAACTCCATGCATATAATCAAATTTCATTTCCATCCAGCCATTAAGCTCATACAACATTAAGTGTTTTATTAACCAACATTCATCCATTTTCATTTTAATAGACTCTTTTACTTCTGTTATCAGTTCTACTTGTATTACCACGCACCCCATCATTTGCCTTCATAAAAAATTGATCATTCCTTCACCCACACCATTAAATTTCCCATATAATATTGATAATACCCCTGAGCACACCTAAGACCTACACAGAGCTCGCTATTTCCCTCTCTATTTCCATTTTGCCCCATATTTGTCATCACACCAAGATTTTATTAAGTTTCCTCTACCTCGACCATACCAATGCCGGTTACCAACAACTATCACCGGTTCACTTAATCCAACACCGATCATACAAAAACAACGTCAGTTTCTGTGTTTTACTCTCAAACCAAGAACAGAGCCTAAAATCTCCACCAAATACCCAAAACAACCCAGAACTAAATCTTGGCTAGTATCAGTACCTTGACAGATACCTTGACCTTCAGATTTAATCATAGCCTAGCCTGTTGTGAACAAATCTACTTACTATAGTCAAATGAGATTCCTAAATCATTTTAATTGCAGTATGGTTTTATTTATTGTTAACATTGAATTTTTTTAAACAGTCATACTTCCCAGATCTAGCATACGCTAGGTAGTCCACTGCATATACTATTTAAATTCTATTTGGTGGTGTTGTTTTCTATTTCAGATATTTCCTCCTAGCCAAAAGGAAGCTCTCACAATCACCTATGGATCAAGAAGTCATGCACGTGAACAACCTTTAACCAGATTTAACAGGTATTCCTCCTAGCCCATTTACCCTTATCTGTTTTGTCGATTTTCAAAGAAACACTCTAAGAATTAGGTGAAACATTTTGGCATGCCCGGTGGGACCCATTCAGGGTACCTTGCAGTTCATCATTCCTATGTGAAAAGTTGCATGTTTGTTTTCCTTTCTAAAAGGTTCTCACACTAAAATTTCTCCCCTGGAATCTTCTGTTCTTTCTATTTGTCTCAAATAAATCATGTTTTAGTGGTATAAAAATAACATTTCTTTCCTTTCATTAGTATCACATTAGTGAAAGAGCATCCCTTCTCTTGTTCACCTCTTTGTGTCATCGAATTCAACATTTTGATTTGGGCTTAAAATTAACTACATTTCATTCTACTTTACTGCATTAGCTCACATTAAATGAGGGCAACCTATATGTTCGAAGTCATGCCTAGCTGATGGTTGAAAAATGAATCGTAGAAAAGAACTTTATTTCTCTTTCTCTCTCTCTAAGTCTTACCAAACATCACAAAATTGAAAAATACAAACATTCTTAAACAAAATCTCACCCAGAAGAAGTTGTAGGTGATCACACAATCACAAAACAATGGGCACCCAACTTGTTACTTTTGTCGATTCATTATCTCAGAAGAGATCCCACCCTCACCATAACATACCTGAAACCTCTCCTTGTAGATCTCCTTTTTTGTAGGAAGCATTCCTCACCAAAAACTCTATTCTACAGTTCACGAGTCAGTTCTTAATAGCATAAACTAAACAAACATAATAGAAAAAGCACTCTTAGGATCATATTTTTCTTAGTGTTTCTACTTGGCTTGCATTTTGAGGTGAGAGTACACATTCTTCACTTTTTTCATTTCTCCTTGCATGATCCTCATCATAGTTGGTGTATTCTAGGTTCATCTGAGTGTGCCTGGACCCCATTTTCATCATTCTCAGAATTCTAGGTTTGATTCCACATTTGATTTTAACTCACAACCACCTATTCTTCATCTCTATTTCAATTTCATAGTAACTGGTGTCAATCCAGCGACCATCGTTGATTACCCCATCCTGACATAAGTTTTACCTGACTGGCGTCAGTTTAATGTTCTTTTGGTTAACCTACCCAAAATAACACCTGATTCATTTTCTTTTCTTTTACGATATCTCTAAAGCTCTCATCATCTTCTCTGTCCTGATATATCCATCAACATCTTATCAACTTGGTAGATTATTAGCCTTTTACCTTGTTTTGACAAATTGTCCATTTTTCACAGTGACCTGCGTCGATTTACCCTAACCGGCATCGGTTAGCCTGTTCAAATTTCTGGCTAAAATTTCATACCTAATCCACCTACCACCACCTATTTTTCCTATATTTGTTGTATTTATGTGTCATTTATAGAAAGCAGTCCTACTATGTCAGTACTTATTCACATGGTGCTAACGTGTAGCCAAGCAAATGCCCTCATATTCCATGCTAGTTGTCAACCACTCCCACCTAGTCCTTCGCCACCTTCTATTTTGTCACCCATGGATCCTACCTAACCTATCATTATCACCATAGGGGACGAGAAGTTCGCACGACTCCTTGACCAGAACCCTGTCACTTTATAGTTCTATCTTTCCCAATCATCTACTCAAGATGCCTCAGGTCAGTTGATATATGTTATGTCTGTATTGATCCCCTCAACACTCGCTCCAACTTCTACACCAACCTCCACTAGCTCCACGCAACTCGCATCTACCTTACCTCCAGTTGTTTCTCAGATAGGCCCTATACCTCCTATGATCGTTGCATCTGCTACATCCATTACACCCGTTGCATCCACTATACCTTCATCCACCACCCACAACGTAACCTCATCTGTGCCTATTGTCTCACATATACCCATAGCTACACAACCATCCCCAGTGTTGATGACCACTACCCCTTTTCAAAACATTTTCCTTTCTATTCCATAGTCCTTAGCCCCCATTGCTACTAGATTCACCTCGACCCTTCCACCTCTATATACGTACTATCAGTAGCCTCCCATTTCATCTATCAGTCATGCTAGGTACATACCCCCTATCTCACTCCCTCCTTCTCAATCTACCTATACGGCATCACCATATACTGGAGTTCCACCTCCATCATATGTCCAACACCAACCTCCTCATGCTACATGAGGTACCCATCCATCCCAACCTATCGATGACCTAATCAAGTTAATGATGGAGAATATGTAGACACTAGAGGCATCAGTTTCTGGCACACACAACTCCCTCACCTATGATGAGATTTTTAATGAGCCCATTCACCCATCCATTCCTATTCATCCATATCCTATACATTGGGAAATTCCTAAATTTAACCGATTCAATAGCAAAGAGGACCCGCAACAACACTTGCGGTCTTTCAAGCAGGTTGTTATCTAGTCACCCATGATGATGCTTTGATTTTGATGACCTTTCCCATGTCTCTGACCGGATCCGCATTAGATTGGTATAGTGGGTTACCTAGACATTCTATCTTCTCATTTAATCAGGTAGTCTAAGCCTTCTTGGATCACTTCTCCATCAACATTGTTAAAAAGGTTACCATGACTGATCTCTACTCTACGCGTCAATATGATGACGAGTCTATCATGGATTTTTTCACTTGTTGGCATAGCCTAATCAGTCAACTCACATTCCAATTACCACAAACCAAACTCATAGAACTCTTCACTCGAGCTTGTGCTAGACATATCTCACCAACTCTACAAGTGTAGACTTTCCAAACCTTTGATGAGGCATTCACCATGGCACGAAAACTAGATATTTGGGCCATCAAAGAAAAGAAAATCCAAATACGTAATAAGAATGCATCATTTAAGTCAAATGATAACTGTTATTATTCGAAACCATAGAATACTTATTCATAAGCCAAGGGAACTGCTAACACAATGGTACTCAAGGTAGGCCCAGCTCATCCATCAAATCAGCCTAAGCCCTCATCCAATATTTCCTCAGTCCAAACCTTCAATTCAGATGAGAACAACAGAAATACACCCCGATTGGGTAGCCTTATTCTTCTATCTTGGAAAAGCTCATTAAAGCTAGTGCCATCACCCTTCCTCTCGTAAAATCACACACTAGTTTTGATCCTTCTCGCCCCACACCTGCATGGTACAAAGAGCACGACTTCTACAACTATCATCGGGTAAAAGGTCATAGTGACGGTAATTGCATCACTTTCAAGAACATTTTCTAGGAAATGCTCGAAAATGGAAAGTTAGTCTTAGATAACCCTAATGCACCTGCCAACCAAAACCTGCACATCTTCAAGAAACCATTTCCTAATCATGCCCCTTCTTCTGATCAAACTGGAGAGACCTCAAATAATGATAGCCATACCCGTGATGTCCATGCTATTTTCAGTGACGCACCCGTTGCTTCCCAATTACCTCATATTCCTTCCATAGAGGAAATCTTAGCCCGAAGTCCTCCACCTACACTTGAAACTACTTCACCTACTCCTCCACCCACAAAGTGACACACTTTATCTCCTCTCTCACCCATGAAGTAGACTCCTGTTAACATCGAAACCATTTCACCTTTGACTTCTCCACCTAGAGAGCTATCTCCCGTGGCACATCTTAATCCCAAGGAAGATGCTCATTCATATCCTTCACCCATAGAGGAGCACCCATTTTCTCTTCCACCTATCAAGGATCTAGTAGAAATACCTTTACCTCTAGGTGACCATTCTCCATCAGCTACCCAAGATCATGCAGACTTTCTTTCGACTCTCTTACCCACAGAAGCTGAAGCTAGCAAATTCCCCATCTCTAAGACATAGTTTATAGGAATTACCATTAGATCCTCATCAACCTCACCTGCAACATTGCCTTTTTCACGCCTATCCAATCACCTAGATTATGTGGATAAATCCTTACTTTGGGGTTGTCTTCTGCTTCCTATCTAAACACAAATGTAGATGTCACTTGCTGACACTTCCACTATCTACCCAAAAATATTTTGACCAATCAAACCAAACACAACTACAACTATCACAAATTCCACCATGATACACCCATGGATCAACTCACACCCCTACCCATAACCCAACACACATCTACATCCAAGCCCACATGTACATCATCTACCTTTCCTAAACCTATTACTACCTTAGGGGTCATCCCAACTACCAACCTTACTCATCCACCCATAAAATTATATTTAGCTACATCCTCCAAAGCCAACACCAAACTTACTCCATCACCCAAACAAAAGATCCAATCCCATAGATCTTGTACTCAAACCTCGCCGATCACACCTTCATCACCTTCACCCTTTTCATCTATCTTAGGACCTCACCCTTCAAACACAGTTAGGAAACCTCCACCCACTGGTAAAAATCAAACACAACAGTCCATTCCACCCTCGCAGACCTCTACCATACCCAAGCACCTGACACGGCTTCCGCCCAAACCTACAACTTTACCACCCATACCTCCGATACCATTGGTAACTTCTTCACTACCTATGACACTTCAGTCTCTTTCCTTCACACCTCCTACATGGCCCACACCATCTACATTTACAACACCTTAGTTATCCCCATGGGTAGCTCGCTCTCTTCCACCATCCACTTTTCCCTCCAGATCTCATGCGTCCATATTACCTTTACCCAAGAAGGTGTAACCCAAAGACAAAAATATGCTACCCTCCACTAAGGTAGCCAAACCAACCACACATTCTCTTGCTAGTTCATCTACCATACCCCTTCCCAACCAAACATGAAAAAAACCCAAAACCACACTAGCACCTAAAACCATAGCTCGACCCATTCCCCCTCATGGAAAGACCATTCCTCTACAGTCAGCCACACCTACACCCAAACCCACTTTCACTTCCCATTGTGACCCACTTGCGGGGTCCTATGCCAAAATCTTAACCAACCTCCTTGAGACTTTTTTCATCTCATTACCACTTCTCAGGCCTTATGAGCCTCTCAAACCCAAACCAAAAGAGTTTAAAGACACCAAAATTTGTGCCTACCATCGTGTGCCAGGGCACGGTGTGGAGAACTGCAATTCTTTGAAAATTGTTCTTATCTAGTTGTGTCCTTCTAAAGGAAACTTTGACAATGATGACCTTCTCGATCAAGACCCCATTTTACCAACACCCATTCCCACATCTCTTCCCTCATTGCCTACTCAACAACCTAGACCTTCACCAGCACAACTCCTATAACCACCTCCAAGATTTGAAATTAACATGGTTCACATCAAATAACTCATCAAACCTCCACCCAAATGTCAGTGTGCTTAACTCATCTCACAAGGTTCTTTCCTGCCATTGGGATTTTTCCCTTCATGTCACTATAATTTTCATGGCTCACCTACCTCCCCACCTCAGATTAACATGATCCACATTGCTACCCATACCTAGAAAGATAAAAGTAAGGAAAAGGCAACCGACCCACTGACCAACCCTATACCCAACATATCATTTGCACCTACACCTAGAATCACTATCTGTGCTCTCACATATCCTATTTCTAACAGGGTTACACATCATGCCATGATCAAACAACTACACCAATCCCCTTCAAAATATCCCTATATGACCTCATCCAAACCTCAGAATCCAATTATCAAGCTCTCATGGAGGTTCTTCAATCTATTGAGGTTTTACCTAATGACCCTACACTTGTAGCCTCCATTATTACACCTCATCATGTGGCCTCTCTCACCAAGTTATCACCTTCATCTGCACTTCTACCTACTCACTAGGTAGCCTCCCTTAGCTTCTCGGAGGAAGAGATCGCACCACACCAAACCGATGACCTCGATCTATCCCTCTTCATCTATATCCACATCGATGATATACGTGTATGTTGTGTTATGATTGATGGGGGTACTAGCATTAATATCATCTCTTCCCATGCATTCGCTCAAATGTGCATACCTAAAAATTGTATGCATAAATATCCCATCATGTTACATTCATTTAATCACGCTATCACCTCTACACTTGACACTATCATCCTCCATGTTTGCGTGGCCCCCCGTACTATTCCAAAGTTATTTTACATCTTGGAGGGGGAATTTTAATATAACATGTTGCTTGTTAGACCCTAGGTTTCATGCCATGGGTTGCATTCCTTCAAATTTTCATCTATTGTATAAAGTTTGAGCATGAAGGACACACCTATACCATTTTTGCTGATCCATCACCTTTCAAAACTTACAACATGCTTTACCGACCTAATGACGTGCTTATACCCATTAAGGAGTCTACCTCCATGACCACTGCCTCTTCACCTACACCTCCACCCATTAGTGCAGCCACTACTTCAATTGCACCTACATCCTCCATTCCCACCACTTCCATAACCTTCACAGCCAAACTGTCAGCCTCCCACTCCATTAGCTCCACCTCCAAGCTAACCTTTGTCACATTGTATATTCCAGCTACCCACATACCAACCACCAATCCCTTGGAAGGCATTTTTCAATGCCTCACTCTGGTGGAGTATCACCTATATAGTGTCAACATATTCCTTACTCCACAGGAGTACGGAAGTCTTCATTATCACCATCGTTATGATCACCATATAGGAGAGTTCCTTCTTTATGGTCCTCCCCACCTTTTTACTAGTCTCACATATGGGGGACTTGATACTACAACTTACACACCTGAACCACCATCACAAACCCACCCATTTTCTGCTGACCTCCAATCACTCACCAATCACCGTTTCACCCACACCTTCTTGCACCAATGTGCGTGGAAAGGTTTTGGTTTTGGATTTTACGAGCAAGGCTGCCATACTATTACTTCATGCACTAACTGTAAACATAATGACTGTAGTGGTATCATATTTACGAAACCACCTACCAAGAAGGCACGCATTAAATTCATTGAGGACATTGATCCTTTTCCACCTTCTTCACCACCATCACCACCTTAACCGATAGAGTCGATGGATCCAAAATCAATTGCTCCTAACTTTTTTTTTACATAAACACCATTTGCTTGGGGCCTCTGACTTATCAACATGAGGACAAGGATCCTTCCTCTCTTCCCTTCCTATATGCTAAAATGATCAACGGTGATACACCTTCTGATTAATGTCATGTTCAATGTCCAGGATGATGAATCTATACTCACCTTCCTTGGTGGAGAAGACTCATATATTCATCAGTCGTTACCCTCGGAGATGCAAACCCATGTTAAATGAATTGTCTATCAAGATCAACATTCATACTCAGGACGACCCACACATTCTAAAGGTAGGATACTCTTTAGATGTTTCTAAACATGAAGCCATCACTTCTTTTCTCAAAATCCATAGCCACATGCTTTTGCTTGGTCTTATGCAGGTATGCCCGATATTGAACCCACTATAGTGGTCCATAATATCATAACCATTCCCGATACTAAAACCTGTCAAACAAAAGCTGAGGAAAATACACCCTCGCACTGCTCTTTTGGTCAAAAAAGAAATTTAACACCTCCTTTTAGTTTCCTTCATCTTACCTATTGATTAACCCTCATTGGATTTTTAACATTTTTCCTTATCGCTAAGGCAATAAGGGGACTCTGCATTTGCACAGATTTCCGTGACCCTCAACCTAGCGTTGCCCGAATGATGACTTTCCCCTAACTGGTATTGACCAACTGGTTGACCTTACTACTGGTCATGAGATGCTATCACTCATGGATGACTTCTCTGGTTATAACCAAATCTTGCTTGCCCAAGAGGATCAACACAAAATAGAGTTCATTACCCCTTGGGGGACCTTCTACTATCGATTCATGCCTTTTGGCCTTAAAAATTTTGGTGCCACCTATAAGTGAGCTATGACCTACATCTTCCATGACATCATGCATCATATATTGGAAAATTACGTGGAAAACCTCCTTGGCAAAATCCAAACACCACTCCGAAGCACCTCGCCATCCTAAAAAACCATCTTTTACCACCTTATTAAATATTACATTTTCCTTTAACCAAAGAAGTGTTTCCTTCACATTTCTCTCAGGAAAGCTCCTAGGATTTATCATTTCCTTGCGTGGTATAGAGGGTGACCCTACTAAAGTCAACACCATTCTTGAAATTCCTCCACCCACTAATCTTAGGCAACTCCTTAGCCTGCAGGGCAAGTTGTAGTCTATTCGCCACTTCATTTCACAATTATCTGATTAGTGTCAACCATTTCATCATCTTATCAAGAAGGATGTTTGTTTTAAATGGGATAATGAATACCACAAAGATTTTGAGGCCTTAAAATAATACCTTCTCTAACCACCTATTACTCATTCCACATAAAGATGATCAACCATTCTACCTATACATCTCAGCTACTGATCCACTTCCTTAGGGGCCATGCTCGCTCATGACGATGAACAACACAGGGAGCAGGTCAGTTTATTACATAAGCCATACTCTTTTAGACTATGAAACCTGATACACCCATGCTGAAAAATTCTTCTTAGCCCTTAGTTTTTGTTGCCATGAAACTCCACCATTTCCTACTTAATCACAAGACTTATTTTGTGACCAACATTGACCCCTTTACACTTTATGTATGCCAAACCTTACTAAAATCAGCATGCTACACATGCTGGCTCATGCTTTTGGCTGACCCTTAACCTCGAATTTATCCACCGAAAATTCCATCAAGGGCTAAGCCATCACCGACCAATTGGTTGACGCACCTATTTCTGGGGATCAACCTTCTAATTTTTACTTTCCATATGAGTCAATTACTTCCCTTTCCTTGGATGAGCCGGCATACCAAATGAAACTCTTCTTCAATGGTTCCAAGCATCAGCATGTGCGTGGGGCAAGCATTATCCTCATTTTGTTTGATGGTGAACCCGTGCCTTTGTCTTTCAAACTAGACTTTTTATTGTACAAACAATATTACCGAATACGAAGTGCTCATATTAGGTCTCCAAGTTACCTATGCCTTGGATTTAAAATCCATCAACATCTTTGGTTATTCCCAATTGGTCATAAACCAAGTCAATGGTATATATCAATGTCTTAATGAGACACTTCAAAAGTATAAACATCATGTAGACATACTTTTGACCACTTTCGACCACTACGCCCTTCAAACTGTCCCACGTGTTTCAAACCAATAAATTTATAGATACCATGGCCTGCTTGGGCCTCTCAAATCCCTTCTTCACATGTTGATTCTAAAATATTTGTCCACCATACAAAGACTCCAATCACCTTCTTATTTACCTCACGAGGTTTACCTCCTTTATAACCACTACCCCTAACCTGAGTGACCATTGGCATAAACAGTACTCAGTCTACCTTTCCCATTCCATCTTACCCTCCTGACATCACTTGTAATGGACAACGGGGCCTTTCTTAAAATGGTCTCTCATTACTTCATCATGGGCTGGCCTCCTCTACAAATTCATGGCTTTGATGGAATTAGCTTACGGTGCCCTATGAGTTCCCAAATTCCTTATACCATTAGGGAAGTTCATGATGGCATATGTGGATGGGCACTTCAGTGGCCTTGCTATTACTAAGCATATTATTCTTCTCCTAGGCTATTACTGACTAACACTTAACCATGATTATTGCAACTATGTCAAGCATTGTGTAAAAATTCCAACAACATGCACAAACCTTCATCGTACACCCAGTCATGCCTTACAGGTCGCACATGTGACCTTTGGCCCTTTCTCTTAATGGGGTTTGGATCTTGTCGGAGAGATCAGTCCCCATTTCTTCCCAACGACATCAATGGATCATCACTGCTACTGAATACTACACAAAATGGGTTGAAGCCATACCTCTCATTTCTACGAAATCTGAGAAAATATGTGAGTTCATCAATCATCACATCATCTTTCTTTGGTGTCACATTCATCACTGGTGTTTGCGATGCCTTCGACATTTACCTCATCACTATTACCAACAGATAACGACCAAGCCAAATAATTCAAAAATAAAACATTTGGGAAGGACTGGCAAAAACCTTTGGGCATACCGACTAGCCTCCCACTACTGCCACCCCCTTTTTCTCTGGTCTACGATTCCACGAAATCTAAGTTTCATCTCATCACCTTATTACCCATAGACCAATTTGCGCGCAAGCTGAATCCACCAACAAAACCCTGAAAAAAATTCTCATGAAAGTGGTTCACAATATTGGGAAGGACTGGCATACGCACATTCCTTTTTCCCTGTGGGCATACCGCACTAGTATTCACACTTCCACTACCACCACACCTTTTTCTCTGGTCTATGGTACAGAGGCTATTCTACCCCTCAAAGTCTAGATTCCCTCACTCCACATTTCTCTCCATGACATGCTCAATGATGATGAATTTCGTCAGGACCGTTTATCACAGCTTGAGTTATTAGATGAATGTCATCTTAACGCTCTTGACCACCTTCAAGTTTACTAAAAATGTATCAAATTTTCCTATGAAAAACGTGTCCATGAGAAAACCTTCCAAGTTGGTGACCTTGGCCTGAAGGAAAATCAACATGTAACCAAAGCAGAAAAATTAAATGGGGGCAAATTTTCTCCTAATTGGCTTGGACCATACATCATGACTCATACTTATGGATCATGTGCTTATCATTTATCTTCACTCGAGGGTAAACCCAAACCTAAGACCCTTAACGCCTTGCATCTTCGACCATTCTATTGTTGAATTTTAGTCCTACCTCACCTTCTACCTATTTCCATGCTTGTCCCTTAAGTGCTATCCACTTCCTACGCCATCTCCAATGATTAAATAAGAATCATGTGCATACCCATCACTTTTTATCTTCTCTTAAATATGTGTACCATGATGCTCCACATAGCATGATTCTCACGGATACTTTTCATCTACATTTAGATGAGATCCCATGGTCATTTCACCCTACTTTCTAAATAATAATCCTATTCTTAACCTTAGTCTTTTACATGACTTAAAATCCCTCACATGGGATCTGACTCCTTGAGTCAAAATTTCAATAAAAAGATGACTCCCTCAAAAGGACATATTTCTCTCTACAATCGCTGTTATAAATAGAATGCTCCCTAGAAGGATATGTACATATGTAAAGAATCTTTAAAGAAAAAAATTAAAAAATCAAGAATCTAAATCTTCCCACATCGATTTGCTTCACGAAGACCTCAAGGAGTTAATTTCCTCATCCCATATAGACTTCCCACATCGATCAGTCTATCTCAAATATCAATCAAAACAAAAAGTCTTTTAGTCATGGACTTGCCCATTGTGACCTTGGATCTCTTGCCAAAAATGGCATGCTACCTAGTACCATATAAAAGCTAACCACTTTTCACCCTCTCACCATTCGCACTTTCATTTCCTACCACCTCAAGGGACCTATTGGACCATGACATTTTGTGGTCATGTGACTACTTTTTTTATCTTTAGAATAATCAATCATGCAATAATTTTAGGGTCTTACGTTCATCAGCCCATCTAAAGTTTGATCCTACTCTATTATGATCCTTACCAATCAGGTTGCTTTCTTACCTCCTCTTATATTTTAAACCTTAGTTCATTACATATTGATTACCTTATACAGGACTTGACCCTCGACGCTTATTTTTGGGTAATTTTTTCTCCTTTTCACCATAATCAACTCAAAATCACCTATACCAATGTGCCCACAATTCACCCATACCTAACAGACCTAGACTCAATCATGCCTATAACATACCCACCCATACTCATACCTCCTCACATTCTTCCCTAGCTTATGGGAGAACTACATCAGCCTGAGGTCCCTTTTCACTGAGACTGTGTAGGCAACACTCCGAGGGCATGGGGCCCTTAGAGGTTAGCTTGGCCACTCTTTACCCTAACCAATTAATCTATTTTCCTAAACCACATTCTACCCTATTTGGTTTCCTTTTATATCAATAAATTAGAAATTAAACCCATCAAACAACAAATTTCTTTCCCCCTTTATCATCATCAAACATACATCCATTATGTCTACCATTTCCTTACCACTATAAAACATCTTAACCATGACCCATATCATCATTCATTGCACAAATTAATGAATTACAACCTAACTTTACCATACCTAAAACCTGACTCAATCCATGCCTAGACCACAACCTGACTCCACCATGCCTAAAACATGACTCAATCCATGCCTAGACCACAACCTGACTCTTCCATGCCTACAACCTAACTCGAACCTAAAAACTTGACTCAACCATGCCTAAAACCTGACTCAATCCATGCCTAGACTACAACCTGACTCAACCATGCCTACAACCTAACTCCACCATGGCTAAAACCTGACTCATTCCATGAGACCACAACCTCTATATCCATGCCTATGACCTAACTCTATCATGCCTATGCTACTTATATTTTCCATAACATATACACATCAAAATAGCAAGATAACCACAACCATGTATACAACATAATGACCATACTCATCATCATCATCATCTATATAAATAAAAATATCCAAACAATGTGTCTCCATATACATAATCTCAAATATCTTCGGCACGCAAGATGGTACATATAATCAAATCTCTCAAAAATATCATATACAAACCTCACCATCTTCGACACGTAGGCCGGTATATGATAAAAAATATACAAGGACTCTTATACATCCTCACTCTCTTTGGCATGCACGCTGGTATATATAAAAAATGAATCAAAATACTTTAAAATAAAGGGATGTGCATCAGGCATCATCCTGTTGGACATCCTCCATCTCAATCTCGCTTGTCTCCTCCTCAACTCCTGGCTGGTGGCATGATAACCTATCACTGACCACCATAGGTCGTGGTTAGGCCCCTGCTGGTACATCACCTAGAGTTGGCCTCTGTGAGCTGGTGGCCTCACCCTAATCCTGTCTCGAGGCTTGATGGCCCCTATGCTCTCCATGTTGTGAGTCTGGGATCTAGTCCTCTCACTCGAGGCCTGTTGTGCCCTGTACTCTCCATAGGATAAAAAATCTATCCCAACTACTATCAGATGATCATGGTAATATCTGGCCTCCCCTAAGGCATCCCATAACCTAGATATAGGCATGGTCTGTGGTGGCCCCATAGGCCTTGGCTCATGTACCTGTCTTGCAGGACCCTATGCCATCCCTACCTATGAACTGGGACCTTGTACCAATGCTTGTGGAGGTTTCATCGGCCCCACACCCTTTGCATGTACTTGCACCTGTAAGTCCTGAATCTACACCTGTGTAGTGCCCAACTAGCCTTGTAAACCTGTAACTTGTGCCTGTAGGGTCGCTACCTACTCCTCATCACCCTCTTCATCCCCACCATGGGCCATCTGGGCCTGTAGACTGGCCACCTATGCATGTAATGTGGCCACCTCTTCCTCCGATGTTTCTAGCTACCCCTGTACCATCCCCAACTATGTAATTAGGGTCACCACCTGCCCCTCTAGGGCATCCCTCTACATAGTGATAGTGGATAAATCTAGCTTCTAGGCAAGGGAGGTAATGCTTGTAGTTGGCCCGCCCACCACTGTCTATACCTATCCGTCACTCTGACATCATCAATCCACAAGTCTATAGCCTGTTCCTCCTACCTAATAGGTATTGTAGGCTGTGGAAGTGGTAGTGGTCTCTCCACAGCATCCCTTCAGTACTGTGGGAAGGGTGGTGGTATATCTTGTAGTAATCCAAACTACCATCGAAACCTGTCTGTGGGGATCATCTTCTGCTCCCTTGCACTATGCCCCTCTATCCATCTGAGTAGTTGAAGGCCGACTAACTCCTCAACCATTTGTCTGTATGAGGGATAACCCACATACGGTCTCCATATAATTTCTACCCCATACAATCCCTCCAATAGTCGTTGGTAGTATGCTATATCATGTGTAGCCCTGTCTGATTACTGCTCTCCAATAATAGGCACCTATCACCTGTACCCCACCCACACAAAACCCAGCTCAAATGCATCTTCTTGGGGCATACCCACTAGACACACATAGACAATGTGCTCATAGGACCAACATTCTAGGATAAAAGTACAACACAAACTAAACCTGCGGAGCCACCCATACGCCCATCGCTCTCTATATAGCTATACCAGGAATGTTGGTACCTAGGAAAATCAAGTCCTCTCCATCACCATGTCATGTAACACTCCCATCAATGATCATGGAAATCTCCCACCCTCTTAATCTGGCATTGCAAAACAACAAACTTCCTCCATCAGTAATACTACTAGCCTCGTCTCCTTTGAATGGGCTAGGTACATCTCTCCATAGCTTAGAATGGTGCTATGGAATGTCATCTCTGACATCCCCTCACCAAATACCATCAACATCAACTCCTCTGATGCCTCTGAGGAGATCGAATATACCTGCGTACCCAATATAGGTAACCGTAGGATCTTGTACATGTCCTCCAAGGTGACTATCATCTCACCCATTGGTAGGTGGAACATGTTGGTTGCCAAATCCCATTTATTAATGAGGGACACTATCAAACTTGGCTGTTAGACTACATGCTGGTAGTGTCGAACCCCAATCAGGCCCACCTCCTCACCATGCCACAACTCCTCAACTATCACTGTGCCTCGAACTGTCATGAGCATGGGTGGCATCCTGTCTCACATCCTCAAATGATCTCTCACCTACATCCAACAAAAAAATCACATTATTTAAACATGAACATATCTACATTCAACCATACCCATTCCCATTACCCTACCTCTTTTACTTCACTACTTACCCATTTATCCCATGGCCTACCTTCCACCCCAAACCAACCCTAAGCTACCGACCTACTTACCCTAACCCTACCCAACCTAATATCACCTCACCTATTCAACCACACCCCCAACCCCTCACCTACTTCCATTTTGACCCACTCCCTAACCTTACCTTTTTCCTACACCTCTATACATTTTCCCCTAGGAACTCCACCCTTACCTATGTTATGATTTTCACTAAAACCACTTTTCTCACCCCTATCTACCTCACCCACCCAACCTTGGAAACCTTTTGGCCCCTTTTTCCCCCAATTACGATCGGTACCGGTTACCCCTAACTGACCCATTCCCCATTCAAATGGCATTGGTCACCTGCTTCATGACAGATACCAGTGCCCTAACACCGACATCGGATAACCTTCAACTGATGCCAGTCACTGTCACGTCCAAAAACTGTGATGCCCAAACCCCCATTTTTCATTCAAACTCCCCTTTTTCTCCCTTCTACCCACCTAGTCTTACTAAAATCACCCCTAAACCCTTCCCCACTCCTTCTTCACTAAATCACTTTCCTTCCCATTCCTAATTTAAGTAATTTTCCCTCCCACAATTCAAAATTCCTTTTCCCCCCAAAAACAAAAAAAAACTATTTTCCCCCACTAATTCATTTTTCTAAACAAAAACAACGATTCGGATTGAATCCTACCTCATCACACTGTCGTCTACGTGGTGGCACCTCTAACCACTACACCGGTGGTCCCCCCAATCCCTCTCCTACCTCTACCATCACCAAATGACCTTTTTCTCTCCAACTAATCAATCCACTCAAACCAATCCAACCTAACTCATGGATCCACCAATTGACCAACTCTCACTAGCCATGCGGCTCGCCAACTTAGTCCTCTATCTCACTCTGTCACTTTCCACATTTTCCTCTCTCTCTTTTCATTTTTCCCAATTCTCTAAAAGACAAATGATTTGAAAAATATGGTAATTTTTATTTTTATAACCTACCCGATATGACCGGCGATGGTTTCACAATAACTGACATCGGTCTTGTGCCCTAGCTTACCATGGTCAGTCCATCTTGATCAACATCGGTCAAAACCAACCATCATCGGTAATACTGCTTAGCCTTTCTACTACCTCCTACCCCTAAATTTTGACCTGAATCCTTTTTTATCTTACCCTCACCCCACTTGACCTTCTTGACCTTATCATTTATCCCCTCATCTCGTCCTCAATCGAGCACTCATTATTTTTCCCATATCTCAACCCTACCCATGCCGTGACCTAGATACTTGGACCTGGAACATGGCTAGTGACCTTTGACCTCATGTGTTTTCTATACCTTACATCACTTTTACCTATGTTGATGGACATACTAACCTTACCTTGTCTCTTGTTGTGACCATTTATCCTGACCCAACCCTTGGGTGTACTAGAACATACCTACATGTTCCTGCACCTGACATGCATCATGTTTCCTGACCATATCCTATACCTTGGATACCAAAATCAGTTCAACATTTTTTGGATAAGCATATCGACCTTAGACAATGTAGAGTTTTCCTGCTCTTCAACCTAGTACCGTGTTGCAGTTTATACATGTGTGTACATTTGACTGGTACTACCTTTGACCCCAACCCATTACTTGGATTACCCGAGTGGACATCTTTCCCTTTTTTCCTGCATTGCCCACTATCTTCTTCATCACATTCATCTTTTATCAAACTACTCACTGATTCTACCTTCTGCCTTGTCAGTTTCTAGTTTGAGGGGGATCACCTACACCCACACATGGGGCAACCACATCTTATTTTTGTCAGCGTCTCTTACTAATACAAGCTACATGACAAAAAGGGGAAAAATGTAGACACCAAAATGGGGTCACACTCCCCTCGGTCCCTCATCAAACAAACACCTTGAACATATTTACCTAACCATAGCCCCTTTCATCCCACTCTAATATTAGTTTAATTAATTAAATTAAATTAATTAATTATTATTTAAATATCCTAATTGGGATAATGAGCACATATCCACCTCACCTAGGCACCTCATGTAGCCACCTCACCCTAAGACCTATTCTTAGTAAGTTGTCATAACTAACTAACACCTACCCAAACCCTAAAAATCAAATCCTACATTCCCTCTAACCACATTCCTACATGTTAGAAGGAAGCTTCCATTCTAATCCACAGGTTTAAATGAATGAGGTCCCATAAAATCAAGGGGATCTACCTAGTTTAGAGAACCTAGGAAATCCCACCCTAACCAACATCGGTTACCCTAAACTGCCGCCGGTCAACCTAGAACCATCGTCGGTTACCATTTAAACCCCAGAAAAACTTTATTTTGAGGTTGGCACATTTTAAACAGATTAACACATCTTTTGAGAGCAAGGGATGAAACCAAAGCTGCATGCAATAAGTACAAGAATTTGTACACTCATCAGAGCACCCGTAGCCAACACATGAATCAACTACAGAGCCACTTGCCTCACAGGATCATCTAAGGAAGCATTTGCATCACACGAAGTTCCTTCCATCTAATCACCCTCCATTGCCAACAGACATCAAGCTCATACAAATAGTAAGTTTTGTTAACTAGCACTTGTTCATTATCATCTGAGTAGATTCTTTTACTTCTGTTATTAGTTTCTATTTCCATTTCCATTCCCCCATCATTTACCTCCATGCAAAATTGACCATCCTTTTACCCACACCCTTGAACTACCCATACCTATATTTTAATCATTCTTGTGCATACCTGAGACCCATACAAACCTGGTCATTACCCTTCCATTTCCATCTAGCCTCAGATTTGTCACCCCACCAAGTTTTTATTGTGTTTTGTGTACCCTGACCATACCGATGCTAGTTACCCACAACCACTACCGGTTAATCTAAACCGACATCAGTCATACCAGACCAATGTCAATCTCTATTTTTTTGACCAAAAACCAAGAACAGTGTTTAAAACCTCCACCCAATAACCAAAACAACCTAGAACCTGACCCTAACCAATACCTGTACCCTGACAGTGACCTTGACCTTCAGATTTAATCATAGCTTAGCTTGTTGTGAACGAATTTTCTTATTGTAGGAGAATGAGATACCTAAATCATTTTAACTACAGTAGGATTTCCTTTATTGTTAGCATTAATTTTTTTTAAAACAATGGATTGATAGCCATCTAGGAAGTATCACACTTCACAAATCTAGCACATGTTAGGTAGTCCACTACATATATTATTTAACTTTTATTTGGTGGTCTTGTTTTCCATTTTAGGTAGTTCCTCCAAGAAAAAAGGAATCTCTCATGATCATCTATGGATCCAAAATTCATACGCGGGCAACAACCTACAACCAGCATCTTAACAGGTATTCCTCCTAGACCTTTACCCTTATCTGTTTCTTCAACACTCAAAGAAACACTCTAGAATCAAGTGAAACAGTTGTGAAACAAATAATTTCACCATATTTTAAATCTTTGAATTCCCTTTCTAAATATGTTTTTTTTCTCCTAACTCCATCTAGAACTCCCAAAATCACCTTTGGAATCTTAGTAGTTATTTTGGCATGTGGATTACCTAGGCCTATGAACCCTAATTTTTATCAAACTACTCCAAACTCCCCAAATCTTCCCAGAATCTTCCAAAATCAATTCCATGATATTTATAGGCCATAAATTCACCTCCATGTTTTTTTATAGATGCTCTGTTCCACTCCAGGGGGTTTCTGTAGTCCTAGGAAGGCTAGTGATAGCCCTTCCCAACATTACCCAAAGATAGTATTTTTTTAAGAACTCCTAAAATCACCTAGGGGAATGAATTTACACCAATTAGGAGGTTACTAGGCTGACAAGGAAGACTAAAGGTGTCTCATAATGATCAAACATGAAATTATTTCTACAAGGGTATCATTGTCATTCTTGGAAATTATCAATTTACCTATTGTACATTTTTACGACAACAAAAAGGAACAGAAAATGTGGTCGTTGATGCTATATATAAGAGTGATGAGCATAGAGAAGCATTGTTATGTGCCATATCTATATTAAATTTAGATTTTTTAGATAAAGAAAATTAAAAATGGTATAAATATCCAACAACCCATACTCTCATTCAGAATCTCTAGAAATATCCAACCATATCATAATAATTTATATGGAAAGGGGATATATTTGGATATATTATGGTAAAAATATAAGTTTTATTTTTAGAAGATATTTACACTTAAATAACATGTTCTTTTAGATCTCCATTCTTCTCCATTACCTAGACATTCATGGTTTTTGAAAACTTATCATAGAACTAACAGGGATTTCTTTTGGGAGGGTTTGAAAGGAGACGTTCAAAAATTTGTGGAAGAATGTTCGGTGTGTTAATGTAATAAGGGAGAGACCATTAAGACACTAGGTATCCTCCAACCCTTGTTTATTCCTATCGAGAGATGGGAAGATGTATCAATGGATTCCATCAAAGGATTTTATAAATCAGAAGGGAAAAGTGTCATCATGGTCATGGTGGATATACTTATCAAGTATGGTAATTTTTTTTTTTCATGGATCATCCTTTCATGGCAATTACAGTTACCATCTCATTTATAGACATAGTTCACAAGATCCATGGCATGCCAAAAATTATAGTAATTCATCGCGATATGATATTTACAAGCAATGTTTAGATGGATTCTTTCTCTTGTTTGGGTACCCAACTAGCCTGAAATTCATTTTATCATCCTAAATCATATGGGAAACTTGAGGTGGTAAATAAATGTTTAGAGGGATATCTTCAATTTTTTGCTTCATATAAATAAGAATGTTGGGTGAAATAGTTTCCACTTGTAGAATGGTGGTATAATATTTCATTTCATACCTCCTCCAAAATTTCTCCAATTCTGGAACTTTACAGGTACCCCATCCTCCACCACTTATCTCTAGCTTGAAGGTTAACCTGAAGGTGAGAGAAAGTGAATATCACATTCAACACCAAAACGAGGTACTCTCTAGTCTTAGAGATAATATGACAAGGGAAAAAAACTAAATGAAAAAACAAGATGATCAACATCGTAGTGAGAAAAAAATTAAAAAGGGTAAATTTTTCTCTGTATGGTTACAACCATATAAGTAGTTTTCATTAAAACAACAAAATAAGGATAATAAGTGCTCCTAAATACTATGGTCTTTACCGAGTGTTGCATAAAATTGGTAGTGTGGCATATAAGTTGAATCTCCCTCTAGGAAGTAAAATACATCCAGTATTCCATGTTTCTTACTTGAAGAAATTTATTTTCCAAAAAAAATCCACCCATTTAGTGCATCCTAAACTAGATGAATAAGGAAGGATCTTATTAGAACTTGAAGGTATTCTTCAGAAATGCACCAAAATATTGAGGACCAGAGCCATTATCAAGTACCTGATCAAGTGGAATAATATAAATATCGAGGATGCATCATGGGAGGATGAAGAATTTTTGAAACAACATGTGAGGCTTCCCAACATTGGGTAAAATATTACTTTTAAGTGGAGGGGCATACTATGCCCTTAGTCCTATATCTTATATTGGATATGTATTTCCAACTTGTGGCTTACATAATATCTCTTCTTGTCATATGTTATACATTTATTCTTTCATATGTTTAGTAGGCCAACCTTGGTGTTGACCATAGCATAAGATTGGTATATATAGTGAGGATTAGTGAAGGATCACATTGAGCATTTGAATCTTATTGTATGGTTTGGAGGTTGCCCCCTTGAAGTGACCAATTTGTTCTACTTGCATATTCCCATCATTTATCTACAATATTGTGTTATTTGGTGTTCTATTCTACTGATATTCATATTTATAAAATTAATTTCATTACATGATCTATGATTCTTTTTTAATTTCTATAAGTCAGTGTGGTTGACAATGATGAGGTCACATGTTGACCTCCTGGACATGGTTTCATCATAGTATAGATTCCTTGATGAAATTGGTATAAAGTCCAATATAATGGCTTGGTTCATGATGAATATACATTGGATAATTATTATAGGATAAAATTTATCCTATTACATTCTTCGAGAAGGTTTGGAAGTGTCAATACATGTGTGAGAAGATCAAGTTTGCAAAACTAATTTCTAGGTAGTTTACGTTGCTTGAAAGAGAAAGTTGTTTTGATGACTATCTGGGCTCATTCGTGAGGTATAAATTTTTTTGAGGTGTTACTTGGGTTAGTGGATTTCTAATGAGTGGTAGTGTGTCATAGTTGAGGTGTTAGAGTGATGCTTGTTTCTTTATCTTTGAAGACTGGTATGTTGGAGGTTCCCAGATTGAGTAGCAAATAATCCTACTTGTTGGTATTATGAGATGAATGGATGATGCAAAGGTCCTTGATATTTTTTAAGGTGGTGATAGGATGTATTTAATAATAGTGGTGAACCATAAATCTTTGAAGAAGTAATGCAGGTGGCACCCACGTGCAGTGGGATGATGGTATGGATGAGGAGATGGACTCCTTGGAATAAAATTAGACATGGGATTTGGTCAAGTTGTGAGTAGGTAAGAAAGACCTACATAAAAAATGGGTTTACAGGATCAAGAAAGAAGAGGGAGGAATGACAAGATACATGGTGAGGCTTGTGGTACAGGGATTTTCATAGAAAGCAGGTATTACTTTTATGAGATTTTTTCTCATGTAGCTAAGATGACTTCTATTTTTACTATTCCAAGTTTTTTTACAATAGAATATTTACATTTATAATAGCTTGATGTTGTGACATATTTTCTTCATGGTGATTTGGAGAAAGAGATTTATATGTAGCAGCTTCTTGGTTATGAATTCAAGGGTAAGGAGAAACTTGTGTGTAGATTGAAAAAGATCCTATATGGGCTCAAGAAATCACCAAGGCAATGTTATTTGAGATTTGAAAATTTTATGCATGAGCGTGGTTATATGAGATGTGAATTTGACCGTTGTGTTTATTTTAAGAAACTTGAAAATGGGAGATATTTATTTTGTTACTATATGTGGATGACATTGGTAAACATAAATAAAGGCTAGGTCACACATTTAAAATGAAGTATTTGGGAGCTACAAAGAAAATTCTTGGCATGCAAATCCACCGAGATAGAAAAATAACAAGTTTTATTTTTCTTAGGAGGATTATACTAATAAGGTGTCGATAAGGTTTAACATGCAAGATTTAAAACATGTTAGTACACTTATGGATGGATAATTAAAATTGAGAAAAGATCAGTGTCCTTCATCACACGACGAGGTTGAGTACATGGCACATGTTCCCCTATGCTTCAATAGTAGGAAGTATTATGTATGCCATGGTTTGTACTAGACAAGACATTGCACATGAAGTGGGAGTTATGAGTAGGTTTATGGATAATCCAGGTAAAGAACATTGGAAAGCACTCCAATCCATTCTTAGGTATTTGAGAGGGACATCTAGCATGGAGTTATGCTACGGAGGGTTAGATACTTATTTACGTGGTTATATTGATTTATATATGGATGGAGATTTAGACGGCAGGAGGAACACCACTAGATATGTTTTCATATTAGGTGGAGTGACAGTTAGCTTGATTTCAAGATTATAGAAGGTTGTGTCTTTGTCTACTATAGAGGTAGAGTATGTTGTAGTTATAGAAGCTAGGAAGGAGATGATATGGATGAGTAGTTTCATGGAAGATTTGGGAAAGGAGCAAGAGGATTGTAGATTATACAGTGATAGTTAGAGAGCGATCCATATGGCAAAAAATCAGCATTTCATTCAATAACAAAACACATTCGGTTGAGGTATCACCTCATATGGAAGGTGTTAGAAGATGGGTAGCTGAAGTTAAGAAAATCCATACGGATGAGAGCCCTATGGATATGCTAACGAATCCATCAGTAAAGGATAATTTGGAGCTTCACTCCACTTCTGTTGCTCTTCAAGTTTGAGACTTAAAGAGGAAGAAATGGGCCAAGGAAAAGGATCCAAGGATGGTGATGTACATTATAGTATAGAAATTAATCTCCAATTGGGATATTTTTTAGTGTAGAGCTTAATTTCTTCACAAAAATCTTTTTTTACATGCTGCTAGATTTGATAGTGACCGGCATCAGTCAGTTATCATCTGACATCGATCAAGCAGTGACCAGCATCGGTCAATGTATGCGATGGTACTTTGTTTTTTGGATGAGAATTAGAATAAATATTTTTCTTTAAAGATGATTTCTTGATTGTAAAATCATAGTTAGTTTTGGAGAATAGATATATATGCATTGTATGAGGGTATGAGAGAAGAAAATAGCAATTTTTTTCATGTTATTTTTCTTGGTGAGAAAGAAAGAGTAGATAAGTGAGGGAAAAATATTGAACATCCTATGAGGTTTTGTAAGACATTAGATCTACATTTAATTTCCTTTGTAAAGCACTAAATAATAATTTTGGTCATTTCTTGGTGGAAGTAGCCCACACCTGGTGAACCATGTTAAATCTGGTGTTATCTTTCTCTTGTTTATTTTAACTTCTAGTTTATTTCCGCATTCATTTCTTGTATGCTTTATCTAATTTTAGATATGTGCAATACTATTATATGGTTAAACCTAAACATTATTTGTGGCTCTTCTATACTTCTCATGGATTTTATAATTTCTTGTGGCTTTCCTCCTAACTTTCTACCTTTCCACAATATTGTTCCATGTCTACAACTCTATCTCTTCTTCTTGTGGATTTTGTAGTCTTTCACGGATATCATCTGTGTTTAGCAGATCCTCTAGTTATTCATGGTTTTTCTTTTGTTCCATGATTTTTCCTTCAACTTCCTTACCTTTTTGTTTTTTCTTCTAACTTCCTTTATTTCACAGTACTCACTCTCCTTTCATGGTTTCTTCCAGTGTTTGGTGGCTTTCTATCAACTTCAAAAGTTACTCCAAGTCTTTAGCGGATCCCTATAGACTTTTTTAGATTTTCCCTTATCTCTGTGGCTTGCCCAAAAAATGACTTAGTCCCTTAGGACTTATCCTTGATTATCCTAAAGCCTCTTTGAGCTAACACTACCAATCAACCTTCATCTTTTCATCTTGCTCACTTTACCAATTCACTCCTTTTTCCATCAATGTTACTCAAAATCAACTAATTCTTCTTGACATCAATGAAAACAAATTTGACTCATGAAAAAGGTACAAAATAGCTTTCTCAATCTCACTTTTTGTTTTTCTTGTTCACAATGCCCAACTAGCCTGGGACAGTCTTCTATCAATCCTTACTTCTATCTCAAATTAATTCAAGATAAAAAGAGGACATATCTAGGCACTCATTAACGAGTTCTAGGTGCATGTAAAATTTAATCATAAAAATATAATCCAAACTACAAATTCCTTTAAAAACATACCCTTATAACTAGGCTTTAAACAATAAATTTTCAAGAAGATTTCCAAAGTTAACCAACAACCTATCAAAAATCCTTCATAATATCCATTTAGGGTTTGTTATAATGATATATTCCAAGTTTTAAAATGAAATTATATATTTTAAAGGTCTTAGGGATTTACGTTGTGAAAACCTAGCTGAGCATGAATGTGAAGCACGAGAAGCCACAAAAATTTATATCTCCTCTTGATCTTGCATAAAAAAATTTGAAATTATCCATCTTGATTGTCCTAACATTCTCTTGGGTCCTTTGCTAATAGTGAGGCTCAATGATAATATTTACAACATCCATAAGTAAAGGTTTGTTTCATCCACATATGAATGAGAGTATAAAAACCTCATATCTCATCTCAAGAAGCTTGAACCTCAGTTATAGAATATTTTATCATATTTCTAGGAAAAAATAATATTATATCTTAAGGAAACAACATAAATTCTATTTCTATCACAATCCCTACCAAATCATGTTTCTCATATTGATTATAATATCTCAAAAAATTATTTCTCGGGTACCTTCATCATGTAATGAAGTATAGAAAGAAATTCAATCTTGAAAGCCATTTAATGGATTCAAAATCATTCTTGACACTTATTTATCCCTTTCAATCTTTAACAAATACTAGGAAAAGGATTAAGTTGGCACACTACTTCTCAATAAAGACAATCAAAACTTATGAGGCAAAGTGTCATCCTTCCCTTGCTATATTTGTAACTAATACAAGTAATATCAAGCACAAACAAGGATAAATTCACAAACCATATTATTGAACCTTCTTAATAATAATTCCATAAGGAATCTAACCAACACAAAAATCAATCTAAAGGAAATGTAAAGTTGATGAGAAGGAAAATAGACAACCATAGTCCATTACAACATAAAAACATATTTAAAGTTTATTATCCATATGCTTTATACCACATTTAGGAATCTACCATTCTTCTTTAATTCTCACTCTTTCTCTCTTAAACTCTGAGATCAAGAGTCCCTTACATGCACAATAACAAACACAAAAATCATGAAATAAACTATCAAAAACTTAGTTTTATCTTTCACTACTCTTCCAGAAACCTTACAATTTGATTCTCATCTCCATAGAATGAGTACTTCTACTTAAATTATTCTTCGTATATTCTCTCTTTCACCTCTTACTCGAGATTCTTTCTCATTAGATTGGTTACAAACATGAATTATGGTGAGATTCAACTCTAGGATGTTACCTTTACCTAAAATACCTTAAGTTTAGCATGACTATCTCTTTTCATGATGTATGACCTTAGAGGGGTCCTAATTTACCACACACTGCCTCATTCCAACCCTATTACAAGCTTGAAGAATTATTTCAAACAACTACAACAAGACAAAATGGCCCAAAAATTCAAATTTTGCAAATTGGAGGTAAATGCTCCATTTGAATTTTGAAAGACCCAAAACTAGACTAACCACATAGACTACTTCTAATGGATCCTAGGACTCATGAACATATCTAACAAGACAAATTAATGTATTCATGGTTTATTTATATGTAAGGAGTGATGATCTTACATCAATAAAACACTATCAAATCTATAATAAATTACCTAAAAAATCACCATACATGTCATATACACTGCCAACATTATGCTACCATGCTCCAACTATACTAATCAACTCCAAATATCATGCCTACATACCATTTTGCATTCTCTAGGACTTTGAAAAGGCGTAGTATATTTTCTTCACACCATGACATCACATGAAGTGACCTTGTTGAGATTATAAAGACACTTAGACACCATTTACACGTCAGACTAACCTTGTTTGACCTCATAAAACCCTTCAACTTACTTGGGAGGACTCAAACCATGACTATGTAAGCTAAACCATTTTCTAGAACAAATTAGAACTCACCAAACTTGAAAAATGATAATCAACCTTCGTAAATGACCACTTTCAAACACCTAATGGAGACTAATATGACCTCATGACACAATTTTCCATTAATGGAATTGACATCAATGACAACACTAACCCATAGTGGCCAACATATATGAAAAATAAAGATTGGGAGAAGTAGGAGAGAGTGTGTTTGAAGAGGGCTTTGAAGTGTGTGAGCTGAAATTGTGATCACTATGTGTTGTAGACGAAATAATAGATCATTTGTCATCATATTTAGGTGGTTTAGTTTATGCTTGATCACCTTATGGGATTGTAGCCTCTTTATAGGGTTGGTGCCTTGATAAATAGGGCTTGTTATTCCTTGTGGGATTGGTTACTTACTAAAAAAAACTTATGTGATGTGTCATATTCATGAAATTCATTTTTTATGAGTAATATTAGCAAATGTATCAATGGGGTTTCTTCCCTTTGAGGGTTTACCACTTCACATATTATCTTCTTGTGTACTCTCTTAGTTTATGCTATTATGAATGGTTGTTTCATGTTTTTATTCTCACATTAATGCATTGTTGAATGGTTAATTGTAGTCATTTTAATGCCCTTAGAAAAATAGTATAATCCCATGGGCACCAGCCTATCACCCAGTGGGGGATGGGCACTCACTCAAGGCACACACGGGCACTAAGCCCCTCCTTTATGTGATCCTTGTGAGAATAAATTGCTTAGTGAAAGAAAATTAGATGCAAAAAGGTAAAGAACCATGCATTCATTCTTAGAGATTTAAGATGAGTTATAATATCATTATACCTAGTTTGATAACAAGAGAAACATTAAACACATAACATGTCTAATTCATATCTTAAAGAAAATACAATAGGGTGTACACCCAAGAACAATACATATTTTGAACAGAACCATATATTTCATATTGATCATAGTTCAACAACCATATTACATTCACCAAGGCCATACCAAGCCAATGTATCAATGCAGATAAGAATCACGCATCAGAAGTCCTAACTATGCCTCCCATGGTATAAAAATATTTTCATAGACCCATCTCTATAGGGAAGCTATTACTTCTACATTCCTCTAAATGATAACCCCAACTCTCTTGAACCTTCTTACTATTTATGCAGAGATTTTCCTTTCATTCTCTCTATACGCACTCTCTTCCTTGATAGCGTCTCTTCAGTCGTTGTCCCCTTCTTCTACTCGAGCATCTCTATATATAGCTTTATTATCCACCGCCATGCCTTTCTAAAGTAGCAGATTGGTCTCCAAGTGTCAAGGTGGTTCTTTAATGGAGCATGCTTATTCCCATCTGGGCTCTCCACTCTTTGCAATGATGTCCTTCTAGATCCTTCCATCATATGGAATTATCATTTCTTAACCACCAAGTTGTCAGTATGACACCTTGTCCACTCCACATGCTTAGTTGGGTCACACTTCTCTCGTGTGCTCCCTAAAATGCCGAATATGGATAAGTCCTAAAACCCTTTGCTTTTCCTTGTGCGTGTGTCATGGGTTCCACTAAACCCTTCAAAAACCCTTGTCATGTGTGCCTTTACCATGCATTACCTTTTTCATATTGGTCCCACATGCCCATGCACCTTCTTATACTTAGACAATATTCTGAGGCCCAACATCACCCCAAACTAATATTTTTCTTTGTCCTCGGGAACACCTTTTTCTTCGAAGAATAAATAATTTCATTACTTTAAAAGTTTGGATTAAAGAATGAAGGAATGAGGAAAGATGAATGAATTAATTAAATAATGGGGGAAAAAAGAAGAATTTGTTTATTGTTAAAGGAGGAGTGGGAAATCCTTCCTTATAACTTCCTCAAGCTTCTCCCAGGCATCTACCATGATTTTTCCTTTCTTATAGAGGTTAAATACTAGGGCATTCACCTTCTCAAAACTTAGCTCATTCCATTTGGCACTCATCGTATCAGAAATACCTTCTAGTTTTTTTCCAAAATCATTAAATGCATCCATCCTTCGGGTGATCTGAGGGTATAATTCCTTCAGCCAATTTTTGATCAATCCCCACAAGGTCTTGATGGATTTTTATTTCTTCCCTACCTCAGAAAGGATCTTATACTAATCTCCTCTATTCCCCTTATTCTTCTCTTGAAACTCCTTGAGCTCAACTTCATGTGTAGTAACTAGAATGCTTTCTACCTTATCTCTTTCAACGCAATTATCATAATCATCTTCAGTAATTTATGCGGTGGCCTTTAAATTGGAAAGGAGTCTGGTATACCAAGAGATGATCTATACAACCTTCATCTTCTCCTTTTTTTCTTGGTGCATCAGTGCCTCCTCTGCGGACTCTAAGGCGAGTGACAACCTTTCCATTGTGAGGATGTGAGTAAAATCCTCTAGGCATTGCAAGGTTGATTCATACTTTTTCTCAGGAGGCTCTAGGTCAGGATGCTTTAAGACAATAGCTTCAATAATCATCTGCATTTTATTATATGCTTCATGCATCCTTGAATTTTCCTATTTTAGTTCACACCTTAACCGTGCATTGATTAGCTCTTCTTACTTCAGATCCTTGCTCTTCTCGAGGAGATCCTCCTCTTTCTTCTCCATTTCCCTTTATGGGAATCTCACTCCATCATTCCTCCCAAAACATTTGGCCTAACCTCAACTGAAACATTGTTGAGTGCATTACATAATTTTTCATCTGAAAACTATTGAGCATTCACCAGGGTGTAATATAAGCCCATGTGCACTGACACATCACTCAACCTAGACTAAGCACTCACCCAAAACACGCAAAGGTACCAGGACCCTCCTTAGGGTTGCTATTGTAGGATGTTAGCATGATGAAGACTTTAAATCATTCTGATGTATGGCTAATATATCTAATATATCTTTATACAGTGTATATTCAGATCTAGATCTAGAATATAATAGACTTAAAAGATAACCATAATGGAATCAATCATGAAATACTGAAATATAAGCATGATAACACCTTGTTTCATTCCATAATATACATTATATTAATTACAGTAAATAAACAAAATCTTCCTTAAAAATAACGGTGGTATACGCTTATGCGCATAACAGATCTAACAACATAATCTCACTATAAATCTAACACCTTTGACAAATTGTTATCTTTCCTCTTTTGCATTGCAAACATTAACATGTGATTATTCTTCATAAGTTGTGTTCCTTTGATTGTTGGAAATCATGCTTGCCAAGGATAAGTCATTTTTGCTCTTGGATTCATTTGGCTAAAATGTTGTTGCTTAAAAAGAATCCATTTTTTTTTTCAGATAGATAAGTTGTAATCTAGTAATGATGGTTACAAACTTATCTCTATTTATTATCACATCCTTCGACCAATTCCATTGATCCAAGGTATGTTTTAAATCCTCTTACCCGATCTGAATGGTAAACTTACATTCAGAGGTTTAAAGACATAATGGAATGAACTCTTGTATGTTTACAAATTCTTTTATTTTCTTAAAAGATCATGCTTGCATTTTGTCGTATGTTATGTTCTTGGATATTTTTATTGATCTCTTCAGGACGATTTATGGTGTTAAGTGGAACAAGGCCTACTTCAGGACTATTGAGGAACAATCTAAGTCTTAGACCTATGAGATCTATCCTAACGGGATTCTAAACTAAAGAATATGTACCTATTTTCTATCTATGTCTACTTTATTCAGGATAGCATCCTATCCTAAGTTGCATGATCTAAGTTGGGGACTAACCTAAGGTTATGCTAGGTCTATCTCTAACCTAATACCTAATACTAAATGGTTGTGAAGTATGACCAATCCTAAGATGGTAATTTACCTATTGAAATGTTTGTAAACCTATGGTAAATACTTCTAAACTATCCTATGGTCATATTCTAAGCTAATAATATCTATCCTAAACTAATGAAGTGTTGGAATGGGACATAAGGGTCATATGACAAGTTGGAAGCTTGGCAATGGTTCCTAAGTTATTAATTTGATTTGATTTTTGAAATAAATGGACAACGTACTGCCAGTTTATGCAGAGGCATGTAAATTAGTGGAAGTTTACGTGGATTCATCACTAAAATTTAGTAATGCATGAAAAAATTGAATTAGGATTTACCAATTTTGGATGGCGGTGGCATGGAGAGATAGGCGGGAGTTTGGAAATTAATGGCATTTTTGAACCTTGTTTTTGGCAAGCAAAATGCTTTGGAAACCATGTGGGTAGATTTTTTGGAGGTTGTTTGGTCATTTTGCTCTGCATAGAGCTATCTGGTTCTTCAAACCAGCAGTTCTGTTTTCAATTTGTGGTTATTTTTTATTCCCTTGGTCTATTTTCAATTGAAGGGAAGTATATGAGACATTTGAGAAAGAAGTTTTGGTTGCTGATCTTGCTTAGAGAAGAAGAAGTTTTGGAGCCTCGGATGGGAGTCTTCTTCGAATCGACAGAAGCACTATCAAGCATGATAGGCTTTATCCATTAAGATTTCTTGTTTTTCTCAAAATGTTTCATTAAAACAACTCTGCTCTCATGAGATAATTGGGTTTCTATTTTTATTCTAGTTATTTGTTTTTCTTACTGAAGGAATCTTTGTTTTCTTGGTTTATGAAACCTTTGCATGATAATTTTATCATTGGGTGCTTTCTTTTAATGAGTCAATGGCTAAAAACACTTGGTGTTATTTGAGCTTGAGTGTTTTTTATTGAATCTGTATTTTGGTTTGTTTCCTTGAAAAATGGTTTAAGTAAGTTATTTTTTCCTTGAGCTTCGAACTAGAAGTCTCTTTTGAAATTATAAGGTGAATGAATAATATTATCTAATGCATCCTTGAGTTATTAAATTTTTATCACTCCTTTGTGGTCTGTATGGGTTTATATTTCAAATCATTTCTTGAACATGAACTTGTATGAAGGTAAGGAATGGATATATTGCTTCTTTTATTCTAGGTAAACCTGCATTGTTCAAACTGAATGTCTTTGATTGTTTTTAAAAGGTAGAAGAATACTCTCCTATGTCGTATCTTGTTTTGTAGAAGTTTAAATAATCCTTTTCAGGACTATATTTGTATACTTTGATCTATAGTATGAACTCAAACTTGTGTTAAAAAAAGGCGTAATGGGTGAAGGAGGTTTATAGAATTGTCTGTATTTTATACTCTAAACTTGTATAAAAACTGTGAAGGAATAATTTTCTCTATTTCTATACTAATCTCCACTACTTTGAACCTTAAAATCGATGGGATCTAAGTAAGTTATGGTATTTTTCTTAATGGCTTCAGTTCAAACTCGTGAGGGAAATAGAAGGAAAGTTTGACTTAAATTTTTTTTGTTTGGTTTTAGTATTCTCTTTCGAAACTCTTGAAAGGACTTCTAGGTTTTAAATGGTCTTGGAATTTAACTATGGAAACAATAGTGATGAAGTCTTCTATGCAGTTCATTTATGTTTGAGTCTTCCTTTAAAATTTTGGAAGTTGAGTTGTTGGTAGATAGTTGAAGTTATGTTGTTTGAATATACATTGGTAGACGGTATTCTCCAAGTCGATATCATTATTATCATTCTTATCTTTGTGAAAATTTCTTAAGTTTGATCTTTTTGTCCTTAACACTTTTAGGAATTGGATGTGGTTGATAACTATTTTTGTTTCTCACATCCTTCTTGGAATGAAATAAGTAAATGATTAATGGTTGTTGTTTCTTTAAATGGTGAAACTCTTGGAAGGTTTATTTGAAGATACAGTTATGTATGTAATCAGTTTTGTATCTTCTGTACCTGATTTCTATATCGTAAAAGAATTGGGGGTATGGTGAACTGTCTCTACTGATTCTTTTATAACCTTATTTCTTTTGAATGAACAATAGAAACCTCTTCTAGCATAAATCCTTTCTCTTCCACTGTAAGTGGTAAGCTATCCATTGTCATTTTTGGAAACTGTAGGGTAAGATGTTGATTCTTCTTTCTAAATATGCATATGAGAATTTGATTTAACCGAATGATGATGAAGTTGTAAACTATTTACGCTCCATTTTGATATTCCTTTCTTTATATAAACCTTGTTATAGGTTTAATAAAATAAATTTCATTACTTTTATTAAAGTAATTGAGTAGTAATTGTTACTACTTACTTATCCACTTATATTGTATTGAAGGAATTTAATAATTGTTTCAGTTAATTGAAGTAAAACATTGTGGCTGGGAAATACTTTTCTAATGCTAATAAGAGGCCTAATCAAAGAACCTAGGCTATATATATTTTGACCTAGAATTAGGCTGCCACATCTGAATTGTGAATCTCTTAATTATTTAATTTGTTGGATGAATCATCCTATAAATGTTACTATGCTAGAATGAACTTGATTGTACATGTTTTCTTTAAACTTTGTAAAGAGGAACAAGAAGGAATTTGTTTTTGAAAGTAACTGTTTTGTTTCTATAGTGAAGTTGATTATGTATTTCAAATTCAAAAAGAATTATGAAATAATTAATTGATAGGAACTGTTACTTGATATAAATAAGTAATTATTAGGGTCAATACTTATTTGATATAATGCAGTAGATTTGTTGATTATATTATGATCTCTACCTATAAAGTGAATTGAGATTTATTACTGTGCTTCTTTTATGCTTGTTATTTCTTATGATTTATTGGTATGATTTCACTTGTTGTTTCATAAAAGTAGATTTTCTTTAATGAAAAAATTGGTTGAAGGAACTTCATTTTAATTCTTAGTGCTTATCATGCCCATGTTTCGCTCGAAATGTTTCAGCTTCTGGGAATAGAGTTGCTTCTATCCTTTCATTCCTTTTAGAAACAGATGAGGTTAGGGTTAGGAGGAATACCTGTTGAATGTCGAGATGGTGTGCGCGTACCGTAGAGAAAGATCAGGCTAACTGCGGAGAACTCCTTTTTGTCTTGGAAGGACTACCTGTTAATAAGAACACAAGACCACAAGATTTTGATTAAACAATAAATGAGGAAACTGCCTTAGGCCCAGGAAATATAAAACTTCCTTTCGAAGGTGGTCAGTTCCCCTGCTAATATGAATTAACACAAAAGACTGCAAAATATCAATTAAATTATTTCGTTAAACTGGGTAGGGGGAAAGGTTGGTTTTCTGGTTTTGATCAGAGGAACCGATGCCAGTGATTGATAAACGATGGCGGTTACTGATAACCGATACCGGTGGGTTCTAGGATCTTCTTGGTAGCTATGGTGTTTGTAATGGCTAGTTTTTGGATGGTATTAGGAAATGGGATGGTTAGAAGCAAAAGAATGACAGTTAGATGCAATGGCACATTGGGTAGTGGATTCAAAAACAGATTTAGGAGGAGTGAGATTCAAGAAGCATAAGAAATGTTATAACAAAGGACATGCAAGATGTGACTTACTGGTTTTGACCAAGATGCAAGTTGATCTCCTTGGTTGTAAACACTTCTGGTTTCTTTACTCGTCTCTGCTCTATCAAGTGAAGATCTGGACTCTGTTCCTCGCTCACAATGCTCTCTGTTGATCTGGAAATCCTTTGACTGATCTCCAAAATGAAATTCCGATCCGTTGTTTTGGTTTGGGGAGCCCATTTACAGGGAACCGATGGCGGTTGCGTAACCGATGGCGGTCGAGTAGGAACCGGCATCGGTAAGGAAAAAGTAGGCTATTTTTAGTAAAATAGCCCACCTTCCCTACTTTTCTCCCGAGAGATCAGTTGCGGGCTTGGTCAAGTGGCTAGAAGGTCGGCTTTGGGTGTGAGTAAGGAGGCATTAGTTATGGATGTGAGTCTAGACCAAGTCATGGGTCTTAATTAGGTTAGTTTAGGGTTAGGGCTAGGTCATGATGAGGTGGCAAAGTGAGGTGGCGGGTAAGGTGATGTGGATTTATCAATTACAAGGTAATTAATAAATAATTGTGTAAAGTTTAGGTAATGAGGTTAGGTTGCGAAATGGGATGCGGGTCACAAGGGGTCGTAAGACACGAATTTGGTGTCTACATTAGCCCCTTATTGTCGTGTAGCTTGTTCTGTAAAGCTGCGCGGACAATAATATGAAGTGGTTTCTCATGTTAAGGATATAGGTAATCCCCCTCAAATCTATCACAGATTGAGTGAACGGGAAATCAGGGATAGGGTTGATAAAGGGTATATGTTGTAGAGAGGATGGTAAGGTGGTGGGGTAGGTCCAAGGAAGCAGACGCATGTTGAAATGCAATAGTACGACGAGGGTACATGATTTGACAAGCAAACCAGCAATGTGTAGGCAAAGGTCGATAGTTTATCCAAACAAGGGTGATATAATCCTGGTATCCAAGGCATAGGAAGTAGCTCCAGGGTATATAACAGGTGAGGTACAGGAACGTTTAGGCATGTTGGGCAGTACCAAATGGTTGGTTTGGTTGAGATAAACGTCACGGTCTAGGTCTAGGCAAAGTTGGTCGACAGATCAAGTCAAGGACCCTAATCATGCTAAAACACGAACAGGTGAGCTCGATTGAACACAAGGTACATGATGGATGGATAAAATAAAACGTTGATTGTGGGTATGGTATTGAAGTGATACGGCCTTGGGTCAGGCCAAGTGGTTGGGCGGTGGCCCTGGGTCAGGTTAGATGGGTAGGTTGAGGCCTTGGGTCAGGTCAAGATAGGTAGGTTGAGGCCTTGGGTCGGGCCTAATGGTTAGGGCGAGGCCTTGGGTTGGGCCGAATAGGTAGGGCGAGGCCTTGGGTCGGGCCAAATAGGTAGGTTGAGGCCTTGGGTCGGGCCAAATAGGTAGGACGAGGCCTTAGGTCGGGCCGAATGGGTAGGTTGAGGCCTTGGGTCAGGCCGAATAGGTAGGGCGAGGCCTTGGGTCGGGCCAAATAGGTAGGGCGAGGCCTTAGGTCGGGCCGAATAGGTTAGGGCGAGGCCTTGGGTCGGGCCAATTGGTAGGTTGAGGCCTTAGGTCGGGGCCGAATGGTAGGTTGAGGCCTTGGGTCGG
Source organism: Taxus chinensis (assembly GCA_019776745.2). Lineage (NCBI taxonomy): Eukaryota > Viridiplantae > Streptophyta > Pinopsida > Cupressales > Taxaceae > Taxus > Taxus chinensis. The sequence continues at coordinate 37,459,473 of CM034148.1, read as the reverse complement.
GCCGAATAGGTAGGGCGAGGCCTTGGGTCGGGCCAAATAGGTAGGGCGAGGCCTTGGGTCGGGCCGAATAGGTAGGTTGAGGCCTTAGGTCGAGCCGAATGGTAGGTTGAGGCCGTAGGTCAGGCTGGACAAGTGAACAAATGTTGTGCAGCAAAGGTGGATAGAGGTGATATTGGTGAAAAAGAGGCAAGGAGTAAATAAGGGCAAAGAATGGGGTGAAAGTTGGGTAGCGAACCGATGTCGATTCTACATGACCGATATCGGTTAAGGGACCGATACCGGTTCCTTAGGGCAAAATGAAACCGATATCGGTGAAAGGCGAAAAACCTATAAAAAGAAAAATACGGCTTGTCATTGTCACTTTTGTTATTTGCAATCCAAATCGACTTGTCTGACGTGGAGACTTGGGATTAGAGGTTGGATTGAGTGAGGTGGAGCTATTGTATTGGCGGAGAGAGTTGATAGTGGGCCCGATTAAGGAGGAGGCAGCAGTTGATTGGCCAGGGACCCAGCAGATCAGGATTGGAGCCATGGCATAGGCAGGAGGAGCTGGAGGGGCTGGACCAGCTGGACCGCCACCACCCATCCCACCACGACGACGTGTCGTCATTCGGGTAGATTCGAAACTCTTTAATTTGGTGATTTGGTTGTATTAGGCTAAATTGGGGGTTTGGGTAGGAATTAACCTTTTTTAGGAAATAATGAGAAAATGGAAATGATTTGAGAAAGGGAGAGGGTAGATAGGTTAGATAGGCTAAGGTGGGTAGGTGGGTAAGTTTTTAGGGTTTTTGGGTGGGTAGATGGGTAGAAATAGGTAAAAAATGGGTTTTGGGGGCCGCGCGGGGGTTCAGCTCCGGGAGAGGACAGTGACCGATGTCGGTCACTAAGCGACCGGCATCGGTCGCACAATTTTAGGGAAAGGGAGTCTTGTTGGTGACCGGCGTCGGTCATGTATCGGCCGGCGTCGGTTGTGGGTTTATGTAGGGGTTGGGTTGGGTTGGGGGTGGGTGTGGGGTTGGGTTGGTTGTTTTGGGTTGTGGGTGGGAGTGGGAGTGGGGTTGGGTTGGTTGAAGGGTTAGGTGTGGGGTTAGGTTTTGGGTTTTTTGGGTTGGGGTGGGTTTGGTGTGGGTTTGTGGGGGTGGGTTGCGGGTTTAGGTGTTAGGGGGTTTTGGGTTAGGGGTGGTGAGTGGGTTAGGTGTGGGGTTAGGTTTTAGGTTTTTGGGTTGGGTTGGGTTTTGGGTTTTTGGGTTAGGGGTGGAGAAGGGTTAGGTGTGGGGTTAGGTTTTGGGTTTTTGGGTTGGGTTGGGTTTGGTGTGGGTGTGTGGGGGTGGTGGTTGTTTAGGGGGGGTTGGTAGAGAATCAGGGTATGGTCGGGGGGATAAAAAGGGGTGTTTAGATGATAAAGTAGATGTTGTAATAAAGAGTAGGTCTAAGGATGTGGGTTGGTTTTGCAGGCACGTCAGCAGTTGACGATGCGGGATAGGATGCCCCCGCTGTTGGTGGGGGTGGATGAGGCCACACGTATCTGCGGCTCATTGGGCCATCATGCGTGAGGTGGGACTCGGTGGAGTCTAGAGGTACAGAGCCCCCGATAGAGAGAGATCATTAGCCTGATGGTCGCCCTCATCGAGAGATGGGATCCGGCGACCAATGTGTTCCATCTCCCGACTGGGGAGATGACCGTCACATTGGAGGATGTGTATCGCATCCTTCGGTTACCTATCGAGGGAGAGGCAGTCTTCCAGGTAGATTCAGAGACTGCGATGGACAGCATACTGCAGGTTTTTGGGGATGCAGCCGCGCTACTGACCTACCATAGCGCGAGTATCAGGTACGGTGACATGTACCGTGCGCATCGACACGAGACACGACTGGCTGTGTTGATGATGGTTGGGATCACCTGCTTCACCCTCCCGGACTCAGAGGGAGGCCGCTTCCCACGAGCATTGATGGGGGTACTGCTGGAGATGGTGGAGGAGCACACCTGTTACGCCTGGGCACCAGTATATCTGGTGCAATTATACAGGGAGCTATGGGGCTATCGCCGGAGGAGGTGATTTGGTATTTGTTCTACATTTTTGTTGCATTGTTGGGCATACGAGCACATCGTATGCATCAGGCCAGTAGGGTTACCCCAGCAGCCAGGGCCACAGGTCATATACCGATATGGCTTTCAGAGGTGGTTGGGGGTCGTGGGCCAGCCACGAGCAGTTATGGCAGGTCGGGATGTGGCATACTATAGACATTTGCTAGAGGGCCTTACAGCAGTAGACATTGTATGGAGACCCTACAGAGGTCACCATCCTGGCAGAGGAGCCCGCTTACAGTTGCGCCTAATCCAGTACACATTCTGGATAGCAGGACGGAGGCCAGGAGAGTACGAGCGGATACCCCTGGAGAGGGTACGCAGGCAGATGGGGCTGCGACAGGACGAGCCACCTCCCGTTCCTCAGTACAGGAGAGATGATGTAGAGGCCCCACTGCCTGCACCACAGCCTTTGGATCCAGATTGGGTAGCAGAGAGGCCAGCAGGTGAGGGTATAGATGATGCTGGGTGCACGGGAGCATACAGGGTGTGGTGGGCTGGGCAGAGAGCAGCCAGGATAGTACCGCCTGCACAGCCAGACTTGGCTGCAGTGATAGGAGAGAGAGATCAGCTCAGGGGTCAGGTGCAGCTCTTACAGGGGCAGCTAGCTGCAGCACAGGCACAGATAGGTGTCTTACAGGGGCAGCTAGCCCAGGCTCAGGCACAGGCACAGGCAGCACCACCACCAGCACCACAGCCACAGGTGCAGGTACAGGTACAGGTAGCAGCACAGGTACCAGCACCACCACCAGCAGCGGTACAGCCACAGCCCCAGGCACAGGTACAGGTACAGGTACCACAGCCACAGGCACCACCAGCGGCACCAGCACAGGCACAGGGGGCACTGGTAGTAGGTGTCAGGGGACCAACCCCAGTACCTACGGTGGCTCGAGAGCGTTACATGGAGGCTAGAGCGGAGGCCCGATACTATCAGGATATTCTTGATGGTACCGGGGCTGATTATCAGCCCTATGCGGCACATAGAGCAGAGACCTCTCGGAGCCAGAGGTCTCAGGGAGGTGCAGCCACAGCTGGTGGGTCCGTCACAGGCAGGAGGCGAGAGGCACCACAGGGACCAGCGGGGAGAGGTGCCGAGGGCGGTGGGGAGAGCTGAGGGATCCCAGACATGGTTTTGTATTTAGAGATGGGCACCGGTCTGCGAACCGGGTGTATTGATAGAGGCCTGCGTGCCTATGTATTATTCATGTATTCATTTATTCATTTATTGTATACCGGCCTGCGAGCCGAGTAGGGGTTGTATAGTGGATACCGGCCTGCGAGCCGAGTATATATCTATTTTTGATACGAGGGACCGGCCTGCGAGCCGAGTCGAGATTTTTTGACAGTTATTGCGGCCTGCGTGCCGGCTTTGGTGGATTATGAGATCACAGAGGCCCCGATGTAGGGCACATTGTATTTTTGAAAATTTGTATATATATAGAGACGATGTTTTGATCCACGTGCAGTGTTCAAAATGTGTTTAAATATTTTGTTAATGGTTGGTAATATGTAATGTATGATAAGTTTTAGTTGACATGTTGATAGATGGATGATGTTGATGTTTTTGTTTTTGCACGTATATATGAATGTCAGGTTATGTGATGAATTGGTGGTTTTGTGACATTGTGATATATGTAACTGATGAGTTGGATCCAAATGATGTATAGATTGATAGTTTCTTGATATCCGTAGTTGATGGTTTGTGTATTTGTATAAAATAAATGATGTTAATGAAATTGTAATGCTATGTGTGGTGGATGAACAAATGTGGTAAATTGTGTTGTTTATGCAGGAAAAGAGGCGGGCGCGACAAAAATTTAGGTGAGAAATGAAGAAAAGAACGCTGTTGAGAAAAGATAGGTGTGTAACCGATATCGGTTAAGGAACCGATATCGGTAGCTGATAGACCGATATCGGTTAAGTAACCGATACCGGTTATTTAGGTATGAGCTTTTCTAAAAATAGAAAAGCTAGGGTGGCAACTTAAGTTTTAATTTTAGAGCCATGCAAGAGGTTAAATACGCGAACGCGACGCTTTTTGACGACTGAGACAGGTATTTGCATGAGAGATTTGAGTGATAAGGAGAAGAGAGACAGGAATTTGTATGAGAGATTTGGGTGATAAGAAAAGAGACTGGGAAGGTGAATGCGATCGGAGATTCAGAAAGTAGAAAGGTGAATTTGAAAAGAGTGGTGATAATGGCAGGACGAGGAGAAACATCCAGCAGGCAGGGACAAGAGGGAAGACAAGGGCCACCTCAAGCTACTGCAACCCCAGAGGTAAATGTTTTGGTTGTGATTTGATTTTTGCATGTGTTATGAATAAGAGATTAAGTGGGTAGATATGAAGAAGAAAACATGATAGCAAGGGTTATAAGTGAGGTAAGTGTTACGTGGTAGGTAATCAAGGGTTTCGGGTATGTCTGTGTATACAGAGAGGAATAAACGAGCAATTTATTGTCGTAGGTGGTTGTTTTAGGCAAGATGTATGTAATTGACAGTGACCGGTAGCGGTTAGGGAGAACCGGTATCGGTTACTCAACCGATATCGGTTATGTATAACCGATACCGGTTACTGGAGGAATTTCCAGAATGTTTGAAAAACCCTGACGGATTGAATGGTTGTTTGTTGTTTTGGTGTATGCAGGCAGAGGCAGGATTGAGGATGAATGATAGTGTGCCAGCGCTGTTGTCACGAATCCGAGCGGATGTAACACCAGCTGAATGGACATTGATAAATCGTTTGGGGTTAAGTGGAATCCGCTATTATTCACGAATCGCACGTAATCATGCTATGTTGCAGGCATTGATTGAGAGATGGAATCCCGAGACAAATACCTTTTATCTGCCAACAGGGGAGATGACAGTAACATTGGAAGATGTGTTTCGGATTTTGAGACTCCCTATTACAGGAGAACCAGTATATCAGGCACTACCTAGCGCGGCACGGGGAGCGATAACAGCAGTATTTGGTCCATACGCACGAGATTTGACACAGCGAGGTTTATCTTTTACATATGGGGTAATGTATGCAGCACACCCTGAGGAGACAAGGTTAGCAGTGATATTAATGATAGCGGTAGGGTATTATGCGTTACCGAGGGCGGAAGGGGGAAGATTTCCAAAGGCATTGATGTGTGTTATTTGGGAGATGATAGAAAGGAACGTGACTTTTGCATGGGCACCTGCATATTTGGCGGAGCTATACAGGGGTTTATGGGCTTGTAGGCGAAATCACAGGACGACACTGGATTGTTCATACTTATTACACTGTTGGGCCTATGAGCACATTGTTTGTGTGCGACCAATAGGCCGACCCATCCAGTCGGGAGAAACCGGAGTGCAGAGGTTGGGATTCAGACGATGGGTCCAGACAGAACAAGAGGCCAGATCCCAGGCCGTGACGGGTGATATTGAGTATTACAGGCAGGTATGGGAGAGAGTGACGGTTGCGGATATATTTTGGAGGCCATACGGAAACTATATGGTAACAGAGAACATAGCTGAGGAGTTAAGGGGTGTAGAGCGATTGAGGTGGATCGCAGGGCACAGGCCAGGTGAGTATGAGAGGATTCCTATAGATCGCGTGCGGCGACAATTTGGATTTGTGCAGGATATACCCCTGGCTTATAGACCATATATGAGGATCGACGCCGAGGCAGCATTCTCACCTCCCCGGCCAACACCTCCAGAAGGGCCTGAAGAGGTAGCAGCCGATCGCAGGGTAATGGATGCGGGAACGACAGAGGCCTATAGATTATGGTGGGTAGCAGAACTGCGAGGTGTACGTGAGCGTCCTGACATAGCGGTGATTACAGCAGAGAGGGATCGTCTGCAGCGTTTGGTTCAGCAGCTCCAAACGCAGGTGAATGAGACAAGAGGATTGTTAGTGGTTGCGGAGTCACGGGCGGAGAGACTAGAGGCTGGAGTCCTCCATGCGAGAGGGCGTATTCATATGTTACAGGAGAGATTGGCAGATCAGTGGGCGGTACCAATAGCCGTGGTACCTTTGAGGACAGAGAGGCCCGGCGAGAGGGGTCGACGATCACGATCATCACCTAGTTCGGGATGAGGCGTGAGGGTCTGAGTAAATGTTAGCAAGGTATAAGAATAAATAAGGATGCCGACCTGCGTGTCGATGATAGAGAAGATGTATTTGTTTAACATCTAAATAAAACTGAATATGTATGTTGATTTGAGTTACGATAATAATAAGATTGTTTGTGTTTTGATTTTCGGTGTTTTGAAAAAGGATAAAGAGGACTGTGATTAAATAGAAATACACAAAAATATTTATATTCACCACACAGGATAGGTTATGGTAGGGGATGGTCGAGCTAACCTTGGGAGACCCCATGTCTCCGAAGTGCTGCCTACATAGCCCATTGCACAAAGCAAGGAGGGGCCTCAGACCGATGTAGTTCTCCCTTAGGATCAGGGAGAGGTGAATTCAGGCAATTGGGTACGGTTTAGGCAATTGGTTGGTTGGTAAAAATATTAAGATTAGTAAAGGTAAGGTTGATGGTGTTGGTAATGAATTGGTGATGTTGTAAAAGGTATGAGGGAAGCGGAAGTTAGCCTACCCAAGTAGTAGGGAATCGTGTCCTGATTAAGGTCAACACACAATCCTAGATGCGAGGCAAAGCAGAAAGAGTGCTCCGTAGATGAAGAGAGCTAAACAAACCACACCACGTAGAACGAGCTTGGAGCCCTAGGTACCGTGCATAGACGAGAAGTCAATAGGTGAAAAGAGTTGTGTGATCACAATATATCGAGCGTACATTACGTCCCTTGAGTTGAAACAAATGGTGAGGTGAGGTGGATGATATAGCTGAGGTACGGAGAACTTATTACAAAGTGAGTGTTCTGACGAAAGAGAACCTACCCTAAATAGACAAGTCCATGACTCAAAAGTCCTTTTGAATGAGGCTTTTCTTTTATTGAATGTAGACTGATCGATGCGGGAAGTCTACAAGGGATATTGATTGTATTATTCTTGAGGTCTTCACGAAGCTGATCAATGCGAGAAGCTTCTGATAAAGGCTGACTGTGTATAGCTGTCCTTCGAGGGAGCAGTCTATTTATAGTAGCAGATATGATTGTAATGCATAGCTGTCCTTCGGGGGAGCAGTCTATATATAATAGCAGCAATAGTTCGGCATATAGCTGTCCTTCGAGGGAGCAGTCTATATTTAATTTAGATGACTAGATGTTCATTTGGCGTGAAGCATCTAGTTTAGTAGGAAGTTTGACTCAAGAAAATCCCATAAGAATACGGCTTATTTTAATACTTTGAAGTCATGGACTAGACTAAAAAGGGGAAGGCATCATCAAGGGGAGGTGAGGATCAAACTATGTGAGCTTGATTGTTATTATGAGGTGTAGGAAACAGAGTGTATGTAGTGGTAAGTGAGCTCAAGGGACGAGCGGCAGGTAGATAAGAAGTGATATAACACTAATTTCAACAGTAGAATGGTCGAAGATGCAAGGCATTAAGGGGTTCAGGCTCAGGTTTACCATTAAGCGAAGCTAAACGATAAGTACCAGATCCATAGGTATGAGTGATTATATAAGGCCCAATCCAATTGGGAGCAAATTTTCCACGTTTGCTCTTTTCTAGTTTGGTTACATGTTGATTCTCTTTGAGGACAAGATCACCAACCTTAAAGGTACGCTCATGAAGTCGCTTATCATAAGCACGTTTAATGCGTTTTTGATAGATTTGAAGGTGATCAAGAGCTGTAAGACGGCGTTCGTCAAGAAGCTCCAATTGGGCTAACCGCTCTTGGCGGAAATCATCGTTGGTGAGAATATCCTGAAGAGATATTCTAAGGGAGGGTATTTGTATTTCGAGAGGCAAAACAGCCTCGGTACCGTATACCAAAGAAAAAGGTGTGGCATTAGTAGAGGTACGAATGCTAGTACGATAAGCCCAAAGGGCAAAGGGAATGTGATCGTGCCAATTTCTTCCGGATTCATTGACAACTTTCATGAGGATTTTGGTTAGTGTTTTATTAGAGGACTCGGCTTGCCCATTGGCTTGTGGATAGTAAGGTGATGAGAAACTAAGTTTGATACCAAAGTTGTCACAAAGGTCTTGCAACAACTTGTTTTTGAAAGATTTTCCATTATCTGTTATCAGGCGATGAGGAACACCAAAACGACAGATAATGTGGTGGTTAATGAACTCGACAATTTTTTCTTTTTTGATTGAAATGAGTGGAATAGCCTCCACCCATTTTGTGTAATATTCGGTCGCTGTGATTATCCAACGGTGACGTTGTGAAGAGGTTGGGTGAATCTCACCAATAAGGTCTAAACCCCATTGTGAGAAGGGCCAAAGATCTCGAGCGATCTGGAGCGGGTGGCTAGGAGTATGTTGAAGGTTGGCATGTTGCTGACACATAACACAACGCTTAACATATTCGTAGCAGTCGTTATTGAGAGTAGGCCAATAATAACCAAGGCGAAGGATTCGTTTGGCCACGGCAAGGCCGCTAAAATGTCCACCACAAATACCGTCATGGACCTGTTGGATGGTATGAGTGGCCTCCGCGCCAGTTAGACAGCGAAGGAGGATGCCATCAAAGCCACGTTTATAGAGGAGTCCCCCCATGACAACATAACGTGAAACACTTTTAAGAAAAGCACGTTTGCCGTTACTAGTAAGGTCAGGTGGGAGGACAGAGATTGTAAGGTAGTCGTGAAATTGGTGGTACCAGGTATCCTGTGAATTAGTAGACACAGTATTTATCATACAAACTACCGGGGTTGAATAGGATGGGGCAAAAAGTTGTTGGACCACGACGAATAATTCAGAGTCAGTTGGCGCGGCGGGAATTTGCGAGGCTAAGCAAGCCATAGTATCCGCAAATTTGTTAGTGGAGCGGGGAATGGTTTGTATAGAATAGTGGGTAAATAAGGCTAGAAGTGAATCCACGTAGTGTTTGTATTTTTGAAGTTCCTCATTTTTGCATTGGTAGACGCCCATAACTTGATTGACTACCAATTGAGAGTCGCCAAAAATGTTGATAGATTTGATACCTAAGTGTAACGCAACTTGGAGACCCAGAACAAGGGCCTCGTATTCCGCTGTATTATTAGTGCAAGGGAAATCAAGTCGGAATGAAAGAGGCATAGGTTCAGCGTTGAGAGGAATGAGAACAACGCCGGCTCCTCCGCCGCGCTGGCATTTAGATCCATCGAAGAAGAGGGTCATTGGGTACGACTCCTCCGTGAGGGAAAGAGTAGCGATGAGTTCGTCGGGAAATGTGAAATTGGTAAATTGTTCCCCAGGTAAAGGAGCTTCTGCAAGTTGGTCTGCGATGGTTTGTCCTTTGATTGATTTCTGGTGGACAAACTCAAGGTCGAGGTCGGCGAGAAGCATGAGCCATCTGGCAATGCGTTGGTTCAGATGAGGTTTGGCATACATGTAATGGATGGGGTCTGTATTGGTGATGACGAAAGTCTTGTGATTTAGAAGGTAGTGTCGGAGTTTGGTGGCCACGAATGATAGGGCAAGGCACAATTTTTCTACATGTGTGTACCTAGTCTCATAGTCCACCAAAGTACGACTTATATAATAAACGGCTTGTTCGCGATTCTCAGAGTCACGATGTGCAAGCATGGCTCCTACAGCGTGGTCGGTGGCGGAAAGGTAAAGGTAGAAAGGGCGGTCGTCTTGGGGTGGGATAAGCACGGGTGGCTGCAAGAGATAGGATTTGAGAGCTTCGAAGGCTTGGTGACATTCTTCGCTCCATTGGAATGCAATATCCTTTTTAAGGAGGTGATGGAAAGGTTGACACCGATCCGAGAGTTGGGAGATGAAACGTCGGATAGATTGGAGCTTACCTTGTAAACTACGCAATTGTTTGAGATTTTTGGGTGGGGGCATTTCTAGGATAGCTTTGACTTTAGATGGATCGACCTCAATGCCACGCAAAGAGACGATAAAGCCAAGAAGTTTTCCCGAAAGAACACCAAAGACACATTTCTTCGGTTGAAGGCGGACAGAATATTGTAACAGGCGATCAAAAATAATGGTTAAAACATCGAGATGTTCACTACGATGTTTAGACTTGCCGAGAAGATCGTCGACATAGTCTTCAAGGATAGTGTGCATAATGTCATGAAAAATGTAGGTCATAGCCCGCTGATAGGTAGCACCAGCATTCTTAAGGCCAAATGGCATGACACGATAACAGAAGGTTCCCCAAGGAGTTATGAAGGCAGTTTTGTGTTGATCGGCAGGGGCAACCAAAATTTGGTTGTATCCTGAAAAGCCATCCATGAGAGAGAGCATCTCATGACCTGCAGTTAGATCAACAAGTTGGTCAATGCTAGGTAAGGGGAAGTCATCCTTAGGGCAAGCGAGGTTAAGATCCCAGAAATCTGTGCATATCCGAAGTCCCCCTGTCGCTTTAGTGACAGGTACGATGTTAGAAATCCATTGAGGATAGTCAATAGGCAAGATGAAGGAAACAGAAAGGAGTCGTTGGAGCTCCTCTTTGACCAAGAGAGCAATGCGTGGATGCATTTTTCTCAATTTCTGTTTGACTGGTTTGGAATCGGGGTTTAGGGTGATGTTATGGACGGCAATGGTAGGATCAATTCCTGGCATGTCAGCGTAAGACCATGCGAAAGCTTGGTTGCGAGCACGGAGAAAGGTAGTAAAGGCGGCTTGTTCTGATGTGTTAAGGGATTGTCCAATCTTCACAATGTGAGGATCCTCCTCCGTGTGGATATTGATTTCTATGGTAGATTCGTTCAGCATAGTTTGGGTTTCAGATGGTAAGGCTCGTTGAATATAAGAATCATCCGCGCCAAGGTAAGTGAGGATGGAGTCGTCATCCTGGCATTCAACAACATTAATCAAAGGCGAATCCTCTTCGATCATGTCTGGATAAAGAAGGGGCAAAGAAGATGGGTCGTCATTATCGCGTTGATAAGTGAGAGGACCTATGAAGATAGCATTTATGAAAAAAAAAAGTTAGGAGGGATGGATTCAGGGTCTATAGATTCTGCGGGTGATGATGGCAAAGTGGGTGATGATGGTTTGGTAGGGGCGACGTCTTCTTCTTCCAGGATACAGCTGACAGGAGGTGTCTCCTGTGTAGGTGTTTCGGGAAAACCGAGACCACTGCGATCATTATGTTTACGGGTAGTCACGGGAATGAGTGTATGTCGGCCTTGTTCGTAAAGGCCAAAACCAAAGCCTTTCCACGCACAGCGAGTCAAGAAGGTGAGGGCGAAACGACGATTTGTCAAGTATTGAAAATCGGATTGGAAAGGAACCACACCAAGAGGAGGTTCAGGGGTAATGGAGGATGCGTCAACACCCCCATACGTTAGGTTAGTGCGGCAATGGGGTGGTCCGTAAGAGATTATCTCCCCCACGCGACGGTCGTAGGTGGGATGTGCATGTAATTGTCCGTACTCCTGCGGGGTAGGGAAAGAACTAACGTTATATAGGCGGTACTCCCCCAGCGTAAGGCGCTGAAAAACATCTACTAAGGGGTCGGAGGTTGGAATGTTAGCTGCGGGAAGGGAAGTGGTTTTTGCGATGGTGGTTTCATCAATTGAAGGCGTAGGCGCGGTTGAGGTGGATGGTTGAGGTACATTTGAGGAGGATGGTTGGGTTGAATGTATGGGTGTCTTGATTGGTATAAGCACATCGTTAGGGCGGTATAACATATTGCAGGTTTTAAAGGGGGGAGGGTCAGCTTTTACGGTGTAAGACTTCCCCTCGTACTCAAATTTTATGCATCTATGTAATGTTGAGGGAACGCATCCCATGGCTCGGATCCAAGGACGACCCAGCAATATATTATATTGGAACTCTCCCTCCAAGGACATAGAAGAGTTCGGGTAAAGTACGTGGTCCTACGCGAATGTTGAGGATCACGGTGCCTAAGGTAGAAGTAATAGCGTCATTGAATGACCGCAACATGATGGGGTTGGCACACATGCAACTAGAAGGGATGTTCATCTGTTGGAAGGCTTTTGAAGAGATGATGTTTAGGCTAGCGCCCCCGTCAATCATAACCCGACGTACTCGAATGTCCCGGACGTAAGCGGAGATGAAAAGGGCAGGGTCAGGGTCTTCTGTACCAAAGTCGACAATTTCATCTTCAGAGAAACTGACTGCAGCAGCTTGTTGTACAGAGACAGAAGTGGTTGGGGCAGTGGGTTGTTTGGTGAGAGAAGCAACGTGATTGGGTGTTAGAATGGAGGCGACAGGCAGGGTTTCATTAGGTAAAACCTCTATCCCTTGAAGGATCTCAACGAGAGCTTGTCGATGAGATTCAGAAGTCTGAATGAGATCATACAGTGTCATTTTTACGGGCGATTGGTGAAGCTGTTTAATCATATTTCGGTGGGCAATGCCATTAGAGACGGGATAGGCGGGTCCGCGAATGACCACTTTAGGTGGTGGTGCAATCGGGATGTTTGACGGAGAAAGAGATGCCGCAGGTGTGTTTTCTTTTGCTTTCCCATTGTTTTTCTGCCCTCGAGTAGCGACACTAATCATATTAATCTCGTAGACCTGAGATGAGGAAGATGGTTGGGATAACTCATGGTCTTCAAGAGGTGGGGTTGTAATAATGATAGATCTTGGTGAGGCGGGGACAGATGGTATAGGAGAGGGAATGGAAACTAAAGGTCTCTCCCTTCGTAAGTTGTCTTTCTTAATCTTTCTATCCGGGAGAGGTGACTGACGAAGGATGGTTTTTAGAGCTTTGCATCCCTCCACATCATGTCCTGGTGTGCGGTGATAAGCGCAGATTTTAGACTCATCGTAACCCATAGGTCGGGGTTTAGACGGGTCATAAGGTCTAAGTGGAGGTAGGGAAATGGTCGCATTCTCCACCAACATAGCAAGGATTTTGGCGTAAGATCCTTTGAGTGGGTCAAAATCGGAAGAGGATGAGGGTATTGGTTGTGCGGGTTTTGGTAATGTTTGGGCATGATTGGTTCGCACGGGTGGTGGTTTAGCCGAGGGGTGTTGATACATGGTTTTTACTAAACGTGATTTCTTTGGCGCAGAAGCTATGTTGGATGATGAGGCCGCAGATGATGTGGTATCAGAAAACAACCACGGGGAAATAGGAGTGACCGAAAACAAATCTTTTGATGATGGAATTTGTTTAGGGTTGATAGGTGGACAGGATACGCGGAGTGACGGTGTTGCTATACCCTGGAATTTCTGTATAGGTGCGGAAGGCGTAGGTTGTTTTGAAGAAAACGCAGGAGGTATGATATATTGATGTAAGGTAGAGGGATGGGGTCCCAATATGGAAGGTAGGTATGACGATGATGGTTTTGATTGTGATAGGGGCACGGATTGAGTTTGTCTCCTAGGTGGCGGAGCGGATTTATTTTTGGATAGATCGAGTCGCTTAGGCGGGTGCGTTAGACTGGGCATTGGTGAGGTCCCAAGCGTAGGGGAAGATCTGGTTAAGTTGATAGAAGTGGACGGGGCATTTGGTAGAGGTGAGGGGGGTGAAGGTGAGAACAGGGGCATTTTAAGCTTCTGTAAGCACTTCGGGTATATGGTGGAGACATCAGGATCAGTCATTTGCATTTGAGTAGAAAAAGGGGTACTCAAACGTTCCCATAGGGCCTGTCTATCTTCTGTGGAATGACAGTCTCCAGGTGTGATTTGTAATTTTTGTACGGAAGAAAGGTGGGTTGTAATTCCAGTCCACTGCGGGTGTGACACAGGAGGTAGATGAGGCACTGTATCAATAGATGTTAAGAGGTCAACCGGTCGTTGAAAAGATTTAGGCGATGAGGGACTAATAGGTAGGAGGGCGTGTTCGAGGGGATCTGTCACGTTTAAAGAATGTGGTGATGTTAGTGTAAGAGATTTCTCGTCTAAGGATGTCAAAAGGAGTGGCGAGCCTTCCTCTTGTGTAGCAAGAGTGGTAGAAGGGGACGTTTGGGAAATAGATAAATTAGATAGCATCCGCTCACAGTCTTGTAGGGATGTGGTGTAAGAAGACTCGTCGATGAGAAGAGAAGTCCGGGCAGTTAACTCTTCTATGGGTAAAGGAATGATTTCACTTTGGCTTGATGGTGGTGAAGGAGGTTCAAACTCCTGTGTTGGTGGAGAGGCTTGATTTAAAAAAATTTCAATAGAGGCTTTTGGCTGAGAATCGAAGACTGCATGGATCTCATGAACACTCTCCTCGGCTAAGATATCTTGGTTCACGTTACTGTTGGACGAGTGATTCGGGAATGGCTTGTTGAAAATTTTCAGATTTCGGTTAGCAGGGGCGTTAGGATTATCGAGGGTTATATCCCCTGCGTCAACCATTTCCTGCACTATGTTTTTCAACATCTTGCAGTTTTCATGACTATGTCCTTTTACGCGGTGAAAGTTACAAAAGTCATTTTCTTTGTACCAGGAAGGTATTGCGCGGGTGGAGTCAAACCCAGAGTGAGGTTTAACAGGGGGCAAGGTGATAGCCCCAGCTTTGAGCAATTTCTCCAGGATGACGCCATAAGTTTCTCCCAAGGGAGTGTAATTGGTGGGCTCGGCTTTGTACTTATAAGTGGTTTTCGGCGGAGTATTGGACGGTGTTTGAGATTTGACCATTACCGCGTGGACAGCTCCTTTTGATTTAGAAGAAGTGGACGCGTGAGGAGTGGTGGTGTTTGGCTTGTTGGTAGAATCAGGAGTTCGGAAATTGGGGTTTTTGTTACGCAACCGCAATTTCTCTTCTTCTAAGGCTCGAATTTCAAGTTTCCGAGCCATGGTAAAGGCCTCGTCGAATGTGCGGAAAGTTTGAATTTGGAGGGTAGGGGAGATGTGCTTAGCGCAGGCCCGCGTAAATAGTTCGATGAGTTCGGTTTGAGGCAAGGCATACGTAAGTTGGTTGATAAGGCCCCGCCATCGTCCAACGAAATCTGCGATAGATTCGTCTTCAAATTGTCGGATGGCATAGAGGTCAGTGATAGATACTTTCTTGGCAATGTTAATGGAGAAATGATCCAAGAAAGATTGGGCTAGTTGGTTAAAAGAGAAGATCGAGTGCTGGGTTAAAGCACTGTACCACTCCAAGGCGGGTCCTGATAAGGACATGGGGAAGGTGCGGAGTAACAAGGCGTCATCATGGGCAATCAAATAACAAGCATGTCTAAATGATCGCAAGTGTTGTTGAGGATCCTCTTTACTGTTAAAACGAGTAAACTTTGGCAACTCCCATTGAGGAGGATATGAATGAAGGGGGACAGAAGGGTGAATGGGCTCCCGACAAACTTGCTCGTATGTCAAGGCGCTACGACTTCCTGAAACGGAAGCCTCCAGGTTTTGCATTTTGTCCATCATTTGTTTGATGAAATCTGTGGTTGGATGAGATGATGGTGCCACAGAATAGGGATGTCCCATATAAGGTGTTGAGGTTACTGGATACGTGTATGGGAATGAAAAGGTAGGCGGAGCTTGAGAAGGAAAGCTCGTGTGAATAGGTGGCAGAGAGTAAGTCATGAATGGAGTGGTCTGAAAGAGAGATGAGATAGGGGCAGTTGGTGGTAACGATACGTGGGGTCCAAGGTTAACCAAAGGAAAGCTAATCGGGGTCGTATGAACCTCTGAAGCTGTCGGATTGGGAGACGGGGCTAGAGATGCAGGAAGTAAGGCAGTGTTATCAGGAGGAGTGGGAGCTAAATGAGCAGCTATACTAATAGGCATGCCAATAAGGAGCTGACCATCAGGCGTACGGTCGGGGGCATGAGACAAATAGTATTGTACAGCGCTGGGATTAGCATCCAGAAATTTGGCAAAGTCCTTGTCTCCTACAGGAATTTGGGGGATCTCACTGGTGTCCGTAGGGTTCCCTATAGAATGTGAAGGGGGTGATTCAGGCAAAGACACAGAGCAGGCATGTGAAACCATGGCGGCGGCTTGCTTCCGAGTGATGACAACCATAGACAAGAACACACAGGAAAGTTTCAATCTATCAAGAACAAAAACAACCTCAGAATGATGAATTTGGCAAGTTGCTGGTTTGTCAGGGGCTGATGAAGACAGTAACCGATATCGGTTTACTAACCGGTGTCGGTCACAGAGAAAACGACGTCGGTCCCTTAACCGATGCCGGTGTCAAAAGTCTAGGATAAGAAGATATAAAAGGCTGCTAATTTGATTTTTAGCAACGTTGAGTATATTTATCAACTTATTGATCACAGAAGACAAAGTATGACAGAGAAAACAGAATTTGAAAACAAGCAAGAGGCACACGCAAATCTAGAGACTAATCCTAGGGTTAATTTTAGTTATCGTGGGCTTATGCCTTTAGACGTAAGATGATGTCAGAATCCTAAACAACAAGACCTAGGGGAAATGTCAAGTTTGTTTTGGCTTATAAGGTTACCTCAATCGGGCGGAGGAATACCGCGGAAAAGGGGGGATGTTTGAGCTGTTGTGTTAATTGTGAAGTGATTCGGTATGTGTTGTGCAGTGAAACTAAGGTTAATTTCCTGTCAATACCGTGGATATCACCCCCACGTGTACGACCTGTTACTTAATCTATGTTCACTAGAATTGAAGAACAACAAGCAGGAATGCAATGCATGTGTTTTAAACCCAAATCGAAAATTATATTCGATGAAGCAAGAGAGATGACTTTCACTAATGCGAAACTAGGAAAGCAAGACAAATTCTTTACGAAATATATAACAAAAGCAGCAACAGCAAATATGCTTCCTAAAATGAAAATAAGCAAGAGAAAGAAACCCAAAATGGGTCCCACCGGGCGTGCCAAAATGTTTCGCTCGGAATGTTTCGGCTTCTGGGAATAGAGTTGCTTCTATCCTTTCATTCCTTTTAGAAACAGATGAGGTTAGGGTTAGGAGGAATACCTGTTGAATGTCGAGATGGTGTGCGCGTACCGTAGAGAAAGATCAGGCTGACTGCGGAGAACTCCTTTTTGTCTTGGAAGGACTACCTGCAAATAAGAACACAAGACCACAAGATTTTGATTAAACAATAAATGAGGAAACTGCCTTGGGCCCAGGAAATATAAAACTTCCTTTCGAAGGTGGTCAGTTCCCCTGCTAATATGAATTAACACAAAAGACTGCAAAATATCAATTAAATTGTTTCGTTAAACTGGGTAGGGGGAAAGGCTGGTTTTCTGGTTTTGATCAGAGGAACCGATGCCGGTTACTGATAACCGATGCCGGTTACTGATAACCGATACCGGTGGGTTCTAGGATCTTCTTGGTAGCTATGGTGTTTGTAATGGCTGGTTTATGGATGATATTAGGAAATGGGATGATTAGAAGCAAAAGAATGACAGTTAGATGCAATGGCACGTTGGGTAGTGGATTCAGAAACGGATTTAGGAGCACTGAGATTCAAGAAGCATAAGAAATGTTATAACAAAGGACATGCAAGATGTGACTTACTGGTTTTGGCAAAGATGCAAGTTGATCTCCTTGGTTGTAAACACTTCTGGTATTTCCACTCGTCTCTGCTCTGTCAAGTGAAGATCTGGACTCTGTTCCTCGCTCGCAATGCTCTCTGTTGATCCAGAAATCCTTTGACTGATCTCCAAAATGAAATTCCGATCCGTTGTTTTGGTTTGGGGAGCCCATTTACAGGGAACCGATGGCGGTTGCGTAACCGACGGCGGTCGAGTAGGAACCGGCATCGGTAAGGAAAAAGTAGGCTATTTTTAGTAAAATAGCCCACCTTCCCTGCTTTTCTCCCGAGAGATCAGTTGCGGGCTTGGTCAAGTGGCTAGAAGGTCGGCTTTGGGTGCGAGTAAGGAGGCATTAGTTATGGATGTGAGTCTAGACCAAGTCATGGGTCTTAATTAGGTTAGTTTAGGGTTAGGGCTAGGTCATGATGAGGTGGCAAAGTGAGGTGGCGGGTAAGGTGATGTGGATTTATCAATTACAAGGTAATTAATAAATAATTGTGTAAAGTTTAGGTAATGAGGTTAGATTGCAAGAGGAGATACAGGTCACAAGGGGTCATAAGACACAAATTTGGTGTCTACAGCCCATATCTATTTGTATCCTTATTTTTGTTGTCATTTAATAAGTTGGATGAAGGGAATTAGTTCATTCTCCCTTACTAGGATGTAACTACTAAGTTGCATAAGATGACATTCTTTATCTAAACAAATATAATAAGGTAATGGGATGTAAACTAGAAATACAGTTAAATTATAGAAGGTGTGAAAGGTAAAAGGGTATGATGAACCCTAAACACTTAACCAAAAAGAGGAAGATTCTTCTCTCTCAAAGGAATGTAAAGCAAAAGAATAATTTTTATGATTGTTCATAATTTAGACTTCATTTTCTATGAAGTATACTCTAGTATAACCTGTGTGGTTGACACACCTTCTTGGATCAGCCGAGCTACCTTAAAAATTAACCTTATGATGTATATTGTTGTGTTTTTGGATAACTCCTTGCTAAGCCAAATTTAATGAACATAAAAGCAATTTTGAGTTAACAAAGTTCTTTAATATTAAATAAATGAAATATGGATGAAGAACTTAAGGAGTGTTGGATTTTGGGTTTTGCAAGGTTGCTGTAATTTGAATCTTAAACCTAAAATATTTATGTTTTAATGACCTCCTAAAGGCATGTACATCATGATGAATCAGTTCGGTTGGATGTTGGCACACGCCAACTGCAGAAATGTACCTTCATGAAGACTAGGGTCTTCACGAGGATATAGTGTTGCAGTTAATATGTTGCAACACCCTTCCATATTAGTTCATCTAGATCTACACACATCTGGACTCGAACTTAGTTTCTCTCTAGGACAAGTTAGTAGTATGATTTGGAATAGGAAGTAGCTCTCTATGACTTAGGGTAAAGAGGCACATTTGATCAACTTAGGTCTACTGAGCATGACCCTATGCCCTAAGTCATCGTGATCAGTTCCCTATACCAAATTATATCACTAACCTGGGTTAGGGTCAAATATAGGACAAGTGGACTGATAGAAGTCAG
This sequence comes from Taxus chinensis, assembly GCA_019776745.2. Lineage (NCBI taxonomy): Eukaryota > Viridiplantae > Streptophyta > Pinopsida > Cupressales > Taxaceae > Taxus > Taxus chinensis. The sequence goes on along the minus strand of CM034148.1, from coordinate 37,440,410 downwards.
TAAAGACCATTCTATATAACAAAAGAGTGAGGTGAAGGACATATTCCATTTTGACGAATATGTCATCTAGGAATAGTAACATGACCAGTATGTTGGAAATCTTTGGCCAAAGTATCGTAAGCTGCTAGTTGTGTTGTCATATGTCACGTAGTTTAAGGAACATGATTTCAACTGAATATTGGTAACAAATATTCAGATAGGTTATTTAAATAGATCACTCAATACCTAGAATAGGGTAAGAAAACCAAGTATACGTAGTATACATGAAAGTATTTAATACTTAAAGACAAACATGAGAGATCAGTTAAAGAGAGAGTCATGAAATGAGAGATCGGTAATTCATCGAGTCATTTATAACTAGATATGGCTATCTATTATGAGATTGATTGGCATGGAATGTGTGTTCTAAATTATGTTTTATTTAGAATAGAGAACATTCTGTAAAAAAAAATTCCATTGTTTCTAAAGTCTTAAAATGGGAATGTTACAATAACCTAGTTCCCACACCTATATCTATGCTCTCTCTACTACACAGTTCAATACATATTTTTATGGGTGGGAACTTTCCCTTCACTTCTTATCTAACCCAAAAATAGGTTGCATGCTATTATCAACCACGTGCCGTTACAAAAATAGCCACACATGAAAGTGTGGTAACAATATACTACTTTTAGTTAACCGATAGTAGTAGATCTATTGCCGGCCTATGTCCATGTAAAGCGCTTTGTAGCTGATCATCCAAAAATAGTCAATGTGTGTTGCACAAGTATTTAACTAGTTTTTGTGCTACATATGCTATCCCCAAAAATAGATCCTCATTGTGAAAATAGCTAAGTCCTAAACCTATTTCTATTTTATGTGTGATCCTCTCCAATACTCTCATGCATTTGAATGCGCTCTTCTTTCCCATGTGAACCTTCTATATTTTCTTTTCTAAGTGCTAGATTTTGACTAATCAACATTACCCCACACTAGTTGCATTATCACCCCGGAAATGGTTGTATCAAAAACTAATCAAAGAATATGAATAGAATAAATTTTTATGAATAAAATAATGTATTTACTCTGTAGTATCTTCTTCTTTAACCTGATTAATTAATTAGAGATATTATTATTTTATCTATGCCTCTAAGGTCTGTCATTCATTGAGCGCAACCTTTGTATTCTCTAGAATATCCACTGTAATTGACTCTAATTAATCCATTGCAATCTCCCCCTTCTCATTATGTAAGACCAACACAATGGTGGACATTCCCGTCATTCTCCCTTCCAACAAGTCCATCTTTTGAGCGATGAGTTTCCCAAGCTCATCCATCCTTTCCTTGTGTGGTTCCTGAGATGTTGTAAGGGCCTCACACTTCTTCTTAACAAGTACTAATCATTCTACATGGCCCAATGTCTCATCCTTCATGGCCTTCAGAACCTCATTGTCTACTAAAATGTTCCTGGTCCTTATAAGAGCTTCTGGTGATGTTTAAATATTTAGGAATTGATCTATCTTCTTTAGTTCCTCCTGCAAGCTTTGAAGTAATCCTTCATATGATGCAATCTTCCACATCACTGAATCCTTTTTCCGCTCTTCTTGTTGTGTTCGATCCTTTGGTTCTGACATGTGCAGAGGTTCATCTTCAAGCACTATGTCCACCAATGTACTTACATAATGTATTGCCGAAGGAAATGTCTTGGGTACCTTTGGCTCTAAGTGTGGCCTAGCCTTCATGAAATTTTCCGCAATCTCCTCTACCATGTTAATAAACACAATGTTATTCTTCTATGATAAATATCTTTCCTACTTTAGGTGCACTATTTCTTTATCCTTAGTCTTGATCTCCTCCCTCAACACCCTAATTGTGGCAGATTTATCCATATTCTGTCATGCGAATTCTGTCGAGACTTTTACCAAAGCATTTCTCATTTGTTCTTCTAACATAACATTGGGCATTACTATTATGTGTTTGGCCTGAGGTGTATTTTTCAACCTCCTTGAAACACATGACTCCTCACACACATCAAATTCTGGTTCATCTATGTGTGTGTATCGACCATGACAATTGCTTCCTTATGCGCACTGTTGCCATATTTTAATCCATAAAATCCTAGTCATACAACTCCTCTTATGTCATTGTGCTCTAGAAATGGGCACAGAAAAATTTACCTGTGTCCTCACTATAGCCCATGGTTAGTGGAATATAATTCCCACTTGTTCTTCTTGATCTAGGCTACTTAGGAACTTGGGCTTCAAGATTTGGAACTTGTGAATCTATGTCCTGAGCAGTCTCGGTTTATGCCTCATTTGCTCCTTTTTATCCATCTTCTCCATCCTTCATTTCTTCATCTTTTTTTTCTTCCACATTCTCTAAAGGTGTAGGAGAATTGGGCCCACTTTCCTCAAACTCTTCCACTTCCTTGTTCTCCTGAATACTCTCTTGAAAGGGCGCTCTCCTTGGACTACATCCAATTCCTCATCATCTCCCTCTTGTGGATGAGGTCGTATAGTTATGCACTTAACTTCTTCCTTATTTAGAGGTTGTCGTCTACCTTTGTGTTCCAAACCACCACTATCTTCATTCACTTGTTCTTCATCATCTGCTTGAATTGTTTCTATGGTATTAGGTGTTGAAACATTTTACATTGTATACTTACCCTTTGGTAGCCCTGGGAACTTGAACTCATTCTCCACATACTTAGTGTTCTCCAGCTTGGGTTTGAGTTGCAGGTAAACAAGTGTTGCTCCAGTTTCCCCAACTTCCAAGCTTATAGGATTCATGCTTATAATATCAGAAATAAGCCTTTTAATGTAGGCATTCCACCCTGGATATACATATTTCTTTCTCAAAGTGTGGTAGTCACAATCTATATTATCTGCATTGAAGGTTAGGTGGCACACATCTAAAAACTGGTGAAATGATACCTGAAAATACGTTCTTGTGAAGGCATATGGATTTTTTCACCATGGGCTTCAAGCACCATCCTTCATCGCAAATCATGCAAAGAAAACAATTTGATAGACTAAAAACTGAACTACCTTACCCACCACTGAAGGAAAATCCTTGGGTATGTGCCACTCTTCTTCGAACACCACACAAATTCTATCATACCAAATCTCTACCCTCTACTTGAATGGTCCACTCATTGATCCATCACACAATTACTTGTCAAATATTTCCGCATGTGACTTGTGTTCCGTGGGGTATTCCCAAATCTTCTCCTTTGGCCCATCACGTACCCCAATCTCCATAAATACTAAAGACAATTAAAAAAGTGCCAAAATTTATTCTATCACCTATATGCACTTCTTCAATGATTTTATTTGTTATGTGGTCTACAATATTGTAAACCAGTCCTTGAGACATTTTATTTGCACACATGCAACCACATTGTGTTTACCTGTGACCACCTTCCTTGGTCATTCAACTTTGTTACAAGATGTGCAACTTCCTGGACCTCTGGGTAGTTTTTCAATTTTTCAATTTCCATGCCACATGGACCTTTAGTATACCCCATCTCTTTCCTTTTCTTCAGGATTGCGGGCTTCTCAATTAAATCACTATCCAAATCTAACCCTGAGACCCTTACTCATGTCATTGTTGAAATCAAAGCATCTATGATTCTTACCCTCCATTCAGTGAAGTAGAAGAAGTCCTCATGGACTGTGCTCATCAACCACCGATAAAATGGTTCGTACTTTCCAAAATATGGGTAAGTGGAGCAAGTTAGGGGACAATTAAGTGGACATCAAATCCTAAATTTTACATCAAAAACAAAAAAACATCAAATTTAGTCTTCGTGGAGTTGAACTATTCTGAAAATTCAAGAATATGTATAAAAATTGTACCATCACGTAGGGGATAGTGTTATCTTTGTAGAAATATTGATTTTAAAGTGAATAAAATAGGATAAATATCATTTTATAATTTTTTACTAATAGTAGGTCTTTAAGGCACTTTTTCCTATGAATTTTTATGTCTATATTTAAGACTAAAAATTTTGTTTCACTTGTCAGAATGTGATAAAAATTATACCATCCCAACCATGGTGAAATTATATACATGTTCAAAAAAAAATTAATTTCAATATTTTTTGATGAAGTTATGGTGGGCAAACAGAAAGTGCTCTATTTTCTTTATGTTTTCAGACCACTTTCATAGAGTAAATCATAAAAAATAAAATATTTCTCAAAAAAATACAAAATAAAATCTATCCCAAGGTAAATAGTGGCATCTAACTTCTCATCAAAGGAAAAAATATATATCAATTTTTGGTTATCCAAATCGCGAGAAAACAGACTACAATCTTATAGGTGTTTTAAAAAAAAACCAAGTAATTGAATTTTGAGTTTTTAATATAGCTAAAATTGTCCATTTTTAAAAAAAAAAAGTAGTTTAGAAACTAGATTCTGGATGCTATGATTCATATAGATATAGGTTTTTCTAATTTTGAGTGTATGCATTGCTAATAATCCCTATAAGTTGATATTATGTTGTTATTTGCAATATGGCATCCACTTATGACCCCTTTTTTGTCCCCTAACTTGCTGCACTTACCCATATGGCAGCTCATACAATTGGTAGACTCCATTCTACTTCAAAAAATTCTCACCAGCGTCATCGTATACTAGCATATCCTTTCTCATGTGCTTGTTTTCTTTCATGCTCAACAACATATCACGCTCCTTTTTATTATCTAATGTTCGATGGTTGTAATCATTGATTTTACATTGGTGGATATGGGAATCCCATTCTTGTCCCATAATCATGCCCTCTGGATACTGCATTTCTAAGAAATTACTCTCGGGAGAAATTTCTTCTTCCACTTCAACCTTCTTCTTCCCTTTATCTCCTATAGCAGGTGCTTTCTTCAATGCCATTTGAAATAAAATCTCTCTTTTCTTCCATCTATAATCGAGCAAGTCAAAACCCTAGTTTAAATCTCCACTGCATAGTGGAAATCACGTGCCCTAGCTCATTTATAACTTGTCTTCTTCACTAAAAACCTTCACCTATGGGAACAAAAGCTTCTCCTTTACACAACCCTTCTCGTTATGCCTAATTTCACACTCTTCACACCTCAACACGATTGCTTGGCTTGTTCGCATTGAACCCTTTTTAAATTCTCTCAATTGCAATGGTAAAAATGAACTCGCATCCCATCCTTATATAGAATTTCAAAAATTTAGTGCATTTATTGCTTCTATAACTACCAACAATCCTCTCACTAATTGACCATTTTCATTATTTTTGTGCGGTACATCTTTGTGCCCAAGCTATAACCTTCTAGTGTGTGCTTCTACCTTTTGGCTATAGAATTCTCTTCAGCATGTTTCCATATGCTTGAGTACATCATGACTGCGCCTTCCAATGGTAATCTTATGGGCCTCTGATTACCTCACATTATACTTATTTCTTCATTTATCTCTCTGTATGGTCCCTGTGTCTAGAAGCAATCTCTTTTTTTTTTCAATTCTCCAACCTTGAGTAGCACCCATAGATAGTTCCTTTCATGTGTACTTATTTCCAATAGTCCTATACCTAGATATCAAAAACCTACCCCACACTAAGGGTATGTGCAGTCCTCTGTGCATAAAAATTCTTCAAATAGTAATTAGCTTCTAGCACGTAAATGTGCTTATTACACAAACACACCAACTAAATTGACAAAGAATAGAAAAAAAGAAGGAAACACATTAAGGGAATGCAGAATTGAAAATATAATCTAGATGAAAACACTACCTTATTATAAACACCAAAAAGACTTTTTTATAGTAGGGCTTCAGCCTACTCCCAATGAAGTAACTAGGTAATCATATTCCATCAAGCACCTCTAGCTGAAAAGCACCTGATTCGACTATGTGAGTGATAACATACGGCCCTAGACAATGTACCTTGAGCTTTCCTAGATAGCGCAAAAACTTAGAATCATAAAGGAGCACCATCTATCATATCTCCAACTTTTTATTCCTGATGTACCTGTCATACCATGATTTCTTCATGGCCTTCTCTTATTTTTGACTCCAGTGTGATATGCTTCATTGCTCATCCAAATTTATTAACTATTCAATCCATTCTTCTAATGCTTACTCATTAGCGAGACCTATAGCACGCGCAATACATAAAGAACGTAACATGAATTCCATAGGAAGAACTGCTTCTACACTAAACACTAACTGAAATAGTGTGACTTTGTTCAACCTTTTATATGTTGTCCGATATGCCCAAAGTATTACAGATACTTTATCATCCCAATCCTTTCTTCCAACATCACATATTTTTTTCAATGTCTAGCTCAAAATTTTGTTGAAAGCCTTAGCAGTCCCATTCACCTGAAAATGATAGGGTGTATTTTTATGGCATGTAATCATGAATTCATCCAATAAATTCTAATTGTCTCATTAAGAAAATGTGTGCCCCTATCACTGGTAAGAATTAAAGGACATCCATACCATATAATATTTTCCCAAAGAAAATTGGCCACTATAGCCGTTGTACAATCCCTTATAGGTTATGCTATGCAATTCATAATGTAGAGTGATCTAGTTCTACATGTAGCTAGTGAAATAGGACCCACAAAATTTATATCCCATTTTTCAAATGGTTCGACACTAGTAATGGGTCTTAGAGTCATTTCATCTCGTTGACCTAGTTTCCCAAGGAATTGGCAATGATCGCATTCCTTATAAAATTCCTTACAATCTTTATACATGGTCTCCCACCATAATCCAGTGAGTAGAATATTGCACACAGTGGCATCACCTGCATAGTGGCCACTTGCAATACAACCATGAGATTCTTCCATAATATCCATGCACTAATGTTCCAATACACAACAGCACAGTACTTCATCCCAGCCTAATTTTTACAGGTCACCACTAATTAACCTATAGGAGGCTCCACGTATAACAAGTTATTTCTTCTCCAAGGATTTCATTCCGTTTGGTGCCATCCTTGTTTGTAGAAAGAAAACAATGTCCAATAATTTTGATGGTGCTCGTTGTAACCTGTATAACTATGCACATGGAATGGTATCTTCAATTTCCTATTCTTCTTCTCTTGACTATATTTTGGATAGATAGTCTGGTCTAGAATTACTTTTCCCTACTTTTACCACAATTGTGAAATCAAATTCTTGAAATAAGAGCATATGTCGACATATTTGCCCTTGTAGAATGGGATTGTTTACAAAATACTTCAATTCTGTGTGATCTTTATAAAATATAAATGGTGTAGCTAGTAGGCACTGATAGAATTTATGTAGCGCATAGATCATTAACAAAGCTTCATGCTCTGTAGTTATGTAATTATGTTCTACATGAGTTAACTTTCTACTAGCAAAACATATAGGATGGTCTACAATACCTTATTGATGTTGAGCCAACACCACTCCAATGGCCATGCCAGAGGTGTCAACATGTACATGAGATGGTTGGTCCCACAAAGGTAAACATAGAATAGGTGCAGTAGTAAGCTTCTCCTTTAATGTATCAAATGTGTGTTACATTGTGGTTCTCCCCAGTAGAACATAACTTTCCCTTTCAGTAACTCTTCCAATGGTGTGGAAAATTTGGCATATCAATTGATAAAATTCTTGTAATATCCTGTATGACCCAAAATTCCACACAATTCACACTAACTGGTAGGCTCTCTTAGGCCTATAATGACTGCAACCTTGGCTGTATCAACCAAAAAACCTTCGTTGTAGATTATGTGTCCTAACAGTATTCCAAATGGTGTAGCAAATATGCGCTTCTTGATGTTGAAATAAATAATTAATTTTTTACATATTTCAAACATTAAGTGCACATTTTCATAATGATATTTATTTAATCCATACACCATCCAATCATCCAAATATTCATGTAAGAAGTTATGAATAAATTCCTTGAATGCTTGAACAACTATTCACAAAAATATAGCAAGCACATTTTTCAAACCAAAATGCATTATAGTATAGGAAAATCTACCCCATTTACTAGTAAACATAGTCCTTTCTTGATCCTCCTGGGAAATCCTAACTTGGTGATACCCAGAGAGCCCATCTGTAAAAAAATATATCTCATGACCTGCAATGCCTTCTAGTATTTCCTCAGTGAATGATGGAGGAAAGGGATCAGTCACACATGAAGCATTCAACTCCCTATAGTCCACGCAAATTCTAATCTTTACATCCTTCTTGATAGTAATCACCATTGGACTAAACCATTCTAACTCATCAAGGGGCTTGATAATTCCAGACTTCAACATTTTTTCAATCTCTTCTTTGAACTTTTTACACAAATTGGGGTTCATCCTGTAGGGTCTATTTGTAACTGGGAGTGCACCCTCTTTAATATTTATCTTCATATCCCCTAATGATTCATGCATGGCTTTAAGTTCATGGTACCCCCTAGGGAATAAGCCTTGATAATCCCTTAGTAACTCTATGATTTTTAACACTTCAAAGTCTGACCAATAGTCCCCAGTTATAGCTTACTTTGGATCAGCATCTAATTTAATATTCACCTTATTTGTCTTCACAGGTTCATGATAGGCACATGTGGTCGTATCTACACTGTCTAATACCTTAAGCCTACCTGTTGAATGGTTTACATCTAGATTTTCTAATTCTTTATCATACACTAAGATGAAAATTTTCCCCTTTTCTTTCTTAATGCAGGTGCATTGAAGTGTGTGGCATTGACCTATGTTTTCTCAACAAGACGCACTCTTGAGTTTCCTTAATCCAATAAATCCTGAAGGTGTTCTTCAACCTTGACACTATCTCTCATAGTTAAGAGCTTTATGACTTTCAATGCTTCTTCCACCAGAGGCTTTGTAGAGAAGAATTCAAATGTATGGGCCATTCCTAAAATTAAATCCTACCAATTTCCATTCTCTCTATGGATTTCTGCATATATATACCAAGCAAGCACACAGCCTTGTAAAGTGGAATGAAACTTGTGGACCCATAGTGACGGTGGTAAAGATTCCTACCCCTCTGTCCAGAGTCTCTCACACTTCTGAATGTGGTGGTGAATAGGTTGATGACCGTGATAAGTGTAGATTTGAGTAGGTACATTGCTCCTGAAGAACCTAGTAGCAAGACCGATCCTAATTTCATTCCATCCTACAAGATTATCCTTATGGGCCACCCACCATTGTGTTTTTGTCCCATGTAGTGTATATGATAGCATGTTCCTTCTTTCCAATGGATCTATCCACTATTCCTCCATGACACGTAAGAATATCATAGGATCTCCTTCACTGGTGTAACAAGGTAACGATTTTTTATGTATTGTGATGATATAATGTGGTTTATTGCCTCTAGGAAATATGCTCTTTACTTCACGCCCTACCAACTCATAAGTGTTATGAGCCCAATTATCACAAGCAACACTTGTAGTATCACTAATCGAATGTGCATTCTCCTACTAAATTATGCCTTATTTAGATGGTTCAAGTACTTCTATATCCTGAATGTCCCGTACATAAATCCTATTCAAATATTCTTCACGTAAGGGCTCAACATAGGGCACAAATTTTCCATCTGTTAAAGGGATAATAACTCTCTCCTCATTGTTTTCAAAACTGATATAACCCTTGTTGAACCAAAGATCAACATTATTTGCATAGTGCCAAGGACACATCAATAGAGTTAGGAAGCTATCCAAATCTATTAGTGCTAAAACCTCAAATTCTCCAGTGTACTTGGCTCCTTGTATGGTAATGGATGCATCTTTCAAAACTCTGATGGGAGTGGCCATAGTTTGATTAGCCATGAACAATACATTAGAGGATGGATGTAATGGGGGTCTTCCCATTTGTATCCATACATCTAAGGTAATAACATTGACTTATGTGCATGTATCAATCAGTATATTACTCAATATCCATCCATCCACAAAAACATTAAGATTGATTCCCTTGTCATAATATAGTCTATGAGGGGGAAGATTTGCATGTAGGATCTTCCATATAGTCTCAATACTTACACACATAGTTTTTTCCTTTAGCCAATCCCCTAATAATGGAATGATATTTCCATGGCACAACATTTTTCACTCTTATCTTAAGTCATCTATATTAGTTTGGAGCGTCTCTGATACTTTATTTTTATCCATCTTCCGTGATTGCTCTTTTACGTAATGTATCTCACCTTGAAGATTCCTAAGAACTTCCATAGTTTCCTAATAAAAATCCTTCTAATAGGTAGGATCTGGGTACAGTGCATGTAGAAACCCCTCCTTAGTGATGGTAGGGTATTTTTGTAATTCTTCTCTTGCGCATGCTACCTCAATGCGGGTCATGATCTTCACTTGCAACACCTCAAAATCTACTTCCAACTTAGGTATCCACTAATTTCCAGCTACGCATTGTATTCTAACCATCCCTTCACCTTTGTTTTATTGTTTACACTACTTGCTAAGATGATCATATAAGTCTACACACTCCTCATGGCTATGGTTCTTTCCAAAAAAAGAACCTGTAATATTTTGAGGACATTCATGCCTGTAGTGGTCAGGAGATCTGCATGTATAACCTATTCCACGAGGTAACTCACTTCTTCCACTACCATGGCCTCATCCTCCAAATCCACCATGGTATCCTTGACATCTGCCATGAACGCCTTCAAAATTCCTTTCATTCTAATCATAGTACACCTTATTGTGATCCCGGTCCTGATGCTCATTCTTGCACTTAGAGTTATCTGAAACTCTTATCTGTCGTACACTAATATCTATAGTATAATGGATCTAACCAATCAACTAGAAGTCTTCCATGTCATGAGTCATGGATCTGCATATTTTGTAGTAGTTTGAAATGTTATTCCTTATCGTGCGTTGTAATAATGGGCAACAGTGAGCATCATGGTTTAAATGGCATATCTCACAATCCAATAGAAATGATTGTACTAATCTATGAGGAAAACTATCTTTTGTGTGACCTTCTACTTCAAATTCTGTGCACCAAATCCCTGTGCACATCTCATCTACTGAATTTTCTGATAATTTCTCCAACTATTTTTCCACAGCTGCGATATGTGCTTCTAAAAATGGGCTCACCCAAATTTATATGCTTCCAACTGCCTCAACGTTTAACGCTTCTTCAAGTGATTTGCATAGATTAGTGTATGTCTTATGTGATAATTCCCTCCTAAAAGGGGTAATCAGGCCCCCAATGAACCATTGTGCATGATGGCTTGCATGTATATCATAATAACTCTTAGATAACATCATTTTAAACTATGCATCATACTCTCTGACAGTTTTAGTAATGCCTTGCTTAATATCCTTCAATGCACTTATACTCTTCTTCTCAAACTCAGGGACATGAAACTCTTTAAGAATGCATATTTTAAATTTGTATAGTCTACACAAGTCTGATCAGGGTCAAACTTTCTATACCAGCTATGTGCATGCCCTTGTAATGTAGTAGCAAATTGGCTTGCCCTACGCTCAGAAGCCCTGATTCCTTTTGTGTGCCACAATATTTCACACATATGCACATGTTCAAAAACATTTTCTATGTCCATATACTCTAGAAGATGAAGAGACATCTCCATGTAAATATTCTGGGGTGAGTGTATACTTTTCCCACATGATCCAGAATCTCCTATGTTGGCCCTGCCTCCAAACCCCCCAGACCTATCGGAGCTAGAGCTACCTAAGCCTCTTGATCCCAAACCTATAGCTGGGGTCAGACCCAAAGATGTGTTTCCCTGTGTCCCAATAGTAGAAATAATTTATACCTTGAAATTCTATGATGGATTACTACTCCCTAAAGAAAATCTAAAAATTTACATGCCTGAATTATGTGTAGATGATACACCCGAAAAAGGTATTCTCATATAACAATGAAGATGTTTGTGTTGCCATCATTGTGCCTCTTATAAGACTCTCTCTTACTCTCCCACTACTTTAATTAGCTTGCTTACTACTTGTTGTACTAGATGTTGGAAAACCAAGTGCAAGGGCAAGGTTGCTAGGTGTATTAAGGTCGTCTCTGCTGGCGTGCTTTTACATGAGGCCGAGGAGGGTTCCCTATAATGTTTTCCCAAATGGGGGAGTTTCTAAGGCTTAGGTTCCACGTCTTTGACATGAAATTCCACTCCTTCCCAAACTATCTTTTTCCATAACTCCATTTACTCTGCAACCTCCCACTACTTCTCTACCTCCCTCTTGCACACCTCATTGAACTTAAGCCGCCTTTCCTCTCTCTGCCTTTCTACCACTAGGTATGCCATACTTCACCAAAATTTCTCCTACCCTCATGCATGGTGAGGTTTAGTTAGCCATCAGTTTACTCTCCAAATTCAAAGTTACCATCATAATCTTGATTGCCAGTGGAATGCCTTGTAGGTAAGTTCCCCTTGGATATCATAAAAACTAGAATTCAGCTACCTCTAGGCACGAATAAGTGGAAATTGAGTACTCCAAGATATAACTGTCCAAAACACCATGGAACCATGTATCCATAACTCGAGTCCAAATCAGATCACCATCATAAAGGGCCTAAAATCACTCCTACATCAAGAAAAGTGCACGATACCTCCAATTTTTCTTAGATGCATAAGCAATCACCCACTCGTATAATTCTACTGGAAAGATAGTGAAGAAGCTTTCATTTAAACTGTCATATAGATTCTGTTCCACCCACATGCGTGCATTAAACTCAGAGCCAGTGCTAAACCATCGTGGGTATTCTTATTTTGGATCTTGTATCCACTCCTCAAAACTTTCTAAGGTCAACCGATATGTCTTCATCATGAACCATCTTGAAAACAAATGAAAAAGAGGTCCCAAAAATGGAACCAATTATATAGCCTAGAATTCACCAATATAAACTTAGGTGTGTTGGCACATCACTCAACCTAGACTGAGCACTCACCGAAAACATGCAAAGGTACTAGGCCCCTCTTTAGGGTTTCTATTGTAGGATGTTAGCATGATGAAGACTTTAAATCATTCTGATCTATGGCTAATATATCTTTCTATAGTGTATATTCAGATCTAGATCTAGAACATAACAGACTTAAAAGATAACCATAATGAAATAAATCATGCAATACTGAAATATAACCATGATAAAACCTTGCTTCAGTCCATAATAGCCATTATATTAATTATAATAAATACACAGAAGCTTCTTTACAAATAACGATGGTATACACTCATGCGCATAATAGATCTAGAAGCATAATCTCACTATAACCTAGTTCTCACACCTATATCTATGATCTCTCTACTACATAGTTAATACATATTTATATGGGTGGGAAATTTCCCTTCACTACTTATCTAACCCTAAAATAGGTCACATGTTATTATTAGCCACTCCTGTTACAAAAGTATCCTTACATGCAAGTTCGCTAACAATAGACTAATTTTAGTTAACTGACAGTAGTAAATCTATTCACAGCCTGTGTCTATGTAAAGTGCTTCGTAGCTGATCCTCCAAAAATAGCCAGTGTGTGTCACACAATTTTTTACCAATTTGTGTGCTCTGCACTCTAATTCCTAAAATAGATCCTCACTGTTAAAACGGCTAAGTCCTAAACCTATTTATGTTCTGTGCATGATCCTCTCCGATACTCTTGCACCTTTGAATGTGCTCTACTTTACTATGTGAATGTTCTTTATTTTCTATCTCCTTGAGCACTTCATGTGTGTTGTGCTCTACCTCATGTTCCACTAACTTATTGATAATTCCTATCACTTCTCTCTCTACGGCCTCTTCTATTTTCTCCTTTTTTAGGCTTGGGGTCTTATGATCCTTCATGTTCACCTCTTCGCTCACCCCTCTACCTTGAGCTTTGACTTCCTCTTTTCCCCCCTTATCTTCATTTCCTTCTTCTTATGATTCATGTATATCATACATGAGATGATTTTGAACTTCTTCATCTTCATCGTTCTCCTTCTCACCCCTATATGCCTCCAAGCTCTTTGTCTCCTCCGAGTCTACCTTCCCTGATACCCTCTTCTTCTTCCTAGATGGGGGTTCTTCCTTCTCTTCCTCTTTAGCAAGTGACTCCTTTCTTGGTGATTCTTCTCATGTGGGAGGCTCTACATGTTTTGGTGCCTCTTCTTTTGGGGTATTATTCCTAACTGGGGACTTCTTGTTCTAGCACCCATAGATTGTGTTGTTTGTACACTTGGTGCCTTCTTATCCTACACTTCTTCTCTCTCTATCTCTCTCTGTCTCTCTCTCTCTTCTTCGGCGTAGCCTTCTTCCTCCATATGGGGTCTTCTTAAATGGATACATCATTCTTCATGTAGGTTCCCTTCTCAAACTTTTTCCTGATGCAAAAGTATACTCTCCCTGTAGTCCTTCTAAAAATTGACAATGTCAATGGCTTCATCATCTGCACTTTGTGGGAGACATACTTCTCCACATATATGTGCTTATTTTGTTATACAAGATTTCTTGGCATCTCATGGTGGTATTAGTCTACCTCACTCATTTCTAACCTTAACCTTTTGGATTCCTTGAAACGGTTGGCCCCTTTATAGAAATACTACATAGTGGAAGATAATAGAAATTCACACCATGGAATCAGATTCACATCCATCAGAGTGAATCTCCCAATGTAGAAATGTTGATATACAACAAACTCAACATCTTCATCTACAAGAATGGGTATTTTCTTAGGTATCCTCCACTCTACCCGAATGTGTCACGGATTCACTTGTACCATTTCTCTAGGCACTTTATGGGTGGCCATCATGGTATCGCAAGTATAATTCTAAAATATTTTTGTGGATGAGGGATATTCATCTAGATACACCCATATAAAATTCTCTGGCCCATCAGGAACTCCAATCTCCAAGAATACAATGGTGAGGAGAACATTTCCAAACATTATCTTGCCCCCCTCTTGCATTGTGCTAATGATTTCATCTGTAATAAAAGAAAACAAGTTGTAGATGGTTCCTTCTTAAATATTATAGCATACTTTCAACCATGGCTTGTTTACTTGTGTCCACCTTTCTTGACCATTCAGCCATGTAACTACATGTGTGGTGATCCTCATTATAGAGTCGGAGATATTTGTGATATCAAAGTAGCACAAACCATTCTTGTATTCAAAGGCCTTCATAGTCTCCTTGATGGCCTCCTTATCATCCAATTTATCATCTATGGAGTTCCCTTCGTAAACCAGGCTAGTAAAATTTTATATGGTCTGAGGGGTTATGTACATTTTTCAACATGTAAAATAGAAGTAGTCTTTGTGTACGCACGACATCAGCCACTAGTATAACCACTTAGGCTTGCATAAATAGGGAAACTCACATAGTTGCAAAAACCTAAACTTACCCAAATTTACCTTCACCTCATTGTTGTAGATCAACATTCCTTATGGTGTCCTCATATCAGTTGGATGAACTAGTTCCAATGGCATTTCCTTCTCTGTGGTACTCATGTAACACCTTGGAAAAACTATTATATTTCTCTTTGCATTACAAGCATTGGCATGTGATTTTCTGGAGTTAGGTGTGTTTCCTTGATTGTTGAAAATCATGCTTATTATGGATAAATTATTTCTTCTCTTGGATTCTTTAGAACAGAATTATATGGCTTGCAAGAATCCATTTTCACTTCTTCTAGGTAATTTGCAATCTGGTTTTTAGATTTGTAAACTTATCTCCTTTACTGACTCAGTGATCCAAGGAATGTTTTAAAAATCTTTACCTAACTGAATCATAAATTAACAGTTAGTAGTTTGAGAGGCATAATGGACTGAAATTTTGTATTTTGTAGATTTTATGGTCTTGTGTGGAAGTGTCTTTAGGAGGTTGTATGTTGTGCTCAGGTATTTGGGATTGATTTTGCAGGACATTATTGGCATAGTAAAAATAGTTTGTTTCATGACTATGAAGGGGATCAGAATCCTAAAACTAAAGGACTATCCTAATAGTATCCTAAACTACGTATGAGCACCTACTTCCTAGCTACGTCTACTTAACTAGGGTTATAATCTAACCTAAGTGTCTTATTCTATTTTGTTTGGATGACATCCTAACCCAAGCTCTAGTGCTAAAGGAATAAGGGGGAGATTGCTAAGGTGATAGTAGACTATTTTAACCTAATGCTTGATACTATATGGAAGTGAATTTAATCTAACCTAAAGTGGGTATTACCTATGTCAATGTTTTAAGACCTAAGGAAATTATTGTTATACGAACCTAAGTCTTGGGAAATCTAGCCTAAACTATTTAAAAGGAACCTAAGGGTCACATGGCACTAAGGAAATGGTTCTAATGGCATTTAAGTGATTTGATTGGGTTTAATGCATGAGGTACTGCCAGTTTTGGCAAAGGCTAGTTAACTCTAGTGGAGGCATACATGGAGGCTTCACTAAATATAGAAATGCATGTTAACTTGGAAAAGGCATTCGTCAGTTTTGGGAGGTGGTGGAAAGGAGAGATAAGTGGGAAATTTGGGAGTTATGACATTAATGGATCTCAATTTTTGTGTACAAACCATCTTGGAAACAAGGGAGATGGATTTGTGAGAGGTTGTTTGGTTTTACATGTCTCGCGAATTTTTCTCTACATGGAGCTATATGGTTCTTTGAACCAACAGTTTGACTTCTTCTTCTTCTTGGCTATTTTTGGTTTCTCTAGTGTATTTTCGATCAAGGGAATGCATATGAGGCATTGGAAGAAAATTTGTTTGGTTGTTGATATGTCATGGAGAAGAGAAAGAGTTGGAAGCTCGGCTGGAAGTCTCCTTTGAATTGGCAGAGGCACTATCAAGCATGATAGTCTCTACCCATTAATGTTTCTTGATTTCTTCTAAATGAATCATTAAAACAACTCCACTCTCATGAGATAAATATTTGAATGATTTTTCTGGTTAATAACTTTCATGTTTTTATGAATCTCTGTGGTTTTTGGAATGTAAATCCATTGCTGGTAATGATAGTTTTTGGGAAACTTTCTCTGTGCTAGTTTAATTGTGGCATGCATGCAAAACCTGTATTGGGAGCTCTGTATTTCATTCTGAAACTTTTTTGCAAGGCTGGTGTTGTTCTGAACTGGCATTAGTTGCTTTGTGTGGTCCTAAACCTTTATAGGAGTCTTAGGTTTCATTCTGAACTATTATTTGGAGCATGTGTTTCATCGCAACTTGTATGAGATCTTCATGTTATGTTATGATCTTGTATTTGAGCTTAGTGTTTGATATGAGCCTGTATAAGAGATTTATGAAGTTATGAAATTTTATTCGAAGATCGTGTTTGACACTGTACTAGTATTCCATTCTCGCATGTTTTGAACTTATGTTAGAATCGACGTGTTTTATTCTATACTTGTATTTTGAGTAGGAGTTGTTTGGTATTAAGGATTTGAAAATCTTTAAATTCATTTATGGACTATCTGCTTTAAAAGGGTCTTGAGAGATTTGTTTTGTTTTGAAGTATACCTGGTGATATCTTTTGAGATCTTCTCCTTATAGCTTCTTGTTGGACTGATTGTGGTACTTCTATTTTTAGAAACCGCACCACCTTCTTTGAACTTGATAGATTTTGTGAAAACTAAGTATATCCTTTCCTTCTTTTCCCTGAGTGAACCCGTGTAGTTATTTTTGCACCCACCAAGAACAAGGGAACCTCATACGCATCGACCTATCACCCAGCGGGTGCTGGGCGCTCACTCGAGGTGTGCGAGAGGGAGCCAAGTCTCTCTTTTATGTGAGTTTAGTAGAAGGCATCATTCATGATCTTTAATTAGTGATTTAAAGGACATAAAAAAGCTATAGATCTCAGAACGAATTATATACCCTTTGAGTCATATCAAAAGTGAAAGCGCTTAACAGAATTAATAGAACTAGGAAGTTGTAAATCCACAACTAGACTTAACATTCAAATAAGGCTCATGATTATACAAGAGCAAAAGCATAATATAGATATGCAGATAATACAGAGAGAAGATCTTAATACAATTGTCATGGTAACCTTATCATATTCATTCACAACATTACTTATAGATATCACAGAAGGGGGGGCCATAGTCATACACCATATCTAGATCCATACATGAAGGCTTTCAAAAAAAAATTTACATTCCCCATTCCATCATTACATTATTCCTATAATCATCTACCCTTTTTATCCCATAGTTCGTACAGTAATTCTGCAAAGCTCCACTTCCTTCCTCGGGTTCTTCTTTTCTTTGCTAAGGGTGCACGTATAAATAGGCATCTGAGCTCCAACAAACTCCTCTATAACCTCATATCTTGCCCCAAGTGTCAAAGTGTGGATCACCTCAGGTGCATGCCTCTCCATGTCATGATTAGCTTTTTGGATCTTCTTATTGCAAGGTATATTCCTTCCAGAACACCTTGTTGTCAGGCTGTAACCTTATCCAAACAGAAAAAATTCTTCATGTGTTCTTTCCAAAAGGCCGAAAATGGCTAAGTCCCAAATTATGCTTTATGGGCACACGTCCTTGGTTCTCCAAGAACCATTTTTGAATCCTACCTTACGCACCTTAACTTACGCGCTTCCTCCAGCCATGCATGCCTACGCACCTTTAAGATTTGGAAGCTACAATAGGGTCCCAACATTACCCCACACTTCACCTGTTCTTCTCCCTTGAGAACCTCTTCAAAGAATGTAGTACAAAAAGGCAAGGCCTTGCCTTAAAAAAGAATGGAGGGAAAGAATAAAGAATGAGATGTAGTCATTTTTACACCCACCAAGAAATAGGGAACCTCATGTGTGCTGGCCTATCACCCAGTGGGCACAAGGCGCTCACTCGAGGCATGTGAGAGGGAGCCGAGTCTCTCTTTTATATGAATTTAGTGGAAGGAATCATTCATGATCTTGAATTAGTGATTTAAAGGACATGAAAAAACTATAGAGCTCAGAATGGCTTCTATATCCTTTCAGTCATATCAAAAGTGAAAGCACTTAATAGAATTAACAGAACTAGGAAGTTGTAAATCAACAATTAGACTTAACATTCAAATAAGGTTCATGATTATACAAGAGCAAAAGCATAATAGAAATATGCAAATAATACAAAGAGAATATCTTAATACAATTGTCATGGTAAACTTATCATATTCATTCATAGCATTACCTATAGAATATCACAGATGGGGGTACCATAGTCATACGCCATATCTGGATCCATACATGAAGGCTTTCAAAACAAAATTTACATTCCCCATTCCATCATTACATTATTCCTATAATCATCCACCCTTTTATCCCATAGTTCTTGTAGTAATTTTGTAGAGCTCTACTTCCTTCCTCGTGTTCTTATTTTCTTTGCTAAGGGTGCATGTATAAATAGGCATCTGAGCTCCAACAAACTCCTCTGTAACCTCATATCTGGCCCCAAGTGTTAAGGTGTGGATCACCTTAGGCATATGCCTCTCCATGTCATGATTATCTTTTTGGATCTTCTTATCGCAAGGTATATTCCTTCCAAGACACCCTATTACCAAGTTGGAACCTTATCCAAATGGAACACGTTCTTCATGTGTTCTATCCAAAAGGCCGAAAATAGCTAAGTCCCGAATTGTGCTTTGTGGGCGCACATCCTTGGTTCTCCAAAACCCTTTTTGAACCCTTCCTTGTGTGCCTTTACTTGCATGATTCCTCCAGCCATGTGTACCAATGCAAATTTAAGATTTGGAAGCTACAATAGGGTCCCAACAACCCGTGTCTTATTGAAGGCTTGATCATTTTGTTGAGGGATTATAATATTGTAACTGTACCTTTTTGTGGGTTTGGTTTGATATAGAGTTCATTGAAATGGTTGATAATAGTTTAAGAGGTTTATGGAAATATAGTATGCATTTGTTAGGATTAATAGTATCTAACATTATTAATCATGATTATTATTTTCAATATAATATGAGTTGGTTAACAACTCATATTATTAGTTATATGTTTGGTTATAAAAATGATTTTTTATGTCAGTTTAACCACTCACATATATGGTGTTTGGGTGAGATATTCATGGAAGAGTAGTTAGATACTTCCTAAAATATAGGAAAGTCATTTCCTATATGTATGTAAGTTTGTAAGGTCGAATAGATGAAGAACATTATTGTATTTGATATTTGTTTAAATTTGCTCGTACCTTGTTATTTGGTATCAGAGAGAATTTTGATCTGTGACTGTGCGATGGAAGAATAATTTTCTATGTTGAGGGAACTTCAAGAATTTACATTGCCCTGATTTTGGAAGCACACATGTGAAGCAAATCACCATAGCTCATAGTTTATTTTTTGAGCATAGCCTTTAAAATTGTTCTCTGCATATAATATTACTTAATAGTTTCAAAAGAAAGCACATATTGTTGGCTTTGTCGATCTATCCTACTACTTGGAATCATGAATTGTAGATCTGTTCGTGCTTTGGTCAATTCATTATATTGAACTAAGTCTAACTACACCAATGATTGCATAGTTTTAGATTACTTGGCATCATGAGTCTTTATTGGAATACCTACATTCATGTTGTGTCGTGATGTAGAACCCATATTCCATCTATTCATGTCAATGTCTAGGTATGGCTTGCTCTTAAGTTTGGGTCTACAACCAACACATCCATGTGCCTTCTAAAGAAGATTGGATTATTTGTAACTATGAATTCTCATATTCTCAATCAGAGTCAATTTTCATGCATTTCCAATAGGTCTATTTTCTGAGAAGAACAGTAAAGGTACTGGAGGTTTTATATACATTGGTTTTTTTTTTCATCGGACTGACTCATTCTTTAAACATAACTCATTCACTATAATCAAAAAATTTTACTCAAAAGACACCCATCACCTATCCACTTCGAAGCATTGAGTGCATGTTGACGATCTGTGCACACATTTATAGCTAGAAACAATGATGCGTTCAATCTATTATGTTATGTTTAGATTCTGGTAATCTCAAGTCTTACACATCTGGAGCAAATTGGATAGGGAAATATATACAACTCATCCATTTCTTGCATATTGATGTGTTTTTCTAGTCCCATGAATGTTTACTCTAGTGTGGTTTCTAGCTCAACCGTTCATTCATGCAATCTTTTATTATAACATCACTAATCACTGATCATTTGACCTGTATAGATGTGTCGTTTAATCTGATTATCAAAACATCAATTTGCATCCAGTGGCATTGGTAAATTTCCTCCAAAAATGAGTATGCATTCAACATTATCTTTGGGTATTAGAGATGATAGATGTCCCCAATAGGTTGTGTTTATTTAGTCTTATTCACATGTTCAAAGTGTCATCTTATTTTGTTCTTTAGATATATATTATTGGGTCGCTAACTAAAAAGTCACTAAAGAAGTATTTTTAGTTGATGCGTATTATCATGTCTAGTTAATGTTTATTAATAGAGTATTGTAAAAATTTTGTAATAAGTCCTCTCTATTTGTGTAAAAGAGTCTATATATTATTCTTTTAGTCAAGTGTTTTCTTGAGTACCATTGTGTTGTTAAAGATCTCAAGTCATTGTTGTGTATTGTCAAACTGTCATAATAATAATAATAAATTACGAGTTATTTTGTGTGTTGAGTCATTTTATATCATTGAAAGTGTTACCATTGAAGTTTCAATGTCATAAAAAAGAGTCATTGTCAAAATATGTCAAGATTTTTAAGTGTCCAAAAAAATTCTGAAAAATAAAAAAAATTACCTTACAAATGCATTTTTGGTGGTGACCGACATTCGATTAAGGTTTGTAAAATTGAGCTTTTTGATCACATCTAGCTGAGTTAGCAGCCATCTACTGGAGGATGGAGGCACACGAGGATGGAGGAAACACAATTTCCTCTTGTCAATCACCAATGATGAGGCCGCACATTGATTTGGTGACATGTGTGCATTGTGTTTTTTATTTTTTAGTGTTCCTATTGTGGTGTCCCCTTTCTAGAATTTTGGGGTAGATTCAAGTTTTCAAAAGAATCACTTTTGGGGAGCAGGAGAATATTTTGAGGTGGACTCATGGGATGGTTATTTATCTAGTGTGAAGGTTGTGGATCTTGGAGATTCAAAATTTGGGTGCCCAGCGAAGAAGGGAAAGTCCCACAAGAACCCAAAGAGGAAGGGAGCATTCTTGCATAATTTGGCTCGACACTACGCTTTTACGAGGGTAAAGAGATAATCTATGGAGTTTTTACCTAGTCTAAGTAGTGCTTTCAGGAGGTTTTTCAACTTCATCGAATATGGTTCTTCATCATGTTCACATTAAGGGGGTGAAGATTAGCGATTAATAATGTTCACACTAAGGGGGTGAATGTTAGGATTAATAGTGTTTAACATTATTAATCATGATTATTATTTGTAATATAATATGAGTTGGTTAACAACTCATATTATTAGTTATATGTTTGGTTATAACAATTATTTGTTATGTGAGTTTAACCACTCACGTATATGGTGTTCAGGTGAGATATTCATGGAAAAGTAGTTAACTACTTCCTAAAATATAGGAAAGTCATTTCCTATATATATGTAACTTTGTAAGGTCGAATAGATGAAGAACATTATTGTATTTGATATTTTTTTAAAACTACTCATACCTCGTTAGCATTTTCCTTCTTGTGAACAATGTTGAAATGAATACCTTCCTGTCGCAAGCTTTTTAAATGGAACTCGAGAGTCTGGTAGTGATTTTGTTTCAGTAGAGCTAGAAGTAAGATTGGAACATCTCTTGACTTAAACATCATTGGGGTTTCTTACTCTCTTTAGATCTTCTTAATTGATTTCTTGGGTTTTATTAGAAATTTGAATTTAAAACCTAGTATATTGAATTTTGTATGGAAGGATACATTATCTCTATTCAGAATGCTTTGTATTATTGTTCTTATTTGGGATGGAAAAATATTTACTCTATTATATTAAGCTGTTAAAGCCTTGTAATGGGATTTCAGTATTTTGAATTCGTGAGTTGTATTGAACCTTGTATATCTTACACTATTTGTGGATTTCTATTCCTTGTTGGATTCATTGAACGAATCTCCGGGTTTTAAAAAAAGAGAAATGAATATGTTCTCTTGGGGACAATATACTATTTTAGGGACTATACTGTGTACTTCGTTTTGATAATTGAATTTTAACTTTTGCTTGATGAATGGAAATAGGTAAACCCGTTTATTAGATTTGTAATGGAAAATTAGAAGTGTGCTTTCTTTAACTGTGCGTTTGGTTTTATGTTCTCTTTTGGGAACTAGTTAAAGAATTTCTAAGTTTAAATATAAATAGGAATTCATTTCATAGTATAAACGAAATGAATTATGGATTGGACCCTTTCCAATGGATATCCCTTCTTACTGTTATTTAGACGAGTTCATTTGATTGAACTTCTCTATATTCAATTCTCCTCTAAGATGGAAATTTCTTGTGGAATGTTTAGTCTACTTTTCTTAAGTCATTTGTTGAAATGTTTTGTAAAGAGATTAGCTGAGTTGGTATGTTGGAAAGAAAATAATATCATGCTTGGACCGACTATTTTGCTTGATTGATTCATTCTCCATTTGGATTGATATTGGAAGGTTGTCTCTTTTTGCACTCTGTTTTATTATGAACCCTTCTTAGATGGGCTAGATAAGAGATTAACTTTGTGTGAGTCTAGCTTGGGTTGTGGAACATTTGGTTTTAGATATTTGAATTATATCTTCTAACATATGGAGGTTAGTTTAGACTTGCAGGAGGACTATTTGACTCTCTACCCCTACTTGGATTGATTTGGGGTTCTTGTTAGATGTTTTTCCTTTAATGTTCAATCCTTATATAATTATCTTTAGACTGAGGAAGATTTGTGTGTTCTAAATCTGTATTTTTCTTTCAGATGATTAGAGTGTGGGGAATAAGTATGTATTGATTCTTCTTCTTTTGCTATATGGAAAGATGAAGCATCCTAATATGAGCTATGACGTAATTAACTTATTTTTCTACTTAGTAAATATAAATGTGTATTTCTATTCTTATAGAACTATGAAACAATTGGATGACAAGACTAGTTGATTATTTTAAAGCAATTGATAGGATCTATTAAACCTTATGATATAATGCAGGTGTTACGGATTATATTATGCTCTTTTCTTAAAAGTGAATTCAAATTCTTTAATTGTACTTATTTTTTGGATGTTATTACTTATGATTATTTGTATGATATATTTATTATTTCATTAAATCATATTAGTTTTAATGGAACAGTTACTGGAATGCACTTCACTTTAATGTTTAGTGTTTATCATGCTCAGTTCATTAAATTGACCCATGCTAGCAATTTTTGCATATGGACATCGTAAGCGATAAAAGAAGACAAATTTTTTTATGATGCATTGGCTTATTTAGTTCTGGATCTTATGTAAAGAGTTTCAAATCATTCTTGAGTTGTATTGGAAAATAAAAGTGATGTTTTTTTAAGATATTAATTTTGATTGACATGTTGAATGTCTAAATTGCATAGTCTTGTAAATGTATATTTATCATCATGAATTGAAAGGTTTTATGTTGGAGTCCAATTTGTGATGTGAACTCTTTTTTACTTGTATGACAGAAATAATAGTGATATCTTGGTAGTATTATTTATATTTGTTGTATATTATTGCTGTTATAAGATAATGAGTTGGATTAAGGAGATAGTATAATCTCCCTTATATTAATGAACTTGTTAAATTACAAAAGATGTTATTCTCTAACTACACAACTATAGTTTAATAATGAAATATGATTTGGACATACGATTAAACTATATAAGTAATGAACGATAAAAAGGTTATGTTAAACCTAACATCTAACCATGTAGAGGAAGACTCTTCCTCTCTCATGGAATGAAAGATAAAAGGAATAGTGCTATGATATTTAATCATTATACTAAGTTTATAAAGTAAAAACTAGTTGAATCTAGGTGGATGAAACACTTGATTTGGATTGCTAGGTTACATTAAGAATTAAACGTTTGAAGTGTGTTGTCCTATTTTTGGGATAACTGCTTTTTATGCCACGTTAACGAATAACAATGCAAACATGAATTAATGAAGTTTTCCATATCTAATCAGGCTAGTGTTGGATTAAGAACTTAAGGAATGTTGGAATTAGGGTTAGGCATGGTTGTTGTAATCTGAATATTAATCCAATTTAATTATGATTAATGGTCACTAAAGGGGTATTTACATCTTGATGAATCAGTTCTAATGGATATTGGCACATGCCAATTGCAAGACTGTACCATCAAGAAGTTCCTAAACTTCTCAAGGATACGGTGTTGTAGTTGACATGTGGCAACACCCTTCCATATTTTTTCATCTAGATCTACGCACATCTAGACTTGAACTTAGTTTCTCTCTAGGTCAAGTTAGTAGCATGTTTAGGATATCTAGTAGATTTCAATGACTCATGGTATCTTGGCACATCCGGTTGACTTAAGTCAACCAAGTATGTTCATATACCCTAAGTCACCACGAGCATCTTCCTATAATAAATTATGTTGCTAACCTGGGATAGGGTCAAACCTTGGACAAGTGGACTGACGGTAGTCAATAAGACCATTCTAGATAACAGTAGAGTGAGGTGAAGGACGTATTCTGGAATGACGAGTATGTCGTCTAGGAATAGTAACATGAACAGTATGTTGAAATTATTGGCCAAAGTATCACAAGTTGCTGGTTACATTGTCATATGTCACCTAGTTTAAAGCAACATGATGTCAGATGAATATTTGTAACAAATATTCATATAGGTTCTTTAAATAGACCACTCAGTACCAGGAATAGGGTAGGAACCCAAGTATACGTAGTATACATAAAGTATTCAATACTTTAAGACAAACATGAGAGATCGTTTGTAACCGAGTCATGGAATGAGAGATTGGTAGTAAACCGAGTCATTACAGCTACATATGGTTATCTGTTATGAGATTGATTGGCATGGAATGTGTGTTCTAAATGATGTTTTATTTAGAAAAAATAACATTATGTTTTTAAAAAATTCCCTTATTTCTAAAGTCTTAAAATGGGAATGTTACAACTCATGTGATGGTTGTAGTCGCTCATGACCATCTTCTAGACGTGTGATACCCATTCTTTACCAAACAACACTCCATCTGGGTACTTCATCTCTGCACACCACTCCTCATTAAAACTAGTTGTGGCAGTTTGTTTCCCTTTTCCCTTCTTCTTTGGTGCCATTTTTACTTGTTTGGTTACAACCTAAACTCTTCTTTCTCCTCTTCCTTGCTCTGCTTGGTCTTATGGCTCAACTTCATGGAAGAATCCTTCTATGCCCATGCCCTAGCTATAAAACCCTAACTTGGAAAATTCTTCCACAAGATGGAATGCTCCTCTTAAACTTTCTTCTCTATGCCTATGTACTCCTTCCACTCTGGTTTACAGATCAACCCTAGTCACATACTCAGATCTCTATGATTATTTCTTCACACAAATCTCTCTTTGTAGATTCCCTAGTTTGCAATATCTCTTCAATTTTGTAATCGTAAAGTAAATAATAACATTCCCAACTTCATACTTATAGCTTTTCCCCCCTTTTAAGCAATAAATGCTATACCCCTACCAACATACTGGTCATTAAATGCATATTTTTTGGCTAAATCTGACCTTAAGCTCCCTTACCCACATGCCTAATCCTACAGAAAACCTTTTATAACCTTCTAGCCCACAAAAATATTCCTTACCAACCAAAGAATCTTACACTCATGTTTGCAGCACCGAAGGAAATTCTTCTATCCTTGACCTTATTTTTTCCCTTGCCTACCTCATGTTGTTCTTGCACTACTTATCAATTGTATGTGGTCTTTGTTAAGTTATCTTGACACCAAAATTCTTATCCACCATTTCCACGCGTGTTCTTCTATCTTTCACACCTATATCCTTTCATCCGGGCCATACAACTTTTAATACTAGCTAATCCTTCACTATGATCTACCCCACCCCTCACCAAAATGGATGCACGGTCCTCTACACATGCAAAAACTTTTTTAAAGTAATAAGTGGTTACCAACACATAAGGCACAAAATAGAACAAAAATAAAGGAACAAGAAATGAGAAAGGGAAACACAAGGTAAGGAAATTGCATAAATGGAAATCCTAAGCTAACTGGAAATACTGCCTTATTTACAAACACAAGGAAGACTTATTTATAGTATGTCTTCAGCCTACTCCCATTGAAATGGCCAGGTAACCTTGTCCCATCAAGAACTTACAACTGTAGGTGCCTGAGTCAAGGATGTACGAGATCATGTAAGGGCACAACCAATGGACTTTTAACTTCCCAGGAAGGTGTAGAAACTTGGAATCATACAATAGAACCATCTTCCTAACCTCAAACTACTCATTCTGTATATGATGATTATGACTTTCCTTTTTTCTGACCTTTTCAGTCTTCTGACTCCATCTAGCAAGTGATCGCCTTTCGTCCAACTACATTAACTTGTCAATCCTTTCCTCAAGCACTTTTTCATTAGCCAATCCTCCTATAAGAGCTATACACAATGATTTTATCATGAATTAAATCAGAAAAACAACCTATGCACCAAACACCAATTGAAACAGCGTGTCCTTATTCAATATTTAGTATTTTTTCCTGTATGCCCATGGAACTACCGATACCTTTTCATCCTAATCTTGTCTTCCAACATCAGAAATTTTGGTCAAATTCTAAGTTAGTATCTCGTTAAATTCTTTATTATTTCCATTCGCTTGAGGGTGATAAGGCGTATTCTTGTGATGGGCCACCATAAATTATGCTAACAAAATCCTGACTATTTCATTTAGGAAATGTGTACCCCTATCACTTTTCAAGATCAAAGCACATCCATACATACTGATTATGTTTTCCCATAAGAATCTAGCATATTTCACTACAATGCAATCCTTTGTAGGAACTTCCTCTGCCTATCTTGTCAAGTACTCAGTGTAAGTAATGATATACTAGGAACTAGTCATTTGCACGACTGGTGAAATTGGTCCTATAAATTTGATTTCCCATTTTTAAAATGGCTCTGTGCTGGCTATCAACCTTAATGGAATATTATCCCTCTTTCCAAGTTTTCCAAGGTGCTGACAATGGTTGTAGGCCTTGAAAAATGAAATACAATCCTAGTAGATGCTTTCTCACCAAAACCCTACAAGTAGAATCTTTTGTGTGGTTGCACTTCTTGCATAGTGCCCTCCTACAATCCCACCATGTGTTTCCTCCATAATCTCCACATGCTCATGTTCTAATATGCATCGACATAGAATGCCATCATGACCTAACTGGGTACTGTGGCACATACTACTAACTATTTTCTCTCCAAAGCCTTCATACCATCCGTTTCCACACATGTTTTAAGAAACACTACAATAGCCTCCAAGTCATAGGGTGCACACCACAACCTAAATAGTTGTGCATCTAATATGGTATCCTCAATGCTTTATGTGTTCTTGTAGACACCAAAGTTCGGTCACATGCTCCTTCACCCCTCATTAAATAATCAACTTGAACACACTCACCCAACTGTGGCCCTTTACACCCCACACTAATATTAATTTAATTAAATTAATCCATTTCCTCACAATATTTATTATTTAATTATCCTAATTAGGAAAATTCCCACCACACCACCTCATTTATACACCTCACCTAGCCACCTCACCCTAAGTCTATTCTTAGTATGTTTCCATAACTAACTAAGACCTAACTAAACCATAATAATCAAAGCCTACATCCCCTCTAACCACATT
Organism: Taxus chinensis; assembly: GCA_019776745.2. Classification (NCBI taxonomy): domain Eukaryota; kingdom Viridiplantae; phylum Streptophyta; class Pinopsida; order Cupressales; family Taxaceae; genus Taxus; species Taxus chinensis. The sequence goes on along the minus strand of CM034148.1, from coordinate 37,411,732 downwards.
CCCGTATAAGAAAAGGTAAATCCTTCTCTTTCCTAGATGAATAGAGAGATCTGGTAGAAATCATTGTCATGATCTCCCATATTTAGTAAACCTACGGAATCCCACCTTAACTAATGCCAGTCACCCCTTAACCAACCCAGTCAACCCGGAACCATCATCGGTGACCTTGTGTTCCCTTTAGTAACCTTATTTCGAGGTTGGTAAATTTTCTGAGAGTAAAGAAGGAGACCAGATCTGCATGCAATTGAAACATGCATCCTTTTATGTAGCCAGACATTTAGAGCCATCACCAGGATCAATAAAAGAGCCATTGCATTCATGGGAGCACTCTAGGAAAACACCACTACAAGACCATACACATATTCTCCAATCAACCACCTCCACCACTTAGCCATAAAAACCTTAACATAGTAAGTATGACCCTAACCATTATAGTTTATTTCAGTTAGTAATCTTTATTACTACTGTTATTAATCTATTCTTTGCATGCTTATTACTTCATCACCCACATTCTTGTAAACCCAAATATCCCTCCACCCACATTACCAAATCACCTATTCTCACCTGATGTGTACTTTTGATCATACCTAAGATCTCTACAGACCTCCCCATTTACTCGCCCAAACTTTATTTGACCTTAGATCACCCCTTTCATTTAACATATTTTGATTTTCTTTTACACTGACCATACCGACGCTAGTTATCCACAACCGTCGTCAGTTCTACCTGAACTGGCATCAGTCACATTTAGCCAACATCGGTCTCTATGTTTTACATCTTGACCAAGAACAGACCCAATAATCACCATACCAATTGACCCAAATAACCCAGAATATGACCCTGACTAGTCCCAATACCTTGAAAAATACCTCACCTCTCAGATCCAACTATAGCCTAGCCTATTGTGATTGTATTTACTTATTGTATTTGAATGAGATACCTAAATCAAATCAACTACAGTAGGAATTTTTTTATTTCTCACATTAATTTGTTTTAAACAGTTGTTTGACAACCATCTAGGAAGTATCACACTTCCTAGAACTAGCATACACTAGGCAGTCCACTGTCATATATCATTTAACTATCTTATTGTGGTCTTGTTTTCTATTATAGGTAATTCCTCCTAGCCAAAAGGAAGCTCTCACATTTAGTTATGGATCAAGAAGTCAGAATGCGTGTAAAAACCATCAACCGACCAAAATTAAATAGGTATTCCTCCTTGGCCCTTACCCTTATCTGTTTTGTAATTTTGAAAAGGTGAATAAAATAGTGAAACAGTCCTCTCCCAAGTCAATTCTTGATAAGTGGTCAGGTCTTGAATTAATTTTTCCCAATTTTATCACAACTAAAAAACTCAAAATATTGAAACAACAGGACCCAATGACATATGTTCCCTTGTAAAAAAAAAATATTTACCAAATACTTCAATTCCATGTGATCTTTGTAGAATATAAAAGGTGTCTCTAACAAATATTGTCTAATATTATGCATCACATAGATCATTGACAATGCCTCATGCTCATTAGTTGTGTAATTATGTTCTGCTGGTATTAACTTTTGACTTACAAAACAAATGGTGTGATCAACAATCCTCTCACCCAGTTGTGCTAGTATTGCTCCAATGGTTGTTCTTGAGGCATCAACATGAACATTGAAAGGCTTATCCCAGGAAGGGAAACATAGTATGAGCGTTGTAATAATCCTATCCTTCAAAGTGTCAAACACATTTTACCATGCTTATCCCCAGTGAAAGGCACTCTTTTTCTTAAGAAATTCTTCCAATGGCACAACAATGAACTTTCTGTAGTACCCTGTATGCCCAAGAAATCTGTGCACTATGCTCTGACTAGTAGGCTCTCCCATTCCCAGAATAACAACTTTGTTGGGATCCACTAACAAGCCTCCCTTACATATAATATGTCCTAACAGGGTTCCAAATGGAGTACAAAAGACACACTTCTTAATGTTGAGGGATATCCTCAATTGCCAACATCTTTTGAACATCAACCTCAAATTGTCACAATGGTCTTTTTACCAACCCATACACCGTCCAGTCATCTAGGTAGGCTTGAATAAATTTATGGATGAAGTATTGAAATGATTGTACCACGATGCATGAGAACACAACATGTACATTATTCAACCTAAAATGCATGACCATGTAGACAAATATTCCCCACTAAGTGGAAACAATTTTCTTTCTCTGGTATTATTTTACAATTCTGACTCTGTGATACCATAAGAACCCATCCAATAAGGAATAGACCTCCCATTTGACTACACCTTCTATAATTTCTTCATTGAATGGGGTTAGAAAAGGGTCAATGAAAAAAACTGTGTTTAAGTCCCTATAATCAATACAAATCATTATCCTTCCATCCTTCTCGATATTAATGACCATTGGACTTATCCAATTTGATTCCTCCATAACTTTAATGATGTCTGAAGTGATCATTTTGTCTATCTCTTCCTTGACTTGTACATGAAAGTTTGGATTCATCAGATAGGGTCTCTTTTGAATCGGGCACGTACCTTCCTTAAAATTGATCCTCTTCTCCCCCAAGGAATGGTGAATGCCTTTGAGCTCATGGTAATTATGCGGGAATAAGTTTTGAAATTTGTGTAATAGATCAAAGATCTTATAAAATTATTTCTCTAACCAATAATCCCTAATGATAGCTTCCTTAGGTTCTACCTCTGAACCATTGTTAACATTATTTGTTTTTAAGGGTTCATGGTAGGAGTGTGCTCACTCATCAACACTATCCATGACTTTGTGCTTACCTTCAAAATGGTTAACATCTAGACTTTCCATTTCTTCACCATCTATTACATAGACCATTTTTCCTTTTTCCTTTTCAATGCACATGTGCTCAAGATGTATCTCTTCTAATTCTTCTTCATCAAGATGTGTCTCCAAACTAGGTTCACCTAGAAACTCTAGTAACCTATCTTCTGCCATGGAACTATCCCTCATTGTAAGGTGTTTGACAACTTACAATGCCTTATCTATTTATGGCTTGGTACTTCGGTACTCAAAAGATTCAATGGGATCAACCGTTAACTCCTTCCAATTCACTATTTGAAGGTGCATATTTGAGTGAATTTACCATGCATGTACACAACCTTGTAAGGTGGAATATAAATTATGCACCCATAATGAAGGTGGTAAAGCTTTTGGACCTTCCATCTAGGCCTTCTCACATGCTTGGATATGGGAAGAGGCATGTTCTTTGCCGTTGTAGTCTTGGATAACAGTGGGCACATTACTTCTGCAGAACCTTACAGAGAATGTGAATCTTACCTTACACCACTCCAAAAGACACTCAGGATGTGTTTCTAACCAATGCACTACAGCTCCCAATAAGTTATGATTGAGCATACTTCTCCTTTCATCCTCATTTCTCCACTGAGCCTCCATCTCTCATAAGAAATCATTAGGTATTTCTCCTCTAGAGTAACTGTTGTATATATCTTTCCCCAGGTAGATATAGACAAGCGGAAGAATATAGAAATCAAAGAAGCTCAAATCCCTGACATTTATCCCTTGGCGCACGGAAATGGCACACGACAATGAGTGTTGACACTAAAATGTATGCGCCAAGGCACAGGAAAGTGGCGTACAGAAATGGATGTTGACAGGGTAAAGGACGCACCCTTGGCACATGGAAATGGTGCACGACAATGAGTGTTGACACTAAAATGTATGCGCCAAGGTGTAGGAAAGTGGTGCACAGAAATGGATGTCGACAGGGTAAAGGATGCACCCTTGGCGCACGGAAATGGCGCATGACAATGAGTGTTAACAGGGAAAAAGTTGCACCTTGGTGCACGTAAGAGGATGTCGACACACACATAGATGCACCTATGGTGCACCTTCAGGAGGCGCAACATTTTGAGCGCTGATAGGAAGCAGACCCTGGTGCAGATATTCATATGGCCATAACTTTTGACTGGGAGCTCGGATTCATGCAAGGTTGGACTTTTCGGAAAGCTTACGAGGTCCTATATCCAACTACGACTGGATATCTTTAATTGGGTGGGAAAAAATTCTTAAAAATGAAAAATACAGTTCGCCACTTTTGGGTTTGCTGGGGTTCTCACCTACCATCATAATGAGATGAATTAAATGCAGCCTAGAGGTGGTTGGGGTAGTTTTGGAATTCCTCTCTCTTTTCTCTCTCATTCTTCCTATAAATTGTAAGGAGGGGCTTCTTTCTAAAGGTTGGCCATTCTTGTTTTTCCCCTCCCTTCTTCTCTTTGGCAGGTGATCTTGTGGAGTTCAAACCTCCCATCTAAAACTGTAATGCAACTTTGCCTCTTAGCACTTTGTGATGTATTGCATCAATCTTTGGAGCAAATAATGCATGTCTGTGGATGATTCTCAACCCTCTCTGTGTTCATTTGCATCCTCTTGATCTTTCACTGTAAATATGGTTATCTATGCATGATCTTGCATTACATTTTAATGGTCTGTGTTTATTGGCAAGACAGGTGTTCTTCATTCCTTGGTGCATCACCTCTATTAGTTTAGGTTTTATTTTTATGCATTTTCTTACCCTGTCTCCTTGGTAAGTTAGATTAGGTTTTTGAGTAGATCCTCTGTGTTTTACGTGTGCATCTGAATAGAGGAATAGGAACCAGCCTTCATCCGGAGAGCTTTTCCGATTTCGCAAGGTCCCACACTTGGGAAAAGCTCCATGTTATGCAATCGCACTGAGAGTCTCAACCCATCGAGTTGCAGAAATTCATGGGTGCTGCGATTCGTCATCAATAGTTTTAGCACACACGGTGGGACCAAGAGGTCATTCCACAAGATTTGAAGGAGTTTTCACGAAATTCGGCCTTAAAAATTGCAGGTTTTACAGTTTCAGTTTTTTTTCACCTTCCAGGCTGAACTTTGAAATCAATTTTCAAGGATTTAACTTGCTGGAAACAAGTCAAAATTTCACCAGTTGATAGATCAGGGGATAATCTCCAAAAGGGTATTCTTAGATTTTTGAGATTTTGACTTTAAAAATTTCATGGTTTTTTTTATTTTCGGATTTCAGGTTTTCAGAAGTCTGGCATTTTTGGATTTTCGGGACTGTCATTCCAAATCAAATTCCAAACTCTAAAATATAAAAAAATACAGGTATTTCAAATTTCTATTTTTAAATATTGTCAGGTTTGGTGTGTAACTTGGTAGAAGTCTACTTTTTGAGGCTCTTTTTTTCTAACACATCTGGCGACTCCGAAGGGGATAGAATTCAGCGGTGTAACAGCAAAGGTTGCCCAGGCATATGAGAAGAATTCAAACTAGGTCCAATACTCGAGAAGAGGGGCTATTTGTCCACTTGCAACTTTCACCAGGTAGAGGAAGGAGAGGAAGAAGACCACAAAGATCACCATCTCCACCTAATAGGACTTTATCTACACCTCCACCTGGTAGGCCTTTTCTCGCATCGCCCAGGGTTCTTAGGCCAATCATAATGGCACATCTACCACTAAATCCCTTTGTCAATTTCACGGGTAGTAGTCCACTTGCCCTAAATGCTTAGAATCAAATTCCAGTTGTAGCACTAAAGAACATACCCTATTTCACAGGAGAAAATCATATTACTCCTATTGATCACATCCAGGATATTGCTAATGCATGTGCAATCCACGAAATAAATGAAATGGATGTTGCAGTCAAGTTGTTGGATTCATCTTTCAAAGGCAAGGCCTTACAATGGTTTAGGAGCCTTACAACAGGGTCTATTACGAATTGGAACCAACTTTGTTCTGCTCTTTGCAGTCAATTCAGGGAGAGGGCGGACAATTTATCTTTATTGGAACAACTGACAACAATCAAAAGGGCTCCTAACGAACAAATGGCAGATTTCAACTTCAGATTCCAACGTACATGGGACAGGATTCCAATAGCCGTTAGACCAACCGCCGAAGGAGCATTCCTTTATTTCTTAAAGGCTATAAATTCAGACATAGCCATGATGATCCAATCAATGGGAGGGACAACGCTGCCAGGGGCCTACGACACAGCTATCAGAGCAGAGAATTGCTTGATCCAAGCTGGCAAGCTTGCACCAAGGCCACCAATGCCTCTCTATCTGGATATGGGAAATCCTACAACTAGTCAAGCACCAGAGTTGAATCCCATTCCAACTCCTAGAAATCAAAGCAATAATGAGGCGTCGACTTCTTCAAATACTTCAAAGGAATTACAGGAGGTCATGAAACAATTGCAGAACCTTGGAAATGAGCTTGTGACTATCAAAAGACAACAAGCTCAAAGTGCTAGACCATATCAGCCTCAAGCACAGTACCAAGCTAGGCCCCCATACAAACAAAATAGACCACCACCTCAGGCTTCAAATCAAAACCAGAACCAAGGACAACCTCAAGCTACCAGGCCATTTCGACCGTATGATCCAAATGTAATGACGTCCTCAAGAGCTTTGGTCCCGACACAAAATAACATGGCACAGGAGTACGACTGGTGTTACCCTTGCAATCTACCTCATAATCAGTCAGCATGTTTCAATGGTGCACTAAATCAGGCCTTGATGGTGCAAACCATTGGTGTTCCTCAAGAACCAAGCCAGGAGGAGAATCAACAACAACAAACACAACAAGAAGGACCTCCAAGAGAAACCACATTGGCCAATTGGCAAACGGAAGACTTCTGTGGAGTTAACCAACAACCTTTTCAAGGCATGGCTGCCAACACATGGTCAAAGAAGAGAAATATAGGAGAGGAAAAACCGTGTAATCCAGTTGTTTCTCAGTACACTCCTACACAACAAGGGGTCAGTAGACCAAATGCAGCTCCAAATGTGCAGAATAAACCTAAGATACCTGTTATAGCAACACATGCACCTATTCAAGCTCCAGACAAGGTTGCGCCAAGTAAGGGACAACAAAAGGACAATTCATCCCCCTTCAACATCATCGATCAAATGAAGAAGACACATGTGAACATTTCCATGTGGGAATCACTGGCGATCCCAGGGCAACGAGATTTATTGCAAGCTGCAATGGATAATTGGTCTACCACAAATGTATCAAACCAGGGACATGAGAAAGTTCTAACTAATGCAGTGTAACATGATGGGGGCCAGACAAGGAAAAATATGAAGCCTCCACCATTCTATGTTTCGTTGATTGTTGGAAACCACTTGGTACACAACTGCATGATAGATTCAGGAGCAAGTAGTTCAGTGATGCCAAAGCAAATAGCGGATCAACCGGGTCTGAAGTATGAACCAGTGCTAAAAGGAGTAGTGCAACTAGATGGAACGGCAGTAGGAATAGTTGGGGTCATCAAAGGGTTAAGCCTAACACTACATTCCTATCCTAATGTTACAGTTCTACAAGATGTGTCTATAATTGAACTCCCGCCACTCTTTACGTTATGTTTATCAAGGGACTTCACTGTAAATATCGGTGGATATTTATCTGCAGATTGGTCTCACATGATTTTTAGGACAAGGTATGGGGCCAAAGCAACAATCAGGTCAGAATCAATTGCCAATTTCCATATTGAGCCTTATGTACTAGGTCCTATCAATGTAAATTGCTCAGCTTTTGATCAAGAGGAGTGTTCAAGTGATCTAGAAGCAGGTACTAAGGTTGAGGGAATTCCTGATTTAACTTTGGATGAATGGGAAAACAAGAGTCATGAATTTGACCCATACAAGGAAATTGAAGAATCTGAATTGGGCGTGTATTGTGTACACGAAGAAAATTCACCCATTCCCGACATCATTCAGCCTGAACAAAAAGATGAAAACAAAGTTTGGAAGTTATTCTTCGATGGTTCGAGAAGCAGGAAAGGTACTGGAGGTGGTGCAATGTTGATTTCACCACAAGACATCAAATATTTTTCAACTTTTCGTTTCCAGTTTTCCTGTTCAAACAACACGGCTGAATACGAGGCATTGATTCATGGAATTCATTGGGCCAGGAAAAAGGGCATAAAGAACTTGCAGGTGTTTAGAGATAGCGAGATAATCATCAACCAAGTCAGGGGACAACATGCTATAAAGAATGACTTGCTGAGGAGCTACAAGAATAGGGTATGGGACCTCATTGAGGATTTCGAAGCTTTCAACATTGTGTCACTACCCAGGAAGAAAAATGAAGTTACAGATAGGCTCGCAACAGTTGGAGCAAATTTTGATGTGGTTGATAACATCAGAAGGGGAAAAACACAGCCACATATCCATTTGATTGTGAGGTCAGCAGTTCCAGATAATAACACAAGCTGGCAGGTGTTTGAGAACAATCAACAGATCGTCAATTTCTTACAAGAAGAGGCTGAATTCTCAGCTAGGAATCAGGACATATTAGAGCAGCAGTATGGGGATCAAGTAGTGTAGCTACGGACAAACAAGCTTCCTAAGGGTTTAGTAACATTGGAGTCTATCTTCAACCCTAACGACCAGTTCCGTAAGGAAAAGGCTAACATATAGGTCAAGAGAGAAGATTCAGAGCCAATTCTGGTTGGGGAAGGTAAAACACTTCAAATTGGTAAAGTGGCCACTGAGCAGGAGAAATTAGATTTCATATAGCTTTGCCAAGAATTTCCAGATGTCTTCGCTTGGAGCTATGAAGACTTGAGAGGATTCGATCCAAATTTGGCACAACATACCATAGAATTGGATCCAGATGCTAAGCCCATCAGGTAGAAGCAGAGACCAGTCAACCCTCATATTGAACCTCTAATGAAGAAAGAGCTAAATAAGCTAATAGAGGCAAGCATTATATTCCCGATCAAGCACTCAAGCTGGGTTGCAAACTTGGTTCCGGTCAGGAAGAAGAGTGGAGAAATCAGGCTGTGTGTGGATTTCCAAGACCTAAACAGGGCATCTCTCAAAGACCATTACCCACTTCCTTCAATGGAACAAATATTACAAGTAGTATCTGGTTCAGAGAGATTCTCTCTCTTAGATGGCTACTTAGGGTACAATCAGGTGATGGTGAAAGAAGATGACCAATTCAAGACAACTTTCACCACCAAATGGCAGACCTATGCCTACAAGAAAATTCCATTTGGGCTATCAAATGCTGGAGCCATCTTCCAAAGGGCAATGGATATGGAATTCAAGGGATTGATCAATAAAATAGTTTTGATATATCTTGACGATATCACTGTATTCTCAAAAAATGTAGCGGATCACCTCTGTCATTTGAGGCAAGTATTTCAGAGGTGTAGAAGATTTGGGGTATCATTGAATCCCAAAAAATGCATATTCTTGGCTCACGAGGGAAAACTTCTAGGCCATATTGTTTCAAAGGAGGGGTTGATGATTGACCCAGAAAGAGTTGAAGCAATTCAAGCATTGCCATTGCCAAGTCACAAGAAGGATCTTCAAAGCTTCTTAGGAAGGATCAATTTCGTCCGCAGGTTTGTTCCAAATTTTACAGCTCTCGTAAAACCAGTAACGTTGATGTTAAAGAAGAGCATGGCATTTAAGTGGACATCTGAAGGCAAGGCAAGTTTCGAGGCAATAAAGGAATCTATTTCTCAAGCCCTAACTCTCGTCATTCCAGACTTCTCCAAAGATTTCATGTTATATGCCTTTGGTGGTGGAGACACAATTTCTGCAATCCTGGTACAACAAAACAAAGGAGGATTAGAACAACCAGTTGCTTTCTTCAGTCAAGGCTTGGAGGAATATGAAACTAGGTACTCTTTCATTGAAAAGCGTGTCCTTGCAGTAACCAGGAGCTTAAAGAAATTCAGGCACCTAGTCTCAAACAACAGGATCCAATTATTGGTCTCTCATGCAGGAGTTAAGGACTTCCTTCTAAACAAGGATTTGAATGAGAAGTGTGCAGGGTGGATCACTCGTGTCATGGAATATGACATCGAGATCAAGGTCACCAAACTAGTACGTGGAAAGGGACTATGCAAATAGCTAGCCTTGAGTCAACAAGTTGAAGCAGGTGATGAAAAAAAGACTGTCTTGGTACTACAGGATGGTCAAGAACATGAAAATGATGATGTGTCTACTCCTTGTTAGACCCAGAATATGGTACACTTCCTACATATAGGACTATTCCCTCCAGAAATGAGAAAAGAAAAGAGGAGATACTTTAGATTACGATTTATTCCATATGTGCTTGTTGATGGTGTTTTGCTCAAGAAAGACATCAATGGAGTTCTATTGAGGTGCATTGGGACGGGTCAAATTGAGAGGGTGCTACGATATTTTCATGATGAAGATTCTAGTGGACATTTTTCCCCACGAGTAACAGCTCTCAAGATAATGAAGGCAGGATATTATTGGCCCACAGTGTTCAGTGACTGTTACACATGGATAAGAAAGTGTAAGAAATGTGCACTCTTCATAGGAAAAGAAAGACTAGCAGCACTTCCATTGCACCCAATCTTGGTTGACCAACCATTTCTGCAACGGGGATTGGACTTCATCGGGGTCATCAACCCAAACTCAAGTCAAGGCCACAAGTGGATTCTCATGGCAACAGACTACTTCACCAAGTGGACTGAAGCAGTAGCACTCAAAGAGGCAAACGAGTCTAATATACTAGAGTTTTATGAAGGAATAGTGACCAGGTTCGGTGTGCTGGCCACTATCATTTCAGACAATGCATTGGCATTCATAGGTTCCAAGATTATAGAATGGGCTGTCAAGAATGGAATCTATTTGAGCACCTCTTCAAATTATTACCCGCACGGTAATGGGCAGGCAGAGTCCACGAACAAAAATTTGCTAAGAATCATCAGGAGGACTCTGGAGGAAAATCAAAGAACATGGCATACCAGGCTAAAATCAGCATTATGGGCTGATAGAATAACACCAAAGAGGTCTACAGGCAATTCCCCTTACAAGTTTCTCTATGGAAAAGAGGCAGTATTGCCTATATCATTAGAACTACCTGCATTGGAGTTCATGAAGCAGTTGGAGTTGGCTGAGTTCGAATCAATGGAGGCTAGGTATGTAGAGTTGATGGAATTGGTAGAAATTAGAGAACATGCAGTTCAAACAATTGAGAAAGATCAGGCCTTAGTGAAAAGATAGTTTGATAAGAAAGCAAGAGCAAGGACCTTCCAGGAGGGGGACCTAGTTCTGAAATGGGATGCAAATCGGGCAAAACCAGGAAGGCATTCCAAGTTTGATGCCATTTGGAGTGGCCCCTACATGGTCATGGAATGTAAGAATAGCAATGCCTTCCAATTGTCTACATTGGACGGAGAAGAACTCTCGATTCCGGTCAACGGAATCTATCTTAAACATTGCTACTGAAAAGAAAAAGTTTTACCCTTGTAAATATTAGCCTAGATTTCAATTCCTCTAAGTGCGTATGCACATTGTCTTGTTGTAGTTAGGTTTCTATTTCCCTAAGTGCTTTGGCACAGGTTTTGTTGCTCCTAGGTTGGATTTCTATAGTTCAGTGTGCTCTCGAAGAAGAAGTTGTGGTATCAGGCTCGGGATCAGATATCAGGTTGGTTTCAAGTTATTGCTTATGACTCCATGCCCAATGGATTGCTAAAAGGCCACTGATCTTCTACCTAGTAGGCAGGTAATCCCATTGAGTCACCAAATTGTTGTATATATCTTTCCCTGGGTAGATATAGACAAGCGGAAGAATATAGAAATCAAAGAAGCTCAAATCCCTGACATTTATCCCTTGGCACACGGAAATGGCGCACGACAATGAGTGTTGACACTAAAATGTATGTTCCAAGGCATAGGAAAGTGGCGCACAGAAATGGATGTCGATAGGGTAAAGGATGCACCCTTTGCACATAAAAATGGCACATGACAATGAGTGTTGACACTAAAATGTATGCGCCAAGGCACAGGAAAGTGGTGCACAAAAATGGATGTCGATAGGGTAAAGGATGCGCCCTTGGCACACGGAAATGGCGCACGACAATGAGTGTTAATAGGGAAAAAGTTGTGCCTTGGCACACGTAAGAGGATGTTGACACACACACGGATGCGCCTATGGTGCACCTTTAGGAGGTGCAACATTTTGAGCGCTGATAGGAAGCAGACCCTGGCGCAGATATTTAGATGGCCATAACTTTTGACTGGGAGCTCGGATTCATGCAAGGTTGGACTTTTCAGAAAGCTTACGACTGGATATCTTTAATTGGGTGAGAACAAATTCTTAAAAATGAAAAATATAGTTCACCGCTTTTGGGTTTGCTGGGGTTCTCACCTACCATCATAATTAGATGAATTAAATGCAACCTAGAGGTGGTTGGTGTAGTTTTGGAATTCCTCTCTCTTTTCTCTCTCATTCTTCCTATAAATTTTAAGGAGGGGCTTCTTTCTAAAGGTTGGACATTCTTGTTTTTCCCATCCCTTCTTCTCTTTGGTAGGTGATCTTGTGGAGTTCAAACCTCCCATCTAAAACTGTAATGCAACTTTGCCTCTTGGCACTTTGTGATGTATTGCGTCAATCTTTGGAGAAAATAATGCATGTCTGTGGATGATTCTCAACCCTCTCTATGTTCATTTACATCCTCTTGATCTTTCACTGCAAATATGGTTATTTGTGCATGATCTTGCATTACATTTTAATGGTATGTGTTTATTGGCAATACAGGTGTTCTTCATTCCTTGGTGCATCACCTCTGTTAGTTTAGGTTTTATTTTTATGCATTTTCTTACCGTCTCCTTGGCAAGTTAGATTAGGTTTTTGAGTAGACCCTCTACGTTTTACATGTGCATCTGAATAGAGGAATAGGAACCGGCCTTCATCCGGAGAGCTTTTCTGATTTCGCAAGGTCCCACACTTGGGAAAAGCTCCATGTTATGCAATCGCACAGAGAGTCTCAACCCATCGAGTTACAGACATTCATGGGTGCTGCGATTCGTCATCAATAGTAACTTGGTAGCTTGTTCCTTCCTAGGCACTTAACTGAGGATGCCTTTATCACCCTTCTTACATATCCTCTTAAATGTCACCTAAGTAACTCATAGGTTTGGTGCACCCAATTGTCACATGATATGCTAGTTTTATCACTCATCAACTGAGCATCTTCAAATTGGATAAATCCTTTTGTAGGATGAACTATCTCAGGGTATCTGATAGAGCACACATATATTTTATCAAGGAATTACTCTCCTAAAGCTTAGTATAGGGTATTTATTTCCCATTTGTTAAAGGGATGAAGACATGTTCTTCATTTTTATCAAAATTGATATAGCCCTTGTCAAAACGTATGTCGGAATTATTTTTGTAACACTAGGGGCACCCAAGTGTTGCTGGAAAGTTATACACCTTGGCAAGTGCCAAGACTTCAAAGTTCCCAGTGACCTTGGCCCCTTGAATAGTGATAATTTCATCCTTCAAGACACCAATGGGAATTTATTTTGTATTTTTTTCCATATACAACACATTCAAAGAAGGTTTTAATGAGGGACTCCCCATTTGATGCCAAGCATCTAGTGTGAGAACATTGACCTCAAATCCTATGTAAATGAGGATATTACTCAGAAGCCACCCATCAACAACTGCATTCAATGTGATCTCTTTATCATAGTAAATTTTTCGAGGAGCAAGGTTAGCATGCAAAACCTACATTTTGTGTTCTCTCCTAGTGTGTGGTACCCTCTCCCGTAACCATTCTCCTAGTAAGGGAGTGAAATTCTCCTTCCTTAACATTTTTCACACTTCCCTAACCTCATCCAGATTCTTCTTTGGAGCCTCAACATTCTTCCTTTTCTCCTGTTTCGCTCTGAATGTTTGGGCTTCTGGGAATAGAGTTGCTTCTATCCTTTCATTCCTTTTAGAAACAGATAAGGGTTAGGACTAGGAGGAATACCTATGGAATGTCGAGATGGTGTGCGCGTACCGTAGAGAAAGATCAGGTTGACTATGAAGAACTCCTTTTTGTTTTGGAAGGACTACCTGCAAATAAGAACACAAGACCACAAGATTTTGATTAAACAATAAATGAGGGAACTGCCTTGGGCCCAGGAAATATAAAACTTCCTTTCGAATGTGGTCAGTTCCCCTGCCGATATGAATTAACACAAAAGACTGTAAAATATCAATTAAATTATTTTGTTGAAACGGGTAGGGAAAGGTTGGTTTCTGGTTGTAGTCAGTATAACCGATACCGGTTACTAGTAACCGATGTCGGTAGGGTTTAGGATCTATAGGTTGGTTGTTTTGTGGGGTGGTTGTGCTGTAAGGTAGCTTGTTTTTATGGGTGATATTAGGAAATGAGGTGATGAGAGGTAAAAGAATGATAGTTAGATGCAATGGCACGCTGGGTAGTGGATTCAGGAATGGATTTATGAGGACTGTGATTCAAAAAGCATAAGAAATGTTATAACAGAGGACATGCAAGATGTGACTTACTAGTTTTTGACAAAGATGCAAGTTGATCTCCTTTGCTACTAACTCTTCTGGTTTCTCCACTCGTCTCTGCTCGATCAAGTCAAGATCTGGACTCTGTTGATCGCTCCCAATGATCTCTGTTGATTCCAAAAATCCTTCCACCTTTGATTTTGGTTTGGGGAGCCCATTTACAGGGAACCGATGGTGGTTACGTAACCGACGGCGGTCGAGTAGGAACCGGCATCGGTGAGGAAAAAGTAGGCTATTTTTAGTAAAATAGCCCACCTTCCCTACTTTTCTCCCGAGAGATCAGTTGCGGGCTTGGTCAAGTGACTAGAAGGTCGGTTTTGGGTGCGAGAAAGGGGTCCTTAGTCATGGGTGTAGATGTGGACCAAGTTATAGGTCTTAATTCGGTTAGTTTAGGGTTAGGGCTAGGTCATGATGAGGTGGAAAAATGAGGTGGCAGGTATGGTGATGTGGATTTATCAATTACAAGGTAATTAATAAATAATTGTGTAAGGTTTAGGTGATGAGGTTAGGTTACGAAATGAGATGCGGGTCACAAGGGGTCGTAAAACACAAATTTGGTGTCTACATTAGCCCCTTATTGTTGTGTAGCTTGTTTTGTAAAGTTGCGCGGACAATAATATGAAGTGGTTTCTCTTGTTAAGGATATAGGTAATCCCCCTCAAATCTATTACAGATTTAGAGAACAAGAAATCAGGGATAGGGTTGATAAAGGGTGAATGGTGTAGAGAGGATGGTAAGATGGTGGGGTAGGTCCAAGGTAGCAGACGCATGTTGAAATGTGATAGTGCGATTAGGGTACATGATTTGACTAGCAAACCGGTAATGCATAGGCAAAGGTCGATAGTTTATCTAAACAAGGGTGATATAATCCTGGTATCCAAGGCATAGGAAGTAGCTCCAGGGTATATAACAGGTAAGGTACAGGAACGTTTAGGCATGTTTGGCAGTACCAAATGGTTGGTTTGGTTGAGATAAACGTCACGGTCTAGGTCTGGGAAAAGTTGGTCGACAGATCAAGTCAAGGACCCTAATCATGCTAAAACACAAACAGGTGAGCTCGATTGAACAAAAAACTACAGGATGGGTGGATAAAAGTGTATGGTGTTGATTTGGGGTTAGGTATTGAAGTGGTACGGCCGTGGGTCGGGCCAAGTTGTTGGGTTGCAGCCTTAGGTCGGGCCAGAAGGGTAGAGTGAGGCCTTGGGTCGGGCCAAATGGGTAGGGTGAGGCCTTGGGTCGGGCCAGATGGGTAGGGTGAGGCCTTGGGTCAGGCCACATGGGTAGGGTGAGGCCTTGGGTCAGGCCAAATGGGTAGGGTGAGGCCTTGGGTCGGGCCAAATGGGTAGGGCGAGGCCTTGGGTCAGGCCAAATGGGTAGGGTGAGGCCTTGGGTTAGGCCAAATGGTTAGGGCGAGGCCTTGGGTCGGGCCAAATGGTTAGGGCGAGGCCTTGGGTCAGGCCAAATGGTTGGTTGAGGCCTTGGGTCGGGCCAAATGGTTAGGGCGAGGCCTTGGGTCGGGCCAAATGGTTAGGGCGAGGCCTTGGGTCAGGCCAAATGGTTGGTTGCGGCCTTGGGTCGGGCCAAATGGTTAGGGCGAGGCCTTGGGTCAGGCCAAATGGTTGGTTGCGGCCTTGGGTCAGGCCAGAGTAGTTGGTTGCAGCCTTGGGTAGGGCCAAATGGTTAGGGCGAGGCCTTGGGTCAGGCCAAACGGTTGGTTGCGGCCTTGGGTCGGGCCGGAGGAATCAAAAACGACTAAAGAGCAATGGAGCATATAGGCGATGTGGTAAATAGGCAATGTGGTGGGAAAGAGAAAGTAGTGAATAAGGGCAAAAAGTTGGGTGAAAAAGGAAGAAACCGATATCAGTTATCTATAACCGTTGCCGGTTAGATAATCGACGCCGGTTCCTTAGGGCACGCTTTGACCGGTATCGGTTTGATGTAGAAAACCTATAAAAAGAAAAATACGGTCGGTCATTGTCACTTGTCTAATTTGAAAATCGATTTGAGTTGTCTGATGTGGAGAGTGGAGATTGGAGCATTTGGTGCGTGAGGTGGCGTTATTTGAGTGGAGGAGTGAGTTGTTAGCAGGCCCGAGTGAGGAGGAGGTAGTAGGTGATTGGTTGAGGACCCAGAAGAGGACATTTGGAGCCATGGCATAGCTAGGAGGAGCAGGAGGAGCTGGACTAGCTAGACCACCACCACCCATCCCACCACGACGATGTGTCGTCATACCGGTAGGTTTGAAACCCCGTATTGTGTTTATTTGATGTTATTATGTTAAATGTGGGGTTTGGGTAGGAATTCACATTTTGTAGGAAATAATTAGAAAATGGAAATAATTTGAAAAAGGGAGAGGGTAGATAGGCTAAATAGGCTAAGGCAGCTAGGTGGGTAGGTTATTAGGGTGTTTGGGTGGGTATGTTGGTAGAAAATTGGAAAAGGGTAGGTTGGGAGCCGCGTGGGGGTTCAGCTCCGGGAAAATATAGCGACCGATGTCGGTTGCTAGGCGACTGACATCAGTCGTAAAATTTGCAGGCGGGGTGCTTTGTGCCCGATCGGCGTCAGTCGTATATCGGCCGGCGTCGGTTGGCATTTGTTTTGTTTTGTTTTGTTTTTGTTTTGTATTTTGTTTTTGTGTTGTTTATTTTTGTATTGTATTGTTTTGTTTTGTTTATTTTGTTTTTGTTTGGGTTTTGTTTGGTTTTGTATTTTTTTTTTGTGGTTGGGGTATTGGTTGCGGGGTTTCAGTGTGGGTGTGAAGAGGGAGGGGGATAGTGGAGAAGAGGGATGGGTAGAGGGGTGGGTTTAAAGAGTCGGGGTGTGGTTGGGGGGATAAAGGGGGTATAGGTAGATATCGTGATAAAGAGTAGGGCTAATGTAGTGGGTGGGTTTTGCAGGCACGTCAGCAGCTGACGATGTGGGACAGGATGCCCCCACTGTTGGTACGGATGCGACCACATGTGTCTGCAGCGCATTGGGCTATCATACGCGAGGTGGGACTCGGCGGAGTCCAGCGATATAGAGCGATCGATAGAGATCATAGCTTGATGGTTGCCCTCATCGAGAGATGGGATCCGGCAACCAATGTGTTCCATCTCCCGATTGGGGAGATGACTATCACATTAGAGGATGTGTATCACATTCTTCGACTGTCGATCGAGGGAGAGGCAGTCTTCAAGGTAGATTCTGAGACGGCCATGGACAGCATCCTACAGGTTTTTGGAGATGCAGCCGCACTACTTACCTATCATAGCGCGAGTATCGGGTATGGTGACATGTACCGTGTGCACCGACATGAGACACGGCTTACCATGCTGATGATGATCGGGATCACCTGCTTCACCCTCCCAGACTCAGAGGGAGGCCGCTTTCCATGTGCATTGATGGGGGTGCGGCTTGAGATGGTGGAGGAGCACACCTGTTACGCTTGGGCACCAGTATACCTGGTGCAGTTATACAGGGAGCTATGGGGCTATTGCTGGATGAGGCGATTTGGGATTTGCTCTACATTTTTACTTCACTGTTGGGCATATGAGCACATGATATGCATCAGACCAGTAGGGTTACCTCAGTAGCCAGGGCCACAGGTCATATACAGATATGGCTTTCAGAGGTGGTTGGGGGTCGTGGGGCATCCACGAGCAGTGCTTGCAGGGCGGGATGTCGCCTATTATAGACATTTGTTAGAGGGCCTGACAGTGGTAGATATTGTATGGAGACCTTACAGAGGTCATCATCCTCGTAGAGGAGCCCGCTTACAGTTGCGCCTGATCTAGTACACATTCTGGATAGCAGGACAGAGGCCGGGAGAGTACGAGAGGATACCCCTAGAGAGGGTACGCAGGCAGATGGGGCTGCGACAGGACGAGCCGCCTCCCTTCCCTCAGTATAGGAGGGATGATGTAGAGGCCCCACTACCTGCACCATAGCCCTTGGACCCAGATTGGGTTGCTGAGAGGCCGGTAGATGACGCGGTAGACTGATGCTGGTTGTACGGAGCATACATGGTTTGGTTGGGCTGGTCAGAGAGCAGCTAGGATAGCACAACCTACACAGCCAGACTTGGCTGCAGTGATAGCAGAGTGAGATCAGCTCAGGGGCCAGGTGCAGCTATTACAGGGGTAGTTAGCTGCTACACAGGCACAGATAGGTGTCCTACAGGGGCAGCTAGCCCAGGTGCAGGTACAGGCACAGGCACAGGCACCACCACCAGCAGCGGCACAGCCACAGCCCCAGGCATAGGTACAGGCATAGGCATAGGTACCACCACCAGCAGCGGCACAACCAGAGCCCCAGGCACAGGGGGTACTGGCAGTAGGAGTTTGGGGACCAGCCTCAGTACCTATGGTGGCACAGGACATATATATGGAGGCGAGAGCGGAGGCCCGGTACTATCAGGATGTTCTTGATAGTACCGAAGTTGAGTATCAGCCATATGCAGCTTATAGAGTAGAGACCTCCCATAGTCATAGATTGCAGGGAGGTGCAGCCACATCCGGTGTGTCTGTTACAGGTAGGAGGCGGGAGGCAAGATAGGGACCAGCAGGAAGACAGGCAGAGGGAGGTGGAGAGAGCTGAGGGATCCCTGCATAGTTTTTGTATATGGACATGGGCACCGGTCTGCGAACCGGTTGTGTTGATAGAGGCCTGCGTGCCTACATTTATTCATTTATCCATTCATTTATTCATTATATACCGGCCTGCGAGCCGAGTACGGTTGTACAGTTGATACCGGCCTGCAAGCCGAGTATATTTTTGATAGGGAGGGACCGGCCTGCGAGCCGAGTCGAGATTATTGTCATTGATTGCGGCCTGCGTGCTGGCTTTGTTGTATTATGAGATCACAGAGGTCCTGATGCAGGGCATATTGTATATTTAAAACTTGTATATATATATAGAGATGATGTTTTGATCCACATGTAGTGTTTAAAATGTGTTTAAGTATTTCGTCAATGGTTTGTGATATAGAAAGTATGATGAGTTTAATTGACATGTGATATAGGGATGATGTTAATGTCTTTTGCACGTATATATGGATGACATGTTATATGATGAAATGTTGCATGTTTTGGTGTTGGTTTTGGGACATTGTTATATATGTATCTGATGAGGTGGAGCCAAATGATGTATAGATAGATAGTTTTTTTTTTTTGTTTTGTTTTGTTTTGTTTTGGTATCCTTAGTTGATGGCTTGTTTGTTTTTGTAAAATAGATGATGTTAATGAAATTGAAATGATATGTGTGGTGGATGGAAAAATATAGATAATGGTGTTGTTATGCAGGAAAAGAGGCGGGCGCGAAAAAAATTAGGTAAAAAACGAAGAAAAGAACCATGTTTCAAAAAGGCAGGTGTGTAACCGATATCGGTTAGTGAACCGATGTCGGTAGCTGATAGACCGCTATCGGTCATATAACCAATACCGGTTATTTAGGGATGAGCTTTTCTAAAAATAGAAAAGCTAGGGTGGCAACTTAAGTTCTAATTTTGAGAGCCATGCAAGAATTTAAATACGTGAACGCGACGCTTTTTTACGACTGGGACAGGTATTTGCATGAGAGATTTGAGTGATAAGGAGAAAAGAGACAGGGTATTGCATGAGAGATTTAGGTGATAAGAAAAGAGACAGGGGAAGTGAATGCGATCTGAGATTCAGACGGTAGAAAGGTGAATTTGAAAAAGAGTGGTGATCATGACAGAATGAGGAGAAACATCCAACAGGCAGGGACGAGAGGGAAGACAAGTGCCACCGCAAGCTGCTGCAACCCAAGAGGTAAACGTTTTGGTTGTGATTTGATTTTTATATGTTTTATGAATAGGAGGAGGGAGATTAAGTGGGTAGATATGAGAAAGAAAACATGATAGCAAGGGTTTAGATGAGGTGAGTGTTACGGGTAGGTAATCAGGGGTTTTAGGTATGTTTGTATGTACAGAAAGGAATAAATGCTCAAATTATTGTCGTAGGTGGTGTATTTAGGCAGGCTGTATTAAGGTATCAGTGACTGATATCGGTTAGGGATAACCAGTATTAGTTACTCAACCGGTACCGGTTAGCTGTAAACGATACCGGTTACTGTAGGAATTCTCCAGAATTTGAGAAAAACCTGGGGGGATTTGAGGAATTGAATGGTTGTTTGTGATTTGGATGTATGCAGGCAGAGGTAGGGTTGAGGATGAATGTGATAGTGTTCCAGCGCTGTTGTCACGAATCCGAGCGGATGTAACGCCCAGCTGGAATGGACATTGATAAATCGTTTGGGGTTAAGTGGAATCCGCTATTATTCACGAATCGCACGTAACCATGCTATGTTACAGGCATTGATGAGAGATGGACTCCTCGAGCAAAATACCCTTCTATCTGCCAACAGGGGAGATGACAGTAACATTAGAAGATGTGTTCCATATTTTGAGGCTCCCTATTACAGGAAACTAGTATATCAGGTATATTACCTAGCGCAGCGCGGGAGCGGATAACAGCAGTATTTGGTCCATACGCGCGAGATTTGACACAACGAGGTTTGTCATTCACATATGGGATAATGTATGCAGCACACCCTGAGGAGACAGGTTAGCAGTGATATTAATGATAGCAGTAGGGTATTATTCATTACGAGGGCAGACGGGGGCAGATTTCCAAAGGCATTGATGTGTGTTATTTGGGAGATGATAGAAAGGACGTGACTTTGCATGGGCACCTGCCATCATTTGGCGGAGCTATACAGGGGTGGGTTATGGGCTTGCTAGGTGAAATCACAGGAACTACATTGGATGGTTCATACTTATTACACTGTTGGGGCCTATGAGCACATTGTTTGTGTGCGACCAATAGGCCGACCATCCAGTCAGGAGAGACCGGGAGTACAGAGGTTGGGGTTCAGACGATGGGTCCAGACAGAACAAGAGGCAAGATCCCAGGCGTGACGGGTGACATTGAGTATTATAGGAGGTATGGGAGAGGGTGACGATTGTGGATATCTGTTGGAGGCCTTACGGGAACTATATGGTAACAGAGCACATAGCTGAGGAGTGAGGGGTTTCGTAGAGCGATTGAGGTGGATCACGGGGCACAGGCCAGGTGAGTATGAGAGGATTCCTATAGATCACGTGCGGCGACAATTTGGATTGGTGCACGACATACCGCAGGCTTATAGACCCATATATGAGGATCGACGCGAGAGGCAGCATTCTCACCTCCCCCAACCACCACCTCCAGCGAGGGCCAGAGGAGATAGTAGTCGATCGCAGTTAATGGAGTGCAGGAACGACAGATGCCTATAGGTTATGGGGGTAGAAGAGCTGCGAATGTGTACGTGATCGCCCTGACATAGCTGTGATTAAACGGAGGAGAGTCGTCTGCAGATGTTTAGTTAGCAGCTCCAAAGTAGGTGAATGAGAAAGAGGATGTTAGGGGTTGTGAGTCACGAGGACAGGGACTAGAGGCTGGATCCTCACTGCGCGAGGGAGCATTTCATATGTTACAGAAGAGATTAGCAGACAGTGGTTGTTGGTACCAATAGCCGTGGTACGTGAGGACAGAGAGGGCCTGGTGAGCGGCGTCGTCGATCACGATATCCTAGTTCGGGAATGAGGCATAAGGGTCTAAAGGAAATGTTAGAAGGTTATAAAATAAAAAGGATGTCGACCCTGATGCGATGATAGAGAAGAGTATGTGTTTAACATCTAAATAAAGTGAATATGTATGTTGATTTTAGTTATGATAATCATAAGAATGTTTGTGTTTTTTTGATTTCGGGGTTTGAAAAAGGGATAAAGAGAATTGTGATGAAATAGAACTATACAAAAATAGTTATATGTACTACACATGATAGGTTTGGTAGGCGGGATGCTATCGAAGCTAACTGGAGACCCCCATGCTCTGAAGTGCTGCCTACATAGCCCACTGCACAAAGGCCGGAGGGGCTCAGACGATGTAGTTCGCCCTTGGGACCAGGGAGAGGCGAATTCGGCAATTGAGGTATGGGAGTCGTTGGGTGGTGGTAAAAATATGATAATAATATGGAGCAGTAAGGTTGATGGCTTGGTAAGGAATGGTGATGTTGTAAACGTTATAAGTGAAGTGAAAGAGCCTACCAAGTGGTAGGGAATCATGACCTGATAGATCAACAACATAATCTAGATGCAAGGCAAAGAGGAAAGAGTGCTCCACGGTGGATCAGAGCAAACAAAACCACAAAACATTAGAAATGA